>CM048647.1:65743410-67156910 GCA_026413185.1 Pueraria montana var. lobata | reverse complement strand
TCATTTTTTCTTTAACGGGAGTAATTACAAAGATAGCTTCTTAAATTATACATCTTGTATACCCCGTGAATGATTACGAAACGTAAATTTCATTTAAAATATATGGGGTATGTTTACATTATAAAACGATTTTGATTACGAATGTCATCAAAAGAGTTCACGGTTAAAAATTTAAAAGAATATTAAAAGTATAATTCTTAATATCATTATTGTATTTTATCAATTTTTAATATGAATTACTTTTATATTATAAATTAGATACAAAACAAAACACTCTTCTTATTTTCAATTTTTTTTTACATATATTTCACATGTTACTCTCATAATTAGTCAAAAGAATTCTATTTCAGTTATATCAAATTATAATATTTTTTTTACCAATATTTTGTCGTTAGTTAGTTTAAATAATATTAGATTTGAATATCTTAAATAACATCTTGAGTTGGAGCCTTTTAGATGAAAAAAAAAACATAATTAAAGAGAGAAATATGACTAAAATTATTCAATCATATTCTGTAATAGATATTAGTTATCAGTAAAATTAGTAATTACTTCGTATCAATTAAAAATGTCTAATTAAAAAATAAAACATAATAAAAAATGATAATTTGTTGGGGTTAAAAAAATAAGTATATAGACAACACTTAATTTGAATTTGATCTCTTTATTTTTTTTCAATTTTGCAAATTTTGTTCTTCCTTATTTTTTGTGAATTTTTTTTAATTATAAATATAAATTATTGGTTCATTTATTAATTTAATATTTAATATTTAACAAGAATATTAACATAAGGTGTAATTGAGTGTGACAACCGAATGAATATGTTGACATGGCAGTGCAATAGGCCAATATGTCATGTGAACAATCAAAATATTACTTGTAATGAGTTTAAGTATTTTTTTCATAGATACTTTATTATCATGTATATACTTATCATTTGCCATCTTTATGTTACATCATAGATAAATTCAAAATAAGTTGGAAATGGAAAAAAAAAAATCAATGTATATGTCCAAAACGCTCTCACTTTTAGAATTTTAGATCTTTATCTCTTTTCACGTTGAAATGTTTTGTTAGAAAACATGGTTATATAACATTCTTAAAAATGTTGCTTTCGTACGAATACTTTTTTTTAATAACTCATACTAAATATAATAATTAATATTTTAAGTTAATATTTTTCAGTAATAAGAAAATCTTCCTACCAAATGCTCTCTTTAAGGAATAAATCCCCAATTTAAGGCCATGGGATTAGAAGGATGTAAAAGTCATATCAAAAGGTTGAAATTTTTGGACGATAAGTGGTGGGGGAAAAAAATATTCTTCGAGTCTATGTATACGTAATATGAATTGTGTAGATTTTAGGTGGGAAGGTGAGGAAATTAAAGAGGTTGATAAGCATGAGGTTGATACCCACTTGGTCAATCTTTTTAATTTTAATTAAATTAAAGAGGAGAAAATTACTGGGAAAGCAAATAAGGCTTAAAAGAATGGTTTAAAAATAATGTTTAAATATATTTTTAGTCACTTAAATATGAGGGTATATCAGTTTTAGTCCCTCAAATTAAAAATTATTATTTTTTAGTTCATCAAAGTTGAGAAATTCTTTTTTTAGTCCCTCGAAGTTGAGAAATGTTTTTTTTAGTTCATCTCTATAATAGGTGTCAAATAAGGAATAACGAATTCGTGATTTGTGGAGGTTTTTAACTGTCAAAATTTGATTTTGTAAATTTGTGGCGGTTAAAAGCCGTCACAAATTGTAAATTCATTATTCGCTGTTTGGCACTACTGTGGAGAGGGACTTAAAAAAAGTCTTTTTCGACTTTGATGGACAAAAAAAAGTAACTTTTAATTTTGAGGACAAAAAAAATAATGATTCATATTTGAGGGATTAAAAACATATTTAAGCTTAAAAATAAAAATATAATTAATAAAATTAAAATAATTGTTTGGCTAAAAAGGAAAATTGAAAATTTTGAGGGAAATGCAAAGCATCATAATACTATACTTGTATAATTTTACTATCTGAGTGGTGTTTTAATATAGCCTATCATTTCCCATCTAACTTTTCTTAGGGAATAATAACTTAAAGTGGGATTGAAGTTGAATTTTAATGTCATTTGATTGGCAGACCTAGTGAATAAATATAGTACTATGATTATTGAATAAATATGGATATCCACATCTAATTCTTAACAAGTTGAACTTTTCGTTTCATTTGTATTTAAGTGTTGTTTTTCGTCATCTCACCAAATATTGCACCTCCTCAATTTAAATTAAATAAAGATAGGGAGACAAAATATATACAAAACTTTAGATATATACTTATACTTTTATCAAAGTAAGAAGATACATTTGCACCTCCTCGATTTAAAATATATAAAAATAAAGAGATAAAATACAAAATTCTAATATATAATTATACTTTGATATACTCAATGTTAGTCCATCACTCTTACATTCTTCACATAGTGGGAGCATTCTATACTAATTAGTTACCCACTAAATTAAACAATTAAAAGCCTTTTATAAATGTAATAACTTATTATGGTATTACTAGATAACTAGGATGCAGTAAAAAAAAAAAAGATAACTAGATAATAATAGATGTGTTGACTTTTCATTAATCTTTCAAAGAGATCCATGTTTTTCTTTATTCTTATTAGCAAGATTTTGTGGAAAAAATAACTCACCGACACCGTAAGACTGAATAGTCAAAATCCACTTGTATAATTAATTAATTCATTAATTAACAAACCTCGTTATCATCATCGGTAATTAATTAATTCATTTACAAAACCTCCTACCAAAAAATAAAATAAAAATTTACAAAACCTCCTCCTGTTTATTATCGTGGCGAAGCATATAGCAAAGTAGCAAACTCATGGAAATTCCAAACCACGCCACCTAGCTTGAAAAAATAGTTCGTCGTCATAAAAGAATTATTACTGAGGTTGTTTGTTTTAAGGTACCACAAATTATTTTTGGGAAGGTCAATTTAGGAAGAGAAATATTATTTTTTTAATTTACTATTTATTATTGACTAAAATTTATTAAAAAATTCACTTATTAATGAGTTTCATTCATATTTTTTAATTTCTAATAAATTTTAATCAATAACAAAGAGTACAATAAAAAGAGTGTTAAAATTGTGTTTATTTAGAAATATCATATTCTCATATTTAGAACAAGTTTTGAAAAAACATTATTAGGTATTATTATTTATATTTGTTTTACATCTTATTCCTATAATGAAAAGTGAGTATTTTACATTTTTATGAAAATATAAGTTTTTCCTACCATGGTTACATTTTTCTACTTTATTCTTCTACTTTTATTTTTTAATTTTTTTTCTGAAATGACTAAATCTCAGTAAAACATGTTCATAAGCTTTAGTCCGTTGGGTCCAGTCGTTGACATTTGGGCTCCATTTTTTACTCAGCCCAACTCAACAGAGACGTGGGCCGAGGGCCTTAGCGGGCCCGTTTTCCATTCAGCTCGAACATGGTAATTTCATTTCAGACCCGTTTGCAGCGAACATCACAGACTGGTTTGTTTTCATTTCACAGATCGGAGGGAGGAGCGAGTTGGCTCAACACAGGAGAAGAGAAAGGGAAAAAATGGTGGCAGATGAAGTAGTAGCAGTACCAATGGACGACAAAGCAAAGAGGATGCGAGATCTGCTATCGAGTTTCTACTCCCCAGACCCTTCCATCTCCAACACCACCTCCAAACATGCTTCCCTCGACGACATCAATTCCACCTCCTTCGATCCCGATCAGTACATGAATATCCTCGTAAAATCTTCTTCCCCTTCCTCAATTAACCACTCTACTCGTTGAATTTGAAGCACGAAAGTTCACTTGAATGAATTATCCAGGCACACAAGTCCAATTTGGAAGGCCTGCTCCAACGCCACGTTGAAATGGCAGCTGAAATCAAGAATCTCGACACCGACTTGCAAATGCTAGTTTACGAGAATTACAACAAGTTCATTAGCGCCACAGACACTATAAAGAGGTATATATATATATATATTATATAACCATTCTCTCTTGCTCTATCGTGTCAAAGTGTTGTGTAAGTGAATCATAATATTTGCTTCTCAAACAGGATGAAAAGCAACATTTCAGGGATGGAGGCGAATATGGAGCAGCTTCTTGAGAAGGTAACCGTAGTGTACTAACTATATTGAAAAGATTAGAATCAAAATGAAAAGAGGAAGAAAGGGAGTTTGATAGGAATTCGCATTTTTTGCCAATGCAGATAATGTCTGTGCAGTCGAGAAGTGACAGTGTCAACACTTCTCTATTTGACAAAAGGGAGCATATTGAGAAACTGCATCGGACTTGTAATCTTCTTCGTAAAGTTCAGGTATTAATTATTAATTAAAGCAACCGTGCATATTTCTTTATTCTGGCTTTGCATCACTGAAATGTTCATGTTTCCACATATCACTAATTAGTGATATGAGTTGTGACTTGTGAGTCTTTTGTGGAGTGGAATATGACTGACATACTTTTTACCTTTGTCGGAAGTAGTTCATATATGATCTACCTGATAGACTAGGCAAGTGCATCAAGTCGGAGGCCTATGCAGATGCAGTCAGGTTTTACACTGGAGCAATGCCAATTTTTAAGGTTGTAGTTGGCTTATATGGTTTCGGATTCAATCCCTTGATTACTTTTACACACAACATATTAATCCAGGTCTCAGATGAAATATCTTGGTTTTCCCCCTCTTTATTAGGCATATGGAGATTCATCATTCCGGGATTGTAAGCAAGCATCTGAAGAAGCAATAGCTATCATAGTAAAAAACTTACAGGTATAATTCTTTCACCTGTGTCAGACTCTTTAGACATGATCCATAAGCCAAAATGCAAGTCAGGGGACACTCTGGATTTCTTTTTTTTTTTTTTTTTGAGGGAAAATGCCGAATTTCTTTATCAACTACGGCTGGATTTCTTTATCTATTCCTTTTTTGACATTATTTTGGGTATGTAAAATCAACTACGGCTTATTTAATTGTTGAGTTGTTATTTTGCTGTATCCTACCTTGTACAACAGCAATATCAGCTTATATGGTATGAGGTCCTTGGTGGATAGCTAGATGCTATCTTTTTTAGTTACTGAATTCATAGTAAAATTGGATAGGATTAGCTTATCCAGCATTTCTAATCTGATCTTCCTAACATGGGTAGAACTTAGAAAAGTTAATAGATCACTGTTAACATACATCTCTAACATTTTGCTGAATAATAGCTGATGCTCAATTGTTTTTAAGTTTTTAACAGAAGCTTGTTTTCATGATTTGACATTTTTTTCTCTAACCAGGGGAAGCTATTTTCAGATTCCGAATCAATACAAGTGAGAGCTGATGCAGCAGTGCTTCTTAAGCAGTTGGATTTTCCGGTTTGAACTTTTCTTTAAATAGAAGAATGGCATTTTGCATACTTGTTGAGACATGATGGGATTTTTCAGCTAGTAATTATTTTCTGAATGTTTACTATTGAAGAACTGTCCTTATGATGTTTTTTTTTTGGCGCTGTATGGAGAGCTTTAGGCATCCACCATGTCCTCTTTCCCACCCTTTTAGAGAGAAATAACATTATATTTTCTTGGGTGTTGGTAATAAATGTATATGATGCTAGGTTTTCAATTTATTGGCAGGTGAACAATTTGAAGGTGAAGTTATTTGAAAAGTTAGAACAATCTGTTGCAGACATTCAACTGAACCCTGAAGAAATAAACAATGCTTCAGGGGACCGTTCTGCTCATGAGGTAACTAGTGCCAGAGTAGTATCCTTTTGTTTAATGTCCTCCTCCCTCACCCCTTGATATCTGGTTTAATAATTTACTACCATATCTTGGTTACTTAAAATGTTTATGACAAACAACATTGAAGTTATGCGTGTATCCTAGAGCACCAATTTAAGCGAGATATAGATATAGATGTAGATGTTTCTGTGAAGTGATGTACAACACTGATCAGGACTATATGAGATGCCTAAAAATGTTATAGAAGATAAAAGCCATTTGAGAAGATGAATTTATACAAGTAGCTCTAAAAATGTTGATGTTCATGTGCTGGAAAAGGATGTTGATGAGTTGGCCAATAACAGGAAATGAAAAAGAAAGTAGTGATTGAACTGATGATTGCTTCAATGTCCATGGTTATGTCAAATAATCTGCCAAGAGAATTGATGAATGGAATATTATAACTGTTCCAATCCGATTCAGTCCCCCCCCCCCCCCCCCCCCCCTTTATTTAGCCTAATTTGCTTCCATTAGTATGTATGTTTTCTCTTGTAACTGAGGTTATGAGACTGATGAATTAGACTCTATTGTTGTTCTCATTTCTTAACGTAGGCTGGTATACATGAATTTGTGGAGGCGGTTCGTGCATTTCGAGTAATATTTCCTGATTCTGAAGAACAGTTGGTTAAACTTGCTCAAGATTTGGTTACCAGGTTTGTATCTTTATTTACCATAGGAAACATTTTTAGTTACAGTAAATTAAATTTGTATAATATGCACACTTTTTTAATGTTTGCTAGGAACTTTGTAATTACTGAGGAATATGTAAAGACACGGATTTCCCCAGAAGATCTACTTGGTGTTCTTCGTAAGTAGTATGACTTTGCTAGTGCTTCATTATTTTTTTTTTGAAGTTTGTGTTTTGTTTGTGTGTGTGTGTGTGGATATTTGGAATTTCTGGACATTTACTTGATTTCTAAAGCTAGATGGCCTTTTTACTTTCAGTACCACATTAAATATACGAGTCAATGAGGCAATGACCTTTGATTCATATGCCTGTTATATGATATTTAATTTTTATATGAAAAAATAGCATTTGTTTTTTGGTTCAATTTCATTTTTTATATGCATGGATTTTTTTTTTTAAAACACATTTTTTTCTCCGAGCAATCCAATTCTATTTCTTATAGGCATGAGGGTGTGTTTAGAAGAACTTATTTACAGCTTATCAATATCATGTGACATAAGCACTTGTATAAGTGTTTGAGAGAACTGATGAAAATAGTTTGTGATATGTCCATAAGTTGTTTTCAGCTTATTTCAATAAGCTTTCTAGGATAACTTATGAAAATAAATTTATATGGAAACAGTTTAACCATATTTCTTCTTCGATTCTAGAAAAAACTTATACATTAACGCTTACATGATAAGCATTTAACTAAGTTGTTTACCCAAACCCATCCTGAATATATTGAAAAGGTCTATACCTTTTGTGAACGTATGCTCTTTTTCTCCTCTAAGTGCTGCCTGTATGCATCCATGTGGTTTTGTCTTTTTGAATGTCATTTATTGCAATGGAGTGTTTTCTTAATCATGTCTTATAGATGATATATTAGGACCATAAAGAGAAACTTGTTATTATCTCCATTTGTATGTGGTTGGCTATATATTCATCTTATAGATTTTGTGCTATATATGATAAATTAAAAGTTTTTTTTAAAATATTTAATCCATTGAAATCACTATAATCACTAATATAGATGTGTTTTTATGAAGAGAAGTGATTAAGTTACTCCAAGAGTAACTCTAAAAAAGTTGCTTTTCATCGTAACCCTTTATTTTCTTTTAATCTAATGGTCAAATATGAGTTACTCGTTAGAACCAGATTAAAAGAAAATGAAAGGTGGGGATGAAAAGTAACTATTTTAAAGTTGCTCTTGGAATAACTTGATCCCTCCTTTTTTATGAAATATTTTCAAGATGCTAATGAGGGCATTCACCTTTATACATCTTGGCAACAATTTTCAATAGCAAAGTTAAAATTTATCATCTGAAATTTATCAATTGTTCTTTTACCATTTATCCATGTGCAAATTTTCAATATATCTGTGTGTCCAAGCCATTTTTTTCTTCTTAAATTTGTCACTTTTCTATAAGTATATTATTTTAATTGTGAAACCAGTCTTCCCTTTTCCTGACCTGACTATGATTTCTTTAAATTTGTAATTACAGGAGTTATCTGGAATGATGTGCTTCTGATGGATGAAGTCTTACAGGAAGCAGCTCTCTCTAACCATTCTCTTGAGGTTATCCATTAATCTTGTTGGCTAAAATTTGATTGACCTAAACTGTAGCTATTCAATTCTCCCTTTCCCCCTATTTTCAGGATATAATCATTATTAAGTTAATGTTTTAAAAATGAATTTCGATCAACTAACCCTAAATATTTCCAGGCTGCAAAGCTTGTTGTCACATCATATGTTAGAAGTGCATTTTCTCATCTTCTGCAAGACATCTCAGGTTAGTTCTTTGACTTGTATTCAGAAAGCTTCTGATGTTAGGTTTCAGCTTAGAATTCTAAATATTTACCCTACCACACTATAGGAGAATCAAGAAATTAAAAATCTTTGTTGATTTGCACCAATGTGATTGTTTGTTCTTTGAAAATGATCAGAAGCATAGAATGCTATAAATTATGTTACTGATTATCACTTGTCAAAATAGCTCTATTATATATTCCCATGGTTTTAGCTACTGGAGAATTTTTAAAAAGTTGTCTTCGTAAATGTGCTCTGAGTTAGCATCTGTTTGGTAGATTCCCTCTTACAAATCCTGAAAAAGGATGGAGCAGAACAGTGCACTCTTGACGTTGTTCTTGATGCAAGTACAAAAGCAGTTCTCCAAGGGGGAATGAATGTGTTGCAGGTAAGCATGTTTGTATGCTTAGATTCATCTATACAAGGTTATATGCAATTATGTATGCATGTATTGCTATTGCTAAGATTTTTCTGTTATTTGTGTTTTATGTCATTTCATTTACATTTAATCTCTCTCCTTCAGGACTTCCGCAAAATTTTAGATGATGACTCTGGGGTCCTAGTTAGATTAAGAGAGTTAATCATTGATTGGGTTCAAGAAGGACTTCAGGACTTTTTTAGGCAACTTGAGGATCAGTTTCTTCGGTTTTCGGGAAGAAACATTTCATCTATTCAAGTACATGGTTTGGCAGAGGGAGCTCAAGGTGATAAAGCTTTTGCTAGCCTTGTCCTAGTGCTGGCACAATTGTCTGCTTTCGTTGAACAAACTGTCATCCCAAAAGTCACCGAGGCAAGGGTTCACTGGATAGACTTATATTTGACTCCTGAAATTTCAATTTGTGGTTAATTTTTCTTCCATATCCTCTGGGTATACCTTAAAATTTTCCTTGTAATCTTCAGGAAATAGCTGCTTCCTTTTCTGGTGGTAGTGTTAGAGGTTATGAATCTGGACCTGCCTTTGTTCCTGGAGAAATATGTAGAAAATTTCGGTCAGCTGGTGAAAAATTCTTGCACCTGGTATATTTTTAAGTTCATATTTTCTTTTCAATGGAATTGCAATTTGTATGACACACTCTGTATATCTGTCCTTGTCTGTATGTCACTCCTTCCTTCTTATTCATCTATTCCTTAGGTAATGCCTAAAGCCTGCTTGGTGTTTTTCAGCTCGATTTTAATATTTTCCCAGAGAATATTTATGTTTCCAAGGAAAAGAGGGGTTTCAATTAAATTGGCCATTTAGGCCTTTAGGCAGTGCCTGTTTGCGTGTGAAATACAATCCCATTCAAAACATGTGAATGATGTTGGACAAAATTTCAGTCATTGAATGGTGTAGTTGTTACATTATGTATTGTCAGTTTTCTCTCACAAACTGACTAGTTTAGATGCCTGTTTAGTTTTACACTGTCTGTTAGTTGATTTTACCTGGAGCAATTTTGTTGAGTTTTTGGTGAATGTTAGCATACTGTGAGTTTTGAGCATTTCTTGTCGATTTCTTCAGTGGCTTTTATTGGAACAAGTGGTGGAAGACTTTATGATCCTATGGACTTTGCTATAAATGGTGCTTTTTTATAATATTTGGTGTCCTTTGAGTTTATAAGGGATGGATAGTTCATAAGGCTTTGCTTTGATGTTCTGGGATGGTTTCTTTTGAGGGACTCTTGTCTGATTTGCAAACGAACTAGCAAGCTTTACTTCATTTTCTTTGTTTTGTAGTACTCTTTCTTGAGTGCTCTGGTTTTGGAGAAGATTTAATCTCCATTTATCTGTACCTGTTCTGTCCTTAGTCCTCTATTTTTGTTTTCATTATTTAAAAGAGTAAATTACACTTGCACCCCTTGAGCTTTTTTTGAATTACACACAACACAATTCTTTTTTCTATTCCTACACTAACCTCCTTTAAAGTTTGAAAACATTACACTGACACCCATTTATATACTGCATAACCTCCATTAATGTTTGAAAACATATTACACTGACATCCCCTTATATGTTACACTAACACCCCCTAAAAGGGAGGTTGTTGTAAATGTTAAACAAGGTGGGGTATTATGTGTAATTTGAAAAAACCTCAGGGGGTGTTAATGTAATTTGTTATATTTAAAAAATAACTTCAAGTTAAGCAGCATTTCCATATAGTGTGTTTGGATAACACACAAAAATTGATTATACCCTACAAAATCATGGTGAAGCCATGAAAAAAGTATAATACCTTTACCATAAAAAAATGATTGATTTATTTTTTCAACATGAATCTATTTCACACACACTAATATACTGTTTGATTCTTTTCAGTACATAAATATGAGAACTCAGAGGGTATCACTTCTCCTGAAGAAGAGGTTTACCACCCCTAATTGGGTTAAGGTCAGTCTGTTATATGCCCTTTTTTCATACGTAAAAGACTGGTGATTGGTTATCTTTGAAAGAGCTTGAATCTGAAGTTTTTTCTTTCCTTTACACAGCATAAGGAGCCAAGAGAAGTTCATATGTTTGTTGATTTATTTCTTCAAGAGGTTGGTATATCTGTATATTTAAATCAATCACTCTTTTCTGTGTCTTTTAAGTTGCATCGAATGGTTTAAGCATTGTGATTGAATATTAGTCTTACTAAATTGTGCTTATCTGGAATATAATTATATCATATTTGATGAAAATATATGGTAATTAATTGAAGCAACAACAACAATAAAAGCCTTATCCTACTAGGTGAGGTTGGCTATATAAATCACATGACACCATTTGGATCTGTTAGAAACCAAGTTTTAATTGAAGCAAACTGGAGGAAAATTTTAATTTCCTTTATTTTATTTTTTTGTTCCAGCTTGAAGTTATAGTTAACGAAGTGAAGCAGATTTTGCCTCAAGGTAGACGTAAGCACCACAGGACTGATAGTAATGGAAGTAGTGCTTCATCAAGGAGCAACCCCTTACGGGAGGAGAAACTGGGTAGGTCAAATACTCAAAGGGCAAGGAGCCAGCTTTTGGAAACGCATCTAGCAAAATTGTTTAAGCAGAAAGTTGAAATTTTCACAAAAGTAGAATATACACAGGTATTGTGTGATTATTATATCGGTGATTTAAATTAAATAATTGTTTAGGAGCCATGATATCATTTTCCTTACGAATCGCAGGAGTCTGTTGTTACAACTATAGTTAAATTGTGCCTTAAAAGTTTACAAGAATTTGTCCGGCTCCAGACTTTTAACCGAAGTGGATTCCAGCAAATTCAATTGGATATCCAGTTCCTAAGGATCCCATTAAGGGAAATAGTTGAAGATGAAGCTGCAATCGACTTCTTGCTAGATGAGGTTGGAAAATTTTTTCATAGTGATGTCATGCATTTTTTCCAATGAGAATTACCTTTAGTTTTACTGTTATTTTTTTTCTTCCTGTTTTAAACTCATCCGTGGGCCCTAGCTTCTTAATTCTTATGTATCTCTTGTGCATATTCGATTTTTGTATGGGTATAGGTGATTGTTGCTACTGCAGAACGGTGTCTAGATCCGATTCCATTGGAGCCTCCCATATTGGACAAACTTATACGAGCAAAGTTGGCTAAAACCGAGGAGCAAAATACAATTTCTTCATAAATATTTTTGTGGAAGCAGAGGATATATATAAAATGTGTTTGCTGTGTTTGTCATGTCGTAGAATTTGTTATGGTTTTGGCCGTTGAAAAGTAACTTGGTTCCTGTTCTGTTCATTTTGTAAATCTCTTGTAACATATGTCATATTGTCATGTTATTTGTGGAAACATGAAACATGAGAACGTGGGCTTTGCTATTCTCACCCCACAATTTGTTATTCTCACCACCCACGTGGGTGGTTTTTTTATTGATTTTCTAAAATATCCTTGTACAACGGAATCACGATTTCGTTGTGTTGTTTGAAAAATCAAACAGTACAACGGAATCGTGATTCCGTTGTGTTGTTTTTCGTTGTGTTGTTTGAAAAAATAACACAACGGAATCACGATTCCGTTGTGGTGTTTGATTTTTCAAACAGTACAACGGAATCTTGATTCCATTGTATTGCGTTAAATTGAAAAAAAAAAGGGGGGGAGGAGACGAACCTGTTGGGGAGACTTTGGGGAGAGAGGTGAGGAAGAGATGTTGCAGAGGGAGAGAATGTGAGGAGAATGGGAAATAAGGTGAGAAGAAGGGGTGGGTATGGGGCAAGGAAGGTGAGGGGGTGGGGGGAAGAGGGAGAGGTGGGGTGGGAGGTTGATGACAAGGGTAAGAGGATCTTTTCACCTTTTTTGGGTGAGAATAGCAATTCTTTGGGGGTGAGAATAACAATCCCCTGAGAAAGTTATATCCATTTATGACTCGAGGGCTGAGTTATATCCATGTGATAGTTACTCCAGGATCAGCTCACACGATACTTGAACTGTTCAAATGAGCAAGCCTATGTTTGGTTTAAAGTTACTGAAGTATTTTTGCGAATTTCAATATAAAATTGCACATTCTAATGTATGAATTGAGAAGAAAAAATTATTGTTTTTGGAATAAAAGTACTTTTGAACTCTCTCAACTTCAATTTAAACATGCACTAACTCAATATTATCTGTTAGTGAAAGTTAGATCTTTAATCTTGCAATCACTCACTATGCAACAGTTGCTTGTTTTTAAATAACTCACTAAATATTATAATTTAAGTTACACAACTTTTTATTTTATAATTTTTTGGAGGTTTGTCATGACACATAATTTAAGCAACTTTCTTTTTAACAGTACAACTCTACAAAATTCACTAAACGAGACTCCCAGACTACCTGACAACCTTAATTGTTAATTTATTTCAACTTATTATTTCTACTAGTATTATAAAGCATTTTATTTAAAAATAAATAAATTTCTAAAAATATAGTAATAGCAATGTTAAATTACAAATCTTAACATTAATTTTACATATGAGAATATTAAATTAATATGAAGTAACAAAATCATTATAAAATATTAAGAATTATAAAAACATTACCAAGGGGGTCTAGCTTATTTAGTTGAGCAGGGTGTGTGAGTTGTTGTAAATTTTCGATACCGTGTTTGATTCCTACGGATAAAAAAAAGAATTATAAAAACATTTTATATTTCTACTATAAATATATAATATTAATTTTACTATAAATATATTAATAATTATTGATGTGGTTAATTAATATTAACCATTTCTAAGGCATAATTAAGTATTATCAGACATTTTAATAATCTCATTAAACTAATAACTATTTGTGAAGCAAAATTTGGTTTTTTTTAGTCCTCCGATTTCAAAATATACTCTTTTTAGTCTATCCAATTTTTTATGATTTGGATACATAATTTGTTATGGCTTTTTACCACAAAAGGGAGTCAAAAGAATATTTTTTGAAATTGAGATACTAAATTTGAGGAACAAAAATATATTTAAGCTTATTATATATTATGGTGTATTTTAATTAATGAAAAATGGCTATGATTATATTTTTTGTATCAAACGAATTACTATTCCATAAAAATCAATAGAACTAAATTTGTTAGATTTATAACATATTGTGGAAACTAGTCATTAGAAAACTGATGTTGAATTTTTTTTAATATATTTAAATTAATGAACATTGCTATTACTATATTTTTAGAAATTTAATTTTTTTAAATAAAATATTTTATAATACTAGTAGAAATAAATTTCTTACATTTATAATACTAGTAAAATTAATATTATATATTTTTAATATTTTATTATTAATATATTTATAGTAAAATCTTGACATTAATTTTACATATGAGAATATTAAATTACTATATATAAAAAAAAAACTCTGTAGTGTAAGAGAGAGAGAGAAGTCAGTGCATTGTGTTAATGCACTTATTAATTGTTGAAGAAACATGTGATTTCCGAAAGAAGAAGAAGAAAAAAAAAACTACTTGCCCGTGGGGCTGTACTTTTTTTCTTCCTTTTGGTTTTGGGTGATGTTAGTAAGTCACATGACATAAGAGTGAAACAGGAATTAACTTTGAGATGACATGGAAGTAAATAATAATACAGACCTGCCCGAAAAGACAAAATAACAAATGTAACCTATTAAAATTAAAATATTAAAATATGAGTAAAAGATAACGGAAAATGTTGAAAATATACCCTATTTTTAAGTGAATAGCTGAGGGAAAGAGATAAAAAATAAAAATAAATGTAATAAATGATATGCTAAAAAATAAATAAAAATAGAGTAAAAATAAAATATAAAATAAATATATTTTTATATTATGTTTTATTATTTCATTGTTTTTATAATTCTTAATATTTTATAATAATTTTGTTACTTCATATTAAATGTTATGTGGAGTAAGCGATTCTGCACTTTTATATCTTAGATATGAAATTATTTGAAAACAATGCACTTTTTAGTGGGTTGACCTAATGCAAAGGGAACTAGTTAAATCTATGAGTCTAGATACCACTTGATTATACTAACAAAACAATTTTGTTATTTCATTATTATTTTTTATAATAATTTAAAAAAATTTCAAATTACTTTATCACTAGTATTGTTTTGACTATTATAATACTTCATTATCATTTATTATTTTTGACCATATGATATTTGACTTATGATTTTCTTTATAATTACAATATTAGTACATTATTTTTCTATAATTGATTATATTATTTTATTAGCATTTTTGTCTTATACTGTTGTAATTAATTTTTTACTTTTGATAGAATTAAATTTTTGGTTTTTATATATCATTTATAATATTTTTGTTTAGTATTATTTTTATGTAATATTTTTCATTTCTTAGTCAATTTATTACTTCATTGCTAAGTTTTAGATTTATTACTTGTTTTTAGTTTTTTTTCTT
Source organism: Pueraria montana var. lobata (assembly GCA_026413185.1). Taxonomy (NCBI): domain Eukaryota; kingdom Viridiplantae; phylum Streptophyta; class Magnoliopsida; order Fabales; family Fabaceae; genus Pueraria; species Pueraria montana. Next base: position 67,141,776 of record CM048647.1, on the reverse strand, counting down.
ACCATTTCAGTATTATTTCACAATTTAGATTTTCTAGTATTTTTTACAATTATAATAATACATCATTATTTTTTGTAATTGATTATATTATTTTATTAGCATTTTTCTTATACTGTTGTAATTATTTTTACTTTTTGATAGCATTAATTTTTTTTGGTATTTATATATCATTTATAATATTTATTTATTTATTATTATTTTTAATAGTTTCTTATTTTGTTATTTTTCATTTCTTACTAGTTTATTATTTCATTGTTAAGTTTATTATTATTATTTTTTTTTTTACCAATTCAGCATTATTTCATAATAATTGGTAGTATTTTAGATTTTGTAGTATTACAATTAACATTTTCATCTTATACTGTTATAAGTAATTTTTTTACGTTTATACACGTGTTAGCGAAATGAAATATAAAGAGTTAAAAACTTTGAAGGGAAAATTATTATTTGAATCATTGATAAATTTATATTAGTATTATATAGCTATAGATCAATTGAGCGCACGGAATTGTAAAAAGTGTTTCCAGATAAATGACTCTAAAATATAAGTACGTAATTTAATTAATTAATTTTGAAAATATTACTCTTTCGTGAATTTTTAATTTTTTTTAAAATAAATCAAAACAAACAACATTTAGGGGTATATTTGTCATTTCAAGTAAAAGATCCCAAAGCATCCAATCCCGTGGTGCCCGAATTCTCGATAAATATCTCATTACCTGCCCGAAACGCCATTTTTTTTTTTTTTTACCTTTGCTGTCTTTCGTATAATACATCAGTTTTTATTTTATTTTATTTTATTTTTCTATCCTAGGTGAACGTATTTTCTTGAATTTTTTTTTTTTATAAAATCCTTCAAATTTTATGTATATAAATCCCTTGAAAATTCATCCACCTCCCTCCCCCGGCACCGTCGCGGACACCCAAGAAACACCGCAAAATTCCGTCCGAACCAAGAACCCCAATTCAAAAGGGATTTTTCTTTTCCTTTTTAATTCTTTTTTTCCTTACAAGTGCAAGACCTAATAAATCCACTTGCTCCAAATCCATGGTAACACAAAAGGTCAGTGATGCAAACCCGATTAAATTTCTTGCAGTTTTTGGATTTGCATTTTTGGAATTGTTTCTTTTATCTGATTGCATTCCATTCCATTCCATTCATTCCCTACCCCTAAACCCCTTTTCTTGAGAACAGTGCCCAATTCCACCACGTAAATAACCTTTCGGTTTCAGATTCTGTCCTCACATTCTTCATGCGGCTTTGAAGTGTAACCCCTTCTTCGCAGCTGCAACTTCAACCGTTTTCGAGGTCCATCTTGCTCCTCTCACGTTTTTTCAGTTATTTTTGTTTTTATTCACTTAACTGCTGCTCGCTTTGTTTTGTTATTCACTTTGCACCAACTCCAAAGCGTCCTCGTCTTGCAACTTGCGAGTAACATTTAAATCTTAGCTTCCACTAGATGTTCAATTCGGGACTGACCTATCCTCGTTTAGGTTTTCCCTCAATCAATTAATTACTCTCTCTATTGCCATGCACTCGGAAGAACAAAAAGAGTGACACTTGTTTTTTGAATTTCAATCAATTTAGATTGGTAATGGACCGTATTTATTGTTAATCTAAGGTTTGTGTTTTATGATTTGATGATGTTATATTGTTAATCTAAAGCTTGTTGTATGATGTGGTGATGTCATAATGCGCACTATATGTATGTTGCTGATTTTCAGCGATTGATTTTGGAATTTGTAGCATAATTAGGACAATTTATGCACTGTAGTTTGTTCCTTTGTTGCAGGGTGTTTTCAGAACATGGATTCGAGGAATGGCAAAGCTTCTGGTCGGGCATCTTCACTGAGTGTTGCACCTTTGAGTGTTTCAAATAAGGTGGATCAGATGGTGTCGCTCCCTAGGGATATGGGAGCTGTTGAGACTGATGTGGATATAGACCTTAGGGAAGTTTACTTTTTAATCATGCACTTTTTGTCTGTTGGGCCATGCCGGAGGACTTTTCTACATTTCAAGGAGGAACTTTTAGAGCATCAGCTTCTACCTAGAAGATATCATGCTTGGTTTTCAAGAAGTGGTGAACTTGGTGGGGATGATGCTGATGAAGATGATGATGGCACCTCTTTACCTTTAGATTACAGCAATTTAGTGGGCAGGTATTTTTGCTTTATATATGCCTTCTGATTTGGTTTTGTACTAATTATCCTGGAAGAAGATTGAGATGCAGTATTTGATGGTTTTATTGCCATTTTATTACTATATGTTAGGTTGGAGTTTTATGCACAGCTTTTCAATATTTTATTTTATTTTTATGAGGGCACAATGTTGTTAGAATTTTGATGTTAAATTTCATTATACTTCATGTGGAAAGACAATCGGCATTTATTATGTTTGTTAAATGCTAGCAGAAATATGTATTATATCAGCCTGAACTCGTTTTCCCTTCTATTTTTCTCATTATACTGACTGTTTCATTGAGGTCCAATGCATTTAATTTTAGCTACTCATTTCCCTTGTTTCAAAATATATGTTGTTTAAGATTATACACTAGGATTAAGAAGGTCCAATTTAAAATGTCTCATGCATTAATATTTTTTCACAAAAATACCCTTAATTAAAGTCAATTCTAGAATGATGTGAATGTGAGAAAAACATAACCCATTAATGTTTTTTGTTTTATTCAAGGAATCAAGGGGTAGCTTTGGAAAAAAATACTAATTCAAGACAAATTTAATGCTCTCAATTAAATTAACCAATTTTCTTAATCCTGGTGAATTAGTTAATTGGACCTTACAATAAGGACCAGAGGTAGTACTTTTCATTAAAATACTCAAACTATGATCACTCTATTAATGCTATATCTCACTCTATTTAGTGGAGATACCAAAAGACTAGGATAAAGTTAGAAAAACATCATTGATACTTTCTTAATTTTTTAAAGTGATAATATATAAATTGAAATAAAACAAGTTTTCTAAAGTGGCAATTGTTGTGAAAATTTGGTGACCATAGTTTGGTGCAAATATTTATTTATATTGTAAAGGCTCCTTTAAAATCTTATATGCTTATATATCCATGTGAACTTGCTTCTTGCTTATGTTCATAGTATTAACATATAAGCAATTAATACACATATATAGTGAATAAACATGTTTTTATGAGTCAAAGTGTTGAACTTCAACATTTAGTCATACTTTGATACTTTGTACTATAGTTATCTCTAAGTGGTTGACAGCTGACGGCTACTCTCAATCAGATGGGCTATCAACACACTTGACCTTTAAGTGCATATAAATGACTTAACCTTTAAAAAAGGGTAGCTGTACTCCATGGTCAATGCCAGTATACTTAAATGTTTATTGTTATTAAGGATTTAGTGAGGATTCTTTTTATTTATTTGGAGTTTAGTATTGGAAATGCTTTTTTTTTTTTTTTTTAAATATAAAGGAAAATAAACTTATGATGGAAGTGTGTGATTAATTCTGGTAGAGGTATCTCCATTTAGAGATTACTTGGAAATAGAGGATGCTTCATATTTTAATCCAAATATTTATTGTTATTTGGTTTGAAAAACTTCTCTCTTAAGGTAGTAATAGCTGTTTTTTGATATCACCTGTAAAGGCTTAATTATTGTTCATTTTGTGTAACTACAAGGTATCCTCACATAACTAAGGATCATTTGGTAAAGCTTCTGAAGCAATTGATGCTGAGTACGGTCCATCCTTTGCATGGAAAACTTGAAGGAAGTAGTCCTAATGCAGCCGATGTTCCTACTTTACTTGGATACGGTTCATTTTCGCTTCTTGATAGTACGTGATAAGCTATAGTAATCTTTTTCTTGATGATCATTCAAGTTAAGATTGCAAGTCATTAACTCATAAACTGACAAAATGTCTATAATCTTAGGCTATTATATGAATTTAATGAGTTAGCAATTTATATATATCTATTAATGATTTTCTTTTCTTAGTTCTGTGGAATATTCTCAAAGGGATGATTAATATGTTAGGGCTTGCTTTAAGTTACTAGGTTTGAAATGGGTATATATCAAACCTTGTTTCGGTTTATGCTTTGGTAGAATTGATAATTGTATATATGAACCTCCCAAAATTATATTTGCTTCTATAAGTACACAGTTTACAGTTATGCTTGGTCTGCTCCACCAAGACTGGTACTGGCATATACAATGTCATCATTGTGTGGCAGGTAGTAATGAGCTTGTGTAAAAAGGGAAAGGTCTAAGATTCTAAATGTTTAAACACTTGATTAGGTAGTTGTCTTTGGTTTAAAATTCTTCGAGTCTTCCCTTTTAACAAATGTAGTACTGGTCTGAGGCTTCTATTGGCAAATTTGCATTTAAATATGTTTGGAAGTTGCTATAGTTGGCCATGCTCCCAACATTAACCACAAAATAGATATGTGGAAGAATGGGATATTTACTCTGTTTTCCTTCCTGTGTATGTACAGTTGATAGAAAAACAGCTGACAAGCTGGTGAAGCCCCCTCCACTTTACATGCGTTGGCCACACATGAAGGCTAATCAGGTTCAGGGGCTAAGTTTAAGGGAGATTGGAGGTGGTTTTACAAAGCACCATCGTGCTCCATCCATTCGCAGTGCATGTTATGCTATTGCCAAACCATCTACTATGGTGCAAAAGATGCAAAATATTAAAAAGCTAAGGGGGCACCGTGTGGCTGTCTATTGTGGTATGAATTACTAACTTGCTATTAATATGGTGGCTTTATGCCATTCTCCGAGTTCATGTTCAGTTATTCTCATGAAAGCCATTAATTAGATGAGTCACATGACACCAATAAAAGTTGAATCCAATGTTTTTTCACTATGAGTGTTGCTTTCTCTTCTTAGAGGTTCCATTTAGATGCATATAAGTAATTACTTTAATAGCTGTACTTATGGTTGATAAATTTTAAAAATGATTTTATCTCGCAGCCATATTTGATGGATCAGGGAGATATGTTATTAGTGGTTCTGATGATCGTCTTGTCAAGATTTGGTCTATGGAAACTGCATTTTGCTTAGCTAGTTGCCGTGGACATGAAGTGAGTCAAGAATATGGTTTATAAAAGTAATTTGATAAGCTTGTTTTCCTTTTAATATCATTTAATGTTGTCATTATTAAACTGAAGGGTGATATTACTGACTTGGCTGTAAGCTCAAACAATGCTTTGGTGGCATCTGCTTCAAATGATTTTGTCATTCGAGTTGTAAGTAGTATAGCTTAATTTTTATGTTCTGTCCTGCAAACCTTCTGCAACTAAGTTGACATTTGCTTTACAACAGTGGCGCTTACCGGATGGGATGCCGATATCAGTTTTGCGGGGACATACTGGAGCTGTTAATACTATTACATTTAGTCCCAGTGTCATATACCAGCTGCTATCGTAAGTTTAAGGGTTATTATGGCCTATTGTTGCCTTTCTATTCGCTGTCCTAGTGATTCTTGTGACTCATAAGAGATAAGTCTTGATGCTAATCTATTTATGTCATTCATAAATAATTGAAATGTAAAAAAATTGCTAGGCTCATGTCCCATGTCATATAAAAATCTCAAGTATTTTTTATTAGTAAAACCAAGTTGTTTATTTGTTAAATACTTATATTGTGAATTTAACATACTCCTTTGCATGCCATTGGATCACTTTGCACCATTCCAAATTTCCAATGGCTTACAAAGTGTGTGTGTTTTTAAGACTCACCAGCCATTTTACAAGCATATTTCATAATTATATTCTTTTGCAAATTAATTATTTATTTATTATAAATTCAACTATTCTTAGTCTTTTTTTTAGAATATATGAAAAATAGTCAATACTATCTTGATTATATCTTAGAATGGCTTATCACATCTTAAATCTTCTTATCTTCTAGGATCCTTATTCTTAGGGATTTTATCTTATCTTTTGGAAGTTATCTGTTCTTTAGGATTAAGAGTCCATTATTAGTATAAAATAAGAGTTAATTATTATCAAATTGAAACCCATCACAATATGAAGAAAATATTGTTCAAAGTCTTTCTTCTCAATTCCTTTCCTCTATCTAAAACTTCATAATTTCAACATGGTATCAGAGTAGTACCATCCTCTATGACCTATCTTGTCATTGCTTTGCCGTCAAGTTCTGTAAAATCAGGAGCTCTACTTTATTTCCATGTCTTTTCTTACCAACTAATCATATATTGTGTTGTATCCTCATTCCGGCAAGTTTAGATCTCCCTTTTTCATCACTGCTGTTGCTGCTCTGTTTTGGCCTTTGTCTTCATTGCTGTACTCGCTTGCCTCTGTCTAGATCTGTGCTCACATCCGCAACTTCAGACCTCTTTTTTCATTTTCTTTTTGAGGGGAAGAGGGGGGGGGGGGGGGGGGTATTCTAATCAGTTAAGTGTAATCTATGCCCCAGACCAGAAGAATATTAATTTCTTCATTCTTTTACACACATACATTTCTAGTGTTCTTAATCTAACTTTTTTGACTTATGAAATATGTAGGTCATCAGATGATGGAACTTGTAGAATATGGGATGCAAGAAATTCACACAATCCACGAATATATGTTCCTCGTCCTCCAGATGCTATAAATGGTCAGATAATTGCTTCTATTTCTGTTAACATCAGGCTTGGAACTGGAAGTGGTCTGAGTTTGGTATTTTTACCATACTAAATTTGATATGGTGGTACAATCTATTCAGTTTTTGAGTTGGATCAATTAGATTCTATTAAAATCTAAATCCAATATAAAAATAAAAAACCTTTTTACATCTCAACATGTTTTTTAAATGAATACTACTCTTAGAACAATGAATGGAGTTATCAAATCTAGTCCAAATCAAAACTATGCAAGTTTGGACATACAAATTGATGACTTGTTATTTAAACCTTCCAGATCAGTAGTCTGACTTGTTGACTGCCATAATTACTTTTTTGTTATTAGGTTGTTCTTGATTGAGGAATTATAAACTTTTGCAGGGAAGAGCAATGCTCCATCAGCTAGTTTGCCGTCCTCAAGCAATGGTCAGCAAAGCTATCAAGTACTTTGTTGTGCATATAACGCAAATGGAACTGTTTTTGTTACTGGTAGCTCTGATACTTTTGCCAGGGTAGGTTTACTGATGTATTCACATATTTCCTATTTTCTTCAATTAATACAATTAGCCTTTTCTTATTTAAATATTGCATCTATTCATATGTGTTGAGAGAATTGCTGCTATTTGCAGGTGTGGAGTGCTTTGAAGCCCAACACTGATGACTCAGAACAACCAATACACGAGATGGATTTATTATCTGGTCACGAGAATGATGTTAATTATGTACAGTTTAGGTTAGCCATCCTGGTTAGATCTACACTTATTTGTTTTATTTTTTATTTTGTAATGATCCTTATTGTCTTTGCTACTCTGCATGCAGTGGTTGCTCTGTGGCTTCAAAAATTTTGACATCTGACCCCTGGAAAGAAGAAAATACACTGAAGTTCCGAAATTTCTGGTATATCCTAAATAATGCTTCTTTCCTGTAACTTTTTTCCTACTCTTGTTTAGTTTTATTTTAATGTAACAAGTGTACCCTGCTCTCATTACTAAATATGTTGCATACCAATGTCATATAATTTGTGTATTTCAGGTATTGTCATGATAACATAGTTACATGCTCTCGTGATGGAAGTGCAATTATATGGGTTCCCAGATCGCGTAAATCTCATGTGAGCTCCTTTACATAAGATTACCATTGAACTTTGGCCTATTTTTATTCTTGAAGACATTTTCTTTTCCAGAATTATTTTGGGCATCTTTGTGGCACGTGCAGTTTCATTTTTTCCCCATGCTTACCATTTGAAATATGTTAAAGTTTTCCTCTTCTATTTCAGGGAAAAGTAGGACGTTGGACTCGTGCATATCATCTAAAAGTGCCACCGCCGCCCCTGCCTCCCCAACCTCCACGAGGTGGTCCAAGGCAGAGATTTCTACCTATGCCTCGTGGTGTCAATATGATTATATGGAGCCTGGACAATCGCTTTGTGCTTGCAGCTATTATGGGTAATGTACTTGCTAAAAGAAATAATGGAGCAGGGAAATTTATACCAACATATTATACTTTTTTTGTATACTTAGTATATTAAATTGATGGCACTTTGTATCCAAATTAGTCAAGGTGGTATATAAAAGTTTTTATTATTATTATTATTATTATTACCTCTTTTTTTTTCCGACATTATTCATTTATTTGTTCCTTATCCTTTGCTGACCTCTCTTAAAGTAAATCACAATCACTCATTATGTTGCAGATCTATTGTGTTAATTACTAACTCTTTGATATGATAACTTACTAGGATGGCATGATATATAATTGTTCCGACCTCAAGTTCCCTACATCGTTAGGCTCTCTGTATGCGAGATATTGTCCGCTTTAGCTCACATGGTCCTCACGGTTTTGTCCTTAAAAGGCACCTTGCCCATCGTGGGGCTCGAACCCACAACCACAAGGTTCTTGTGGTCGTGAGTTGGAGCCCCATGGTAATCGTAAGGCCCACACGAGAACCAAAGTGGACAATATCTCAAATGCAGTGATCCTAACGGTGCAATGGACTTGAGGTCGGAACAATATTGAAATATTCAAAGGATCCAATTTGTCGAATACATTGTTTGAAAATCGATTTTCCTATAAACTAAATCTGTCGGGGAGCATGCATATTTTCTACTTGGTACTACCACTTGCTGCTGTTACATATATCACTAAGTGTTATATTGCCTCAACATGGATTCTGGTTTAGCATGCAATTGATATTTTATTATCCCCATATGGAGTAGAGAATATTGGTTTAGTATGCAATTGTTTTTTTATTATCCCCATACGGTGTAGAGAATATGCTTGCTACTGTTTTATATATCACTAAGTGTTATATTGCCCCAACAGGGATCCTGGTTTAGTATGCAATTAATATTTTATTATCCCCATATGGAGTAGAGAATATGCTAGGTGTCTGTGGAAAATTATGAGCGAGTCTGATTCAAGTCTTGCAATTTAGCGAGAGTGGTTAGTTCTTTTTGTTATGGGATTGGGCTTGAGGTTGCAACATTGTCTAAAATGCCTAAGGCAATTTGAACTTGTGCATCTCTTGCTTATATGATATCCCCCATACTTCTCTCATTTTCAACAAATGTGGAACTTTTTTATTTTCCAACATTATCTCATCAACATTATATTGTTGTGATAATTGTCATGATAATACATCTTTATTCATTTGACTTTGCATTCATTTGCAACTCTGTGATCGCTTCCCTTCTCTTCTATAGATAATCAATTTTAAGTTATTTCATTGTGGAGAGCAGGTTCTTGCATCCTTTAACTGAGTACTTGTCTTTTCATCTTGAAGATTGCAGAATATGTGTTTGGAATGCAGTTGATGGCAGCTTAGTGCACTCTTTGACTGGTCATACTGAATCTGTAAGACCTATCATCTATCTATCTCTACCCCCCTCCTTTCTCTGTGTTTTCTGTTTTTTATGTGGTGCTAATTTGCTCCATTAGTAAACATGCTCAACTTATATTTTTTGGACTAACAAAATTGAAATTGGGTCATACTTTTCTTATTGGGTTCAGTTCTAGCCTCTTATTATTTTTCTATCTTGATTTGAATTTTTACAGTTCTTTCATGACTAAATGCTGAGTTTTCAATGGTTGGCAGTCTTATGTTTTGGATGTTCACCCTTTCAACCCTCGAATAGCTATGAGTGCTGGGTATGATGGACGAACCATTGTGTGGGATGTAAGCTTCTTTTCTTTTGGGTCCTTAAATCTTAATGTTTGATTGTTCTTTGCAAAACAGATTAATTTATGCCTCTCTGGTATATTCTTTTTCCAGATATGGGAGGGCATACCTATTCGGACATATGAAATTGGACGTTTTAAGTTGGTTGATGGGAAGTTTTCTCCGTAAGTGTCTATAGAATAATTGTCTTGAAAGGAATTTTTTTGTTATTTTTTTTGCTTATTGTTTTTCAATTGATAATTCCATTCTTACATCAATTATTGTTTCCTCTTTATAGATTTTGATTTGTCCACACTTTGGTAATATTTAGTGAGTGTCTTCCATACCCGTCTGTCTTTCGCTTATTAGAACTTTTGTTTGGCAAAGAAACTCATTAGACATGTTAAAATAGAAGAAAAACAGAGGTATAATGGAGTGAAAATTGTGTGTTAGAGTACACAGCGGATGCGTGTTTATATAGGTTAATTACATTAATTACACATAAATAGAGGATATTTTGTTTCCTCTAAATTAAAGATTATGTTCCTAGAAACCGCTATTATTAATAGAATCAGAATATAATATTCTGATTTTCAACACTCCCCCTCAAGCTGAAGCTTACTAAGCTCTCAGCTTGTTACAAGAAAATTTATTCCCAACAAAAACATAAAAATTGAGCTCCACTAAAAACAATATTTTGAAGACAACTTTGGGATCTTGGTGAAGTCGGGGAATATTGCTAGAAAGATAACATTGCCAGAGAGCTGGAATACCCATCAGCCTAAGCAAATTCATGGCAAGCAAAGCAAGTTCCGACTTTCTTAAAACCAACATTTAGAAGCTTCAAACCAATATTAGTGAAGACCCAAATAGACGGTTCTTGACCAGATCGAACCGCAAGGACAGCAACCAAGTCAATGATTGGGACAATGCCAATGCATCTGAGACAAGGACGAAGCCAGTGCAACTGGGACATGTACGAGGTCAGTGCATCTGGGATAAGGACAGAGTGGGTTTTGTCGGCGACGGTGGGGCGAGTAGAAGGCGGTGGCCGGAAAAGTCATCGGAGGTGCGAAATTGATCACCAAAAGAAGGGAGACAATCAAAAGGGTCCACTGGGGACAGTAGGTCTGTCCCCGGTGAGGCACAATTTTCGTAATACCTCTATCAAGCTCTGGATACCATGTTAAAATAGAAGAAAAACAGAGGTATAATGGAGTGAAAATTGTGTGTTAGAATACACAGCGGATGCGTGTTTATATAGGTTAATTACATTAATTACACATAAATAGAGGATATTTTGTTTCCTCTAAATTAAAGATTATGTTCCTAGAAACCGCTATTATTAATAGAATCAGAATATAATATTCTGATTTTCAACACTCCCCCTCAAGCTGAAGCTTACTAAGCTCTCAGCTTGTTACAAGAAAATTTATTCCCAACAAAAACATAAAAATTGAGCTCCACTAAAAACAATATTTTGAAGACAACTTTGGGATCTTGGTGAAGTCGGGGAATATTGCTAGAAAGATAACATTGCCAGAGAGCTGGAATACCCATCAGCCTAAGCAAATTCATGGCAAGCAAAGCAAGTTCCGACTTTCTTAAAACCAACATTTAGAAGCTTCAAACCAATATTAGTGAAGACCCAAATAGACGGTTCTTGACCAGATCGAACCGCAAGGACAGCAACCAAGTCAATGATTGGGACAATGCCAATGCATCTGAGACAAGGACGAAGCCAGTGCAACTGGGACATGTACGAGGTCAGTGCATCTGGGATAAGGACAGAGTGGGTTTTGTCGGCGACGGTGGGGCGAGTAGAAGGCGGTGGCCGGAAAAGTCATCGGAGGTGCGAAATTGATCACCAAAAGAAGGGAGACAATCAAAAGGGTCCACTGGGGACAGTAGGTCTGTCCCCGGTGAGGCACAATTTTCGTAATACCTCTATCAAGCTCTGGATACCATGTTAAAATAGAAGAAAAACAGAGGTATAATGGAGTGAAAATTGTGTGTTAGAATACACAGCGGATGCGTGTTTATATAGGTTAATTACATTAATTACACATAAATAGAGGATATTTTGTTTCCTCTAAATTAAAGATTATGTTCCTATAAACCGCTATTATTAATAGAATCAGAATATAATATTCTGATTTTCAACAAGACATAAAGATATTAGGTAGCTCCAAAATTTAGAGCTATGTAATCCCTTTTAAGTAATAAGAGAAAAATTAGAGAAACTGTATTGGATTCTGAAAAGTGAATTGAGTTCCAAAGAGTATGATGAGATCAACTATTTATAGCTGTACAGACAAAAAACCTGAAAGCTAACTACCTGTAACTAACTGAGAGTTAGTTACAGAGTACAGCTGTCAAATAACCAACTGATAACTACAGCATTGTACAGAATCACACATGAGTTGGTTACGGAGTAAAACTATACTCTAATACAACCACAAGCTCATGAGGGGTGAGAAACCAGAGAAGAGTCAACCACTCTGAGCTTTGCCCTTGGAGCAGTAAACCTAGTGGGAGAGAGAGCCTTTGTTAAAATATCTGCACACTGATCAGAGGCAGGAACGTGCACAACCTGCAGTTGCTTGCTGATCACCTTTTTGTGGACAAAAAAGAGATCCAGTTCCATGTGTTTGGTCCTAGCATGCAGAATCAGGTTGTGAGCAAGAGCTACGCTGCTCATATTGTTGCATAGAATCTCAGGAACAGTGTGGGGAACTTCCAGTTCAGAGATTAATGTCTGAATCCAAGTGGCTTCAGCTGTTGCAAGGGCTAAACTTCTGAATCTGTCAGTGTTGGAGCGAGCAACCACAGTCTGTTTCTTAGACCACCAAGAGACTAGATTAGTCCCAAGAAAAACGGAGGCACTAGAAGTAGATCTCCTATCATCAAGGTAAGAAGCCCAACCTGCACCACAGTAGGCTCGAGCAGCCAAACAAGTGTTAGATTTTGCAGGATGCAGGTGAAGGCCCCAAGAAACAGTACCTTTAAGGTACCTAAGTATCCTTTTCACTACTGTCCAGTGCTGTTCCAGAGGTTGAGACATGAATTGACAAACGTTGTTGGCAGAGAAACTGATCTCAGGCCTAGTAATGAATTGGCTATTGACAGAGAAGCTACTGATAAGGCCTTATTGTAAGGCACCCACATCAAACTTGTATAGGCTAGCATCAAGGAGGTAGTCAGATCCTGCTTTTGTTAATTTGCAGCCTCCAGGGATGATATTGGCTTTTAGCTTCATCCATATTGGTTATTTGGTATTAGTTAAGAGATCTTGAATATATTTACTTTGAATGAGAACCAAGGAGCCATCTGGCTGAGTTTTAACTTCTATACCCAAGAAGTAATCTAGGTCACTAAGCTCCTTTAGAGAGAATACTGAATGAGGTCTGGAAATAAGGGGCTGAACCAGTGAAGAAATGTTGCAGTGACAATTATATCATCCACATAGACAAGGATATAGACCACTGCAGGACCATGTGAATGGACAAACAAAGAAGATTCACATTTGCTAGCCTTAAATTGAAACTGTAACAGAGTGGATTTTAGTCTATCAAACCAGGCCCTAGGAGTCCATTTGAGGCCATAGATTGCCTTGTTTAACTTGCACACCAAGGCCTTACCAGTAGCTTCAAAACCAGGGGATGAGACATATAGATCTCTTCCTCAAGCATACCATTTAGGAATGCATCATTGACATGTAGCTGTTCTAGTGGCCAATGGTGAGAGAGAGCAAAAGTGAGGATTAATCTGGCGATAAGTAGTTTGATAACAGGGGAAAAGGTCTCATTGTGGTCATATCCAAGTTGTTGATGAAAGCCTTAGCCACAAGTCTGGCTTTGTACTTGTTCACTGTGCCATCATGGTTTTCCTAGATCCTTGTTAGAGGCAGTTACAGCTGTCCCAATGCTACTATGAATATTCTAAAACTATGAATACAACTAAATTCTCTCAATTTTCTTTCCCTTTCTGTTGTTTTTTCTCTCTACTATGAATTCCAAAACCCAAACACAAACTAATTCTTTTAACATTAATTTTTTTTAAAAATAATTGTTTTTTAACATCAATTCTTTTAAAAGCAATTATACTAAAATCTAAACCAAATGTGCCCTCTACATTGTGCTTAAATTCAATTTTTAATTAGAAGAATGGGGATTTAAGCATTAAACACTTGACCACTATGTCACAAATTCACAATGGCATTTGCTTTAAAGTGAAATCCAACAGGTAAGGACTCATGAATGGCATTATATCTAACTTTTTTTTAAAAGGCATGTAATTGCCTCCTTCCACTTGGATAATTCTGAATCTCGTCATATGGGCAATAGTTCTCTGTTCTATATTCAATCTGACCAACAAATATTTTTACTTTGTTGTCTGGATCCATGCCAACACTAAGCTACCATTGTCAAGTTTGTATATTGATTATGTCAAGCTATGAGTTTATGCATGCTGCTTGGTGTCTTGGTGGGGAAACTCTTTAGGCTATATACCTACCTTGTTGATCATGGGTGTTTCATGTCACAGATATTAATTATGTCATCTTGTATCCATCATAGATGAATCAGGATCTCTGACAGTGTGTAATTCGTTAAAATATTGTGTTCATTTTAGGGATGGAACATCAATTGTTCTTTCAGATGATGTTGGCCAAATATATTTTCTGAACACAGGTCAAGGCGAGTCCCAAAAAGATGCAAAATATGATCAGGTGGTCAAATATTTCAATATTGCTTCCCCTACCTTTTCTCTTTATATTGATATCAGCTTCATAGCAAGTAAATTTATATGTCTATCTCTTTGATTTTTCTGGCAGTTTTTTCTTGGTGATTATCGACCCCTTATTCAGGATACTCAGGGAAATGTTCTTGATCAGGTTGAGAGGAGTCATTGTGCTCCTGTACTTTGTTGATTGTCATCATGATTGACTAGATGAGATTGTTGAGTTTTCAAATGTGTTAGCTAATCTATGTCACATCTGATGCAGGAGACTCAACTACCACCACACAGAAGAAACATTCAGGAACCTCTATGTGATTCTAGTATGTTATGGCTCTTATTCTGAAATTCTTATATTACTAGGATGCAAATTTCTCTTACAATAATTATTTCATTACTAGGTATGGTGCCATATCCAGAACCTTATCAGAGTCAATTTCAGCAACGTCGACTTGGTGCCCTTGGCATTGAATGGCGTCCTTCATTGATAAAATATACTGTTGGTCCAGACTTTAGTGTTGGTCAGGACTTCCCAGTGGTGCCTTTGGTAGATTTGGAAGGAATGGTTGAGCCACAACCGGAGTTCTTAGATGCCATGTTCTGGGAACCAGAATATGACATTATTGTAAGTGATGATACTGACTCTGAATACAATGTGAATGAGGATAGTTCTAGTGCAGCCGGGCAAGGGAGTGTCATCTCTTCTAGTGATCTAGAATGCAGTGAAGATGACTCTAGTAATAGGGACGGCCTTCGAAGATCAAGAAGGAAAAAACATAATGTTGGAGTAAGTGTCTTCTTTTTTGTTGGATCAGATCAATCGTTAATTACAAATTGTTATCTAACCATAATGTTTCTCAGGTTGAGGTAAAGACTTCCTCCGGAAGGCGTGTTAGGAAAAGGAATTTGGATGAGTGTAATGGTAATGCTTCTGGAAGTAACAGAAACCCCAAGAAATCCAAGAGAAGCTCGAAATCCTCAAAAAGGAAATCTTCCAAAGCTAAGACATTGAGACCTCAGCGAATTGCTGCACATAATGCTCGTAGTATGTTCTCTCAAATTGATGAAACATCTACTGATGCGGAAGATAATGATTCTGATGATGAAGCATCAGACAGTTTCCAAGATCCTGATGATCTTAGTGAACCTGAGAGGGAAATGGATAATAAGCATGATGAACTTAAAAAACCCCTTTTGGAAAAGTTTGCAAATGTGTCCAAGCCTCCTGTATGCTCTGAGTCCCAGGCAAATGTTGAAACTAGACCGAGACTGGTTGTTAAGTTTTCACTTCGTGATTCTAAGAAGAATGTGCCCACAGAGGACACAAGACTAGCCTGTGAGACTCAGATGGTATGTCAGTCTTCTAGACCTCAACCCCAAGAAAGCGATCAGAAAACTTTTCCCGACACAAAATCTTTGGAACCTGCATTATCTTCTTTGGCTACAACTAATGCTGAATTTCCCCAAGGCCACAGTGGAAATGAAAATGATGCTAAAAACCAAACTGAAAATTCTACAAATAATCTGGATGCATCCAGATATGTTGAGGCAAACACAGATCAGTGCAGACTTTCAAGATCAGGGGATGCTTTGCTGACTGATGCTGAAGTTGATGACCATCTTGAACACAATGCCAATGGGTATGTAAAGCCTGAGATGAATGTCAAAAAAATGTTTATGATACTGCTACTTTTTCTTTATTTGGTAATCTCTTCAGAATCCAATGCTTTTTCCTACCTTGTTTTGCAGGAGATCAGAACATATGATTGGCAAGTTAGAGACTGATGGTAGTATGATTAATACAGAGCTGACTGATTTGGAAGATGCACCTAAATTTTCATCACTTGAACCTTCGTTGTTTGGCAATCCTCAGCCAAATGCTGATGGCTCCTTGACATCTGATTATGATAAATTCAATGGCGGTGATAAAGGCCAATCTGGATCTGACAAATGTGCAGAGTACTTAGTAGAAAACAATGAAGGTGTTCTCTCAAGCCACTCTCGTGACCTCAAAATGAAAGCACCTGTGAAATCAACCAAATTAGTTATTAAAAAGAAACAAATCTCAGCAGACACTGAAGGTCCTTGCAAACTGAAATTTGTTAGTTCTAAGGCAGATTCAACTGGTGCTAGAGGTATTGTAATATCTGGAAATTCCTCCATTATAGGGCCTAGTCTAGTAGCAGAAGTACCAGGAGGTGAAGATGACGGAAAATTTAGTTCTCCACAGCTACTGCATTCATATTCCGACAAGAGAAGATATGATCACGTCCATGAAAGGGGCAAGTCATATAAAGGGAAAGTCAATCAAGATGGTTTTGAATCTTTTGATTGTGATATGGAAGAAGATACTTCTGTTTTCAGCAATCAACATGGTTTAGGAATTGGTTTGTCTGATGTTATAAGTGATCCTATACGTCGAACACGATCTATAAGGATGAAGACAACTTCTGAGGAGCCAAACACTTCAAACAGAAGGATTAAAATTCGAGGGGGCCAAAGTTCCAGGGGCAAATCTGATCGGGAAGACTCTTCTATCAAATTGTCTGATCAACATCATCGAAGAACAAGGGCTGCCAGACACAGGCATGGTGAATATATTGCCAATGATCCTGGTACTTTAACTCGAAGGGTGTCGAATCACCATGTCAAAAAATTATCATGGCTGATGCTGTCAGAGCTTGAAGAGGGTTACCGATATATTCCTCAACTTGGTGATGAAGTTGTGTACTTGAGACAGGTAGTTTATGTTATGATTTTTTTTCCTTATGGTTTGTATTACTTTATAGTTTGTTTTGGAAGTCAAGTTTCCCTAATCTGTTTCCTAGTTTCTGTTCTTACCCTTATTTGATTGATTCTGTAATCTGTTTCCCAATTCATCATCTTGAGCATATTTGATTGCCAGGGCCATCAACAGTACATAGAGTCATATGCATCATCTGAATCAGGTCCATGGAGATCATTTACAGGATTAGGTGCTTCTGAAATTTGCAAGGTTGAAGAGCTTGAGTATGCAGAGCTCCCAGGCTCTGGGGATAGCTGTTGTAAACTTAAACTTAAATTTTTGGATCCTTCTTCATGTGTGCATGGCAAATCGTTTAAATTAACTCTACCTGAATTGATTGACTTCTCTGATTTTGTTGTTGAGAAAACATGGTATGATACTGCCATGAAGAGAAATTGGTCATCAAGAGATAAATGCATGGTCTGGTGGAGAAATGAAGATGGGAAAGGTGGAAGTTGGTGGGATGGGCGAATTATTTTAGTGCAGGCCAAATCTCATGACTTCCCTGACAGTCCTTGGGAAAGGTATCATATCCAGTACAAGACTGATCCAACCGAGAATCATCGGCATAGTCCGTGGGAACTATATGATCCTGAGATGCTATGGGAGCATCCCCACATTGATCGTGAGATCAGAGATAAGCTGCTTTCCTATTTCACTAAATTAGACCACAGGGTAAGTAGATATGAAGTTTCATTAACCTGCTTTGTTCTTTTACTGAATTAGGCTTTTCTAATTCTAATTTTTTTTTGGGAGGGGGGGGGGGGAGATGGAACGTTTCTCATTGTTTTTATTTCCCTCAATGCAGGAGAAGTTTGATATCCAAGCATTGAACCAAGTAGCTGAGAGATTAGAGTTTGCAAACAGGTACTAAAATTTCTGTCTAGAAAAGCAGAGAGGACTGATGTGCCTGTGATTTTTTATACAGCCCTGTTCTAGCAATTTCCAGACCTGGAAATTAAGTAAACAAAATGTAAAAATGTCAGAGAAGGCGACAAGTTAAATGCGTGACGTTAATAATTTGTCATCTTTGGCTTTGTATTACAGGTTTCCTTCCCCATTCTATCCTGAACTGATTCAGTCAAGGTTGAAGAATGACTACTATCGGAGTGTGGAAGGTGTCAAGCATGATATAATGGTAATGTTATCAAATGCCGAAGACTTCTTTACATATACAAAAAATTTTCAGCTGTTGGGCAAGATCAGGAGGATATCAGAATGGTTTAGAAGGAAACTTGAAAGGATATAGAAGGCCCAAATTGGGTTTTATAGGTTTCTTCTAACATTGTTTTTCATTCTTTAATCCAATTTTGGAGAATTAGTAGGTATTTAAGTTGGTTTTATAGAATGGAGAAGGCCATAGGTGCTGCTAAATATCAGCTGTCACATGTGTATATATACGAACTCATTCTGTTTAATGCCAATTGTCGTTACGAGGCATCTTCGGCTTTATAACTTCGATTTCGAGTTTGAATGCTTTGTGGTTTTGCCTAGGCCTCCACTAAAGCTGAGTTTAAGTTTTTCAATAGAAAGTATCTATACGCAATAAAACCTTCCATTTCCTACTTGTCAGTTAGTGTATCAGGTTTGTTATCAGAAAAGAAATTATATTCGAGCACTTTAATTGGACAGCGGAGGCGGAGCAAATGCAATTCAAATAGCATTAGGGGTGCTAAAATTAATTAGTTTTGAAACTAGTTAATGATAACTGTAACTAACTAGTTATAAAATATCTAGTTAGTTAAAACTAGTTATAAAAGTATAATTGTTTTATTGATTAAATTAAAATGTAGTTATTTAGTTTATTTAACTAGTTAAAAATAGTTATAGTTATAGTTAATAACCAGTTATAACTGGTTATTAAAGTTAATAATAGCTTTAAATCTCATTATCATTTCATTAAATTATGCAGTTTATACCCTCTTAATTTGTTCTTTTTTCTCCTCGCATGTCATTAACTGAAATTTTTTCATGTATAGTATTGATATGAGGTAAATAATTTTTTCATATTTACAGTGGTTAACAAATAAATTCATAATATAATCCTTAAATGTTAATGTTTGTTATTGTTTCTTTAAATACATATAGTAATGATAGAAGGTGAGAAAGACAAACCTTCCGACGTTGATGAAGGGTATATCAGACCTACGCTTGTTTTTATTTGTCATCGTTCTGCGCATATGAAATCCTTTTACTGGGGTTATAAAACTAGTAAATAGGAAAAATCCTCATGTGGTTATATAACTAGTTTAGGTATAGTTTTAAAAACCGAACCGGTGACCGACCCGGTCAAGGTACTGGGTCACTGGGTCAGTGGTCGAACCGGTGGGTCACTAATTGACCCGCATGACCCGGTCTGTATTAAAAATTTCATACCTAACCTTAAAAATAAATGTCTAATTTATAACTTGGTGTCTCAATAATACATGATAAAATTTAATGCTATAAATAAATATATCTGTTGTTAAAATCTGTATATATATAATTTGTTGCATTCAATATACAACTCATTCACGTGGTTTAGTGGTAAGGCAACTTTGAAGGGCTTCAATGTTGTGTTTTCGAGCAGTGGTTTCAACGTTTTTTCATGTATTTTCTTTGATTTAAAACAAACTAATGTGACACTTTTTCTTGTACGTACAGCTATCCTCCCTTGGGCCACGCGCAGCAGCTTTGCTCCTTGGGCCATGTGCAATACAGATGCAGCCACCTTTTCACCTTGGGCCACACGATTTAAAATTGAAAAAGTAATCAAATATTTGGTCCGACCGGCTCCGAGTTTGACCGGATTGTATCCGGTTCGATGACGTCACACCGGTTTAAAAGCAGCTCCGATCGAATTGGTGGCTCGACCTGGTCATATGTCCGGTTCCCGATCCTACCGGTTCGACTGGCTGGGTCGAGCCGAGTTTTAAAACTCTTTAGGTTATAAAATTAGTTTTAAATATAATTGGTTATATAACTGGTTATATATTCATAACCGGTTATATAACTAGTTTTTAAAAATAATAACTAGTTATGCCAAATCATAACTAGTTATATAAAACTAGTTATAATAACTATTTACAATTTAGTTATTTGGTAGTTATAGTTATAGTTATTGGGAAAACTAAATTATGAGCACCCCTAAATAGCATAAACTGCGTCATTCTACATGCATTAGCTTAATCTGCGCAAAGAACCAATGACTCATAAAAATAGAACCAATGAGCAACCAAAAGTAGAAGCTGCTCTTGCACAACAATAAAAATATCCCAATATCATTTACTGGAAAGATACAGTAAAAGCGGGATTTTTTTTTTTTTTATTCATAGGAATCAAAAACACGGATTTATAATAATTCACACACTTTATTTAATCAACTGAGTTAGATTCTTTTGGTGGAGTGAGATTCCCCTGCAGATACGAAGTTCTTGTATTTACGCATTTACACATGTTGGCATGGCATGCCATGTGGGTTGTTGATGTGGTATTTTCGTTACACTTAGTTGTTTATTATAACAATAGGGACGGAAAACAAAATAAAAAATGGGGTCAAAAGTCAAGAAAAAATTATTTAAGGACCAAAAGAAAATATGAATATATTTTAGGGATTAAAAATATATTTTAAGTCTATATTTTGTTTTGATAAATTTAACTTCATATATTATATATTTGAGATGTGAACTATAGTTTTTATCCAAATAGTTCTTATTTATGAATGTGTGAATATAATGAATATGAATCTACTTCAATGTGGCATCGATTCAGGTGGTTTGCACAATAGTGATTCAAGAAATATTGAATGGTGATTTAGGGTGAGGATTCTAAGGATTACAAATAACATTTTTTTATAATTTTTTTCATGATTTGGAGAGCATTTAGAGTAACTATTGAATTACAAATTACAACTCTATTTTGTACGGCAATTGATTCATTGTCTTTGCAGTCTTAATAGTTTTTTGCGGGTTAGTTTCATTATCACTTAGCTACTCCAAAATTGGTTTGGTCTCAAGATGTAGAATCTAACAGGGTTATTAGGGTTGGGGTCTCATTTTTGGATAATACATCAAATACATCTATCTCTACGAATTAACTCATTTTTAAATTTCATTTAATATAAGAGATGTTTGACTTTGTTGGAGAATGATAATAAAGTTTCTATGCTTAATAAAAGAAAAATATTTTTAAGTTTGAAATTATTTTGAAAATATTAATTTTTTAATAAGAGTAACTAATAAAAATTTCACCTTCATAATTGAGAATAAATTTTTTTTCATGTTAATTATAAAGTTTCTATACTTTTTTTAATTGATGATAAATAAATTATTTTTAGGAAAATTAAATAATAATTAATTTATTTTATAATTTTTAGGAATTTTTTTCTTAATCTTATTTTTTAAAGGTGATTTAGTTGAGAATGAAAGATTTCTTATACTAAACGTTAGTTGAGTAAAAAGTATTCTTTGCAATTTCGAAATTTTCAATTTCTTATTCTTCATTATATACATGCGCAGAAATGTAATCAACAATTTATGCCAAATTCTACAGATCATACAGAAAGACTTCTACATTGTGTCACGCTTTAGTGCTTTAGCATGTATATATCTGATGGATTCAAGTAAATGCTCTCTCTTAATGGGCTTCACTATATGAAAGTCTATTCCAGTCTCTATCGACATTTTTTCAGTGCAAGCAGTCAATGCAATGATAGGAATGCGAACACCATAGGGTTTCTCTATCTTTCGTATCCACTTCGTTGCTTCAAGCCCATCCATTACTGGCATCTGTTATAGGAAATTAAAGCACATAATATTTGTTACAACAACAAAAAAATCATATATCATGTGGGGGAATGGGGATCACTTTGGTGCCAATTCTTTTCACGAGTATTCATGCTAAGTATTTATTGACCGTTAATTATTTAACAAACTTTTAATCACTTACCGTGAAAAGTATTCTGTTTAAATTGAACAAAACAAATTTGAGAATAAACTCGTTATTACTTATCCATGAGATAATTTAAAAAAATATTTTTGTCTAAAAAATATATTACGTGCTCATAGTAATATCTTATCTTATTATGAGTGGTAACATAATAACCAATATTCTAAGTTAATTTACTCCAACAAAATGAGAGAGGAATATAAATAAAAAACCATAGTCCATAGTCATTATTACCTGACAATCCATTAAGATGTAATCATAAGGAAGAACAGGAAAATCCCGAGTTAGACCCTCATCAACTAGCCGCACAGCTTGTTCACCATTCTCACATTGCTCCATAGTTGCACCAAGAGAAATCAAAGTAGCAGATGCTAGCTTGCGCAACAATTCAGAGTCCTCAACAACCAGAAACTTCTTACCACTCAAGGGTTTGTGACACCCTGATGAGTTCCCACATTCTTGTATTTCTCCTTGATGAGCAAGAGTTATTTTTGCCTTGGATTGCTGATTTCCCTTCCAAATTTCTTCAGCTCTTTGAAATGTGTTTTCATCAGTTGGAGACACTTGTGATCTGTCCAATAGAGGAGACTTGTATTTTGACAAACTTGAATCCTTATAAGTCTTCAATGCAGCTCTCTCATTAGTAATTTCCCTCTTAGCCTTACCCTTTCTAATACTAGAACTACTTTGCCAAGCACCGCCAAACTCAGGAAGAAGCTTTATAGTTTGGAACAAACGGCTACCATGAAATGGTTTGGATATGACAATGTCATCTTGATCAATGGCCTTGAAGTTGATGCTACGCATAAAGGGCTTATCCAACCAAACAACTTTACAAGGGTTGCGAAGGTCTTTCTTGAAGCTTGATACAATCGTATAAAGCTCAGAAAATGGTCCTGCATTTGCATCAATCACAATAAGGATGAAGCCAGGGGAAGCTCCAATATCAGTCTTCTTGAAAACTAAAGGCATGTGCTCAGTTCCATCCATAGAACTCAAAGGAACTCTTGTGGCTATGCCAAGAGAATTATGAGATATATTAGACCTATAACTCAAATCTGAAGACCCTGGAGAAGTTTGGTCACTGGAATGCTGACCCTTTTGCTTAATCTTATTGAGAGTAAAAAACAAATGTTTTCCTGAATTCACAACTTTGACTTTGATCCCTAACCTCTCTATGAACCTTTTTGAAGTCCTTTGGCGCTCCTTGTCAGCAATAAAAAAAACCACAAGGGAAGCCTCAGGCTTAGGACTGCAAATATGTAACCTAGGACTCATGGAACAAATTCTAGAACTAGAACTTGTAACATACATGGTTTGTCCCTGAGCTTGCATTCTATCTCCTGATCCACACTCAATACCTTCCCTTGTGCTACCATCTGCCATTGCCTCACTCTCACATAAAGTGAGGAGCACATTGAACCTGAAGCATGTTCCTTTTTCACCAGTATCCTTCTCCACAATTTCAATATCTCCATGCATCAAACGCACCTAAAGAAAATCACATAACATTTCTCTTTTCAATTAAGAGAAAAGTTTAATAAGCATGCATTTTCAGTTTTTTTACACTGTTAATCAACACAGATATCACCTTTGGTATAACTTTTGAGATAGATATTATAAAAGTCTAATAAATTTATTGTACAACACAATTTGTAATTAGATGGCAATGTAAAAAACGCTTATCCCTGTATTCTTAAGAGAATATGTGACACAATGAACATATAATTCACAATTGTTTGGCAATGAGTAATACTTACCAAAGACTGCACAATCCCAAGTCCCAAGCCAGTTCCTCCTTGGCCAAGAGCAGTTTCTTTGACTTGGACATAATTCTCGAACACAGACTTGTAATTCTCTTTAGGAATTCCTTTTCCCGTGTCATCCACTTCAAACATAAAATCCATAGAATGCGGATCATCTTGGATTGAACGCATGGATTCCAAATCATCACGTGCTTCGTTTTTGTTACGAAATAAGCATGATAAATATTTCTTGAAACCAAATTGGTTACAAGTGACTGTTGAGTTCTTCAATAATCTTGGCTTCTGAGTCCATGCACGAACCGATATGTGCCCCTCATCAGTGAATTTCACAGCATTGCTCAGTAAATTACACAAAACTTGTTTCAGTTTGCCCCTATCACCTTTCACGCGTGAATATCTCACAACAGAACCATTACAAGGGTCCAATACGAGATCCACACTTTTCTTCATAGCCACGGGATGGTAAAAGTCAACTACATCTTCTAAGAGTTGGAACACATCAAATTCCTCTTCCTCAAGTTGCATTTTTCCTGCCTCTATTTTGCTTGTGTCAAGTATAGAATTCAACAGTCCTAATGTACAAAAAGTAAGCAAGTTACCTATCCTATAGTTATACAATATAATGATATATTATATATAACAGTATAATACAAGGACAAAAATAGAGTTATATAGGTGATTTTGGTGTCACCTTCTAGTTAGAATTAGAATTTTACTTTAATGATATACATTAACTTTTAATGCAAATTTTTATTACAAGTTACTGATGTAAAACTCTAATTCTAATTGTGGAATTGTATGTAATTAGTTTTGTGGATAATATAATGACATAAAGTTTATGTAGCATGAATGAGTGATGTTACCTAGTAAGTCTTGGGTGCAATCATTCATTTGTTTCAAATTGGTATGCAATTCTGAACCGGGGGCAACTAACTCATAAGACATCTCTACCAAACCGGTAATGCCTGCGAGAGAAGCGCGAACATCATGGCTGGCACTTGCAAAAGCAATGCTCTTATTCATATTCTTTTTCTCAGCTTGGTGGGTGGCTTCACACTGTTTGATGAGTGAGACTAACAAATGCATTTCTCGCCTCGTGGCTCTACAGTTTATGAATAGAAAACTGAACAAAGCAATAAATATAGTGACCATTGTTATCACAAACAGTGTCAATCCCTTTTCCTTGTAATTTAGATCAAAGCTCGCAAATCTATTTTGTGGGACAGCCAAGACATACACCTGAAATATTATTGAACGAAAGAAAG
Source organism: Pueraria montana var. lobata (assembly GCA_026413185.1). Classification (NCBI taxonomy): domain Eukaryota; kingdom Viridiplantae; phylum Streptophyta; class Magnoliopsida; order Fabales; family Fabaceae; genus Pueraria; species Pueraria montana. The sequence continues at coordinate 67,116,534 of CM048647.1, read as the reverse complement.
AATGTTTCATTATTTGAACATTAAAAAATTGACACCAACAATGATGTAGTATTTATTTTTCACTTTTATTTTTTTTATGTACACTGATTTAAAAATCTATTTCAAAATAAAAAGAAATAACTTTTGATGTCCCATTTGTTTATGTCACTGTAATATTCACAGGACATTTTCCAATAATATATGGAAACTATTCAATCCAAGTGCTAAAATGGCACATTAGCGACGAAGTGTATTTCTAGGGAGACCTACACTATACTTGATTACAGATTTAAGGATTGTTACACACATGTTAATTCAAGCACGTAATTACTTGACTACTATAATTTTTTGGTTCTTTCTTTGAAATGAAACAATTAATTAAATTTCTGTGGAAAACATGTTTGATGTAATATTTAGAGTGTCTATTGCTACTCTCATGTGTTTTATTATTACTTTATATTTAAATAATTTTGATCTAAAGTACCTTTTTTTTCCTTTGTTAATCAAATTAATATTTTAGAGAGATTTTACATAATTTAATCAAATAATAGGAGTGACATCTACCCAAAAAAAATAATAGGAGTGATAATCCAAACATTGCTGCGACAATAAACACTCCTGATAAATTTTATGCCAAGATTTATTAACAATAATATATGGTCATCCTACTTTTACAAGCACTCATTTTACATCTTTATTTATATCCATCCCTCTTTTTTTTTACATTATATCATCTATTATATTTAGATTTTTCTCTCTTTTATCTATTTCTTTCTCTAGGTATCAAATAGAAAAAGTTATTACATGGTCTATTCTAACCAATTTTTATATGACACATTATTAACTATTTTTTGTAAATTGAAAAATATGGTTATGTGTCACATAAGAATTGGTCAAAATCATATAACCGATGATGTAATAATTTATCATCAAATAGCATGTCAAATGCATTATTATTCTTTATATTCTTTATTAAATAATGTGAGTCACTCAATTCAATTCTTATTTACTGAGTCCCATATAAAATTTATTCAACAATAACCAGTGTATTGGACAAAAATGAATAAAAAAAAATGGATTCCTACACATCTATATTCATTACCATTCAAAACGGATTATGAAGTTCATATATACATTGCAAATATAACGAGAAACTACAATCCTGTTAGGGAAGATATGTAGCAACTCTTAATTGCATATATTTCTTAATTGTAGTTATACCATTATTGGAATTAATTTATCGAAAATAGTTCCATATTGTGATTCAACAAATATGTACAAATATAAAAACGTACCGATTCTATTCCCATTATATCGATGGTGTAGCAGTGAATTAAATACTGAGTATCCAGAATATTCAAAGTAGAAGCAACGCCTTCATCCTTGCACAATTCAGTGTCCTCATTACTTGTGGGATCGGCATTTGCATTCATTGATTGAAAGGAAACCCTATCATTAGAAATGACCAAATGGGATTGTTGAATCCCTTCCACAAGAACTTTTCCTTCTTTGGTAGCCAAATAGGACCTCGTGCCTTGTTGTTGGTCAATGCGAGTGACAAAATCAGTTATTGCCTTTGCTGAAAACCCAAGAGAGATCACTCCTCTTTTAGTGATTCTAGCTGAATTAAGGAACAAAAGATCAATATCACCATCATTGCCCCACCTGGTTCCCAATGAGGCATACCCACTTGACACATTAACTGCTTCCCCAATCCAGCTTGCATTGATAAAGGGGTTGGATATTATGTCTATGGCTTCCCCATAAAGCTCTCCGGTTTCACGATTCACAGGTTGAATGTAAGTTATATTTGAGGCACCCCAACTAGATGATGAGTTAGAGTACATAGCTAGAGCTTGATCATGATCAGTGTAGTACGAGAAAAAGAGACCTTCCATCCCTATGTATGAGATTTGGGCTAAGTATGGCACTGTCTCAAATGCTTGAAATAATAACGGAGCCACCTGTGAATATGTGATACACAAAGCAAAAAGTTAAAACCACAAAGAAATTGTTTATATGTGGAGGGAAAATACTTGGTTAACGTGAAAAACAACAACTCTAAATATAGATTATTAAATCATATTTAAATGGTTAATATTAAAAAAAATGTATATAACTATATATTAATCATGTGACCATAGACTAATTTATAATTTTAATTATCTATATATGATTATATAATCCAAATTTATAATTCTCATTTTTACCATAACCAGATATTCTCACAGTCGTCCCATATGTTTTGAAAAATAAAAATAAAACAAACGTACAAACGAACAATATACTAATGAACTAACCTTGCTCTCAATATCAGAGAAGGAGATATTAGTAGTATCAAGGGCTGAACTGAGGAATCTTGCTAAATTTGTTGAAGATGATTTCATAGGGTGTAACAGTTCAGCTGAGTGCTCAATTTCTGATTGCAATTGGGATGCGATGTTTTTTGAGTTCAAATTCACACGTTTCTCCATTCGTATGACCATGACATACCAGCATGGAGTCAAAAAGATGAGAATTATCAACGCACCATATGCCTACAACAAATGTTTGTTTAATTAACAGTGTGGGAATATACACATTTAAAAAAAAAAAAAAAAAAAAAGATATTTGTTGTAATTGGGTCGTGCTTATACTTCTCTAATTGGATAAAAATACAAAAAAATCAAATCAACTAATTTAACTATAAAAATTCAGTAATGATACAAAAACACCTATACATATATACACTTAATTGTCATTTTTCAATTTTTTTTCTCTTTTCTATTACATTATATCACTTATCATATCTACGGTCATTTTTCTTTTATTTTAGGGTAAAATATGTTTTTGATCCCTCATTTTATCTTGATTTCTGTTTTTAGTCCCTCATAATTTTTTTTACTATTTTTAGTCTATCATAAATTGTTATGTTCTATTTTTAGTCCCTCATAATTTGTTTTGTTCTGTTTTTAGTCTCTGACGTTAATTTCAACTGTTAAGTGGTGACATGGTAGACATAAACTATGTATGTAAAAATTTTCTAATTAAGTTTCTAGTGACTTTTAACCGCTACAAATTTTTTGGCAATTAGAAATGTTTACTTTTGTAACATTTCTTGTGATTTCAGAAAATCTGATGTTTGAGATTTTGATTTTTTTTATTATTTTTTTAACATTTCTGATAGTTTTAGTTTTCTAGAAAATTTGCAGTAGTTAAAAATCGCTAGAAACTTAAACAGAAATTTTTCAAACACAAATTATACTCGTCACGACATCACTTAATAGTTAAAATTAATGTCAGGGACTAAAAACAAAACAAAATCATTTTGAGGGACTAAAAACACAGAAAAAATTTATGAAGGACTAAAAACAGAAATTTTGATAAAATGAGGTACCAAAAACATATTTTACCCTTTATTTTATTATCTCTCTAAATGTAAATTAGTACAAGGTGTCTATGAATCACTTTTCATAAAAATTACGTGGTGAAACTCAATTATGAATAGCGTTGCAATTTGTTCCAAATGAAGTGAAGAAAAAGGAGAGATTAGGAATCATAGAATGGGAGGAACCTCTCCTTCATTGGCCACGAGGTTTACGCCATGAAAATGAGAAGAACAGAGAATTGAAAAAAAAATGGCATGAACTAATAAAAATACCAGTAGGATCACCAAAGATGAAAGCCTCAAGGCCATTGATAAATGGAGATTCTTAGAGTGTTCTGGATGTGATCAAGCTGCTCAGTCGATGTCTGCATTGTAAACTCAATAAAATCATATTGATCGAGATTTGATAGACTGAATAGTGAAAATACTCCATGCTTTTACAAATGGGAAAAATTTGGCAATAAGGAGAAAATATCTCTCCAGAGTATTTGATATTCTCTGCACAATATAATATACTCTCTATAATCCAAACTTAATCTTTTTCATTATTGCATCTACCAAAAAATAATACAATTTAATTTCATTTATACTCATGATCAAAAGTTTAGAATTGGGCATGCCTAACCTTTTAGCCTGAACAATATTTAAACGTAGAATCAAACAATTAACTAAGACGTGTGCAAAGTGCCAACATCAGGTCTCTATTGATTTAGATATGAAGAAATATGAAAAGGCTTCCATGAAAGAATTTTTACTTTGTTGATTTTTCCTTGTATTATTGCAGATGATCTACTGATATAGATATCGATCGTCTCCTCTCCCAGGATTAGGAAAAGAAAATCTCTTGTCAAAGAAAAATTAATAAAACAAAGCTACGCATTAACCTGAAAGTGAAATAGGAGTGTATCTTTGACTTCAACTATACAACATAAATATGGAGACGCCTCTCTGCTTTCTGCTGAATGAGGCTGGAAGCATGGAATTAACTGATTATCAATAGAGAAATTCCTTCAGTCATACCCGCCGGTATATATATACTTTTAAAATATTTTTAATTACTTTTTTTAATGACAAACACTATAGTTTAAACTTATGTTCTTTTCCAGTTTACCAAACTCTTTGTCAAAAGCTAAATTCAAGTGACTTAAATTTTATTACCTTTATCAGTTTTATACATAATTATCGTGAGTATTTTTATATACTACAATCTATACAGATTTAGTAATTTTTAATATTTTAATGATGAAAAATTGAAAAGAATAGGTAATGAAATATACGTTTTTAAAGAAATTAAATGACATAACTTATAAGTTTTGTAAATATCAACATTACAATTTTATACATGGGCATTTGTGGAAATAGGTTTCCCTGATTTCTAATACTGGAAAATCGCACATTGTTTCGTCAACTCAAAATTTTCAAATCTCTAAGGCAGGCAAAGCTTCCAAGCTTTGGAATGCTTTGCTCCACTCGACCAATCCTTGATATTATATTTGTGTGTAATCTAGTCTTTTTTTTTTGCTGAATGTGTGTAATCTAGTCAATTTTAAATATTGATTATATTAGTTTTTAAATAATAAATACGCAAAAAATTAATTTAAACTTATTTTTTATTATAATTTTTAGTAGGGGTGTAAGTGGTCCGGGTTGGATTGAATTTAACCAAATTTTCAACCCAATCCAATTAAAATTATTTGGGTTGGGTTGGGTTAATCTTTTTTTTTTTTGCAACCCAATCCAACCCAACCCAACTTTAATTGGGTTGGATTCGGGTTGAGTCATTAAAAAAATGCCACTTCTTTAATTCTTGAAAAAAATTAAAAAAAAATCAAACTAAAAATTAAAAAATAGTAAGAGATATTTTCAAAATTAGCATTGATTAAGTAAATTGTGTACTTGTAACTTGTTTAAGTAACTCATTCATAATAATAAAATATACACATGTAATCTATTTAACAACTCACAATATTTATAAATCATAATATTATTTTACAACTCATAATACTTAAGTCAACAGTAAGCATAAAAACATAAATCATTAAAACAGTAATCATAAAAACATGGTCTCAGGTAGCATAATACTTAATACATGTTCAATTTCTGTGAGTGTGAGACTTACAGAGGTATAAGAGTTTACTTTAGGCTTTTAGAGTTTTCTATATTAGTAGACACTAGACAAATAATTAGTATTTTTGTTATATGTTACTGTATATTCGGGTTGGGTTGGGTTTGGTCGAGTCCAAAACTCCAAACCCATTATCCAACCCAATTTTAATTGGGTTCACTAAAATAAACCCAACCCAATCCAATGATCCAACTCAACCTACAAAAATCTAATTGGGTTGGGTTGGATTGGACGGGTTCGCGGGTTAAGTGTGACCCACTTACACCCCTAATTTTTAGTTATTTTACATATAATTTTTTCTATGCTTATATTTTACTTGTAATTTTAACTTTAAGTAAAATATTAAAGAACAAAAAAATATAAAAAAATATCATCATTAACAAACACAAAGTTGGGTGAGTTTTATTTGCGGAATAGTAAAGAAAAGCAACTCATAAGTAGCTTTTTATCATAAGAAACACACATATGAAAGGTATAAATAATAGAAACAATTATTCAGCAAAAAAATAATAATAATAGAAACAATTTTTTTATGATATCATCTTATTAATAAAAATATCTGAAAATAAAAATATAATTAAAAAAGAGAGAAAAAATGCTAACAGTGTAAAATAGTTTTACACACAAACCATTATTTATGATAAGTTTGTTGACTTTTACAATAGTTACTTTAAAAGTCATACCAATGGTGAGTTGTGATTAAATGACAGTGTAAAATTATTTTACACTGTCAGTGCATGACTATTAAACTCTTAAAAAATAATATTTTAATTTTTTGGATGATAAATAATTCAAAATAAATTAAATAATTTAAAGTAGTAATTATTTTAAAATAAAAAATTTATAAATAAATATAATTTACATAAAAAAACATATATATATATATATATATATGTTCTTTTATGTTTTTTATATTTAGCAACTAATTTTACAATAAACTTCAAATTAAATCATTTAACTTATTTTTTATCAGCTATTATAAAATAGAAGAACGGGTAAAAGATGAGAGAGTATAATAAGCTACATGTGATAAGCTCAAATATTATTTCAAGTAGCGTACAAGCTTATCCATTATAAGTTAATTATTTAGATTTGTCAAACAAAGCCTACATATTTGTTTTATTTTTTTTGAAAGGACAAAGCCTACATATTTATGGATGTTTTAATTATCTAAAATTTAATATTTAATATATATGCCCTTTTTGATAATGTCACACAATTTAGTAGTTAAATTTATAAAATTTGTTTTTTTTATAAAATTATTGAAGTTATCATCCTATGAAGTTTCACACTTAATATCAAGTATCTCGCGTCAATGTGTTGATATATGTATATTATTTGGTTCTTATAATATTATAAGGTTGTTTTTGTTTTTATCTTAATTTTTTCTGCTATGATCTTTATATTTTTTTTGTTTTATTTTATTCCCTGATATTGCTATTTAGTCTTTTGAGATTTTAATATAGATCTCTCTTATATTAGAAGATTTTCATTTTCTTCTCTCTTTTTTTTTTTGGGAAGCATCAGTTCCATTTCCCAATCTATTAGTCATGCTATCACTTAACTGTACCAGGAACCAAAATGAAACAAACAAAAAAAAAAAAATTCTAAGTGGCTTAGTGGCTTTTTTTTTTTTTTTGGTACAAGTGGCTTAGTGGCTATGTTAATTAAGCAAAAAAAAAATTCTAAGAACCAAAAAAAATTTAGGAAGACTAAAATAAAAGCCTTATTCCATATATATTATAGGACTATTTTAAAAAAAAATCTTCCTAATTAAATGGAAATAAATTTTAACATATGGATTAAAAGAGTAAAAGATCAAAGTTGCAAATCTAAATATGGTAAGAGTATCCTCTTGGATCACAATTGATGCGGTGGGTTGCCTTTAATTTACTTTTTGAGTTACATGCTCTTTTTGTTGGATCATCATAGGGGGAATCACAGGTATGACCTTTATAACTTTATGGTATATTCATGGATTGACAAGTTCTTATTAGGGGGAATGAGGATTTTCAATTCTTATTTTGAAATTAAGGTTTATAATGGTATACCAAAATGTCATAAACTTCTTAAATTATACTCATTTGGAAGAAGTGGTTTTCACCTTTTTTTTTCTAAAATTAAAAATATTTTATCATATGTTTAAATTAAAAAATATATTTTAAAATCTTGTAAAAGATCCTTTAATGAATAAACTATACTTTTTAATGTAAGAGAAAAGGACAAAATAAAACTTGTATGTCTCTAAGAAGAGAATGTAATTTATTCTATATCTAATAGTTATGCTTGTATTGCCATTCAGTTATTAGGATGACTAGCAGAAATATGTTGTTGGAAGATTTATAATTATCCGTGACTAGTGAGAATGAGATGCCCCTTTTAGTAGCAAACTAGCAAAGTCTACTCAGTTGTGTAATGTTCCATGTAATGTGCTATTTAGTTGCATCTTATGTTCTGTGTTTGTATACACTTTCCTAGGCCTATTTATAAATGGCATATGTCGATTTACCTGAATCTGATTTGAACGTTCTGTCTTTCTGAATATCTATTTGATGGCGAATCCAGTCATCACATCAGATTCTCATAATTTCATTGGTGGCTCTGCATAATAAGCTTGAGCTGGGATCTCAATTTCTGATAGACAAGCCATTACACACGTGTTTGTTGTGTTGTGGGATTAGGTGGATATGCTGTTTTCTCTGATGTTTTCATTATTTGTGATCGATTTTCTCACTTCTGATCTTTCATCTCAGTTTCTGCTTTGTGCATTTAAAAAATTTACCAGGGAATCAGTACTATAGAAACATTTGATATAGTTGCTAATTTAAGTTTTCATTCTACTGAAGCAATGTCAACTAAAAGCTTTCTTCTCTATTTTGGCTAATGTTTTTGAAACCAGCAAATTTTTTATAAAAATGATTTAATCTTATTTCAGGATTTTCAACTTCCGTTCTTCAGAAGGCTAGAGAATTTGAGAACACTTGTGGTAAATATCAGAGCCTTGTGAATTGTGATAGCTACCTGACTATACTTCGGAGTTTTTTTTTTTTTTTTTTTAATTAAAAGAGGCATTCTCAAAACATCATAGGAGGGAAAGACATCCCAACTATGTTGGCATCCCTTCCCTTACTGATCCTTTGCTAAAAGCATACGAAGAACTTATTGATACGAAAGGATGATCAAAACATTTGGTGGACCAAACCAAACCCAAGGAAACTATTTGAACCTATACTAAGGCAGACCTTGCCTGTATCTAAGGAGCTCACTTGAGATACAAGAAGGAGAGTCGCTCCACCAACAAAAACCAAAGAGAGGCCAACTTGTCAGCACAAGAATTGCCCTCATGATAAATGTGTAATCCTAAAATTGGAAGAAGAAATCAGATATAAACAATTAAGCCAACAGTTTTGGAGGGACCAGGGGACAATATGAGGGCAGCTATAGGCTCTGATGAGTAAAGATGAATCTGTTTCCAACCAAAGGGGGAACCATCCTTTATCCGCAGCCATCTCAATGTCTAAACTAACAGCCATGACTTCTGCATGGAATGCAGAGTTGATGCCAACACAATTGGCGAAAGCACCTAGGAAGTTGGCGTTACTGTCAATAAAAAAATATTTGAGAGTAAAACAAGCAGCAATGTGAAATTATTTCAGGACAAAAATTACTATCCAGCATTAAGAAATATCAAATGGCTAATTCTCATTGGATTTAACATAGAGATGGTAGTTCATTCTTTTGAAAAGCAATAGTTTTACAGCCATGTATGTTGATATCATTCCTGATAGTTATCTTACTTTCTCAATGTTAGTTATCCAACATGCCAGTTTCGTTGGTAGTGTGTCGATGTAATTTCAAGTTTCAGCTAACAAATTGAAGGCTGCCCCATTGTACATGTTTGGAAGATTGTCTAATGGACTTGTTTTACAAGTGAATACATACATATAGGTGAAATTTGGTTGTTCTATCTACTTGGGTTGGTAGGAAACAGTATAAATACGGCAAAGCTATATGCATTTCAATATGAATTTCATTCTTTTTTTTTTTACAATAATAAATTTATGCCTTCAAAATGGTAGAACTTGACAGAGCATCAGCATAATGCTCTGATACAAATGAAATCAAATAACGACCTATGATTGTGAATGTCTTAAAATTTCATCATTTGGTGTCTCATTTTCTTCATCATCTCCATCAGATATCGATGAGTCATCCTCAGAATCCTGATAAGCAGAGGAACAATCATTTTTTAGTTGTGGTTGCATGTCACTCATAATCGGTGAATCAGTGAGTAGAAACAAAAAATAAATACATGAAAAACTTTAATACCTGATGATGGTGACGCTTAATATTGTCATGAATGGCTCCGATCGCCTTAATAATTATGTACATGGGTATAATAATTCCACTGGCCCTTAGTAAAAAGACCTACAAAAAATACTGAAAGTGTTAATTCAATGATTCACAAAGTAGATATTTCCTTTTACTAGAAAACTGGGAATCAAGTACTTACCGTAAGAATTGTAAATGGATAATCTTCCATTCCATCTGTAAGGAGTGCAAAAAGATGTCGTACAAGCAAGATGAGTGTAAACTGCAAAAACAAATGGCAACAAGTTATTTTAAGACATCTCATAACGTCACAAGTTGCATTGTGAACTAAACTATTTTAATATCTGGAAATCCACTACAACCACCTGTAGAAACATGACTTAAAAATAGAATAAACTCTACCTTCTTAGTTTTTAAATTGAAATGAATAATTTAAATAATTTTATATTGTCTTTTTTCTTATTAAATAAAAAAAGTACTAAATGTTTTCTATATTTTTAAAATTTTAAATAAATATATCTATTTTTATTTGATAGAGTTTTTTTTATAAAAAAGATACAGGACTAGGAGCACTACTAATACTCCCAACAAGGCTCAACAAATCCTTTGTTTCCTTGAAGAGAAAGAGAATACTATTGTAAAGGTCAATTCAATATAGCTCTCAACAAAGCCGCGTGTTGGTAGTGGGCCTAGTGGCATCCCCATTACCAACGGAATCGGATTGAGTGCAGTCAGTCTTTTCATACATTCATTCACGCATTTGGTGACTAAATCAAATTTAAAACACACTTTCAAAATCTGAATCGTCCAATTATTTTCATGCAACTGTTATAAATTAAATGCATCCACTGCACTGAATCCTGTTCCACCCAACTGGCCGATTCAGTTGGCAGTGTTTGCAATCTAGGAGTTTTTGACTCGTTCATTTCCAACGTGATTTTATTTTGTATGTGTCCAATTTCAGACCTATTAATCATTAATCATAATTCAACAAAAATAGGCATCTAAGCACCGCAATGCCAGTTGCCTCGGACACTGTTCACTGGCATTTAAAAAAATCTGAATCAAGTTAAGATTTACCCATCACCCACTACCAAAAAAAATCTTTTTTTATTTGTAGAAATCGAAAACAATATCAAAAAATTTAGAATAACTCAATCGTCAACTACGAAACAAAAAATCTAAAAGAAAAAGAGTAGGACTGCCCAACGGCACTCCCTTAATAAATCCAAAAAAAAAAAAACAGAAAAAAGTAAAACACTTAATACATTATAATTTTTTAAAAAAATAATTTTTCATTTTATATTTTTTATTTTCAAATCTTTAACAAGTACTATGAAAAGACTCAATAACATTAGCTTATATATATAAAAAGAAAATATAGATAATGCTTACAGCTAAAGCCAGGGATCGACAACAAGCCGCGCTTCTATCCGCAGCATACGTGCATTCAGAGTAATTGTTTCCTTCAACTATACTCACTATTCTTGTGTTTAACGGTTCTTGTTCAATCCTTGAAATTTGCAGGCTATCCCTGTAATGTAATACACCAGGAACAAAATTGAGCCTTTAGTGTTTGTCAATTTTTTTTGAAATAATCAAGAGAAAACTTTTCTGCACCTATAAGATAAAAAAATTGGGTTTAAGAGAAAAACTATGCCAACTTAGCTTAGTCAAGGTGCCACATTATAAAATTGTGATAAGATTAAGGCTAAATAATTAGTTGGAAGGCACATAAGTTCACTTTGATTGAATTGCACGCGGGAAAGTTGAGTCACTTTGAGACACGTTGTAACCAAGAAAATTAAAATTGTATTAAATGCTTAAATTCAACATATAAGCATGTGATATATACTGCGGGAATACCTAATGGTCATTGCTGCATCAGCTATTTGCGATTTCTTTGGGGCTGCTGTATATCCGGGTTCGTATTGCTGCAAAAACAAGGAACAAAAAATAAAAGAGAATCAGTTTCTGCTCATCACATGTACCCATCTCTTATGAGTTTGGAAGGGAAGGGGACTTGTTCATTCAATATATAAACATTAAAATAAAATAAAAAATCATAGACCCAAAAACGAAAAGAAAAAGGGATCACAGAGACACAGACAACACCTTGTTTGTCATTATTAAGAAATGAGGATTACTAGAATCAGGAAATCATAATCGATTGAAACTTATCAAAAACAAAATGAAGAAATTAACTTTAACCAAAGCTTCATATATACCTGGAGACATATTTCACAAGTTGTATTTCCTTTCTCATTGCACCATGTCTGAATGCAATCTCTGTGAGCAAACTGGACAATAAAACTAAGATTATTATGAGACGATTCTCGAAAGTAAAGTAAACAGAGAAGAAGTTAAGAAATTCTGGATTTACCTTAACTGTCCCAGAACAAGCACAAGGAGCTTCCAAGGTTTTGGAGCTCTCAAATTCTTCTTCATGACATATTCTACAGCGAGAAATCCCAGAAAGTGATCTCAAATCATCAACCAGCAATACAACTTCTTCCATGTTTCTTGCAACCACAGAGAGCTCCATGTCTCTTAAAACTCTTCTTCAGCTTTGGTTTTCAAATTCCGTTTTCCTCTCTCTCTAGAATCTCAACTTTATATATAAAATAAAACAACACCGAATTTCCAAAACTGCCCTTGTATGATTGTTAAAATAAATAAATCTGTCAATATTGATATGACCTTTTCTTCCTTATATTTTCATCTCTCTTTTTTTCTATTTATTTTTATATGGAAAGAATGGTTCGTGGGTAGCAAACTTGTATTCAGTGGAACCAAATCATAAATGAAGGCTAGCTTTGACTCCAAAAATTAGGCAAAGAGAACTTGCAATGCATGCAGGGTCAAACAAAACCTCCTTTTGGCTTCCTCCCAAGGCATGGAGCATTTAAGATAGTCAAAATTAAGAGAGAAAACCATATGAGAACATTATTAATGAGTTCTAGAATTCCTTGCTTATATAAGGAGAACAAGTCATGGGCTATGCCAAATGGGACAAAGGAGAGACAACGGGAAAGAAGAATATTGCTAAATGTACGAATTTTCGACGAAAAGTGTAACTTATATAGTCCTGGCTGATTTCAACAAAAATACTATTATATTTTTTATTTTTCAACATATTATATTTATCTAATAATCCTAACCCATTGATTCATACTAACTTCGTACTAAAGCCTTTTGGTAACATATAGCAGCTATAGAGGAAAAAAAAATTGCATTTAATCTATCCTTTGGTAAGCAAAACATGCATTCCAAATTTCGGTCAAGTACAGGTATTTTTTTTTATCCATTATTTTTCTATTCACTATCTCATACCATTTTAAGGATATTTTTCCTTTGAGATTATTTTTTCAGTTTGCCTTTCTATGGTTAAATAATAAATACTTAAATCTGCTTGTTGACTATACATTTGAATTCTAAGTGTGCATCAACTACCTATTTGGCTATTCCCTATTCATAAATGTTACTATTCATTTTATAAAGTTGTGAAGTTTAAAGTAAAGAAAATTATCAATAGAATTTGTTTTGGATGAGATAGAATAAATGAACAAATAGAATTATTCACTTTAAACAAAATGGCTTGATGTTATGCTAAGCAGGTAATGGTATATCCTCTAGCAAAATATTTCTATTGATCTTCTTATACATTATAAAATAAGTATTAAATAAATAAATAAATTTGATATCATAAAAACATAAAGATATAATACTTTCTCCATTTAATAAGAGAATTAATAGAAATATGTTATAATATGATGTAAAAGATTTCTTGATAAATTATTACTTATTAATTTAATCAATGTCAAATTTGTTACCAAACAAGGATATGACTCTTTTAAAGTGAACAACTTATTTTATTATGTGCCAGTAAAAAAAACTTATTTTATTATGTGTATATAACAAATTAAGGATGTGTTGGCTATGATTATTGATTTTCTGATCAACGATTGAGATTACTTATTTTATTTATACTTATTTTAGAGGGGTCAAATTCACTAGTTATTTGGATTTGACTCATCTAAAGTGAACAAGAGTAAAACAAGTAATTTAATCTTTAGTAAGAAAATCAGTTATTGATATTGATATTTGAACACATTCATGGTTTATTGTAAATGTTTATATAATACCAATAACTGGTTTTCTTATCAATAATTAAAATTCTTTACTATATCCTCTAAAGTTAACAAAGTGTTAACTTTAGAAGAATCATATCCTAATTATTTGATGTCTAAGAGTGTTTTGAGAATAGGGTGTTTGAGTATATGTATATATTATTATTTGAGACTATAGATACATATTATTACGATTTGATTGTTTTAAAGTAAGAAAAATAACATTGTAAATTATTAACTTTTAAGGAAAATTATATTGAAAAATAATTAATGGCATTATATACCATCATAATATCCATGTAATATCATATTTTTATGGAAAAAAGATACATAATACATTCTGTAAAAAAAATACATAATACATCAATTTCAAATAATCTTTAAAATTTTGATATTTTAATATAAAATTATTTATATATTGCCTGGTGTATTTATAATTTTAAAAAAGATTTTTTTAAAGCTTAAAAAACTGTGACTAATGTAAATAAGTTTTAATTAAAAGAATTAATCAACTTGTAGAACAAAAGTAAGGTTATATATTTTTTATTTCATAAGAATCATTTTCATTAAAATCTTTTTTGTTATATTACACAACTTACATGTAAATTTTTATTAGGTTTAAATATCTTTTTGGTCATTGCAATTTAGTATTTTTTTACTTTTCGTCCTTGAATTTTTTTTTTGTTTCAGTTCTTGCAAATTATGTTTGTTTTGCTTTTCGTTCTTATAGTGATTTAGATAGCGCTTTTTTCACTATTCAAAGTGCTATATAAACCACTATAAAGACGAAAAATAAAACAAACATAATTTGCAATGACTAAAACAAAAAGAAATTTGCAAAGACGAAAAGCAAAAAAATACTAAATTGCAAGGACCAAAAAGATATTTAAGCCTTTTTATTATGTACTCATCTTTTCATCATAAAAATAAATGTTAGTAAAATTAAATAAGGAATACATATAAACAATTTAACAATTAATGAGTGAACAAGACAAAAAAAAAACTTGTACAATATTCATATTATAAATAAATTTTTTGATTGAAATTTAGATTTCTCATTATCCTTTTCTTTAAAAAAGATAAGGACGGATAAAAAGACAGAAGTAATTTATATTTGTTTAGCACGTTGATCCACCGGCTACTCTTTAACAAACAAAATTATCTTTTTTTATATATATAACAATTATTTTTCTAAACACATTGAACTGACACGAATTTCAATAAAAATAAAAGGAAAAGAAAAAAAAAACTTGTTACATTGATGATTTATTGCAATAGGCTATGACTATGAGTGCATTTTGGGAGGGTAAAAAGTACTGGTAAAAGGGGTGAATTATGTTTTTGGTTTCTGAACTTTTTCGAGCTTTCATTTTTAGTTTTTAAACAAAATTTTGATTGATCTTAATTCCTAAACTTTTTTTCTTCAATGTTTTTAATCCCTCAACTTTTTTCAATTTTTGTTTTTAGTCCCTAAACAAACATTGAAGAAAAAAAGTTTAGAGACTAAGACCGGTCAAATATTTGTTTAGGGACTAAAAACAAAAATTGAAAAAAAGTTTAAGGACTAAAAATGTTGAAAAAAAAAGTTCAGGGACTAAAACCGGTCAAATATTTGTTTAGGGACTAAAAGTAAAAATTGAGAAAAGTTGAGGGACTAAAAATATTGAAGAAAAAAAAAGTTTAGAAACTAATACCGGTCAAAATTTTGTTTAAAAACTAAAAGTAAAAACTCTAAAAAACTCAAAGACCAAAAACATAATTAACCCTAAAAGTAAAAAGCAACTTTTGTTTGTAAAAAAACATGCAATAAGATTAAGATTAAGATACCTTGTTCTGTGTCCCTCCGCGTACAGCTCGAATTTGCCCTTTTCCAGAATTAAATCTGGGACCTACGATTCTTCACCAACGGTAACAAACAATCAAAGACAAACTGAAATTTGAAATCATGGGCCCCGCTATTTCATTACATTAATCCAAACGCGTTCACCGAAATGCATCATTATTCATTAACCGTGATTCGGCGGGCCCTCCTTTCCATGTCTCATTCCTTGCCTTCTCTATTGTTTATTGTTATAAAAATGTATAATAAACAAAGAGAATTCATATTTGTGCAATAAAAAATTGTACAATTCAAAATGAGATCAAAGGGGATGTGATAAAGAGAAATAGAGACGATAAATAATATAAATCATAAATAAATAAATATATATATTTGAAAAATGAATAAACAATTTTGTCAACGATTATCCATCCGCTATTTGATAGGAAAAATATTTGTACTGTAAGGTACAACTATGTATGTTTAATTTTGATTCTTTAAGAAATAACTGTCTTGAAACGTAATATACTAATATAATTTTGTTTATAAAAATAAATGAAAAGCATACGTGTGGATATAGAATTATGAATAATTGAGGGTTTTATGATTTTATCTCTTGACATATATAGGTACAAATATTCCTATCGTCTATCGATTTGCTCACCCAATAAAATTGATTTCAAATTTGTTTCCTATGTAAAAGAATACAATTTTTTTTTGAAGAATATGTAAAAGAATTGAATACTAGTTTCACACGTTATTTATTTCATATTTATATGAGAGAAAACTGACGAATGTGTTTATGCTTTCTCGGTCTTATCGTCTGTCTCTCTTTCTCTAGGTGGATTTATCCAACAAATACAAGCAATCCTTGCCATATGGAAGCTTCGCAATTTCAAAAAATTTAAACCTTTCTTGAGCTTTTCTGTAAGCAAATTATCAAGTGGACGGCACAAACTTGTGTTTGTGGAGGAAAAAACCTTACTACATGATTAAAGTGGGCCCCACTCATATGGCAGAATTACAGCTGCATCCATCCTAATATCTTAATTTGGCACAAAACCTTCCTGTTAACTGCTAGCTAAGTAGCAAATTAAACGCTGATGCTCCTCTGTTCCTGCTACGTGCTACCCACATCCGCGTATAAGAGTTTTTTTTTTTTTTTGTAAGTATTATATTAGTACGAAATATTTATTAACTTTGTCGATAATTAACTTTTGTCACATATAAAACAATTTGATATTATTAACAAAAATAAATGGGAGACAAATAAATTATAAAATTTAGACAATATTTATATATTAAGATCCTCAATCAAGTAATAATTTATTGATGTTTTTCTTTGTTACTGTTTTAGGAGAGAAGTATCCATCAGTTTAATTATTTCGATAACTAATTTTCTTTAAAACACTTTTAATTAAGTCTCTTTTTGAAACTATGTTTATTTTTTTATTCACATACCGAAATACAATCTTTTCACTCAAATCAACATAATGTTGGTTATTGATACTTCTTTAGTATTACCTCCTGTCCTTTTTATAAGAAACAAGTTTTAGTGTAAAATATACTAAAATTTGTTTCTTATAAAAAGGATCGGAGATTGTATGTTGTAACATTTTTAATGAAAACTATTTAATGTTAGAAAATAATATTCACTTAATGTTATTTGATTTGAAAACTTGATTCTATGATATAAAGAATTTTGATTTAAGATTTTCTCTTAAAAAATTGCTGTAATGCTAAATAGTGCTTTATAATTATGGAAATTTATAAATGTGGCATTTTTTTTAACTATGGGATATGGTGGTGGTTGATAACGAAGTTGTTCCGTTAGATCAAGAAAATGCTATCCACGTTGAGTTTGGTTTAGGCTATGGCTTATATAGCTGAAAAAACGTGCTCCGATAAAGAAGTGAGCAAAGCATTCACCCAATGTTTGCAAATTTAACTGTTTTGATTAGGAGTGAGACAATTAGAAGGTATCCTAGCTAATTGAACATTGACGTCTTACCTTCAAAGTTCATGCAAATAGCCAAATATCATTCAGGTTAAGATTTCAAAAATATAGATGATGTAGGAAAAAAAATAACACTTTTGTTTTTCAGGTAAGGTGGACCATAACGTAATCATAATGCTCTTTACAATAACGCATGGTTATAATTACCATTTCGAAAGGAGCATATGGGCTAACATATCTTAGTGAGATTGCTAATTGATATCTGGGCTGCTATTGGGTGCTTTCTCTCCCAATCATCCCAAACATGAAGCACCTCCATGTGGGCTAGGTCTCATTCGGTTGGTTTTGAGTCATTAAATGTCCATTAGGCCATTTCTAATTGCCAGGGCTTCACTCTCCTTCATCTTCAATCGTTGTTCCACTTCCAAGTTCCACCAGTGAAGAGTCTAATGCGGACTTCAAAGGTAATTAACATTCCTTAAACTCAATTTCAAATCTCATTTCATTTCAACAATTGATAAGTTTCCCACTCTTAATTATCCCTTCATTCCTCTAAAATGCCTTTTTGCTCATGCTAATTAAATCAGATTTTGAAGACAAAAAATTTTTAGGTCAGGAAATCAAAGTAACTCAGGGTGCTGAAATTGTCCGGTTGTTGTTCTTTCTCTTCCAACCTTAGGTGGGCAATGTAATAATTTTCAGGCGTTTGATAGGTAGCAGTTCCATGTTTAGGTGTACACCTAGCTTCATATTGGTGGCATTGCAACTATCGACTAATATTGCTACACCACACTCCTAAGTCCTAAGGCATACATTTTTTTTTTCTTTGTTCACTAAATAGAAGATCATATATGAGATTGGCTAAGTGTTCTCAATCCTGGAAGAACAGCACAAAATAAAAAGGATCATCTTAAATTATATTGTGCCTTCCCTGCATTAAAAAAAATAAAATAAAATAAAAAGAGTAGATACTATTTATTGGTCGCTCAGTCAATTCCGTTTTATCCTTGGCTCTGTTTTGATTGGGCAATATCTTCTTTTGTTTCTTTGTTTCAAAGAAAGGTAACTACGCAAGCAAACTAAGTTGGGACGATATTCTATTTTTGATGGGTTTAAATTGCGCCAATTCATTAAATGGATAAGAAAATGCAGTACTGAAATAGACACCAGCGTCCCACTCAAGTCGACGGAAGACTGCTGATACACATAACACACTAGACAATGACAGACGGCAGAATTGTGTACCTAGTCACGATGTGGAGCCAGGTAAACTTAAATCATTGTAAATTTTTTTTTTAAAATAATATTTTTTAATCCCAGATAAATATATACAATTAGTAATTTTGATAAATTAATAAAATTATATTTTTTTAGGAAAATTGTTTTATAAATTTATAGTCTCATTAATGTTATAAATTAATAATTCTCTAAAATTACAATATAACTAGAACAATTTAGTAAATTGTGAATTTATTGTCAATCTATTGTTGTCTCTTTTTTTTTTCTTGTAATTTAAATTTAGTTAAATTTCATTTTTAACTTTTCTCATTGTATTCAAAAGCTTTAATGTCGTGTTCTCGAACTCAATAAAAAATTGTGAAGAGTTGTTATTACTATGAATGCTTCCTTTTGCACGATTGATTTGTAAAGTAATAAATCTTCGTAGTTCATTTTTTTTACGGTTTCTAAGTTTTATTCTCAATTTACAAGAAAAATTAAAATCAGTGACAAAATGATTTATATACAACTTTAAAAAAAAAAAATGTCACTAACATTTTTGTGACCCCCATAACTAATGATGAAAAAATATTTTTATCATTAAATTTTGTCTCTAATTATTTGATCTTTTGTAGTGAATTAAATAGGATTTTCAATGATATTAGCCACATTTTTTTTTGTGCTTTTTGGACCTCTAAACATTCATCATTTTCACCTAAATAATCTAACAGAAGATTGACATCTATTTTAATGAGGTAACTAAGATCATTAATCATTTTCTCAAACTCATGAATGTTTTCTTTAGAAATTACTTTATTTAAGTTACTTAAAGTTGTTTTTCTCACTGAACGAATTTTGTATTATTAAAAATAATTAGCTATTGTCTCTTATATTAGATATTTAACTTGAGACAACTACAAGATTGATGATATATAAAATATTATCCTTTTTGGACGACATTCTCCAATTCATAGCCTTCAATATATATTAAATAAAATCTCCTGCTGTAGCACATCTTGAAAGTTCTTACTAGCCAACGGCACATGGTTCGTGTTTTTATGTCATGTTATAGGCGGTGCGAAAAGAAAAAAGAAAAAAAAAATCCTCAACATCTCGTAGCCTTTCAATGTTTCTTGGATGGATTGGACCATTATCTACTACCAACAAAATTTTTCTATTATGCATTTTCTAACCCGGCCAAAGAAAATATTCGTCGTCAAAAAAACACATTAATCATCTATGTTCTTTTGTTGGCGTAACAATTCAAGTTGTTCATATATATTCTTGAAGCAACATGACTTTGCATACTTACTAACAATTCATAAGGAAAATTTTCTGAGCCATACTCATTAATGTAACAAATAATAGGTTTGTTAGTTTTTAGTTCCTTAACTTTTTTTTCATCATTATTTTTAGTTTCTTTAAAAAAAAGTAATGACTAAAAAAATGTTAAAGAACATTTATCGGTGAAAAAAAAAATCAAAGACTATTTATAGTTAAACCAACTTATATATAATTACCTATAGATTCAGGTGTTGTTAGTTTACAGTTTTTTCTTTCTATTGTCTTTAATAAATTTTGGAAAAGTTATATTCTACTCTAAATGTTTGCTCTATCTTAGCGGGTCATTCTAGATAGGTTGACAACTCGAGTAAATCTTTTGAGCGAGAAAGATAGTTGTCATTTATTTCTATCTTTCTTGGTGACAAATCAAATTTGGTGCATAGTCTATGCTTGGCTTGGTTACACTAGGATCTTACTAGAGAAGAAAAAAGTTATGTTATGCTCGTCATCTCTTTTGGCACACTCTGATGTATATACTTGGATGATGTGTAACAAAATTGTGTTTCAAGATATTCATTTTGACTTGTATGGTGTTTTGGATTTGATAAAAGTTAGATCATAAACTTGGTTTAAGGTCAAAAAAGCTAGTATACAATGTTCATTTTTTTTATTAGTGCATTAATCTTGTAACTTGTATCTTTCTATCCTTTTAATATGGTCTTGTGAAATTCTTGTATTTGAGTTAGAGTACCCTTTATACTCTATTTATCAATAAAATTTCATGGTGTAAATATACACTAATTTATAGAGGTTTTAGTGTACGAAAATCAAAGAAATAGCTTTAACAAGAGATAATTATACTTACTTCTTTTGAAGTTAATATTAATTATATTTACATTTTATTTTAATTATTTAAAAATTATATGTACTTTTCATATTTTATTATTTTTAAAATATTATGCGTAAAATTCATATATAAAAATAAGAAAGATATATATTTTTTTAAAAAATAATACTTGTCAACATATAAAAACAATATATAAAATATAAGTGTAATTAAAATATACTTTTTAAACTATACTTTTTTAACATATAAAAGAAGGAAAACATACTTTTTTAACTAAATAAAATATAAGTGTAATTAATATTAACTTCAAGACAAAATGAATATGATTAATTGTGTTCATTAAAAGGATTTTTCATACAAATATATAAATAGTATTTTTAGTTTTTTACCTCTCCTTCAATTTCAACTTTGGTTCTTCTTATGTGAAACAAAACTTATGTGAATGGATAATTTCCGTTTGAATAAAATTTGCTTTTTTTATTTTTTTATTATTGATTATGATCGAGTGTAATAATAAACAGACTCATTTTTATATGGAGAAATTTAAATATTAAAAAAATATAGTTATTAAAAGAATCTCCCTATCTCGACGAGTAACTGTTATGAGAATGATACAGAGGTAGAGCTTTTCTTAATTATTTGGATTGTGAACATGACACCATTGGTTGTTAATTTGAGTTTGCTGTATCATCTTAGCCAAAATTGTTATGTAAGACAAAATCAACAAGCAGTCGAACTCAGTCTCCTTAGTCCTTATACACATCAATTTTTGTTTCTTTTTACAACATTTTTCTTTTTTTGTTTTATCTATTCATGCATTGAATTAAAAAGATCAAAGATATTTTAGGGGTGCTACATTCTTGGAAAAAATATTGCATTGATATTTTGTTTACGACGTTGATATGCCCCGCCTTATACGAATATTTTTACAATTTAAATTGATGGATTATTGTAGATTAAATAGTGTAGATGGAATTTATAAAAAAAGTATTTACTATATCTTTCCAATTATTTTAATTATATTTGTACTATAATTAACATTAATTTAGTTATAATTTGTATTCATTTAGTATTTATTAAATTTAATTCATTTTGAGAAGAAGTACGTATAATAAAACAGTCTTTTGAAAATAAAAATTAAAAGTGAAATTTGACATGAATTTCATAAACGAGTATCTTTGTTTAGTCCAAGCGAAATCACCACTCAATCATGAATTATTACTCTTAATATACTAAATAATATATTTCAATAAATTGGACGACGAAAAAAATTCTATTTAATAGTTTACAGAGAAATGGTAGCAATACAATTTTAATATATTTTTAAATATTTAAAAATTATATAAATTTCAGTAAATAACGAATACAATTTTTAAATAAAATTATAATATTTAACGATATCTATATAAATTTTATTCAATAATAAAAAAATATGTTGAAAAGAACTCGTGTCAGTTTTGCTAACTTTTGGTTTGGTTTATACAAAATAATGCATAAACACCTTAGGCTAGTAGGCACAAATAGAGAGGAAAAAGAAATTAAAAAAAAAAATACAAATACAATCATAATATAATGTGATAAGTAAAAAACAATAATTATGAACAAAGTATTTGCATTAGGTGTCGAAAAAATATTATTGTATTTGAATAATTGATCCTACTCAAATAAGTGATAATATATAACTCTACCTTTATAATCATATGCTTTATTAATATTTATTATTAAATTATTTATCTATTATCCATTCACTTTTCTTTCTTCTCTATCTTTTTATGTTAAATAGAAATTGATTTGATATTCATCTAACTTTTGGTTGCCAGCTAATGGTTATCACGCTGACTTGACGGCTGTGATTTAAAAACTAGGAGAAAGAATCCACAGGTTGTTTTGTTTGTTTTCATGGTTCAGGAAGCGCATAACCAGTGACGCGGCTAGTTCTATATATTCCAACCCCACTTGCTCCCATTATTATCAATTAATATTAATTAATTTCTCAAGATAGAAGATATGGAAAAGAAAGAGCGAAAGATTATGGTGGCAGTGGATGAGAGCCAAGAGAGCATGTATGCACTCTCCTGGTGCATCACCAATCTCATTTCCGACACCAACAAGCTTGTTCTGCTTTATGTTAGGCCACCTTCTGCTTTCTACTCCTTGGATGCCGCAGGTTAATTTTACTTTCTTATTATTTGAGACTATTAATGTACCTTCTCTTAAAATCAGGCTTTTGACTAACTTGGTAAATAAAATATGATATTCTTTTACAGGGTATATCTTTTCCACTGATGTTGTTGATGCTATGGAAAAGTACAGTATGCACTTAGCTTATTCAGTCATGGAAAGAGCTCAAGATATTTGCAGAAACTTGAACGCTACTAATGTATACTATCTTAATTACTCCTTTTTTTTATTTTTTTTATTGGGTTTGTATATTTTTCATTCTTTGAAATTGGGATTTTGCAGATCAATATGGAGAGGGTAGTTGGTGTAGGAGATGCCAAGAATGTAATATGCACTGCAGTGAAGAAACTAGAGGCTGACACCTTGGTCATGGGAAGTCATGGCTATGGATTCTTTAAGAGGTAACTACTGATTTTTTTTTGGGGTGCGTTTGGAGGCACCTACTATATAGTATATTATACATGACTAAATTGCTTTATTCGTTCTAACTTACAGGGCACTCCTTGGAAGTGTGAGTGATCACTGTGCCAAACATGCAAAGTGTCCGGTTGTAATCGTGAAGCAGCCATAACAGAATTTGGTTTCCTTTTCTCACTACCTTCTTAGTGGTTGGATTGGATTGGATTCTCAGGAAGCAGCTTCCAGGGCATACCTTTAACCACTACACATATAATATAACCTGTTGTGTCCTACAATTTGTGTATATATGTTGCATTTCTAATTTTTGTTAATTGTTGTTGTTGAATCATAATAGAGAGGTAGTGTCCAAAAGGTTGGAAATCATGAATTGATACAAACCACCCCAAACTCATAAAACCACTGGCACAAAGATGACTACAAATCTTCTGAGTTAACAGGACTAACCCTTCAATTAACCATTTGAAACCTTGCTAGTATTATGTAACAAACACAAACTGGTAGGTAAGAGAGGTACTATTGCATGTCTCGCTTAATGCTAGTAAGTAGTAAGTCATCGCATTAATTAGTGATATGACAAGTACCAAATATGCGAAGATTAGGTATTCCTAAATCCCAATTGAAGAAGAGACGTGGAGGAGCAGCTTTTGATATTGGATAAGCAACTTTATTTTGTGAAATCAACAGATATGAACTACATAGGGCTGGCCCAACATTGTTTTGGGCCTAAATCTAACTTTTAGAGGTATTTTAAAATAAAATTTATCTTTCAAAATCAGTAAAAAAAAATTATCTTTCAAAATATTTTAGATGTAAAATTATTTATTAAATTATTATAATCTGTTTCATTTAAGATTTGTTTTTCAATTGATAACATAGCCAATCTATTTGATATTCTTTAAGACATTGTTGATCTTAAATAAATTTTTATTAAGTTTAGTTTTAAAAAGGTTCCATTGAAGTAACGGTTACTTAAATTGATAAATAAGACAAAGAAAGGACTACAAACTGCAAAGAGTAGAGTATAAAGAAAATATTAGTCTTATAAAAAAAAAATATTAGTACTATTAACTATGTAATTAATATTCGTGGGAAGATTTTTTTTTTTTTGAAAGGGAAGAGAAAGTTAAAATAAAAGGAGAGGCCTTCCTTAATAAAACAATATTTAATAAATTTTAGTAAATTAATATTATATATTAAATAATTATTATTTTTTAAAAGAAAAGTATCATTAGAAAATAAAATTAAAAAAAAGGAATATAAAGCAGTTGTTTTACGGCCTCTGCTTTTGGGCCGGCTCTAAAATCAGTTTGCTTGATCAGTACCGAGCTTGAGAAGACCCTACCCACATTCACCAGACACCAATCCTTCAGGAATTTGAGAAAAATAATTTTTTAATTGACCATAAAGTACTTTTGAAAAATTTATCATTTTTTTTTTTTGGTGGATAAAAAAGGCCAAAAGGACCCCAAACAAAACTAGAACCCGCGAGGAACGCGGTAGAATTTACATCAGCCATTACGGCAGAAGTGATATAAGGTGGAATAACATCAAAAATTCTCAAATGATCCTGTAAAGACAAACCAAGTTTAGCCAATCTATCAGCAGCTTGGTTGGCTTCCCTCAAGACATGAGACCAGTGTTATCAGACCCGGCCCGGTCATCGTCTCGGTCGGGGTACTGGATCACTGGATCAGGGGTCAACTCGGTGAGTCAACAATTGACCCGCATGACTCGGCCTGTATTAAAAAATAATAAAAAATTCATAACCTATAAACTTTTTAATAAATTTTTTTTAATAATTTCATAACCTGTAAACTTGTACATTTTTTTTGTGTGCAGAAAAGATAGCTTATAAACTTATACCCTTAAATATTTAAAGTTTAACAAAATTCAACACATTTATAAGCATAGTTATGAACTTGTTTAATAATCTTGAGTAGCATATTTTTTTCTAAAATTCAACATACACAACCTTAAGTTATAATATTATCATCTATTTATTAAAAGTTAAAACTATCATTGTTGTACACCGGCAGACAT
Organism: Pueraria montana var. lobata; assembly: GCA_026413185.1. NCBI lineage: Eukaryota > Viridiplantae > Streptophyta > Magnoliopsida > Fabales > Fabaceae > Pueraria > Pueraria montana. The sequence continues at coordinate 67,090,835 of CM048647.1, read as the reverse complement.
AATCTAATATATATATATATATATATATATATATATATATATATATATATATATATATATATATATATATATATATATATAAACCTATTTTATTTAGACAATACAATTTTTTCATTCATCCCATTATTGCTCTGATAAAAAATAATAATTTTTCAAACCAGTAACTATATTGGATGAGATAAAATAAATACAAGTTTTACTCGTAGATTACAATATAAGCCAAGGAGAAAAGGCAAAATTGGAAGTGACAATAGTTTTATGATTTTATCATCTTAAATCCTAACATGCGGTTATGCTTGGTAAAAAAAAGTAAGCAAATATATAAATAACATAAGTGTAAGATATAAATTAAATTTTCTTATATGAGTATTATTGTTCTCCTGTAAAAAAAAAAAAACCAAAATTCGTGACCCGTCGAGTCACCGGGTCACCGGGTCAATCTCAAAACCGGCCGAGTCAACCCGGGTCACACCGGGTCGATTGCATAACCGATTCGATTGGTGACTCGGACCGATTTGGTGATCGGTTCCCGGGTCAATGGGTCGACCCGGCCGGTCCGAGCCGGGTCTAATAACTATGCATGAGACCACATCACATTGCCTCCTTCCAAAACAAGCTCCTTAATATCATGAACAATGCTAAAGCAAGGATGAGTAGAGGGACATCCATGAGTGAGCAATCTGATTGCAATTTCAGAATCTGATTCCACAATAATTTGATTGAAACCACGATTCCAGGCAATAGAAATACCAGAATAAATTGCCGAAAGCTCCGTGTGGACAACAGAGCAAAAGTCAATATTCGATGCATAAGAAAACATCACATTACCACAATGGTCTCTCAATTATGATTCCTATTGAGCCAGATATTCTCCATACAGCAGAAAGAAAATAAGGTATAATAAAAAAAAAATAGATTAGGTTGTTTTTCTGCTAAACACAAAGTTGAACTTCACCCATTAAGGATAACAGAAGAGAGAAATTTTTAATAAAGATAAAAAGTAATTTCGGTCCCTTAAAATATTAGTTTTAATCTCTATAAAATTTAATATTTTTTTATCCTTATGTTAATAAAAAATGATGTGATTGTAATCCTTCATCAAAGACTAAAAACACCTGTTTTAGATAAATAAAAGAATTAAAATATATCAACTTTTTATAGGAAAATTAAAATTAATATTCTAAAATATTTCAAGAGATAAAAAATATATTTTACTCTTTCGAACAACTAGCAAATATATTCAACTTGAGTTCAGTTGGTTGTTTTCACTTTTCATTCACATTAATTGCTTTAAAAACTACTTTAATTTTTTTATTGACTTAATTTTAGTGGTTAAAAATCACTAGAAATCGTATTTTAAAATATAAAATATAAAATCAAATTCTGGTGGTCAAAAGTTGTTATAAATTATAAATTTTTTATTCTCTGTTTGGCTCATAATGTAGAAAGTGACTAAAAAAAATAACTTCAAATTTGGAGGACAAAAAAAATTTAAATTTAAGGGACAAAAAATGTATTTAAGCAAAAATATTATCAAAATGTTATTGGTTCGACTAAAATTGAAATTTGGATTCCTTAAATAAGATTTTGAATTCAAAGTTGAGAGGAGAGACTCACTAAAAGTAGTTGAAGATTAGTCATCAACAAAGTTAATATATTTTGTATTAATATTATGATGAATAAAAAAATTGGGTATAATTACACGTTAAAAGAAAAAAATTGAATGGCTATTTTTTTTTTGGAAATGAAATTGAATGACTGTATGCTTACAGATTGCTTTATATTATTTTATATAAAACACAACATGTGTTGCTCTGACTTCTGGGAAAATAAAAATTCTCATATTTTAACCTCTTCAAAAGCAAAGAAAAATTGTTGTTAAAACTAGTCGCATCATCTTCATAAAAAAAAAAAAAAAAAAAAAAAAAACCCTGAACTTCTCATGTGATGTAACCAATCTGATTATTATGAATTGGTCACTTAATCAGATACAGTTTGTTTTTAAAAGTTAAATTGAAATTGACAGTCAGCAAATCACTTTGACCTAAATACAATTCAGTTGAATCTATCAGATTAACTGTTTAAACCAAATAATCATGAAATTATTGCTTAATAAGTTTTGTATTTCATTTTTTTTAATTTTATGTTGTTAATTGCACGAAAAGTATTGTTATGACGTTATTTGATTGGAACAATCAGTTTAAACGGTTGAATTAAAAGTCGACTCCAACTAGCCAGTAGCCAAACTCTTCCATCCAATTTTAATAACATTGAATAGTACATGTTCCTGTTTGAGGATGTTGGGGTGATCTTCTACTCCTTACTCCAAGGTTTTCTGTAGATGTCCGAATCCTCCTATACGAATGATGGGGGTACCTGCAAAAGGTACTCCAACGCTCAAGTCAGGTTTCGGCTCAGAGTATTTAATGTGAGTAATAAATGAGGGTCAAAAGTCATTTACCTTGAGGGGTGTACCCCCTTTTATACTTATCTTGTTGGGTCTGGACCCTTATGGGCCCTGACCATTCTTTAATGACTGATCCATATTGATTAAGATGGTTTAATTATCTCTTAATCTCCGGTTTATCTTGATAATAGTCACTTAAAGGAATCTGTATCGTCAGAGTACTGTGCTTAGTATTCGGCTGGGATAGCGTCGAATACCCCCATAATGGTATTCAGCGATATAAGCAGTTGTTCGTTAAAGACAAGTGTTCGGCCAGATTTAGGCCGAACACCTGTATTCGGCTTCTATGTGGTGGAAGGTATTCGGCTACTCATATGGCCGAATACCCCACCGGTATACATGCCCCCCCAGCCTCGAGTAAGTAGTGATGATGAAGAGGCTTTGATTCGAAACGCGCATCTCGTTATGCCGTTTCAAATCCTGCCATTATACTGAAAAAACCGTTTATGTGATGGAATCGAGGAGTTGCGTTTTTGTGAACCGTTAGATCTTGGTTAATCCAACGGTTGGCAACACTTGAACCCTTTGGACCGTTATGGGCTTGGGCCCTATAAATAGGATGAGGGATTTCGTCTTTGCATCCCTTATTTACAATCCAGAAAACACTTCGTTTTTCGCTCTCGGCCAAATTTTTCTCTTTCATTTATCGTTACCATGAGTTCGTCTAGTCATATGCTTTCTAGGGGAACCGAGGTGGTTGACCTTCAATCATCTGCCTCGACTAGTGGGGAGTCTTCGGCTTCTTCGTCTTTATTTTCGTCTTGTCCATCATCGTCCCCCTCTTCGCCTCTTGCCGGAGAGGGGGTGGGTGATAACATAGTGTCCCATTCGGCTGGGAATGATGATTCCAGCCAAAAACCAAGGCGTAAATCTCGGGTTACACAAGGGAAATGAGTGTTCCCGCCAATTACCCTTGAGGGGTACGAATGGGTACACGGGGAGGTTGGGTCCTATTGGTCTCGGTATGTTGATGGGCGTAGTGTTTCCAACCTTGTAAATTATGTCGATATTTCTTCCATTGTTGAGGATGAGTTATGTCCTATAGCTTTACAGTGTTGTCGGCGTGAAACAAATGCCGAATTTGTTTTCATGGGAAAGGGTCCGCCTTCGAGGGATTTCTTTTATATGTATGATTGCGTGTTCCGCGACCTACATGTAACAGTTCCTTTTGATGATTTTACTATGGGGGTGCTTCGGGTTTTGAATGTGGCACCATCTCAGTTGCATCCGAACGGGTGGGCCGCGATCCAGACCTTCCGTGCCCTTTGTATTTTTAATTTTATAGAGCCTTCGGTGAGTGTATTTTTGTATTATTTTTGTACTCAGCCTAAGAGTGGTTTGTGGGTATCCCTTATAAGGAAATCGAAAAGGCCCTTATTCCAATCTTTTACCACCTCTTACAAAAATTTCAAAACCGGCTTCTTTAAAGTGGTAGTGAAGCCGAATATAGGGGCTAACCATTTCTATAATAGGGATGGGAAGCCCTTATTTCCTTTTTATTGGGAACGAAACCCTTGGCGTTATGATAAATTTTTGAAATCTATGATGACCGAAAGGGAACGTGAGGACCTCCTCTTTCTTGAGTCCCTCCCCCGAAAGCTTCCGGCTAGGCAGCTCGTGACCTTGTTTAAAACTTCAATTGTTATAACCGATATGTGTGGTAAGGCTTCGGTTCTTTCTATTCTGTTATTTGGTACTTGCTTCTTATGTCTGACTAAGTGTTTTGTGGGGTGTAGGTATTATGGCCGATGCGGGTGGTGATGTCCTTTCCTTCCAAAATGCTAGGAAGAACAGGGCTCAGGCTGCGAGGAACACTTCGGGTGTTGCTTCTGTTCCTCCCGTTGTGAAGCAACCGACACCGAGGCCTTGTCCGGTGGATACTGTACCCCCTCCGGCAGGAGAGAAGAAAAGCAAGGATAAAGACCACAAGAAAAGGCACCGAAGCCGTGAGGCTTCGGAGGAAGAAAAATCAAAGAAGCTGAAACAGCAGACATTGGACTTTTCGGCTTCGGGGTCGCTGGCTTCTATCCCTGCATTGACTGCTGAGGGCTTTTTCTTAAGGGATTTTCTGCCGAAGAAAATGGTTAGTTCTAGCGACATTTCCGAGGCCGGAAAGGATATCCTGAATAAGGCTGACGCCGCCTCCAATTGGTCGTCTTACTGTGAATTTCAAGCAAGGGCTTCGACAATTGCTTATCATATGTTCACGACTCCGTTGAAGGAGACCGAGAAGCTGAAGAAGAGTTTGAAAGAATCTCAAGCGTCTAACCATCAAGCCCTGGAGGCCTACATAGCTCTCACAGACGACAACACTCATTTGAAGGACGAGGTGAAACACCTTTCGGTAAACCTTAACGACTTGAACACCAAGATCCTAATGGCCGAAAAGGATGCTAAACTTCAAGCTGAAGAGATTGAGGGTCTGAAGGCGCTATTGGCTCAAGCTAGAGAGGAGAGGGACGTCAAACGCTCTGCCAAGGAGCAAATAATTGGTTCGACGCAGGATAAAATTATTGCTGAACATGAAGCAGGGTTCCTTCATGCCGTTCGGCAAATGCTATTTTTCTATGATGTTCGAAACCCTACCGTTTTCGATATGGACAAGGATGTCTTCCAAGGCCGCCTGCTTCCTATTGATGATATCCCTGAGGATGCAGTTCTTGAGAATCCTCTGCACCAGTCAGCTCCGGATGATGATGGTGATGCTGGTATGAACGAGAACAGGGAGGATGTTGCCGATGCCGTGGTCCAAGAGGATCCGGCCGAATGAGACATTTGTTACTTGGACCGTTAGAGCCTGTTTTTTGTTTTGTCAGAGATTTTTTGTAACCTTCTTTTGTGATTAATGAATTAGTATTTACTTCTCAGCCTTCATTTCATGCATTTATACTTAGAATGTTTTTGCAAACTTAATTGCAATCTATAACTTCGTAAGAATAGATTTCTCTTCCTTTATTGACTATGGATATCGTCGCTTGAGTTTTTTGTGAAATTAATCCGAATGGTACATCCTTAGCCGAGTAGGAGTACTCGGGAGGGAAACCATTTGTAGGAGAATCCGAATGGTACATCCTTAGCCGAGTAGGAGTACTCGGGAGGGAAACCATTTGTGAGAAAATCCGAATGATACATCCTTAGCCGAGTAGGAGTACTCGAGAGGGAAACCATTTGTGAGAAAATCCGAATGGTGCTGAAAAATAGTCATATAGTAGGTAGGCAAGATAAGCTTCATTAATTTATTTAAAAAGGTGAGCCTCGTTAAAACCTCCTCGGTAAAAACCCTTTCACATTTTTTAGGGATAAAAAATCGAGTAAGGAAAAAGAGTACAACACCTGATTACATAATCAACTAAAATAATATTTAAGGTGTGTCGAGTTCCATGTTCTCGGCACCACCTTTCCTGAAAGCTCTTCCAACTTGTAAGCGCCGTTGTTGAAGTTTTGCCGGATTCTGAATGGGCCATCCCAATTGGCGGCCAGATTCCCTTCTCGGATATCTCTTCGTGCCTCTCCTTGCATTCTTAGGACTAAGTCTCCTTCTTTAAAATCCCTCGGCTTCAGCTTTGAGTTGAACCTTCTAGTCATTCTCTGCTTGCATGCTTCGGCCTTGAGGCATGCTTGGTTGCGTACCTCCTCAACCAGATCGAGTTCCCGTCTTAAAGAGTCTTCATTTTTTGCTGTTTCAAAGTGTTGCTTCCTGAGTGAGGGTTCTCCTACTTCTACTGGAATCATGGCTTCTGTTCCATACATCATTCTGAACGGTGTTTCTTTGATCATTGTCTGTGGGGTGCACCGGTAAGCTCACAAGATTTTGGGTATCTCTTCTGCCTATGCGCCTTTAGCCGCACCCAGTCTCTTCTTCAATTCTCCCAAGATGACTTTGTTGGCGGATTCAGGTTGTCCATTCGTTTGTGGGTGCTCGACTGAGGTCATCCTGTGTTTTATTCCAGGCCTTCCAAGAAGGTATTCAATTTCTTGTCCGTAAACTGCAAGCCGTTATCGGTGATGATTACGCAAGGGATGCCGAAACGTGTGATTATGTTTTTCCATAAGAGCTTCTGTACATTTTGGGCCGTGATGGTTGCTAGAGGTTCGGCTTCTATCCACTTAGTGAAGTAATCGACGACTACTATCAAGAACTTGCACTGCCCCCTAGCTATAGGAAAATGTCCCAAGATGTCGGTTCACCATATAGCGAAAGGCCAGGGTGACGAAATAATGTGTAGTTCGTCGGCCGGCAGGTGCATGAGGTTACCATGTTTTTGGCACTGGTCGCACTTTTTTACATATTCGGTACAACCAGTCTTGAGGGTCGGCCAATAATACCCTGCTCTAAGTACACGAGTGGACATTGTTCGGCCACCCGAATGCATTCCGCATATTCCCTCGTGCAGTTCTCTTATGACATATTTGGCCTGGTCCTTGTCAAGGCATTTGAGTAATGATGTGAAAAACCCTTTTCTATACAACTCCCCGGCGATCAGGACGTATCTTGCTGCCGCGGTTCGCAACTTCTTGGCTTTGCCTTTGTCATCCGGAAGGGTGCCTTTCGACAGATATTGGTGGATGTCGGCTATCCAATTATCTTTAGGTGCCGAGATCTGCAAGCACTCCTCGGCAGTCACACTTAGTTATGGTAATATCTCTTGAATGAACGTCCTTAGTTGTCTGGGTTCTGAGTACTGGCCAATTTGGCAAGTTGATCAGCTCGGTCGTTGTGTTCTCGAGCCACATGCTTTACTCGGACCTCGTCGAACTCTTGTTTCAGTTGCATGAATGTGTGGTAATACTTCAGCAACTGTGGGTCTTTGACCTGAAAAGCACCATTAATCTGTTCGGCTAAAATTTGGGAATCGCTCCTATATTCTACTTTTCGAGCTCCCATTTCCTTTGCTAGTCTTAGTCCGGCCAATAAGGCCTCGTATTCGGCTTGATTATTAGACACTTTAAATCCAAATCTCACAAATTGCTTGAGTAGTATCTTGTTTGGTCCTTCTATCATGATGCCTGCTCCGCTTCCTTTTCGATTGGACGATTCGTCGACATGCACTACCCACCACTCGTCATCAAAGTTCTCGGTCGGGTGTAGTTTATTGATGAAGTCTGCCAAAAATTGTGCTTTTATAGGACCTCTCGGCTCGTATTTGATGTCAAATTCTGATAGTTCTACTGACCACGCCATCATCCTTCCGGCCAGCTAGGGCTTTTTTAGCACTTTTGCAATGGGACAATCGGTTCTGACAATCACCTGATGGTCTTGGAAGTACTGCCTTAGGCGTCTCGCGGCATTGACTAGTGCCAGAGCCGCTTTCGCTATTGTTTGATACCTGGTCTTGGACTCTTGTAGCACTCGGCTGATAAAATATATGGGAGTCTGACCTTGTTCATGTTCTTGTGCCATCACTGCGCTAATGGCTTCTTGGGATACTGAGATGTATAGTATCAGATTTTTCTGGAGATCCGGTTTCTTGAGTATGGGTGGTGCCGAAAGGGTTTTCTTTAGTTCTTGAAAAGCCTATTCACATTGTGGGTTCCTTGAAAAGTTCTTGCTCACCTTCAACAATTGCATGATGGGTCTCGCCTTTTCGGCTATCCTAGGTAGAAATCGCGATAGGGAGGCGATTCTTCCAGCGAGCCTCTGGACATCCTTTGGTGTTTTCGGGCTTCTCATTGAAATGACAGCCTGATACTTATCAGGGTTTGCTTCTATGCCTCGGCATGTTAACATAAAACCCAGAAACTTCCCCCCTTGTACACCAAAAACACATTTTTCGGGATTTTAAAGCATATTGTGCTTTCTGATTTCGGCAAAGATTTCTTCCAGGTCATTTGTGTGCATCTCGACCTTTGCAGATTTGACCATCATATCATCAACGTATACTTCCAGGTTTTGTCCGAGCTGTCTTTGGAAAATCTTATCCATCAGCCTTTGGTATGTAGCTCCGGCGTTCTTCAATCCGAAGGGCGTGACTTTGTAGCAGTAGTTAGCTGATTCGGTTATGAAGGCCGTTTTGTCTTCATCTAGCGGGTACATTCGGATCTGATTGTATCCTGAATATGCGTCCAAGAAACCGAGGCATGAGTGTTCGGCTACCCCGTCAACTAATCGATCAATGTTTGGTAGTGGATATGCATCCTTTGGACAGGCTTTGTTCAGATCCGTATAGTCTGTGCACATTCTCCATTTGCCGTTTGCCTTTTTTACCATAACCTCATTGGCTAACCAAGTGGTATATTTGACTTCTCGGATGAAGTGGGTCGTTATCAACTTAGCTACCTCTTCTTCTACAGCTTTTCGCCTTTCTTCACCCATTTTTCTTTTCTTCTGAGCGACAGGCCTTGCTTCTCGGCATATTGCTAGTTTATGGCAGTGAAATTTCAGGTTGATACTCGGCATGTCCGAGGCTCTCTAAGCAAATAGGTCGGCGTTTTTCTTCATAACATTTTGGATCTGAATCTTGTCTTTTTCTGGCAAGTTGCTACCGTGGTATGTGATCTGGGTCGCTATTTTTCCAATCTGAAACGTATCGATCTCCTCGTTTGGTTCGACCCGCTTGCCTTCATCGGCGCAGGGATCCAAGTCCAGGGTTGGGGCTGAAGGTTCGGGTGTCAAGATCAAATGTACCGCCCTATACTGTTCTTCTTTCACTTGGGTAACTTTGAGACTGGCCAGATAGCACTCCCTGGCCGCCTTTTGGTCAGCATGAATCCTGATGAATGTGCCTTGGCACGAAGGAAATTTCATGGCAAGGTGTGAAGTGGAGACTATAGCTCCGAGAGCGTTCAGAGATGGACGTCCGAGCAATATATTGTACGAGGAGTTAGCGTGCATTACTATATATTTAACTCTTATAGTTTTGCATTCCTTCTCGCTGTAACTGAAAATTGTGTCCAACTCTATACACTCGCTGGTGTTAACCCTCTCTCCTACGAATCCGACTAGGGGTTCGTCATAGGTCATAAGTTTCCCTTCCGGTATATCCAGCTGCTCGAAGGTACTCCAATACAAGATGTCGGCTGAACTCCCTTGATCTACCAGAGTTTTCCGGACTGTGCAGTCTGTTATGTCTATACTGATGACCATTGGGTCATCCTGTACGGGATCGGACCCTAGAAAGTTCGCGTCGGTGAATGTGATGGGCAGCATTTTAAGTTTGCTTATGGCCGACGTCATGTTGACTGATCGGACCAATCAAAGATGTTTTTTCCGAGCCGACAAGGTGTTTCCTCCACCTGTGAATCCTCCCGCAATTGTATTTATGACCTTTTGGGGTTTGGATGGCTTTATTTCGTGCCGCTCCCGGGACCTGCTTCTCGGTCTTTCGGTTCTTTGGTCATGTTCTCGGTTGTAACTGAAGTCCCTCCTGTAAGTTCTGTCATCGTCTTTGTACTTCGAGAACTGTGGCCTTTCGGCTCTAGGGTCGTGGAGGAAATTTTTGAGATGCCTCATCTTAATGAGGTCCTCGATCTTGTCTTTGAGTGCTGCCCATTCTTCGGTCTAGTGACCTCTATTACGGTGGTATCAGCACTGCTTGTTGTAGTCGGATTTTGAGGGGGGGTGTTGGCTCTCTTTGGCACCGCCAATATTTCTGTTGCCAGAGCCTGTTCGAGTATCCGGGAGAGGCTAGTGTTGAGGGGGGTGTAGGCCGCGTATCGGGAACCACGGTACTCCCGTTCCTTGTGAAACTTATCCTTACTCTTTCCCGGATTGTCTTTTTCATGCTCATTCCTCCCTGTGCTGGCTTCCGCTAGAACTTGGTTCCGGTACTCTAACAACTCTTCCATCTGAATGTACTTTGCTGCTCTTCAGCGGAGGTCGTCCATGTCTAGGACCAGTTTTTTTACAAAGATTATTGACGAAAGCCCTCGGCTTAAGGGCCGTCATGAGATGATGCATGGCTACTGCTGGATCAAGGTTTCGGATGTTTAGGGCAACTTGGCTGAACCTCTCCATGAATGTTCTAAGGGATTCCTTCTTCTCTTGCCGAATGTTCACCAGTGCGACGGAAGTCAAGTGATGAGGTCTACTCGTTGCGAATTGGTTGCCAAATCTAGTCGCAAGTCTCAAAACTGTCGATAGAACTGGGTGGGAGCCGTGTGAACCAATTTAGAGCTTGTCCCTTCAGGGACGTGGGGAACACTCTACATAGGATGGCGTCTTCGGCGGTGTAGAGGCTAACTTGGGTGACATACGTCTATGTGTTCATCTGGGTCAGTGCTATCATCGTACCGGTCTAGACCGAGGCTCTTCCAGTTTAGGGGAAGAGGAGTTTCCATGATTCCGGAAACGAAAAGATGCCTGCAGTGGTGTGACTGAGTGTTTATAGTAAAGGTCGAAGGCCGATTGGTTACTCCATGGATACTAAGGTTAACCGTAGACTCAACCTCCTGTTGCTTGTCTGATGTCTGATCCTCGGGTCTCCACGATCAGTTCAAATTTTTCAGCTCAGCGTTTTCCTGTCGAAGGGCCGATATCTCTTGTGCGTGTTGTCTTCTCATCATCGATATATCGGCTCTTAACTGTCTTAACTCCGACGACAGATTCGTTTGATCTTCCATATGCTCCATGTTTTCGCAGACGAGGTGTTGTCCCTGTACGTGTTGTTGTCTGACTGTTGTCGATGGTTCAGGTATGTCCATGTGTGCGTGACTTCGGGTAGTAATCATTCCTTGAGGGGCTATGGGATAAGTTTTACCGGACCCCACGGTGGGCTCCAAAATGTTCCTGTCTGAGGATGTTGGGGTGATCTTCTACTCCTTACTCCAAGGTCTTCTGTAGATGTCCGAATCCTCCTATATGAATGATGGGGGGTACCTGCAGAAGGCACTCCAACGCTCAAGTCAGGTTTCGGTTCAGAGCATTTAATGTGAGTAATAAATGAGGGTCAAAAGTCCTTTACCTTGAGGAGTGTACCCCCTTTTATACTTATCTTGTTGGACCTTGACCCTTATGGGTCCTGGCCATTCTTTAATGACTGATCCATATTGATTAAGATGGTTTAATTATCTCATAATCTCCTATTTATCTTGATAATAGTCACTTAAAGGAATTTGTATCGTTCGAGTACTGTGCTTCGTATTCGGCTGGGGTAGCACCAAATATCCCCATAATGATATTCGGCGATATAAGCAGTTGTTCGTTAAAGACAAGTGTTCGGCCAGATTTAGGCCGAACAACTGTATTCGGCTTCTCTGTGGTGGAAGGTATTCGGCTACTCATATGACCGAATACCCCACCGGTATAGTACATATGTTAGAGGGACAGACAAATGAAAATTAAACAAAATAAGTGATAAACATACTCTCTCTTTTTTTTTTTTTTGTTACATAAAACATTCTCTTTATACTACTTCACAGATTAATGATAAATCAATTAACGATAAAGAGTTTTTTTTTTTTTTTTGAAGAATTAACGATAAAGAGTTGTGTCATTCTCTTAAAAGTTTTTTTTATAAATTGACTGAGAAAATAGTCTGAATACTCTAATAGTGTAAAAATATATATATTATTATTCAATTACAAAATTTCATGAATTATAATTTTTTTTATATAATTTTTTTTACTTTTATCATAATTACCATAAAAATCATACTTACTAGAAGTATAACTTTTTATTGATTTATGGTGTAAAAGTTTTCCATTTGTTAACTTTAATTTTTACATTAACCAGTGCATAGAAATTTCACAAAAATTGAATTGTAAATCTTTATTCTTCTTTGACCAATGAAATCCTAAAATTACTCTAATCTTAATTCGTTTATCATCTATTATTACAATTTGCGATGCTAAGTTTCAAGAAAAGTTCGCCTTGAATTATGGCACATAACCCGTGGTTCCTACCACAAGAGGTCAAGCTCACGACCAAACCAATTTGTCATAATTCACGTCGTTGATGGCTCATCAGATTAATGATGGCGTACAACATAGGCTACCAAATTTAATTGATGCTGTGAATGCATGTACATTTTCTGTTGACTATTACCCCTCGACAGAAGAAAGGTTACAAGGTTACAATTATACGACCTGCAAGCAACAAAAGGTTCATTTTAATCCAGTAGGACGTCTCTAGCAGTAATAGAAGGAAACAAAGACCAGAAAGAGAGAGAAATTCGACTGCTCAATAAAATTATACTGCATCATCACATACCAGCATACCACCCATAATAACCTAATTCAATTAGTTAAAGACTTAGAGTATAGTTGAACGGTTCCTTCAATTCATTTCCCTATTAGGTAAACGGATTCGGCAACAACAATCTACTTTGGAAAAATATTTTCATAAATACTTATAAAAAAAAACTAATTTTAACTTGAGTATAAATTAATTTTAATTTATAGAGTTTATGTTATTTTACTTTCTTATATATATATATATATTTATCATATTATGTTATTGGTACGGAGTATCCACCTGCTTTACCGATGACTCCTTACTTAAAGGAATCGAATCTAGCACTATTCATACCAACAACTTTTATATATATATATATGACCTGTTTTAACTTTTATCTCAATCCAAATCGCCATCTCCGGCCAGAAATAAAGATTACAACGCATCATAACTGTGTGGCATTGGTTTGTTTAAGGAAATAAAATAAATGTGGCAGACATCCTATGCCCCCAAGTCAAATTTTGAAGTGACATTGTAACTGACAGAAAGGCTAAAGAGTCATCTACCAAGTCCACCGTTATGTGCGTCACAAGATGGAGCGGTTTAACCAACATCAATTCCTGTAACGTACTTTTCCAAACCCCAATATAATGCAACCCAAACCCAAACCCCTTTAGTTCAACTCAATTCACAACCACATAACATAACCACCAAAAAAGAAAAAGAAAAATCCTCCGATATGGGAAACCAAGTCTCACAACGCCCCTCAGAAGCCACGGGCAAAATTGTTACGTGGGATGGTTCGGTGCATGAAATTGAGCAATCTGTGACAGTGGCAGAGTTAATGCTGGAGCACCCAGAACATGTGGTGGTTGAATTGCATTCAGCAGTGAACCAGAAAAGGCCAACACCATTGCCAGCTGATAAAAAGTTAGAGACAAAGAAGGTGTATCTGATGCTTCCCATGAAGCGAGGGAAGCCCGTTGGATTAAGCGGGGAAGAAACTCGGCGCATTCTATTGATCCTCAACTCTGCTCTGCATTCCAAGTGTCTTGTGAGTTCTTCAAAGTTTGTTCCCTGGCTCACGCGTCTGTGCCAAAATTCTACAATTGTGGAACCAGGGGTGGCTCAGAGAAATAAGGACGAAGAAACAGAGAAGAAGAATGAAGAGAGGTGCCAGTTTTCTGAGTTGTTTTTGCCAGAAATGTTAGAAGGGAGGCCAGAATATTTGAATAGGCAGTTGTCAGGGAAAGGGTGGAAGCCTACTCTGGACACCATTAAGGAGAAGAATATTGATCACAGAAAACTCACTCACTGGTTGTTCCTCAAGACCTTTTAGTCATAGCCATTTTAACTGTTTTTTTTTTGTATTATTTTTCAGTTGGAGTTTTGTTGCGATGGTCTAATGAAAATTTGCAGTGAAGGTCGAAATAGATTATCGAAATAAAACTCTGGTTTTAATTGGAAAGTAATACCAAAAACATTTAAACAACTGGATGTATTTTTGTTTGTAAGTATAATTGTTAATTAATGAAAATGTTGTGGCTTTATGTGGGTACTAAATGTAAGAACGTAAAAAGAGAGTTCAGCTATGTGCCTGTTATTTTAGTATGTATTTAAACTTCTGTGACAGGATAGTAAATGAAACTGGGAAGTCCTTTCTTCCGTTTTTTTTAAGGAGGACCAAGTATTTTGTATGAGATACATTTTTTTTCAAGTTGGATAGATAGGGTTATTATAGACAATAAAATTTGCTTTTCGAGTATTCCTTTCATCGGTTTTGTTCCGTTTAAGATTGACTTTAGCAAAGTCGAAAATTTTCGGATTAGAACATGGCTTATGCTACTATGCAGTATACCTCTAGTCTTGTACACAGGATCTTTATCCATTTCACAAAAAAATAAGTTCGTTTAGTTTTTTTTGTTTTTTTTATTTTCATTTTTATTTGAAAAAATGATATCCTATTTTTGTTTTTTTTTAAATTGTATATAAAATTATAAATCAATGAAAGCATAAAATAAAAATAGAAAACGATGAAAAAAATTGACAGAAAAGATTTTCTCAAATCAAATAACTTTTAAATAATTAAGTTAATTAAATTAGTGATATTAAAATTGTAAATAATTTATATAAAAATTTTAAAATTGCTCTTAAAAACATTAGAACTTCATTTTTTTATTTTTTTTCACCTAATTAATCAATTCATTAATGTATCTTTACTTAAGTTTTGGCCCGCTGTCTTCCCCTATTCTCATGAGAGCGAGAAAGATAGAGTTCAAGAAACTAATTTATAATATTTATTGTTTATCGATCAGAAAAATTATTAATCAGGGCATTTCTATAAAAAAAAAAAAAAAAGACAAATTGGCGAGAAGAAGAAGAAAAAGAAAAAGAACCAAACTTTTAAAAAATGTTCCTATAAAAAACACTAGAGATAATATTATACTATGTAGAGGTGTTCATAAACCGATCCAATCCAATCAAAATCGAAAATCGAATAGATCAAAAATTGAAAAAATTAAATTTTTTTATTGGATCGGATTTCGGATTTGTTTTTTAAATCCAATCCAAACCGAAGTTATATATACATATACATTTTTATTCATAAATTTATGATACTACTCATGTTTATATTTTTATTTCTTATATATTTATAAAATTATCACATAACTTATATTTATTTGTGAAACATCTATTTATTTGAAGATATTTTTTTAGTAACTATTTGATTAAATGTACATAAGTATAATTATTAAGTTATATAAATTTACTTTTAATAGTATATATTTGAAGAGTTATACTATTATTAGTTGTTTATTGACTTATAAAGAAGATATTTAATATTTTAAATTATCTTTTATTATGTTTATTACTTATATTACCATTTATTTAATATTTTCTCTAAAGAAAAATATAAACAAGACGAAAATCGAAAATCGATCCAATCCAAACTGATTTAAATTGGATCGGATTTAAATTTTTTATCAAATCGATTAGATGATTAATTAAGAAAATCGAAATAATTGGATTGGGTGATTTTTCTCTTCAAAATTGATCTAATTTAATCCGCAAATACCCCTAATACTATGTACATGCAAAGTGTTCATATAAATCTTTATTATTGCGCTAATTTTTCTGCAGTAAATTGGAGGATATAACAATACAAATTAAGCTTGAATAAAAAAAATGGATAAAGACGCATTAGGGGTATATATGATTTGGTTTTAAAAAAAAAACAAATAAAAAAAAACCAAATCAGAAAAAAAAAGGTTCAATTTAAAAAGTCAAAGCACTTTATTTTATAAAACTGGATTAGATTTTCGTGGATAGATTCAGAAGAATCAGAACTGGTTTCAAAACCATTTTAGATTTTAAACCGGTTTTGAAACCAGTTTTAAACTAATTTTAAAATTGACTTTGTTTTTTCTAAAACTAATTTCTTTGCAAAACTGGTTTGAGGATTGAAGTGTTTGGAGATTCAAATCCTTTCCCTTTCTCCACGTTATGAGCAGAGTGACATGACTCCCGATATTATGCTATAGCTATATAGGCGGCTTCTACGGTGGGGATGCTGGTAAATGGTTCACCGAAAGGAAGTTAAAAAATATTAAAATAATATATAAAAGAGTTACTGTTGATTAAAATAATATTATTTGTTTTGTATTTTTATAATATAAAAGATGTAAATTACATGTATGACTTTATCAGTAATATTTAGAATGACTTCATTGCCCTCAATATAAAAATAAAAAATAAAAAAAAATAAAAAACTGTTCTGCGAAAAGGATGTGTCCGTGGTAAATGACATGCGGGCAAATTGAAGGGGTTTTGCAGTGTGATTCTGTCTATGAGTGTCCAATAGTGGCTGGAAAATACTACACATGTAGTAGTTTTTTAGCCCAGATATGTGATTGCCGAAGGGAAATTAAGAGCACGCTGGAACCCGAAATCGTTGGGGTTCAAATTTGTCTGTTAGTGTCGATTTTTAATTACTTATTTTAATTACTTAATCTAAATTTATTTTAATTACTTTATATAAATTTATTATTATATTAATGTATGATTTAATTACTTTATATAAGTTTTTTTATTATATTAATGTATGATTTAATTACTTATTTTAATTACTTTATATAAGTTTTTTTAAATACTTTATATAAATTTATTATTATATTAATGTATGATAATTACTTATTTTAATTACTTTAAATAAATTTATTATTATATTAATGTATGATTTAATTACTTATTTTAATAACTTTAAATAAATTTATTAATCACATTAGTAATATATTCAAATGTTAATAAATAATTATATTAGTACATAACATAAATTAGCCACATTTAAAAAAATACAAAATAAATATTACACATGTCAATAATCAATTTCATATGCTGTTATTAGAAATAAATAAACTAATTATGTTAACCATTAATTTTTAATATAATTTCATAATTATGTTAACCATGAATTCTTAGGAAAAATAAGTATTTATGTTATAAAAATCTTTTATATCAGCTGTGACAGATATTGCTCATACAAATAAAAAAATACACTACTAGACGTAATTAACTTCAACAATTCCTTATAATCGAGCCTGAACAAAAACTTAAAAATCAATATTTATTTTCTTCAAAAAATTGCAAAATTAATACTCTAAAGAACATATACCTTCTGCAAATTCCACGTAGGCCCACAAGCACCCACATATGACCCACAAGCACCAACATATGACCAAAAATATTAAGCCGCACAATCACTCACAAAAAACAAACACCGGGTTCAAATGGGTCAACAAGCCCAATACACAAACCGTACTGTTTTACTTATGGGGACTACAAAGTCTATTCAGAGACAGTAAAGTAAAATGCTTGAAACTATTATTTTACATTATAACCTCACACAAAACCAAGTCCAACAAACACATTATCAATCCACACCCTTCATTTTAAAAAAGTATAAATCTGACGGCTCCAAATAAATTGCACCATCCAATGGACCACATAACACAAAATACATAACATTTTTTAATGGTTTGCCCACGGGTGAACCACATAATAGCGGGTTTACCCTAGAATTTACCTAGCTATATATAAACAGGAAAATAGCCACAAGTCTACAACTAGTTATGAAAATCATACAGTTGTACAATCCGTTTTACATACCTAAGCAAACTATAAGTATCATTCAAAGCTAATAATGCAAATCCTCATAACAATCTAATAAAAACATCATAATTACCAAGAATTACATCATAAAAAGGAACCAACACATTAGTCTTTAACAGTGACAAATGCTCATAACGTTAAATGCTGTACTAGAATCTAACACTGTAAAAAAGAAACCAAGAAAAAAGACGAGAAGAAACTTCGGAGGCTGGAATTTATGCATAAGGCACGCTGATACTATAATGTTTGTTACAACTCGTTACAAATGGTCCTTTTGGGAACATAAAACCCAAGCTTTTTCTGAAATTATAACATCAATTAAATAGAAACAAAATCTGTGAGTATGTTATTATAAGGTTGATACCTAAACATCAATTAAATAGAAACAAAAGGTGATACTTAAACACAATCCACCTCTCACTCAAGGAGGTAGTAGCGAACACCCATTTCTTACAAGGATATTTGTTGTGGTGTTAATGACAAACTCCAACTTTATGGAGGATGATTTCCTGATGAGGAAGCATGGCTAAGGATGACAGGAACAGTGACCAGGAACCTAATCCTCTTTGCCCCCAAGAGTTAAAGTCTTAAAGACTAGCATCCTTTCTAATAATAAGGAAAGTTGTTCTCCTTAAAACCTAGAACGACAACTTATATATCATAGGTTAAAAATTACTTAAGGGACCATTTTGTAACTTTTAAAAAATAAAGAACTAAATTGTAACTTAAAATAAAAATAAGGAATCATTTTATAACTTTTAAAAAATAAATAACCAAATTATTACCTAAAATAAAGATAATGGACCATATGAATAATTTAATCTATATTATAATGCAATTCTTTCTTTCTTTTTTTTTTTTTTGGTTTAGAATAAAGTTAAACCCTTACCATGAGCTAAGTGTTGATCCAACAAGTGGTTTACTTTTACTAGAATAAGACTTGATAATATATGGGACAAAACTAACTTTACTTAATTTGTTGACATAATATATAAATTTTAACATTATATATATTTGAGTTATAAAATTAAGGTATATATTAATTTTAAAAAATAATATACAAAATATAGTATTTATTTTATGTCAAATGATATTGATTAAGTATAGAAGTCTTAATATTAATATATACACAATATTTAAAAATATAAATTTTAAAAAAATAAATAAAACATCAAATAAAATTAAAAAAGACTCAAGATATAAATCATGAAATCTATCCCCATAACATCTCGTTACATATATAGTAGAAGTCATGAATGTTTTATCTGTTCATTGCTAAATTACATGGGGACTGGGAGATTCTGGCTCCATCACATACACACACCTAAGTTTATTTTATATTAACAAAATCCACCAACCTCATTTCTTCAATATCTGCTATTCATTATCCCCTGGCAGATCTGATCCCACAATACTTGAGGAGGGAACAGTGTTACCAACTTAGCACGGCGTTTGAAAGGTGGTTAATGGCAGGAATATGCTAGAGTCCAGAGACCAATGCGTGACGCGGTATATGGCAACATTCTGAAACAAACTGGTTCAAAGGTTATTATACTACAGTACCAATTGTTGTGTCCTCTATGATGGGGTTCTTATTTCTTAATGGCCAGCCCCCTTTATTATTGGTTACTTCTGCAAGTGAGTGAGCGGGAATAATAATAAAAACAATAATATCAATAAAAGCTTTTATTGGCACCGTACAATACCCATCATGCTATTACTATCTGAAATCTATTGCATACTGCATAGCCATAAAATCTTTGGGAACGTGATAAATTGAATTGATGATAATTATGGTACTAGAACGAAAGCGCATGATAACTAATGTATGAAAGTAATAATATTATTCTGTTTAACATAAAATGAAAAGTAATACTAGTATTATTTTCCGTATTGTGTATAGAGATTCATTAGAAAAATTTAAAAAAAAATTATTACTGACATAAAAACCTTTTAATTATATTATTTTTAGCATAAAATGTTAACATAGTTTATCGTTTGAAAAAATTAAATATGTTTTTCATCAAAATACGTAATATTTTTTAAAATTAATTTATTTTTAGTTTTTATAATCCTTGCATTTAGTGAAAAAAGTATTTTAAGTCTCTTTGAAATGATTTCAAAGATTTTTTTAACATTTTTATGGACCAAAAAAGTACAAATAAATTAACTTAAAAATTCATAATGTTGACAAATATGTTCCAAATAATTTTTTAATATATTAAATTTTAAATAATGCTAAAAAAATCAAATTGAAGCAAATTTCCTGTATTTTTAATATTTATTTCTTTATCACCCTATAAAAAAAAGTTTTTTTTTTAAATTCTTTCACACCTAATCTAAATTACTTTTATTTTCTAAATATTTATTTATTTTTATTATTTTTAAATCAAAATATTAACATTATGATTTTTCAATATAAATTTTTTTAATTAATGTTGAGGAATTAAATGAAATTGAAAAAAAAAAATTCTCCACATATTGTTATAATTTCATTACTTTTTGTTTCAAACATTAGCTTATTTCTATAGTTTTTCATGTAGGTGAATATAATGTGCTAAGTTTTATGTCTTGAATCAATAAAAAAAATTCAAAATTGTACCCCCAAAATAAAAAACGATCAGTATTTCAAAAAGGATAAACATACATTACTTAAGAGAAAATTTTACAATTTTTAATAAATAATTAATCAAATTACAATCTAAAATAAAGTTAAAAGGGACCAAACGAGTAATTTAGTCAAAAAAAATTCTAGTAATCAATTTCATATTCTTTGTACCAAAAAATCTATTCATAATAAGACTACAATAATGTCTATAGCCAAGTTGACACAATCAGTTAAGAAATTAATACGAAATTTTTATTTTCTTTTTTATAGGTGTGGGTTTAAATTCTCATAATATCACTCTCTCCTATAGTGGTCAATTTTTTCAGAAAAAATTCATAGTACATAGAGACTAGTTGAGTAGGTTTAATCAGGTCATTTGGATGAAATTGGGCTGCGACTTTTTTACCTAAATATACCAAAATAATAATAAAAAAATACCCAACTAACATATCCTATTAATTATTTACGTAACTAACCCAAAAAACTATTTACGTTGAAAAATGGGTTGCCCCGTAACCGATTTCTCAATGTAAAAATGTTGCTTCCCCACTTCTGCGCTGTGAGAAATCGGTTGACTGTTCACCGATTTCTCACCAGCGCCCCCCCCCCCCCCCCCCCCCCCTCTGCGCTATGAGAAATCGGTTGATTTTTCAATATAAATTTTTTTAATTAATGTTGAGGAATTAAATGCAATTGAAAAAAAAATTCTCCACATATTGTTATAATTTCATTACTTTTTGTTTCAAACATTAGCTGATTTCTATAGTTTTTCATGTAGGTAAATATAATGTGATAAGTTTTATATCTTGAATCAATAAAAAAAAATTCAAAATTGTACCCCCAAAATCGAAAACGATCAGTATTTCAAAAAGGATAAACATACATTACTTAAGAGAAAATTTTACAATTTTTAATAAATAATTAATCAAATTACAATCTAAAATAAAGTTAAAAGGGACCAAACGAGTAATTTAGTCAAAAAAAATTCTAGTAATCAATTTCATATTCTTTGTACCAAAAAATCTATTCATAATAAGACTACAATAATGTCTATAGCCAAGTTGACACAATCAGTTAAGAAATTAATACGAAATTTTTATTTTCTTTTTTATAGGTGTGGGTTTAAATTCTCATAATATCACTCTCTCCTATAGTGGTCAACTTTTTCAGAAAAAATTCATAGTACATAGAGACTAGTTGAGTAGGAGTAGGTTTAATCAGGTCATTTGGATGAAATTGGGCTGCGACTTTTTTACCTAAATATACCAAAATAATAATAAAAAAATACCCAACTAACATATCCTATTAATTATTTACGTAACTAACCCAAAAAACTATTTACGTTGAAAAATGGGTTGCCCCGTAACTGATTTCTCAGTGTAAAAATGTTGCTTCCCCACTTCTGCGCTGTGAGAAATCGGTTGATTTTTCAATAAAATTTTTTTTTAATTAATGTTGAGGAATTAAATGCAATTGAAAAAAAAATTCTCCACATATTGTTATAATTTCATTACTTTTTGTTTCAAACAGTAGCTGATTTCTATAGTTTTTTATGTAGGTAAATATAATGTGATAAGTTTTATATCTTGAATCAATAAAAAAAAATTCAAAATTGTACCCCCAAAATCGAAAACAATCAGTATTTCAAAAAGGATAAACATACATTACTTAAGAGACAATTTTACAACTTTTAATAAATAATTAATCAAATTACAATCTAAAATAAAGTTAAAAGGGACCAAACGAGTAATTTAGTCAAAAAAAATTCTAGTAATCAATTTCATATTCTTTGTACCAAAAAATCTATTCATAATAAGACTACAATAATGTCTATAGCCAAGTTGACACAATCAGTTAAGAAATTAATACGAAATTTTTATTTTCTTTTTTATAGGTGTGGGTTTAAATTCTCATAATATCACCCTCTCCTATAGTGGTCAACTTTTTCAGAAAAAATTCATAGTACATAGAGACTAGTTGAGTAGGTTTAATCAGGTCATTTGGATGAAATTGGGCTGCGACTTTTTTACCTAAATATACCAAAATAATAATAAAAAATACTCAACTAACCTATCCTATTAATTATTTACGTAACTAACCCAAAAAACTATTTACGTTGAAAAATGGGTTGTCCCGTAACCGATTTCTCAACGTAAGTTTTTGCTATTTTTTATGTATATGGAATTTTTTCGTTTGAACAATAGTGTATTATCATTGTATTCATGTAGATCAATCCAATGGTACAACTTTGGCAACTTGAATCGATTAAAAAAACCTTGAAAATTGTGTCCGAAAACTAAAAAAAAAACTTTTTGCACTTTAACAATTTTCTGAGGATAAGTTTTTGCATTCTTTTACTTATGAATATATGGTTATTTTGTACAAACAATAGTTCATTTCCATTGTTTTCATGTTGATGAATGCAACAATACAACTTTGACAACTTGAATCGATTTAGAAAGGATTGAAAATCGTGTCGAAAAACTTAAAAAAAAATCACTTTTTGCACTTCAACAGTTTCTTAAGAGTTACTTTTGTATTATTGTGGTTATGAATATAAGGTTATTTTGTACAAACAATAGTTCCTTCGCATTGTTTTCATGTTGATGAATGCAATGGTACAACTTTTACGACTTGAATTGGTTTAGAAAGGGTTGAAAACCGTGTCTAGAAATTATAAAAATAACTTTTTGCAGTTTGTAAACTTTTAGATTTAGCAATCAAAGATTTTATTGTTCAACAAGAAAAAGAAAATTACACATATAGTTCAAAAAACAAACACAAACTGGGAATATTCAGTGGTCCTTGTGCCCACCAGTTCCACACCTTGGAGCTTGCCTGTTTCATCTTGGATTTCGACGTATTCGTGGATGTTGTTGTGGTTCAACTTGCACCTCATGAACAACAACTTGATCGTCCTGCATTACCTCGTTTGGATTTTCATTTAAATTTGTTCCAGCTACTGGTTGGTAATTCATAAAATTGTCAACAACGGGTGTTGAAGATCTTCCAGCAACAGCTTGGTGAAAGGATGCAAATGAAGGAATGGAAATACTTTGCATGTAAGCATAAGCTGATTCTGGCGTTCTAAGGTTAGTACCTATGAGGTTGGTAATGAAGTCATCTCCGCTAACTCCAAAAGTGTGAGGACTGTACCCAAGATGTTGTTGAGGTTGACTTTGCTGTTGTTGTAATGGAGTGAATTCAAATGAATAGGGAGGTGGTTGAAGGTCTTCATCCGGAAAGTTTTCATCTAGTGGTGGGCTTTGTGGGGGAGGTAAACTGGCCTGACCTAAGCATTGTTGTGTTGGCATTTGTGGAGTTGCACGAGATGTCTCACCAACACATGAGTTACTTGAAACCCGTGTTTGTTGCATATGTTGATGCATAGATCTGGCAAAAAATACACGGAAGTGCTAAACAAGGTCATTGAAGACGCTAAAAGAAAGGCCAACTCTCACCACGTTCTTCAGTTCGACCGACACGATATGCGATTCTTAGTGGGGGAGCAAATTAACCCAAGAGAAGGTCGACTTGCTGGAAATTTCACAGTTAGGCTAGATGAATGGTGGTGTGATTACGGTAAATTCCAAAAAGTACACATGCCTTGTTCTCATGTCATTGCTGCTTGTAAGTGCGCTCATCATGACTATAGGGCCTACATACATCCTGTGTACAAGTTGGAAAGCGTCTCAAACGTGTACAATTGATTGTTTGGCGAATTGCGCAACGAAGCATATTGGCCACAATGTGACGATCCACGAATGTGCCCCGACTCGGAAAAGCTAAGAAACAAAAAAGGGCGTCCAAGATCCTCCCGTATACGCACTGAAATGGATATGAGGGAACCTGGTCAGCCAAAAAGATGTTCCATGTGTCGAAGTCCAGGTCATTCAAAAAACAGATGTCCTAATCATGGTAGAAACATAAGCTCAAGTCAACAACATTAACTTCAACAATAAAAAATATTGTCTGTAATTTTCATTGTATTGCTTGTAACTTATTTTAATTAAAGTTAATATTAGCATAATGTTGTGTTGTTTATTAATTTTCAGTGTATTATTTGTTATTTAGTTTAATATTTTTTTTAAAATTTTTAAATTTTACTTCTTTAAAAAAATATTAACAATAAATACATAAATTTAATTTACCATCTTTAAAACAGATTAATTAGCATATCTTAATAAAAAAATTGTCAACAAACTATTTTAATTAACACTATAATAATAATTCAATAAAAATAATTATATCAAAAAATGTTTACAAAAGAATTAAATCCAATATTTAACAATTGAAATTAAAAAAAATTAAAAAATAATTTTTGAAGAGGAATTAATAAATACAAAACAAAAATTTTTTACTTTATCCTGCTGACGCAGGACTTTTGTTTCCTCCAGGGGTGTAGAAAATCAAACATTTGTACGTTGAGAAATCGGTTACGGGACAATCGATTTTTCAACATGAACAGTAATTTGGGTTAGTTATGTAAATAATTTATGGAATAGGTTAGTTGGATATTTTTTTTTATTATTTTGGTATATTTACGTAAAAATACCATTGGGCTGCATGTCATTAACGGTTTGTCTGGTTGTAGTTTTTTTTTTTTTTTTTAATTTTCTTTCGGTAGTAGTTAATCTGCAATTTTTTGCAAAATTTTAAGAATGTACGAACACTGAAAAGTTATTCAGGGTAGGCGCCTGACAACCGTTGTGGCCTTCAAAGGCTTCAATTCCCGGTGTGATGCTCTTTTTTGTGTGTTTTGTTCCGTTTTATTTGTTTTTTTGTTTTCCTTTTGAACTCTGGGTCTCTGCAATGAATCTGGTTAGAAAGTCCAAGGAAGTTAATATAAGAAGATCACTTAAATAAGAATCTAATTCTATGTAATACAATTCTAGAAGTCCCAATATTTTATTACGAATCTCAACTCTCTCAGAAATTTAACTCAGGTAAAGGCATTTTATGCCTAAACATACCATCTAGTAAAATCTGCATTATTTGTGTTTCTTATTTATGCGATTCTGCCTCTATGTCCTAAGTCTTAATAAGCCAAAACAAGAAAAGGTCATATTTTATATTAAACATTTGATGAATGAATTGGGTAGAGTTGGAGCAAAGATAAGAACGAAGAAAAAGTGCGAAATGGCGAAAGAAAGCAGACACAACTTCTCCAACACATTATGGGCACCTTCCCAAGAGTAATATATAACAAAGCTTTTCATTAATGTTCTTCCAATACAATCAGATCGCAAACTCAAGTGGATAGTTTGTCCTGTGCTCATCCACGTGCATACTGCTACTCCAATTACCCATATCCAAATATATATATGTAAAAATAAAAAATCAGTTTAATTCTTTGAACTTGGATACTCCACCCTTTTTTCTTTCTACATTCTTTCCCTTTCTTAAATTTGAAAAAAAACCTCACCACACAAAAGTGAAAGAAGTTATGATATGAATGATTAAAAAATGTTTTCAATTCATAGCGTGTAATATATGTAAGCTTCTTGTTCGCCACCTAAAATTGTCCTCCTCTGTTTCTCCTTTCTTATCTAGGTCTATTTATTCATATATTTGAAGGGGAAAAAGGATATGCAAAGTAATGCTTTCCTCTTTTTATTTATTTATTTTCTTTATATATGAGATATTTCGGTAATGCAATTATATACGAGATATCCACCACTGTGGCTGGCTCTAGGTTTGTAATGAGTTATGATCTGAGCCACAAGCTCTGTCCTAGATCCGAACCTCACTTGTAAGCGAAGCTACTCTCAACCAACAAACACTTTTATAAATATCTAAATTAAAATTTGGAGAAGGACCAATATTTTATTGAAATTTAACCGATACTTTCTTTCTTGATATGTAATTTCCGTTGGACCGGACTCCACTCTGTTTTGATGTCCCTGATTTTTCAATCAACTCCCTCTAAATAATGTGTGTGATATACTCAAGCTACTTCAGGTTCAGCCCATTTTGTAAGTTAACAGCTCAACCAAGAGTAAAAACCATCTAGCAACTCATGCATGAATGATTAAATGGCTTAGCAATGATTTGACATTGGTAGCAAACTACCAATCTCGGCAATAATTGATTATAGTAAAATTAAAAATTACATAACAAAATTAATAAATTCCAATTTAAGTCATCAACTTATTATGGAAATTGCTACATTTGATGGAATAGTACTAAGCAACAAAGTCAAATGTTTTCTCAATAATTGTGATATTTGGCAGAGGGTGAAATCGGTTCATTAATAACGCCTAACAATTGTCATGAGTTGCCATAAGCATTAGTCATTTCGGTGATGAATGCTGTTTCTTTATTCTGGCAAAAGCTTCTCTGGCTTCCAAACCAGATATAAGAAGAAAATTTGGACAACCTAATCATTTTACTGGCCAAGATAAGTTATGCTTGCCAGATAAACATTTGAAAATGTTTTCACCAAAATAAAAAAAAGTCAATCTCATGCACTCTATCTACCATTACACATTTGTCCTAATTATTAATGTCTAACGAGTAGGAGTGTAGGACCAACCATACCCGAGGAAAAGGATCACCAATGCCTAAGGAATAGAATCATCAATGCCCATCCAAATGTTGGACCGATATGACCAAAGACACCAGCGATCGCCAATCCCCAATAAAAAAAAAAAAGAGATAATCTTTTATATTATTTTCAATTTTATATGAAATTGAGCCAATTTTTACTTGCACAGTTGTAAATTTGCTAAATTCACTTTCGTGATAAATAAGTAATAGTAGTATACTTTGGTTTCAAAACCGGCATGCGGCAGGTGGATTCTGTGAGTTATTAGTTTGATAAATTGGCTTAGAGAACATTTTTTGTTAGTCACCAACTTGTATTGAAATCTCACCAGCCAAGTTGCTTCATTTGCCAAGAAGTAGAAAGTAAAAACTAAATAATGGAAAATCCAATCACTCGAAGCCAGCTAAAAGGTACTACCTCTATCTATAACAACATGGCATTGGATATGTCATGATGTCCCCTCACCTATATATATACATTGTTCCATCCGTCCCATAACTTCTCAAACTACACCAACGCCTACAGCGCCTACTACTACATTACACTTTTTTCTTTTCTTTTCTTTTCTTTTCTTTTCCAAATGGCTTCCATCTTTTCACCCCTCACCACTATCTTCCTCCTCCAACTCCTCCTCCTCCTTTGGGGCGGCGAGGCACGTGACCCTTTCGCGTGTGACCCTAAGGACACCGCCACAAGGAGCTTACCGTTTTGCAAGGCGTCGTTGCCAATAGCAGCAAGGGTGAAGGACCTCATTGGAAGGTTGACGCTGCAAGAAAAAGTTAACCTGCTAGTGAACAATGCCTTGGCAGTTCCACGGCTTGGAATCAAAGGTTATGAGTGGTGGTCGGAGGCACTACATGGGGTATCAAATGTGGGTCCCGGAACCAAGTTTGGTGGCCAATTCCCTGCCGCCACTAGCTTCCCTCAAGTCATCACTACCGCTGCTTCTTTCAATGCTTCTTTGTGGGAAGCAATCGGACGGGTGAGCTTTTTCTTTTGCCTGCAATTCAATCACAACAAAAGTAAAAAAACATTTAGCAATCACTGACACAAATACCATCATATTCATTTTTTTTAGTTGTCATCATTTCACGTTAGAGTTTTTATTAGATATTTGTGTTAATTTAAATAATGATAATCAAGTCGTTGATCTGAGTAGTGTTGGTTCAATTTCCTTAAACAAGATCTACATAACCAATAACATGATAAT
This sequence comes from Pueraria montana var. lobata, assembly GCA_026413185.1. NCBI lineage: Eukaryota > Viridiplantae > Streptophyta > Magnoliopsida > Fabales > Fabaceae > Pueraria > Pueraria montana. Next base: position 67,062,723 of record CM048647.1, on the reverse strand, counting down.
AAAAAAAATTAAATAGTGACAAAATTGACATGAGAGAACCAATACTTTTGGTTGGTGATTATTAACATTTTATAATAAATTTAATCAGCATGATATGTTAGCGTCACTCCAGTCTTGCTTTGCTGTCTGTTATTTGCTGAGATTTTAATTGTTCTCGTTTTGTTGTGTCGCTAACATAGCATTAGCATGCGGTCAAAAATAAAATAAAATTAAGAGGGTTAATTTGTTTTTAAAATGTTTGTTAGTTTAGAAAATCTAAAAAAATATTAAATATTTTTTTATTAGTATTTCACTAAAATAGTTAATTAATTCACAATCAAATATATTCTAATTTTTAATAAATATATTTGAATAAAAATATTATTTTATCATATAATTTGTATAATTAATAATTTTGTTAAGAGGCCTATTATCTTACACTATGTTTGATTGATGTGAAAAAGAAAAGAAACTAAAGGGAAAGAAATTGACAAAATACTAATTTAATTTAGCAAAGAAATTGAAGAAAAAGAAAAAAGTAATGTAGATATCGCACATTTTTCTTTCTCACCACTCTAGTCAACAAAACTGGAAAAAAGTAGAGTGAGTGAGACTTTTCTTTTACACTCACTTATTTCATTAATTCATTGCTCTTTTTTCCGGTGATACAAGACGACTTGGGTACTTTAGACTCCAGACAAATATTTACATTAAGACATTTTAATAATGAATAATATATTTTCTAAACTGATTTTCTCACTTTTTTGGGATATAAAATTAGTTATTAAAATTGTATAATCAGGTTTTAATTTTTTTTCAATTGATAAAATATTTAAATCATTAAATATTTTTTGAGACACATTTGAATATAAATAATATAAAATTATTTTCTTTAAAGTTACAGTAATTAGAAGAATTCATAATTATTTTTATAAATTATCAATGCATTTGAAAAAAAAATACTTTTCTATAAAATTTAATATTCATGGTGATGTTTTAATTTTTACATTTATAATTTTTTTTTACTTTGTAACTTTGTAAATAAATTTTAAATTTTTTGTATATATAATTAAAGTTTATCTGTGTTGCCCAAAACAAAAGCCTTAGAAGCCTATATTTTGAGTTCATCCTGCATTGATATGATAATATCTTAGTCAGAATATCTAACAATATAATTGTTTTTTTAGGATTATTTTATTTTTTAAGAATAAAACAATTTTTTTATTTCCTTTTCAAAAGCCATGAAGTGTCTTACTTTTATTTCATTTCCTTTTTATATAAAAATCTAAAAATTACGGGGAAATTTTTTTTAATAGTAACACTAGCAGTATTATCACTGTTTGTGCAGTATGCATGCGAATGTATCTTGACTTTTATTCTCAACAAGAATCTTACGCAAACCAATGACTCTCAAATTATAATCTTGACAAAAAAAAATTCTGAATAACCTATTGAAAGGGCCTCACTTTCTTTACTTTAATGCTTCCTTGAAGTAACACTGTGTTTGAATGAAATTCCAGAACTGAAAGTGACCTATATTAAGAACCGAAGATGATTAATTAATTTTGATATAAAACTAAATACTTTTTCTAAAAAGAAAAATTGTGTTTAGTACTAGTGATATTAAGTGCATGTTTGGATTAAAATTTATAAATTTAAATTTGTAAACTGAGTTTGTAAACGTATTCCAAGTCTTATTTTTTTCAAATACAGTTTCAAAACAAAAAAAAAATCTCAAACATATTTTTCGAGATAATCAAACATAACTCAAAAATAATTTTACTCTTAAATATACTTTTGAATTATCCCACCAAAAATTCTAACATGCTCTAATTTGGTCTGGAAATCAATTTTAACAACTGAAATTTGTACTGGTGATATGCAGTGCATTACATCATGTTGTACCCCAGAAAAAAAAAAGTTGGTGTTTTCAACCAAATGAAATCCATTATTAGTTCGTCTTTTTTAAAAAAATATAAATAAATCTGTTACGCTTAGTGATATTGATTCACTTCTCAAGTTGCATACCACTGTGACTGTGCTTGCCAGCTACATGTTATTATGTTACCCAAGTTTGTCCCCCTCTCCTAGCAACTTGCAAATCACACCATGCCGATGGCTAAATTAGTGCATGTTTAGATTAAAGTTTATAAATTTAAGTTTGGATCAAACTTAAGTTTGTAAACTGAATTTATAAAAATATCTCAAGTCTTACTTCTTCCAAATTCAGTTTTAAGACAAAAATTTTCTCTCAAACATACTTTTGAAGAATAACCAAACATAATTTTAAAATGATTTTACTCTCAAACATATTTTTGGATCCTTCCATCAAAAATCCAAAGACGTTCTTAATCTCTACGAATGAACCCTTTAAGCATATGTTTGATTGATACAGTTCCAAAAATAATCTTTTATTTATTGTAAAAATCTTTTTAAGTTAAATATTCAAAAAACCATCTTTTTATTTTAAAAATCTTTTTAATGCGCAGGTTGCCTCGGACGAAGCAAGAGCAATGTACAATGGAGGAACGGCTGGGCTGACATACTGGAGCCCAAACGTGAACATTTTTAGGGACCCACGGTGGGGCCGCGGACAGGAGACTCCCGGTGAGGACCCAATACTAGCCGGTAGATATGCAGCCAGTTACGTTAGGGGACTACAGGGAACAGACGGTAACCGGTTGAAGGTCGCTGCCTCTTGCAAACACTTTACGGCTTATGACCTTGATAATTGGAACGGCGTCGATCGCTTTCACTTTAATGCACAGGTAAGTAACCCTTATTTAATGCTATGTGGAAATTTGGATTGGGATAATGGGATGGGATATGGGGAATCTTCTTCTTGAGGTGAGGGGCATGTTCATATTATGCACTGCTGAGGTAGTTTGGTACTCCCTTTTGTGTAGGCCATATTGTCCACTTTAGCACTTTTGCTAATCCAAAATGATTCGTAGGATGTGTGGGTCATTTATATATAATTTTCTTAATTCTTTCTTGACTTAAAAAATACTCCTACTAATTTCGGTTATGTTATATGTATATTTAAAAGCTCACTTTAGGATTATTACACTTATGTAACAGAGAAATTATATTTATTGAATTAGGATTACACTTAATTATTAGAGAAACTATACTAATTTTCACGTGTAGATATAATATTGTTGAATTCACTTCACTATTGCTTAAAAAAAAAAAAAAAGCACTTCACTAAATAGGGAGTGGCTCGGGTTATATGCCAAATAATAGATTTTCTTTTTCTCTTGCTCTTGCTTCTAACTTAATCAACTCGTCACTTGATAACTTTATATGCAATTATACAGTGCAAAGAATCAAATATTTTTCAACTTGTTTTTGTTTAATTCAATTCTAGCCACATCAACGTGTACATAGCATTGTCAGAACTTTAATGTTCGGTATGTAACCTTGAAAATCTAACAAACCCGCGAGGGTAAAAAGTGTAACAATTCAATGATAGCTTCTATTAACACTATGCAATATTCTTTAAGATGGATCACGTTGTCGGGCCATGGATGCATTTTGTAGTTTTCTTTATCACTTTGAGGAACCCTTATCCATACAAGGATGACAAGAAGACGGCATAATAATAATATAGTAATATTATTTTGAGTAGCACCTTACTTTGAACTTTATGGGCAGGTTAGCAAGCAGGACATTGAGGACACGTTCAATGTGCCATTCAGGATGTGCGTGAAGGAAGGCAAAGTAGCGAGTGTGATGTGTTCTTACAATCAGGTTAACGGTGTTCCTACCTGTGCGGACCCCGTCCTCCTAAAGAGAACAGTTCGTGGCCAATGGGGTCTTAATGGGTAAGTTTACAAACTATGTCAAAGCCCAATAATTTTGTGGTCCTCACCTTCTGTCGAAGAATTATCCCAAGCTAAGAAATCTTATTGTTTGCTTTGCTATGGTTCAGGTACATTGTATCAGACTGTGACTCTGTTGGGGTGTTTTACACTAGCCAACATTACACATCTACGCCAGAAGAAGCTGCTGCCGATGCCATTAAAGCAGGCTAGTTACTTAGACTTTAGTGCTTTACACTAGCCAACAATTAATTATGTTCATTTCTTAGACTTTACCATATCATTATCAAGAAAAAATATGGATCCCGATAAGGGCTTGACATTGGATCATGTTACAGGTTTGGATTTGGATTGTGGGCCTTTTCTAGGACAGCATACGCAGAATGCTGTGAAAAAAGGCCTCATAAGCGAAGCTGATGTGAATGGGGCCTTATTGAACACATTAACAGTCCAAATGAGGTTAGGGATGTATGATGGTGAGCCATCAAGTCATCCATATGGCAACCTTGGTCCAAGAGATGTGTGCACCCCAAGTCACCAAGAGCTAGCCCTTGAAGCCGCGAGACAAGGGATTGTGCTTCTTAAAAACAAAGGTCCTTCTTTGCCTCTCTCCACAAGGCGTTACCGCACCGTGGCTGTTATTGGGCCCAATTCTAATGTCACCGTCTCAATGATCGGCAACTATGCTGGTAGGTCCTTCTTTTCATTCCTTTGAAAATCAAATCTAAGCCCATCTCAATCAAGGGACTCTTACTATTCCTTCACCTGTTTGTTTATTAGGTATTGCTTGTGGATACACAAGCCCCTTACAAGGAATTGGGAGATACACCAAGACTATTCATGAGATGGGTTGCGCAAATGTGCATTGTACTGATGACAAGCAATTCGGGAGAGCAATCAATGCAGCCCAACAAGCAGATGCAACTGTGCTAGTGATGGGCCTGGACCAGTCCAATGAAGCTGAAACCGTGGACCGGGCTGGCCTGCTTCTTCCTGGACGTCAACAAGACCTTGTATCCAAAGTAGCAGCTGCCTCCAAGGGCCCAACAATTTTGGTCATAATGTCTGGTGGGCCTGTGGATGTAACTTTTGCAAAGAATGATCCTCGAATCCAAGGCATCTTGTGGGCCGGTTATCCCGGTCAAGCTGGTGGTGCCGCAGTTGCAGATATCTTGTTTGGAACATCTAACCCTGGTTAGTCTCCTTTCCACTCTTGTCAAATAGCCCATTGAAGGCCCAAATAAGCTATATGTAAATGCATATATATACTTAATACTTATATTTTAATAATTTTCAGGAGGCAAGTTGCCTATGACATGGTACCCACAAGGGTACATTAAAAACTTGGCAATGACAAATATGGCAATGCGAGCAAGCCGATCCAAGGGGTACCCTGGAAGAACCTATCGATTTTACAATGGCCCAGTGGTGTATCCATTTGGTTACGGATTGTCTTACACACACTTTGTTCATACATTAGCTAGTGCGCCCAAAGTGGTCTCAATTCCCGTGGATGGGCACCGCCACGGCAACAGCTCCAACATTGCGAACAAGGCAATTAAAGTGACACATGCACGATGTGGCAAGCTTTCCATTAGCCTTCATGTGGACGTTAAAAATGTTGGCTCCAAAGATGGCACTCACACGTTGCTAGTGTTCTCGGCACCACCTGCAGGTAATGGCCATTGGGCCCCACACAAGCAACTTGTGGCATTCGAGAAAGTCCATGTTCCCGCCAAGGCCCAACAGCGAGTGAGAGTCAACATTCATGTTTGTAAGCTCCTGAGTGTGGTTGACAGGTCTGGGACTAGGAGAATTCCAATGGGTTTGCACAGTCTTCACATTGGTGATGTTAAACACTCCCTCTCACTTCAGGCACAAACACTTGGAATTATCAAAACCTAATCATATTCATGGCATTTGATGATTCCTTGCAAAATATACAGAGTACCTGATGATAAATAACCTCAACCTCTACGTAAGTGTATGATAGATAGATTAATATATAGTATGCCTATTGGAAGTTTTACCTCTAAACTTCCTACATGGTGCTTTGGTTCCGCAAATTGTTGATATGTCATCGTGACTTCCAAGACAGGACATGTTAGATTGATTCATCAATCACAGCCAATAAAGTAATAGGGTTGGTTGCGATTTTTGGAGAAGAGATTAGGGAAATGTATTATTGTTCTCTCTCCGATTCATTTCTACTTTGTTTGGTCATTCTTTTTGCGTGTACTTTTATTAATACAAGACATTAGTATTTTTTTTTTAATGTAATTGTAAGATTGGTAATAAGAATGAGCTTTTTCACCATGATTTGCAGACTGCAGAGCTTACACCCACCTCCCATCATTTATTTAGATTTTAGAGATGGAGAACAACTATTAAGGCAATCATGTGACATGTAAACCAACAATGATCCAAATTCATGACACAAGCTTGGCATGTGTGGGCCAAAAAAAGCTCAATCGAAAAAATACAATAAATATAAAGAAGTAGTAAAAGAAAAAAGAAAGGCTTTGATAATGTACATGGCCTTGATGTTGACATATAGGAAATATAAGAAGCTAACAGAACAGAGTTAAGCATTTAATTCAAGTTCCCATGTTCCGAAAGTATGGAATCACAAATTCCACGCTTTGATTTGTATTATTCAGCTGGAATGAAAGACTTCCGCTGCTCAAGATGGCTTTCATCTATAATAATATTGCAATGCAATAAAAAAAGGGAATTTAAGTGGAAAAAAAATCATATCAGTATATAGTCACAGATTCAAAATATATTGTAGGTTTCGTAGCTGATATAAAAACTTTGCTCGTTTTCATTACTGCCTGCCAAGTATTACAATATGCCAATATAGGCATATATAGTATTAATAAGCAACACCATTTTTTTTTAATACTTTGTGAAACTTTTCTTATCTTTACCGAGTTGCAAGAGCATGAATATAGTTGATCAGCCAGCACAATGTTACCCAAACCTATAGTACATTCTAAAACGAATGCTTGACTTTGAATTCAAGTTTCTACTTTAACAATTATACTTCAAGCTTCATCAAACAATTGGTAAGCACTAAGCAGAGGGGATTGATTTTGGGGGAATATATTTTTTATTTTCTTCCAGTAGATAGAAGGTATAAACAAAGAATAGAACAAGCAAACTAGCTTCTTGTGAAGAGCTTTCTTTTTCCATCCCTAACTAGTCATTATTCAAAGGACAAACTTTAGCAAAGGCTGACTTATAACATATGAGAGGAGGGGCTCAAAACAATCAAGAGAAAAAAATGGGTACACCCCACGAGGCATTGCATATTTTCATGTCTACTTTTCCAATTCTATCTCTTAAAAAGTTTCCAATTATTGGGGAGACCTCTATGTTAAGTACCGACCCCTGGAAGAGGTAAGACCAATAATATATTTTTGGTAATTCCTTTGGGTGTTGAATTCAGTGGTCCTTTTTAAAAGGCTTTTATCTTTTGTGCAGCTAATTAAAAGCTACTATAACACATAAGATTGCGAAGGATGACTCTACAGAGCCCCACAAGGCTGGTTAAATTTATTTTAGTACAAAATGATGAACTTATTGGGAAGAGTCTGTTTGCTGAATCACTGATGATGAGGACGAGGCCTAAGAATTGTCAAATGTCAACAGCTCGAAAATTGAGTTGAATCGGCCCACTCGCCCGGCCTGCCATCAACCATCTTCAATTTTTGACTTTTGTTCATGTGGCCCTTTCAAGACAAAATCTGAAAGCATTCACACCATATGAAATTTTGGATCCATAAAATTGGAAATGATTCCCTCCATTCATTGGTTCACACATTCGTCAATCAGAATTGTTAAATGAAGATCATACGGTTCACATTTTGAATATATATTTTAAATTGAATTTATCAAGATAAAATATGAGTCGTTTAATCTTTCATCCAATGATTCATTAGTGGAATGTGTGAATGTGAAAATTCCTAAATGCGGAATCTGATCTCATAAAATTGTATACTAATTTCTGCGCCCGTATGGTGTTCTTTTTGGATTTGCAGTAATTTTCAATTAATGTTCTGGCGTGTGGTTAGCTTTAATTTTCAGTGTGGTTTGAGAGCACCTTTCAGATATTAGCTTGCCAGCTTCTCATTTCTTTTTATTCCTTTTTTTTAAAACCTTTATTACATCTGTGTCATTTTGATTGATGACTGGGAGGGAAACCAATAGTATAATCCTCATGTGTCAAAAACCTTAGTATGATATGATAGAAGAATCCTTCTCTAGGGGCCACTTGTCAATTCCTGTAGCCTGATCCAAGTCTTCTAATTCAACCGTTTATTATGATTCATCATGGTTTGAAACTAATAGTTTTATATGTATATTACTCCTTCATCATGGTTTGTGACTTAATAGCCAGATCAAGTTTAATATAATGTTTAGCTGACAGATTCTTTTTTTAATATACAATTAGCTGACAGATTCGGGGAATTAATAGACACACCTAAACAAATACCGCATAATGCTTAAATTTAAAAAATACTGAATGATTAGCTTGAGATATATAAATCATTTATAAACAAAGAAATATATTAAAATAGCAGCTGGAGCATAATGTGTATCTGAAATTCAAATTTGAATTTGGTGAGTAAGATGCATTATTGGGAAAGCTTTTCAGCTAAGCAGCAGAGTGAGGAAATCACACCCTCATTAAGCTGGCCTTGTTGGCCATAATAACATAAATTCATTGAAGCTGTAACACATGCATAGCAATATGGTATATGTTAGTGTATTATTATTACTGTTGGCTCGCAAAGCGAAAGCTACACATGGGTCACCATCTCCACGTGAAATTCCATCAACAAGACACGTGCTTCCCACAGAGGTTCCCTGAGCTTTTGCAGAGAAAGCCTTTGGAAAGATAACCACATTGGATAACCCATCTAGCGAATACGAGGCAAATGAAATACTACTATATGCCTAGCTTCAGATAAGGTTTAAACGTCTTATTTTTACTAATTAGTATACTATAGGTTAAGGATATTTTCTTAAAAATTCAATATATTGAGAATTTTTTATATATAAAAAAAACCATGTTATATTTTTTATCATTAATTCCTTAACAAGTATGCATAAGATATTTCTCATGAGTTTAAACAAAAAATAAAGATAGATTTTGATTATAAATATAGATTAGAGAATATTGAAGTCGTTACTTTATTTTGCAGTCAAAGGAATTATGGAAATGGTCGTGCTAAAATCGCTTTTAGCATTGAATGGTTAATGCATTTTGTGAGTGTTTACAATTTCAAAATAACGAGCTTTTCAATTAATAAAAATAATTACGTATTGTTGTTCCACATGAAATAAGAGCATATGCACACGAGCCTCGTGCTAATGGAAGTAGAGGAAAAACCTTATCCAAGAATGGCAGTTTAAGAGAATCTTTAGTGATGTACGTCACACTTTGCCTACTTATATACAAACATGTCTTTGAGAATGGAAAGCGTTTCCCATAAATTCTGAATTTTTAATCTCCAGCTTATTTGTTTAATCAATATTTTAATTTGCAATTGCTAAGATTGCCAACTGAGGCTGCAATCCCTTTAATGATTATATTTATATCTAAAGGATCTTATTGTATAAGGATATAAATAAACAATAAATGGCCACCCTGTACAAAGTGGGAACTTTGTGGGAATCCTAAGTTTTCCTGATTTTTTTTTTTTAAAAAAAAGAAAGAAATAAACATTTGCCTGGTACGTATATGTAGCCGTAGGACTTTAACAACCTATATTCTAAAAGTAGGTTCCAAACTTATAGATCAACAAACACATGATTTTTTTAATTTAATCAGTAATTTTAACTTTGAATCTTAAATATATAATTATGTTAAATATTTTAAAGAAGAATTCTGATATCTATAGTAATTTTATTTAGCTAAAGCCCCGGACAAAAATTGTTTCCTGTGAAAAAATACTTAGGATTTCGTACCAAAAATATTCGGTTATAGAATATTGATTGGATTTCAGTTATTGGGCTGTTCCTCTGGCGTAGCTAAGCAATAATTAAGTAGTTCTGTTTAATTTTTTTCTCTAATTAGCAAGCAGAATGTTCGGCGGCCATTGTTAGAATTCCACATAAATTAAATTTGTCCTCCTTGCACCAATAATGAGTGTTTCTTAAAATTATAATGAAATGCAGTTAGGTATATAATTCAGCCATATTAGCATACCCATCAATCACAGAAATGGTTCCCTTTAACATAAATATACAATTACAACCCATTTTTTCTTAATTTATATATGGAAAAATATAAAAAATATTAATCATCTGTTATATAATTTCGTCTTTTTAGCTAGGTAAGCGATATATATTTAATTACCAAGAAATTCAATTATAGGAATAAGAATAAAAATAGGTGTGAATAACTAAGAGGCATACAACAACCTTTATAAAAATCTAAATTTCCATGTTACTTGTTTGTTGGAACTTGGATAACAATGAGGTGGTGTGGGATAGTAACTATTTGTCACTTTTGTTGGATGAAAATTTGTTTCATACCTGTACATACATTTGTTAAGTGAGTATTTATGAATTTTGTAAATATTAGCAGATATTGATGATTATTGATATATAAATAGTTGTTAAAATATGGATTTTAAAAAATAAAACAATTTTAAAACATATTTATACTAAAAATAAATCCACTAATTCCTTTCATTTTTTAAACAAATTTTGAAATTATTTTTAGCTTATAGGCAAATAATTTAAAATTTTTATTTTTATATAATTAAAAACATTCATATAATATTTAAATATGTTTTTAATCTCTATAAAATGATTGAGTTTTATTTGATCCTTGTAAAAATAAAAATAAAACTATTTTCACCCCTCTAAATATATGATCAGATATGTATTCAACTCATATTAACGTTATCAGCTCGTACGTAAATTGGATGAAACTATTGATTTGGACCACTCTCGCTTGAAGTCTATCCTTATAGTTATACTATGGAACACCTCATGGCTCACGCATCACAAGCTAAAAGTCTGACACCCACACAGTGCAACACCGATCAGAAGCTACACACTCATCACAAAACTTGTCTTGTAAAATGAATAAGATTTGGTTTTGGTCCTGTAAAAAAATTTCCATAGATTTTCATCCATGCTCTGAAATCACTTGTTTTGGGTTCTTAATATTTATTTTAAGATAGATTAATTTTCATTTAAAAAATATAGAAAGAAAAAATCAGAAATGTCATATATTGACATGATATCATATATATATTAATAGGTATCACTTAAAATGGTCATTTAATCTTCTGTTAAAACATAAACAATTAACAAGTGTCACACGATATTGAGGATTAAAAACAAAGATTTTATATTTTTTAGGAATGAAAATAAAAAAAAAATTACAAGAACTAAAACTAAAACTCACTCATTTTACAAGATATTTAACAATTTCAAATTATAATTACCGTGCTACCTGCCCATTAAGTTATCTAAACACAATCTATAACAGGTTTTATATGCGAGTATTGTGACTACAACTTTTTTTGTTATCTTATGTTTAACTTATTTTAAAGAAATATTTTTTTTAAAATATTAATTAATTTTTAAAAATTAACCTGACGTGTTATAGGATTGAAGTTTGTGGTTCTTTTTTCTCGTCTCATTCGCATTTTCTTTTCTTTCAATTGAATAATGAAATCACAGTGTAATGTAACATTTTCTCTCTTGGTTGTGGACTTCTTTTTTTTGCGGTGATGTGATTATTTACGTTGTTGTCATATTTGTACTGACATAAATTTGATTCCCTCTTGTTGACATAGTGGGGCATTGGGGGCATATTTTTCTGCATTTAAGTCAACAACACTTATAAGCATATGATATGCATATTGGAAAACAAACAAGGGGCGAGGGGAAAGAAAAGAGGAATCGCAAACTAATTGGTAGGTATTCAGACATATGCAGTTGCATCACAAGGACCATCAACCTTACCTGTTGAATTGTGGATAAAAATAATAATTGGCAATAATAGGAGGAGAATGAAAACGAAACAAGGGTAGATCCAAAAGTAAAGGAAAGAAAACGAACCAATAATGGCTGCACCAATCAAGCAGTACCCAAGAACAAACATTAGACCCTGCATGGGGTACAGGATGAGGCCTTCTTGTAAAACTTGTCATTTCATTAACAATAACAAGTTAAGACACAACATGTGTCATAGCAGAAGCAGAACTTAAACTTAAATGGGCATTTGATGTTGTTAGCTAGTTAGTTTTGTAAATTTAAATTGATACTCCGAAATAAATTCTAGGACCCCATTGTCACACAAACAAACAAAGATTTCTTAACAGACCTATTCAAAAAGTTACAAATATCCACCCAACCTCGTCTTGGGGAAAAAGATTTAACAGGAAAAGTGGGGGAGATCACATTTGATTTTAACTTGGGAATAGCTATTGGTACGTAGTGGATAAAGTAGTGAAGAACTTTAAAATGAAAGATCCAAAACAAGAACTATATAGTACATATAAAATTGAATTTTGGGATGTAGGACAGGCACAAACATCACATAAAATAAGTAGACCTAAAATCGCCCATGCCTTAGTTTCCTCCATTGATGATCTCTACCAATAAAACGGAACATCTCAATCTCATCACGATGATGGACCCCAATTCCTTACAACCTGGATCTCCTCCTTAGCTGTTCTAGCACAGCAGAGTAACAACTACATGTGTGGAAGATAACAAATTATGTAGACCCCGTTTGTGTCCTTGCCTTGGGCACCCCATTTATGGTCCCAAACCTGTGGGAACAGCACCAATACAAATGCTGCTTACATCTCTAGATAGACTAGATTCGTTTGTAATTTCATTCTCTGGTAAATAACTTGTTTGGAAAAACTATCTTTTACTTCAAATTCAAATAATTTTTTATTTACAAAAGATTCTTAAAAAGTACCAATTGCACCTGCTCTGATGGGATCTGCACTTCTCGTACCCGGTACCTCTACATTATTTTTCATTCCCCGTTTTCAATTTTTATTGCAGGTTTTTTTTTCTTGCCCCCTTTCCTAACAATAAATTTTACCTAAAAATTATACACATACACACACAGATATTAAAAAAATTAAAATATAAATTACATATTAAATTCTTTAGTAACAATTTTAATTTTTTGATTAAAGAAATATTTAGTTATTCAACTAAACATTTCTTTAATAAATTTTACCGATAATTTATATAAAAACTAAAACAATATTTATATATTAATTATTAAAGAAATATTTATAAAATTATTCATACCATGACATTAATGTGGAGTAGTCACCAGCTTTGCGAATGACTAATATCTGTTGAAAAATTTGACTGATAGCCTTTAGTGAGGTCTCCCCTTCCAATTACGTTGTTTTCATTCATAAGGCTCGAACTCGAGACCTTACTTAAGGAAATCAAGTCTAGTTTTACTCGGATCAACAACTTGTTGGTTAATGTACATAAATCTAACCCATATATAATGTATTCTACTTACACTTTAAATTAATTAATTTTATTTATTTTTCAGATAAATGACCTGATATATAGGTAGGGATGGCAATGGGTAGGGTCCTATAGTACCCGTCCCCATACCCGCGTTTAAAAAAAAACTCGTATCCGGTCTCATACCCACGCGGGTAGCAACTTTAATCCCCATCCCCGTACCCGCTGGGTACCTATATACCCATACCCGCATCCGCTACCCGCACTTTACTTATGTATGAAGTTAATAAATCAATAAAAAAATAGGCTTAAATGTAATTTTGATCCCCTATTTTGCACAATCCGCAATTTTAGTCATCCTATTTTAAAATAGAGACATTTAGTCCTCCTATTTTGCACAATCAGCAATTTTGGTCCCTCTATAGAGACATTTAGTCTCCCAATTTTGTAAAATCCGTAATTTTGGTCATTTCATCAAATTAAAAGCATTGACAGTTAAGAGATTAATGTTGACCTTGACGTAGCCCAAATATAGTGATGTGACACGAGATTATTTATTTATTTTTTATTTATTTTAAATAATGAGTACTAATTATTTGTTTATCTACGTCACTAAAACACATGTCACGTCGATTTTAATGGTTGGAGTAATCGTGAGTCCTAAAATAGAAATCACAAGTCTTAATCATTTGTTTTAAATTAGTTCTACATTGTTGAAATACATGGCACATCGTAGTCAAATAAATGATATTACCTTTTTATAAAATATATTTTTCATCAATTATTCTACTCAGTATTTAAAATAATTAAAAACTAAATAAATAATCTCGTGTCACATCATTATATTTGGACCACGTTAAGGTTAACGTTAATCTCTTAACAGTCAACGCTTTCAATTTGATGGAAGAACCAAAATTACATATTTTAGAAAATTGGGAGACTAAACGTCTCTATTTTAAAATAGGAGGACCAAAATTGCGGATTATGCAAAATAGATGAACCAAAATTGCATTTAAGCTATAAAAATATTAATTAAAAAATTATTACAAATAAATTGAAAATTCACGCTTAAATAATTCAAACTTAACATTAAAAACATTCACACATAATATTAAAAATATAAAATATAAAATTATTGTAAGTTATAACATAAATCTTTTACTATTAGTGTTAGTTTGTGAAAAATATAAAATTATTTTTTTACAAAAAAAGTATATATATAACATAATTATTTATTTAAGTTATTTTAATTATATATATATATGATAGGTGCGGGACGGGACGGGTACTATAGTACCTGTACCCGTACCTGCACCCGCAAAAAATTACGGGTAAATACCCGGCCCCGACCCCAATAAGCGGGTATTTACCCGATCCGCTTGCGGATATTTTTGCGGGTACTCGTAGGGTCCGAGTACACTTTGTCATCCCTATATATAGGTATAGGCATTAAAATATAATTAGTATATTTAAGATTAATTCTAAATTGTGAATTAAGAAAAGGCTTAATTATTTATTTGGTCTCTTAATTATTTAGAAATGTTCAATTAGGTCCCTCAATTTTTAACAAATTCAATCAGGTCCCTTAATTATTAAAAATGCTTCAATGTGATATTTTCCGTCCAATTGAAGCTGACGCCGTCAAATTACAATTTTTGAAGGTTTAATTTTATAAATATTTTATAAATAGTAGCGGCTTAAAAATGTTACAAAGTTTTTGACAGTAAAAAATCGCTAAAAAATTGAAAAAATAAAAAATTATAATACCAAAATACATTATCCGATTCAAATCTAAACCGAAACTACCCACTACAATCTATATGGCCAATGATATGAATGAAAATTCTGTGAACAATTCAAATTAACTGAAAACGTAAACTTTTCATGGATTACTGTAACAAAACAAAGCAAGCAAGCTTACTCCCAATTATTCCCATTTGAAAACATAAACTTAACAATCTAAGAATTGCTATAAAGAATAAAAAATGGGTAGGTAAAAAGGAGAGCCATGGAGATGACGGTCGCGGAGCCAATCTGGATTTGGATATGGATCGGAGTTGATCTGATGATGGCAGCGATGGCGCAGGACGATGGTGGAGATGGCAGTGGCGAAGTCAATCGAGACGTGTGGCGTAGTTTTTGTTTTCTGTTTTCTGGATTTGTCATGTGCTGTGCCGTCGCAGGACTCCAACAAATGACGCCGTCGCGCGATCGGAAGTCTTCAGAAATATCTTCATGAGCATCGACACCGTCGGCGCGTGGCCAGCAAACGCTGCGCATCCCGCCGGAATCCGATAGAGAAGGGACCAAACTAAAGTAGGGTCTGCGGACTATTATGCTTGAAGTATTAATTTGCATTTGCACCCTCGTAGGTTGCGGTTTGGGTTTGTTGTTGTTGTTTTTGAAGTATTATTGGGTTAGGGTTGTTATTGTTGGAGAAAGAGACTCTAATGGTGGATGTGGATGATGGTAAGTGTGTGAACGAAGATCGAGCGCAGGACTAGGACGGTTACAAATAGTGACGGTCAAAAGCAGCTACTTTTTTTAAATTTTATTTACTTTTTAAGTTGTATTTATTTTATTATACTCCCTCCTCTCCTTATTATAAGAAACATAGATTCACTTTAAGATGTATTAATTGTTAGTTTTCTTTTTTACCCTTCATCTTGTGAAATCCATTAATGAGACACCTACTCATTTTTCATGCATTTATTGTTCTATTAACAATACAAATTACACTAATTGGTGGAGGTGCAATATCATTAATATAACCACTACTTAAATCAATCAATTTAAGGGATACTTTTATAATACAATTAAAATTTATGACATTATTAATTATAACTAACTAACTTAACTATTTTTATTGATCTTGATGATTTAGTTATTTGTTTCTTATAAAAAGGACCGGATGGAGTATTTTTTAATTTAAAAATAAGTACTCCCTCCGTTCCAAATTATATGACGTTTTAGAGAAAAAAATTTGTTCCAAAATAGATGTCGTTTTACAAAACCAATGCTGCATTAAATGTCTTTTTCCAGGACTACCCTTAATTAATACTTAGTGGGAGTAGTGTACTATGAGTAATTAATTAGAGAGATAAAGGGTATATTAGGAAGTTACCTAATATTTTCTAGGAAATTCAACAAATTAATTGCATTCCTTAATACCTGTGCCAAAACCTTAAACGTCATATAATTTGGAACGGAGAGAGTAATAAATATAGTGGCTGTTAAAAACCACCACTATTCGTAAATCTAAACTGTCAAAACTTGTAACTTGACGGCGTTAGCTTCAATTGGTCGGAAAGGGCCACATTGAAGCATTTTTAATAATTAAGGGACCTGATTGAACTTTTTAAAAATTGAAAGACGTAATTGAATATTCTTAAATAATTAAGGGACCAAATGAATAATTAAACCTTAAGAAAAACATGTTCTTTGTTTCTTAAGTGAATTGTACTAGCTCACTTTTAGGTGGATAAAATTTTTTCTTTTAATTAATAATTAATTTTAATTAATTAATAATACTTCTCTAAGAGAAATTAGATAATATCATGTTGGAATCATTTTTTCGGAGGAATTTTGTGAAAAGTGTAAAAGGATATTTTTTTTTATTAAATATGATTAAGGTTGTTTACTTTTAATTTTAGTCTTCTATTTAAATTGTGTGATCCAACTTAACTCCCGTGCTCTCTTTCTGGATACACTTTGTATGTATACTTAAGAAATAAAAAAAAATGAAAATAAACACAATATTTGAGTCAAACCCAATTATGTTAGCGTCTTTCAAAGCCGCCAATGAAAATGAAGTGCTAATATTCCTTGATTCTTGTTAACTCATCTTTTGAGGGTCATCATTTGCACGAAAAAAAGATGGATACTTTTGTTAATGAGATGTCAGCATCAACTTATTCTTATAATTTTGCATATTAAATAATTCTTCTTCCTTACGCAACCATGTCATCATAATATAGTGACATATGAATTACGAAAATCAGAAATAACGACTCTTTCAAATATTTTCATCAATCTTATTTTAAAATGCACAATGAAACTATGAAAGAAATTAAACCTAACAATATTGTTGAAGTTGAAATATGGCACACCTCGATCCTGTACTTGTTTGTTGTTACATTGTTGAGAAGCGTAACTAGGTCGTTGGTTTGAATTTTTGCTTTACTTTTCAATATAATTGTTTGTTGTTACATTGTTGAGAAGCGTAACTAGGTCGTTAGTTTGAATTTTTGCTTTACTTGTCAATATAATAAGTTTTTTTTTTTTTATGTGTAGGTTGTTATTATAACTTGTCAATATAATAAGTTTTAGTTAATGAGCAGCAAACCTAATTATATAATTGAATATTTGTACATAGTATTGATTGATTAGCTAAATATTAGAATACAGTGTATGCATTTCTAAAATAATACATATTTCATAAAAAGTATTATAAGAGCATATTTAGGATTAGTGTTCCGTTTTAATCTTTTATTTTTTTATTAAACATGTTTATTTCTTTTATGCATAAATTCAATATCAGTTTTAGATGAAATGATTCTCTCTTTTATGTTCGTTAGAATTAATGATTTATAATATTGGTGAATTTAGTTTTTGATTGTTGACAATTATAATAATTTTGCTGGAAAGAAATTGTGCATCATGAGAGAAAGAAAAGAAAAATAAAACGTTTTTTAATTTATTGAACTGTTCCTGGGTTTATATGCAAGGGTCAAATCATTGATCATGTTATCATAGAAAATATGCGCTATACAATCCACAAAATGCAACAATAATAACGTCTTAAAAATAAAAGCAATAATAAAAAAAATTGAGGAAAGCAATAATAACACTGGACCGAAATAAAACAGAAAAACAAAAAGGGTAGAGTCCAAAAGCTTAGGCTTATCCGGATATATGGAATGGAGAAGAGAAGGGTACTTGGGTTGTGGGACCCAAATCCAGGAATGCCACGTGGAGACAGGCTAGCATTGAAGGGTGACGTGGCAAACGGGGGTAATGGGAAAATGGCAATGGCAGTGCCCGAGATCGCAGGAACTGGCATTTTATAATGGGATTGAGGCAAGGCATTGGAATACAAGTTAGAGAGTCCTTTAAGACAAACCCATCTGGCTATCTATCCTCATTCACGTGCATTCATTAATCAATGTGGGTGAAATAAAAAAAAGCGAAGCAAAGCAAAGTAGCAAACCCTCCAAAAAGTAAAAGCATGATTCCTGTGGCTTATGAGAGAAGCCTCTCTTTCCATCCCCCATAAATATGCTCATCATTATCACAAACTCCTCCTTACTCTTTCCTCTATCACCAATTTACCCTTTATTCCTTGAAAAATCTTAATTACACATTGTTAACGCATTCATTCTAATATACAATACTACCTTTGTCCCTCAATATAATATTGTTATAACTAATTCACATTTTTTAAGATAATTAAATAATTTAAATATAAAATAAAATAAAATAATTCATAGAAAATAAACAAAATAAGAAAATAAGGAACAAAATAAAATAATATTTAGATAATTAATTTTTTAAAATCAATTATTTTTTTGTCATGTTCATTTTTAAAGGTTTAAAAGCATTATAAAATGTCAAAAATCACTAGAAAACACTCTCGATCAACCCATTTCTAAAGGTTTTCTAATCGTTACAAAATGTCAAACACATAGTCTATTACTATCCATTTTTGCACAAATTTGTGAAGAAATATCAAGGTGTGGGACTCACCTTTTTATTTCCCTCTCCTCTATTTTCACTCTACCAAATGCACCTCGTTTTCCATCTCTCTTTTATTTCTTCTCTCCCCTCCTTATGTCATCCCTATTTTTCCTCTACCAAACACACCTTTACCCTCTATTTTTCACTTATTTACATTCATCTTACTACCCCTGTTCCTATATATAAGAAACAAATATCTAATTCATCAAGACCAATCAAAATAGTTAATTTTAGGGTCATAAACCTACAACAAGTTGCAACATTTTTAATGTTAGACAGAATCTAAATCTATAGTGTGTTGTCAACTATGATGTTAAAGGATGAAAGTTTACACAAAAGTCAAAGTTGTCAATATTTATTTCAAGGCTTTTTTTTCCAGGGTGTCAATCATAACCTTTCACTTGCCCATTGAACCAAGTCACAAACTAGACATTTTTCGTATATATTTATTAAAAAATAAAGCAATAAATGCAAGTAATAAATTTAGGGTCATAAATGTAACACCCTAAAGGGTGTGTTACCTTTTGCCTGTTTATATTACTAAATTTTGAAAATTTAGAATATAAGGATATCAAAGTTTACTATGCGAAAAAAATAAAACTTAAAACATATCTTATACAAAGCTTTTGGCACTTATGTGCCGTACAAAACATAACCAAAAATGGTACTTGAACATAAACTAACTCCCATACATTGAGAGATACAAAACCATAATTATCTTCGTTCATGCAAGCAGCTCCAGGCTTCTCCCTTAAGCTCGTCCATCTGCTTAGCCTGTAAAAGCATAAAACTAAAAGGGATGAGACATAATGTCTCAGTGAGTGCTCTAAAGACTCTAGGTTGACTCTCTATTCTAGATATCATTTTCTTAACTCTCATGCATTCTCATTTCTTTTCTTGATACTCGTACTCACAACTATAATCTCAATATCTCTTCAATTATCCCTAAACTGGACCAATCTATACATATACATAAACAGATTCCAATCAAGTAAAAGGAAAGAAATTAAACTTTATATACTTTGAAAATACTGTATATAATTACCATAATTTATAACAAAAATCCAGTTCATATTATTTATCAATAACCACCAACAGACAACAACACCATGAGTCACTCATCTCATAGTCATAATATAAATCCTCAACTAACATCAACAACATAATACAAACACCAACATTCATCATCAAAATGATGTATATCATAAACCATTAGACAACGTCAATCATCAAAACTGACTCTACTCCATGGAGTTTCAACATCATATGAGTGGTCCCCCATAAGCCTAATCCCCTAACATAGTCGCACTCTATGACCATTCGGGCTCTTGGGTTGACCCTACGGGGAAAGTGTGATTTTATCGAAAATAGACAAGTGTTATAGTGGGCTTACCATTTGTAGGTTTGCAAGACCTTACATCTATAGGGATTCGTCCACTCGTCTATTCTATAGGCTCATTCTCGTTAGCCACCACGAAAATCCTCAGCACTAGGTTAAGAGCCAACCAAGCACCCTCAACTTATGTGCCTACTCATATGTCTGTGCACCAACTGTGCACGCCTATGCACCAACTGTGCAAATACAACATTCAAAATATTTCTGTGTATCAACTATGCACCCACCGTATTCCAGTGGCAAAACATATTTGGAGTCCCTTACAGTCTTAGATACAGCACCTCCGTACCCGCCATCTCCAATGGCCTGACTTAAGGATCCAAACACATCTCAACAAACCACAATCTACACAACAACCATCCATCCCTTATACACTAAAAGGGTCACTAAGTCTCTTGGAAAGTAGTTCTCATCACTCTGACACGCCATTCGAAGTCAAAACTTAGGAGTGGTACTTGGAAAGATATCCAACCAAGCGAGACCCCTAGGTCGCTTTAGTGGATCAGAGTCCTAGCATGGAACTCACCTTCCCAAAGTAGCCATCTTTCTAAAAATAATCTTCCCAAAAGAACATAGGTAACTCCTTTTAAATGTATATAGACGGTTCCAAAATCAAATTCACACTCACATCATACATATCATCATCCTATCAATCATTTTATCATCTCAACAAAACACATACACCTTAATAATAAATAATGTTCTCAACAAATTATAAGCATCTTAATCAACAATATAATAATCTTAACAACAAAGTCATTCTCTCATAGATAAACTTACCACATTTGTTTAAACATTTATAAGATTCGTAATATCTACATTCCTCTTCTCATGGTCATATTCTCAAACCAAAGAATAATCTGCATTTAAATGTGAAATATATGATACCTTGATACACACAACTTTACTCCTTCTATATAACTCATAAAACAACTATATACGTACTTGGAATTGGTTTGGGAACGCTTAAGAAAGCATTCAGGATAAAACAAAACATTATGCCTAAATTTAGCTTAAGCCAGAAAATTTAGCTTCAACTAGAATTTTAGCTTGAGCTACAAATTTTAGCTTGAGCCACA
Source organism: Pueraria montana var. lobata (assembly GCA_026413185.1). Lineage (NCBI taxonomy): Eukaryota > Viridiplantae > Streptophyta > Magnoliopsida > Fabales > Fabaceae > Pueraria > Pueraria montana. The sequence continues at coordinate 67,041,232 of CM048647.1, read as the reverse complement.
TTTGTGCAGTTCCAATTCCATTGAAATTTAGCTTGAGCTCAAAATTTTAGCTTCAGCTAAATTCGTGCAGACCCAATTCTATCGAAATTTAGCTTGAGCTACAAATTTTAGCTTAAGCTAAAACTGCGAATTCTGCAACCACATTTCTTTGAAAATCTGAGCTTTTGACCCCATTAATGGCTACCCAAGCATCCAAACTCACAATAATCAACCCTTAAACACTTCTATTAAACTTCCAACCGATTGATTTTCCCAATAAACCCCTTAATCAAACATAATCACCAAAAACCCAAAATCTCTAATCCTAAGGTTCAAAAGAGAAAAAGGGGAAAACATGCAAATCAAGGGGATAGGAAAGGACTAGGGGGAAGTACTCACCTCCCGGGACATGTAGAGATGAGCTCCAGACACTGGATCTTCAGATCTCTGCTCATTTTCCTTCTTCCTCTTCTTCATTCTTCACCTCCTTCTCTCTATCTTCCTTTCTTTCTTTTCTCCTTCTTTCTCTAACTTTCCCTTCTCCTTTCTCTTTAAACCGTGTGTGTGTGTGTGTAAGCTTAGTGGGCCTCAGCTCACCTTGGGTCTTGGCTCTCCATCTAGATCCTACTATCTCATTCTTGACAACTCCTATAAAAGGTAACTATTATTAATAATACCTAAGGATATCCTTTAACCATTAAATATAAAGGCTATTCCATAAAAAAATGTCTCTTTATTATTTATTTCTAAGGTCCGTAAATTAGGGATGTTACAATAAACCTACAACTAGTTGCAATACTATTAATGTGAGAGGGAATCTAAATCTGTAGTGTGTTGCCAATTATGATGTTAAAGGATGAAAGTTTACACAAAAGTCAAAGTTGTCAATATTTCTTTCAAGGCATTTTTTTTCCAGGGTGTCAGTCAAAATCTTTCACTCATCCACTGAATCAAGTCACAAACTAGACGCTTTTCCTATATTTTATTAAAAAATAAAGAAAAAATGCAAGTAATAAATTTAGGGTCATAAACCTACAACAAGTTGCAATACTGTTAACGTGAAAGGGTCAATATTTCTTTCAAGGCGTTTTTTTTCCAGGGTGTCAGTCAAAATCATTCACTCGCCCACTGAATCAAGTTACAAACTAGACGATTTTCCTATATTTTATTAAGAATTAAAGAAAAAATTCAAGTAACAAATTTGGGGTCATAAACCTACAACAAGTTGCAATACTATTAATGTGAGAGGGAATTTAAATATATAGTGCGTTGCCAGTTATGATATTAAAGGATGAAAGTTTACACAAAAGTCAAAGTTGTTAATATTTCTTTCAAGGCGTTTTTTTTCCAGAGTGTCAGTCAAAAATCTTTTACTCGCCCATTGAATTAGGTCACAAACTAGACGCTTTTCCTATATTTTATTAAAAATTAAAGAAAAAAATGCAAGTAATAAATTTAGAGTCATAAACCTACAACAAGTTGCAATACTATTAATGTGAGAGGATCAATATCTCTTTCAAGGTGTTTTTTTCCATAGTGTCAGTCAAAGTCTTTCACTCACCCACTGAATCAAGTCACAAACTAGACGTTTTTCCTATATTTTATTAAAAATTAAATGAAAAAATTCAAGTAATAAATTTAGGGTCATAAACCTACAACAAGTTGCAATACTATTAATGTGAGAAAAAATTTAAATGTATAATGTGTTGCCAGCTATGATATTAAAGGATGTAAGTTTACACAAAGGTCCAAATTATTAATATTTCTTTTAAGGTGTTTTTTTTCTATGACGTATTCTCTTCCACTTATATATATATATATATATATATATATATATATATATATATATATATATATATATATATATATATATATATATTTTGAGTAAATCACCTTTTCAATCTTTGAAAGTCTATAATACTCTCACACTAGTTTCTAAAATAAAAAAAATTAAATAAATATATGAAATTTACAATTGTTTCATCTAAATTTTTAAATTTAATCACTTATTATTATTTTAGTCCTTAAATATATATTAATATTGTTACTTTAAATTACACATTTTTAAAATTTTAGACTAATATACTTGACAAATTACATTCTCAATAATTTATTTAAAATTTTCTTAGTTTAAAAATTAATATGATAGTACTATACAATTGTAAGGCTAAAATAATAATATAATCATTTACCTTCCTTGAAATTTAAATTGGAAATGCCATACTTATTTAATAGAAAGTAGAAAAATGATAGATCTATACATTTATTAAAGTAAAAAAATAATTAAAATAAATTGTATAATAATATGATAAAAAATAAAGAAAAATGAGGTAAAAGATGTGATGTGTGTGAACAACGTTGATAGAATCTAGAATCCCTAGTTTGCCCCATTCTCTCTCTCTTAAACTCGTTTTCTCTCACCCTCTCCTCTCCCTCTATATATTCCTCTTTCTTTCTTTTATTACAAGGTCAGAGAGAGAGAGAGAGCGATTACACTCCTACCTTAACAGGTGGGAGAAGAAGAAAGAAGGGACCAAAGGAGAGGGTGTTTGATATTTAGATGGTCCAAGCTTGAATCTTCTGCGACAACACCATCCTCCCCCATCATCAATGGCTGTGACCACTCCCTGTCTCAATGCCACAGAAAAGAAGCACTGGTGGCTCACCAACCGAAAGGTAAGAACGTTCCAGGACCTTTTATTTCCATTTCAAGACATCTTTCTTTTTCTTTTTTGATCCAAACACGGCATTTTCTGCAATGTTTTGTACGTAGATTGTTGAGAAATACATCAAGGACGCTCGGAGTCTGATAGCGACGCAGGAACAGAGCGAGATCGCTTCGGCGCTGAACCTTCTAGACGCGGCTCTCGCGATCTATCCGCGGCTGGACGAAGCGCTCGAGCTGCGAGCGAGGTCTCTGCTCTATCTGCGAAGGTTCAAAGACGTAGCGGATATGCTTCATGACTACATTCCGAGCCTGAAAATGGCGAACGATGACTCCGCCTCTGTCTCTTCGGATGGTTCGTCTCAACAGCTTTCGAGGGAAGGTGTGAAGCTTCTCTCGGATTCCTCTTCCTCGGGTTCGGATCAGAGTTTCAAGTGCTTCTCCGTCTCTGACTTGAAGAAGAAGGTTATGGCAGGGCTGTGTAAAACTTGCGACAAGGAAGGGTATTGGAGGTAAAACATTAAATAAAATAATTAATTGCCATTATTATTATTTATACAGTATACTTACTATCTTGCATTGGTTTTACAATCTGTCCTATTTTTATTCTTTTTTTTTAAGATTAAAATGGACTTTACTCGTTTTGGATCAGATCGGAGTCCCCAATACTTGTTGTCATATGGGGATGGGGTTCTGAGTAAATGCTCCTGCCTGCCATAATGAAATGTTTCCCAACTTTTACTTTTAAAAATCCAATTAAATTTAATGCGCCATAAAATTTACGCGTAAAAGGGTTCTCAGATTTCAAGTAACCGGGAGTTTCTTTTTTTAGTGCACCATATTTTACGTCCAAGACTTTGACAGTAACTTAATTTTTACGACATTTTTTGACAATAATTTCTATAATAAAAAGAAAAATTATAAAATAAAATAAATGGTGTAATGAAAAGATGAAAAAGTGTTGAAAAAATGATAAAAAAAATTTGGTGTATTAATTTGTTTTAACATATTTATCATTGTAAAAAACTAAGAAAGTCACTTATATTTTCATTTATTTATATTTAAATTATTATTTAAATGAACTCATAATTGCATTCTTAAAAAAAATTGTGTTATTACTGTAAGTTATGCAATTAATATTTTTTTTATTAGCAAAGACGGTTTAAATGAATAAAAACTTTGACTAGAAAATTACTTACTACAGTATTAAAGTATATTTTAAATTGATATTTTAAATGATGAGTGTTGTCAACACAGTCTTTAATACTGTACTCTTTAATCAATGAATATTACAAAATTATAAATAGGGTTATTAAATATGTAATGATATTTATATATTTTTGTGATTTTTAATAATAGAAAATGTGTTTTAAAGGATGTGTTAGAAAGTTATATTGTTAGTAGTATTATAAATATATATATATATATTCCTTTAATATATTCTTTTAATTTTTTATTATTGATTAAAATTATTATAAATTATATAAATTTGTCATATCTAATGTTTTTTTAGTAAATTTTAATTAATAGTAAATGTTTTAGAAATAATATGTTAACTGTTCTGAGTTATTCCTTTCGGTATTAATTTTTTCATTAAAAATAAGTTAAGTGACTGTATTAAATTCTTTTAACGTACTTGATAGAATACATGTGTATAAAATAGGAAATAGGAAAAATACATTTTTACATTTTACTTGGATAAGTGAAGTATTGACAGAATTTCTAATTTTTCTATTCTATTTTCCAACAGATACTTGGTTCTGGGGAAAGCATGCTGCCACCTTGGCCTAATGGAAGACGCAATGGTCCTCCTCCAAACCGGTAAACGTTTAGCCACCGCCGCCTTCCGTCGCGAGAGCGTGTGTTGGTCCGACGACAGCTTCTCCCTCTCCAACCCCCTCTTCTCCGGCGACACCCCACCCCGCGCCCCACTCCCGGAGTCCGAAGCCGTGACCCAACTCCTCGCCCACATAAAGCTCCTCCTCCGGCGTCGCGCCGCCGCCCTCGCCGCCCTGGACGCGGGCCTCCACTCGGAAGCCATCCGCCACTTCTCGAAAATCGTCGACGGCCGCCGCGGCGCCCCGCAGGGCTTCCTCGCGGAGTGCTACATGCACCGAGCCTCAGCGCACCGCTCCGCCGGCCGAATCGCCGACTCAATTGCGGACTGCAACAGAACCCTGGCCCTGGACCCCACCTGCATCCAAGCCCTCGAAACCCGAGCCTCCATCCTCGAATCCCTTCGGTGCTTCCCGGACTCCCTCCACGACCTCGAACACCTCAAGCTCCTCTACAACACCATCCTCCGTGACCGCAAGCTCGCGGGCCCCACCTGGAAGCGCCACAACGTCCGCTACAGAGAAATCCCAGGGAAACTCTGCGCCCTCACCGTAAGAATCCAGGAACTCAAGCAGAGGATGGCTTCCGGGAACAGCGTGGACTACCACGCGCTCATCGGGTTGCGGCGCGGCTGCGGCCGTTCGGAGCTGCAGAGGGCACATTTGCTGCTGTCCCTGAAACACAAGCCCGACAAGGCCACGTGCTTCATTGAACGTTGCGAGCTCGCGGACGAGCGCGACCTCGATTCCGTTAAGGAGAGGGCGAGGATGTCGGCGCTGTTGCTCTACAGGCTGCTCCAGAAGGGTTACACCAACGTGATGGGGACCATCATGGACGAGGAGAATGCTGAGAAGCAGAGGAAGAAGGTTCTGGAAGCTCAAGTGATTAGTAATAATAATGAGAAATTGGTGGACAACAATAACAAGTGCACCGTTTCGTCTCCTGCGACCGCGAACCCCTCTGTTTATCAGGGGGTGTTTTGCCGCGACATTGCGGTGGTTGGGAACTTGCTCTCGCAAACGGGGTTCAACCGCTCCATTCCGGTGAAGTACGAGGCGTTGAGCTGCTGATTCCATAAGAATCACTGCTTCGTCGCTTCTTGTACAGATGGATAAGGATAAATTCGACAATTTTGTCACCCTTTTTTCTATTTTACTCTACATTTTCCTTATTTTTATTCTCATTTATTAGATGTACAAAGTATTATTAATTTTAAATTTTACTTCTAAAATTTGGACCTGTTGCCGCAAAACTAAATTATTTTAATCTTGCCAAGTTTATAAATATGTTGCATTATTGCAATGAGTACTTACAAGAAATTTAATAGAAATCACAGTAAAAAAAATATTGCTAATATTGAATAGTTTTTAGTAATTTTTTTATCTCTTAATCATGGTTAATAAAAAAGTTGATTAAAGTAACTAACATGTTAATAATTATGTTTTGGTTCATAGTATTCTATCTTCAATAAAATTGGTGGAAGGTTTGTGTGGGTGCATAATTTTTGTGAGGCCAATCAAGTTAATGATGAATTAGTAAAGTTTGGCCAGCTGAGACAAATTAGGATTTTTGAATTTGTTTCCTTTTTTTTTAACAACGCTGTTTTGGCAAACATGTCTTTCATCGTGTTTTTTTTTTCTCTTTTTTTTTTCTTCTAGTTTTATGCAGTATTTAATAGGGTGGAATGAAATGAAAGTGAATTGAGATGAAAGTTTTAAATTAAAGTAGAGTATAAAAGTGTGAGTCTCACTTTTTTTTATTGTTCATTTCACTTTTTTTCTGCTCTCTTTCATTGCAACCAAACATATGCTTAAATTGTTTTTGGGAGTCCTCCCCTTTTATTATAAAAAAAAAAAAGTATCATATGAATGTTAATAAAAGAAAGAAAATATTAATTGGTATACATGTTAATGAAAATTATTAATACCTTTAGGGTCTTAATGAAAAAAAATATATGAAAAGGTGTAATGTGATTTTATTAATGTATTTTATGCCGTCATTTTAAATAAAGCTTCCTATTTATATATTTTTATAATCAATTTCAATTTGATTTCTAAAAAATTTTAGTTGGAACGTTTTAATTCGGAAATAGTAGTTATCAAATTGTATTTTAATATTTAACTTTTCATTTATTTAATTAATATTTTTTCAAAATTAATTTGGACCATTAATAACTTTTTACCGATAAATTTATACATGTTTCCTTTTCTGAAACCTGGCTATATACTAAGAAAATGACTTAATCCATTACACTTTTTTAGAGAATAAATTAGGCTGCATAACTATTTTTTAGGATTTGAATTGGTTTTTTACTATATTTTTTTAACTATGAATGGCATAAGGGTCGTAAAATGACACTCTTATATCGTCTCTAATTTTTAAAAGAGACATTCACTTGTATAACGAATTTAGTAAAATGATAGTTGTTGATGATATAGGTAAGAAAGAAATATAAAAATGATAGCTCCCATATAAAAATAAAATAAAATTAATGTAGCTACATGCCTCGTCATTTTCCCATGTCTGGTCCAATTGTATTCAATTTTCCTGTGGTTAGTCCATCCAAGAAACTGACTTCTCTGACATTTAATTAGATTTTCTTAGCATTTGTACCCATCAAAAACTTTGCTCCTCGACCCGTAATTAATGGCCAATTTATGTACTTCACGCTTACTGGCTCCAGCGAGTTTATTGTGACGACAAAATAATAGTAATTGGGCAGGATGTGTGTTAGCTTCTGTTTGGTATAATTCTTACTAATAATAGGAGTAAATTGAGTAAAGTAAGTATTTTTAATTATTAATAAAAAATTAGTTATTGATATTTTAATATATTTATGACTTGTTATGTGTATGATGAGTATGAGTATTTTTTTATTCGTTTTTTATGTATGAGTATGATAAAGATAAAACATGTAATTTTAGTTGTTAATGAAAAATTAATAATTAATATTTTTAACATATTATTTATTTTTACACTAATACATGTGTTATTAATATTGTTAGATACAATGATAAATAACACACATCAAGAAATATTAAAACGAAAGATGTATAAAGAGAAAACATAGATTGAAATCATACTTATATAAGAAGAAGAATGATGTCGTTTAGGTGTATATCAATTCATTTATCCTTTCTTATATGTGTCTTGAAACTAGATAATGCGGGTTTGAAAATTAGAGCGAGAATGAAAAAATGAACACGCTACTAAAATTAGAAAACTTATAATGAATTTTCTAAAACAAATGTTCTAAGAACCAATGTAAAGATATGATTTTATATCTACTATAGAAAGTTTTGCCAGGAATTTTAAAATTTTAAAAGAACGTCAACATTCTAAATTAGTTGTACGAATAACTTAATTTATAATCGATTTTTTGTACAACCAATCTAAATAGTCTTGTCAAGAATTTCAAAAGTTACAAAAGACGTCAATATTCTACATCAATTCTAAGGTAGCGAATATAGAATGTTTATCCCAATATTATAAAAATGTCAACACGTCACATTCTACATAATATTTCTAAGAATTGATGAAAATTTTCAGTATTAAAAACGTTTTTTTTACTAGTAAATCATCAATTTTAGTTAAGGAGACTATCACTTAACTATTCTTATTAAAAAAATACATAAATAAAAAGCATAACCATTCACTCATTTTTAGTTTTCCCCTCAAATAATCCATGACAAACTCTAAAAATGTTTTGAAAGTTAATTTATTGTTACTTTTCAATAGATGTCTTAGATAGTGTTTGAAAGCAATTTAAATACAAAAGCATGTGATATGCTCTAATTCGATGTAATTATACTGTTCTTGCTTATGTCATTGAACATGAATTTGTGTACATTATTAGGTTATTTGGATTTTGGATAAGAGTCGAAATTAGTGTATCTTACTTTTAAAATTATTAAATGAGTGAAATATGGGATAAGTGACATAAGTCTTACTATATTACATGACTTTATTTTTAAATTTTTTACACAGATAATTTTTAGCTATTTGTAATAACAATTTATATGGTGTTTTAGACTTATATATATATATCCTTGTACTAATATATACTTAGAGAGAAAAAAGAATAATAAAAAATAATAGATATAATAAATATTCGATATAATAAAAAAAAAAGATAAATACAAGTAAAGAATGTTAATGAATTATTTAAAATATAAAGGTGTCTAGATATCATTTTATCAAATATGTACTAATTGGATACTATAGCTGACGGAAATATCTGTCAAAAAAAAAAAAAAAAAAGCTGCCGGAAATACTGGTGCCAAGTGCCAACTGTAGAAGAGCATTATGAAATCATGCACAAGGGAAAAAGTGGTAAGCTTTTCGTAATCAGTTCTGCACACATATACAACAAAAGCAAGGTGTCTAATCTGCACTCAATACAATAAAACAAAAGGATTAGAGAGGAAACGTCAATTCAACTTTTACGTTCCCATGACAAGCCTTTTTTACCCATGTGTTCCGTATTATCAATTATTATTCAATTTTGTTTGAAGACGCTGGCTAGGCTCGGAGAGTAAATTAGCTCTCCCACCATGAAAAAGTTATTTTACATCATTGGATATATTAATTTTTAAATTAATGGCCAGAATTTTTTTCTTTTTTCTTTTATTTCTTTTTCTTTTTCCCTTTCTACCCCTCTTTCCCAATTTTCTTTCAGCCTTAATTTCAGAGACTGCGATGAAGAGAAAGGGTGCGTGGTTGGAGCTGCGACGCCGCTGCCACCACCGTAGCAGTCATCGCTGAAAATAGGAGAGGGAAGACGCGAAAGGGGGAGATGCAGGAGAAGGAAAGAGAAAATTGGAAAATACAAAAAAAAAAAAAGAAGGAAAAAAAAAAGGAGAACAAGAAGGGAAGGGGACGTCGAAACTGTGGTGGAGAGAGAGGGAATGTTTGCGAAGGTGCTATCGCAACTGCGGCGGTCTCTGGCAGGAGAGGAGCAAAGTTCAATAGGAAAGAGAGAAGAAGGAAAGAAAAGAAATCAAAGGGCGGCGTCGCAGCCAGATCCCGACGGCGAACGGTGGAGCGTGGCGACGATGAGAAAGTTGATCTTTTTATTCTCGTGTTTTTTTTACTGGTTTTTGTATCCTTCTATCTTTTCTTGATCTCAAACACTTTTTTGTTCTGTTTTTTATTTCATCTCTTTGTTTATTACAGTGATGAAAGAAAAACTAATTTTGCCTGAGAGTATTTGTTTCATTCATGGATGGAGTGTGTATTCAAGCTCTGAAATTGTCTATTTTGTGCAAGTGTGAGAATAGGGGAACAAGGCGAAAGAAGAAGAAGATGAAGGGGGAGCACCGCTACTATCGGCAATGATGAAGAAGCAGGAATCAGGAAAGAGAGTGGGAAAGAAAGGGGTAGAATGGGAAGAGCGAAAAGGAGAAAAAAATAATAGAAAAAATCCTGACCATTAATTTAAAAATCAATATATCTAATGGTGTAAAATAACTTTTCCATGATAGAAGACCTAATCCACTTTCCCACCTTAGCCAGCGTCTTGTTTGAATGTTTAAGACTTCTAATTTTTATAGTATTTTAAGTATTATACACGTAATAAAGCTTGTAAAAATTTATATAGTACTGAATTTACGTATGGACAATTTCAAGAGGGTCGTTGTTGGGGAATCAATGCAAAGGCTTCAACCTCCGAAGCCTAATAATTGTCTTTTGTTTGAGGCGTGCTTGCTGATACACGCAAAAGCTATTGTGTATTTCTTCTTCTGTGCAAGAGATGCATTATTACACTGATTCCCTGATCTCACATAGGAGGAAGGATCCAACTGTTGCCAGATAAAAGTTTGAATTTATTCACATATGCTGATTTTGAAGGAAGCAACTTAAAACGTGAGAGAGAGAACATATTATTCAAAGAGACAAAGAAAGACCCTTCACTGATCAGCAAATAACAACAAATGTGAATTTCCGAGAGAAAACAAGGCTTTGAAAATCAGCTAAAGTTGGAGTAGCCAAATTTGATGTTAAATGTTGCAATTGCGTGTATATATATCTCCTTTCTCAAAGTGTTCATTAAGAGCATGTCTATCCCCAATGGAGAACCTTAAGCTACTTTTACAATTAAGTAATAATCGTAGCAAAACTGTGTGTCATATATGGTTGGAAGGTGTGAGGTGGTATATATAAGATACCGTGTCTTAATTAAGCAACTGTTGTTTATGAAAAACCATGGGTCCGATTGTACACATTACTCCAATACAGTAAAATACAACCAAATATGAACCAAGTATGCAAGAGATATTAGAACAAAAATTTTGCAGCCTTGTGGAGAGGAAGACAAAATTTGAATAATAAGTAGATGTCTCAAATGGCCATTGCACAACTACTACTGAACTGATATTTGAATAAATGCTATAATGGAATTCCTTTTAATTTGTTTTTAAGAATAAAGACAGATTTGGGATGATGAACAACATTGGTAGAACAGAGGAAAACTTGTCTCGCACATCTTCATCATTCATATATAAACAACAAAATACTACTAATTCTGCAAAAGCATGGATTATATGTATTGTTGAACGGCTTCTCTGACTATTATTTTTTCTGATAACTATATTGTAGTATTATTTTTTATTTGAATTATACTTTAATATTCGCGCTGAAAAACAATTTTATATATCTTGTGCCGAAAGAAAAGGTACATCTCACGAGGGTACCATTTCTTTAGTTATTATATACTGGTATTCTGTAGTCAGAACCTTAATTTGGGGGCATCTACATAAGACCTTGTGTGTAGTCTTTTTCTTTCTCGAAAGTGTGTAGTCTTACTGAATCCATAATGGATAGTCGAGGTTTACATGAACGATTGAGTCAATGATTTCCATGTCTTGAAATATAACCTATATCATTTTTTAGAGGAGTTGTTTTTGGTTTTATATAGTATGAAATTAATTTATTGAAATTTGAGGTTATATATATATATATATATATATAAAGAGTTATTCACCTACTCTAAGAGTTATTTCTCATCTCATTATTCATTTTCTTAAAATTTAATGGTTAAAATTAATTACTTATTATAATAATTAGATTTATAAAAAAATGAATAATAGATAAGGAGTTAGAATTACTCTTAAAGTAACTTGATGCTTCTTCGTGTATATATATATATATAAGGCTATAAAAAAATTACAATCTATGTATTTTTTTTAAAAAGGAAAGGCTTGGCCTCCCTGTTTTACCCAGAGAAAGGCACAAACATAAGAGGTGTTATACAGAGGGAAAATAACACGTGATGTTTGAATGGAGGGAACATTGAAAAGAGGGGAAGTGGTGGCCAGGCCAGGTATATAATCATGCCAGAGGCACCATGTGCTCCTATCATGTGCCTTCTTCTCCCTCCAGATAATCATGGATAATATAGGGTCTTTTCTAGAGCTTTTGTCAAAATTGGGTGGCATTGGCATAATGTGCTGGATGAAATTTCTGATTAATTCTTTTCACATTATCTATTTTGATTAAAATAATACTGTTTTAATGATGTATTTTCCCAAAATATTTTACAATAAAAATGAATAAAAAATATGAAATTAAATAAATAATACGATGAAAAAATAAATTAAAAAATAATTGACAATATATTAATAAAAAAACTGAAAAAGAATAATGTTATTATTTGAATTATTCATTTTATCTAATAATATAATTGAAAGAGGCGCGAAAGTTGAAAGAAAAGGTAAAAAGAGAAATGTGTTTTTTTTTTCCTGAGTAGCTGGGAGTGTGAGACATGGGGAATCGAATTTTATTGCCAGTTAGAAGAAAAAAAAAAGTGATGGGTTTTATTGAGATCTGAGTTTGCAGGGAACAATATTCCTTTACAACTCATGCTCAGTGGTTTTTATGTCACTATATGCAAACAAAACTATCAATTTTGCTAACTTACTTATATCTGATGGTAATAATAATGGTGTGAAAAGTAAGCAATGCTTGAAGTCAGATTCCATATAGTAGGATCTGAATATGAGCGTACCATATATAGTGCATTGCTTTGTAGTGGCTATTAATCTATGTATCTGTTCCATCGATCATTAAGGACAGATAGACCAGGACGCGACACATGCATTTAAATTTCATTAAGACGTTATTATTCCCATTAAAGGCAGAGAGACCACAACACATGCAATAAAAAAGGACCATGTTAATTAGGTATCCGCTAGACACATCAGATTTGCCTCAACTCAACGTTGTGATGGTCAAGAAACATTCAGAATTGTTGTACCATGAACATGAACATGAAATTAGTAATTACTATTCAGAGGGATGGGAAAGTAAGCAAACAAAGCTTTTTGGAATTACTCAGGAAAGGAACCTTGTAGTACGCCTTTGTAATGGGGATTGGGATTGGTTTGATTGCATGATTGCTCATGTCATGTACTTCCCATTAAAAATTGTAAGGAAAAAGAATAAGTAATTGTATGGAAAATTGATGGGCTTTGCGATACCAAGTACTCGTTTCTTGTTGAAAAGTTAAACAAAGCCCAATACATGTCCCAATTCATTTAAGAATTAGTAAATACTGAAGAACAAAAAAAAAAAAAAAGAAAGACAGAAAGAAACAGTAACTAGTAAAACGTGAACCCCACCAAAAAACTAAAAACCTACTTTTGCTTCCTTGTCTATGTGTTTTTCACTTGTTGGGTAAAAAAATCCTAACTATTTCTATTCGTTTTGTTATCCATTTTTTTTTTTGAACAAGAAAAAAGGCATCACTATTTTAGAGGAAATCCCAACTTTGGCACTACCAATGAAGCCTATCATCTGCAGCACACCCAGGATATATAAAAAAAAGAAAAAGAAAGGAAAAACATATACAAGGAACCACGGGAGACATGAACCCAACCCATAAAAAAAAGCACCGAGAGAATCTATATGAAAGAAATAAAAACCTATTCCTATTGATTTCATGAGAAACAAAAGATGGAATAATGTCCCATCAACAAAAAATTTGTATGATAGATCCATGCAAAACTAATTTATCTCCACAAGTATTGTTATCCATCTTACTCGTTCTGCATATAAAATTTTGAATTGGACGTTCGTAAACTGAAGAGCAAGGAAGTTAATGAAATTTGATAATTTTCAAACCAACAAAATCAATTAAGTATAACATCATGACAAATTCAATAAAAATTAGATATAGAAATTAGGTAAGGTTTTGTGTACCCGACTAAAAAATTTTATTCTTCACGAAACGTGGACAAATAACTTCATTGAGTGTATTAAAATAAGAGAAAAAAAAATCAGAGAAATCAATTGTGGACAAATAACTTCATTGAGTGTAGTAAAATTTTGGGTAAAATTACTTTTTAGTCATGTACTTTAACTAAAAATTGATTTTAGTCCCTATACTTTCAAATCAATTATTTTAGTCCTTAAACTTTAAAAAATATGTGGATTTAGTCATTTAATATCAATAACATCAATAAAGGAGAGAGACTAAATTCATATGTTTTTTAAAGTTTAAAGACCAAAATGATTAATTTTGAGTGAAAGCATAGGGACCAAAAATATATGTTATCATAAAATTTTATTCTTCACGAAACGTGGACAAATAACTTCATTGCAGCAATACCAACTTAAACTTAATTATTAGGAATATTTATAAACCGATCCATATAATAAAAACAGAGAAATCAATCTAAAAAAATCAAAAACTTAAAATTTAACAAATAAAAAATTGAGTAAATAAAAAAATCTTTATTGAATTCGATTAAATTTCAGATTTTATTTTGAAAATCGATCTAATCCAATTCAAATCAAAGATGTGATATTTGATATTTTTAATTATTTTTATTTTGTTTATTATATACCTTACTATTTATTCAAATATATATATATATATATATAATGAGTTTAATGATTGAAGAGTTAAACTACTATTAATTATATAATGACTTATAGATGTGATATTTGATATTTTTAATTATTTTTATTTTGTTTATTATATACCTTACTATTTATTTATAAATGAATAGTAATAGTAAATTTATAAATAAATCATGTTGGAAGGAAAATATCTACCTTGCGTGCGCTCATAGTCTCCAACAAAGATTGGTCACTGCTATTTATTTAATTCTCTCTTCAAGGAAAAATAAGAGTGACATTAAAACGAAAAACCAATCAAATTCAAATCTCTTTAGATGGGATTAAATCAGATTGGATTTAAGTTTTAAATAAAATCACATGGATGATAAATTAAGAAACTGAAGTGATTGAATTAGATGGTTTTTATTTAAAATTGATCTAATCCAATCCATAAATAATGTTCTTATCTATTATATGTATTTGATTCAACTTATTTTAAAGAAACAGTAATTAATTTTCGTTAATTTCTTTTAATTAATTTTTGAAAAAATATTGTTTCTCTAAAATTATTTTCAACCAAACATGCACTGAGTCAAATAGACAGATCATTGATAGAAAAAAAATAAATAAAAATTTAACAGTCATGAATAAAAGAACTGGAGGGCTGACACTATAATTTACTTGTTTTTTATATACAAAACAAAAAGCATAGAACTTCCGTTCACGGGAAAAAGAGTCGTAAATCTGACCCAGATTCAACAATATGGGAGCTTTGTGTATAAAATAAAAGCACAAAATCCTCAAGGGCATCATAGTCAAGTCTTCCTCACTTATATGGCATTAGCTGCCACAGGCACTTTAAAAAATGTTGAATGCACTGGAAAAGCACGTGCTGTTGGTTCGGTTTAACGCGTAGTCAAGATGAGATATCTATCTTATCTTATCAATTTTTGGCTGAATGGATATCAACAGCTATATTATACTATTTTATTGATACAACAAACAACAGATTAAAACAAGATGAGATATCTATCTTATCTTAATTACCAAATGAAGTTTTATCCTTTATTTACACATCTTTTTAATATTTATCAAGAGCAAATTTCAATGACTTATTCATTTCACATATCCGGTTAAGCATGTCTTCAGACAGTTTACAAACTTCTTGCCATTCACCGCTGAGTCCATAAATAACGTTACCAAAACATGCTTGAAATCAGCATTATTTTGTTAATTACTAAGGATTGTACATAATTATTATGACAACTTTAATCTAGGGGCCAGGGATAAATTGTTGGCACAATTCAGGTATGTTTCCTGAATGAAACGATGACCGACTCAAAAGGGGGAGGGAATATCACATCACATACACTTAGATGAAGATAAAACAGTCTTTTTCCTTTTACTGGGATTGTTTGAGCAGTTTCCGGTGCTACTGCATTTTGGACAAAACCAATCCTCCTCAGGGACATTTGCTAGTGGAGGATCGCAGCAATCGATATGGGTACCGATTCCACAGCCGACGGAACCACTTTCATCACCACAAATCAGCATTACATCTCCTCTATCGCGGGATCCACATACTTGGCAAATTATATCATCATCATCATCACCGGAATCCTCAGGAGCAACGAGTTCTTCAACAATCTCTTCTGCGTTACTTTTAAGTTTATCAAATGATCTCTCTGCCCAAGCATGAGTGCCATATAATACATGTCTCTCAAGGGAGAACCCTGGCTTGCAAACATACTCAACCAAGTAGTCCGCTACAACACAAGGTATCTCATGTTTTAAGAACTCTTGGACCCACATGTCAACACGTGGCATGCCAGGACTAACTACAGCATAGTCGATTCCGGTACTAAGGAAGCGAGTATAAGGAGGAGAAGTTGCTAATAATGTTCCATCTCCAGCTTTGATGACACGTTTCAGAGTATCCTGTAAAACAATTAAGTCAGATCAGAAATATACGACATCTTCGACAATAAATCGCAGTTGGAAACCCGTTATCATTAATGACCTGAATCACCTATACTTTAATTTGCTTTATATATCTATATCGGTATTCCATATTGATATTTTTGAATACTTCACACATGATATTTGTGAAGTATCCAAACTTTTAAAAAATTATGAAAATCTATTACATGAGATAGAAGATAAAATGTACAATATAAAACCATAGAAACATTATCCCTTAATCAAAAATACAAATTATTTTCTTTATAAATGATTTTAAAAAAATGAGATTAATAGTACTCTTATTTGTAAACAATAGGAAATAAGAAATTATTTATGATGACAATAGTTTATAATTTTTGTTTTTAGTAATGTCTAAAATATATATTCTGAATTTGAATTTGCAAAATTACAAGTATATATTTATTAGGTTTTATGATTTTTTATATATGTTTAGACATATATCCTACACTACACATATCGTTTCATATATTTTTTTAGAATAATTGTATTATTATTGTATAAGATGCACGTATCGTACATGTGAATAATAGTTGATGACTATAGTACTGTACACCCTTATGTTTGGAATTTGGACAAGTAGCTGCATCAAAATATAAGGACCAGACCTAAATAAAGCCTATAACAATTCAGATGAAGGTCATGATAGTATTGGCAACAAGTAGTAAAAGAATATTAAACGAAATAAAATTCAAAACAAAACATACCAAAGGTGGGGCAATGCAATCGCCGTATACAACAATTCGCATTCCATAGAAGGCACCATGACCTGTTCTTTCTTTCAACAGCCGCCACTTTCTCGGAGCCTCCATATTGATTGCGCCATCTTCACTGAGACCATTCTTGTGCCACTCATAAGGCTCCTCTGGCAACAATTTTCCTGCCTGGCTACTGGCAGTTAGGAAATCAGTTTTAAGAATCCACCTGCATTCCACCAGAGATTAAGAGTATTTATATTTATATACATAATCAAAGAAAGCAAACTACACTGCTGTGCTGGGAATACGAAAGGAAAGGGAAAGAGGTTAACTAATAATGACGTTTATTTTCAATGCCCCTCCCTCCCCCCCCCCCCCCCCCCCCTCCGGTAGGAGAATGAATAGTAACACCTCCATTCTGAAAAAAACTCTCGTATATGAGGTTACAAAACAAAATTTTCCCTTGACAATTTGCCTTCGTTTGAACGCACTATCATTAACACGGGGCGTGCTATACGAGCTTTATTTTAGTTTATGCATACCTTCCTGATGCAGCAGCAGCAAAAAATTTCTCAGTCCTGCGTATGGGGTCTGGAGCAATGAAGTGTGTCGCCTGATATGACCACTGGTGAGAATCCCGACAAACCCTTCCTTTTAAACGCTTGACTACTTGTTGAAACTCCTTTCTCTGCAGGCGATGCCCACTTAATATAAAACATGCGGCTTCAGTTTTTACTCTCGTGTTAGATTCTGATATAGATGGATTCAGCCCCAATTTCTTAGACTTGATCTTTGCTGACCTTACACTAGATTTAATAGTTGGATTGCCATCGCTTCTGCCCTTCACTTGATCCTGCTCTGCATCAATTGGTCTATTCTCCTTCTCATCTTCAGCTAAATTCTCTGACTTTTTTCTTAGTACAGCTGAGTTGTCACTTTTATCAGCAGGAAAGGACATTTCTTCCACGGTTTCTATCTCTGGCTCATGCCCCATCTCATTAGGAATCTTCTCCCCTGATACTGCCACTTTAGATTTAGATAATTCCTTGGCAACTGTGGCCTTGGCTTTACCAGCAGGACGTTTTCTTGCTTGATTCTTTACTACCAGTGAAGATGGCTTCTGTTTTTCAGTCTTTTTTGTGCCTTTCTTAAGAGGCATTGCCTCTTCACATTTTGTTGCAGGGCACATTGCTTCTGACTTCTCTTCTGTTGCTGTATCTGACTTTTTTGAAAGATGAACAGATTCTTCATCCAGTGCCATTCCTAACTCGTATTCACATTTGTCATGTGGAGCCTTGGTTTCATCGTCCAAAAGCTCAGTTCTGTCACCATCATCTTCTGCATATTTACTAACTGTGGCCTTGACTTTACCAGCAGGACGTTTTCTTGCTTGATGCTTTACTACCAGTGAAGATGTTTTCTGTTTTTCAATTTTATTTGTGCCTTCCTGAGTAGGCATTGCCTCTTCACATTTTGTTGCAGGGCAAATTGCTTCTGACTTCTCTTCTTTTGCTGCATCTGGCTTGTTTGAAAGATGAACCAAGTCTTCATCAAGTGCCCTTCCTAACTCATATTCACATTTGTCATCTGGGGCCTCTGTTTCATCGTCCAAAAACTCAGTTCTGTCACCAGCGTCTTCTGCATTTTTACTAACTGTTTCTTGCTCTGTTGTTTTATTAACATCAAGGATCTGGGGACATCCCTGATGCATCTTCGCATCACAAGTTGCAATCTCTTTGCTTCCACTGGAAAAAGTTACACCTTCACCTTGCAGGGTAGTTTTATTCAAGGAAAGTGATCTTTTCTGTCCAGCAGTGGCACCTACTTTATGTTTAGAACCCAAATTTCTCTTGGCAACCGACTTCTTTCGGGGTGATTTTCTAATCAGTTTATTACTGCCTTCGGTGCTTAAATCCAAATTAGTACAACCAGCAGATTCCACATTACGTGACTTTTTGTTTCCCGGTGATGAACAATCAAGATTTTTAGTTACATTATGTTGATCTGCTTCATTTCCATCAACTTGTTGCATTCCAGAACATGTGATATCAGGCTTGCCATTAATTTTAGACCCACTTAAGCTCTGAACAGCAGTTTGTGGTGAATTCTGACAGACATTATCACACCGAGCAGATTCTGGGCTTGCATTTCTTGAGAAAGGCTCATCAAATGCCAGTGAGTTGCAGGTAGAGCCTGCAAGTTTTGAAACTGAGCAAGTGTTTGAGTTATTTATACCATCTTTGCCTACAGAAAAACAGTCATCAGCTTCAGGTGGCTCATCAACCTGAGATGCCACTTTTAATACTTGAGATTTACCATTTGCTGATGGGACGGAACTCTTTCTTGATTTTAATTTAGTAAAAGAAGCTTCATTTATCCTCTTTTGAGGCAATAAACTAATTGACTCGTCTTCTTTAATAAAATCATTTCCTTTCCCAGAAACTTCAACACTGGTAGATTTGACACCCTCACTAGCCTTTTCAACCTTACTGTTTTCACAGTTGTTGCCTTCTCTGCCTGAGCTTTCGTCTAAGATCCTTGGGAGAGTAAATCCCTTTTTGTTCTTCCTAGAATAACTCGTAGTTCTAAGCTTTTCATTGGAATGTGCAAGTCCAGCAGCACTTGCAGAAGTTGCTCTCAAGTCACTTACCAACTTCCTAGACTCTGAGGTGTCGTCATGCAGATCAGGTTGCTGACCAGATGAATTTGTATTTCCCGTATTGCCAAGCAGATCAGGTTGCTGACCAGATGAATTTGTATTTCCCATATTGCCTAGATCCTGGCAGCCAGGTACCTTTGGAGAATCAGCATTCTTAGGCTCACTGGTCTCTACATTTTTGTCAGGTAACTGACATGATGTAGAATGTCTAGAAACATCTGGAGCCTGATAGCTTATCTTTGAGTCATCAACATTATGAAAACTCAAGTCTTGATCAGGTCTGTTCTTATTTCTCGGAATGGTTAAAGAGTCTTCACCATTATTGAAATTTGGCCAAACCTGTGGACCAGTACAATCTGGTAAGGCCTCTGATGCCTCTCTTATTGATTTCGACAATCCATGAGTAGTAGCAGCTGTACCAAATTTCGAACGAAGGGGGCTTTGTTTTCTATTTCTTCCCCCTGATTGTCCCAGCTTAGAATCTTCAGCCTCTTCATCAGAATCCTTAGCCTCTTCCTCCATCATCTCTAGTTCAAAACCACTATTGAAAAGGAACAAAGGTTGAGTAATCAATTGAAAAAGAGCTTTCAAAAGCTAAGGGGAAATAAACATGTAATGTTTGTCATCTTAGAAAAAAAAGTGATTTAGTCACACGTCTTCAACTATAATCTGAAATGCCTATTACAGTAATCTGCATTTTAAACAAGAACATAATCTACATTCTCAATTTTCATATTGTATTCCTATGACAGTAATTCATCCAGATGCCTCTATGTCAATGTCAGTTTAAAGTGCAACATCATAAATCCCCCCTATTTGTGACATAGTGAACACTGCAAGTGCATTATGCAAAAGATATCCTATATTCCACCCAAATACAGTTGAGCTATCCTTTCTTGAATCTTGACCCATAAGATTATTTGCCGCAATAATTATCAGTCATCTAATAAAATGAAATAAATTGTAGAAATCTCTAAATATACAAGAGTGTGATAAATATGCAAGCATAGAAGAAGAATACTGCCCCCATTCAGCCTCTTTGACATAATACGTGAAATGCCACATTTGCACTGCATGCTAGGATGTGGATAAAAAATGTATTCCAAATTATATTATATTTGCACTTTTATATGGTACAACGCCTAACCTCTTGCTATATATGTCTTCGGGAAGAAGCACCCATTCCTTCAAGCTGAAGAAATAAACAGAACTTTAATTGAAGAGCACTTGCAATTTATAGTTTTCCAACAAGTCAAATGAAAAGGCTTAAATAGATGAGATTCATTCACATCCATGTAAAGTTAACAGGAAAAAGACATACATACCAATCTTCCAACCAACGATGATTAACTAGCTTTATTGTACCCAATCTCTTGGCAAGCTCATACTTCTCTCCTATATTGAAAGTCAAATTTTAAAACAGCATGAATAATAGAAAGCAATTAAGAAAACAAAAATAGCATACACATGCAATTGACTGTGATGCCATAATTTTAGAAGATGAAACAAACCTTCAAATTTGTAGCATATGAGATGAGTAACCTTGTTTGCCACCAATGGCTTAGAAAACTGAGCACCCATCAGGCCAACCATTGTCTGAAGAGGAAAAATAAGGTGAAGTTAAGTAACTTTACATAACAATGTGCACAGACTCCTGGAACAAATCAACACAATAAAGTATAACAAATGCTCACCATAATGTCATCCCGATCCTGGCGTAGATAACCAGTCAAGCACATTATCAAATCTTTTGCACCTGGTATTCCATCTAAGTCTTTAAGAGGTCTGTACATAACCTGCTAAATGGAAAACACAATTTGCTCAGTTAGAGAGTAAAGTTACTATAAATTCAGTCCACAAAGAAGCACAAGCATAAACCCAGTCACTGGTTCTCAAAATGATTCGTAGAAGTTCAAGAAATTTCTGGACACGTAATGTAAACAAAACCAATTAATTCATTGGTCTCGTGTTTAGATCCATAAAGCCGTTCAGCCGTAGACAATTTCAATAATTTCTACTCTTATTTTTATAATGTCGAACTAACCAAGTATATCCCCCTATGTGAATTTGCTACATGGCACAAAGTGAAAACAAATGTTTGGATAAACAGCTTAATTAAAGGCTTAATAAGTAAATGTCTATCATAAATTGACTTAAATTGTTTTCATATAAATTATAAATTATAAGCTGTTCTTGAGAGCTTATTAAGATAAACTAAAAAAACAGTTCATGGATATATTATTAGCTATTTTCATAATCTCTCCCCCATCACACACTTACACAAGTGCTTATACTATAAAATAAGTTGTTCCAAACAGACTAAAAATATTTCTTATGAAAAAATGGCAATCCAATTAAGGGAATGGAAGAACAAACTAACCGAAGTAGCATCCACGGGCATTCCAATATCAGCACTGTGTTCAACCCACAATGCAGTGACGAGCGTCTTCCGATCATTTCTAGCAGCAACACATACAGGATCGTCCTACACACACAGCACATAGTTCTCTCTCCCTTCAAAATCAAGGCCAATGATAACGTTAAAGAAAGAGCGAATCGAATTGAACTCACATAAGCAATCTTATCGACAATGACATGCGTGCAACTCCCACCGTACTGTCCTACGTCGACTCCACCGCCATCCACAAGCTTGAACCGGATCTACACAATCAATTCGCCGAATAAATAAAATAACCTTCACGCCAAAGAGTAACCCTATTATTAGGAAATAAACGAGAGAGGGAGAAAGAAAAGAAACCTGGGTTTCGGCGACGGGACTAAAGCCACGGAGAACGAAACGAACACCGCGAAACATTCGCGATGAGTAACTGGTTTCCATCATTTGAAGAGAATGGTTTTATGGAAGACACCCGCAGCAGAATGGTGAAGAAACTTGTCGAGGAAGACTTGATATGGTAACCAGTTGCAGCGGGAACAGGGTAAAAGGGTTTTTAATTTATTTATTTATTTGTTTGCGAGGGAATTTTTATTTGTTTCTTCGTTTTGATTTTGGAGGCGGGACGATGAAATCATGAATGGGCTTATCTGGCCCAAATAGAATTGGGCCGGGCAGAATATTCGAGAAGAAAAGGAAGTCAACTAAACCGGTTTATTATTTTCAATGAGCGCCGGTTGAATTGGTTTGGTTTGGTTTGGTAGATAGAAAGAGTTAAGTAACATAGAGCATCATCGTTTGCTTCAACTCTTGAACAACCTCCTTCACTGGTCTGGTCCCTTGGGAGAAGCAGAACCACACTCACTATTCACCGTGATCCTATATGGGTTGGCTTAGTCGGTTCATAACCGCCGTGGCTTTCTTAGCCATCGGAGTGATATTCTCACCGGAGACACTGGGGTCAAAATCAACCACTCTTTCCACCTACCTCAAACTCGCTCACCTCCTCAGCTTCTCCACCGCATTCGGCGCCGCTCTATGGGTAACGTTCATCGGCGGCATCATCATGTTTAAGTACGCATTTTTATTACCCCTACTAATTTTATTTATTTTCTCAATTATTCTTAGAATTTGGGCTTTTGTCTAATTTAACCCCAAAACTAGCTCTTGAGGATTACCCCCGCTTATTGGTGATATGACTGGTCGATGTGGGATCTTCAACAATTAAATTATTGAATGCTTTGTTGTTGTGGGTGTGAAAATGGGGTTATGATTTTGTTGAATTGTGTGGTTTAGGAATCTGCCGCGGCATCAGTTTGGGAACCTGCAAAGCAAGATGTTTCCGGCATATTTCTCGATGGTGGGTGTCTGCTGCGCCGTATCGGTGGCTTCCTTTGGCTACCTTCACCCGTGGAAAACTTCATCCACCACTGAGAGATACCAACTTGGGTTTTTGCTCTCTTCCTTTGCCTTCAATCTTACCAACTTGTTTGTCTTTACGCCCATGACCATCGAGGTAAGGACATGTCAGCGTGCCATGTCTAAATTCTATTAGCATGTATGCGGTATTCTCGCAAGCAAACCAAACATGGCCTTAGTTACAAGTTGCTCCCAATTAGTAACAATGACTAGAGTAATTTGATAAATTGGAATTAGACGGGTGGAAATGAATTTAAATGTTTTATTTTGTGTTGGAGCTGGAAACATAAAATGGCAGATTGATTGCAATGAACTATCGCTTAGCTTATGTGGTTCTAGTGAAGACCGAAGCAAGTGTTGGTGTGTCCGTTTTCATATGCATGCTTAGCAAAATCAATTTGCCAAATTCAAAATGAATTGTTTTTTAAAGTTTCTTGCACCTGCTACAGTTTAGCTGTTCACTAAAAATCTAAAACGTTAGGTGGTTAAAATATCTTAGAAGCTTGATATCATATCTGGATCCTGTAAATTTTGATATCTGTTTCTATAAATGAACCAAATTTGACTGAGGAAACTTTTTGCAAAATTAAACTAAGCATTTGCCAAAATATTAATTTTGCTTACATTTCATAGGCTTAAATGAAGACCAACCAAATCATCCAAATCTATAACTTGTGTTCATCTTAAATTTGATAAGTTGGTTACTGGGTTCTTACTTTACATTTAAAAGGGAAGACCTATAACTGTGCCCAATTGATTGTCATTATGTTGATTCTGACTTCTATTATTATTATCATCATCAGTGCACTGATTATCAGCTCTTTCCACTATTGAGGATTTTGGACATTCATACTTATGCTTGAATATTGCTTATGTATATTCCTATACTGAGTATTGTTACATAATTAAAAGTCACATTTTTTTATTTATTCATCGGTAAATTTCATGATTTGTAGAGGTTTGTAATCTCTCACATCTGCTTCCTCATTTCCTCTACTGCTCACATTTACTGTTATAACTTCCACTGTTCCTCCTTGGTTTATTTTTGTTTTACTTTTTTTCTTTTCACCTGTCACACTAATGGCAGCATTGAAGTAAAGGTCTAAACATATCTTCTAACAAGTATCTGAGTCATGACAACATTTTATGCTGTTAAGCTGTCAACAGTTACTATGCTATTTGGTACTTTATAATCCAACCATTGAGATTTTCTGATGCAGATGATGAAGCAAAGGCATAAAGTGGAGAGAGAAAATAATATAGGGGAAGAAGTTGGGTGGTCAAAAAATGTGGAAGTTGCAAAATCAAACCCAAAGCTTGCAGCCATGAATAAGAAGTTTGGTATGATTCATGGATTATCCTCCCTTGCCAATATAATGTCGTTTGGGAGTCTAGCAATACACTCTTGGTACTTGGCAGGTAAAATTGATCTCTGATTCAGTTTCTGCTTCCAATTCTATTAAAGACAAGTGAGCTTCTTGTGACGAGCTGTATGAGTGAGGATCCCAGTGTTCTCTTTATCTTCCACTTGCTTGTTTTATTGCCAAGTAAAAAAAGTCTAGAATATGTCTCTGCAATTTATGAAATGTACTATCAAAGTATTACAGCATATTGGTTAGCCAATAGAATCTTATGGGTTGCCATGGAAACATAATGTAATCACCCTACCTCACATGAATAAAATAAGTAGTCTCTGCTCCTTGTTGTAGTAAAAAAAGGTAACAAACAGCAGAATCTAGCTGCCGTAAATTTAAAATCTTGCCTTTTCTTAATTCACTATTTTTTTTTTTGGCTACTTGAGAGGGTTTACATTTTGCTACTCAGTTCAAACTAGGGTTGTGGAATGGCTGGATTGGATAAATTTTGAATTAAAATGTATAGATTAAAAATAAAACAATTAATCCATTTAAATCCGTTAAAAATGTATTAAAAATTTAATCCACCCATTACTCATTCAATAATAAACCATTCTAATCATCCATTAATTTTTTTTAAAGGATGGATATTCAACCTATCCATCTAAAATTATATCATATTTTATTTTATTCAAAAAATATTTATATGAAATAAAGTTCAATATATTCTTGTACTTGAATACTAAGTTAAAGATCCATCTCTTAAATACTTATGCTCAATCAATGAACTTTGGACTACTTGATTCAATAGATTACAAAAAAATGATGGATGGATCATTGTACATCTAAAAACAAATGATAATCCAGCCTAATTAATTCATGGGTAAAATATGTTTCGAGTCCCTGTAAAATATACAAAATATTAATTTCATCCTCTAAAAATTTTTCGTATTAATTTGGTCTTTCTAAAATTGAAACATATTTTTGTAGGTCTTCGTTGGTAATTTCGTTAAATGGTAATCTGACGTGAATACGGATTTACACATAGAAATGAATTATAAATTTTATATTTATCAAATTTTCATGTTTTGTTATTGTAAATTTAGAAATTTAAAAAAAGAAAAATTAAGCTATTGATATTCATAGGGACTTACAAAAATAGGTTTCAATTTTAGAGGGGTCAAATTAATACGAAAAATTTTTGGGGGACAAAATTAATATTATGCATATTTTATAGGAATTTAAAACATATTTTACCCTTAATTCATTTATTTGTATTTTTATAATTGAATGAATTGTTTGGATTTATAATGCAAGAATTGGATGGTTAATGTATGAAAGGATTGAATTGCCACTCCTAGTTCAAATCCGTCAAATTAGCATGGTTCTTGGCCATTGAGTGACACTAGCCATTTTTTAATATTCTCTCAAAATTTGAAGGAAACACCTTCCATGTTCCCTGGATGAAAATGCTTGAGTTGTTATGCAATGTTCATTCTATGGAAGGTGTTGTGCACGTCTTGTATAGTAATGCTAGGTTAACCACCATTGACCAAACGACAAAAAATAATCCTTAACTAAGAAGCCACTTAGATGACTATTGTCTCAAATAAATGGCCAGCAGGGCTTGGTTTGGTTGTGATGACTTGTAGGTCCATGATGTGAGCCATCCTCAATATTGTATAAGAACTTGTATGTGTTGGACAGTTAATAGAACTGTTTCAAAAACCAGAATGACCAAAAGAAGCCAGATAGCGGATTGAAGAGATGTATTTAAAAAAAAATTGCACATATTTATTTCTGAAGGTATAATTCGTAAGCTTCTGCATTCTGCGCAAACCAGCTTTGTAACATGCTCAAATAAGGGATGGGGAACCATTTAAAATCGGTTTTGTTTTTCTTGAAAATGTACCGATGCATAGCTTCTTTCACGCTTGACTTGATTTCATTTTTGCGTAACAGATCTCTCCCGTCTTGTGTAAACGAGGCCACAGCAGCATCATCCCTTTGCGTCCTCATTTCCTTTTTACAATGTGACTACACATTTCAAACGTATTAAACCACGTCCAACACACAGAACAAAAAATAACTTAAAATTTATGAGCCCATTGGTTTAAGTTCTTTTAAAATCAATTAAAAACATCTTTAAAATTTTATTATAATTTGATTTTTATTCAAAAAATAAAATTATTCCAAAAAAATTAAATAAAATCGATATTATATTATATATTTTTAAAAAAAAATTATCCAATAGCAAACTATATTTAAGATGATATATTTGACCAAGGTGAACAACTTTCTTTGACTTCAAGGATTAAAAAACAGTTAAAAACAAATCCTAATTCTTTTAATAGCATATTACATAATGCATATAGATAGTTGTGTAATTCTTTTTTCATTCATTGTCTCCCCAGTCGGGTAATAGTTCTCGATTTTCCCAACCATCGAAACCCAGTCCTCAATTTCAACTTGACTGAATGCAGCAAATATGACACCAGAGTCTCATACAGTGTACAACTTGGCCACAAGTGTAGCACTATACGTAGCACCATCCACCAAAAAAGTTCCCGCATAATACCAAATAATTAGACGTACAGGCAGGAAGGATAGGAAACAAATGCTGAATAGAGAAAATCATAGACGACTTATCACAGCTTCCACCTCAGAGGGGGTATAAAGATGATATGTTGGAGCTACCTTGGCAATGTCAACGTTGTTGGGAGTGACCTAAGATGAAAAATACAACAGAAACAATTATTTTTTATTTTCCATTTCAGGGGTGGGGCGTCAACCAATTCGCAGAACATGCATCTGATTTTATCCTTACCTTCTCTTCCATAACTTGCTTCAAAATGGATAAAGCAATAGTCTCAGCTTCTTGAAGGGTTAGGTCCTGCACAACATAATAAATTAACACCAAATTGCATTGTTTTAAAGTCATCTTACAGCATGTTATGGTTCAGTGTAATTTTAGAAAAATAATCACTTATTTTTAAAACACTCTCAAGGAGCTAAAAGAAGCGTCTAGCATGAGAGATAATCCTTCAGAGCAACAATGGCAGTGCATAAACTTGAGGAAGATTGATAATGGCGTTACATTAATTTGACAATCAAAATTATCAAAAAATTTGACTAGTTTAACATTTTCCAAGACAATACACAGATGGTGAACATAAAGTTGGACAAAAGTCATTATGCTTCCTAGAAATGTAAACAGGAAAAAAAAAAAAAAAAAAAGGGAACATTGTCAACTGAACAGTTAACTTAAGTATACTTACATGGTAAGACAGGGATATAAAAATAGGATTAAATACATAATAAAAAATAAAAAAAACAATTCTGCAGATCATTGGCATGGTTTGTTCTATCTTCTCAGTAAGTAAAATAAAAATTGGGTAAAGTTGGAAGGTGAAGTTTAATTTTTGTGATTCCAGATAAAAATGAATATATTATTTGAATAGTATTACCTCTTTGATACATTATTTATAATGGTGGGTAATTATTGTATAGCATGTTTTCATTCTACTCTACCTGCCCTGCCAAGAGTGATGAGTATGAGGTCTCCACATTTCTTTATGTTTTCACTCTTTTCTCATTTTCCAATCCCAGTCAACTATAAATTTACTGTTATAAACATAAGGTTTCGAAATAATCAATATTATATTGTTGATACCTTGTTGAATTGTTCTTGTAGAGAACTGTCTGCGCCTTCCGACCCTGAACCAATAGCTTTTGCATTGCATTGCCAAAATGTGCCAGAAGGATCGGTGTAGTATCTGATAATCAGAACATTTCAATTCAGTAAATGTCAGAAGTCCAAAATGAAAAAGGATGGGAACAAGACCAGCAGCAATATAAAACTACATATCATCTAGTGACTGAAACAATAAAGCTTAGGTGCCAACAAAAACAGAATATCCATGATCTGCATTAGTGTGTCTTTCTTTGACATACATGAATATGAAAATTGTTACAATTGAGCCTTAAACCTTTTTAGGTAAGTGACCAACACGCTACCCCTCAATTGTTTCCTGGTTAAGATAGAAAAACTTGCAAGTTGCAACCATCAACTGATTTCAAGTCATAAGCTAAAACACCAAAACATACTTCACTGAGAGTTGAACTTGCAGGGTAGACAGCTGAACCACACAAAATTAATTTATGCCACAAATCAATGGTAGAAGGTAAAGGTAAATTGTTGAACCTAAAATAGCATTCTCTTTAAACCATAAAAAGAGTGATAAGGTGAGACAGTACTACATGACTATGAAATAACTGCAAAGAATGACACAGTTCCTACTTCCTCTGACAAAGGAAGACGAAATATACAGTGCATTCTTTAAGTTTTTTTTTATAAAAAATCACTTGAAATATGTTTAACATGTTTGGGTAAGCCATAAGATTTTTCAAAAAAAACAAATAGAATCTGAAAAAGATCAGATTTTATATTATTTTGCTAAAATACAATGAATAGCTTCTAAAACAATCTCCACAAAAACTCACATTTTTCACAATCTTGAAATTACCTTTTTTAAGCTTAAAGAAAGGGCTCATAATAGAAAGAAAGGCTTTAAGTAACAACAAAAGAGGACTTATCCTCAAGGAACCAGGGGAAAAAGAGAGAGAAATTAAAGAAAAGGAATTCTTGGCAAAAATATGCCCAATTTAGAACCCATTATATACCCAAGTAGTTAATCAAGTCGATAAGTGGTTACTTATTCCTTTTTATGTAATTCCACTAATCCCCAGAGAAAAGCATAATATACTATGAATAATGACATCGATTTAAAACGATCACTAATATCATAGAATCAGACAAACAAACTTTTAATGTAATCACTGGCTAAACACAGGAAACATGCCAAAAGAACAACTCCATCACACTACCCACAAGTAGCCATTGCTTAATAGATGGAACAAATACTTACAAGCTAGGTCCATTCTCATCATGGCCAGCAATGAGGAGAGATACTCCAAATGGTCGAGACTGCCAAAGAGAAAAGAAATGGTGCATGTTAAAATACATACATGATGATCTACTGTGACAAGAACACTGCCATGGATTCTTTACCAAAGTTCTTTACCATGGATTCTTCATCACCTTCACCAAAACGCAAGGCTAGATCACAAAGAGCTTGGGTTGTGGACTCAACAGTCATCGGCTCACCATAGGAGAACCTATGATTCTGTGAACAATAAACCAAAATATACCAATAATTAGATAATCAACTACCTATATATGGAGCAATAAGGTTAACAATACCTGAGTTTCCACCCGTGCATGCTCAACAAGTGTTCGAGCGTCAGCAATCAATCCACTCATTGCACAACCTATGTGCTCATCAATTTCCATAATTTTCTCAACACTACTAGGCTCCTGAAAGGTAAGTTTCATGCAAGCAAATCAATGAAAGTGCAAAGCAAAAGTAATCACTACGAGATAATTGTGTTTCTTTATCTCAAATAAAATATAAACTATAAATGCGGTTATAATATAAGTAAAGATTAGAGGTTTATTGTATGCAGAGAGCCTAACAATAAAAGGATCTCTTTTCACCTAAAAACAAAAATGAAGAATGCAAGGATAAAACAATATCACTGTAAACAGCATTATTTTTCATGACATATGACTATATGCACAACACACATTGTATCTAAAATGAACATCAACGATCAAATTCAGAAGTACATCCAAAAACCATTTTATGTGAAGCACATCTGTGTCAAGTGTCAACAATCAATATTTTGTGCTCAAGTGTCTTTCTTACTTAATTCCATCGAATTTTGTACTGATAATTAAAGTTAATAATTAATAGCACATTTATGTGTAGAAATGACACAGTAACATAATAAAAAAAGTAAATAAACGGACCAGCAGTGGCGAAGTGATGCGCTTTTCAACTGCAAGGACAACACCCTCTTTGGTCTTCAACCCAATCGCAGTTGATCCCAGCTGCAACCCATTTACAAACACCAACACCAAACAAAAAGGGGAATTTAGAATGAAACAGCTTCATAAATTTTCTGACAGATGGATAAAAAAAAAATGAAGAAGGGAAAGATGGGGGTGAAGCGACAAACCTTGATGGCTTCGATTGCATATTCAACCTGAAACAAACGGCCTTCGGGAGAGAAGGTGTTGACTCCTCGGTCATACTCAGTCCTATTAGATTTCACTCACACAATAAACAATTAAACAAACAGAAAAAAAAAAAAAAAAAAAAAAAAAAAAAAAAAAAAACCCTAATAATAGATTTGGGGAGAACCCGTTCCTCAATTAAATGGAAATGCAATTTTGCAGCAGAGGAAGGGGGTTCAGTTCACCTTGTGAGAAACATCTTCAACGAGAAGCAGAAGAGTAGATAATAAGAAGCGTTTGTTTGGGTTAGGGGATATCACTTGATTTGGTTGCTCCTCAGTCCCAACCTCACTGTGGTTTCTCCGTTTTTGTGCCTAATTTGCTTGCTTGCTTGCTCAAGGGGACTTGTAAATTCTCTTGTCCTTTTTCTCTTTTGATTTTGGAGGTGGGACTATGAAATCTTGAAATCCCAAATGGCATGGCCTCATCTAGCCCATACATAGTTGGGCCGGGCCCATACACATCTCGGTTGGCTTACTCGCTAACCATGATTCTGAGCATAGCATTTTCAATATTGTATAAGATTAAGAACTTGTACGTGTTGGCCAGTTGATAGCACTGTTTCAAAAACCAGAATGTCCAACCAGATACGGATTCAAGAGATCTATTTAGAAAATAAAAAATAAATAATTGCTCATATTTTATTTTTGAAGATATAATCCGTAAGCTTCTGTACTCCGTGTAACATTCTGTCTAAAATTACAGTGATTTTATGATGCAACTTTTTTTTTCAGAAGTTATTATGCTCATATGATAGTAACTACTAACATTTTCTTTTTTAAAGTCTGGTTTTTAAAATTAATCATTAATATTTTTTTAAGCATGTCTTTTAATTAGAAATGGTTTTTTTTTCCTTAAAAGTAAAATCACAAGCTCGCTATAATTTTGATGTATACAAAATTTTTACACGTTTATTCAATTATATAAAATGTCTAACTCAAGAATTGATGTTTCATAAATTCATAGTTTTGCTCATAGTATCAATTCATCATGGCATTTTTTTTTTTTTTTAAAAAAATTTCCAATTGAACCTCTGACTTTTTTTTTTTGTGTGTGTAACCAGAAGGTGGTGTTTGGGACTTCTATTTGGCACTTGGATATTCCCCCTCCCACCAGGTTAGCCTATTTTGGAGTAGAGACCTCCAATTACAATTTCATGTTCAAGTTGGAATCGAACTCTAGACCTTGCTTAAGAGATCTAAGTGTCGAACTATTTGTGCCAACAATTTATGTCAACAACTTTTGGTCTCTAACCTATTTGATAACATAGTTTTTACAATACTAACCATGTATTCGTTTGATTTTAAATAAAGAAAAAAAATGGAAAAGAGTGAGATAAGATGAAAATACTATTTTTTTTTTGTTTGAGAATAGAAATAGAAAGGAAGAAAGTCTTTTTTAGGTGGGCTTCACATGTGAAAAACACTTTCCCCCCTAAATATTTGTTGCATTTATTTTTCGTTTTACTTTTCAAAAAATTAAAGTTTTTATTGAATTAAATTCAATGTTTTAAGAGTTTAATTGTGATATAGTGTGTAGAAATTTTATTGTCAATCAATAAAAAATTATTCTAAATATAAATTTTAAAACAATTATTATAAAAGTTAACTGGTTTGTTATAGATGATAATATATGATTGAATGAAAGTATAAAAAAATTATATCATCAGTATATTTTAATTAATTTTTTAATTAGTATAAAAGGTTTTTTTTTACACAATTTCTTTATTTATTTTCATTCACTCTTCTACTTATCCAAATTTTCTATTCCTTCTTTCTTATTTCATTTCTATTCCAAACAGACAATAAACGGTTGTCCCATGGAGAATCAATATTAATCTTTATTTTGCACGTATGGATGTGAAGCTTAATTATTTCCATAGACAGCTTTGGACTCCAAACCAATGAAATCATGAATAATTTGAATCTTTACAACTACTTGCTTGACGCTACGAATAAAAATATCCAACAGTCATCGATATTTTAGGATCTTTACAACTAATAACGAGTGTGTAGTGACCCACCATCCGCATCAATCAACAGGAACAAGAAAAATGTTGCATATCGCTCAGATAATATCTACTTATACATCCACTATGCTCTTGACCAGCGAGTTATTATTATTAAAGTGAACTTTTAAAGGAGTTTGATCGGTTAATTGCCCTTGACCTTCCTTTGAGAGTTAGATTTTATTTTTCTAAGCCAATTCCATATATTTTTGCTCACCAAAAGAAAATGATGAGATGGCAAATCGGTTGGTTTAACCATATCCAAATCAACGTGTAAGTCGGGTAATGCCGCCAAAAGCGCGGAAATTGAAAAAATTGAGGTCCAAGACCTATAATAGAGACTCAATTTTGCTTTGTTGGATGGATAGGCAATGAAGCCACTTGGACTTGGTGGTGTGGACTTTTCCTTTTTTTTGTTTGCGAGTGAAAACACCATGCAGACTAGAACTTGTTGAGTAGACGAAAGAATCTGGTTCCAAAGTTTGTCGGCTATTTTTGGTTTGGCATGTGAATCAGCATGTGCAAAAAATGAGACATCCAGTGGAAACAACAGAATCTGACTCGTTTTCATGAATTGGCACTTTCTTTCCTTGTCTACCTGTCTTGCAAAGCAACTATTTCATCTTCCACTTTTTCAAGTTACAACTACCAACCCTTTTTTAGAGCACGCACGTAACACATGAGTAATATCTTGTGCTAACACATTATTGCTTGATCAACACGTTTATCAATGAGATTCAGCTAATTGTGGTCCACAAATGACGATTTTAATATCTTACTTACAAAGGGCAAGCAAACTATGGTTTTATTTCCCTCGTTTGCGACAACCACCTTGAGAATTGGAAAAACATTTACAAGTCTTACCCATTTTTTGTTAGTCCAACCGAACACTCAAAACATGGAACCAATATAAGCATATAACTTGAAGGCAAGATCAATTAAATTTCTAAATATCTTTATCTTTATATATATAAAAGTAAGAGTCAGGAATAATTTAGTAAATTTAAGTTTCTCGCCCATTTTAAGGATAAGTATGTAATTATATTGTCTCACATTTTTAAGCAAAAAAAACGTTTTTCTTTTTCATTAACTACTTAATTATGCTTGATTTGTGGAATGCATTTAATGGAATCTACAATTGATTGGACGCATTAATTTTGCAAATAAATTTTACAATTAAAATAAATCTTTATCTTTATATATATAAAAGTTATATTTTTTGCATCTAAAAAAGAAAATATGTTTCTGCTCAAAAGAGGAACTTTTTTATATTTTTCTGCCTAGAAAAGGGTGTTTTTGTATTTTTAATTTTACGTCAATATTCCAATTACATTAAAAAAACATTTATATATTATATAAAGATACTATATAAAGATACATAAATATTACATTATGTATACTAGGGGAAAAAGAGGCACTTCTTGCTTCATTGTTTCTCTATATTTTTTTATTTAAAAAAAAAATAAAGAAAGTTAATGAAACAGAATAATGGGTCATCGATTCATGGCCTCATGTGTGAGGTGAGGAGGTTACAATATCACATTTGTGTGGGCGGTTGCACTATGTAATAATATTAACATTGGTAAAATGGTCTTAAAAAAGTGAAGACCAAATAGCGATTACCGGAAGTGATATCCTCTTTATATAATGATATAGATATACGTGTATAAAATATAATATTATATATATTATTTTTATTTTTATATAAAGATGAAAAAAATCTATTAACAATTACATAAAGATTTTTTGATCCGTCATTACATAAAGATTACATAAATATATAAGGATTATAAAAATTAAAATATTCACTTATGACTATATAATTAAATTACCGAAAACATAAGTAAAAATATAAATATTAACTTATGATAAAATATAATTAAATTAAAAATGTAATTCAATTAATAAAATTATAAGATTAAAAATTGAGTGTAATTAAAATATTATAAAATAATAAGTCTAATATAAAGATTTTTTTGTCAAAAAAAAGTCTAATATAAAGGTTTTAATATAAATATTAAGATAATTTAAATATATAATTAAATTGATAGAAAAAAAAAAGTAAAAATTAAAATATTAACTTATGACTATAATATAATTAAATAAAAAATAATGAAATTAATGAAAATAATTTTGTTTATTGTCTACTATTAACAGTTTCTTTGATTTAATCTATTATTACTTTGATATTGATTTTTCTAGGATGATTGGACAAGGGAATCTAATATCATTTTTACGTTTTAAATATTTATTTTTCAGTGAAAATGATTTTTACGTTACCCACAGTAATTATAATAAATACACAATAATGAGTTTTATAAAAAAAAAAAATTGTTGATAAAAACGTATTTAAATTAGTTAACTTATTCAAATCTACCAAATTAAATTGTTTTAAATTATTTTTTTTAATTTAGCGTTTTTAAATTGGGTTTTATAAATTACAATCCTTTTTTAAAAGAAATCATATACATGTTTTTAAATTCAAACTTATCTTACCATATTAGATATATCAAATATAACTCACGGGGATCAACTTTTTTTTTTATATATAAAAGCAAGTAAGAAAATTTATGTTAAATTCATGGGAAAAATTCATGGGAAAGTAAAATATAATACATGAGGATGGACATTTTTTATTTTTTTATAAAAACAAGTAGGAAAATTTACAATTAATTCATAGGGATAAACCTTTTTACTAAAGAATTTTGTCCAATCAAAATTAAAATTTCTATTATATAATTAATATATATTTAATTACATACAAAAATCAAATTAAATCAATATAAATATAATCACTATTATTTCTCCATGCAAAATTAGTGTCTAAAAATAATTTTTAAGCAAATAATTATTCATTTTTTATTTATTATCATGTCACTTAAATAAATAATTCAAGATTTGTTCTACCCGGAAAAAAAAATATTTTCTTTTATACATTGATATGTATATGTCAATATATTAAAATAAAAATTATATATAAAATATAACACACATGGATGAATATTTATTTTTTTATAAAAGCGAGTATAAAATTTTCACTTAATTCACTGGAATGAACAAATTACTTGAAATCACATTAATATCTAAATTATTATGGTGAAATAATATTTTTGATTATAATAATTTTAATTCAAATGTATTTTTATGAGTGTCTCTTTCTTGACTCAAATAATTTATTGAATATTTTATTTTACAAACATACAAAGTATGAAAAATATAACAAATGAGGATGAACATTTTTCAAGAAACTATGAAGAGAAATTTTAACTTAACTTACTATATTAGATATATAAAATATAACACACATGGATGGACTTTTATTTATTAAAATAAATAGAAAAATTTTACATTGAATTCATGCGGATAAACTTTTTTACTAAAGATTTTTGTCTAATCAAAATTAATATTTTTTTATATATTTAATATATGTTTAATTACATAAAAAAAAAATTAAATCAACATAATTAATATTATTTTCTCTATTCAAAATTAATTTCTAAAATTAATTTTTAAGCAAAAAATTGTTCATTTTTATTTTTATATCCTCACTTAAACAAATTATTCATGATTTTCTTCTACCTAGACAAATTTTATTTTACTTTTATACATTGATATGTATATGCCGATATATTAAAATAAAAATTATATATAAAATATAACACATAAGAATGAATATTTTGTTTTATAAAGGCAAGTAGAAAATTCTCACTTAATTCACGGGATGAATAAATTTCTTGAAATTATATTATTATCTAAATTTGATGGTGAAATAATATTTTTTATTATAATAATTTTAATTTAAATGTATTTTTTATGGTTGTCACTTTCCTAACTTAAATAGTTTATTAAATGATTTATTTTACAAACATACAAGTATGAAAAAATATAACAAATGGAGATGAACATTTGTCAAGAAACTGTAAAGAGGAATTTAGACTTATCTTACCATATTAGATATATAAATTATAACACATGGAGATGAACATATTTTTTATACAAAAACAAGTAAAAAAATTTACACTGAATTCACAGGATAAACTTTTTTACTAAAAATTTTTGTTCAATCAAAATTAAAATTTCTATTATATAATTAATATATATTTAATTACATGACAAAAATAAAATTAAATCAACATAATCACTATTATTTTCTCCATACAAAATTAGTGTCTAAAATTAATTTTTAAGCAAATATTTATTTATTTTTTATTCATTATATTCTCACTTAAAGAAATTATTCAAATTTTCTTCTTCCTAGAGAAAATTTTATTTTCTTTTATACATTGATATGTATATGCCAATATATTAAACTAACAAATATATAAAATATAACACATAGGGATGAATATTTTTTTTTTTTATAAAAGCAAGTAGAAAATTTTCACTTAATTTACGAGAATGAACGATTTTCTTAAAATCACATTAATATATAAATTATTATCGTGAAATTATAATTTTTATTATAATAATTTAAATTTAGTTTTTTTTATGGATGTCTCTTTCCTAACTTAACAAACTGAATGATTTATTTTACAAACATGGAAAGTATGAAAATAATAACAAATGGGGATGAATATTTTTCATGAATGTATGAATAAAAATTTAGACTTAACTTACCATATTAGATATATAAAATATACCACACGGGGATGAATAGTTTTTATAAAAACAAGTAGGAAAAATTACATTGAATTCACGGGGATAAAATTTTTTACTAAAGATTTTTGTCCAATCAAAATTATAATTTATTTTACATAATTAATATATATTTAATTACCTAACAAAAATCAAATTAAATCAACATAATCACTATTATTTTCTCCATGTAAAATTAGTGTCTAAAATTAATTTCTAAGCAAATAATTAATTTTTTTATTTATTATCTTCTTACTTAAATAAATAATTCATAATTTTCTTCTACTTGGACAAATTTAAATTTTCTTTTATACATTGATATATATATATATTAAAATAAAAATTACATATTAAATATAACACATATGGATGATTTTTTTTAAAAGCAAGTTGCAAATTTCTACTTAATTCATAGGGATGAATAATTTACCTAAAATCACATTAATATTTAAAATATTATGATGAAATTATATGATTTTATTATAATAATTTTAATTTAAATATATCTTTTTTATGGCTTTTTCTTTTGTGGTTTAAATAATTTATTGAATGTTTTATTTAATGAACACAAAAAGTATGAAAAAAATATAATAAATGAATTTTTTTTTATGAAAGTATGAAGAGAAAAATACAATAATATAATAAAGACTTAAATATGTTTTTAATCCCTCAAATATGGGTCATTATTCTTTTAGTCCTCCAAATTTGAAATTACTTTTTTTAGTCCCTGAAATTCACAAAATGTTCTTTTTAGTCTCTCTGCATAGTATGAGTCAAACGGAGAATAAGAAATTCAAAATTTGTGACGATTTTTTATCACTAGAATTTGATTTTCTATTTTAAATTTTAAAATACGATTTTTGATGGTTTAAAATCACCATTATCAAGTCAATAAAAGAAATTAAAGCGATTTTTAAAGCAATTAATGAGTTTTAAATTTTTTATTGACTTGATTCTAACAGTTTTTAACTGCCAGAAAATCATACTTTAAAATATAAAATATAAAATCAAATTATGACAGTTGTCACAAATTGAGAATCTCTTATTCCTCGTTTGACTTACACGGTGGAGAGGGACTAAAAAGAACAATTTCAAATTTGAAGGACTAAAAAAATAATGACCCATATTTGAGAGACTAAAAGCATATTTAAACCTATAATAAATTACATTACATATAATATAAAATCTAAATAAAAATTTTTAAACATTTAATTTATCCCGTACAACGCACGTGTCAAAATCTAGTTAAATTAATATTTGAGCAATATTCCACTACAAGCAAAGACTCATAAGAACGCAATATTTCAATTTTGAAATCAATGAATAAAGAATCGTTTAAATGTGTAATGTCCTACTAAGCATGTGCCCTTGCCCTATACAATTGTCCCCCATGCTTAATAATGAATCATCTTATATTCATTTGAGGTTAATTACGCTATATGTTCCCAACAGTAACAACCGAACAGGGAACAAAAGCAACACAAACAAATGCATATGTTGCGATGTCACAAGCCTACTGAACCTTTTCAGGGACTCTCTCCCTGTTTGTATCATGCCAGAGAAGGGTGACTGGCGTTGACCCACATTGACTGATATCATGGACCTCCCAGCAACAATGCTGGTATCAATTCCACGTGGTAACACAAGAGGCCACCACACCTTGCGCCGCTGCTCTCTCTTAGCTTTACGGATCTGGTTAAGTTCTTGGCGAATCACAGTTCTCACAGACTTCAAGTAGGAATTCATGTCATGATCTCTTTGTATACTTCCTCCAGATCCATAAGCAGATCGGTCACTTAGTATCTCAAGTGGATGAGGTGAGTTCAAGAAGACCATCTGAGCAGCTCGGAGCTGCTTCTCTGTGTCATTGGATTCTGATAAAGGACAACACAAATGATATAGACCACTGCCTGATGGCAGGAGATGATGGCCTGGTGAAAATTTCGCATCTGGCTGCAGAATCAGCAGATTACCCATTGGTGCATATAGTAGCTTCTGCAGTAAAAATTCATAAATAAGTCAATCAGAGATTTATAAGAAAGAAATTTCCTTATCTACTTCAAAACTTTTGGATAACCAGGACATTACCTGTTTATTGAGACAAGGATGACTACGGAAGTTCCCATTGACAGCCTTCAATAGTTCTGCGACATGGTTAGGGTAGTTGCAAGAAAATGCTCGTGGTACTATGTCTCTGTGCATTGTAATTGCTTGAACATGACTCCTTGGCAAACCTAACTTTTCTAGCAGACTATCACCTCCACACATGATGGATGGGGAACCAAATGTTATCACAGGAAGTAGAGAGGAGATAGGCACTTCTTGCCTTATCAACAGCATGAGATTCACAAGTAATGCCAAGCTTCCACCAAGAGAATGCCCAGTGAAACGAAAAGTTGCACGAGAACCTCGAGATTTTAGGTGAGCATATACTTCTGGCAACATCTGTTGATATATCCCTTTAGCAGCCTCGTATATACCTCTGTGCACAAGGACATCTAACCCCTGGGAAAAAATATGTACATCATTAAGTCAATTTAAGGATAGATAGTTGGATACACATTAAGAAAGATTCAAAAGTATTTATCTATAACAGTAAAAAGAATGAAATTCCCTTTTAACAAGAAGAATGACATGTGAAAACTACTGTAGTCAGCAACATTGACAATTACCTCAAATTTAATCGGCTCAAAAAGTAGGTTTGCTTGCCAGGAAGCCAATGTCTCAGAACCCTACATATTCATTAAAAATAAAACAGTGAGCAAGAGCACTCCAGAAAAAATACATTCAAAATTGACAGTGAATTACAGATACCCTAAAATATCATCAGCTAATAACACACACAAATATTGGGAATCACAATAATAATGATTTTATCATATTTAAGCTCTCACAAATTACAGCAAACTTACAAGCTGCAAACAACAAGTACAATTATAGTGCACAAAGCTATAACATGTCCTCCATTAATTTTCCCTACCTGAATAACAAAAAATCTTGTACCACTCTGGTCATCATCACAGACGAACCATTCGCAGGGTGATGAATGTGCAGAGTTTAGATCATCTGCAACAGCCTGCTTTACTTCCTCCTTTGCTGCAACCACTGCTGTCACTGAATCAGTAGTCGCCATCAAAGATGCCATCTCTGTGTTTAGCATGTTAACACTGTCAAGGCTTTCATTGCTTCCTCCAAGTGAACCTTCACCAGCCACAGCATTGGAGGATTTGAATGGAGATATGCTCCTAGTCTGAGAATGCAGATAAGTGGCAGCAGAG
The DNA here is from genome assembly GCA_026413185.1 of Pueraria montana var. lobata. Classification (NCBI taxonomy): domain Eukaryota; kingdom Viridiplantae; phylum Streptophyta; class Magnoliopsida; order Fabales; family Fabaceae; genus Pueraria; species Pueraria montana. The sequence goes on along the minus strand of CM048647.1, from coordinate 67,000,346 downwards.
GCGGCAATATTGTAAGCAGCAGTTGCACTTATCTTGTACCCACTGTTGTTAGCATCCTTTATTTCTTCTTTTTCTTCTTCCTTCTCATCAGTTCCAACTTTCTGGGGATCCTTTTCAGCTGTTGCTGCCAATTCCTTCTTCGCTATTGATGAAGTTACAAAGCGCAGACCATAATGTTTCAAGAGTTTCCCTGGCTAAAATTATCAAAACCAAAATATAAATTAGTGTTTTATATGCATTTTGTAGAGAATCAAATTCCTAGATTTATCAATCAATTTCAGAGGATGTCATTTTAATAAAAACCAATAACAGAGCTTTTACAAAATGGAAATGGTAAAAACATAGCCCCACCAACATACTCTCCTTGCAGAACTATTCGCTCAACATCAATCAGATCACATAAAATAATGAGTATTCCGTAGTTGTCATAAATTACTTTCATCCTAGTTAAATTAGAAAACTCAGACACAAAATGAAACAAGTGTCATAACAAGGCACTTCCGTTTCAGATTACTGCTTCATGAAGCTTAAACTTAAACCTTCCATGGGTTTTTGAAAAGTAAGACAAATAACAACAATCAGAATCTTCAAGCAATCAATGTGTGCTAGATCCAGATCAGTTCAGTACAAGATAGATCTGAGGTCTCAAAATCTATGAATCAGACTCAAAACAATAAAAAAGCACAAACAGAAAACAGAAGAAGCATGAAACAGACCTAACCTTAGGATTTAACAAAATTAAAAGCAGAAAACAAAAGAAAGATCTCGAGTCTCGTACCTTGATTCTAGGTATATCGTAAGCCAAGTTCCCCAAGTGTGACATCTGAGCGTACAATCTAGCTTCGGCTAACGATACCCTCCGAAGCATTCTCGAAAACGAGCCTCTATCGAATTGAGCCTCTTCTTCTTCATCGTCGTCACCGTCACCGTCATCTTCATCAACCCCGCAAGCATCACATTCACACACCTCTTCCTCATCGTAATTGGTTTGAGTTTGATCGTGAACTGCACCCTCCTCTTCATTGCGCTGTTTCCCTTCCCACACGGACTTCACATGCAGAATCTTCAAAACCCAGTTTCCGGTCTGCCGTTCCGTTCCGTCACCCTCGCCGTCATCTCTAACGGCCTTCGCTGCTTCGGCGTTATCCGCCAAAACGGCGTCGTCGAGGGCCAGCCCTTTGTACCTGCTGTTGTTCCCCCGAGGCCAGAGAGATTCCAAAGGGTACCAAAACGAAAACCTCGAAAACACCGACCTCTGCGGCGGTTTATCCGCTGCGGAGCGCCCCACCGTACTCACCTGAGAAGGATTGGCACGTGCGTCCAGCGACCCACTAATAGAGATCGTGGGAACCATCCCAGATTTTAAACACATCGTTTCCATTCTTCTTAGTTTTCGGAAACACAAACACAACAATGTCCACAACAACGATGATTTCTTTTCTTTTTTTTTTAGCTTCAAACGTTCAGCGTTTCGCAGTTTGCTTAATTGCTTCACTGTTGTTTATTGTTCTTCAAAACGAATGAGAGAGAGACAGAGAAAGAAAGAGGAGGAAGCATTTAAAGAGAGTGGAACCTAAAAAGGCACAAAAATAAAATAAAAACAGGTGACCGAAATTCTCACAATTAGCTACTATTACGTGATCGGGTTTTAAGGACAAAACGACGGCGTTTCTAGGTGTTAAATAGACAAAATAGTGTTCTCTCTAGGCGACGGCGTCGTTCGGAAGGAGAGGGGGATTTTCCGTGTTTGGTTTGGGAATTGCAATTTGAGAGAGTGTGTTTAGCGATTTCGTAGAAAAAGCGCGTGAATCTCTCTCTCTGACAGGTTCCAAACTTTTAGATGAAAGTGCCACGTCATAGGTGTAGATGCAGGGCACGCGTACTTCCGGTGACGTGTCGGTAAAACATTAAAAGCTTTGCTTCCTATCGTTTCTATTCTGGAGGATCGCCCTGTGCGTCATGGGTAATATCGGTAGCTACTAAACGCCATTCCCGTCACATTCACATTAAAACACTTTCCTTGTTCAAAACGCATATTTTAAATATTAATCTATAAGTCAATTTTTATTTTAGCATCTCTTTTTTATTTTTTTATATATCTTAAATGATCTTATATAAATCATCTATTTTTATTTTTTATAACTTAAGTAATTATTCTCTTTAATTAAACAATTTTAAATTTTTTATTAAATAAATCTCATAAATAATCATATATTTTTCCTTTCATCAACATTAATTACTATCAACTACTCCTTCTGTTGCTTTTTAATTGTCAAATTTTTGAAAAAAAAAATATTTATATTTATATATTGTTTGCAAAGTTTAAAATCTCATTAATTATTTTTTTTCAATTATATCCTTATTTGTCTTCTAATCTTTAATTAATTTACACATACATGTATTTATTATGGAGTGGAAAGAAAAAAATGATAAAATAAGAAATCATACAAGTATTTTATTAGAATAAAAAAATTATTATATTTATTGGTTTGTACATAACTAAGACAGATAAAAAAGAACAGAGAGAGTATTTTTATTATTATTATTTAATTATTTAAGCACATTGATGGGCTCATAAATAGTAGTATTTAGCATCACAAGCACCTTTTGTCAAAAAAAAAAAAAAAAGCATCACAAGCATCTGGTGGATGGTGCTTAAACTGTGCTTAATGAAATAAAATTTGAACAATAAATTCCTAATAGGTACAGGTTCTTAAACGATAAAAGGAGGATGAGTAATTCCCTTAATGATGTCCTAACAATTAGTAAAGGCAACGGGATATTTTGATTTTCACTTGTTTTGCATTTTATTTTAAAAAATGTATATATATATATATATATGGAGAGCCTTTTTTTTCTATAGAAATAATAATTTTCTTCCGAATGAGATCACCAATGCTGGATTTATATATCAAATTCTGTTTGTTAAGTGTGTGTTTAGAACCTTTCAAAAAAAAAGTGTGTGTGTGTGTTTTTTTTTTGTCCTACGACGAGGAGTTTTCCACCGCTTGTACAAGACGGGGACTAGTCTCCCGCGGGAGTTTGTTCGGCACCTCGATAGGTGACATCCCTCCCAGCTGAGATGAAAAGTGTGTGTTTAGAATGGTGTAAAACAGGATGAAAAGTTGTTGGTGTGAGCAAAATGTTAATTTTTTTTTTTTACAAAGTTAATATAATGTTTGTTTAGATTGATTGTAAAAAATAAATTATGCTAATAATTGATGTTGTTAAAATTAATCGTGTGAAATAATATTTTTATTTAAATATTTTAAGTGAAAAGTGATTCTAAAATAAATTATTTTATTTAAATGATATAAAAAATTATTTCTTTATAAAGTTACAAAAAGGTATAAAGTATTTATAATATTTAATTTTGTATTTGAAATGATTAATTGTTGAGGATAAAATAAAAAAGTTAGGAAATAATTTATAGCTTTTAATTTTAACATCTAAAACATTGTTTTAAGAAAGTTGTTTCTTTTATTAAAAAAAATATTATAAGGTGAATTTTTAACAATTGCCAAATATATATGGACACTGGTTCTAATAGTTTTTTCATGGAAATAGTTGTTCATTAAAAAATGTAAGTAATTCCAAAAATGCACATGAAATTATATTTAAAAATATGAATAATAATAAATAATATGAGAAATAATTTTCAAACATAGATTTTTTAATAAATGCCTTAAAAGTACTTTTAAATAATCAAAATTAAAAGTTTATAAAAAAAATTAATTAACCGTTATATCTTTTTTGGCGTGATTAGTTGTTAGAGTAAATTATAGCAGCACCCCTTAAGCTTTATCAAATTACACATAATTTCATTTTTTTTATTTTCTTACACTAATTCCCTTTAAGTTTGAAAAGGGAATTCGAATTCTTAATTAATTGGTTAAGGGATACAAGTCGTTATCACGTGTGTCAACCATTGTTGATTGTCACAAAAATCGATTGAAAGCAAAGCATTAAATTTCAATAATTATATAATTGTGAAAGTAGTTACGAAGCTCGGCTCTGCAGCCACAAAAACGGTGGTCGCAAACTTATTTATGCCAACCAAAACCTACCTACAATCAACCTAACAAGGACCTTTAATAGTTTTTATTTTTTTGTTCAAGGTTATATTGAAAACCATCTCTATATAAAAAAGATTGAGTGTTTTTTTTAAATGAAATGAATAAAATCTGTATTCTTTTTTTTTTGACAGAAAAATCTGTATTCTTTCATGTACTTGTGATTTTTTTTTTCATTTTATGATGATACGAATCTTCTAAGTGTTTATGTTAAATTAAATCAGTATTTTTCATCTTTAAATAGCTATTCAATTAAAATAGATAATATTATATTAGCAATTTTTTGTATATTTCATGAATATTTTTTAATTTAGCTAAGACTTATAAATATAATTTTTTTTAATATATATATATATATAAATAATATTATTAAACAATGATAATATTGTTAGGAATTTTATAATTCCTAATTAATTAATGTGAGCTACATATTATATTATAATATTTATATTAGTTATTTACATTTAGATGGGCTCAATATAAAGTAATCTAATTTAGTGAGCTCATTAGACTACCAACAGAAAATTGATATGCACTTAATGAGCGGAAACCAATTTGACCCATTAGGGGATAATGAGAACCCTAATAGGTTAAAATCTAAGGCATGGTTATGGTTTCCAATACACCAAATCAAGAAGCAATTTCTCCTTTTTCCCGTCTAAAGAGAAAACGAAGGTCCCATAAGGAAGAAGGTGATTTGGTTGAGAAAAGTCATTAAAATACAAGACAGCCAATCCGAAACGTCACAAAATCCCTATTACGTATTTGATCAAGCTCTATGGATCTAGGTATTCTTTAAAACTTCTTGATAATCTGACGTAATGTATCTTTGTGCTTATTTGGTATTTTATAAAATATATTAAAATTCCAACAAAAATCACATGTATTGGAAAGAACTAAAGTATAATAATAAATATCTTCATTATTAATGTAGATGACTTTATCTATAACTATATTAAAAAAAATTCTGTCGTCGCCGCGTGTCAATTAGACAACGTTGTAAGGTTTATTTATTTATATATTTTTTTTAACTTCACTCTCTCTTTTGCTACTCTTACTTGTGTTTTTTTTTTTTCAAAAACCATGCAATGCAATGGTCACTTCCTAATTTTATTAATAATGAATTAATTAATTAATGAATTAAAGAGTTATAACTTTTGAGATCGGTATATAGAAATTACCTAGCATGCAACTACGTTAAATACTTAGAGTGAGAATTTTGTCATCCACAATAATCTTATCTGACTTAAACAATATTACCTCCGATAAATGATAATGCAATCTATATCAAAAAAGTATATAGGAAATACTCTTTGGTTACTTTCTATCCCCATATGCATTTTCTAGTTCAATGAGCTATGATTACCTAAAAATATAAGATGTGGAAATCAATCTATCAATTATCCTAAATTCTCAATTGTTCATTACAGTTTTTCATTGTGGTTTTGTAAATATTGAGAATATCATATCAACGTCAAAGCAATTAGCTTCAAGGTATTTTTCACGGTCTATATTTTTTTTTTTTGTTATTTCAACTACAGTTTTAAAAAACTTAAAACAAATTTAAATATGAAAACTTGATTGACCCAACATGAACCAACCGGTTCATAATTGAGTTGGTTTGGGTCTCATAAAAAAATTCACAAACCCAACCAGTACAAATTTGATTGGATTGGATCATGGGTTTAACTAAACTTGACTTGCGAACGCCCCTAACATAAACAATTATATATATTTTTTCTAACCAGGAGGTATCCGGGGCTTCTTATTTGGCACCCAACTAATCCCTTTCCACCGGGTTGGCCCATTTTGGGGTAAAGTAGTACCTTCAGTTGTGACTCCATTTTTTTTAATAAATTAATAAAATAATATCATTTTATCTACCTTTGTCAATCCTTTTCATAAATCTCAAATTTCTTTTTTTAATATACCCTTAAAAATCATATCCAATGTATAAATATAATATTTATCTATCAAGGGGTCTAGCTCAGTTGATTGAGTATGGTGCATGAGTTATTGTAAATTCACAATACCATGTTCCATTCCTACGAATAAAAAAAAATATTTATCTACTTCTTATCCAGTAATATGAAAATTGAAACGTATTTTGCTACTCTATCTCAATAGTTTCACTTTCACCTTTATAAATTATTTGGATTCGCTTTCATGGTTCATTGAAAAAAAAAAAAAAACCCCTAACTATACAACAATACACCAATGAACTTTAAATTGTCTAGCATTTCATTAGCTTTTTTTTATATTCAATAAACCTTCTACCAGTATTTGTAAAATCAACAATATCAACAATATCTATACAAATATAATAGCAAGTCTCTTCATACCATGCTCCTTATAGGTTGAATCGAAGGAAAAAACATGCTTCTTTGTTATAGTGCGTGGACTTTCTTCATCGAGACAATAAGCAAGTAACAAGCTCAAATCATATTAGCCCATAAGATATAAAATAAAATGAATAAAATGATAATTATTTATTGTGAATAGTAAAAATATCACTTGTTTTTTTTTTCCATTTATAGAAGTTATAGATAGGAGTCAAATTGAAAGAAAAAAAAAATCCATTGTCCAACAGTGAAATTCAATTTTCAATTATGAATGAAAATTATTGGTCCAATTACAATAATTGATCGTCCAACCTATGGAAGTCAATAAAGCTTTAAACATTTGATTTTCCTTCAGAGACAATTGATTTATCAAGCATCAAACTATCAAATTATAAGTGTCCAAGCGGGTCAAAGTGACCCGGCTGGGTCATGCTTATTATTATTATTATTATTAAAATGCCAAAACGGCGTCGTTTTGTGTTGTTGGAAATTAAAATTTTCCCAAGTTGAAACCCTCACGCCGGCCTCACCTCACTGGTGCAGCCTCCATCGCCAGCGGCTTTTAGGACTTGCGTACCTGAAATCGCACGCGTTTGGCCGCCTCTCCCTGGAATCGCAACGGCAACGCGTTTGGGACTTGCCTACCTGAAACCGACGGCGACGGCGACACAGTGAGCAACCTCTTTGAACTGGTACAAGTTCGAACTTCGAACCCTTCAGTTTTGTGCCTCTCAAGTCTCATATTCTGTTCGAACCTTTTTGTTTTGTGCCTTTCATTGGTCAGTGTTTTGTGCCTTTTGTTTTTATTTGTCAAATCCTAATTCCTAATTAAGTATGTTCTTGATTTTCTGACTCCAATTCTATGCTCTACTTGCTATTATTGCATTATATTGTTACTCTGTTTATTATGAATATCCTTCCTTGATTATTTCTGTGACTTGCATTACTGTATGATTTGCATTATATTTTTGTGACTATGACACTGAAATCTAAATTATATTTGTGATTATGCCCATAGTTTTAAAAATCGAACCGGTGATCGACCCGGTCAAGAGTCGAACCAGTGGGTCACTAATTGACCTGCATGAATCGGTATAAGTTACTTAATAATTAAAGTTATGTATATATATTACTTTTGTCAACTGTTTATCAAGCAACTATGGTAGTGTAGTGGTTAAGTGCAATTTATAAGCTTCAAGGACCAGTGTTCGATCCTTGGCTTTCACCAAGTTGAAACGTTTCCCAAGTTTCACACTTTGAAAAATAACAAAACTTAAAAAAAAAAAACATGACCCGGTCCGGATTAATATCCTCTGATTCACTGGTCCGATCGGCAAACCGGCCGGGTCTTACCGGTTCTCACCGGGTGAATGACATACCCGATCGAATAATTGGCTCGGAACGATGAGGACAGCGGTTCCTGGTCCAATCGGTCGGTCCGAGCCGATTTTTAAAACTATGATTATGCCACTTGAATATGAAATTTGAAATATGAATATTTCCTGTGACCGTATGGCATAGGCCTTTGAAATCTAAAATATGATAATCAAATCAACATGGTGAAGACCTTGTTATTTCTTTAATTATGACTTATGTCTTGGCAATGGACTAGTGGATTTAGCATAATTTGAGTTGTGAATTTTTTGAGATTCTTTAAGGTATGATTAGATTTTTTATGATTTTTTTAAGTAGAAAAAGTTTACAGGTTATGAAATATTTACAATTTTTTAATATAGACCGGGTCATGTGGGTCAACTATTGACTCACTAGGTCGACCCCTGACCCAGTACTTTGATCAAGTCAATGACCAGTCCGATTCTGATAACATTATGTCCAACTAATAACTTACTCTTTGCTCCGTTTCCGCCTCATTTCCCCCTTTTAGTGTGGAAAACTTTTCCAATGAAGTCCATTTACTTCAAAATTTATTTCATTCATATTTTTTTCCTCTGTTCCTCTCAATTTCCCTATTATTTTCATTGCATCAAATAATCAAATATAAAATTTTTTGTTTTGATTTTAGTTCCTGTATTTCTTTTTTCATGATTTAGTTTCTATTGTTAAATTGATGACATAATAGTAATGTTGATAATCCATTGACTTATAGCGTCATCAAGTAATTTGACAAAGCAATTAATGTGTTTTTAAATCCTCGTCTATTCAAAAGTTAATAACGTTGATGAGTGACAAGTCAATGAGGTTGCTAACATTGTTGTTACATCATCAATAAACGCGATTAATTGATAATAGAGTCTAAAATAAAAAAATTTACAAAGACTAAAACAAAAAAAAAATAAAGATTAAAATTAAAAAAATATCCTATTTTATAGGCAAAAAGTTATTTAAGTCTTTTAAAAAATTATCGAATCAAAATTTAGAGATAGGTTAAGGATAAGAGCATGTTTAAGATAGCTTAAATCCATTGATTTGTTCAAAAAAGCTGTTTGAAATTTTTTTCAACTTGTTTGGAAATGTTAACTGAAATTTAGAAAAAAGTTTTTTTTTGGAAAATATAAGTTATTTTTGTGAATTTGAAAATTTGTAACTTATAATTATTTTTCAACAATTTTTTGTTCTTTTAACTATTTTTATACTCTTTTACAATGTAAAAGTTGATTTTCTTTTTCTTGCATCCTAACATACTATTCTTCGACAAACTTACCAAAATAAAACAGATTCTAATTATATATGTATAATTAATTATTAAAATAATAGGCTTAATTGTAATTTTTATCCTCAACTTTTTAATTTTTGGCGGATTTTACCCCCAACAAATTAATTTGGCGCATTTTACCCTCAACTTTTTAATTTTTGGCAGATTTTACCCCCAACAAATTAATTTGGTGCATTTTACCCCTAACTTTTTTAAAAAGTTGCAAATTTTACCCTCCACAGTTTTGATGACTTTGGCATGCTAAAATAATTGTATTTTTTACCCTCAATTTTTTACTTTTTGGCAAATTTTACCCCAAACTTTTTACTTTTTGGTGAATTTTACCTCCATTTTTTATGCTTATGTCAACATGTCACGTTATCAAAACTGTGGAGGGTAAAATTTGTAACTTTTTAAAGAAGTTGGGGGTAAAATGCACCAAATTAATTTGTTGGGGGTAAAATTCGTCAAAAATTAAAAAGTTGGGGGTAAAATGCGCCAAATTAATTTGTTGGGGATAAAATCTGCCAAAAATTAAAAAGTTAGGGATAAAAATTGCAATTAAGCCAAAATAATATAATTTTCACATTTCCAAACACACCCTAAATTCTAAATTCCTCACCCTGCATAAATGTCACGATTGATTTGACTACCGCTGGTTCTTCTATTTTCCCTCCTTCTCTGCCCCCAAACGCTTCCAAACTCACTTCATAATCCATAATAAATTCTGCCTCACTTGTGCGGTTCGCCACTCAGAGACTCAACAAATTGCTTCACCTTTCGCTCTTACGTTACTAGCAAATCGCGCCTCCTCATTGTCGCTGAGGTAATGTTTCATTCCCTCCCTGTTTTTGTTTTAGTTCTCTCTCATTGTCATGATTCCTAAGTTGTTCTCCTTCCATAATCCCTACATACCTCTCTGTTTCTGCAAAATTGACGTTTATAGTTTATTCCCTTTCAAAATCCCTAGGTTTATTTTTTCAGATCCCCTTTGATTATGTTTATGATTCGCGGATTGATGTTTTTATCTGACATCAAAATCAGAAAGAAAGGCACTGCGTTTTTATCTGACCTCTGTTTATTTTCCAGTGATTAAAATTAAAATGTTCCTGAAAATGTTGGCAGCTTGTTATTTGCATTTTTCTCACTGTCAAAAGCAAGTCAAATCTTGTAAATAGTAGGTAATTGGTCTATCATTAGTGTATAGTGATGAGTTGTCCATGTGGTAGGTACACTTGTGTTGTGTAACAGATATCATAATACTATGTGAAAGGGGGTTTTTTCTATTTGGATTTCTTTTTCTTATCTTGCCATGCCAGGCAGATACTTAGTGGTTGGTTCTCTCGTCTTGTCTGTGATATTGATATTGATACATGCTTGATGTGTTTTCTTCTACTTTTTGGGAAATGTTCCACATAGCTGCTATAATGGTGCTGTTTTACAGTTTCAGGACTGGGAAAATTAATCAGCAAAAGAATGTTAAGATTATAATCTGAAATAAATGCATGCAACTTTTTCATGAATGACAAAGACAAATGATTGGACCTCTCTTAACTATGCGATTCTAAAAAGAGCTTTCAATCATATAGTGTATGGACATTGTAGTTCTGGTAGGTAGAGTTATCATATTGTATTTCTCTAGATGTGTTTGATTGCAAGAGTGCATTCGTTTGTGCTTAATTTGCTAGAAATGTCTTTTTTAGAGTTGTGTTGTGAAAAAAACCACCTTTTGTGTAATCTTGAAATAACTTATGTTTTCCAAAGCTTATCCAAATGCAGTCCAAACCTGGTTTAAACTTTTAATTTACTAAAGCTAATATTTTCTCAATTCATTGTCTCTCTAAATCGAATTCACTTTCTTTAAGATTCTGAACAGCAAGAATATATGCTGCAGTTAAAATTCAAATGGCTTTATTGCATTTGAGATTTGACAAAATTTGAGTAGAAACAGCTCTAAGTTCTTATGCTCATCAGATTTTACACGTGCAATTATTGTTTTCCATACTGTGTCACTTGAATTAGCAATGTCAAATTGTCAATCACTAATAAATCAGTAGTCTTACAGCAGCCAGTTACTCACTGAAGATAACAGTGGAAGCATTGGGCAATAACAATGAGCAATTCCTCTGCTGGAACCTCATCAAAACCAAGAGCAGCTTCCTCACAACCATCAGAAACTTCATCCAAGCGCAAAAGAGGAGTTTTCCAAAAAGAATGTAAGAATTTTTGTTCTGAATTTTTAACATTTTAGTCTAGTTATCTCTCATTTATAATAATATTCTTTTTTGGTTGCTGTAGTGCAGCACATGATGTATGGCTTTGGAGATGATCCTAATGTGAGTGTTAAGTATTAACCCCTCCCCCTCCGGCACGTTTGCCAATGTACACATAATTTGTATTGTATTGTCTTGGTTATGTAACATTTAACTACATTTTTTTTTTCATGTAAATTTTAAAGAATAATGTCTATTAACTTGAACTTTTATTTTTTTTGCCACTGCAATTAGCCACTTCCTGAAAGTGTGGCTCTTATGGAGGACATTGTTGTGGAATATGTCACAGAACTGGTAAGGCTCTTTAACTTTTTAATTGTTCAACTCTGTCTGAGTGACCTGGAGTAGTTAGCTTGGTTGTCCTTATGCTAAATTTGTCTGCCAAGGTACATAAAGCCCAAGATATTGGATCTCAGAGGGGGAAGCTATCAGTTGAGGATTTCCTCTATTTGATTCGCAAGGTACTCTCTTGTTAAAAAATTTGCAAATAATTATTATGAAGATTAAAAGTTATTGGGGAACCTTGAATTCTCTATAGCTCTTTTCAAATAGTGTATTAAATCAAATATTACATCCCTGACATCATTTTTCTCAAGGTTATTTTAGCAAATTTTTATCTTAATCTCTCTAAATCCTTTTATTAATTGATTAAATCTTTATGTATTAGAAGAGAAACACAAAACTGAATAAATGAATTAAACAGGAATCCTGCACAAACTAAAGTAAAAATCCTCTATAACACACTTCTATATATTGAGAACACCCTACTTAATTGTCCTATCCTTTTATAAGTGTTTATTTCCTAATTTATTCAGAATCAGAATTTCACAACACAATTGTAATCTAACACTCATACTAGCCAGAAATTGCTCTTTCCAATCTGCCTTTATCTGCATGCTAACAATGAATATCAGCACTATTAGCATTTTATTAGCCTGACAAGCCAAGGAATCTGACATTTTGGTGACTATATACTACCAACACCCTCATTTTGAGACTAGGGACCGACGTACTATTATTTTACCATGAGTCTGCGGAGAACCACTCATGCATAATGTATAATTATGTTCTATATAACCTGTGCTTTTTATTCCACTCCTGTATAGACTTCCATCTCTTTGGTTTTGTAGCAATGGGACCATTAATCATTAGCATTATATCAACATGGGTCAAATTTTAGGTTGAGTTAACAGTGTTTTAAGGATCATTAAATATTGCCAACAAATCTAAATGTCAGTACCATAGATTGTAGAAGTAGCACCCTACTGACATTGGCAGAGGTTAATTTTCTGGTGGAGAAAACTTAGGTACAATACCTTATGTGTTGTTTTTACTATTCTCCAATAAGAATTGAAAATTCACCTCGATAATTTGCAAATTCTTTTAATACAAACTTTTATTATTTAGATTACCAAAGTAAAATTCAAATTCTAGTTAGAGAACAGTACAAACAGTACCTAAAGTACTATATCTAAGTTTTATCCGTTTTTGGTTCCTCAAAGGCTTAAACATGCATTGGCAGAAACCCTTCCTGCATGAACGTTACTTCACCATTTTTCATTAAGTCGAGCAAATGTACCATATTATAAGAAACTAGTGAAGACTAACTCAATCTTTTGTTCAAAAATGAAGAGAAAAATGAACTCACACTCACTCCTTTGGTGGTTGGTATTGAGAACTGATTACCCAACAACCTTGTGGACGACCTTATTCCGGAGATAGCGTTAAGAAATTTGAAATTGTCATACAAGCCTAGACACAGTTCACACAAAAAAACCATGAAATGTTGCAGCCTTCAATTATGAGCTAACATGCCATTAGGCTGTCTTTAGTTAATATGATCTACCTAATAAACGACAGAATCACACTACCATCATATTTGTTTGCCATTTCATGATAATCTTTTGTTGTTTGTCTAAGATCCATAATTTATATATGCAGGATTTGCCAAAACTTAACCGCTGTACAGAACTACTGTCTATGAATGAAGAGCTGAAACAAGCAAGAAAGGTTTTTGAATCAGACGAAGAGAAACTGAGGAAGGTTTTTGAGGTGGATGAATCAGTTGAAGGATGAATAATGAAGTTACTGAAATGCACTAATGCTGCATTCCAGTTTGATGCTGACCTGTTCTTTGTTGGTTACAATGTGTTTCGCTTTTTTGAGAATGCTCTAGATATGAAATTAATAACTAACGTCCATGATCGAATTGAAATTTTGTTTTATCTTCGTACTCAAATATAGTGTGTACATAATCTTAAAATCGATTTTTGCCTTATAAGCGCGTGTTTTTGTTTAATTTTAGAGAAAATATATTTTTTAAAAGCTCTCTAGAAGCTGAAAGAAAAAGTAATTTTTTCTTCAAAATAAATTAATTCAACACGAACTGAGTAGTAAGATAAGGGTTCGTTGGTTTAAGCTTTTAAAAAAAAAATGATTTTGCAGAATGTGTAATAATTTAGTTTTCAGAGCTTCTAAGGCTGTTTGTTTTATTCATTTTTAATGAAAAGTCACTTATATTTTGAATATAATTACTTTTGAACATTTAGTATTCTTGTATAAGTTTATGGAAAATATAAAAATAGATTTCTGATTATTTTAAGTAGTTCTTGAAAAAAAATGTAATTTATATTTAACTTGTAAAGTAAAAGTACGTTTACAATGGTAATTAAAAAGTAACTTGGGGACCTTTGGGTTTTATAAAATCTCTAAAAAATAATGTACTCTTTATATTCCTTTAATTTAAAATCATATTGTTTAAAAACCTAAACAATCGGCTCTTAAACTTTTAAAACAAGTTATTTAATTGAAAAAATAAAGCCAAGAAAGATGAGTTTTTAATATTTTAATATAAAGTAGATGTTTTTCATTTAGTTGCAATTATGAAAAGTATTTTTTATTTTAAAAGGTAGTTATAATTTATATTTTTTCATAAATTGCTCAAAATAATTAATATTTTGGTTATATTTTTAAAGTTAACAAATTAAAAAATTTTGAAAGTAATTTTAAAAAATAAGTGATTTTACATAAAGATACTGGCATAAATGGGCTTTAAATAACCAAAAGAATTAGTGATTTTTTTGTAGATGTACATTGTCAACAAAAGGATTTGTCTTCAATCTAGGTTGCCTCCAATACATCAAGGAAAAAAAAATTAAATCATCTTCATTTGTGTTCAAAGATAATGGTAATCATCACAAGAAATATGTACATAAAAGGCAAGTTGGTTCATAAATTTAGGAGCATAAGATTTAATCCTTTTTTATTCATGTTTTACAAGTAGTTTATCTTAAATAAGACGGCATGTTTTGAAAGAAAATCGATTCTTTTAAAATATTTATTATTTATTTGAATTAGACTACTCAAACAAAACTTATCTTTAGAAGATATAGATAAGATATTTATTAAACTAGAACAATGAGTCTATGCTAGTGTTGATTGGCGACTCGTTTGCTAAATCAACCCAGAATGAAAGACCATTTCGTGATTTTCATCAAAAAATCGCAATTTCAGCATATAAAACCTACTCTTTATTGTTCCAAGTTACCACCATAACAAATACCAATTTCCGTGAGACAACCAAAGTGTGTGATCAACAATGACCAAGGCTAATGGAGGCACGATGAATGGGTACTATCTAGTTTGCTTGAGTAACGATTTCAGACACGGCACAAAGTCAATGTAAGAAAGGTCTTCTCAGCTTGTGTAATATTTCGTCGTATCTTGACCAAAAAGAATAGCATGCCAAGAAGGCAAGCTTCAACGTTGTAAAAGAAAAAAATAATAACTAACAAAAGGGGGGCAGGAAACTCAAGCTTTACTATTACTATAACCACCTAATCATTTTACATTGAGGACATAATGGGCAAAATAACACGTATCCTGTATTCTAATCAAAGAATTGCTATTATATTTGTTTTCTGCTCCTCGGTTAGTGAGGTTGGGAATAGAACCTCAAACGTGACGTAAAGATCTCCTTTCTTTGTGCTCATATGCAGTGGCATGCCCTCTCCTTTGAACTTCCTCACTTGCTTTGGATTTGTGATTCCCTAATGATAAAAAAAAGTCTGTCAGATTCTGATATGTGCCTTTTCTTACACATACAGTTAAATATCGTATCAATGCCAATGTGACCTGCAACAAAGATACATCATGCTCACCTTCGCGCTTATGTCCACCAGATGCTCATCTAGGTGTTTAATAGTCTTCTCAAAACCGACAAGTGCTTGAACCTGAAGATATATTTTAAAAAATAAACTTTACAATGCACATAGAATTTTAAGGACACCAACAACAGACGAGTTAGTACGTGTTTGGATTGTCATTTGAGAGGCACCAAACGTCCGTTTGACGCATTCCAATGCACAAAACAGAGAAGTAACAACACTGGTGGATTCAAAAAAACATGGGTTACATTCAACTGAACTGCAACCAAAACACACCCTTAATGGTTTGCAAAATTGCAAATTGTTTTAATTCCTCAAATAGAAGTATACTATTAGTCTACTGTTACATGCCTTGAACCTGTCCAATATAGCTAGGAACAAAGTACAGATCATGTAATTAATAACCATACAAAGTTGCGAATTATTGCAATGTTTACCAGTGTTATAGTGACAGTGGTGTGCAAGTCGTTGCCTTCCCTTCTGAAGAGGTCATGGGGTGCTGTACTGATACGAAACTGCTCAAAATACCATATAGTATATTGTAAGCAAACTTCACGTTACCATGCATATACAAAACAGTTGTTAAATAAACATGAAAAAACTAAGTTACTGACCCTTATATCTCCAGACTCTCCATCAATTATGGGCTCACCATCCTCATAAAATAGCACTTCCTGTAAAAGGACAAAAACTGGTAACTCAACTGCACCACTACTGATGCAAATTTAAATTTGAATTTACTCACAACACAGCACTTAGGAAAATGGAAAAATAGAGGGTGTGAAAATGGAGTGAAAGCTTTTGATTTTTGCTCCTTTACTCCTTGTTGCTTTGGAGAGGATGAAAAATAATTTTCTGCTCATTTTCATGCTTTAGGCAAAGTAAATAAGTTTTTTGGATGAAGTTAGTCACATTTTTGTTGCACCAAGCAAGTGTATAGAATTTTAGGGGGTGTTTAGTTTGGTTTTTGTTTATATTTTCGGTCGATTTTTTTATTAATAATAACATAAATCGCACATGTTTTCATTTAAGTTCATATTTCCAAATTTTGGAAAGGAGATGATGAAAGCAACACTTTGGTGTTTTCATTTAAATCCCTTAACTCTTCAGTTCTTCTCTAATTCCATGAGTTCTGTCTCTCTATCTACATCTCTCTCTATTTTAAGCACAAAAATACCTTTCTTTGGACAACCCCTGCTCGAACACTTTGTTAGACTTCTACTATAGCTATGGAATTCCTTGATGAACAGGAGTATAAAATAGCAACAAAGGGCTCCACTAATTGATTTAGAACGGATGATGACATCATTCAATCAAATTTGATGCATGTACTCAGATGTGCTTAAATGGTTAAAACATTACATTTATTTCTTCATGCATGATGCACCAATATTTTTCAAGAGTGAAATCCAAATTATTTGAATCCTTTTGTGCTAGCCTAAATTGAACCACTGACCTGTTTTTACTCTTTTGGTCATCAGAAAATTCAAAAAGTATGTTTGGTGGTCTTTTCCCCTCATTTTTAATGTTGATAAATAAATAAATGTACAAACTCGCACACATTGAAATTCTTACAGGAACTTATCAGTTGAAGTGAAATTGTGGAATGGAATTTATAATATTTAGAGTACAATTCAAACATACAATGGTATGATAATGATTTTGAATAAATTCTAACTCTAATAGAAGATCAGACTCATTAATTATATCTTAATTCCAATTTTATTATCCAAATGGGGTCTTAGTGTCTTCAGAATTTAGATGAAACATGATTTGACATACCTCGTGATACGAACCTAAACTAGCTGTGAAGACCAAAAATTGGAAAGAGAGAGTGATGAAGAAAAACGAAAATGAGAGAAGTTGTTACTTCTGTTATGTGTAGATATAAGGAGATAATTCCATTACAGGTAGTGGCCCTTTACAACTGAATAACTCATTTAACCAACAATTATTCCAACTGTTCCTATTCTGCACAACTACTATTTAAACTCAAACTCCTAACTAACTGCTGCTGTAACCAATCGTGTTAACTAACTAACCCACTTGCTGTCCTAGTGTTTATTCCTTGTGTATACACCTTAGCAAACCTTATTTTGTGGCTGAGACCTATGCCTCACACCTTATAAAGCAGAGCTTATATAAAAAGGGATGTAAGACATGATATTATTCATAATTGCATATTGCTTAAAGTTTTTATATATAAACTTTGCTGAAAGCTTACCTGCCCATCTTGCATGCCTTTCTCAATATCAACAGTGATGAAATAACCATCTCTTTCATATTTAACATTTGGACATTGCTCACAAACCTGAACAGGTAAATTAAGAAACGAGTGAAAATTTTCAGATATGTTAACAATAGGAATAAAATAAACCTGCACATAACCCCTCTCCCGAATAAAAGAGAAGAAAAATTGTCTGGGCTTGAAAATTAACTAGAAGTTTCAGATACAAACAATGTCATCTAGGAAGAATTTGTAAGTTTGTATTATAAAGTATGCATCCCAATGAAAAGACAAAAAAACAAGAAAAATATCTGTTCTTTTAACATTCTTAAAGCTGTTTTACTGTTACCTGCTCTGTGAACTGTTGAAACATCCCAGGACCTATTTGCTTGTGATAAAGCTCATTTCTACAGTTACAGCGTCTCTTCCCAGGTGCTGGCTTAAAAACATTTTTCTCCCTCCAAACCTGATAATTAAAATGTTAGAGCCAAGGGTCATAGAAGAGAGATTGAGAAGCAGTCACCTAATACCTGAGAAGTTTTATACTCCTAACAAACTAACAAACCAGAGTGCTTAACAAATTAGATAATAACTATAATAGTTTACGACTTCGCCTTACTAGTGGTAAAGTATGTGCTCGGTGAATGTACTTAAATTTGAATTGCGATGCAGTAGAAAATTTTGTACTACTAACCAATTAGAAATGATAGGATAATGTATATATTATTTATTCATAATATCATCTTAGAATTTAGACTTATTGTCAATTCCACAAAATCAATTTATAAGGTGAGTACTATCCAAACTTTATAAAGACTACATGGTCATATGTCTAGTCGATTTAAGATCTCAAACTCCTGAGAGCTGACATCCTGGCAGCTACATTTTACTCAACATTTCTGGTCACCCCCTCCATAGGTAGTCCTTTTGAAGACATTGACAACCAACTTTGATAGCCGTGATTAAGGCAGTCTAGAAGTGACTGCAATTAAGTCGATTTTCCAACACACCTCACACCTAGGGTTATGTGCCTAGTGCATAGCAATGCAGGTGACCCAACAATAGACTTTGAAAAGACATTGACACTATTTTAGAATTTGAGCCAAGAGTCTAACTCAATTCCAAAAAGCTGATTTTGTGGGATTGATTTCGGTCCTAAGTCCAAATTGTAATATCAACAAATGTGACTTTGAAAGTAATTATGACAAAAGTTAATAATTTTCAATTAAATGACAATTCATGATTGAACGACAATGTCAAACTTTAAATGTTACTGAAGTTAAAAAAAAAATTCACATGACACACATACCAGCCTATCATTATCTCAGTACTGAATGTAGCTCATGAGCAGATATACAAAGTCAATGCATGGAAATGCAAAAAGAGAAGAGTATCTAGATATGAGGTCACCTTGAAGGAACCTCCCATGTACAAATCTTCGAGCGTTGCATCCAAATCAACAAGCACATCATCACCTTTGACAATTCTCTCTTCCTCCTCCATTGGACCTCCCCCAAAGAAGCTGAAAGAAGAAAGCAAGCATCCACAGTAAACAAAAATTCAACACTCAAACTCACTCATGATGAAATAGTTACAAATTGACTCACTCACATAAACGCGACTTACGAGGTGAAAATGTCTTGGAATTCCATTCCCATTCCACCACCTCTGCCCCCTCCGGCAGCATGCTGTTTCAAACCCTCTTCCCCGTACCTATCGTAAATGCTTCTCCTCTCGCTGTCCGAGAGTACTTCATACGCTATTGATTCAACAATTTATATCAAAACATTAATTAATTAATTAATTAATCACCGGTTTGATTGATGAATAAATTAATTAAATAAGAAAAATCATGAATAACAATATAGTATACCATTGTTAATCTCGGCAAATCTCTTATTGGCTTCTTGGTTGCCAGGGTTCTTATCGGGATGGTACTTCAACGCGAGCTTTCTGTACGCTCTCTTTATCTGCTCCTCCGACGCGCCTTTCGGTATTTGAAGTACGTCGTAATAGCTCTTTCTGTCCAAAATATTATTCGTTCATTCATAAATTAACGACAAAACTTGCATTGCAAGTTGCGTGCCTCGTTCGTTCCTTACAATGAATGGATCATTGTTCTAGAGAGAATAATAAAAAAACAAATAATGTAGCATGGAGAGAGAGAATGAATACCCGGCAATGGCGTAGAGAGAATAGCACAGAAGGCATAGGAGGAACATGAGGTTGGCTCTTGGACGAGCCATGAGAGAGTTGGATCTTGTTGCGAGGAGAAAAACAAATCAAATGTATGTGTTAGGTCTTTGGTTTTTGGTGGCCGGGGGAGGAGTGAGAGTGAAACTAAAACTGAAAGTGATTCCGTGTCAGGACTAAGATTTTCACGTTGTATGTTCCTACCAAATACTAATCCTACATTTACACGTTCGATATGGATACTCTATTCTATTCTCTCCCGTTTTCCCCCCTTCACATGGAGTGTTCGTGGTGCTGTTTCAGAAAAAAAAAAAAAAAAAAAAAAACCATCCGATCCAAACAGCAAACATCAAAAGAATTTAATTTTCTGTTAGGTTTGGATGACTTTCTAAAATAAATTTGATTTGATCCGATTCAATCTAATGCTGTTTTTACCAATACATTTTACATGCATTTTGAATTTTCCTATTGATATAACAAAGAGTCAAATAAGTTTTCAAATTTTGCATCCAAGTACTGCCATACTCAAACATTTTGCTTCATATCATGATGATTATATAATAAGAATAGCTACGGACTTTCTGGTCTATTAAAACTCTCAAAAAGTTATCAAATTCAGACCTTACATCCATGTACTGTCTTACTTACTTCATATTGTGATTGTATAATAAGAACAACTATAAAGTTTTTTTTTCCTATTAAAACTAGCATAGTATAAGACTCCAATAAGTACAACTTATTCAAGGCAAGCTATGTAATTTTGAAAGCATAAGATGTACTTAAAGTATTCAAAAACTTAGTAGTTAATGGGAAGATAATTCATTCCTAAAATAATTTTATCACATGATAACAATTTCATAATAAACAGTTTCATAAAAACATCAATCATTAGATGAGAAACCAAACTAGGACTGTAGAGGATCCCATCCTTATTTTTATTTTTTTATTTTTTGAGTCAGAGACCACGGGTGTCTTTCAACTCATTAGGTTAGAGACTTATCCCTTTGATAAACTCAAGTATGTCACGTGATTAAAAATTGATAAGCATAACGACAGAAAATATAAATATATAAAATCCCAAGCATTTTCTTTTTTTACAAAAGCTGAATACAAAACAGAGACATGCATCAAAGCCCTAAGGCCTATAAGTAAATGGGCTTGAAAGCTAGCCCAATTGCAACTCCAACCAGTAAAACAAACCTGAAGACAACGTAAAGACCTTAAAGTCAGGGGCCTTGCTATTGGCACCCATCATTATTATTACTATTTAAACCTCCCAAGAGTTAGTATTCTTTATGCTGACAAAAATGCTTTCACAACGGAAATAAGTTTTTGTTATGTATGTTCACTGTATACACAACGAAAACTTCTTTTTGTTGTATAGTTGAGTGTATATACATAATAGAAACAAGCTTTTGTCATAATCTAAAAAAAAAAAGTTCAAACTAACTTTCAATAAAAGAAGTAAATTGATCTAATATGTATACAAAAATAATTAATACAAAAAGAACATCTCTTTTATAGTTCATACATTTATTTATTCATGAAATTTAAATTATATACTAATTTAGTAGCTTTTTTTATAAAAAAAATGAGGTAGGGAAATAAAGTATAAAATAGATACAAAAATTGTTTTCATTAACTTTTTAAAATAAATAATAAGTTCACAGTTAAATGATTTAAGAAAAATGCTAACAATACATTATCTAACACACTCTTTTGAGCACATTCTCTCTTATTAGTTGAAATTTTTTGAAAATCACAAAAAAATTATGGGTCTCACATCTTATTTAATGATTCTCTCTCATGATTTTGTAATTTTCAATCATTTCAACCAATAATAGAGTACGTGTTAGAAGAAGTGTGTTAGAGACTACTCGCTCTTTACTCAAATATAAGCAAAAAGGTTGTAGACTTAAGTATAAGTAAATATAACTAATTTTACCCTATTTAATGATATAATTCCTAAAACATCATTCATTTAATTGCAATTATATTTTCAATGACTCTTTTTTATTTATGATATCAAGTTTTGAGATTAATAAAATTAAACGATGTCAACTAACTTTTTTAATTAGTGTAAAATTATTTATTTTTGTTGATATTTGCATCTAAAGAAAGTATGTTACTAGCATTCCTCATTATTTAAATATCTTAAAACTGCATAATCCTATTAATAAAAATAATATAATAATAATATATCATAACATAATAAAATTTATCAACTAATTATAAAAAGTACGAAAAATAATTATTATTTGGGGACCTAAGGCAACCACCTCAATGACGTTGCGGTTGCCACAGCTAGCCCAGTATCAAAAATAGTTCATTTGGATTTTGTGAAAGTGACTTATAACCTTTGTATAGACTTTTCAACATATTTAAATAAATTTCATAATTAAGTTCATCAATAAACTCTCATTTGATAAAAAAATATTCAATAAGTAATTAAATAACTTGTTTACTCAATTAGCCACATATCCATTAATTTAATGTGTGCACCGTGTAAATTTCTTGTTTGTTCAGAACTAAACCACGATGTAGTCAATAATAAGGACAAACTTTGGGTGCAAGTTTTATCTTATAAATAAATATATAGGTAACAACACGTCTCCATTTCATGCAAAATCAAGGAGAAACGTCCATAACATGACATTGCATCTCAAAATCATTTAAAGATGGTTTTGGTATGAGAGTTGGAGCTGGACTGCTGGAGAGCTGTCTTTTGGTTCACTGATCTTCAAAATTTTACCACAATCAAATAATTGGTTATATATTTTTATTTGGTGTAATTTATCCAAAATGAAACTAGGTGGCTTGGTAGCTCCCATGTTCTCGATTGAACTCATAGTAATTCTAAAAACAAATTCCAAATGATGTTAAATATCTGAAAGGAAACTTAAATGATCGAGTTAAATCAATTATGCTTTCTTTTGTTATTTACAAAACGAAATACACAATATCATGCGTACATTTTTTAAGTAATTTAAATTAGAGAAAAAGGGATATGCACTTTTACACTGTTATCCAATCACAACTCACCATGTATGGTAAGTTTGTTGACTTTTAAAAAATTATCTTAAAAATCATATAAATGGTGATTTATGATTGGATGATTGTGTAAAATAGTTTTACACTGTCAATGTATCGCCATTAAAATCTTTAAATTAAACATAAAATAATGAGTGGATATTACCTCTGCATTTGTTTTTCTAACCAATTGGCAATGAGAGAAAATCATCCAACCTTTTAACTCTTGAACGAGTTCTAACTTCTACGTAGTGTGATGTACCGCTATTTTTAGACAAGTGTTTTTCTTACGAACCTGAAACTTTATTACGGGTTTAATGCTTGATGGGTGCCGCTATACCCTAGGCATAAGGGAGAAAATAGGCCTGACTTTGACGGACTTGAGTCTAACTTACATCATAATTACTAAGTCTGTGTTTGGCCTATTTATCTGTTACAGGCTCTTTTTTAAGCCTTAGTCTGACCTGTTTAAAAGTCTGGTCTGGCCTAAAAGCCTGTTTACGTGGCCTGTTTTATAAAAGAGCCTATAAACAAGCCAATAGGCCTAACTAAGCCAACGAGTCTAAATAGGCCAATGGACCTTGTTCATCACATAAAATATTTAATATTTTCTAAAGATTAATATTAAATATAAATATTATATATATTATATTAATGTAATATATATAATATTATATATATTATTATATAAATAGACCAGTCTATTAAGCTTCATAGGCTTTTTTTAAAGCCTGAAGCCTGATCTTTTTAATTAAAAATGTTTTTTAAAAAGCCTAAGTCTGACTTTTTTAATAAATAGGTTAGGTCAGGCCTTTGGCAGGCCAGACCATAGGCTCTCGACAGGCTGCCTGACCTATTTTCACTCCTACCTAGGCTAGGCATATCATCAACGAAGAACAATGTTTATATATAACACTTGTTTTGGTCAAAAATACTAACAATTCACTTTTTTAATCACATTTCTATTATTACCTATAATTTATTAAAAATTATAAAATTCTATAAGTCTCACTTCTTATTTATACTCTGTTTGGTAGAAAAGAGATAAATAAAGTAGATAGAAATAAAATGGATGAGTAGAAATAAATGAAAAATAAAGTAGAAATGAAAGGTACTACCTCCGTTCCTAAGTATAAGACTATTTTCTATGAAAATTTTGTTCCTTTTTATAAGACTATATTCAAGTTGTCTCTTGCATTAATTATTCTTTGACCAAAATACGCTTAATCACTTTACAATGAATACTAGTATAAATTAATAAGATGAGTACTTCTCTCTCTTATGAGGATTGTATAAGATGAGTAGCACTAATTAATTAATTAGGTAGAAAGTAATTAAGTGGAAAGAGAGATGAGGAGTCACAATAATTGTAAGGGTAATTTTGGAAAAATAATACAAATTGTTAACAAATATAATGCTATTAACTAAATTAACCAACGTTCACCAACTTTCTTAAAGAGTGTGAATTAGTTAAAATAGTCTTATATTTAGGGACAGATGTAGTATTTGATTGAAGAAAAATAGAGAAGATATGAGAAGAGAGATTGAGAGATGGGTGAAAATATGCGATAAATATAGAGTGAAAAAGTATCCGTAGGATCCATATACTTTTTAATTCTCTTTTTTTCTATTTCTATCATACCAAACAAACTTAATTATTTTCATCTCTTCTATTTCTCCTTCCTCCCCTCCAACCAAACAAGTTATTAACGAGTTTCACATACAATTTAGTAAGAATGTATTTAGAATGTGTTGCTAGCATCCATTTTTTAGGTTGTAAAAAGCCCTGGTTGTTCTTGGGTTATAAAAGAGTGATGGAAATGAAGAGCTATAAGGAAAAAAGAAGAAAATAAATACATTAAAAGAATTGAATGAGCAGGTGAACTGATTATACTTATTTGTATTATTATTTTAATCTTTGTCTCATATAGAAGCCATGAATTTGAACTATCATTTTAGTGTTTTTCATGTGAAAGTTATCATGGCACATAACATGTCGTTTAAGCATCTTTGATGCAATTAATTAATTAGGGTTAACGAAAAGTCTAACTTAATTGAAAATTTACTATTTTAAGAATGATTTAAATACCTTTTTAGTCTTTGCAATTTAGCATTTTTTTGTTTTTCGTCCTTGCAATTTTTTTTGTTTTAGTCCTTACAAATTATATTTGTTTTGTTTTTCGTCCTTAAAGCAGTTTAGATAGCGCTTTGAACAGTGAAAAAAATGTTATCTAAACCGCTTTAAGGACGAAAAATAAAACAAACATAATTTGGAAGGATTAAAACAAAAAAAAACTACAAGGACGAAAAACAAAAAAAACGGTAAATTGCAAGAACTAAAAAGGTATTTAAGCCTTTAAGAATTAATTATTTTGACATTTTAATATTTTAGGAATCATGTTGAGATAAGGTTGCAATTTCGAAAACTAAAATGATTCACTCATTTTTATTTCTTGTTGGGTGAATTATATAAGAGCAAACTATAGCAACACCCCTGAGGTTTTATGTAATTACACAAGCATCTCCTATTTTTTTTAATCATTATTTTCGCCTCCCCTACAGGGGGTGTTAGTGTAAGGTTTGATGGGGTGTCAGTGTAATTTTTTCAAACATATAAGGAGTATTAATGTAATGTTTTCAAACTTAAAGGGGGTTAGTGTAGGAAAATAAAAAATGGTGGGGTTATGTATAATTTTATAAAGGTCAGGGGTGTTGCTATAATTTGTTAATTATATAATTATGTCAACACTTTGTTCATGCTTAATTATATAATTTATTTCTCTATTGTGATCAATGTACGATTTTACACCCTTAATACTATCTTTTACTCAATTCCTCAGTTTATTTTAATTAGAACTAATAAATTTTTTTAGTTACTTTTCCTTTACGTGTAACGTTCAAGTCCTTAGTTTTTCTACTCAAATAACAAGAGTTATAAATAATTTGAAATGGAAATTAATTTAAAAGGTTAATTAATCAATGAAATTAAAAAAGAAGGGAATTTTGAAATTTTGAGTGAAATATGATTTTTTTAGTAGGAAAGAGTTTAAAATAAGAGAAAATAGACTATGCACTAACAGTTTTACACCGTCATTCAATCATAACTCATCATGTATGGTGAATTTTTTTACTTTTATAATAATTACTTTAAAAGTCATATCAACGGTGATTTGTGATTAGATGACAGTGTAAAACTGTTTTACATTGTCAATGTATGACTATTAAATTCTTAAAATAATTCAATGCCACAATAGCCATACTAGAGAAACATAAATTATAATTTACACAACTAAAATTTATAATATATAATTATATAATTAAAATTTGTAATAAATAAATATTTTTGAACATTTATTATATTTTAATATTATGATATACTGTTACTATTAATTATTGATAATTTTTTTTAAAAATTATTCAAATTAAAGTTAGAACTAAAGATTTTGAAAATAATAGATTCAAAGAGATAAGAAGTTAAGTTAAATCATTTAATTAATATTAAAAACATGCAATCCTTCAAACTACCTTTAGTAAGATCTCTCTTTCCAAAACGATTTTTCTATCCACAAAGCTTGAATTCGAAATCTTAATTAAGAGATTTGAGTTCATTTATACTTGGACTAATGGCATGTTGATATCAAAATTATTTGAACTAAAATAGAAAATAAAATAAAATACTTATTAATAAACAAAAATTCATAAAAATATGGATTAATTACATTATTTCTACATAATGGATCCGTTTGTTTAAATTTATTTTAAAAAATACTTTTTAATAAAATAAACATTTTTTTATTTTTTTAAATTATTTTTTAAAATTTAAATAAACTGACCTAATGTCATGTGACTCAACTCTAGAGGTCTAGAACATTGAATGATTTCTCGATCTAGAGGGAGAGAGAGTGAGAATGACATTAATTGATAAAAAAAATCGTTATACTTGATGCATTTAAAATATGTGCAATAATTTAATCAATATTCGTAACAAAATAAATTAGTACAATTACAAAAAAATAAAATCGTACACTATACAAATATTTAATATTTTAAAAGAAAGACATGTGGCACATGCATGTTCATTAAATTAATGAAAATTTGCAGTATATCTTTTGTTAAAATTTTAACTGTCCGTATAAAAAAGATTTGAGTGCAATTCGTAAAAAGGTGATGATATTTAGACATACATAAATTTTAAACATCTTATCAATATTTCTAATTTTTTTTTATTCTTTTTTTCTATTATATTACATCACCAATTAAATTAATCACTTATCTCTTTTATCTTTCTACCTCTCTCAAAGTGTAGGATCTGTTTTAATTAATTTATCCAAAAATATTTTTAAAAGAAAAAAATAAAAAAATAATTTTTTTCATAAATTAAAATTAACTTATCATCCATGGCGACTAAGAATACTTTTCTTTCTAAAATTTATTACAGTAATTTTTGAAAAAGAAAAGAGTATTTTTAGTTGTGACATCACGTGATTTGGGTAATTAGAGAAATTCTCATTCTTACCAACCGTCAGAGCGTTATATTTCCAAACTAATTAATGTACATTAAGTGATTAACGTTGAAGGAAAGAAGTTTCTGGCGAGCGATTAGGAAAATCCAAGTGTAATTGAGGGGTGTTAGTAACAGTAAAGCATCAACGTGGGGGATGGAAGCCCCGTCACGAGGTTGTCGAGGGTGGATGAGCCACGACTGTAGCATTCATACACAGCCAACGTGGCACAATCTGCCACCACAGATATGTCTACATCACTGGGCCCCACCCCTGTGCCTCGCTTTTGCAGTTCTTTAAATTCCACGATAACCGTTTTTACACTTCAGCAACCCCGCAAAAAATTACAAGCACGAGGGGCTCGTTTTGCAAGTTGTAAAGAACATCACAGCAGCATATACAATACAAACATGCACTTCCCCTTCTCCACCGCATTCTCTACTCTCTAGTATAGTGTATAGAGAGTGACTGAGTGAGCACTAGCCTTTCTAATTTGTTTTGTGCTGTTCCTATATATTTTCTTTGCCAACAACACTTTTAATTATAATTTGTCCACATAAACCTCAGACATGGGAAGGGCACCTTGTTGTGAGAAAGTGGGGTTGAAGAAGGGGAGATGGACAGCAGAGGAGGATGAGATCTTGGCAAAATACATTCAGGCCAATGGGGAAGGTTCTTGGAGGTCATTGCCTAAGAATGCAGGTATCAACTCTTAATAATGTTTATTTATTATTAATTAACCGAGTTATTACTTTGTTTCTTCGGGAACATTTTTTGCTTTTTTTTTTTTTTTATTCATGACATTAATATAAAGTATTTATTAGTTTTATTTATTCGTCAGTAAAATGACCAACGACTTGTTTGTACCATTTTCTGTTTTGACTTTAAGTTTGAACTTCCGACAACAAATTAATTTTGTTGCTACTATATAGGAGTATTTATCGTGGAAGAAGTAATTTGTGTTATTGATCAATTGGTTTTTTTTTTTTTTTTTCTGACTGGCATATTGGGGTTTGGTAGGATTATTAAGGTGCGGGAAGAGTTGCAGGCTGAGATGGATTAACTATTTGAGAACTGACCTTAAAAGAGGAAACATTTCTGCTGAAGAGGAAAATACCATTGTTAAGTTGCACGCTTCTTTTGGTAACAGGTTAGTGCCAGTGCCATATTGAATATATTATTGAAAAAAATGGCTAAATTAATTTTTTATCTATATTTTATTTAATTCGTTTAATTTGATTTCTTTATTAATAAAAAGTTTAATTTAATCTTTTAATTTTTAAAATTGCATCAATGTTACCTTTTCATCTAATAAACCATAATGGCGTTAACGTTAATAGACACAGTATAAAAGTGATGCATGTCTAAATTTACTAAGATCACAGTATCAGAGAAAATTTCACTAGCATTTCTCTTACATTCAATTAAACAAAAAGAACATTGTCGCGATTTCAAATTAAACTAATTAACTAAAAAGAGTAATTAAGCCTCAAATCTCTTGTATTTACTGTATTACATTCATAAAACTTGCAAGAAATGAAAGAAGCATGTACTGTGGAGACTGGAGAATATTTGAGCAATTCGATGCTAGGTACTGCAAGGGCAATTCAGTTTGAACTGTCACTTTGGTCCCCGAAAATGTAATCCACTGTTACTTAAGTTTCTGAAAGTATAAAACTGTCACTTTAGTCCCTGAAAGTGCAATTTATTTGTCACTTTAGTCATTTTGATAAAAAAAATTTCTTTAAAATTAACGTTTGTGCCTACATTACACGTTATCTAACTACATGAATAACATGTCATGTAGGTAAATAACATATCACGTAAGCAGGAAAATTTTTTATCAAAAAGACTAAAGTGACAGACAAATTGCACTTTCAGGGACTAAAGTGACAGTTTCATACTTTCAGGGACTTAAGTGACAGTGGACTTAATTTACCCTTTATTTACTTCCGTAACAAAAGAAAAAAAAGAAAACAAAACAAAAAAGAACTCGGTTGCCTACGTAAGCTCAGATGTGTCGTTATTCGTAATTATAGAGAACGACACCTC
This sequence comes from Pueraria montana var. lobata, assembly GCA_026413185.1. NCBI lineage: Eukaryota > Viridiplantae > Streptophyta > Magnoliopsida > Fabales > Fabaceae > Pueraria > Pueraria montana. The sequence continues at coordinate 66,970,835 of CM048647.1, read as the reverse complement.
TCTCCACAACCAGTTTAAAATAAGGGAAAATTCACCAAAAAAAAAAAAAAAAGGCAATTTTTTCCCCCTGTAGCAAAAAAAAAAGTTTAAAATAAGGGAAAATAGTTCATATACGCCTAACACTGGTAAAAGATTTTAGACTGTAATTGAATTTACAAATTATTATATTTCATAATAATTATTTTGAAAATCATATTTATTAAATTTGTGATTGACTAAAACAGTGTAAGATTTTTTACACTAATATTATATAAATATTAAAATATTAAAATAAACTGCACTAAGGGCATTTTTTTTTTACATAAAAATCCAATTTTTTGCTTATTTCTATGCATTAATTTTTTCTTATAAAAAAAATTGTATAAATAATTGTATCATTTATATGTACTTTTTCCTGACAACTGGGGTAGATTGTGCAAGAAATATGGCGATAAAATTCTCTCATTTTGTTGAATGGGAAAAATCATCGACACTTAAGATAAAGAAATAAAAATAGATGAAATATAAGTAATCGATATAATTAATAATATTATATAATATGACGAAAGATAAAAAAAATAAAGATGTTAATTAAGTATTTGTATTAGAATATCTGAAAATCAGACTCTTGTTGAATATATAAACTGTAGAGTATTTTTTGTTTATCCGTAAAAATAAAAAATAAGTATTAGATATAAAAAGACAGTGAAATTAATTGCTTGTAACTTGTCGTTCACTCACTTTTTAAACTAATCAATACTATTTCTGATCCTAATTATAAACAATAAATTAATTTTTTTTGTCCTAATTATAAATAACAATCATTAATTTTTAGGTTAAATTTCTTTTATACCCTTATTTTATTGTTAACTTTATTCTTTATACATTCACTTATTCCTATGATAGTCACTTAAAGCAAATGATATTTTTGAAATAAAAATTGAATTCATGGTAGAATTAATTAAAAAAAATTGTATTAACTATTTTTTTTTGTATTAATGATTTGTCATATATTACTTATAATTAATACCAGAAGTACTATATGTTAAGTGTGTGTAAACTGTAAAGCAAACGTGGGTTAAATCACTTTACGTCATTGATGTTGAATCGAAAAATTAAAGAGGAAAAAAAATGATAGAGGACAATGGCCGATGTTTTGTTAAATGTTTATGACATAAACTAAATGAACATATAAAGAAATATATGCATGAAAATAGTAACTTTTCCATAAAAAAAATAGTAATTTTTTAATAAAGATAATTTATATAGATCTTTTACACTATTGCTTTTATTTGGCTTTTTTGAAAGTATAGTTTTCTATAATTTAAGAATTTGCTGATATTTATATTATTTAAAAAGATTCTTCTCATTTCTTTTTATTGGGATATTTACCCTCCGTTTGAAACGAGAAAAAAAAAAAGTTTAAAATTTAAATTAAAAAGAAAGTGAAATAAAAAAAATTAATTTTTATTTTTAAAAATCAACTTTTTTTTTTTCACTTTGTCTTCAATCAAATAACGAAAAATATATAATTATCCATATTTTTTTTTCTTTAATTTTTTTTCTCTCTATCAAACATACCATTAATGTTGTTTAAATTATGATTGGATGTATTCTTGAGCGGTTGTGATTTGTGAATCATTTTCTTGGCTTTTGACTTTTTGTCCTCTCGATTGTTTAAATTATGATTGGATGTATTCTCTCACAGTTAACAAGAAAATGAACAACGTTAACTATTTTCTTACCAATTTCACAAATTATTGTTCACTTTCTTGTTAACTGTGAGATTGGTAAGAATTTTTAGTTTTTTTTATCAGGTAAAAAGAATTGTTTGATTTTATTAATACTGTTCAATAAATAAGTTTATTTTAGTAATTCATAGTATTTTTTGTGAAATTACTTTAAGTAGCATTTTTTACAATGTTAGTTTCTAGTTTCTTATGTTATATTTTCTTTCTTAAATATTTATTAAATTTTCTTTATATCCTTTTTATATAAAGTAGGGTTTCTTATTCTTTTTATTTCTCTTATTTCTCTCGTTAATAATGTAGTTTCATTTTATTTTTACCATTATTTTTGGATATTTTTATACTGTATTATTTATTTTAATCATTACATTATTTAATATATTTGTTTTATTATTTTGACATTATACTTCAAAATATTGATAATGATAGATAATATGTTTATTTTATTTTATTTTTATTGTTTTTTAGATAATTTTTACATTACACTAATTAACATAATACAAATATGACATTTATTTAAATATATGTTATTTTTATCAACTTTCTTAATATGCGTGAATTAGTTAATCATGTCTTATAATTAGAGACGAAGGGAGCAACTCCCCTTTACGTGTTTTTAAATTTCATAAAGAAAGTTAGTCTTGAATTCGAAATACTTTTTACAATCACATGTATACCCAAAAATAATAATGATTTCCTCGTATTAATATTAATAATAAATTCTTCTTTTTTTTAAAAAAAAAAAATTATGCACCTCTCTTTTTATGTATGGATTATGTATAAACTTTTTTTTTTTTTAAAATGTGTGTATGTATAGGCGCGTGCAATTAATAACATAAATAATACTAGTACTATTGTCACTCGATGCCGTTTTGGTGATTAATAATGACGAAGTTTCTTTCTAACTTTTGGTGATTTTAGGTGGTCTTTGATAGCAAGTCACTTACCAGGAAGAACGGACAACGAGATAAAAAACTACTGGAATTCTCACCTCAGAAGAAAAATTTACAGTTTCCCGAAGATAGAGACTATCCAACCAGGTGCAGGGGTCATGGATACACCTAAAGCAGCGTCTATTCCTCCCAAGCGCAAAGGTGGTAGAACAAGCCGTTGGGCCATGAAGAAAAACAAAAGCTATACCCAAAGACCCAAACAAAGTTTCACTCAACAGAATAGTGACGTGGCAATCCCGCCACCACCCACTCCGTCTCTAGAGAGTGAGGGTTTGTCTAACGCCGTTACGGATTTCACGGTCCTGGACGCTGACGTGGCAGATCACCCAAGAATGGAGGAGCTGGAGGCGGAGCTAAATAATAATAATAATAGTAATACTATAAAATGTGATAAGAGCGTTTTGGAAGAAAGTACTGAAGATGATGACATATTGGGACTGTGTGAATTGGAGGGCATTAATGAGGGTAGCGGGGAGTTGGGCTTTAGTGACATTTTGGAAAAATGTGGGGTTTGGGACTTAAGTGAAGAGAGAGAGAGCAATGACGTGGTGGGTGGTGATGCGTGTCCCAACAAAACGACATCGAGTGAGAGTAGTGTTAGTGTGAATGGGGAAAGTACTGGAGAGTGGTATTCATGCTGTTCTTCCATGGCCTTGTTGGATTTGGATCAACACTGGGATTGGGAGAGCGTCATAGAGTTTAATAATGTTAATGTTGATGTTGCTGAGTTCGAAGAAGCTTGTAATAATAATAATAATTGGGAGGACCAAGAAAAACTGCTGACTTGGCTGTGGGAGGACGATGATGATTGGGAAAGTGAAAGCAAGAAGTTGGGAGAGACAGATCCTCAGAAACAAAACGACATGCTTGATTGGTTTCTCTCTTGATTCATCCAACAATAAAATTGTGTTTGCTCTGCCATTTTTCTTTTTCCCCTTAGAATTTGTATGCCGTACGGTTCAAAAACATCCGGTAGATTTGGAACAGACATTAGTCACTGTTACATTGCTTGCTAGGTACGAGTTAAATCCAGTTTAGAGAAGCTAAATCCAACTTGAAATATGGATTTCACTATGTACGAGTTAGAATTTGATTTTATATAATTAATTTATAGTACATAATAAATAAACATAGAATTTTCTATGAAGATTTTAAGATTTCACGTAACATGTAAAGTGATTCTGGGTGTACTTTCTGTACCATAAAGAACACTTTTAACAGTAAAAACCATGAATATTTATACCATGAAACTTGAATTAAATGATAAGGTATGCTTGGATAACCATTATGAATATATTTTTAGGTGTTGAAGATATTTTTTTTGGAAAGAGTACTCTTTGTATCTTTTATTCTGAGCATACTTTTGGAAAGAATGTAACAGTTATCCAAATATGTACATATATAATTTGTGACATATTTTTTTGGTTTATCGTGCTATATATATATTTTATCAATTTTAAGAGAAAAGAAACTTTTTTTAAGTTTTCTTAATAAAATTTTGATTAAGGATTGTTTTTGAGAATAAAATAAAATAATCCGAACACAATTGTAAAAATCTTTATTTGTGGGTTCTTCTTCTATAAATTGCGTGGTTTCTTGAGTTAGTAATGGTGTCCAGTACATTGCAATTTGTAAATGTGGTCAGGTAGAGTAGGTTCTGGATCTGCCTAAGATATTATGACAACATAAATGTATATGTGTGCTGTGTCTCTGGTTAAGGTATTTGGACGAAGGGGTGCCCAATTTCTTTAAAACAGTGGTCCACACTATGGCAATCATGAGATACTAATGTAAATTATGGTCTTTGTTTTTGTCTAAATAATGGAGCTTTTTAGTTTTTATTTTTTTAAAAATCATATCATATTATGTTATAGAACTAATAAAAATTACAGGGTTTACATAAAAAAATTAAAAATTACAAGCTGAATTGAATAAAATTATAAACTAAATCTGGTCTTTGTTTAATCTAAATAATAGCCTTTTTTTAGTATCTTTTAAAAATTATATGATATTATATTATAAAGTTGATCTTAAAATTACAGGATTCACGCGAAAAGGTTATAAAATTAATTTAAAATTTAGAGACTGAATTAAAAAAGAAATAGAATAAACTAAGGGTGTGTTTGAGATAGTTGCGAAAATTAGATTATTTCAATAATCAATTATTGATATAATCAATTAAAAAAATTAACTTTTACATAGTAAAATAGTGTGAAAACAGTTGAAAAGAAAAATAAGATGTTGGAGAATAATCATAAGCTACAAAATTTCAGATTAAAAAAAATAACTTATTTTTCAGGGAAAAAAAAAGCTTTGTTTAAATTTTAGCTGAGTTTCCAAACATCTTAATTATTTTGCAAACAGCTTTTTTATCAAGAAAATAGCTGAAATGGGAGATTATAATCTTTCTCAAACATACTCTAAATTTGCAATGTTTTAATTGTTTTTTTAATTAATATAATTCTATAACATTTGAGATAAATTTTACCGTAATTTACATGTGTGCGCGCACTAACACTAGTATTCTACCTTGTGCATTTCACAGAATAAATATTTATTTTATATAACTAGAATTTATAATAAATAAATAAATACTTCTAAATATACAGATTTTATTATAAATAATTTTGTGATAAATTATATTTTATATTTATGATAAATAATTTATATTGTGATAGAATGTTATTTTTAATTTTTGATAATTTTTTAAAAGATATTGAAATTCAATTTAACACTAAAGATATTGAAAATGATAGATTAAAAGAGATAAAAGGTTAAGAAAAACTCTTAAAAATGCTCTCATTGAATAAAAACTCCTAAGCATGCTCTCATTCAATATTTTTTTTTATCCGTAGAAATTGAAGACAGTGTTAGGGAGTTTACAACACTTATACATCCTGCTCACTCATCTGAGTTAGACCCCCTTGGTTGCTTTTATTCAATATAGATATTTTAATTTATATAGAGAGGGCAGAAGAGGTATGTGTGTGTATTAAGATTAAAAACACTTCTATTGAAGAAAAATTCCTAGGCATGCTCTTTTTTTTTTTTTTTTGAAAGGCTACAAAAACCCTAAGCATGCTCTTTGTTCAATATAGTTATTCTAATTTATATAAAAAGGCTAGAAGAGATATGTGTGTGATAAGAAAAATTCTTAAAAATGCTTTTATTGAAAAAAAAAAATTCCTGAGAACACTCTTGTTCAATATAATTACTCTAATTTATAAAAAGAGAATAGAAGAGATAATGTGAGTGTGGCATTAATTATTAAATTTTATTATGAATGATAAAATAAATTAATTAAAACACATAAATTATGTAACATTTTTAAGAAGTTACACAACTTTTTTTTTTGAAATGTTGATTGAACTTTTACAACTTTCAATAGTAATTATTTAAATAAAATTATACCACTCACATTTCCTATTTTCACTCTTATATAAAAATAGGTTTTCACACATACATATATGACATTATTAATTAAAATTAAGTGTCAAAGTTTTATATTTATAATAATTAATAATTTTATGTAGAATATGAAATTAACCAATTCAATTCATTGAAATATTTACCAAGGGGTCTAACTCAGTTGGTTGAACAGTGTACGTGAGTTGTTGTAAACTCCTGGGTATCTTTGTCTTCGATTTCTCCGGATAAAAAAAAGTCATTGAATTATTTGATGTTATCTATTAGATCATGAATATCAAATTTCATTTTATTTTTTTGTTGACAGATAAATTTCAAATTTCATTTAATTTGAACATACGTTCATCTGTTATTTAGTAATGGACATTTATTTACACTTTAAATAATCATTGCCAATCAAAATAAAATGTGATGAAATATTAATTAATTTTTTATTTAAAAAATCATAAATATAATAACTTTCAATTCAATGATTTAATTATTAATTTTATATTTAAAAAATATTAATTGATATAAGTACAAAAAAAATTAATAGCTCACTCCTTACTTCCCGGTCGGTCGGCTATTGCCTAACATTTATAATAACAAGACAGTACTATAAAAATATATTTGAACACTTTTTTTTTTTGAAATGATGATTTAACTTTTACAACTTTCAATAGTAATTATTTAAATAAAATTATACCACTCATATTTCCTATTTTCACTCTTATATAAAAATAGTTTTCACACATACATATATGACATTATTAATTAAAACTAAGTGTCAAAGTTTTATGTTTATAATAATTAATAATTTTATGTAGAATATGAAATTAACCAATTCAAATCATTGAATTATTTACCAGGAGGTCTAACTCAGTTGGTTTAGCAATGTGCATGAGCTGTTGTAAACTCCCGAGTATCTATCTTCGATTTCTATGGATAAAAAAAAATCATTGAATTATTTGATGTTATCTACCAGATCATGAATATCAAATTTCATTTAATTTTGTTTGACAGATAAATTTCAAATTTCATTTAATTTGAACATATGTTCATTTGTTATTTAGTAATGGACATTTATTTACACTTTAAATAATCATTGCCAATCAAAATAAAATGTGATGAAATATTAATTATTTTTTATTTACAAAAAACTCATAAATATAATAACTTTCAATTCAATTATTTAATTATTAATTTTATATTTAAAAAATATTAATTGATACAAGTACAAAAAAATTTAGCAGCTCACTCCTTACTTCCCGGTCGGTCGGCTATTGTCTAACATTTATAATAACAAGACAGTACTATAAAAATATATTTGAACACATTTTCAAATTTATGATAGCATTTTAATTTGTTCTTTACACGTATAAACTCTTATGTTATCATTGCACCCATAAATGTTGCGATTTCTAGAAATATGTATGAAGGATTTTCTAGTACTATAATAATGGCTGCAACAGAAAGGAACCGGAAAATTTAGGAGGAGGAGGTGGTGCTCCAATTTAAAGTAAGAAAAGTCTTTGAACTCAAAAAATACCTATAGAGATACTTTACATTTATCTTAACTTAAGTTAAGGAGATAAGTGGGGATTTGAACCTGTGACTTATTATATGCGAGTCTCTGTATTGCTCCACTCGACCAATCGCTTGAGATTTGCAATGGAAAGGATACCAAAGCTTAATCATGCATGAATATTATTAATAAAAGGCTAAAATGCACTTTTAGTCATTTGTGTTTTAGATTATATTCAATTTAGTTTTTTATGTTTTAAAAAATTTAATTTAGTCCTTTGTGTTTTTAAAGTGAGTCAAAATGATCCTTCCTTAACAATGATCATTTTCGATTTTGAGACATAATTTTGAAATTTTTTTTTACTAATTCAAAATGTGAAACATGATTGTTCGTTAGATTCATTTTTCACGCAATTTTCACTATGTTTATCACGTTTTTTTTTCATTCAAACATCAGTTGTGTTCTATAATTTTCATGCATGTGAATCTAATGGGACAAGTTTCACATATCGAATAAGTCACAATAGGGTTTAGAATCGTGTCCCAAAATCGAAAACTATCATTGTTTCGGAATGACCATTTTGACTTAATTATTTTAAAAACATAAACGCCTAAATAAAATTTTTAAAATATAAAGGATCAAACTGAATATAATCTAAAACATAAATGACTAAAAGACTATTTTAACCTTAATAAAATAATGCTATACGCATTAATTTTTTGGTACAAAATGCTATACTATTTGTTTATAAACATATCGCTACCTCTTAAAAAAAGAATAATAAATAAACATATATCTACATATTATATAATCTTTATAATGATAATCTCGGCTCAAACAAGATTGTCTCGAAGGATACTATAGTCTAAATCGGAAAAAAAAATCTTTATAATGATAATTAATTTATAGCTTAAATAACATTTTGGTCCTTATATAATCTTAATGTACTTTATTCTAATTAAATTCTTGTAAAATTTCTGTTGGCTGCATATCTGAATGGCTTTTGCTTTATTATTGCTGTTACTCATATCATTTTTTTAAACTTAATTAGGGAGTTTATTTACTTAGTTGTTATTGAGGTTATTGACCATTTACTTGAGGGCTGCACTTTTTGAAAGAAAAGTATGGAATTATAGTTGTTGATTGTTAATGTCTGAAATTATGATAAAATTTTCTGTCAAAAAAAAAAAAGAAATTATGATAAAATTTGAAAACATATGTAAATTTGTAGCAAATTACGGAGCTGTAAACTTAAAAGTCAGAGATAAACTTCACATTCGATTTATGTGGTAGTTTTAAATAATAGTTATACTAGATTTGTGGTTGCACCATCGTTAATAGCATTGGTAGTCAGGGTTATTGGGTTTGAGTGGTAATGGAAAAGTGTAGAAGAAAGAAGAGGAAGAAAAAGACAGAGAGAAGGAAGAACTTATATAAAAATATTTATCAAAAACTTTTAGATTTAAAGTAGCTATCAAGTAAAAAAAATTGAAAAATCACCAAACAACTTTACTTTTAAAGTTCTTAGTTAGTTTTAACTTCAACTTTAAAATAATTTTTAAACTCAAAAAAGTTATAGGCCAAACATTACCTAAGAGTTATAACTCATTTTTTTTATCTGAGGGGCATTTAGAGAAGACAAATTCTTTATTTTATATGGATGAGTTGTTATGCAATTAGCTAATGATGTTTGTGTTGTGCTAGGGAAGGTACTGGAGAGTGGTATTCATGCTCTTCTTCCATGGCCTTGCTGGATTTGGATCAACACTAGAAAAACTGCTGACTTGGATGTGGGAGGACGATGATGATTGCCGATTGGGAAAGTAAAAGTAAGAAATTGGGAGAGACAAATCCTCTGACACAAAACAACATGCTTGATTGGTTTCTCTGTTGATTCTTCCAACAATAAAATGGGCCTAGTGTCAACTGTTACTGTGTTTCTTTTTTCCCTTGTCCTCTTAGAATTTGCATGCCAAAGGGTTCAAAAATATCTTGGAGCAGACATTAGTCACTGTTACATACGAGTTAAATCCAATTTTAAGATTTCAACGTAACATGTAAAGTTTTTTTTAATGACAAATATTAGTTTGTTAGTTTTGTTAGAAATATCGAAGAGATTTGAACTTGCGACCTCTCCCTCTCCCTACTCTCTTAATCCTTAAGCCCCCCTTCCCAACCAACACGTAACATGTAAAATGATTCAAGGTGTACTTTCTATACCACATAAAGTATCAATTCTACCTAGACTCTATAAGTATGCGCAAAATTATCATATTTTTTACACATTCAGAAACTAAAATATTCGTTTATCCAAAAATCTTTATTCGTGGGTGCGTCTTCTATAAAATTGTGTGGTTTCTTGAGTTAACAATGGTGTCCGGTGCATTGCAATTTGTAAATGTAGTCAGGAAGAGTAGGTTCTGGATCTGCCTAAGATATTATGACAACATAAATATATATATGTCCTGCGTTTCTGGTTAAGGTATTCGGAAGAAGGGGTGCCCTATTTCTTTAAAATAATGGTCCACACTGTGGCAATCATGAGATACTAATGTAAATAATCATGATCTTTGTTTTTGTCTAAATAATGGAGCTTTTTAGTTTTTTTTTTATAAAAAATAATATGATATTATGTTATAGAACTTATAAAAATTACAGGGTTTACATAAAAAAAATATTAAAAATTACAAGCTGAATTGAATAAAATTATAAACTAAATCTGGTCTTTGTTTAATCTAAATAATAGCCTTTTTTTAGTATCTTTTAAAAATTATATGATATTATATTATAAAGTTCATCTTAAAATTACAGGGTTCACGTGAAAAGGTTATAAAATGAATTTAAAATTTACAAACTGAATTAAAAAAAAACAAGTATAAACTAAATCTGCAATGTTTTAATTACTTTTTTAATTAATATAATTCTATAACATTTGAGATAAAATTTACTGTATTTCCCACACGCACACACTAGTATTCTACCTTGTGCATTTCACAAAATAATTGTTTATTTCATATAACTAAAATTTAATAAATAAATAAATATTTCTGAATATATATATATATAGATTATATTAGAAACAAATTCATAATAAATAGATATTTTTTAACATATAAATTATATTTAGATTTATGATAAATAATTAATTTATATTGTGATACAATGTTATTTTTAATTTTTGATAATTTTTTAAAAGATATTGAAATTCAATTTAGCACTAAAGATATTGAAAATGTAGATTAAAAGAAATAAGAGGTTAAGAAAAATTCTTAAAAATATTTTTGTTGAAGAAAAACTCCTAAACATGCTCTCATTCAATATAATTATTCTAATTTATATAGAGAGGATAGAAGAGATATGTGTGTGTATTAATCTTAAAAACACTTTTATTGAAGAAAAGCTTCTAAGCATACTCTCGTTCAATATATATATAGTTATTATAATTTTATATAAAAAGGGTAGAAGAGATGTGTGTGTTAAGAAAATTTCTTAAAAACGCTTTTGTTGAAAAAAAATGGCTTAAATACAACTTTACAAAATTGAATATTAAATAGTATTAATGTGAATAATTTAATTCTTCATTAAATACAAATGTCACAAAAAAAATTATCATTGACTATTATAAAATTGAAGCTTTGATCAATAGTTAGTATTTGTTCAAGTGAGCTTTAATATATATATATATATATATGTGTGTGTGTGTGTGTGTGTGTGTGTGTGTGTGTGTGTGTGTGTGTTCTTACCAGATTTGGCAAGTATTCTGATGCGGTGACTCCGTTGAATTCTCCTCCATGTATGGTGGGGGTGTACCTGCAAAGACACTCTGACACTCAAGTTAGAGGCGCAGAGGTAGAAGGTAGGTATCGCAATTGGGGTTAAATTTTTCATACCTTGATTGGATGGAGTGTAGTTGTATTTATAGGATATAAAGAGATAGATTTGATAGGGTTATTTTCCTATTAAATCTCGTAATTTATGATAGAGATAATCTTATCTTCTATCAAGATCTTGTGCCTTGATCTTCTTATATCTTATCTTTCAGTAACATATACTGTTACAACTGCCTAGGTCCGAGTGAGCCATTCTATTCGGCCAGGTCAGCTACTCAGTGTAGTGCCGAGTCTGAGTAGTACACATGCCCCCCAAGCTTCTGAACACTTGGAAGAGCTTAAGCGAGGGTCTCGCCGAATTCGGGTTCCCATCTGGCCGAGTTGACGTTTTGTCTTACTCGTTTCGATCTGTTGGATTCGGTTTTGTAGTTTGGTCTTGTAACGGTCGCGTGACTTCGTCTTAGAGTGGTCGCATCTTTTCAGACCCATTAACTCGTAACGTTTCCCGAGGACGACGACAATGATTATTTTTGAATTTTGAAAACGTCCTCGGGATGCCCGAAGGTCTCAAGTTCCCTTAGCCGTTGATTCGTTTGGCGAAGGGTCTCGATCCAACGGCCCGAGTCGCTCCGCCCTTTCGCATTCGAGGCCAATGGGTCTCTATATAAGGGTTACTGTGTAACCTTTGTTCATTTCTACTTCTTCTTTGCGCTTTTCTTCTCCGGGGACCTCTGTTCTTAAGCTATTTTTTCTTCCTCTCCCTTGCCTTCTTCGCTTTCTTTCTTAGTCCAGGTACGCCCTCTGTTCCCCTTGTTTTGCTCTTTTCATTTGAGAATGTCTTCTTTTTCTGGGGAATCGGGGCGTTCCGGCAATGGTCGTATGCTATCGCCGGAGGTTCACCTCATCGGAGAAGGCTCCGATGATGGTCCTTCATTGCGTCGTTTGAACTCCGGTGGGGTTAGCAATGGCGCATCGCGGCAAACGCCATTGCTGAGGATGGGGGGTAGTTCGCCCCTCTGCTGCTTCCGCACAAGTGCCTTTGGCCCTTCCTACTGAGGGGGTTGTGGTCTTGGATGATTCCGAGGCTACTGAGGTGCGTCCTCTAGTTATTCAGCACACTCGGCCTCTTCTCCCTCCCATTCTCCCCCAACCTGATGAGCCTAAGGGTTCGAAGAAATCTTTTCCTCCTGTTACTACTCCGGGTTATTTCTGGGTAGCTGGTGAGGTGGGGGCTTATTCTTCTCGGTATTAGACCGATGAGTCTTTATCTTCTCTCCTCCAAGAGATTGATTTATGCCACTCGGAAAGGCTGGGTATGGTTTACGCCAAACCCTGTGGTCCTGACGAGCGTGTCTTCCTCTCTGCTTTTCCATGTCAGTCTCATTTTACTTATATATGTGAGGCTTTGTTTTCAGTTCTCGGTATTACGATGCCATTTGATAAATTTGAGACCGATGTTCTTCGGGAGCTGAATGTTGCTCCTACTCAATTACATCCGAATGCCTGGGCTTCGCTTCAGGCTTTTTGGGTACTCTATAGTAAATTTTTCATCACTCCGACTGCTCCCAAGTTTCTACATCATTATTCGGTTAAGGAGAGTAAGAAGGGTGGTTGGGTCTCCCTGACCGGGATCCCTGGCCGGTCCATTCTCGGTCCTTATACCTCCTCTTGGAAAATTTTTAAGAGTGGCTTCTTTCATGTTCGGCCGGGTTCGGAAGGGGAAATTGACTTTTTTTATGGTCGTGGGAGATCAAGGTTCCCTCTTTATTGGATCCGAGCTCCGAATAAGCAGTCATCTTGCCAGGTCATGGACATGTCTCCTGAGGATCAGGATGACATGGTTACACTGTGCAAGTTGTCGCGTTCCTTAAACTGTAAGACAATAGTGGGGATTCCTACTTCTCTAACTCCAAGAGAGGATTGGGATTGTGAGTATTCTTTTTTCTTTATTTGGTTTTCTTTCTTGTCTGTTTTTGCTAACCCTTGTCTCCTTTGCAGTTGTGATAGGAAAATTTGATTACAAGACCGCCAAGAAACTTAGGCTCGAGAAGTTAAAGAGCAAGGACACTGCCACTAAGGGGGTCTAGACTGCTACTCCTATTCCTTCCCCTCCTCCTCCTCCACCTCCTCCGCCTTCGCCGAAGAGGAAGCATCAAGAGGTTGCCTAGGGGGGAGACGACCCTTCGAAGAAGACAAAGTCGAGTCCTCCTGCTGCTCAGGCTACGGCTTCTCCCATTGAGAGGCACCTAGCCTTTCTCTCCATGAAGGATGGGCGGACTTCTCTTTAGGGGAAAGACTTCAACCCTCAGGCCTTTATCTGTGCCGACAATCTCGATCAAGCTGATCAGGATATGTTGAGGGATGTTAGGCCTCTGCTTTCGATGAAGGCTATTTCGTATTTCCAAGCTCGTTCGTGGGCCATTGCCCAATGCTGGGCTGAGGAGTTTGACCGCAGCCACCGGGAGCTTGTCTTGGTCAAGGAGGATGCTTCTAAGGCCGAGCAGGCTTTGGTTGATGCTACCCGGGCTAACAAGACTCTTCTTCAGTCAGTTGAGGAGTCTCGAAGGTCCCTTGAGGTAGCAGAGACCAAGTTGAAGGAAGTCGAAAGCCGGGAAGAGGTCTTAAAGCTTTCCTTGATTACGGCTAAGAACTCGGCGCAGGGGTTGCAGGTCGAGGTGGAGCGCCTCAATCCAGAGCTCGCACGGGTGAGGTTAGAGGCCACTGGTTCCGAGGCTAAGCTGAAAGCCGACTTGGGCGAGGCTATGGATGAAGTCATTTCGACTTATGAAGCCGGGTTCAAGAAGGCGATTTGCCAAGTCCGGTATTTTTTTAGGGATGCTGACACCTCTCTTTTTGATATTGATAAGGATATCGACAAGGAGGGGGAGTTGGTGGATGAGTCTACCATCCCGGGTGAGGAGGCTCCCGGGGCTCGGCTCAGCCTGCTGCTTAGCTTTTAGGAACTTCATGTATTTCTTTTTGTAAAGGCTTGCACTCGGCCTATCTAATAGGGTGCTTTTATCTTAATGAAGTTCGATTTTCTATTAAGTGTTGCCCCCTTCACTTTTCGTGTGCGTAATATTGGTTGTTCGTAGCCGGTTTAGGGTCTACGTTTTATAAATTAAAACTCGCTTTTCGTATCCTGCTACAGGTCTACATGATTTTTTAACTCAACTCATTTTTTGTATCTCGTAAAAGGTCTACACGGTTTTTAGCTTAACTGGTTTTTCGTATCCTGTAAAAGGTTTACACGGTTTTTAGCTTAACTCATTTTTCGTATCTTGTAAAAGGTCTACACGATTTTTAGCTTAACTCATTTTTCGTATCCTGTAAAAGGTCTACATGGTGTTTGTGCCGTGTATCCGATTGGTCTACTCGGTCTTTAAACAAAGATAATGTGTAAATGAGTAACTTTTATTAATAATGAAAATCGGGTGTGCCTCGTTAAAACCTCTTTGACAAAAAACCTTTTGGGAAAAAATGTCAAAGTAGGAAAAAAAGTAAATCACCACTTACAAATTTCTAGCTGTAACAAAACTTCAGACGAGTGGCATTCCAGGTACGAGGAATGGCTTTGCCAGATGGATGCTCTAGTCGGTAGGCTCCATTTCCCAATGATTCGGTTACTTTGAAAGGGTCTTCCCAGTTGGCTGCCAACTTGCCCTCTCCAGTTGCTTTCGTCGCTTCTCCGCATTTTCTCCAAACCAGATCTCCAACTTCAAAGTTTCTTGGTTTGACCTTGTTGTTGTATCTCTTCTCGGCTCTTCTTTTGCATGCCTCTGCTCTGATTTGGACCTCGTTAAGGGTCTCTTCGGTCATGTCGAGTGCGTGCCTTAATGACTGGTCGTTGTTCTCTTGAATAAAGTTTGCTCTTCGTAAAGAGGGTTCTCCGACTTCTACTGGTATCATGGCGTCTGATCCATATGAGAGTCGGAAAGGTGTTTCCCCAATCGTAGATTGCGGAGTGCAACGATATGCCCAGAGGATTGCAGGAAGCTCTTCTGCCCAACTTCCTTTGGCGTTGCCGACTCGCATTTTTAGTTCTCCCAGTATGACTTTGTTTGCTGCTTCAGTTTTCCCATTGGTCTAAGGGTGCTCTACTGAAGTTACCCGGTGCCGAATCCCGAGGTTCTTGAAAAACTCTTCTAGATTCTTTTCGACGAACTATTTTTCGTTGTCGGATATTACTGAGTAGGGGATGCCGAATCGGCATATTATGTTTTTCCACATGAATTTTTGTACGTTGTTGGCCGTGATGGTGGCCAAGGGTTCGACTTCGATCCACTTCGTGAAGTAGTCGATTCTAACCAAGAGGAATTTGACCTGTCCTTTAGCAAGTGGGAATGGTCCTAAGATATCCACTCCCCACATGGCGAAAGGCCATGGTGCCGTGACGTTGTGTAATCCTTCTGCTGGTAGGTGAGATATGTTGCCGTACTTCTGGAATTCTTCACAATTTTTTACGTTTTCGGCACAGTCGTGGCACATTGTCGGCTAATAGTATTCGGCTCATAAGACTCGGGCGGCCATGGCCTTTCCTCCTGAGTGCATTCCACATATTCCTTTATGCATCTCATTTACGACATACTCGGCCTGTGTTTTTGTAATGCATTTCAACAATGGTGCAGTGAAGCCTCTTTTGTATAGGTTTTCTCCTTCTATGACATAGTAACTTGCCCTTCTTCTGATCTTCCTGGCTTCCTCTCAATTTTCGGGGATGGTTCCTCCTTTCAGGAAGTTTCATACCTCCGTCATCTACTCTCGGTCTGCCGGGTTGATATTGGAAACTTCTCTGTCAATACTTGAAGCGGATACCGTCTCCTGTATGACAGTTCGATGTTGTCCTTTCTTCTTTGTGCTTGCTAATTTCGATAGCAGGTCGGCTCTTTTGTTCTGCTCTCTTATAATATGGTTGAGTTCGAACTCAGTGAACTAGTTCTTCAGCTAGGAAGCCAGGTGGTAATACATTATCATCTGGGGGTCCTTCGTTTGATAGGATCTGTTCATTTGTCCTGTGACCAGCTTAAAGTCACTCCAGCATCTAAGGTGTTTTGCCCCGACTTCTTTAGTGAGTTTTAGTCCGGCTAACAAGGCTTCATACTCGACCTGGTTGTTGGACGTATCGAAGTTGAATCTAAGTGATTGTTCTAAAACAATCCCTTCGGGACTTTCGATTATGACACTTGCTCCGCTGCCCTTGACGTTCGAGGAATCATCCACGTAGATGGTCCACCACGGAGAGGGTGCCTCTTCTACTGGTGTTAGTTCTGCGATGAAGTCGGCTAGGCATTGGGCTTTGATGGGTCCTTTTAGCTCGTACTTGATGCCGAACTCTGACAGTTCTACTGACCAAGCTATCATTCTTCCGGCGAGTTTCGGCTTTCTCAATACTTGTCGTATTGGGTGGTCTGTTCGTACTACCACTTGGTGGCTTTGGAAATATGGTCGTAGCCGTCGTGCTGAAGTGACTAGGGCTAGTGCTAACTTTCCGATCATCTGGTACCTCGTTTCAGTATCTTTCAGCACTCGGCTTACGTAGTAGACTGGTGTTTGCGTCTGATTTTCTTCTTGAATGATGACTAAGCTGATCGCATCCCCCGAGACTGCTAAGTATAACACTAGGTCTTTGCTGGGCTCAGGTTGAGTAAGGATCAGTGGTGAGGTGAGTAACGTTTTCAACTTTAAAAAGTTCACTTCGCACTCTTCACTCCATTCGAATATTTGTTGCTTCTTGAGAAGTTGGAAAAAGGGTCTGGCTACCTTTGCTGCTTTTGGCAAAAAACGGGATAGGGATGCCAGCCTTCCCGTTAGCCTTTGCACTTCCTTCATGCTACTCGGGCTTCTCATGTTTATGATAGCTGCGCATTTCTCCGGGTTGGCTTCTATGCCTCTATGTGTGAGCATGAAGCCTAAGAATTTTCCGTCGTGGACTACGAATACACATTTCTCTAGGTTTAGCCTCATGTTGTGTTTTCTGATCTCACCAAATATTTCAGCTAAATCTCCTGAATGTGAGTTCGGGTCTCGACTTTTGAATACCACGTCATCTACGTAGACTTCTAGATTTTGTCCGAGTTGATTTGCGAAAATCTTGTCCATCAGACGCTGGTAGGTTGCTCTAGCATTCATTAATCCAAATGGCATTACCGTGTAGCAGTAGTTAGCCATGTCGGTTATGAATGTTGTTTTCTCCTCGTCCTGTGGGAACATAGGTATCTGGTTGTAGCCGGAATATGCGTCCAAAAAACTTAGGATGGGATAGTCGAACGCTCCGTCCACCAATCTATCGATACTCAACAGTGGGTATAAGTCTTTGGGGCATGCCTTGTTAAGGTCTGTGTAGTCAGTACACGTCCTGCACTTGTTGTTTGCTTTCTTTACCATCACGACATTCGCAAGCCATGTGGTGTAGTGTACTTCTCTTATGAAACTGGCGCTGAGTAACTTTTCAGTTTCCTCTTTGACCGCTTTTCCCCTCTCGGCTCCAAGCTTTCTTTTCTTCTGGGAGATTAGCTTAGCCTCTGGACAGATTTGCAAGCTTGTGACAGTGGAAGCTTGGGTTGATTCCAGGCATGTCGGCAGCTGACCATGCGAATAGATCGACATTTTTTAATAAGACTTGGGCAATTGCATTCTCGGTTTCGCTTGTTAGCTAAGTCCCAAGCTTCGTGCATTGCCCAGTTTCTCTTCCTAAAGGGAAGGGTTTCACTTCCTCTGTGGGTTTCGCTCTCGGCTCACCTTCTCGGGGGTTGAGATTGGCCTCCTCCCTTAGCAATATTGCAAGCGACACACTTGTTTTGTGCCTTACTTTTTGGTTCCGGGACCTTTTTGCCGTTGGCTGTCCTTAGCACTCGCGGGCTGTTTCTTTATCGGCTTTGACTGTTACTATATCTCCTTCCGAGTTGGGGAATTTCATCGCCAGGTGAGGCATTGAGATCACTGCTCCTAGCTCATTGAGTGCAGGTCTGCCTATAAGATATTATATGAAGTGAGAGTGTTGACTAAGAGGTACCTGACTATGATGGTTTTGGATCCTTTTTCTTCATCTCCGAAGGTGGTGAGAAGGTCAATGTAGCCTCTGGTATCCACTTTTTCGCCTGAAAAACTGATCAGCTATTCGGTGTACGGCTGTATCTTGCTCTCGGGGATGTCTAACTGTTGGAAAGTGGACCAGTATAAGATGCCTGCCGAGCTGCCTTGGTCTACAAGGACCTTGCATACTAGGAAGTTGGCGACCTCAACCTTAACCACTACTGGGTCATCGTGGTTGGGTTCTATGTCTTTGAAGTCTGCGTCAGTGAAAGTTATGGGAGGCATGCTTCTTGATGCTCTCGATTTTATGGAAGCCGAGTTCATTGATCGAATATCACGTAGGTGTTTCTTCTTTGCCGAGTTCGAACTCCCTCCTCCAGCGAATCCTCCTGCAATTATGTTGATAATGCCTCGGAGTCGAGTCTCGGGAGGTTTAGTTGGTTGCTCTTGGCGGGGTTTTTCCGTTCGACTGGATTTTCTGTCGCGATCTTCTTCCATGTCTCGGGTTCGTTCTCGCTCAGACTTTCAGTTGTCGTCTCAGATAAAGCGTCGTAGTTTGCCTTGTTGGATAAGTTTTCCAATCTTATCCTTCAAGGTGGTGCAGTCTTCGGTGGCGTGTCCATGCACTCGATGGTATTTGCAAAACTTGGACTTGTACGCTTTTTCTGGTGACCGATTCCGAGTAAGCAAACTTATCAGCTCGGCGCTGCAGGCCTCTTCTAGGACCCAAGTTCTGCTTTCTGTTAGGGGAGTGTAGTGAGTAAATCTTGCGTGAGGTGGCTTTTCGGCCCTGGTTCTGCCGTGCGAAGTCCGCTCTCGGCTCGTTTTTGATTTCTCGCGTTCCTCATGCTTCTTATGGGATTCGCCTCTGACGCGTTCTCGGAACTTCGCCATCTCTTCCATTTGAATATACCCTACTGCTCTTGCTCTGAGCTTGTCCATGTCATGAGACGGCTTCTTGCAGAGGCTGTCTGAGAAGGGTCCGGATTTCAATGCCATTAACATGGCGGTTAGTGCTACTTGAGGGTTTAGGTCTCAGATTCTGACCAAGACTTCAGCAAATCTCTCCATGAAGTCCCTAAGGGACTCGATGTACTCCTGTCAAATGTTGGCTAACGCCACTGGTGTCAAATGGTGAGGCCGACTCATGGCGTACTGAGTGCCGAAACGAGCGACCAGGGTGGCGAAGGAGTCAATCGAGTGAGGAGGGAGGCGCGTGTACCAGTTCAGCGCTGCCCCCTTCAAGGTGGTTGGGAAGACATGGCACATGATGGCGTCGTCGTTTATGTATAAATTTATTTGCGTGGCGAACACGTCGATGTGTTCGTCTGGGTCTGTTAGGCCGTCATAATGGTCCATAGACAGAGGTTTCCACCCGACCGGTAGTGGTGTTTCCATGATGCCATCTACGAACGGGTGTCGTCTTGTTGTTTCGAGTGTTGCGTTTCGTCTTGGGAATCCAAATGGCATTACCGTTTCGTCTTGTTGTTAAGTTTTTTTTTTTTTTT
The DNA here is from genome assembly GCA_026413185.1 of Pueraria montana var. lobata. NCBI lineage: Eukaryota > Viridiplantae > Streptophyta > Magnoliopsida > Fabales > Fabaceae > Pueraria > Pueraria montana. Next base: position 66,950,855 of record CM048647.1, on the reverse strand, counting down.
TTTTACCATTGAAGGAGACCTACGTTAAAATTAAACTTTTTTTTTCTTGTTAGGTTGCTTAAAATTAAACTCCGTTGCTTCTATAAACAACTATTGCTTATGATTAAAAAATATTTTATTGCTTATAATAGAACTAAAATTTTAATTAAAATTTTAATTGAAACAAAAGTAAGTATAAATAAAAAAGTATAAAAGTGTGGATCATTTAAGGGTTGTTTAAAATTATATCATTGAAATAAAATGTGTATGAGTTACTTAAATATGATGTGACATTGTAGGTGTAACACCCTAAGTTCTATAATGATGAATATGCGATATTTGATTCAATTAATTATTTTGTAAAATGCCTTAATTAATTTACTTAAGAAAACACGTGAAAGGTGAAAGAAACATAATCGGAATTTAGTAAAAATTTTAAAATTTTTTAATTCAATTTTAATTGCGAAAGTTAAAATTTTCTTTAGCAGTTATAACACGTTATTTAATTCAACAAAAAGGTCAAGCATAGTTTCAATCGTAACTGATCGAATTAAATTTTTCTATATGCGGAAATAAAATAATGGAAGATGCGTAGGACTAGAAATGTAAACATATATATACATATATATATATATACATATATATATATATATATGTAACCAAAAGATATAACATACTCCCGGACATAAGTACAGAAAGAGACTACATGGTCCACATGATGACTGAATATGTACAACAAAATATCTGAGATGCTTAGATCTACCCAACCAAATACATGATAAAGCAAAATACGATCCTAGCTCTTAGAATAGTCATCGTCTACACCTACCCTATGAAAGACTCAACCCAGAAGCCTAGGTGGGTCGCTAGTCGGTGTGGTCCTAACAGTGGGACTCGTGAGAGGAAACCTCAAATGAATCCCCAAGAGACTCTCTCTCTGAGTCCTCCTCGGGTTCCTCCTCCGGATCCTCATATGTGTCAGACTCCACCAACCAACCTGCTCCACCGACTGGAGCCTCCACGACCAACTCTGCTGCTATTGCGGTTGCTACTAGCATCATCTGATTCCCCTCAGTAGGAATATCGTCCATGTCACAGGTATGTCCACCTCTGCCAGAGCCATCTCCCAACGCTCAGGGTCAATGTGCTCCCCCAACATTAACTCCAACTGTGAAGAATAAGGTGCAGTGGGAGTGCGCTCTGAGTCAGTCGGGTGTGGTCCTGACCCTCTAGATGACGTAGCGGCTAAAGAGACATAGATGACCTCTACCGGTTCGGCTTGCTGGTAATAGGGCGGCGTAGGTTGTGTCCACCATGCTAAATACTCGTATATAGTAGGATAAACTCTGAGCTCGTACTCCAACGTGTGAACCAAACGGATGTAGCCCGTAAAACGATTTACATGCCTAACCAAATAGGGCTCCCACCTCCCGTAGATGCACTCAACTTCCCAGAAATGTTGAGGGTCCGAGACTGCCATCTGGTCCTAAAAAAAGAACAAAACAACAAGAGGGTAACTCTCTGCTTCGTCAAGCAATACACACAAAACGACTTTAGAAGTCACAAACATCTACGATCAACCACTTCGATGTGGTTATCTACCGATCACACTCGACACCTAATCGTTTTCATTACTAGAACAATTGACTTATCTTTCACTGGTCAGCTGTCACTGGAACTCCCATAACTCAGTGGTCTTACACAAATTTAAGCTAGATGACATATTGGGAGTACACCTATTATCCACGGTACAATGGCAGGGCTCTCACCAATCGATGATGACTCGTAATTTCTGTTGGGATTGCCAAGTTGGCTATGTGACTAGCGTCACAACTCGGCACCATATGTCCCCCAAGGACTGCTTCCTTTCAATCATCTCCCAGGTACCAACTATGGTCATCTAATGCTCTGAGGACTGACTCCTCAACACTCTCCTCACAGAGTTTATTTTCTTTCTTCGTCGCCTGTGGGTTTCCCGCTGCACGTGGTACAGGTGCGGACGAATTGACGTCGAGCTAAAGGTACCACCTCTACGTTCACATATGCATATAAGTAAGGACTTTGCCTTTATCGCTACATCGTAACGATCTCATCACCCCAGGTGATGCGTCATTCGCAATCCGACATTGGTTCATAGATAACTCGCAGCCGAAATATCCCACGCTACTTTCTTACATTCTTGAAGTTCCAGAGATCCGTCGTACTCTCGTATCTTCATAGTACGACTCTCAACTCACATAAGTCACAGCGTGCCATATATTTTACTACGTTTTATATATTCCTTACCCTCTCAAGTGTCTTATGATTTAAAAAAAAAATTATACTCACCATTATTCCTCCACGCAAAGGTCCTAAATCATTTTCTATGTCCAATGCATAAAAGAAAGAGTTCATTTATTAATTTATATTTAATAAACTAAATGAAAAAAAATCTCTTAGATCATTTAAATATGCTCACTATACAAGTTATATTTATCTTTGAATAGCAATTTTGCTATTAACACTATAAATCAATTCTAGTTACTACAAGTACTCGCGTCGAGTCTTGTAGACACATCACACCAACAAACAATTTTACCACCAGATTCAAACTACAGTCGAGAGATCCTATCACCAAAACAGAGAAAACCACACTTTCAATATCAAATGCTCAAAGTTTTCCTCCTTGAGACTTAAATGAATCAATCAAAATAATGGTTATATTATATCCATTATCTCACATAATCAAAATATTAGTTAAAGGTAAAATGACAAAAGTACACGTATTAATAATCACATTTGACTATTGAGTCAAATTTTTATTGGCAGTACTGAATGTGAGCTCTCACTGAAACAAGCAATTGACCTCGGAATTTAAAGATTTTTGTATCAAATCGAAGCTCTTGAAATCTAGTTTATAGAAAGGTGTCTCACTTATAAAATCAACATCTAGACAATTTTATAAAAATTTTCTAAGTCAGCAACTCTAGATTTTTAGTGCCCACTGAACATAGCTCAAAGAAATGTAAATTTCTCCCACTTTCCAAAACTAAATTAACTGAAACTTTTTATGGTTTAAAGCTAACCCCTTGATCTTTCCAAAAGGTGTTTATTGCTTCCAAATTCATTTTCTATTGTTCACAGAAAATATTACTAACAGCTTACAATTTTGACATCAAAACAGGGTCCTAAACCATTGGTTTGTTTCTTTTGAAAAAAATTAATTTATAAATTATGCTTGGAAATTTTTGTAATATACATGGTTAAAAAGATTATTTTGTCTGGTTTTTTAAAGGTTTAATTAACTTTCAAAAGAATTAAGTACACAGGAAGAATTTTAACAAAAACCGAGCCCTGTTCCAGTGAAACCCCAAAACAGGACAGTCCACTTTCGAGCCATGGATGAACCCCAAGATGAAATTATTTTTCAAAGATGACAACATAAAAGTGGTTTCATTTTATGTTTATTTTCATTCAAAACAAATTTGATGAAAAACCAACGGTTAGATCTTTCAAAAATGGCAAAACAGTGAGGGTTGTTCCATGCTAAACTAAAGGACAGCCACTGCCAACGAATTTTTAGTTCACAATTTTCAAAGAAAACTTGATCAAAATCATTTTTGAGAAAAAGGTACATGATCTCACTTGTTTCCATAGCCATTTTCATTCCAATTACAAGATGAAAATGAACTTACTCCTTACATGCAAAGGCTCACAACTACTGCCAAAAAGAATTCAACACCACCCATCCACTTTCAACTCAACAAACAATTCAAACACATCTCAATTCTCAGCAATGGAGGCATGCATGTATGCTATGGTTAAGGCCCCCAACCCTTAACCATATTCTCAACAAGAAAAGAAAACAAAGATTCCACAAGAGACTTCCCTCACCTTGGTTCTTGGTTCCAGCTGAGAGAAAGGAATAAGAGATGAAGGGGAGACTAGGTAGAGAGGATGAGGGCTGTCAATGGCTTACATGCAAAGCTTCAAGCTCCAAAAATGGCTTCCCCTTCTCTTGTTGGTGTCTCGGCCAAGGAAGGAAAAGAGGTGAGAGAAGAGAGAATTTTGTGTGTGTAAATTTTGCTTGTTAGGAGGATTAGTGAGTGAGTGTGTGAGCTTAGGGGTGTGGCCGTGGGTTTTGGGGTAGTTAGGTGTTGAGTTTAGGCTAGGTGTCAAGCCCTTGTGGCTTGCATGTAGGTTAGTTGTCATGCAATTGAGGTTAGAGAGTTTAGTTACTAAGTTTAGTTTACACAGTGTAATTTTACACTATGTAATTGTAAAGAATTTTACACAGACAATATGCGTACTTGATCATTAAGTATATATTACACTGCACAAGTAAATAAATAAATAAACAACATAGACACTTCAATCACACAGAATTTTATAGCAGCTTATAATCAAAAACACAGGAAAGTAACTACAGATAATTAATTGTAGAAAATTTATTCTAGATAATTACTTATATATATATATATATATATATATATATATATATATATATATATATATATATATATATGTGTGTGTGTGTGTGTGTGTGTGAGGAGGGATCCACTTACTCCAAGAGTAAGTATAAGAGACTTACTCTTCATCTTCACCATTCATTTTCTTGAAATCTAATGGTTGTAATGACTAACTAATCTTAACCATTAGATTTCAAGAAAATGAATGGTGAGGAAGAAGAGTAAGTCTTTTATACTTACTCTTGGAGTAAGTGGATCCCTCCTCTATATATATATATATATATATATATATATATATAACTGAGTTGAAATTTTCAGGGTGTTACGGTAGGTACTAATTAATAAGAGATTAAAAACTCAATATGGATTACTTAAAATTGTATTCATTGGATATGCTCTTATAGGCACGAGTCCTATTATCTTTAGGAAAAAGCAACTAAATATTAATGATTGTTTGGAACTAGGAAATCAACGTCGAAATTTGGTCATGGGTTAAGGCAAAATTTAAAGAAGTAATATTTTCTTTTACTGATTGATAATTATACCATTAGGATGGTTCGTTGTTAAAGAAAAAGGAGTGGGAAAAGTGGAATCTTGTGAAATATAGTTAGTTTGTAATGCTGACAGTAGATGGAATGTGTTGTAATCTGGATTAGAAGAATTTATTTTCTCTCTGGAAGTGTCATTATTATTTTCATTATTGCTATTAATGTATATAATAATAATTTCATTTGATAATTGAAAATTTAACAAATTTAATCTATTTTAACTTTTTTTTATTTTAGGAAGTTGAACTTGAACCTCAGTTTTTTATGAGTTATCTATTTTGTTTTAAACCGGATAATTTTAAATTATCATGTGTGATTCCTAATATACTTTTAAATCAAAATCTTTTTATTTATGTGATCAGATTCTAATTTATATGATGCTATTCTATTACCTTAATTTATTATACTTTTATTTTGGATATTCATTGTTATATAATTATATCTCATTTTAATTTGCCTAACTTGGACCTAAGTTCCTTTTTGGGTATGCATCTCCCTAGCCCATTCTTGAATATCTCCACTTGGCCCATGTTAATTGTCACATTTCAGTTCCTGGAGAGTGGCTAGGCTACACTTTTTTTTTTGTTAGCTTTGCTATTCTCATCCCACAATTTGCTATTCGCACCACCCAAGTGAGTGGTTTTTTTTATTGATTTCCCAAAATACCATTGTACAACGGAATAACGATTTCATTGTACACTTGTACAACGGAATCGGGATTCCGTTGAAAAGTGTGCAATAGAATCGTGATTCCGTTGTACAAATTTGTTGCAACCCCTTGTACAACGGAATCACGATTCCGTTGCACACTTTTCAACGGAATCACGATTCCGTTGCACATGTTTTTTTAACTTATTATAATTTTTTCTAAGTTTTTTTATATTGAGTAATGTTTTTTGAAATGTATAAATTTAGGTTTTAAAGACTTGGCAAAAACAAACATACCAATTTAATGCACATTGGTCGATGTATCTTATAGGATTAATATAGACCGTTGGTTTTAAATACTTGGCAAAAAATAAACATACCAATTTAACATACTTGGCAAAAATCCTATATTTTGTCGGTGCTATTATGTTGCACATTGTTGTTATTGTTATTGTTTGTTCTATGATTTTAATAGAGAAATCGTTCATTCTTTCATTATATTACCAGGCGCGCGCGTGTTGTTTATAGAGTTTATAAAGAAAATTGTAATAAACTGAAAACATCAACATTATTTATATAATAAAATGTATATACAAAATAAAAGTTTAGATACAAATATAAAAAAATACATCATAAATCAACCGCCTCTGTGGCCACCGCCCTCGGTCCTCCTCCTCTGTCTGCGTCCTTGGCTGCTGCACCTAAGCCACTTTATGCTATGCACAATAGCCGCTGCACCAACTCATGGTCATACGTGCCCTCAGGAATGGCTCTGGTATGCAACAACCTCTCTGCAATTGCAGACATCATCCAGTACCGATCCTACATAAACGAAAATTAAAATTAATAATTTCAAATCGAAAAAAATGTAAACAATTATGGAAAAAGTGTTTGCATTACATTACCTCGCTCGAGTAATCTACTCCATCTACAAACTTTGGCAGAGGGTCACCAGGCTGAGGTTGAGGAATAGGGTCGGACATACATACTGGGTGTAACGACCTGCCTTCGTTACATAACTATCAACAAGGGATTTCATTTTATTCAATTTAAAAAAAATTAAAAATCAAACTTTCATTAGTTTATTTATGAAAATACCGTATAAACTTTTCTCAATTTCAAAGCCAACATAGATACAATTCAAAACTTAAAACATAAATCACATGTACATACTTCTCTTACAGGGTAACCACATAAAAACTCTATGCTAGTCCATTATATATAAAAGACTAAACAAAGGAAAGAAGGAAGAGATTGCATCTTCAATCTCATGCTCACTCCATCTAATAAACCTCCAAGAGGAAGAATCCACCTGGAAAGTCATCTGCTCCTCGAACACAACGTCTGAGATCATCACAAGCATAAACCACAAGTGCAAACAGCACAAGGGTAAGCTTACCAAACAAAACTATGCATATAAGTACATAAGTAAATTTCCAAAGTATTAAGGAATAGAAAGAGAAACAAACTTTGTATACTTCAATATAATACTATACATAATAACTGAAAACTCTACACAAAACTTAGTTTATAAACTTATATCAAAACTTAGTTCATTAATAAACACCAATAAACAACACCATCATCACAAGGTGATGTACAACATAAACCACTAGACAACCTTAGTCAACAAAACTGACTCTACTCCATGGAGTTTCAACATCATATGAGCGGTCCCTCATAGGCCCTATCCCCTACCATAGTCTGTACATTCTGACCATTTAGGGAGTCCCTTGAGCTGACCCTATGGGAAAAGTGAGGTTTTATCGAAAATAGACTAGTGCTATAGTAGCTTACCTCTGTAGGTTTGCAAGACATTACATCTATAGGGATTCGCCCACTCATCTATTCTATAGGCCCACTGTTAGCCATCACGAAAACCCCCAACACTAGGTTGAGAGCCTACCTATCACCCTCAACTTACGTGCCTACTCATATGTTTGTGCACCAACTGTGCACACCTATACATCAACTATGCACATACAACATTTGGAATATTTCTGTGCACTAACTATGCACCCACCATATTCCAGCGACAAAACATATTTGGAACCCCTTACAGTCTGAGATGGCACCTCCGTACTCACCATCTTCTATGGCCTGACTTAAGGATCCAAATACATCTCAACAATCCACAATCCTTAACCATGACAACAACCCATCCCCTATACATTAAAAGAGTCACTAAACCTCTTAGGAAGTAATTCTCAACACTCCAACACGCCATTCGGAGTCAAAACATAGGAGTGGTACTTGGAAAAATATCTCACTAGGCGAGACCCCTGGGTCACTTTAGTGGGTCGGAGTTCTGGCATGAAACTCCCCCTTCCAAGTATACCATTTTTTTCTATAAAAAAAATCTTTCTAAAGGACATAGCTAACTCCTCTTTAACATATAGGGATAGTTCCAACACATAGTTCACATATATCATCATCTCATCAACATTCCATTTAAATTTCTCAACAAAATTTTAAGCACCTCAATCAACAATATAATAATCTCAACAAATTATATCTCATTAACCATAATATACTAACCCCAACAACAAATTCATTTTCTCATAGATAAACTTACTTGTGAGCAAATCATAGAAATAAACAACATGATTACAAGATCCATCCTACAGTCAAAAGACTGTATCACACAAAACATATTTCAAATATTAAATACTCAAGATTCACATTCTTGGAACTTAAAATGAAATAGAACAGGTCAATGGATATTACCTATCAACTTCCTTACAAAAATTCATACCTCAATAAACAAACATCACCATTCCAATAATTCTATCATATTAACCAATTTGATCAAATAAGGTCGATTTCTCTTTGACAGTACTGAATGTGAGCTCTCACTGATTATAGCAAATGACCTCGGAATTAAATTTTTTTATATAGAATTAAAGCTCTTGAATCCTATTTTTCAAAATGTCATCCCAATTGTAAAATAGACAACTAGAGAATTTTCTAAAATTCCTACAAGTTGACAGTATCGAATGTGACTTTCCAGTGAACATGGTTCAAAGAAAATAAATTTTCTAACACTTTCCAAACTTTTTTTGAGCTGGGATTTTTATAGGACAAAGGTAACACATTGTTATTTCAAAAATAATATCCCATGTCCTCAAATTCATTCCCAATTGTTCCCAGTAAAATTTTCTCTAACAGCCTAAATTTCGAACTCCAAACAGAGCTCCAAACCCCTGCCATGTTTCTTTTCAAAAAGTTAATTTAGAAGTTGTGCATGATAATTTTCATAATTTATATGGTTAAAAATCTTGTTTTGTCTAGGTTTTAATGGTACAAACTCTAAAAAGAAAAGATAATTACACAAGTGTAAAATTTGAGAAAAATCAAGACCTGTTCCAGTGGAACTCGAAAAACAAATCAACCACTTTGTGGGTCAGGGATGAACCTCAAAACAAAGTTATCTCGCCAAAGTATCAAAATGAAAGTTGTTCCATTTTGTGTCTATTTTTATTCAAAATAAATTTCACAAAAAACCAACTGTTAGATCTTCCGAAAATCACAAAACCGTGGGGACTGTCCAGAGTTGGACGAACCAAATAGCCACTGCCACTTTATTTTGTGGTTTGATTTTCACATGCAAAGCTTACCAACTAATTTCAAGAAAATTTGGGCATGGTCTCCTTTGTTTTAGGAGCCCCCCAATCAATTTTAAAAATTAAAACAATCCAAAGACAGTACATGCAAATCCCACACAACCACTGCCAAAGGGTTCCCAACCCATTCCATCAATATCTTAAGTTCAAACACCAAGCAACACAACATAAACAACAAGAGGGGCATGCATGTTGTATGTGGTTGAGCCCCCTAACTCTTAACCACACTTAAACTGAAAATAGAATTCACAAGGAAGCTTTCCTTACCCAAAATTCTTGAAATTTCCTTAACTTTTGCTATGGAATCAACTAGGAGGAACATAAAGCAACATCAAAACAAGCTTCAATCAAGATTTCATCCACAACCCAAAATTTTAAATGAAATCCATTTAGTAGCTTCTTGGTGGAAAGAGAGAAATTAACCAAGAGATCACATAATAAAAAAAGATAAGCTTACCAATTAGATGGAAATCCAAGAAGCTCTATAGAAAAAGGAAACAAGCTAAACTACAACTCAAGAGAGAAGGAAGAAGCGAATAGAGAAGGGAGAAGCAGATGAACTTTTGCTATTCGTACCCCTATTTTTTTCTAACCTCACACCCCTTTTTCTATAACAAAAACCACGTAAAGCATAAATTATTACGAAAACTACTAAACATACAATAATTCCATAAGTAAAACAATCTATTTTATTTATGTAGTTCATTAAATAACATGATTTAAATTTAATTCATTTTTCAGACATCTGTTACTTATCTAGGTGTATTCTTCTACACTGTCCGATGATTTTTGGACCATATTTCTACAAATCTTCTTTACAAAAATTCACACAGAAGTAAGTATATAAGATCTAAAAATCATTGAAACTCACTAAATATCCAACAACACATAACAATTCATTCCATTTATTAATTAACTCATTACGTAACATAATTTAAATTTAATTTCTCTTATATTTTAATTAAATCACTTATCATACATTACGAAAAATCACAGTGTTACATTGGGCTCCGTGCTACCTCTCCTTCCTCTGGCGGAATCACATATGGATGTGAATGCTCATAATACCACGCAAAGTAGTCGGAGGTGCAAGCCCATGGAGCATCCTCTGGCACATGCTTGCCCAGTCGCACTCTATGCTCCTCCCACTCGGCCCATGTCTGAATAGATGTCTGAAATGGAGGACGAGGAGGTGGTGGTGGAGGGATCCCCTGTACGTAGCCGAACTGCCTCAAAACCCTTTCTGGCAGATACGGTCGCATGTCTGTGTCACACCTGATGTGGCCAGAATAGTATGTTTGCTCCAAGAAGGGTGTACCAGCGGCAGTCCTGTATCTATCATCATATGGGGACCAGACGACGTCCTCCATATGCAACTAATCTAGCTACCGTCTGGTCTCCCAAGTCTTGCTGGTACCCCTCGTCACCTTCCATCTGGTAGCAAATGGAAGCTTCAGGTCATAGATGACATCCTCCCATCCGCCAACTGATGGCAGATGCGCAAATGCCCACGCCTGTAAAATAAAGAAAGTAAATTATGTTAACATTTGTATTAAAAAATACACAAACAAATATTTAAACAACAAATAAATAATTCCTTACCATCAGTAGCGTCATAGAACCTCCACACTGCTTGCTCTCACGCAAGCTCGCATAGGAGAGATAGTCGTAAAGATACGCCAATACAGATACTCCCCAAGCGTACTAGGAGCAGGTGGACAGATCGCTGAGGTAGCAGAGATAGAAAATGTTCACATGTGTGGAGCTCTTGTCGGCGAAGATGGTACAGCCGAGCAAGTGCAACAAGTACGCCCGTGCGGCCCACACATATGAACCAAACTGCACATACCTCTCATATAGCTCCCTCAGCCATATGAGACGTACCCTAGCTCCTGTCGTAGCAGCATCTGCCTCATCGTCAGACACCAAGCCTAGCATGGTCCTCAGCAACATCCTAATGTCAGCCTTTGAAAAGGCGGTCGCTGGGCCGACAATCTGCAAGCCTGTAATAGGCAACTGCAGCAGAGACACATCATCTAGAGTGATGGTCATCTCTCCAATGGGCAGGTGGAAGGTGCATGTCTCCTGAAGCCACCTCTCAATAAAGGCATTGACGAAGCCTTTATTCGTGATATATCGCGCATGATAAAGGCCCGTCAAGCCTGACTGATCCACATATGTCTGGACCTGTGGCTGGGTAGGGTAGGGAATCAACTTTCCAGTGTGGCTGACCACTTCAGCTCCTCCCGAGGCTGATCAACCCAAATATGTCCAGCGATGTGGTCCTTGTAGGACCCCAGCAGCGTATCAACTACAGGACCATAAGGAAATGACGGTCCAATGATCCGATCAGCAAACGAGATCACTAGGGCTGTTGGTTGTGGTACCTCTGCTACCTCTGCATCTAGCTGAGGAACCTCTGGCTCAGGCAGCGGCACGTCTGCATCAAGCTGTGACACGTTTGCCTCAGCATGTACATGCTCTACATCCTTTGGCTCATCGTGTTGTACTCCTCCAACAACACAAGTATCATCTGTCCGACGACGGCGAGCAGATGCTGTCACACATCGCTGGTCTGCCCTGGATGGCTGGGCAGGCTTACCAGCATCTGCAACAGCATACTTCATCCAAGCCATAATAAATCTGTAAAAAATTAACTAAAATACTTAGAATTCGATAAACAAAAAATAAAGTCAAATACTATATAACTAAATAAACAAATAAATAAACAAACTAACATTGTAAATATAATACATTTAAAAATATAAAATTTTTATTTTAATACTTTTTTTAATTAAAAAAATTATTGAATTAAATAATAATTTTAATTTAAAATTTAAACATTAAAAATATTACTGTAAATATATAATACAAATATAATTAAATATTTTTCTTTTAAAAAAATTACTTTACAAATTCAAAATTCAAAATTTTAAAAAAAAATTCAAGCAACACAACGGAATCGTGATTCCGTTGTACTGCGTTAAATTGAAAAAAAAAAGGAGGGAGGGGATGAACCTGTTGGGGAGACTTTGGGGAGAGAGGTGAGGGAGAGACATTGTATTGGGCTTTTGAGGGAGAGACGTTGCAGAGGAAGACAGTGTGAGGGAGAATGGGGAAGGAGAGGAGAATGGCCGAAGGGGGTGAGAAGAAAAAGTGGATGTGGGGCAGGGAAGGTGAGGGGGTGGGGGGAAGAGGAAGAGGTGGGGTGGGACATTGCTAACAGGGGTAAGGGGGTGTTTTCACCTTTTTTGGGATGAGACTAACAATTCTTTGGTGTTTCTTTGGTGTGAGAATATCAATCCCCTTGCTTTAACTAACTGGAATGTGAGCGTTGTTAATGGAACTTCCTGTTTTGCTAAGTATATCCCTTGCTTTAGTTTAATTTTTTTTACAAAAATACCTTTCACAAAAGTACATTTCCGTTGTTCATTGCACAATTCCTTTTTATGTCGAGGGTGTGAGATATCAATATAAACGGGAAACTAATTTCTATTATGTTATTTTTCATTAAAAAAATGAACGCAACAAAAATATGTTTTTATTGTATTAAATTTTTATAAAAAAAAGTAATTAATTCTAGATATAAAACACCTTTATTAAAGTAATCAAATTTTAAAAACTATATTTAATTTTGTTTAATTAACAACATAAAAATATTTTAGTTAATACAAATTTACTAGAATTAAACTCATAAAATATATAAAAATAAATGCATTGTCCCTGCATTACATGGTGTGTATTAAGTGTATATACATGTTCATACTTCATACGTACATTTGTGTGTGTCCCTTTACACGTGGCTCAGATACTCTGAATACTGACACTGTGTTCCTCTCATCGATCGCCACGTCAACAACGAGACGTCATAGGTAAGAAGGTAGTATGATGTGGTAGCACCGCGAGAAATGCATACGCCAACGATGACTTTAATGACAAGGGATGCAATAAAACGATGCCACGTGACCGAAACGGAGGAGCGAGTCGAGCGACACACTTATTGGTTTTCTATAAAACCCCGCACGTGCCGTAGCAGTTGAGCTGAAATTCAGAAGAAGAAAGCAGAACAAGGGAAGAAGAAGAAGAAGAAGAAGATGGAGAAGTATCAGATCTGGAGCAGAAGAATAGCGTTGGGAGCGTTCGCGTTTGCTCTGCTGTTCCTATCGGCCTCAGCAGACGACGTCGTTGTGCTTTCTGAAGATAACTTCGAGAAGGAAGTTGGTCAGGACAGAGGAGCTCTCGTTGAGTTCTATGCTCCTTGGTAACTTACCAATCTTCTCGATCTCTTCCTCTCTCTTTCTATCAACTATTACTTCTTACATCATTACTTTTATTTTTTGAAATCGTTTGGTAGGGTTTATTGTTAACCGATTCCGATGTTATTCCTTTTTAGTTTCCTTTCGATCGCATGTGTTATTTGCGTTGAACGGTTCAACTTGTCGTTTTACCATCTGTTGATTTGTAGTTAATAACTTGTAGATGATACGATACGATGCCGTTTGACTTTTGGTGCAATTTAGTTCCTGTAGATTCTATTTAGAGCAGTGTCCTTTAGTTTGTTTATTAGGGTGATTTAGTGTCACTAGTTTAGTTTGTCCCTCTCATTATGAACTTATTTTTGAAATTAATGGATTAAATTAAAACTATTATTGTTCTTTATTTAACTGCTAATTTATTACGGGTTGAATATAGTCTTTGATTCCTTTAATCAAGTAATTAGTGGATAATATCCCTCTAATTAAAGTAGAGGGACTAAAAGGTGCAATTAAGCTTACTACAATTTATGAGAATTAAACAATAGAAACTGCCATCCTTTTTATCATTGACATTGAGAGAAGAAAAGAAACATACGAGAGTCAAGACACAACAATAGAAACTTTTAGGATCCACTTGGCACGTCAAGTTGGAATTGTAGTTTAAAGTTGTAAATTCAATTCCAACCTTGTCATAATTGAAACTGGTTCAGAGTCATAATTCTTTTGTTTGGGTTATACAATAAATTAGAGCATAGAATTATAGTTGAATCCATTTTCATTTTGGCACCTTTGAGTTGGGGGGGGGGGTTCGCCGGGAATTCCTTCCAAAGCCTGTTGAATAATTTTTATGGATTCCACCATTTCACCAATTCGAACTAAATTTCATAGAAGTCAAAATATGAAGAAATCAATATGTCTAGATACCCACTTTTTCTATGGATAAAAGATCTAATTGATAAAGGAAGCATTGTAAGGATCAATTAACGCGGTTTTGAACCGATACAATAAAAACTGCTTACTTATCTCATGATAGAAAAGTCAGGAATCCACTTATGTAATAAAGTAGATCCCCCGATATTTTGAGCAGCGGTGTAGTATCAAATCCCAAAGATAGAAAGTATTTTCTCTTTACTTTATAAATAAGAAAGAAAAGACTTTTTCCAAGATTCTATAGAAATGGATATATTATATAGAAAAGTATATGATATATAAAATCGAGACAGTTACCTTTCAGAAAATGATAATGAGGGTGTTAATGCCGATGCTTTATTCCCTTTTCTGAAGGTAGGAGAAAAGATAAAACTTAAAAAAAGATGAAATTCTTTATTAGTCATTGGTGAGGTTATGTTGGCTTTGAGTGGGAAAAAAGAAAAGATCCATAGGTGGCAGTAATGATGGTGGTGGTACCATGGTAGTGGCGGTGAGGTGAGAGGTGGTGGTGAGTGGTGACAATGAGGTGAGGATGGCAGTAGATGTGCAGGGATGGCAGCAGGAGCAACAAAAACATGGAGAGCTATTGCAACTTCGAGAGTGAAGTTATGAATTGTGATTTAAAGGGTAAGGATTAGAAGTTGGGAAGGGTTAATTTTAGTTGTGTTATAATTCCTTGGAATTTGTCTTTGAATTGTGATTCCATTTCTAAAATGACTTCCAAGTTCCAAACAGCATAACTCAGGTCTCAGTTCCATGCCTAACCCGATGTGCTTCTAGTAAAAAGATAGGGGGTAAAAAGGGAAAACAACTAATTACTACTCCTTCAAACAAGTTAAACATCAATGCTCCCAAACATCATATCCACCAAAAAACTTCATGAGCATAACCTATTCATTGTACTAATTACTAAGTAATTTCCTTATGTTAGTATGCACACTAATATGTCATTATGTTTACGATCACTCCCTCTTTTTGTCGTAATAGGTGTGGACACTGCAAAAAGCTTGCTCCAGAATATGAAAAGCTTGGTAGCAGCTTCAAGAAAGCCAAATCTGTTTTAATTGGCAAGGTCAGCAGCACCCTGGTGTTTCTTTCAAAACTTCGAATAATTTGCTTTTTTATGTTTACTTAATAATTTGTTTTGTGGTATTTTTTAAGCTTCAGGCATTTTATGTATTTATGATTGTTTGTGTACTTTGTGAATGTACTCACATTTCTTGTGCTTGTATGTTTTTATTGTTTCTTTTTGGCCTTTCTCAATGACGATTCAATAATTTCATTACCCATTAAATTGACAAAGCTTACTTTTTAATGTAATTTAGGTTGACTGTGATGAGCATAAGAGTTTGTGCAGCAAATATGGAGTCTCTGGGTACCCAACTATTCAGTGGTTTCCAAAAGGATCTCTTGAACCCAAAAAGTGAGGAGATCTTGTCTATTGGAATATAACATTGAGACAGTTTTATATCTCAATTCATAGTTATTTACCTGTCAATTCACATCTATCATTACTTTTGCTTTCAATACTTGATTTTGGAAAATTTCCATAGGTATGAAGGGCCGCGCACTGCTGAATCACTTGCTGAGTTTGTAAATACAGAAGGAGGTACTGCTTGAGCTTTTGAAACCTTGTGCTTTAATTTCTATGAAGGCAAAGGCATTGTGATATTAACATGTTTGTGTAACTTCTAAGGGAATGTAGTATCTTGAATTGGACATATCAGAAATTAGCCATCTTGCACCAGCTTTTGAAAAAAGGAAAAATATTTTATGTAGGAAAGACTTTACCAAGCCACTAAAATTTTTGGTTTCATTCATGTCTTATAAGAACATCACTGTCTACACACTTTCCCTATATTTTTTAGCTGTTATGGTGATGTTGCTGATAGGCATCAACACAATTTGGTTTTCCCTTTGTCTTCTACTATGTGCTTTTGGCTTGCAATTTAAATAGGATTTCCTAACTAGGAGATTTGCTCGCAGGAACAAATGTGAAGATTGCTACAGCTCCTTCCAATGTAGTGGTGCTAACACCTGAAAATTTTAATGAGGTTGTCTTGGATGAAACCAAAGATGTCTTGGTTGAGTTTTATGCACCATGGTACTGACCAATAATTTTCGTATTGTATCTATTTTTATCTTTAATTCATGTTTTGTTTTGGACTAAAATTTGGTAAAATTTAATTTACATTATACACTGAGTATTGTGAAAACACTCGTACTGCCAGATCTAATAAATTTTGTGATTCTTCTAGGTGTGGACATTGCAAAAGTCTTGCTCCTGTAAGTATATCTTTGAGGATTCCTTGTTATCAATTTAAGGTTGGGGACTTTAATTTTTTGTAAAACCAATAATGTTAAACCTGACTATGCTCTTTTTTCCCTTCAGACTTACGAGAAAGTTGCCACAGCATTTAAATTGGAGGAAGCTGTAGTAATTGCAAACGTGGATGCTGATAAATATAGGGATCTGGCTGAAAAGTGAGTTTTATTTACCTGATCTATTTTGCGAAGTAGTTGTGTTTGTTCTGACTGAATCAAACTTTAGAGGTGAACGCCAGTAGAAGTAAAATTGTTTTTAGAGGTCCTAGACTGATGTGCACGTTGCATAGTGCTCATTCATAGTTGTCTTCTTTTCAAGTCATAATATGATGGAATATATGAATCTTTACCTGTTCAGGGACTATCTTTGTGTGTAATTCAGATATGGGATTTAATAGAATATAGCAAGAAGACAAAAATAATATAGGAACTGAAACAGATGAATGTGTTAATACTGCTAATAAGGTGATACATAACTAATGTGATTACAGTGGTTAAGAAAACAAAAAATCCTGCGAAGACGATAAAGATGGAAGATTACAACATGATAAATAATTGAAGTTTGCTGGAATAATATTTATGCAGGTACGATGTGAGTGGATTTCCTACCTTGAAGTTCTTCCCAAAGGGCAACAAAGCTGGTGAAGAGTACGGAGGTGGAAGAGACTTAGATGACTTTGTGGCTTTTATCAATGAGAAATCTAGAACAAGTCGAGATGGAAAAGGACAACTTACTTCCCAAGTTAGTGAATTCACATCAAAGAAAAGCTAGAGTTTTGTTTAATTTTATATTTTGGTGGGGGATGAAAGTTAAAAGTGTTGCACTTGGTATCTTATTCATACATTTGATATTTCTGTATAGGCTGGTATAGTAGAAAGCTTGGATGTCTTGGTAAAGGAGTTTGTGGCTGCCAGCGATGAAGAGAAGAAATCCGTGTTTACTCGAATCGAAGAGGAGGTTGAGAAGCTTAAGGAGGGTTCTTCCTCGAGGTAACTTGAATATTCTAGAAAACATCATCCTTCTAGAATATTTCTAAAGTGGCATTTGCTTTTGGTTATGCCACTTGAGAATAGCTTAATTTGCATTATTGTATTGCATCTGCAATCTTTGCCCAAAATGAGAAACTAGATGCGATAATCCAATTATCCTTTTTTATCATTAGGTACGGGAAGATTTACTTGAAAGCTGCCAAGAATTACTTGGAAAAAGGTTCCGACTATGCTAAGAACGAAATCCAGCGCCTACAGCGCATACTTGACAAGGTAATACTCTTTCAGTCGAATCAAACCTTGAAAGTTTTAACTCATTCGTGAAATAATTATTATCGTGGTTGAACTTTCAAGTCTTACTTGAGATTCACCTGGTTTCTTGAAATAATTGTTTTGCAATAAATTAGGGTTATACTTTTTGGTGGTAAATTTTATTTATTTGGTTGTAAAGTGAGATTAAGAATTGAATGCATAATCGCGCTACTCACTTGCCTGTGTTGATTGATTGATGCAGTCCATTAGTCCTGCGAAGGCCGACGAGTTAACTCTAAAGAAAAATATCTTGTCCACATATGCTTGACTTATTGGTGCATCGTTAACCATCTCTCATGGAAGCTCGTGATCCACCGCAGCTCCTGATGATTGTTTGACTTTGATATCGAAATTGCTGGGAGATATTCAACGTGGATACTTGTAGTGCTTAATTTGAGTTTGTACTATTATTGACCCTATCTTGCATGGCGCTTTTGGGGGTAAAGATTACCATTCTTCTCCCCCATTGTAGTCTACCTGAGCGGTTTAAAATTTTGGGAGACGACAACTTTTGTCTTTTACCATGTGTTTCTTTCGCTATTTGATGGTAGCCGTAATATTTGCCACGTTACACGACGATTATCTATTCGATACTGGTGGCCGATTTGCTTATAAATAATTACTATAAGAAATGCACGCAATAATCAACTATCTCGAATGAAACCGATGAAAATCAAAGTAAAAAAAATAAAATTCCGAAGCCATAGGACTGCTAGAGAGCAGCTGGAGCGGGACAACAAAATCCCGTAAGACAAGATCAACACTTTCGGCCAAAACTAACACAAGCAACCATCTCGTATTGGAGACGCTGGATACCGACAATTCTCCAATATAGCAATTAACCTTTCCGAATACCCATTGATTAAGACCCTGCATGTCATAATACCATGTCCATGGTTGAACTCGGGGTTAAGGAATACCCATTGATGAAACCCTCCTCAATACTCTCTCTCGTCAACCAGAGATTTCATAAATGAGCATGATCTTTCCTCAGGATCTATGTTAGGAGCAGGCTCTTGGTTAGAACCAAAAGGCAGGTCCAAAGAAGCAGAGCCAGGAGGCTGTGTTCTCATCTGCACAGATCTTAGAAGTGCAGCTCTTCTCAAGTCAGCTGAGTGGCATATGTCACTTGGAGATGATGGGAAGCGGCCTTCAGAATCCGACCCTCGCTGACGAGGCTGGGGGCAAGAAACGGTGGAAACTGTGGAGCCATGAGAAGCATTTGAACTTGAGGAAGGTGCTGAAGATAATGCATTCTGCGGTCTTTGGTACCTGTGTGGAGAAACTGGACTACTGGGAATACTGTCAGGTTGGGACGAGCAACTGTGCACAGGAGTCTCGCAAAACCTCGAGTCATCTGAATCTTCTGACATAGGTGAATATTGTAAAGACATGTCATCTCTGAAAATAGATTCAACAAAAGAAATTATTTACAATAAATTTTGAATCATATTAAGACAGGGAAAAATGCTTATGGTATATATATATACTGCAAGTGAAATCAAGCAACAAGTCTACTCAAGACTTCACAGTTGACACAGCTGGAATTTTGCCAAAATTGCCAAAGAAATCTACTCAAGACTTTGCAAACTAGAGCTACTTGCTTGTCAATCTTTGTCTCCCCCTCCCCACAAAATAAAAACAGTCTTGAATTATTCCCAGATTTATTTGTAGTTTTTTTTTATTTTTTTGAACCTAAGATCCACTAGTAGTTGAGTCTGGTGAGATACCTATTTATCAGGATTAAGAGATATGGGAAAAAAAAATAATCACATATACATCTGAATCTTGGCCGCATCAACTTTTGCCTATCCAAGACCAGTAACACTTGCAATGGCTAGAAATAAACTGGTTGTGAATTCTAGTTCCTACTCCTACCCGCCATTACTTCATATTTCACATCAAATAGCCCACATAATGGTAAATAAGAGGCACACTAGTGAAATGGAGCATTCAACCATGAAAATGACAGAATTTCCATGCTCTACATTCTACAAGGTTATGTTTAAGGGGTATCAAGTGATTAATATTACCAAATAAGCCATGGCAATGTAGACCCCAAAAAAACAAAGGTTGAGTTATTCGGGCTAGTGCATTATAATTGGTTTGCATGAGGGGAAATGATGAATGAATGTGTCAGTGTTCATATGACCAATGACTAGACACAAATAAAGGCCTTCTACCTACTTCAGGTTTGGAGTTTGTTTGCAAAGAAAACCATAATGAAGAAAAATTTAGTGATCCTATTTTATTCTGGAATAGCAAAGGGATCATCATTCTCAACACTTTGTACATCAAAATTCAAAACTACTTGATTGACCACAATCACCCCACCAAAAAGAAAATAATAAAGCATAATGTCATGCATCACTACAGGTGAAAATAGTTTTCAGACTCTGCAGCTGCAACTAGAGCTACCAACAGAACTATCTGCCATATCTTTCAATGGCTACAACCTTCAATGATGCTTTTAAGAAATTTAATCAAACTCTCACGCATGAAGGAGAAGAAGAATCACAAAAAGTAATAAGGAAGATGAGAAGAGTATACTTTATAAAAGATTTCAGAAGCCAACCTACAATGCCAAAGCAAAACATTATATGAAATGTGATAATGCAACTGGCAATAACTCATTCAATGAGCAATTAGAAGCTTGCTCATACATTGCACTAGTTCTAGTCAATATCCAATAGTTACTGCTGAAATGCAACAAAATAAACCTCATCCACGGAAATATCTGTTTATAAACCTCCAAAGTGTGAATAATCATTGCACGAGAAAAGTGGCCATGATTTTACCTGAAAGAGAACATGCTTTCAGACCTTGCTGGAGACTCCATGAGATTATCAGGAAGTGAATCTCCAACTGTCAATCCGTTGAGACTGGATGCCATTATCTGGGCACGGAAACAATAGATTAAGTTACTCTAATTTAATCAATTCAAACAAAGATCTATATGATCAATGCAAGCATATCGTTCTAACAAAAAAAAAAAAAAAAAGCACCTTTTGAGGTTGTGTTTCAGCTCAGTTATGCAAACAGGTAATGCGTAATTTTCAAAAAGGCATTCAAGCCAAGTCTCTCAAATTTAAACAAAAATACTACTTAAACCAAGCCAATTATTCATAAATTAAATCGAGATTCACAAACATGCATTATTAGTTAATGAAAAAAAAAAAAAAAAAAAAAACAGTTAGAAACGCCAAAACATGGAAATCCCATGACAGGCCATTTCACAAAAATAACTGCAAAATGATTAAAAATTCCAACTTAGCAAACAATTAAGAAGGTAGGTTACAGTTAAAAATTAAAATAAACAAAGTAATAATAAAACGACAAAAGGGGGGGAAAATTAGATAATGATGTGTGTAACCTCGCTTAGGTAACGCTTGTGAGAGCGAAGATTGTCGAGGTAAACTTCTTCTTCGGGATCTCTGGTGCGCTTGGCACTGGGTGACGATGCTGAGGGTGACCCTCCCAAATTGGAATCAGAACCCATTGTTCAGACCAACTCATCTAAGCCAAGGCTTTCTCTTTGGGGAAGAAAAGGGACTATTCAATGTTGAAACCCTAATTTTAATTTGTTGTGCAGAGATGGCTTGGGATTCCCTTTCCGTCTTCTGTCATTGGCGACACAGTGAAACATGGCACTAGCAGTATCAGAGTTAGTTTGCTTTTTCGGCCTCAGAATAAACGATTGGAGGGAAATGTAACATGGTCTCTTCGGTGTAGTTCATGATCGTAGATCCGCGCCTTGTTCCTGACACGTGTTGCCAAACAGTTCTTTTAAACAAAACAAAATTTTTCTTTGACAAGCATTTTTACCTACCTAACTAAAATTAAACAAACATAATTAAGTTGTCCAACAATGCAGAAAGAGTGCGAGTATTTAGGTTGAGAAAATAATTTAACTAATGACATGTTTCTTTTGTCATGGATTAGAGACCAATTCTGTTCTGTATGAGTGTGTGTGTTTTTAGAGAAAAAAGTTAGCCTAAAATTACAATATTTTTACTAAATGCAAGGACTAAAATAAAAAATTATACAAGTATTATCATATACCAGTATTCATAGAACAAATTATTCCAAATACACGTCATTGTTGTCTAAGTCTTTAAGTATTACTTTGTAATCTCAGGTTTGCTAATCTTGTCTCGTTTACCCTTAGCACCAATTAGTGTTTCTAAGATTCTTAAGTTGTTGATTAGATTTGTGTATTTCATTCCTTAATGTACAACACATCCTCTTGAAAAATTTCATGATTATTAATGTAGTTTGATTGTGTAGTATTCCTTCTCCCCAACCATGAAAACACCTTACTCGTCCCACACACAATTATCACATTGAAAAAATCATACACTCTATCAATCAATGAACGAAACTCCCACGATCCTAACCATTTGAGATTTAAGAATAGAGAAGACAAGTAAGAAAATCCATACAAGAACAATTAACAAATTTTAACATCATACATACTATCAGAAAACAACAATTAAAAATTACCATTAATCCTAAACCAAATTCCTCTTCCACTCAGTTGAAAGACGAAAATTGAGCTATGATTGAAGACCTTAAATCAACAAAACACGAATCACAAAGAATTTGAAATTAAACAAAAAAGGGGCAACATAAATTGAGAATAAAAACTAGAGGAATGTGAATAAATCGAACACATAAAAGGTTGAACAAGGAAAAAACGAAAAGCCCTTACAAATTCGAAGTAGATGAGAACGAGTAAGAAGAATGGATTTAAAGCTGAAGAAAACGCGTGAAAGGAACAAGCAAAACCCTAGAGCGCAGTCTCAGAAGGGGAAAAGAGAGGTAGCGATTCGAAATTATAAATGTGCGATTTCAAGATATTACAAGAATGCCATTAATGAAAATTGCCAACTCTTCGCGTGTTTTCAAATTTCACTTGTTTTGGGAAGAAAAATGAGAAAACTAAAAAGAAAAATATCTAAAACATGTTTTGGCTTTTTAGTTTTAAAAAATAAAAAAGGATAATATTTTTTTAAAAAAATGTTTTGTAAAACTAATTAATCAAGTAAGTTTTTTTTTTTTGAAAACTCAAACTGTTTTTTTAATTTGAAAACAAACAAGTCCTAAATCTTAATTATTAGGCTATTTAAAATTTTCAATAATTGTCTTCTATAGGATATTTAAAAATTGAGACTATTGGTTTTAATAAATGAAGATATATTTAAATAGGGACTATATTCTTGATATATCAAAAAATGAAAAAAATATTTAAATTTAACTCATTAAAGAAGTACATGTTTAAAAGAATTGGGCTGTAACAACTGCCCAAACAAATGGTGGCAAGTAAAAAAAAAAGGGGACTTAAATATATTTTTGGTCGTTGTAATATATTATTTTTGTTGGTCTTGGTCCTTATTTTTGTTGAGACTATACTTTGATACCTATGACCACGCACTTTGAAGCTTCAATTTACACACCTAGAGTCATTCCACCCAACCAACCTTTTCTTTAATGGAATTAACATCCTGAACACATTATCCAATCCCCTTGTATACAGAATATCCATAATATCTATGATTTTGGTTCTTATAAAATTATTTTTTTGAAAATGATCATCGTAAAATTCATTTTTTGTTTTGTTTTAATCCTTGTTGTTTTGTCTTAGTCCCTATAAAATTCCTTGTAATTCCTTGTTATGTCATTATTCATTGAAAGAGGATTGTCAAAAGCCATCAAAGAAGCTTTTAAGAATCAGGTGATTTCAACAATCTAAATAATTAGTCATTCAAAAGTTGTTAAAATTAGAAAAATCATATAGGAATTAGCACTGACATTAACAATAAAAGAGATAAAAATGAGTAAAAAAAACAAACAACAAAAATTAATTAGGACAATTAATGAACAAAAATAGAATAAAATATATAAACAACAAAAATGAAAGAGAACAAATAAAAATGGGTGGTAAGAAAAGGTTATCTTTAGTATTATCTCTAACTACAAAAAACATAAATGTCAAACAACTGTAAAAGAAGAAGAATATAGATTCTATAACCCAAATCTTCATGCATGTAAATGATAACAAGACAAAAAATTAGGACAATTGAACATATATAAATTCAAGCTTTGGGGAAAAAAAATACCCATACAATTTTCATCATGACAAAGATATCAAAGAGGTTAAGAAAATTGTATACATGGAACATTATAAGATTAAAGAATTAAACCAAAGTAAACGAAGGCCCTCTGGTAATTAATACTAAAACTTCCAACCATCACCATCTACCACACTCCAAGATTTTTCATAGTAAAATGGAAATTAATAGACAAAAAAATAAAACAATGAGTAAAAAAACAACGCTTGGAACTTACCTCAATTTAGAAGAACACGACTGAGAAATCATAGAAATCTAGTGATTGAAATGGAAGAAAGTAAATGATAAAAATAGAAGAAAAAATTTCTTACCACAAATCCTGTAACACCCTAATTTCTATTGTGGAAATATGCAAGGTTTAATTCAATTAATTATTTCATAGTGCACTTTTATTAATTTACTTACGAAAATCTAGTGAAATTAAGAAAACTTGATTGGGATTTTATGGATATATATATATATATATATATATATATATATATATATATATATATATATATATATATATATATATATATATATATTTTAAAAAAATAAAACTTTTTCCTCATTTTTAATTTCGAAAGTTGCGCTTCATTTTAATACTTATAATGCGTTAATATAATTTGGCATAAAAGGTTGTAGCGTTATTTTGATTGTAAAAGAGCGATTTTAAGTTTTTGAAGGAGTAGAAATAAGTAAATACAATTGATAATTATAGCTGAAATATAACATATGCATATCTGAAAGTGTTTAACATAATGTACCCCTGGAGCATAACAGTAAACACGTAGAAAGGTAAAGTATGGGAAAACTAGAACATAGTTATATAACATGATGACTGACATATACACATAACAAAAGAAATCTGAGTACCTAGGTCCACCCCAATGAAATACATGGCAAAGAAAAGAAAGTCCTAGGACTTGGAGCAGTTATCTTCTAACTCCCACTTTGTGTAGAGATCCTAAGCCCCAAGGGTCATACGTGGACGTACGTGCTAATCGGATGTAGCCCAAGATGTGGTCCATGCCCTAGACCATAACTGCTACCCATCTCCCGAAGATGCTCTCAGTCCTCCAATGGAGGGTTGATTCCTCCGCTGCCATCTGCCCCTAAAAGAAAATAAACAGAGGGTAAACTCTTTGCTTCATCAAGCAGCACACAAACAACGACTTTACAAGTCATAAACAAAATCCTGTCAACCATCACCATATGGTTGTCTAACATTCACAGTCACAATTCTAATCATTTCCTTCTACTAACTCTATAAATCCTTTCTTACTGGCCAGCTGTCACTGAAACTCCCAGAACTCAGTGGTCTTACACAATTGAGTTGGATGACTGTTGGGAGTACACCTCTCACCATGGTACTATGGTGGGCTTTCACCAATCGATGATGTCTCGTATTTTTGTCAGGATGGTCGAGTCAGCTATGTGATCTATCGTCACAACTCAGTTCACCTCTAAGGTCGCAATGCCTTACGATCATCTCCCAGGTACCAACTGTGATCATCCAATACTCAGAGGACTGACTCCTCCACAACTCTCCTCACAAGGATTATTGTTTCTCGTCACAGTGGGATTCCGCTACACATGGTACTGGATGATCGAATAGACGCCGAGCCTGAGACCCCGTATCTGCTCAAAAATCATATGTATGAGGACATTTGCCTCCATCAACTTTCTATGGGTGACTGTCACATTACGTCGTGACACGTCTTTTGAACTCCGCCCCCTCTCTTTGTTATTCTCACAGCTGGAATACTCCACGTGACTCTCTTTTCATCTTGCAGTTCCCATGAATCACCCCGCCAAAGCAGTTCCATTGCACGACTCTCAGAAATCATGATTCACCATGCGTAGAAAAATTTATTATGTTTTATGTATTTTCTTGCTCTCTCAAAACTTTACAATTTTATAAAATGTCAACTTACCGTTTATTTCTCCACACAAAGGTCCTAAGTTTGTCCAATGCATAAAAATAAAGAGTTCGTTAATTAATTCCTATTTAACAAAAATAAAATAAATTTTTTAGCCTAATTAATTGTGCTCACTGTTCAAGTTTCATTTATCTGTTACATGGCAGTCTAGCCAAAAACACTAGAACATAGTTCTAGTCCTCACAAGTACTCGCGCCCGAGTCTTGTGAACACATCACACAAACAAACAACATTGTCACAATGTTCAATCTACAATCAAAAGACTGTATCACCAAAGCATACAAAAATCACACTTTCAAAGGTTAAGTACCCAAGATTCACATCTCTGGGACTTAAACCAAAACAGAATAGGTCAATGAATATTACATATCCACTGCCTTACAAAATCACAATTTATAATTATAATTGCCACAATTCAAAATAACACACAAAATTGACCAAAAGGCAGATTTCTCTCTGGCAGTACTGAATATGAACTCTCACTGATTGTAGCAATTGACCTTGAAATTGAAAACTTTTTATATGAAATCGAACATCTTGAAATCTAGTTTACAGAAAGGTATCCCACTTATAAAATCAGCATCCCAAAATTTTTTATAAAATTTTCTAAGTCAGCATCCCTGGATTTTAAGTGTTCACTGAACATAGCTTAAAGAAATGTAAATTTCTCCCACTTCCCAAAGCTAAATTAAATGAAACTTTTTACAGTTTAAAGATAACATCTTAATCTTTCCAAAAAGGTATTTCTTGCTTCCAAATTCATTTTCTGTTGTTCCCAGTAAAAATATTCCTAACAGCCTACAATTTTGGAATCAAAACAGGGTCCTAAACCCTTGTTCTGTTTCTTTTTGAAAAATTAATTTGGAAATTGTGCTTGGTAATTTTTTTAATATACATGGTTAAAAATATTATTGTGTCTAGTGTTTAAAGGTTTAATTATATTTCAAAAACAATAAGTACACAGGGAGAATTTTAACAAAAACCGAGCCCTGTTTCAGTGAAACCCCAAAACAGGGCAGTCCACTTTCGAGCCATGGATGAAACTCAAGATGAAACTATTTTTCAAAGGTGTCAACACAAAAGTTGTTTCATTTTGTGTCTATTTTCATTCAAAATAAATTTCACGAAAATTCAACGGTTAGATCTATCAAAAATCACAAAACCGTGGGGGCTGTCTAGAGCTAGACGAACCAAACAGCCACTGCCACTTTATTTTGTAGTTTGATTCTCACATGCAAAGCTTACCAAATAATTTCAGGAAAATTTGGACATGGTCTCCTTTGTGTTAGGAGCCTTTCCAATCAATTTTAAAAATCAAAAATACCCCAAGATCAGTACATGTAATCACACAGTCACTGTTAAAGGGTTTTCCAACCCATTCCATCAACTTTTTCAAATTCAAGCACCAAGCAAAACACAACACAACAGCCAAAAGGGGCATGCATGCAAGGTGTGGTTGAGACCCCTAACCCTCAACCACATTTCAACAGAAAATTTGAATTTACTAAGAGTTTCCCTCACCTAGTGTTGAAATTCAACCGAAAAGGAGAAGAGGTGAAAGTGGAAATGAGAACTAGAGGATGTGTTGGTGATGATCCAAGCTTTGCATGCAACCACCAAGCTCTTCAATGGCCTCCCTTGCCTTCCTCTAGTTCTCGGCCAAGAGAAGAAAAGAGAGAGATGAGAGGATTTTTGCTTCTTCTAATTTTTGCTAATTGTGTTGCTTAGTGTGTGTTATGTCCGTGGGGTTTAGGTAGGTGGGTAGTCTAGGTGTCAAGCTTAGGTTAAGTGCATGGGATTAGGTGTCATGTAATTGAGGTTAGAGAATTTAGTTACTCAGTTTAGTTTACACAGTGTAATTTTACACTGTGCAATCATAAAGAGATGTGTTTTAAAATTTTAAAACTTAATTTCAAACATCTAATTAATTTTATAAAATTTATAGTAATAAAAACTTTTCTAGTTGCTCAAATAAAATTTTCTCTGTAAAGAAATTATTTACAGATAAATTTTATAGAGGTAATTGGTGTGCAAGTTACTAGAATTTAATACAATTAAAATAATTAAAACCAATTTGCAACCAATAAATTAATTAGTACATAGCAATAGATATTTTAAATATTTTACTACTAGTAATTAATCTCAGTTCAATTAATTACTAGCAGGCATAACAGATAAGCATACACAGACAATATATGTACTTGATCATTAAGTACATATTACACTGCACAATTAAATAAATAAATAAATAACATAGACAATTCAATCACACAGAATTCTATAACAACTTACAAATAAAAACACAGGAAAGTAACTACAGAGAATTAATTGTAGAAAATTAATTCCAAAGAGTTACTTACAGAGAAATATATAAATATATACATATTTATAAATATATACTTATATAATTGAGTTAAAATTTTCAGGATGTTACAAAACCTAATAAGAAAAGGCATTTCCTTCCATGCATTTTGTGTTGAGATTGTAGCACTGCATCTGGTGATGTGGACCAATGACATTTGTCCACCTGTCCCATGTAACCAGATCAGGAAGTGTAGTTCATTTTCCGTATTTGTTTAGTTCTTTAGGGGCTTATATGCAATTTCCAGAATTAATAAAATATTATTTGATAAAAATTTAGTAAACCCGTAGCTTTTATAATTGTTGGTTAGTAATATTTTACTTGTTTTACTTAGCAATGTTTTACCTTTCTTACTTCCAGAGTCACGAAGAAGATCCAAATCCCTAATTCCTAATACAATTAGCCCCTTCTTAAACAATTCCTAAACCCGTAGCCCTTCTTCCCCTCTTGCATCCCCTTCACATCCATTTATTGGAAACATCCCGTCGATCGTCGTGTAATACCATGAAATCCCCTTGCTCACCAATCCTCAATCTCGTCCACCTCTGAGCAGTTTTACAGAGATTGCGCCAAGTATCATTTTTGCCGAGGAAGCATCCCGAGAACAGTGAAGCGGTAATGTCGTGTATCTCCCAGGCATTTATCGTTGTTCTTTGTCCCCTTTAACTTCCCTGGGTTGACTCCCAGATGCGTGGATAAAATCCCTAACTTTCGTCACGGCCCTGAAGCAGGGGTGGATCCTTTGCTACAATCCGTTTTAAAGTCACGAAGCAGGGGTGTGTCGTTGCTCTTCGTTGGTTTGAGTAAGAGAGGTAATTTATTTCGTCCCTGTTCGTGGTTTTTCAGTTAATTGAGTGCGGTGGTAGTTTTGTATGATTCAGTCAATTGGAAAGGGCAAGAGGGGGAAGCAAGAGGGGAAGAAAGGGCAAGAATATTAGGGGATGGAGGATTTGGAACTAGCTCGTGGAGTCCGTGAGTAAAAATCATAAAACTTTACTAAGTAAAACAAGTAAATAATTACTAAAATATTAACGTATAATCACTGCTAACTTAACAGCAATTATAAAAGCTCCAGGTTTAATGATTTTTTATTGAAATAATATTTTATAAATTTTGGAAATTGCATATAAGCCCCTAAAAAACTAAACAAATATGGAAAATGAACCTCACTTTCTGACCTGGATACATGGGACAGGTGGACAAATGTCATTGGTCCACATCACCAGATGCAGTGCTACAATCTCAAAACAAAATGCATGGAAGGAAAAGCCAAAAGAAAAAGGGAAAAGCCTAACAGAACACGTGCTGATGACTAGTGAAGAAGGAGAAAAAACACCAAGTAAAAAAATTATTTATCAAATACAACACTATAAATTACAAATTATTTTCACCCATTATAACACTGGACTTTACACAACAAAACGCTTCTCTAATGGCAACATTGTAGCTTTCTCTAGAGAGAAAAAAATGGTGAATAAATATAGAAGTGGGAGAGGAGGGAAAGGGAAAAAAGGGAAGAGTATAAAGGGGAAAAAAAAATCTATAAAGAGAGTACTTACATGGGATAGAATTGTGAAATCTAATGGTCCATATTAAAAGAAAACATGATCCATCATAAACCACATGTTATGTTGGTCCACCTTAGAAGCGTTTAAAATTATTTAACTTACTTTATTTATATATTTTGTGAAATTAGAAGTGATAGAAAATAAAATAAAATAAAAAAATCTATAACTCGATAGATATTTTTTTTAATAATATGTCTAATAAATGAGTAGTATATTTAATTACTATATCACAAAACTTATGTTTGAAGAAAAAAATCTCTTATTTATAAAAATATGAATATATTTTTAAAAATAAAATAAAAGAAATATCAAATACATATTCATTGTGAAAGGAATTGATTTTAAAGGTTAACCAAATCAAATAGACACTATAGCTCACAACTTTTTCAAGTTTTAAAATATGAGTTAAATTATTTTTTACAAGTATTGTTGACCAGTATCCTAATGATACTTGTTAAAGAATTAAAAAATAACAATTTTTTTATTAAAAAAAAACGCTAAAGATGTAATAAGAATTATGATCTAAATACATTAATAATACTTTTGAATAAAAGTTTTATATTTTCTTATTCCTAAGGGTAGTATTGTCTACCTTTTCATATCAACATATATACATAACTATTGGCTTTTCGTAGAATCCATACGCATGTGACTCTTTTAATCAAGAAAATGACAAATCCTTAATGGAATTGAAAATTTGAAATTATATAAACATTATATCAAGTGTTTAAAGTAAAAAAAAAGTTAAAATATAATTTCTATCCATATAGTTCATATTTATTTTTATTAAAACTCTTTTAAAATGGCTATTTAGGCATTATAATGGAATTTGATAGTAGGGATTGATTAGATAATATAACAAATTGTAGGAAATGATTTAAAACATTTTTCAGTATAACAAAATCAAATGAAGAATAATTATAAATGGTAAAGACCAAAAAAATAAATTTAATAAAATACTAAATGATAAAACTTACTTCAATAAAAAATAAGAATATAAATTATTTAAATATTTGAAATTAGATTTGACTTGTGATAAAAACCAAAACATAAAATTTGGTAATTTATTTAGACAAACCAAATTAAAATATTAACTTATTTAAAAGTTTAATTTTTAGTTAATTTTGTTCATTTTATTTATAATTTAATTAATTATTATTTTTCCAATTAATTTTTTCTTGAAATATTTTGAAGTTTATCAATATAATATTTAATAAATATTTTTAGGTTAAAAAAACACAAAATTTAGAAAGTAAATAGAATAAAGGAAGTTTAAATGCAAAAAAATAGATAATTATGATATTTTAAATAAGAATATAATTTTTCAAGTAATTATATGTACATTTTCAGAAATTATCTTCAAAATTCTAATATTTCACAAAACTTGATCGAGCCTAAAATCAAATATATAGAATTATTTGTTCTATTAAATAAATTAACTTAATCGACTATTTAATTAATTAAGTTCGATAATTCAACTCAGGAGAAGGACAGCCAGCCTCAACAAAATTAATCTGAGAGTGAGATTTGAATAAAGTGGGGGAAAAATGCCCTTGGGGGAGACCACAAATTGAATATGATTCCCTTGAAGACAGAAAAAAGATGACAATAAAGTACTTTTTTTTGCTGGTGGGAGATAAGTAGTATATATCTGAGATAATGAGTGGTGATCAATCACGATTCTAGTTAAAAATGCACGAACACGCTTTTTCCTCCAATAAGCAGTTAGGGGATCTTAGTATACAAAAGGAATATCTTGACCACTTCCATTAAAAATCAATGTGGGGAATAATAAAAGAAGGTAAGAGAATCGCCCTAAAGTTATATTTTTGATTCGTTAGGAATTACATTGGCGCATCAAAGTAAAGGGGTGCTTCTATTTATATTTTTAATTAATTCATTAAAAATATCAAAATAATATTTCCTGGAGGAGATGAAACAAAATAAAATGAATATTTTCTGGAGTTTCATGAAACAAAATAAAATAATATAAACAATTTTCCTACCCTTTTATGATAAGAACTTATTATTTCCTTACTTAAGGAAAGAAGACTTGAACATAGTAACCAAAAAAGGTAAGATGACTTCAAGGAGCCGATCGACTAAAATTGACATGGGTCCTATTATTACCAGATTTGTCTGTTTCTAAATTAGTTATAATGTGCAATAAACAAACCAAGGAAATAAGTTTAAATACTAGTTTTTAACGTATTTATTTTCCCGTATAAAATTTTCAATTATGGTTTAGATGCAAATTACAAAAAATATTTTTTCTTAAAGCATAATTTGAAAAATTTTAAATTGTAACGCTAAACATGTATTTTTCATTTATTATTATATAGACACATATATATTTAGAGTAGATGCTAAAGTAGTAGGATTAAGAGACAATTCTAGTACCGTTGAGAAGAATGTCA
This sequence comes from Pueraria montana var. lobata, assembly GCA_026413185.1. NCBI lineage: Eukaryota > Viridiplantae > Streptophyta > Magnoliopsida > Fabales > Fabaceae > Pueraria > Pueraria montana. Next base: position 66,918,396 of record CM048647.1, on the reverse strand, counting down.
ATAACATGTTAGAGCAGTCAATACATTTCTACTAGAAAATTATTCACAAATCTAAATCAAAAATAGTTTTACCCAATTTGAGTGTCATACAATCTCATTTAGAATGATAGCTTACCAAATAAATTTTAGTAATTTCAAAAGAAATCAAAATCTTATTTAAGGAGATCGAGTCCAATTCTACTCGAACTAACGACTTGTTGGTTTGACACAATACATATACTTTATCGTATCATAATTTAAATAAGAAAAATGATAATTGTACATCTTATTTTGGGAGTGTATGGATGTAAAGAAGAGAAAAATTGAAAAAAAAAAAGGAGAGAAATTAATAAACAAATGATATAATGAGAAATAAAAAAGAGATAAAGAAAGAAAAAAAGTGGAAGAAGTGAACAGTAACTCTTAAAAATCAACTTTTTAAATTTTTTATATGTAAATTTTTCTTACTATAAAGACCAACATCTGTTATGCGCAAAAGCAGCAAGTTGGACAGTAGTAGGCGGCAGCTAGAAGTCCAAAATCGAAGAGGTTGAGTTGAGACTAGAGAGACGCCTTTTTTTCCCCTTAGGTTTTTTAAATTGCATTTCGAAAGGGACCGCCAGCTTCACCCACCAGCAGCAGCCTCACAACAACAGTCCGTACACTAACCATTCCATAACCATAACAAGCTTCCTTCCCGCTCGGATATAAACCCAAACACTTGGCCTACAAACAACTTCACTCATTTCATTTCATTTCCCCAAATCACAAAGCCAATGAAATACGTGCTGATCACCGGCGGAGTGGTGAGTGGCCTCGGCAAAGGCGTCACCGCCAGCAGCATAGGCGTCGTGCTCAAAGCCTGTGGCCTTCGCGTCACCTCCATCAAAATCGGTTCTCTCTTTCCCTCAATTTCTTCTCTCTTCCTCCTTTTTCACTACACCGACTTGTAGTAACTTTCAACTTTCAACTGCTTCCATGCAGATCCGTACTTGAACATCGACGCTGGCACCATGTCTCCCTTCGAGCACGGAGAGGTTTTTGTCCTCGACGACGGCGGAGAGGTTCGTTTCCTTCTTCCCGTATTTATACCTCTGCATGCTTCAATTTTAACGTCGCCGAGGTGGCGGTGAATTGATTTTTGTATATTATATTTTGACTCGGAGAAAGGTTGATTTGGATTTGGGAAACTACGAGCGCTTCCTCGATGTCACGCTTACCAAGGATAACAACATCACCACTGGAAAAATATACCAGGTGCATGCTCGCTTTTGCTTTGCTTTGCTTTGCTTTGCTTTATGTCTGTAATTGATAATATGGAACTCAGTTACAGCGTGCTTTGCTTTCGTGGCTTAACCATTGTGTTTGGTTTCATTTCATGTGATGTGACTAGTCTGTTCTTGAGAAGGAACGTAAAGGCGATTATCTCGGGAAAACTGTTCAGGTGATACACCGCACGTATGCCATTTACCTCTTGTTGCTAGATATTTATTTTACTTGTGCGGAACTGTGGATAATAAAGACCGGTTTGATGAGTTATTGGTATTTTAAAATAGGTGGTTCCGCACATCACTGATGCTATTAAAGATTGGATTGAATTGGTTGCTGTGATTCCGGTGGACGGAAAGGAGGGCCCTGCAGATGTTTGTGTGATTGAGCTGGGAGGCACTGTGGGTAAGATTTTTACACAGGGATGATGGCTCTGTTGAAGCTGCATTATCTGCTTCAATCAATAATGCGAGAGCATACTTGTCTTTCTACAGGTGATATTGAATCTATGCCATTTATTGAGGCTCTACGGCAGTTGTCCTTTCAAGTAGGTATGACAATAGAATATTTTGCTTTTAAACTAACAGTGGTCTGTATAGTTTTGTCAAAATTATTTATTACTATAGAATTTCTGTTAATTGCCCTCATGTTTGACGAGGAAACTTTTTTAAATTTTTTTGAAAATTCACCTTGTCACCCTAATATTGAAGGTAAGATACTTTTTAATCTAACTAAAAAAAAGTAGTATAGATAACAATCCAAGTATACAAGTAGGTGTGAGCTTGGCAGCGCTAGATTATCTCAATGCAAACTTTATTCCAGATCAATAATCTTCTAGTAATTCATTTATGTATCATTAGTGCTGTTGTATCATTTCAGCATAATTCATCCATGGAGATTGCTGTTGTGGTATTGCATAATTCCTTTTTATATAATGCTGCCGTGTGGTTCAATGAAGTTGTTAATTGATATTTTCTTTGTTATCAAATTTTTTGTTATGTTTTTTCTGTCTTGGCAGTGAAATGTTATCTTGATACATAATAGCAATAATACAATTTTTATGTTTTTATTCTCATGATTCCTTCTCAGGGCCTGATAACTTCTGTCTCATCCATGTTAGCCTGATACCAGTGTTGGGTGTAGTCGGAGAGCAAGTACTACTTAATTACTTGTGCATTACTGTTGCAGACTTAGTTTAAATTGATTTTTTTTTCTTCTCATTTTTAATGCAATATTTTGCTTCCAGAAAACAAAGCCCACACAACATAGTGTCAGGGAACTGCGAGCATTGGGATTGACACCTCATCTTTTAACAAGTCGCTCTGCTGAGGTATATTGTTCTGCCATTTTGGCACCTGGTTGCATTTAAAAATGTTAATTTGTGTTACAATGTTTGCTCCAGAGTCTTTTGGTAATAGCAGTACATAAAAGATCTTGCTTGCTTAATATGCACACTGTACTATTTTTTTCTTTCTTTAAGTCAAGGGAATTATTGATTTGAACTTTGGTTACAAAATTCAGGTTCCACTTTTAGCAACAAATATAATTATAGTCATTATTTTGCATCTGGTAATTGATTAATGTTTGTTGTAATGTTCATCTTAATAGAAGTCTATTTGACCTTTAAAGCTGGTTCTTTCTGCAGTAAATGTGTGGATTCATGTTATCAGAAAAATTGGTTTTATCTAGTTTCCTAGTGATATTATTTGATAATCAATCTAATTAATGATGATGTTTACAATTGTTGAATATGGTCAACACTTTTATCCTTTTCATATGTTTTGGTTTTAGACATGCTGGGAAATGTTTATTTATTTTGTTCTAGTCAAACCATTAATCCATTATTCAGTGGATGAAAGACTGTAATGACATTTGCATTTCAGATCAACCTTTAATGCAGTCTTTATAAAGGCCTACATAAGCACACAGGTACATGTGCACACACACAAACAACCCTTTTATCTTGGTTTACAAAAGTGTGGTTTATGAACAGTTTAGATGTTGATAAGGTAGTATAATTCTTGATTGGGTGTGATTATTCATTATTCTAGCACTAATGCACCAGATCCCGTAAGAATTCTGGTTAAGTAAGCTTTAGCGACAGTAATACAAGAATCAGTACTGTTAGTGAGTGTTTGGGATATTGGGCTTGACCATGTACATACTTGCAACCCTCACTTTGTACATATAAATAGAGATACATAAAGCCTAATGACTTAAACTAGAACCTCAAAACTTATGCTCTCTCAGTCTCTTTCTCTCTCCCCTTCCATTCTTTCATACCATAGGGTACTGTGTCTTTGTTTGAGGAAATATGATTTCTTGGTAAAGCAAGAAACAGATTATGGTTTTCAAGATCAAGTGCTGAAGTGAGTGCTATGCGAAAGCTACTTATGAGCTCATGTGGATTTGGCATTTATTATGTGTTATGTGATTTGGAATTTATTATGTGAATTGGTCTCGCTCTTGCTTCCCCAGTGAAATTATGGTGTTACAATCAGGTGGTTATGTTAAAAAGCATTCTTGCCTCAATAATTCTATTCTTAAGAGAATGCGGTGATTACTTGAATTTCCTTATGTTCATCTTTTCTATTCACTAAAGTCAACCGGAAATTCAGTGTTTTTCAAATGTTGCCTTCTGTTTTGACTTTTCAATGTTGTATCTTTGATGCTAGCTAGTTTGGTCATATTAGCAGCTGAAATACTTTGTTCTTGAATATGGCAGCCTCTTCTAGAAAGTACCAAGGAAAAACTCTCAAAGTTTTGCCATGTTCCAGTAAGTTGTTGGTGAACTGAGCTCAGTTGTTGTCTGAGAAAGTTTTGTTTTATTAGTTATTGATCTATATTTTCTGTATGTTTTTTCACAGGTTGAGAATATTCTGAACATCCATGATGTACCAAACATTTGGCACATTCCCCTCTTACTGAGAGTGGGTCTCTAATAAATTTTTGGTTCCTTTAAAGATTGTCTTCTTTGGTTTATATTTTTTGTAATTTTTTTCTTTATGATTGGCTGCTATTTTCAGAACCAAAATGCTCACCATTCAATTCTGCAGCAGCTTAACTTACACAAGTGAGTTCTTGATTTAAGGAAAATAGAAGAAAACTTTAAGTTATTATCTAATTTGATCAATTGATTCTGTTACAGTCTTCAAACTCTGACTGGGGTGAACCCTAATTAAAAAAAAACTCATAGCTCTTTTTTTTAATAAAATAATCATTACCCTTAGAAGTCAAATTGCCGAAGGCATTTTGAACCAAAAAAAATTAAAGGACATAAATATAATTTAAAATAATGCTGCCATAGTACCACGTTACAGTACCTGAAGTCCTGAACAGTACTCATGCTACAGTTATCTAAACAGTAACGCTTTCTCTAGAAATTGCCTTTGAATTATTGATCTAATCTGAGATGTGACCTAATTATGTTGTGTTGAAAAGAATGCTCAAAAAAACATGTTGGTAGAATTCCTCAACGTCAACAGTAATTCAACAAACAATTGTAATTTACCACATTTGTTCCCCATCTGTTCCCCTTGGCTTGAAAAGCACTTGGTCTTATGATTTTCAGGCTGATCTTAACTTAAATGAGGTTAACTGTCTTCACTATGCTCTTCCTCAATAATTTCAGCTTGCCTATCTTCTTGAATGTCGTCTGGTTGCACATCATGGATTGGAGGAGAATTCCAATCTAAATGGTTTATCCTCTAGACTTCCTTCCCCATTGGCTATAGAATTGGGATCACCTTTGGAATCTTCACATGAGCTCTGAGTTGATCTCTATACAAGTTTCTACCTCTTGTGTAGGCAGCTCCATCATTCTTCATATCTATGTTACCTCTTGAGCTTGGGTAAGTCCAATAACTCTTGCACTAAGTGCTGCCATAACTGATATGGATTGGACCTAGCTCCGGCCCAATGATGTTGGACAAAATCTCTGGGATAGAATCTGTAATGCTCAAGATATTGAGAGAGAAAGCACGAGCAGAAGAGATCTGAAACATAGCGAAAATGTGTTGTCTTTTAGTTTTTGGGTCACTATGACATTAGTGCGGAGTATCCTGTATCCACCATCTTTGTTAATGACTAATCTCTGTCGGAGAACCTGGCTGACCAGCTTTAGTGTTGTCTTTTAGTTTAAGAAGCAGGGAAAGAAATCTTCATTTACTGAAAAACTTAATTATATTCTTCTCTTCTGCGGCCTTAAAAGTCAAACCCCTTGATAAAGTAATGCTACTACAGTAACGTGAAGTGTCAACAGCTAGTGCGCTTTATTTGCATGAACAGTGCACTGTAATCTTATGTATGCTTAAATGACCCCCCTTGCCATCCTCCATCACAACTGGAGTGAGACAAAATATATTCATCATTTTGAATATAGTTTATCATACTTAGGCATGCTGGATATATGGTACTTGTTTTTCTTTTCTGAAAAATTTAGTGATAATAATCTACTTCACTTGTAAATTCTTTTTCAGCCAAGCTACACCTCCTGATTTGCAGCAGTGGACAGCGATGGCTGAGACCTATGATAATCTTACTGAATCTGTTAGTACTATATGTTAAGTTTGCAATGCTTTTTCCGAATTTATTATAATATATTGTGCATTAGCATGAGAGCACTTTGAAATTTACAGGTGAGGATTGCAATGGTGGGAAAGTATGTGGGTCTAACAGATTCATATTTATCTGTTGTAAAGGTGTGTTTTATCTTTCTTTTAATGTTTATCACAAGAATAGCAGGATGACAGTATATTTTATGGAAAATTTGAGTAAAGATTAGTATATTTACTATGCATCAACCTGGTTTTGAAAATGAGGAATCTATCATCTATGGACAACTTGATAATAGCACTTAAAATTCTGGTTTATATTTTTTGCTTTAAGTCTGGTTCTTTCCATAAATCTAATGCCATTTTCACGAGCAATCATCTGAATTTCACATTTTTACTAAATCCTTAAAACTGCTATTTCCTATTGGTAGCATGCTTTACTGTTTTATATAATGTAAAGTGTAAACAACAATTTTGGGCATCAATGCACTCATTGTAGCATGGTGGTTTTTTTTATTTAATAAATGATTTTTTAGTTTTTTGCCAGTCATTTGTTATAAGTCAATACAAGGGTTATGTTATTAAAATGCACTGAATAATATTTATTTGTTTATTTATATTTTATAATGCCTGATTGTTTACAGGCCCTTCTGCATGCTTGTGTTGCACGCTCTTTCAAGCCATCAATTGACTGGATTGCAGCTTCTGACCTTGAAGATGACAGTGCAAAATCAGTAATGATTTCTTTCAAATTGCATCTGAAAAAATTATGTTACTTGTCATTATGTCACTCATGTCAGGCTTATTTTATTTTGTGGTTTTACTTAGACACCAGAAGCACATGCTGCGGCCTGGAAGACTTTGAAGGTAGGAGTCAGGTTTTTAGATAATGTGATCCTGCTAGATTTTAGGGTTTTTTTTAGTTGGGGAAAAAAATAATGACATGTTTTCTCTATGTGTTTATTATCTATGGCGGAACTGTTGGGCTATCCTTGAAATTGGATTCATATTTCATACAGTACAAGTACAAGGAAATATGTATTGCTTTTGAATCTGTAACCACAGCTATTTTTGTGAAATTGACACTTGCAGAGTGCTGCTTGTGTCTTGGTTCCTGGGGGATTTGGAGATCGTGGTGTGAGAGGTATGATGCTAGCTGCCAAATATGCCAGAGAAAACAATGTTCCTTACCTGGGGATTTGCCTGGGAATGCAAATTTCTGTAATTGAGTTTGCTAGATCAGTAAGTAACATTTCTGTTTGTCATGTTTGGTTCTTATAACTACATGCCTTTATTATTGCAATTTAACATTCATTCGTAGGTTTTGGGTTGGGAAAGGGCAAACAGTGTAGAGTTTGATGCCCAAACACCAAATCCTGTTGTGATTTTCATGCCAGAGGTATGTACATGTCTGACCACCTCCTCCCCCCTTTTCCTATTCTATTTTTTTGTTTGTTTGTAATGTCTCCTTTGTCATAAACAGGGTTCACGGACGCATATGGGAAGTACCATGAGGCTTGGATCTCGACGAACACTCTTACAGACATCTGATTGTATCACTTCCAAGCTGTATGTGATGTAGCTATCCCACTAGGTAGTATTTTAATGATGAATGAAATAATAAATAAAAAGCAGGTCATGTATCCCTCTAGTGAAATAGCCCATCTTCCCCCCCTCCCCCAATTATATTACTTTTTTATGGCAGTGTCAGACTATCAGCATATGTTAAATCTCAGGCTCTTAGTGTCTGGGCCTGCTGTTAGTTCTGAATGACACATGTCAATAACGAGGTCCGGTGCTGAAGTGCTTGATCATCAGGAGATGGTTTGATGTCAATGAAAATTAGGACTGGTTCAGAATTTTCTTTGCGATATCCTAATTTCAAAGGGCTTTGGGATTCAATTCTACAGTTCTACCTTCAATGTAGATGAAGGGTTTCCTGGGAAGTGGTAGCTTGTATTTGTATAGTCTTCTGCCCAAACCTACAGTCTCCCATCTCCCAACAAGAAGAAAAATAGGATTTACAGCAAATTCCTGAAGGACTATAACTTGTTCTGAATATCTTTCAGGAATATGGATCTGAAATAATGACCTGTGTCGTGGAAAATTTTAATACACTTCTAATATGTCCCATCACTTTTTGCATGTTCCTTATTGGTAGGTATGGCAATTCAGAGTACGTGGATGAACGACATCGGCATAGATACGAGGTTTGGCTGTGAACCTTCTTTTTGGTGACATGATCTTTTGGGAGATGGGTGTATTACATGTTCTGTAATTTGACGTTGTCATTATGCAGGTAAATCCGGATGTTATTGGAGCTTTAGAAGAAGCTGGACTAAAATTTGTTGGGAAGGATGAAAGTGGAAAACGAATGGAGGTAAGTTTTTTAGCTTGGGTAATGTTGTGATGCGAAGCAATATCAACTTAGAACCAGGTTGAGAATCTCAGTTTCAATTGGATGTGCTTGCATTTGTTATCCTGTTTTTGTGTTTCTATATTTTATTGTTACACAGAATTCACTTCTTTTATCTCTTGTTTTCTGCATGGACACTGCATCTATTTTCTGGATCTTTAGAAATTCTCTCTCTTGTGCAGATATTAGAGCTTCCAAGTCATCCATTCTATGTAGGTGTGCAATTCCATCCAGAATTCAAATCACGGCCAGCGAGACCATCTGCGTTGTTTTTAGGTACTTGTGACTCGCTAACTTACCTTTCATATCTTATGAACCATATAAAGAATGAACTGAAAGTCATTTACACGATCTGTGTTGAGTTAGTAGTTTGTGTTATGGGGACGGCCTGTTTTGACCTTTGCAGCACACGTTACTTGTGGTTACTTATCTTCCTATTTGTGTACTTAAGCTTAAATACCCATTGCAATTTCCATGTGAATTAAAAGATTTCTCATTTCTAATAACTCTTAATTATCATCTTCAATTCCTGTTTTGGTTATGTCTATTAAACATTATATGATGCTGCACGTAGGTCTCATATTGGCTGCAACAGGGAAGTTGGAAGCGTATATTAGTAGGCAGAATGGAAGTTGATCTACAATTTGTTACGATAAGACTCACTACTATAATAGTTTCCTAAGGTAAACTGATTCTCCAAAGGGAAAATAATTGGGGAGAGGGAAGGGAGTGGGAACTGAAGGAGATAAGGGGAATCATGAAATTTTGTATGTGTGCAGCTGCCCATGCTTCTCTAGCTTAGTTGCCAAGTAATATTATTTGCACCTCTACATTCATTGTTTTATCATCAGTAAACCTCACATTAAAATTCTTTTATATTAATTTAATGGTAAGAAGATGCTTAAAGGAGGTTGCAAATACTAGTGTATCTGCGCCTGTGACCGATAATGAAATCAAGCATGGCAGCTAGAATAGTAACATTGTAGGGCTCAAAAGTTTTTCTCTTTTCTTATATCTGCACGTCTTGGCCACGCTCTGTTAAATAAATTTGGGGTATGGACCAAACATTTCCCGGTGGGTGTAGCTTGCCGTGGATGTAATACCATTTATTTTAATATAAGATTTCATTTTCGTTATCTTTTTGTGATGCTTTTCATTTTATGTTCGCTTGTTAGGTTTTATACTTTCTCATTCAACAATTGTAAGTAGAACCAAGAGGTGATATACATGTATCCGTGTTTATCTTGGACTTGCGTCCTCTACATGTTCAATTATTTTGGAAGGTTTGTTAATTGTAAGTTTTGGAAGAGACGAAATCGTTCAAGAATAAAATTATAATTATGGATTATGACATATGATGGTTAATTCGTACATGATAAATTCTGTCACAGAAATTTTGGTCGATACTTTCAATCGATCAATATAGTTCTTACCGAGAATCTATGATCTATATTATCTGCATTTTTCATTTTCTATACATTTATCTATAAGAAACTTGCAGATAAAAATAAAAAAAAGAATCTGATGACAAAATTTAAGGATTAGTTAAGGATCAATAGTTTTTATTTTAAAAAAAATGGTGACAAGCTAAAACTCCAGTTAGTTTGGTATCATTATTCTTATCACAATTCTATCTCTATTTTTACAATGGACTGTTAGTGTTGGTACTCATGGATGAAGAAATTTATGAAGTTTCTATCATCGCATCTTTTACGTTGCACATGATTTCGCTATTTTCTTCTAGGTGGGAGATATTGGTCGTGATTAGATAAATAATTTAATTAATTATTATCACAAGAGAATTTGTACTATAAGTTTGGGTATGGAATATTGAAATTATTTTAAAAAATATATAAATTGTTTCATTATAATTTTAAATAAGTTCATAGGCATTATCAATCACATTCTTTTAAATTCAACAATGAATAGCAGCCCTGTAGACTGTAGTATATTATTGAAATTATAACTATGAAAAAATGTAAATACTAGAACTCAATGGTAGCTCCCGGTATTTACAGCATCCCGCAATACATCAATCTCTCTCTCATTCGTGAACTAAAATGTTCTACCATTGACAATGGCATCAAAACTCAATAGGAAAAGGAAAAAGTGAACCCGCACGTTGCATATATTAGAAGCATGCTCAACAACTCGTGTCTGATCTGCGTGTTTCATTGTATTGTAGAAGAGAAATCTGGCGCTGCAGCTTCATTTGCTGATAGAATTTAGCAATGAACTCCTCGGCTCGCTTATCTATCCCCCGAGCATCCACTTGTTGTTCTTCCTCTTCTTCACCACAACCAATCTCTTGGCATCCTTCATAATCAAGATAAAATTCCTGGTCTCTGTCTCCTGCATCCATAAGGATACTCTTTCTTCCAGTATCATATTCAACATTGTCATCATCATCGTTGAAATCGTAGTCAAAATCAACATGTGGGTTTATACAAGGAATGTGGGGCAAGTGGAAGCGCATGGAGGTTGGGCGGTACATCTTGACATGGAAGATGGGGGTCTTGTCGAACGAGAGCTCGCGCTCAAAGTAGTGAATGTGGCTCGGTGGCGTAGCGTGGCCGAGGCGCTTCAAGTACTTAGGCACCAGACGCAGCTCCATCGCCACCCTTCGCCTCAACACTCCACCTTTTCGTGCCCACAGCAATGACGCCCGCAGCAGGTTCCATGCTCTATGACCAACGCCACGGTTCTTCAAACCCATGATGTTATGTTACTATCTGTCACTAAACGCCAAGTGTGCTTCAGTTAATGTTGCTGAAACACAAACGTGAGGAGGAGTGTATGTATATAATAGTAGAGTAGCTGTTGCAAGTAATATGGAAACTCTTTTTGAATGTGCTTAAGCTGATGATGGAAGATGTTGGGTGCTCTTTCCATATATATATATGATGTATAGAGAGTCTAAGAGAGAGAGAGAGATGTTTGAGAATTTTGGACGCGTAGCGTGTTGGAGAAAGACACAGATAATTAGTTTTTATTTTCACTTTCAAGTTAATTATTACACATCAAATGTGAACGGGGGTGGTGCTAAGAGCGAACTGCCAACTCGTTAAGGACACGGCTACACTGTACGCGGTTGGAATCAAGCTGGGACAGACTGCACATTATATAATTCATTAATTTGTTTACTTGATTACCATTCTGCCCTTTGTTATCATTGATTTACCAACCCTACGTCCCTACCCACCAAAGTGTCTATTGAATTTTGATAATTATTGAAGCAATTAAAAGAGTTTATCCGTAAAAATGATTATTTAAAAAGTCATGTTCATGATATATTAACATGTAATTGGAAAGTTAGAATGATACTGTAAAACACTTCAGTACTCGTTATTAGATGTAATGAACAGAGTTGATTCTGATTTCTGAATATACTAATACTTTTTTCATACATTATAAGTTTGTATTAGGTTTAATACATTGTCACTGTAAGTAAGTGGTGATAGATTAAATATTAATAATACTACGATTATTATTAATCCTTCCTTTCACATGTTGCAGCAAAGGTTTCCTAATCTAAAGTTTTTTGTGTTATTTTGGGGGGGACGGGGTGGGGGAAAATTGATTTGCTATGGTTGTTGGGAGCTTTGCAACTTTACGTAACAGATAAAAATGGTTGGTTAAGGATCTTTTCTATACCCCAATTTTTAAAAGGAAACATTTCTGAAAAGCCACTAACCCATTAGTAAGGGTCATTTTGGTCATATGAAATGACATGATACGCAAAAGTAGCGAGAGTGGACCCACGGCCACATGAAATGGAGGCTGCTTGTAGTTGGATTTTGTTGGAGTATACTTGAACGCCGCTTGTGAATGCTTTCAAATTGAAGTTACAGAAAATTATAAATATTAAATACTATATTTTAGACGCAAAGTTTACACACTTTGTGCAAGTAAACGTTTGCTTAATATGGTCTTTATATCTTAATCAATTAAAGCTAGCGGATCCAAAGCTTCAACAACTATTTGTTCGTTGAAACTTTAGGAACTTTCCGTTGCATAGCGCTCGCGCAATTCATTGTTTACCTACTGCATTTTGTTATATCTCCAACACTTTGCTTTGCCCCTTTTAAAGTTGTACTAATTAATATTAATGAAAAATGTGACTTGATCGAGTTCCCTTTTCTTAATATGTCTAAAATCACCCTCTAGATAGCAAAACAGAAAAACATCCTCTAATTTTTAAATTCATGACAACAATTTTTTTTTCTTTTTCTTTTGTGTGTGTAACTAACAAAATTCTAGATGATTTCGTATTCCTTAAGAAGAAAGACATAACTAATTGGCAATCATGCATACAGCAGACGTTGACATAGAGAAGTCAACGAACACACAAAGCTCATAAAAAAATATCATATACAAGGGTGATTGAATGGGTAGTTGGGTACATTAATTAAACCATAACCTGACTTGCAAACCTCTTCGTCACTATTAATCTGATTCCAATAAATAAATTTCTGTAGGTTCAGGCAATAACATTGATCGATAGAGTTAGAGCCAAATGTTTCACATAATTAACCACACACAACCAAAATTATAATTTGTGGATAAAAAATAATTATGCCATTTATCAAGAAGATCTAGTCCAATTGGTTGAACATGGTGCATGAGTGTTGTACATCTCTATCTTTGATTCCTACGTTAAAAAAAAAAACTCTTCTAAGAGGGGCAAAGCCACATATTTATCAACAGTGGGTATATATCTTGGATTAAAATTTCGGAAGAAATATAATTAGACTAATGATATTCACACAAAAAATTTTCAATACGTCACAAACACTTACAATCACCATTTATTAATTAGTCTCTCTTCTCTCTCTCCTTTTATTTCCTTGAAAATCAACTGTTGCCATTTCATTTTTGTATGATCATAATTCATATCTGTATTTGAATGTGTGTGAGTAGTTTTTTCCACATCATTAATATTTGGAGGGTCATGTATTATTTTTTGTGGGCATGAGACAGTTGCAGCTAAGAAAGAGGAAGGAAATACTCAAATTTGTCGCACTACTAGATAGTACCCGTGCAATGCACGAGTAAATTTAAAGGGAGAATTTTTTTGAAAATTTAAAATTTTAGGAAAGTATTTATAAGAATTTCAAATAATTAAAGTTAATAAATTTAAAATTAGTAATTTAACTACAACTATTTCCAATTTTTTAATATATAAAAAAAATCAAAACCTTACTTTTGATTGATCCTAAAATGCATATAAGAACTTGTGTTTTACACTAAAATAAATAATGAAAAAAATACATTTCTTATTGAAAAATAAAGAATACAAACTACAAAATAAATAAAAACTTATGAGAAATTAACAAAATATATTTTTAATTTTTTCAATTAATTAAAAGTAACACTTTTATAATTTTCTTTTTAATAATTTAATAATATAACTAATAAATAAACACATGAAGACGTGAAATTTGTTGGTTTAAGAAATCATGATATATTGATAATAGCTTTGTGAGATTCTTCAAAATTTTAAGTAGCGTGACTAATGATATATTAACAAATCATGACCTTCGTATTGTCTCCAACTTCAGATGAATACATTCATGTCCCCTCATCTTCCTTACCAATCATGTACATTCATGAAGGAATAATTAAAAAAAATGCGCTTAAATAGAAAAAAAACAGATTTAGAAAATAAAGATGACAAATGCAAAAAGACACGATCAAAAAGAATTTATAGAAGATGTTGTCAAACCGTTAAAAACTCTAAAGAAGTATGGGTATTTAAACGAAAGGGTTTTGCAATTAAATTTGGCAGTAATATGCTAAATATTTAAATTTGGAGCATGATCCTAATTGATTTTGTCTAATTTGTCCATAGATGACACCGCCTACAAATAAATGCTAATTGATTTAGCACTTACTTTTTAATATTTTATTTTTTATAATAAATTATCATGATCTTATTATTTACAATATAAAATTATCGTGTTCTAGATATTCTTTTTAAATTTTAAATTTAAATCTCCTTAAAACAATATCTATCTATATCTATATAAAAATAATAATTTTAAATAACTGATTTAAATAATAATTTTAAATATTTTAGTCAACAATTATGTTTTATATAATAATTGATTAATTGATAATCAAATCAAATACTATCAAATAAAAATAATAATTATAATTTTAAAATTGAATAAAAATTTTCTATTTAAATCTAGAAATAAAATTAATTATATATTAAATGTCTTACAAATATTAAGATTGTGATTGTACTAATCAATAATTAATTAATTAATTATATTGATACTAAAATTAGAAATATCATCAAAATGTGACACGTGGACAACCAGTCATACTCAACAATTATATTTTATATAATATATAGATAGATAGATAGATGTATTGATAAAATTAAATAATAAAAATTCTATTGAATATATTTAGGGAAAACGGGGAATATATATTAATTTTTTAAAATGGAAAATCATTCTGGTTTCTAGAAAAATTAAACATCCACGGAAGTTTTTATGAAACCTTAATTTGCTTCCAGCAAGACATGCAGACAACTAATAAGTGCCCCACAAAAAAAGTAGGGCAGGAAATATTATTTGTTGTTTTGTTTTAATCATTGAAAGACCCGGCCCGCTCCATTTACAATTGTGTGAAACTTCAATATCATAGTTATAGTATAGTACGTATAATGTCCAATGGTTTTGAAGCTAACACAGTGCCATACTTTCAAACTTTACAGCTAGCAGTTGTTCCCATGGGATGGAAACAGTGGAATTGCAAATGGGGTGAGGTGGTCGAATGAAACAAAACGCCATAGAAACACCAAGTAGTGAATGAATTAAGTACTAGCTGGCATGCACGATACAGCTAAATTTTTCTTGTCAGTCCAAGGTCATAAATCAATTATTTATTTCCAAAGCTGTTTCGGGATAAAATCCCATTTGCGGCCGAAAATAATAAATTATGGTATAATTTGCTTTTTGTTTTATAACTTTTTTTTTTCAAAATCAATTTTTAACAAAAAAAGATTAACTTTGAGTTGAATCAATTTTGGGAAGAGGAGTTTTCATTGAAATGAACTAATTCTAAATATAAGATTAATCAGATTTTTATATTTACACTACACATGTTTAGAGCTTGTTTGATGATTAAAATATGATAAAATGGGAAAGAATAATTATTTTATCTTGTTATAATCCGTTATTGCACAAATAATAAAATATGATAATGTTATTCCATTCCTTATTCTATCATGTTGGTCTAACATATTTTTTATCCTAAGGAAGAAATTGGGTTAAGAATATAAGTAATAAATATAATATATAGTAAAATATTAATTTATATAACACACATACATAAAAATATTTGAATAACAATTATAATTTTAAAGATCTTATATATATATATATATATATATATATATATATATATATTTTATAAATTTAAGAAAAAGTACCTACATAAATAACATAATTTTGTATAATTTAGTTAAAATTATAATTTTTTATAATTTCATAATATTTTTAGAAAATTACATGTAACTAGTATTTTCATAATATTAACTAAAATTTATAATTTATAATATATATAAATTATATTATAATTAAAATTTATAATAAATAAATATTTTTGAACATATAAATTATATTTTAGATTTATGATCAATAATTTATATTGTTATATATTGTTATTATTATTTATTTATAATTTTTTTTAAAAGTATTCAAATTAAAGTTAGAACTAAAGATTTTGAAAATAATATATTGAAAGGTACAAATCGTTCAATTGATATTAAGCATAAGATCATATCTCAAATATATGTTAGGAGCATATATTTGAATTTCGAAGATAATATATATATATATTATATCATTCAATAACTTTATATAGCATGTGAATTTGATCGATTTAACCATTGAATTATAATTATATATTACCTTGATTATTTGTGTCAAATTTTATAAAGATTGAACATCAATAAGAAAGTGATTAAATAATTCATATTTTAGTATATTTTGAAAAATATATATTACGTTGATTTTGATCTATTTGAATGAAGTATCAAATAATTTTTATTAATATAAAATTTGGTAGATATAATTTACATGGAAGGAACTTTCAATCTAATGGTAATGGTGAGTTTTGAGATAAAATTTTAAGTTTATTTTAATCTTAATAAATCCTATTTTGAAATTGATTTTTAAATTTTGAATTTTGACGCACCATATATAAATAAAGATAATTTAACTAACTAATATTTTTCTCAATGTTAAAATTATAATATTTTTCAATTTATTCCTATATTTAATTACTAGACTATTCATTATTAATAATATAAACATCAATTATTTTCCTTTATTTTATTTGTTTGAATAAAGGCCCACTACTTGAGCATATTCTTTTAATTTATTCCTTTTTGTAAAGGAAAACTGTATTTTGTTTATATTTAAGAAGAAAAAAAAACGAACAAGACACGATCTTTTTTGTAACTGGAAACAAACCTGAACCTGATTGAGTGCCCCTTATTACTAGTAATTCACAATTTTGTTTGTCTAGGGTTTGATTTCTCCCAAACCAAATTGTCGTTGGTTGTTAAAGAGAGAGGAACAGTGTCTTTTTTGTTCAACTAGAGAAGACCAGTTCAACTAATAAAAAGCAACAAAAACCAACGGTAACAGTTACGTTGTCCCAAAACACAAACCTTCCTCCGAATCCTTTGCCTCAAAAGCCGCCACACATGAACCCTCCCTTCTCTTGTATACAATATTAGAATTCTCCCAAACAATAATGTCCCCACATAAACCAACGTGCCACCAT
The DNA here is from genome assembly GCA_026413185.1 of Pueraria montana var. lobata. Lineage (NCBI taxonomy): Eukaryota > Viridiplantae > Streptophyta > Magnoliopsida > Fabales > Fabaceae > Pueraria > Pueraria montana. Next base: position 66,901,374 of record CM048647.1, on the reverse strand, counting down.
GCATGCCACTTTCAAACCCCTTTCTTTATTATAGCTACACAACTATACAACAAGAATGTTGCTGCGCTGGCTCCTTCCCTTCCTCTTTTTCACCTGAAATTTCTTATTAGTATATATATATTCAAACTTTGCTCCTTTCCTGAGCTTCACAAAACACTCGATCTCCTATTTTCCCTGCTGCTTGTAGAAAGCAGCAGGGCGAAATATCTCGTTAATTAATTCCTCTCCTTCTCCATACTCCATATCCCTCTCTCCCAATACATAATATAATGGAGGTAAAGGGTGAAAACTCCATGATCATTAGCATTGACCAAAAAGCAATTACCCCTCATGAAGAACCCAATAATAATAACATCACTCGTTCTTCCGTCAACAAGAAGGGTAAGAGGTCCAAGAACTTCTTCAAGGTGGCGCTGTTCATGATGCGAGGGCGTTCTCGCAAATCCAAAATGCTCGCTGTGGATGACGAGTCCAAGAGCATATGGAGGAAGCTCGTGGGGTCCATGAGGCCATTGCACCTACAAAGCAACCAATCTCCATCCCATGGTAATGATAATAATAACAATATTTCTCATCAGTCTAAAATGATGATGATTACCTCAGCGCCGTCTGAAAACGGCGATGAGGGGTTTGATTCTGCTTCCGAGTTTACAAACTCGCCGTCTCCGTCTAGTAGCTGTTACGCCTCGGCCGTTGGGCTAAACGAAATGGTTCAGGAGGAGGAGGACGAGAAGGAGAAGGAGAAGGAGGAGGAGAATAAGAATATTATTGATGGGGAGGGGGATGAGATGATTGATGCCAAGGCTGAGGAGTTCATTGCTCAATTTTACCAACAAATGAGGTTGCAGCGTTTGGATGTCATGGATCGTCATTACCAAGAGATAAGCATGAGGTCATTAGGTTTATGAGTTATGAATTATGATCAGCTTTAACCTGTGTCGTGTGTACGTCCCTGCTTCCTTCACTTCTAATTATGCAACCCTATGCATGCATGGATTAATTCAACGGGAATTTCCTTTTTGTTTTTTGTTTCCTTTTTTGGTAGAAATTAATATGGGGCCTTAAAAATTACCCTTCTCAAAACATAGAAGAGGTATATATGCATTTAAATATGATTATATAAGTTGTTGTACTATTAAATATACTTTATGGGAAGGTTGAACGACGACGAAAATGAGTTGCTAAGAAGAACATCTGAATGCAGAAGAAACTCAAGGTGATTGCATTGCATGGCCTTATTGTGATGTTGGCGAGAAGAATGAAGCTAAATGTGACAACTATTTGTTTCTTCTAGCTTTTCAATGAATTCATTTTGGAGAGAGATTGTCTTGAGCTTTTTTTTTGCCTTGTTACTTCTTAAGTTTTTGTTTTTGTTGAATAGTATTTTTCAATTTGGTGATATTTAGGTATTCGCCGTATATACTTATTTTAATCATCATATACTTATTTTAATCATCAATTGCTCATGAATGTTATTAGTCTACTCATCTTTTCATCTGAGAGTATTTCTTAAATTAAGTTGTTTTTTATTTGCTGACATTAATTTGGAGTCGTACTATATAGCTTTAAAAAAATTAATCACCGCAGAAAATTTGCCTAATTTCTTACTTGCTCCACCATATGTGCCAGGCGCTCAAATGGATTGAATAATTACTTTTATCAATTGAGATTTGAGAGAACAATAAGATTAATTTGTCTCGCTACACAGTTCATGTGATTTATATTCATAACTTTTTTCTAAAGACCAGAAATTTCACAATTACATGGAGCTGAATTTCTCAATTGAGTTAAACCTTGTAGTAAAATTACTACTGAGAACTGAGAACCTCAGGCTAAATGTACGCGAGCCACACATATAGTGGATTATTAATTCAAACCTGTAGTCACCATTCATTAACATCACATACACCAATCTAATCAATATATAAATTTCCAACACAGAAACTAAATGCTATAATTTCATGGATGCCCCTGGATACAAGCAAAAAGCACAATCAAGCCCAACATATAAGCACAGAAAACAAGCCACAAAATAAAATAAAATAAAATTATAATGACGTGTTAACGAGTGTGGGCCTGTGGCCCATATAACAATGGGCCGGCTAGTAGCCATGGACTATCCGAGAACATGTATGTTTGATCCATCGGATCCCATTCCGGAGCGAGGCCTTAACCTTGGCCTCAACGGCGTAAACCTTATACTTTGCAATCCTCTTTCTCCGCTTTGACTCTGGGTCGCAGAAACTCCAAGGCTTCGCCACCGTGGCTGCCCCGCTGTGACTCGTCCGAGTCGCCTCACTCGAAATCGCCGCCACATAGCTCTGACTACACCCGTAGCTTTTCCCGCTCACTATCTCAACCCGACGCTGACCCGACCCGTAATCCATCGACTCTATCAATGGTTACTTACTGGCGAGGAGAGGAGGTTTTCAAAAAGTTAGGGCTTCGAGAACGAATGGAAATCTGAAAATGTACAATGTAATGGTGTGTATATATATATATATATATGCAGTGAAGCACGGAAACGTGTCTTCGGCGAGGAATGTGCAATGTATTGGTCTCTCGCCTCGGAATCTGGGATGGGGCTTTCCCTCATTAAACAAATAAATATGCAACCTTTTTTTTTTAAAAAATTATTATTATTATTATTGAAACTTGAAAGAATTTAGACTTTCGGAGAGATGAATCAATTTTCTAATACTTGTGGAAGGGGGCCTTATGTTTCCTGCTTATCATCATCATAACGATTATATTTTAGAACATAACTTAGGATCAGTTTATTAGGTGTTTTTAGGGCTGCTTTTCATTGGAGTTTTATTTTAGTAATTCGAGTGATCAAGATTTACGTTAAATGTTTTTAAAGATTATGTAAAATTCTAATTTTAATTAGAGAAATGCGCTAAAAGCACTTATAATTTGTATCTAAGTTTTGTTTTATTTTATTTTCTTGCTAATTATGTCGAGGTTATCTTTTGGCCATAGAGAACTGCATGCTTTCTAGTTAGGGGGAAAAGGGGGGAAAAAAAAAAGAGAGACAAAGAAAGTGGAACAGCTCTTATGGTTGTATTGAAGGTAGGGCAACGTATGTGTAGACAGCCAAGAGGGACTGGAAAGTGGAAAGTATGATGATGAGATGCAATGATAAGTTCAAATGGGGGATTTCGGCCGGATTTGGAGGATTAAAGGAAGGGAGAATTAAAAGCTACAAATTGGTTAGTAATATTCTATGACCAATGAATGAATACTGTTTTCTTTCGCTTTGGAATTGAATATAAAAAACTAGGCTTAAATATTTTTTTAGTACTTACAATTTAGCATTTTTTTGCTTTTCGTCCTTGCAAAATATTTTTTTTTGTTTTAGTCCTTGCAAATTATGTTTGTTTTGTTTTTTTTTCCCTTTAAAGCGGTTTAGATAATACTTTTAATAGTGAAAAAAACGTTATCTAAATCGTTTTAAGGACGAAAAACAAAACAAACATAATTTGCAATGACTAAAGCTACTATGAGAGTCCTAGTCTCCTAGAGCAAAAATCAATTCCTAATTTGAGAAGAAAGTAACTGAGAGAGCTGCAAAGTAGTTGAAATAACAATAATACTCTCACCATATTGGTTAATTAATTGCACCACATTAAGAGTGTGTTTGGTAAGGTCATTTAGTAGCTTATAATTAAGCTACTTTGACTAACTTATAAGTTAATCTGACCAAATAAATAGTATTTATTTTTTACCTTAGATTAATATCATCTTTATTCTTTTAATTACTCATATTATGTAAATAAAAAATGTTTTTTATTTTATAGATAATAGAAATATTTGTACTGTAACTTATGAGATAGATAAATGTAGGAAATATGTCTACTGAGAATAGTTCAAACAATCAGGCGATTCAAAAGCAGTTTGGACAGTTCAAAAGTAGTTTGGAGCAATTCAATTCAGTTTGATTTGCCTGAATTGTTATATAGTTTAGTTCAATTCATCCAAAATGTTACATAGTTCGGTTTGGTTCGATCGAACTGCTTTTACAATTTAGTTTAGTTCTATAGCAGTTTGGTTTGGTTCATCTATTTGCTCACCCCTACATACGACTTTATTGTTATTGCATGCCACGACTATAAGGAACTAGTCTCGTCATCATTATACCTGAATAATGATTGTTAAACATGTAAAATTAACAATTAATTAGGCAAACTCAAATTCATGTTGCCCACAAAAAATGTTACTTCTTGCTTTCGATGCTAGTACTGTTTAAGTGATTTTTTTAATCTTTTGTATCATATGTATAAATTATGGGAATTAAATTAGGGATAGTAAAACGGGTCAATTTTTCTTGATTTGCTTTTAACCTACTTTTGAGTAGAGATGGATGTATTATGCCATTATAGAAAATGAGTTGAAAAATATAACTCATCTCATTTAAGAGTGAATAATATTCAATTCAATTGGTGAGTGAATGTAATTCATGTATTTCCCTCAGACAAAAATTGAAGTTGAAATCCAACATGTGTGGAGAGGCATGCATGTTAGTGAACTTGATATACAAGACAACTTGTGTATATCAGTTAAATGAGTAAATGTGACAATGCGCGTTGCGTGAAATAACATGCCAAAAATCAAAATGCAGACGACCAAGTGGAGTGGTATGCGTAAGTTGGTTAGATCGGCCAAACTTGTTGGTTTATGATTGAGTGGAATACGTTAGCGATGAGTCGATTGCATCTTCGATCTAATAAAGCAATCAAATTGACCATAAGTGCAATTTTCGGTTAAATAGGTCGGACCGAGCAGGTCCAAGTTTTATAACTATGCTAACAACTCCCCTATTTTAAAATATAAGCATAGTTATTGTTGTGTTCTTAAAAGAACATTATTTATACATTTCTTTTCGTAAATTGTTGATGTGATTTGAAAACAAGTACTTTTGTGCCAATAATTTGCGGAAATTTTTGTGTTTCACGATGTGTCCATTAGTTTTTGGTCGATTGTTTCATGGTGTGTACAAGACAGTAGTGTAGACTGCTGGGCCACATTGCACGGCTTAAACCCAAAACCAGAATCCATGGTGTGTACAAGACAGTAGTGGAGACTGATGGGCCACATTGTACGGCTTAAGCCCAAAACCAGAATCTTTGCCTTTTTGCACATGCACAATCACTTAGATACACAATGAAAGTGGCCCATTCTAATATTAGTAACGTGTATAAGAAAGCCAAACTGGGATACTGACAAACAAACGATGAAGCAGTAGCAAGACCTTTCAATAAAATTTGATTTCAGCACGGAGAGGCCCACTTTTAGACTTTCATTTAGTAAAAAGAGTTTCAATTAGTTGCATGATGCACAATCACTGTAACGAATATTACAATGTAATGATTCATACATTTCATTCCATGATTTCGATCTAATTAAATAACACAATGTGATGAAGCAATGTAATCAAAACTGCTTAATGAATATTACAATAAACCATAGATAAGCTTAACGGAAGTGAGAATGAAGTATACTAACAAATCTGCCATATGGGAAACAAAGGACCCTTGTTTCTCTACCTCCAACTCCCAGGGTTATAATAATCTTAGGTGCATTTCAGTTTCAGTATGCAAAAGAAAATGAATTACGTCATAGTCTCATTAAAACGGAATTTGAACGATTCTCGACTCTTGAGTTCAACAAATCTAATGAAACATTGTTAGATTGTAATTTACAATGAAGACTCTGGCAATCGTCTAAGGCTGGAGCTGACCAAGACAAGCTCTTTTTAATTTTTATCATTTTGTCCCTACTTTTATTTTTGGTAACCACTCTAACATTATTTTTGGTAACAACTAACAAGAATTGAATATAAGAAGTCCTTATGCATCTATTCAACTTCATCACTAGACCGACCCTAGCAGTTAGTAATAACTCAATAATGTTGCAATGTATTATGTGATCTACTGATCTATTAATGAGTTTCAATTTGATAATCAATTATTAAACGCTGTCTATTACAAGTTGGACGGATAATACTTGACGCTCTGGTGCTTATCCTTGTATCCAATCATATGCACGACTTGTGCTTGGATTCGTTTCTTGCTTCACGTAATAAATTATTTTTTTGCCTTTGAAAAAAAAAGTTGGACGGATAATGCGACATTTGCTTACTGAACTTTGCATAGTCTGTTATATTTTACGGGCAAAACTTTGAGAAATGCTAGCAACAAATTCTCTTAAATACACTCTTTATTATTAATTCAAATTTATTAAAAATTATAAAAATGTATGAGTCTCATTTATAATTTAACGAGTTTCATACATTATTTTATAGCTTTTAATAAATTTTAACTAATAATAAAGAATATGTTAAGAGGAGTGTATTGCTAGCACTCCTCAAACTTTTTTGTCCAGAAAATAATCAATCGATGAATTTACTCTTGCTAAAGCATCTTGGTATGAAGTCTAATTTCCATTTTTCAGTACTTGGTCGTGCTGCAAAGCAAAAGGGAACAATATACGCGATTTTATTTTAATTACATTGAGTAACACCGTCATTATGTTTCTTAGACATCATAATCTGAATTCTGAACTATATTTCTGCTATGCGGAACAGGATATGAGAATCACAATGCATCACCCAATTTGCAGTTTCTGTTCTACAATCTACATATAAAAAATGGAACAAAGAGAACACTAATAAATCATATTCCATCTACTAGAAGTAGAAGGGTACATAGTACATACATACACATTTAGGAGCATATCTTAATTATCTTGTGTGTTATCAGCAGCCACTGAGACCTTGCTGAGCCTGCTTGGTGATATCTTGGCAGCATTACCTCTGGCTTTTCTGTGATTAGAACCATAAACTGCTCTGTATGCCAGTGCTCTTCCGAAGTGCCATTTTTGAAGATTGTTTTCACCGGATGATGGTTGAACAGAATCGTCTGAAATATCAGCATTGCCTTTCTCAGTAGACATTTTTTCTGTTTTCTGAATAATGCAGGACAGGAAGTGGAGCTACGTGGAGGGACACGGATTGATGACACTACCTTCTTATATACATAGTTTGGAAAAGAAGAAACCAGAAACAAGAATTATTAATTAATTCTTTCTTACTTTTGGGAACGACAAGGCCAGAGTTAAAGATGCCAAAAGAGAGAGAACTAACACTTATAGGGATCTCTTCAGTCTTTACTACTAGTAACACTATTTTTTGTCTTGTCTTCGATTAGAAGGAACGATACCAAATATGAACAAGTTACTTCTATGCGGAAAGTTCCCAATTTAATTTTGTACCACACAGAACACCAGACAAGATTGGATTGCTTTTGTTTGTTTCTTTTTATCTGGCCCTTATTTTTTTTCTTCCTATATTGAGAACCAACTGATGTATAATATGATTCAGAAGAGCCTAAGTTTTTTTTTTTTTTTTGAGAGGAGAGCCTAAGTTAAAACTAGTGTTATAAAATCATATTCAACAAAGTCTAAATTAGTGTGAAATAATTGTTTTGTCACAGTGTGATTTGTCAAAAGAATTTTTTCGCAATATTAGAATGTTTTGCATTTAAAATTTTTAGTGATTATTTAATGAGTTTTTTTCTTCAAAAACTAGATTAGTCAATTGAATTATTTTAAGAATAATAAATATTTACTCTAAGAATTATTTTGCTATAGGTTTGTTTAACAATTTTCCAAGAGCACAGGGGTAATCCATCATATTTGAGCAAGTATACTCTGTTACAAGTCCAAAGTAAATATTAACTTACATATTCTTTAACCCTATAAGTCTATTATAACACTATATTAGAAAGAGAAATCTTGGAAATCCCAACCCAAGTCCCAAGGGGTTGGTTGAGTGGAGCAAGACAGGTTCTTGCATCTGACTGGTTACAGGTTTGAACCCCCACTCATCTCCTTAAGGTGAGGTAAATGTAAGTATTTTTGTAAGTATTCTTTGAGTCCAAAGGCTTTTCCTGCCTTGGATTGAGGGGAAAAAAAGAAAGAGAGATCCTGGAGACAAAGATTTTGGAGGCTCTCATCATTTGAATGCACAAAAAAAGGGATGAGAGAATAAAAAAAAGGGGGACTCATACAAAATTATTTCTCTCCAAATACAAAAGAAATGGTAAAAATAACTTTTTATTTTCACAATTATCTATATAAATATTTAACAATAGGAAGTAACATAAAAATAAATTGCATTTCTGTAATTACTTTTAAAATAGAAAATAAAAACACCTTTTCCCCCAAATCAAACAAGTCATGATGTTTTGAGGGGAAGTCAAAGTTAAAACGCATTATCTTACTATTCTAGAAATAATTCATATATGTTGTTCTCTCATCTAATTATCTTTTATACTTCAATTAGGCGAAAAGTAAGAATATATTAATACATCCTTTTTTTTATCAGCATTCATTTACCCTTTTGATGTACATCAATGATATTTTTCCATCAATAGTTAAAGAGTAATTCGTTTCAATGTGTAAGAATCATTAAAGTAAATTTTATCTCTGACATCAAAGTTTTTTTTTCTATATGGATAATCAAGAATAAAAAAATTTGACCAACAAGTTTAAAAGATTTAACTATTTGCCAACTATACATTTAGTTATCTTTCTTACGGGCTCAATGTACTTTGTTATTTTTACAAGTAATCTCAAATAATAATAATGATTATTAGTAAGAAATCGTAATATTGAATTTCGATTTTCGTTCTCAAAGTCAAAATGTGAAAACTCTAGAGGTGAAAAAAAAAATTGCCGACTCTAGAGGTGAAAATTTTCGTAAATAAATTTGGATAACATGCATACTTAACGTTCTTTTTAATGAAAAATACCACACTTTAATTCTTTTTATCTACCAATCAGTCAAATGGCTTTTAAGGGATCTATAACTTTTGTTTTTATCTGATATAATTTTCTTCTATCAGATATAACTATTTTTTTTTATACAAGATAATTTATATGATTATAAACAAACTTAAAAAAGCAAAAAACTTCTCTGGTTCATTAAACCGTCTGAATTGAGATTGCCACCCTTAATCTTTGAACAATGTTAACTATTCATTCTCTAACATATTTCTCTCTTTTTTTTTTTTTTTTGAATAGCACACTTTTCATAACCAATTAAAATTTATTAAAAACTATAAATTAGACTCATCAAATAATAAGACTCACAAAATTTAGTGATTTCTTATAAATTTCAACTAATAATAAAGAAAGCATTAAAAAAATTATGTTAAAGACCAGTATATTACTATCATTTCTTTTAATCTTTTGTCAATTATAAAACGAAGAATAATTAGTTAAAATTTAATTAAAAACTACAAAATCAGAATAGAAACATTAAATAAGACATAGAACCCATAAAATTGACATTTTCTATCAATTTTAATCGACAAGAGAATATATTTAAAAAGATGTTTCCAATATTTCTCTTTGGAAAACAACTTCCTACATAGACTTTATTGCACTGTCTCTATGTTAAACACATTTTTCAGATAAAGTGAATGGTAAGATTCAAAGTGAAAAACAGATTGCTTGATGCAGAGAAAATGTTATCTCAACTCCCGTGCCATTTTCGTACAACTTGAGCCTCACTTTGGGTTCATTAATGAAAAATTTAAGCATAATAACACTTGGTGAATTTATTTTTATGAATTTGTCACCACGCACCCGAAGAGGAACCCCTCGTCCCTAGTATTGGTTTTGGGGGGAAAAAAAACTTTACCATATTGCGGGGATGTACATCCAAAAGCTCTTATTTAAGCATTAATTTAGTCCCATACTGAATTCAGCTCGCATTAAGATTTTCAAGACACAAATAGTGGAAATGCCTTTCAGACATTCCAAAGGTAAAGTGGAGAAAGAAAACTTTGACAGGCTACAGGAGAATCAACAAAATATAACCAACGACATAAAAAAGCATGGCTAGTTTCTAGTGGAAGATATCTAGAAGGAACATATATATGTACATGTCATCGTCTTTTGCATGATTGCGTCATCCGTTACAATTTTATATATATCCTTTTCTTGTGGAGGAAACCAGCAAAAAGACCCCAGAATAAAATCTCAACTATTACGAAGGCCAGTGTACCCCACCTTTTGGAATGAAATATGGTCTGCATTAAAGCTTCACTGGCGTCAACCTGCATATTAAATTACCAAATAACCAAATTTACAAATCAAGTATGAGAAGGTATTTGCAGTGACATCAATGTCTCCCTCCACCAAAAAATGCAGTTGTGACAAACATAGGAATGCTTATGTTAGTATTTGGGTAAAGGCCACTTGGCAGGGCCATAGCAGTTTAATTCTAATTCCAAATAGTTTATAAAAATCTAGGATGGGGAATGTTAGCTCCTATTGGTAAAAAAATTAATCTTCAAAGGAGAAACAAGTTCTAGCTTAAATAACTTATAATGAAAGCGGAGATATACAAAGAATCATTGGGAAACAAACATTACCAAATTATTTTCAGGAGAATGCCAATAGAAACCCTGGATAACTGCTGGGAAAATGTCACAAGCTGCCAATGCATATACAACAAGAGCATTCATTCCCATCCATTGCAGTAAAACTGTAGGCTTTCTAAGATGTTCTATGTCAACCTGCAAGAAAATATGTTTTGATGAAGTTGCAGGTTTTTAAACATTTGCCAGTGATTACAGTCATTTAATTCCTCTCCTATATATATATATATAAAAGAGCTGGCTATGACTTGACATTTACAAAATAAAACTCAAGTTGTATTACAAACAAACAATAATAGTAAAGCAAAGAGCTATAAAAATTATTATTATTAATCACAATTAGTGGCAACATCGTAATAGATATAATCTTATACGTTCTATTTGGACTGTCAAACTTGAGGCCAAGCTTAAGTAGTGTAGTTTTGGAGTTTGGAATTGCCAAGAGAAGTTGCGGCCTGAACTCTATCAGTACATAACTACCACAATCCATTTAACTAGTTTTACGATTAAGCTCAAGCTCAGCTATTAAGAACAGAATGTCACTACTATTTTCTTTTTCTTTTTTTTTTTTGCTATGTTGTGTGGGATAACAAATGGTCTCAACAATGGGTGGGTGCCTTCCTTATAGGGTGCATAACTGCCCCCCCAATGAGTGCTTTATGGGGTGATCCCAAACTATGGCTCTCCAAACACATTATATTGTCCATTGGGACTAGGTGATTAACCGCATGACAGAATGTTCATCTGCCTATTATCTCTTTTTTTAACCGAGATATAAATTATCTCCACTTAAGACACAAGGATGAACTTACAATGTAATAGATAGCAGTCAAGACTAAGCCTGATGCCCCTGCAGTGATGCACATGTAGCTTAATGTGTACAGTGCTTTTGATAAAGGAATTCCTGAAAAACTATACAGTTGTTAGAGAGAATAAAACCTATTGATCTTAAGAAAATTAAAATTAGATAGTACCTAAAATCTCCAGAATGTATCCTACTAGCAATAGAGCGAAGGAAAACACAGACCAAAGAAATACCCTCTGCTTGTGGCCCTGAATAGACAAGACAGGAGTTGAATCATAAAAAATATATATATCTCCTAGGGGAAAATTTTAAATCTTCCACCTAAGGCACTAGGATTGGATTCTTGTACATCATAAAGGAATCATAATCCAGACCTGCAAAAGTACAATTATGTGCCCATATTGCAATCCCATGAAACAAGTAATCGCAGCCATCAGTGAACTGGAGGATTTCAGAAAATCAATTAGCAAACATCGCATCAATAAAATTTTAATGCTGTCAATGCCAATCTAATCTAAAAGATAAAAAATACCCATACATGAGAGAACAGTGAAAATATATTAACATAACATAAACCAAGCACTTTGCAAAACTCAATAAAATAAAATAAAATATCTTGATTATTGGTGACTCAAATTATAAGATGTAACCATAGTTTTCAATGCCACTACAATACTTATAAAAGAAAGGATAAAAGGAGGGAGCAGGGAATGCTTTTCGACCTCAAAATACCCTCTGGGTCAAATGGTGCAAGGCACCATCCAGGAAAATCTGGAGGCAAGGGTCCATAGTCAGGAGAATTGACACTACACTCCTGAAAATGAAAAAAAAAAGGTCAAGAACAAGATTATCTAATAGATAAAATAAATGAAATTTGCGGTGGCAGTAGATTCAATACAGGAGTTATCTGAGAGGGTAAATAACCTTTGTTCTTCTGTACACAGGACGCTGGTACATGTGATCTTCACCAAGTATTAATCTATCAATAAATCCCACAGCATTACAAGGAGGTTCAAGACTGCCCCTCACTTCACAATGAACCTGGCAAACAAATATGGTATGCTGAGTTTATTCTCCATGATAAAGAAAATACCACACAACCAAAGCGTTTTATTCCCACTAGGTAGGGAGAGTCATAAAAATAAAAATAACACAATTTAAAAAATAATAATAATCAAGAAAACTAAGCCATCATAATGCATGAATGATGAAATGAAATGCCAATCATCATAATGTGACACAACATACATTTGTATCCTACTATTCTCTAATATTTGTCTATGAATATTACTCTCTAGATTATTATTTTCTCAGTCCATTAAGTATACTTAATCATTTTTACATAGCATGATACATGGATGCTAGTCTAAGAGGGTTTCATCATTTTATGAAATGCAAACCTAAAGTTCCATTTTTAAGAAGTGAAGAGCCATGGATTAGTCAAAGAGATGCTTTGTGATATTTGGAAGTACAAAACTGAAGCTCACATGCCATCCAACACTACAGAACTACTTGATAATTTAAGCAAATTTCCAAGGTAGTTGTTTGGTCAATATTTCAATAGCTCTAACTTCAAATGGAATTTTAGAATCTAGGATGTGATATAGACTTATAGTAATTAGATTTGTGGTAATAAGAGGTTTTGCCTTGCATCTAGTTTAGCTCTATGTAATTATAAATGTTGTAAGTTCACAACAATGTACCTATTGATTAACCAAGCAACTTATTTACAAAAAAAATAGTAAGCACTCTGATCTACAAGAATTAACAATGATCAAGATAGAGCTCAGTCAATACCTCTACTATTATAAGAGAGTTTCTTCTTCAGCAAAATCGGGGAGGGGGTTTATTAATTATATAGTTGACAGCTGCCACAAAGGAAGGATTGACTATCATCAATAAGAACCCAAATTACATGTTGACTCTATCCACTCTAGGGAATAAATCAAAAGTAAAGAAAGCAATCAGATCTCACGAGGATTAACAAGGATAGAGCCCAATCAAAACCCCTACTATATTATTAGAGTTGATTTTTCAACAGAATTGGGTTGGTGGGGGTACAAATTATATATTTGACACAGATTCTACAAAGGATATAAGCAATAAGAAATCAAATTACATGTTGACTTCATCTACTGTATGTAATGAGTCATAATATGTGCACAAGAAATCATAAATCAGAACTTCAGTAAAAAAAATCATGATATGTCTTTCAGCATTCAATAAAACAGAAAACCCTCACATTTTGAATAATTGATAGATGACTGGAGTCACTGGACCAAAGCAAATTAGAATGTTTGAATTTCCAATTCGGAACATAAAGACCATAGAGCAAGCAAAGGTACACTGAGCAAAGTAAGATAGAAAACATCCTGCAGAATGAAACAAGCAGTTAGCACCAAAGAATATCATAAGGCAAGCAAAGGTGGTGCCCAAGTTAACTTTTGTTTATTATGAGGGTAAGCAGTTGGCCTAACAGTATGAAAGGGAATTTCTAATGATTCACAACTAGTCACATGAACATTTTGTAACAAAGTTCAGTTGCAAGTTGCAACATGAGTTTATATTGAATTGTAAGGTTCTAGTTATGGCTTTCACATTTTCATCTCAAAAGATTAAATCCAATCAACAAAAGTTGAAACCAATTCAGAATACACAAAAAAAGAAAAATACATATCTTAATCAAGTTTCATCTTAAAATCCAGCATAGTGAACCGTATATCAAAAAGATCCATGACACATGACAAAAACGTCCATTTCATATGAGAATGTCAAAATAAAAAATTAAGAGCATCATAGAACCAAAGTAATATGCATCATTTCACGATTCAGGTCACAGAATCTGCATTGATATGTAGTGAGTATTAGCACAAAATAACTCATCCACTATACAACTGATATAAGAAAATGACAAAGAAACATGGCATTATTATGTATATTTTATATTGACATTCAACATAGAAATTGAAACTTTTAATTGCCATGCTCAGTCCCTTGAAAGAATTAAACACAAGAAAAGTAAACTAACCACTGAATGGAGTATTTCCTCACAAAACCTGCAGGTGAGTCAACCAAAATATTATGGTTCACAAGCCAAATCTCTGATATTGAGGCAAAGAAATATCCAATAGATATCCTCTGCATACCATAAAGGAAATTATGTATCAAACTGTAAACACATTTATAAAACTAAAGCAACAGGTAATTGATTATTTTCTTAATTGCCATTTGTCACCTTTTTTCTCGGTAGAAATACCTATGCCCTATAACAGTACAACCAATTTCAATGACTAAATGACTCTTCTGCTTATCACAAATCTGTAACCATCCTTAAGTTAAAACATTACTGAGAAAACTTTGTATTTCACTTCCCCAATACAGTACACCAAGCATTGACAACACAACAGTCAAGAAGTGGCATTATAACAATGTTAAGTGCAAATCACTTGTTAACCATAGATCAAACAGATAAGTTATTTCAGAAAACATCAATGAAACTGGTACTTGTCAGTGGCATGAAGTAAATCATAAAGAAAATAACATGTACAGCAATAATACCAGACCTATTGAATTAGAAATAACCAAAAGAAAAAAAGCCGAATAAGTTAGCAAGGGTTAACAACTTTACTGGTTCCAGCTACCTGAAGTACACCAAGCCAGCGTATCTTGCTCAAATCAACTCCATATGTTAATTTGCCACGCCCATGGAAATACCCACCTATGAATAAGTTTCAGACAGAAACATTAAAGCAATGACTATCAGTTGCATAACTTACACACACACACACACATATATAGCGAATTACTGCAATTAAATAGCTACAAAACCTTGATTTAATTACTATGAAAAACAAGATGCGCAGAAGAATACATGAGAATTTTGCCTGACATACTTTAGCTGGTTGAGAAGGTAATGAAATGGAAGAAAAGCAGGTGAACATACCTTGAAATAACAGCCCCAAAAGGAAAAGCTTAAGTGTCCTCGATATGACTTTTTTAGTGGCATTGGGTTTGCTAGAGACTTTTCTGAAAGGTCATCCAAGAATTAGAACATTGTTCAAAATTTTGGTTCTTTCATTATTTGCAAGTCTATATATAAGAAAGCCACTAATATATAATACAGTCCAGAGTCCAAAACATCACCCCTCAAGTGATCTACACAATTGCAGCATAGGACAGTATCCTTAAAAAAAAAAAAAAAGGCGAGAACGAGGTTTGGAAGATTTCGTACCTTGAATACCAGACCAATCGAAACGCCAACCACAAAGAGAAAAAACGGCATTACAAAATCGGCTAGTGTCACCCCAAACCATGGAGAATGATTCAAGGACGGGAATGCTCTTCCCACATTATCAACTAATATCATCAACTGCATCAAAATTTAAGAGATTCATTTTATTTTTAACTGGCATCAAAATCGGTTATTGTGAAGTAACTAAACTAGTAACTAATATCATCAACTAGATGGATAGAAGTAACTAAGTAACTAACTGACAGTGAAATTAAAAAGAATATTCAGATAAGAATAGTCTTATAAGCTAATTTGCTTCCCCTTGTTTGATCGATGGTAAGCAATTAATGCTAAGCTAGTAAATACGAGTATTGTTATTTATTTTGTTGATAGCTAAGAAGAACCGTCTTCAAGTAGTGGCGCTTTGGAAGTACTAATAAACATTGAAATAGTGGGGACGAACCGCAACAGTTAGACCGCGGAAGACATCGAGAGAAGCAAGGCGTTGCATTAGGAACAGAAAGAGAGGGTAAAGATGGTGTATCTGTATGATTGGATGGCAAAGGACAGATAGTGTCTTCATTTTGATGGATGATGAGAATTGAGGAATCAAAATCATGGCCGAGAAGAGGTCTTCTTTGTTCTTCTGCAACACCCTCTACCGGACTTGACATTTCTCTGTACAATCTCGTCTACGTTCCCAGTCTACGACGAGGCTATTTTAGTATTTTCATGGTTTGGCGGGCGCTCCTTTATTTGGGCTAAGCCCGTATAATAGTTGGGTTGGGCATTACTTGCCTCCTATTGGCCCATCTTTAACTGCTTTTTTTTTTTTTTTTACAATATGAATTTAAAAAAAAAAAAAAAGGTAAGAAGTATTTCATTTTAAGTACACAGACATTTTAGTCTCCGAATTTGGTGGGCGTTCACTTTTCGGGCTGTATTCAATTAAGATTTGGAAGGATTTTAAAAATTTTTTTTTGATAAAAAAGAGTCTTGTAATATTCAATCTGGATTTTTAAAGAAAATAAAAAAGTCTTATGGTATTCAATCAAGACTTTCAAGATTTTTTTTTTCATGACAACAAAATTCGGTGGTATTTAATCAAGATTTTTTACAACTTAAAAAAAATCATCTGGTATTCAAAATCCTATAATTTTCGATGGATTGTTTTGTAAATTGGATTTTGATGGATTTTATGTGACTTTTTAGTTATATGTATAAATACCACACACATCAAACAATCCTGCTCAAATCCTTGAAATTTTTGTAAACCCTTGGGTTTTTTTTTTTACTCTCTTCCATTCTAGACTTTTTTCTTTTTTCCATTATCACGCATATTTTTCTCTCTGATTGTGGTAATATTGCTAGAGTAATTGGTCATCTCTTTCTTTTAATTCTACACACGCTCTTCATATGATCTTAACATTGATGCGTTCATACCGTCAAATCACTATGAACCATCCTACCAGCCTACATCATCTAACCAAATCCACCATCCCATTCTCTTAGGTTTGGAGGTTCCGCTAAAAAAAATAAGATGTCATAAGAGGTGAGCATAGAAGGAGTTCTAGCTCATCATGACCAACAATCAAGTGAAATCAAAGTATTAGAAGACCTTTTTATTGGCATTGAAACTATTGCTTTCAATTTTAAAAAAAGAGAAAAAGATAGCGAAAGATGAAAAAAAAAAATGTATTGATTTTATTTTTTTATCCAAATCTTATCATTTATTTGTTATTTTTTTATCAACTCTAGTAATTTTGAATGTTTTCTAAAAATTTATTAAATCCTTTATAAATCCATAAAGTTCTTTCAAATCTTATGAATTCATATTTTATAAATTCATTAAAATTCAAACTACAAAATCTTAATCATAAAAGTCTTTTAAAAAAATCTTAAAAGTCATTACATTCCTACAAAATCTTTTAAAATCCACAGGATTTTTTTATGAAAAAAAAGTCTATTAAAATCCTAATTGAATTAGTTTCTGAAACTAAAAAAAAGTTGTGAAATAAATCCTTTAATTTAACTATATGTTGTCATTTTGATATTTAAATATAATATTATCATTCCAATCACATATTTGTTTTTGGATTTTGAATTAATGTAATCGTGGATTTACCATAGTTTTAAAACCCGACCCGGTGACCGACCCGGTCAGGGTACTGGGTCACTGGGTCAGTGGTCGAACCGGTGGGTCACTAATTGACCCGCATGACCCGGTCTGTATTAAAAAATTTGAAAATTTTATACCTGTCTTAAAAAAGTAAAAAAAAAAATCACATAACAAATTAATATAATTCCACAAGCTCATTTTTCAAGTTCAAATCTATTGATATTCATAGTAATAAAATCACATTATAAATTACTTATTAAACTTTTTTAAAGTTTAAACAGAATTTAAAATAATAGAATCACACTATCAACTGTACCATCACTTCTTCAAACAAAATTCACAGTGATAGAATCACAGTATCAATTACCTAAGAATCACTACTCATAAATAATAAAAACAGAATTAACTAAAAATAACATTCAAGTTGGATTAAATAGAATCATGTCTTTCTTTTGATTTTTTATCCAAATAACGTCGTTTAAAGAAATTTAAAAAAAAATTAAAATTAAAATTTTAAAAAAAAATATTTTTTTTTTAATTTTTTAAAAAAAAAAAAAAAAAAAAAAAAGGAGGACCGGGTCGATGACCGGGTCGGGTCACCGGGTCAACCCCGGGTTTGACCGGGTCACACCGGGTTTGACCGGGTTTGACCGGGTCGATAGCATGACCGGTCCGATGACCGACTCGACCCGGTCTGACCACCGGTTCCCGGTCCGACCGGTCCGACCGGCCGGGTCGGTCCGGGTTTTAAAACTATGGGATTTACACTAGATTTTTTTTCAATTTCCTTCTATTCAGGGACTAATATCATAGTACATCCCAATTTTAGGAACTAAAGTGATTGTTTACTCATTTCATTTTCTTGTCAGACTTAGGCATGTGAAAAAAAAAATCCAACCATACTAAATTTAAAAAATTAAATCATTTAAATTAGTTGTTAAACCAAACCGATTTATTATTTGGATTTAGATAAGGTGCTCTATTTCTTCTAACATGTTTATTGCACTGAAATAAACTAATCCAATACACTCCTCTATTATAAACTAATCAAATACAAGCTTATATATCAAAAAAATAATAATAAAAATAATCAAATACAAGCTTAGCTTACTTCACAGTATTTCGGTCAAATGAATCTGTAATACAAGCTTCATTAATCCGACCATCCTCAACCATAGTTGTTCCTGTAGTTCCATTATTCTTTCTTCCAATTTAGTGTAGCGCAAGATGCCCTGCAGCATCCAAAAGCTTACCCAGTCTTTCTGCAACCATAGTCAAAGTTGCATCGCTCTTGCAGAACGCAAACCTGATGTATCTCTTCTGGTAGTTCAAGTCAGAAACTTCATTTGATGATAAGTTTGTATGAAAAAATCCTTGTCCTGGAACAGCCACTACCCCTGCTTCTAGTATTAGTTTCTTAACAAATTCTACCTGTGAACAAAAAACTTTTATTGATAGAAAGCAACAGTAGAATAATGGACTAATTTATTGCAGAAAAATCCCAACTTAAATGGAGTTATGGACTATGAAAGTTGAAATAGCTCCTAAACTAATATCTACTAGAAGAGAGTAAAGAGTGCACATACATCTGAAAGGGGGCAATTGTCAGGAAGCTCAGCAAATAAGAAGAAGGAACCCTGAGGTATAAACTCTATCTTAAAACCTACTCCCCCCAGCAACTTGATGATATAGTCTCTTTTTGATTGATAATCCTGCATAGATTAAAAAAAAATCAGGAAAAAGATAAGAAACATAGAGCATTGTTATGACTTCTATTTGTTCTGTGGGGAGGGGAGTGAATAATGACATCAAAGTTCTCCTCAAATGTACTTTTGATCTCTTACTCTTCTGAGTGATTCTAAGTATTCAGGGGGACTTCTCAAAGCGGTCAATGCAGCTTCCTGAAAAGGTGCTGGAGCACAATCTGTAACTCTTATGTGAATATTTTTTATAGCAGACGCAAGAAAAGCTGGTGCAATTGCCCATCCAACCCTCCAACCTGATGCATGACAGACCAACAGTGAGTTAAAGGCATTCTTTATAGAAATGATGAGAAAGCTAAAAAACTTCCAGTGTAGTTTGGTTCTTGCAGCTTTGACCTGTTACCTGTGACACTGAATGATTTTGACAAAGACGACGTTATAACAGTCCGCTCTTGCATTCCAGGAAATGAGGCAAGGGATATATGTTTTAGGTTGTCATACGTGATATGCTCATATACCTATATAAAGAATCCAAAAGAAGGCTAAACATTACATTATTTAAATACCAGACAAATATTCTACTCTTGCAAATTTGAAATTCCCAGTATTTTTTCTTGTGCTTATGCAAATTCATGCAGAGAAGTACGATAATCCAAATTAAAAGCAAATAAACAGTGATAACTTTTTGTCCAAGAAAAATCAATTAATAGCAAAAAATAATATACTGTCATGACTCATGAGACAGTTAGCATGTATAAGTTGTAGCCCCTAAAACCACATTATATTGTTCTAGCCTCTAGGGCATATTTCCTTTAATTACACTAAATAGCAGTGGCAGAAGAAGATTCATATGGAACATGTATATCTAATTATTTTAATTCATTCCACAAATATCATGTTTAAATCCTGAAATTGAAGTTCTATCAGTACAAATTAAAGGAGTATCATACTTCATCTGTTATAGCCAGGCAATTCCGGCTGCAGCATTCTCCAGCAATAATCTCAAGTTCCTCTTTTGTGAAAACTTTGCCAGTAGGATTGTGAGGACTGTTTAAACTTTATGTCAGCATTTTGTAGTTTATATCATGAGACTAAACATTTTTTTTCAAACATTGTGATACATAACAAAAATTATATCATGAGACTAAACATTTTTTTCAAACATTGTGATACATAACAAAAAACTTCAAGTGTTGTCTTTATTATAACACAGTCACTGCAAGCATCCAAAATAATGAAAGAAAATAAAAGCATTTCCTCAATGCTTTATCCTTTTTGATAGTGGCCTGTGAAAGAGAAATTTTGAGCCACAGAATCCTTGGGAATTCTTGACATCAAAATACACAAAATGGATAAACTGAATCATTTGTAACATACAAAATTTCAAATGATTACAAGCTTAAACCATAAACTGATAGCACCTGCATTTCTTATTCACATTTTTATTTTATTAAAATACACACTCAAGGGGACTAATCTGAGGCTCCCCAAGATGAGAATGAAGTCCATCTAAAGTGGAGGGAATTATAACTTTGTGTAATTTCTAACCTGTTCAGCACTATGGCTTTAGTTCTCTCAGTAAATGATCTCAGTAATTTGCTTGGATCCAGGGTCCATTGAGGTGGGTCAAGTGGCACGTGAATCTGTCCAATTCAGTTTACAAAAACAAGGGGACATTAAATACAGGACAAAATTACAAAATGTAACATCAATAACACATCCAGAGAAAACAAACATACGGGGCCATTGAATCGTGTAA
The DNA here is from genome assembly GCA_026413185.1 of Pueraria montana var. lobata. Taxonomy (NCBI): domain Eukaryota; kingdom Viridiplantae; phylum Streptophyta; class Magnoliopsida; order Fabales; family Fabaceae; genus Pueraria; species Pueraria montana. The sequence continues at coordinate 66,880,309 of CM048647.1, read as the reverse complement.
ACATGGATTACATGCAGAAGAATTGACACAACACCACATAGAAAGTTGTACTATGAATCATTGTTCATAAATCATAAGTAATACATCCTTACAGGGACTCCCCCGGCCATGGCAATACATCCTTCATATGTTTCATAGGAAGGGTCAAAAAGTATGACTTCGTCACCCGGGTCAATTGCTGTTTGAAACACAACATTCAACATAACATGTTAATGACACATTCAAAGAAAAACTCATAACCTTGAAGCTCGTTAGCTAACAAGAGTAACAGAACAGAAGAGAAGAGAACACACTTGCAAAGATTGCAGCTGCAAAGGCCTCGCTTTGACCGCAGCAAATAGCTACGTCCGTAAGAGGGTCGATGTCTAAACCATGAATTTGCTTCACTATCTTGGCCAAGAGATCACATACACCTTGCACGTGCCTTGAATTACAAAGAGTAGTTTCCATCAATAGTTGAAAAATGAAGATATATGTATAACAATGTCTATAAGCTAAAGTAAGAATGAGGTTATGTTATGGTAATGGGACTAGTTGTAGTAGTTATGTTGTGTGAAGTGAAGAATGAAGAAACATACCTGTACTGGTTGAAGTCAGAATTGATGGCAGAAACGGCGGCGTTTTTGATGTGGGGAGGGGCGGGGAAGTCGGGGAAGCCCTCGGCGAGGTTGATGGCGTTGCATCTCTGAGCGAGTTGGGACAGTTCTTGAATGGAAGACGATGTAATCTTCTTTGCTGCACGCGACAACTTCCCTTCCATTATTTTCTCTGTTTTTCTTTCTTACTTCATCTCATGCCTTATCTTTATCTGTCTAGAGATGGTTTCATTGCTTGGCCCTTAACCCGCTTTTAAAACGTCCCCATAACTCAATTCAAATTAAACATTGTCATGCGAGCCATGACATGAAATAAAGAAGAAAACTGGAAAACTGATTTATGGGCACTATTAGAAAAACATAGAGACATAATTTATAACTCACATTATGAGTAGTATACTAGGTCTTTAGTAGAGTATTTTAATAACTAGTTTTTGAGGAAGGGTCCCAAATGTTTGGGCGCTTATTAGTTTTATTTATTTTAAATCTAAATAAATAGAAATAAAAATAAAAGAAATATAAGATTTTTTTTTATTTAATTCAATGAGTGGAAAAGATAATAAAAAATAGATAAATTATACAAAAGAGCTTTTTATAATAATAATAATAAAAGTTTTAATTTAAAAAAGTAATATTATTAAAACAAAAAAATATTTATTAAATTTCTCTATTCTGGAGGAAAGTTTTTTTTTCTATGGATCCCACTAATATTTCTTTTTTACCATTTATTTTCACCTAACCAAACAAATGAAATATTCATTGCTTATTTGAATTTTTCTTCCTTTTTCACTTTCCTCCCTTCAATCACACAAATGGAAAATAAAAAATCTCATATCATATTTGCAATCAAGTTGAAAAAAGAAAATCAAATCTTCAATAATATTTTCAATGAAATGTTTTATTTTATTTTTAACTGGAATCGAAGACAAATACTAAGGGGTTTATAACAACTTACGCATTCTGGTCAACCAACTAAGTTAGATTCCCTTGGTAAATGTTTTGATTTTTTGAAAGTACTTTCTATTTTTTAAAACAATTCATAAAATTATAGATAAAATAATTTCTTCCGGTACAAAATTGAATTTTTTTTTTCCAATTGCATTATTCAAACAGCCCTTAGAAAAATTTAACATGGAGCTCAAACCCATCTAAGACTTTTAATTTAATACTGTGTAAAACAAACATACTTCAGTTCATGGGCTGAAAATAAAATCCAGAATGTGCTAAATGGGCCTATTTCTGTTGAGCCCAATGTTTGACGCTTCGGTTCAGGAATCTGAAGTTTGCAGCCTCAATTAGAATGGCAACCAAAGAGAATACAAAAACTAACATATATTTACAAAAGAAAAAAAAAATTGTGAGCTATATGAGTAGGCTGATATTTATAAATATTGGTGAGTATTTAAAATTTTAAAAATTGAAAAAAGAAAAATACTTGAATATCATATACTATAACTTTTTTCAACAAATTAAAACACTTACAAAATTAAAAGAAAACTTTAAATACCCTTACAAAAAAGATAGTGTATATGTATTAGCTCTTAGGGACTTACGGTATTTTTAATTTTTTATATAGACAAGAAACTAGCTTATCTATTCACGTAGTATGTATTATTAAATTATATAATGTCATGTTAATTTTTTTATTTATATAATCCAATAATTTATCACGTTGTCTAAATTTGAAATCTCTAATAGCATATTTTTGTCCATTCTTCTTCCTCAACATATTTTTATTTACACATTTCTCCTTCTTCAAAGCTATATGCATCATAGGATCAATACAAATAATATTATACTCAATTACATACGTACACACCTAGCTAGCTAGCAAGAGTCGCTGCATGCAATAATACATACACACGTTTTTCTTTTTCTTTTCGGATTCTCTAGAATTGCATGTGATCAAGAATGCGATGTATACGCATGCAGCCAATAAATCTATCTACAAATATCGATATCTTCAAAACCAATATATGTATATATCTGCCTTCAGTTTTTGTCCATCTTTTGTTAGGGCATTACTTCAATATAGATTGTAAATAATCCACTTCAGAATAGGTTGATAGTTCATCTATTCAGTTATTGATACGTGTCTTTTTTGCCATATCATATAATAAACTTCAAATCTAATTAGATATTATCTAATCAGTTTTGAATTAATTTAAACAATTCTAATAAGATATTATCTAATTAGTTTTGAATTAATCAAATTTAAAAAGATGTTATTTAATTGGTTTTGTATTAATCTAATCAAATTTAATAAGATATTATCTAATCAATTTTGAATTAATTTAATAAAATATTATGAGCTAATTATATTTATTAAATAATTAAATTTCTTGCATTAATATATTAATTTTATAATTTCAAAAATAAAAATTAAGCTTATAATAATATATATTACGAAATCAAGTTCATGCATAGTCATTGATTAGACTTAATCAAATTTAACATACCTACTTACAATTAATGATGAATTTAATTACTCAAATATTTATTATACAATTTAAAAAATATTCCTAATATAAATTTGAAAATTATTTATATATTTAAAATATTTCATAAAAAATGCTCATAAACAATATTTAAAACCTAAACATGATTAAAAAAAATTATGAACATTATTAAATAAAGTTAATTATTCCTAAATTTAATAAATTTAACTAACTATGTAAAAAAAATCCTTTTTTTTAATTATTATTGAATACAAAGCATATTATAAAACAACCAAATTAAAAAAAAAAAAAAAAAGACTCATATGTAATATATTAATATTTAATATCTATCCTCTAAAAAAATTAATATCTATCCATAATTATTAATTAAAGCAAATTATTATAAATTAAATTGTTAATTTTAATTTTTTTTAGAGCATTAGTATTACTATAATCTTTATCTTTATATGTAGAGAAGAAAGGTTGTTAGATCAATTTTTTTGCCTAGACTAAGGGTACGTAAGTCATTTCCAATTTTTGTATTTAGTAAAGTTATATTATTCATTCAAACTTTGTATTAAATTAAAATTGTAAAAAAAACTTTTTGTCAATATTTAGTAATGATTACAAATGAATTGTGATGTAACAAATAATTAATAATTAATTATGTTTGTAAAATAAAATTGTTTAATAATTATACTTGACGGTTTAATTATTTTGTTGGTCCTCATACTTTTACCAAATTTTCAATTAGATTTTTGATTTTTTTTCTTTTAATTGAATCCTGAACTTTAATTTATTTTTTAATTGGGTCCTCCCATCTAATTATTGTTATGCAAAATTAACCGTAGACAGACAGCGGACTGGTGTTTTTGGAGTTAATAAATGTTTCTCTCTTATTAGGATCGAAGAAGATGAATAACAAATAGGTGAGAAACAATTAAGTGGAAAAAGAGAGATGATTAATTTTTTTTAAAAAAGGGTAATTTTGAAAAAAATATTACAAATTATTGACAAATTTAAAGTTACTAACTAAATTAATTAATTTTCTTAAAGGGGTGTGAATTAGTTGAAGTGGTTTTATAAAAGGGATGGAGAGAGTATTATACTCCCTCAATCTCATAATAAGTGTCATGTAAGAAGAAAAACTAAGTATGAAAATAAGTGTCATTTTAGTTATTCAATATAATATTAATTACTTTTTTCATTAATATCCATAATAAGTATCACTTTAGCTTTTCAATGCAATATTAATAATAAGGTTCATTTTGTAAAATTATTACTCCCTCTAGTCCCTATTATAAGGCACTTTGGACAACAATTACACAAACCAATAAAAGTAATTAATTCAATTGATTTTATTGATTTTTAAATTTTTTTTACTAATCTCCCAATTTTACCCTCATTAATCATCATTAAATTATATGAGAGAGAATAGTTATTGATGAATTTATTGATTAATGGCATAGTGAAAGATGGAGGGTCAAAACATATGAGAGAGAATAGTTATTAATGAATTTTCAAATTTTCTTCTCGTTATTTAATAACAACACATATACTCATAATCTTTAATAGGGGCACATAAGGGAAAAAATAAATTAGTTTTATAAAAATTGTAAAATGACTTATATTAAGGACTACCAATTTCTTCAAAACTATGTCTTATAATAAGGACTAGAGGGGATACTCTTTTTCATCTATTTATTAATTTTTCTTGGTTTGTGTAAAATACATAGGATGACACTTATTTTCAAATTTATTTTTTCTTCTTACATGACATTCATTATGGAACAAATGGAGTAATTTGTAATAGTTCATTTGTCTCTTTATTAGACCCTTCCAACTAATTCATAACCTTTAAAATATTAGAAAGTAATTTAGTTAGTAACCTTAAATTTGTCAGTAACTCATAATGTTCTTCCAAATCTACCCCCATTTTTTTTTTAAATTAATCATCTCTCTTTCCACTTGATTGTTTCTCACCTAATTGTTACTCATCTTTTTTCTAATAAGAGAAAGAAAGAGTTTATCTCACTAATTTCCAACATTTATTATTTTTGGCTAAAAATTTGCTAATAAGTTAAGGGTACTTTAGAAAAAATAATATTAATGCAAAAGACAATTAGAAAAACTCTTATAAAAATGGACAAACAATTTTTTGAAAAAAAAAATCTTATAAAAAAGGATGGAGAAAGTATTAAAATTGACTCTTAATAATACACAAAAATAATAATTATCAAAATTGTATAATAAATAACATTAATATAACAATTTAATTCTTTGTTAAATATAATTATTAGAAAATTTTATTTTATAAAAATAATTAATTATTTTTTACATCAGAATTCATTTGTAATCATTAATAAACATTGATTTTTTTTATAATTTTAATTTAATACATGGCTTGAAAGAATAATATAAATCTACTAAATACAAAAATTAGAAATGACATATGTATCTTTAGTTTAGACGGAAAAATTGATCTAACAACTTTTCTTCTCTACATATAAAGATAAAGGATTTTTTTTTATATAGTTAGTTATATTTATTAAATTTAGGAATAATTAATTTTATTTAATAATGTTCATAAATTTTTTAATCATGTTTAGGTTTTAAATATTGTTTATGAATATTTTTATAAAATATTTTAAATATATAAATATTTTCTCAAATTTATATTAGGAATATTTTTAAATTGTATAATAAAAATGTGAGTAATTAAATTCCTCATTAAATGTAAGTAGGCATGTTAAATTTGATTAAGTCTAATCAACAACTATAACTAGGTCCTTTTTTGAAATTATAAATTAATATATTAATTTAAGTAATTTAATTATTCATTAAATATAACTATGTCGTAATATTTTATTTAATTAATTTAAAATTGATTAGATAATATTTTATTAAATTTGATTAGATTAATACAAAATTAATTAGATAACATCTTTTTAAATCTGATTAATTCAAAATTGATTAGATATTTATTAGATTTGTTTAAATTAATTTAAAATTGATTAGATAATATCTGATTATATTTGAAGTTTATTATTTGACATAACAAAGAAGTCACGTGTCAATAGCTGAATGGATGAACTATCAACCTATTCTAAAATAGGATATTTACAATCTATACCGAAGTAATGTGCCCTTTGTTATAGATTACCGACCGGAAACAAATAGTTAAAATTACTTCTTGTATAAATTTTAATTTTTAACCGTTGTTGTATGAAATTATTAGATGATTATGAGACAATATCGTAGAAGACAAAACACCGACAAATGGTGCGGCCACCAATACACAAGCATATATCTCTCTACCTCGTAACCAAAGGCCTTCGTTCACTTGTTCTTTTCTCTTTCTTGTTTTGCCTTAAATTTCATTCTTTCTGGAACAAACCATTTCCAACTCAAAAAACATGGCTCGTTTTCTTCGTATGTTCACCTTATCCTCCATTATTTTTCTCGTAACAACACTATCATCCACTGTTTCATCCACCACCACCCCCCAAACTACCTCAACAGTGGGAAAAGACCAAGTTCCACGCATAATGTGCCACGAGTGCGAGCTTCCACCCCCACCCCCAAAAGAGTGTCCACCGCCACCGCCGATACCACCATCACCGCCACCACCGATACCACCATCGCCTCCACCACCGATACCGCCGTCACCTCCACCACCGATACAGCGGTCACCTCCACCTCCGGTTATTAAAAGTCCACCGCCGCCACTACCACTACCACCACCACCACCGATACCGCTGTGTGTAGGTATTGTCTGCGTGGTGCCACTGCCAGTGCCCTCTCTTCCGCCACCGCGCATTCCGTACCAGCCAGGAACGCTAAATCTTGACGATATTATCAACGGTGCAAAGATGATTAATCCACTGCTACGCTTTTCGAACCCGAGTTACTTCTCTTTGCACTCCTTCACTTTTCTCCTCCTTCTTTGCCTCCCCTATTACTTGTTCATTTGATGCATGCATGCATTGTTTCAGTAATTCTTGTCCTTTCTCTGTTAATTATATTATTACTTGAGCAAGTGGACTCATGAGAAAAATAGATCAAAAGAGAGAGAGAATGAACTAGCTTAGCTCATCGTAGAAAGCATAAGATTAATTTCAGTGTAAGAGAAGAGGGAAGAAAATGAAAAAAAAAAAAAAAAAACTCTCTTCTGACTGAGCCAAGCATTTGTCAAGGTGTCAATTGTTTAGCTACGTGTCCCTGATTAGTGTTGAATTAACGATGAAATAAATATTGGTGCAATTTGTTCACTGATTAATATGTATGTTTAATTCCAGAGTGGACGGCCTCTTCTTTGTTTCTTGTATCTCGCATATATAGATTGAGCATTAGAGCTTCAATTCATTTGCTTAATTATGTGAGCGACGTAGAGTGTGTATTCCTTTTTAGAGTATATAAAGGCTATCGGGATGTTGTTTAAAGAGGTGATTAATTATTCACCAAAAAAAAAAAGGTGATTAATTTGGGGAAAAAAAAGAAGAGGTGATTAATAATATACTCAAACATAGATTCTCTTTACGCAAATTTTTTCATAGTTACAAGAGAAAAAAATGAAAAGGTAAAATTAATTAAACTTATTTCTTAAATCAAAATCAACTTACATACTTTAACTTAAATAAATTTCTCTCATCTAGGATTTTAACTTATTTAATTCATTTAGGATTTGTCCATGAAATAGCGTTTACTACTTACTAGTAAGTGGTGAGAGATGTCATATACCAAGAAAAATGCTATCTTAGGAAATGTTTTCTTAATTGGATTATCTATGGGAGGGTGACCTCTTAAGATGACTTTTAACAAGTTCTTACGCTCACATGGTTTAGCATTTGGGGACTATGAACTATCTCTGGCAGGGCAACCTCCTAGGATTTAGTGTTGACCCTCCCATTAGGGCAAATTAAGTTTACTTTATTTTGGGGATAAACTGAGCTTCTCATTGCACTCATGAGAATAGATCTCATCTAGTTTTCATCTTCTAGCGTAAATAGTAAGTAACAAACACACGAACCTTTTGAATTTTGCTAAATCATTTTTTATATTTTTTAATTTTTTAATCAATATTTGTTGTAAAATTTACCTTTGTTCCACGTTAGTATTTAGTGTTTCGTACAAACTTTTTTTATTTAAAATAGTGATATTTGAACACTCATCATTTATGAACATTTTACTAACACCTCTCATATTATCAATCTTATCAATCACTTATCTTTGCTCTCTTCATATCTCTCTCAAGTGTCTACACCCATGAGTTTCCAAGAATCATTTCTCTTTTATTTACTAACCAGCAGCTCTCTAGTACCAAAGGCAACACGAAATTGCTTAACAGTAAGAAAGGAGTTTTAGACAAAAAGTACGAAAATGTAAATGAATGACCAATTTACGTCAATTTTTTTATTCTTCTTCTCTCTTTTTTAATTAAATTAACCAATAAAAATGAAGCAAAGTATGGAGTAAAAAAAAGAAACGAAGTGTTTCTTATCTAACTTCGTAGTAACTTTTTCGTAGGGTAACTCTGCAATTAATGCTCCTAAACAAGTAATACATGGAATCCGTTTGTTAGTTTATTTTGTTTCGAAGAATTGTTTTGTTAGATATGGATTGGAAGCGATAAAACTGGGGGAAATGAATGGAGTTGGGAATATGAAAGGGACTGAAGAATACGTTATACGTGGTTTGTGGTATGGGGTGGAAAATTAACTTATTACTGTTGCCTTGCAGTGGATTTAATATATTGAAATATCCAAGTATTAGTACTCAAATGATTATGAGACAGATGATATCATAGAAGATAAAACAGCAACAAATGGTGCGGCGCCACCAATACACAAGCTTATATCGCTCTCCCTCGTATCCAAAAGCCTTCATTCTCTTGTACTTTTCTTTCGCTTTGCTCTGCCTCCAATTAATCCCTCTGGAACAAACCATTTCCAACTCAAAAAACATGGCTCGTTTTCCTCTTATTATGTTCACCTTCTCCTCCGTTATATTTCTCGTATCATCACTAACCTCCACTGTTTCAGCCACCGCCACCCAAACTACCTCAACAGTGGGAAAAGACCAAGTTCCACACATACTGTGCAAGGAGTGCGAGGTTCCACCCCCACCGCCATTATTACCTCCGCCGCCGATACCACCAGCACCTCCACCACCGTTACCGCCATCACCACCGCAGCCGTTACCATCATCACCTCCGCCGCCAAATGTACCATCACCACCACCACTGCCACCGGGTCCACCGTTACCCCCTTCGGCGGTCCCACCAGACGGATCTGGATACCTAGTGCCACCGAGCGCTCCGAACCCGCCAGGATTAGATCTTGACGATAGTGCAAAGATGATTAATCCACTGCTACGCTTTTCGAACCCGAGTTACTTCTCTTTGCACTCCTTCACTTTTCTCCTCCTTCTTTCCCTTCCCTATTACTTATTCATTTGATAAATGCCTTATTTCGGTAATTCTTGTCCTCTCTATGTTGATTATTACTTGAGCAACTGCGGTGGACTCAGATATTTGCATGAGAAAAATAAATGAAAAGAGAGAGAGAGAATGAACTAGCTTAGCTCCTCGTAGAAATTAACAATTAAGATTAACTTCAGTGACCGATCGAGCTGTTGTCAAGTGTCAATTGTTGTTTACCTTCGTGCTTGATTAGTGTTGAATTAACGATCAAATAAATATTGGTGCAACTTGTTCACTTGTTAATATGTATTTTAATTCCATTGTGACATGCGGCCTCTTCTTTGTTTCTTATATCTCGCATGGATAGGGCTTCAATTCATTTGCTTAATTATCTGAGCGACGCAGAGTATATTCCTTTTTTACAGTATATATGAAGGCTATCCGTATATGCATTATTATTCATCTCGGCGTTGTTTAAAGGGATGATTAATAATGTACTCCAACATAGATCCTCTTTACGTTAATTTTTTCATACTTGTAAGAGAAAAAAATTGAAAAGGTAAAATCAATTAAACTTATTTCATAAATTAAAATCAACACTTTAACTTTGATAAACTTAATGCATGTTTGAAAAATTAGTAGATACTCCTTCAAACATACGTTGAGTCTAAAAGTATCAAAGAAGATGTTTTTGTAAACCTAGGTTTGAAGTCTCCAAACGGAGACCCAAACATTGGAGACTCAAACATGCATTTAACCTCTCATATATAACTTTTCCTAAAGATTTTAACTTATTTAATTCATTTAGGATTCTTCCATGACGTAGTGATTACTAGTAAGTGGTTCTGTAACAAACACACGAACCTTTTGAATTTTGTTAAATCCTATTTTTTATTTTTTAATCAATATTTGTTTCAAAAACTACCATTGTTCCATGTTAGTATTTAATTAGTGTGTTTCATTTCTTTTATACTAACTAGCAGCTCTCTTATAACAAAGACAAAACGAAATTGCTTAACAGTAAGAAAGAAGTTCTACAGAGTACGAAATGTAAATGAATAACCAATTTCCGTCAAATTAATCTTTCTTTTTGTTTTATTTAATTTTTAACCGATAAAAAGGAAACAAAGTGTTTCTTATTTAACTTGTATAGTAAAATTTTCGTAAGATAATTCTGCAATCAATGCACCTAAACAAGAAATACATAGAATCCGTTTGTCTGTTTTTTGTTTCGAAGAACTGTTTTGTTGGATATGGATTGGAAGCGATAAAATGGGGGGAAATGAATGGAGCTTGGAATACGAAAGGGACTCGAGAATACGTCGTTTGTGGTATGGGGTGGAAAATTAACCTTATGCACATACAGATTTAGGTCCACCGTAAGCCTCTCAATTTTGTTGAAAGGACGAGTTTTTATTGTCTAGTTGTTTTGTCCTTATCTCCATATATATTATCTCCATATATAAATTTACAAATCTTTCACGGGACACCCGTCAAGATTTCATGCAAGAGAGACTATAGTACATGTGTCAGCATTTTACATGTTCACTTTTTCAAAATCACTATTTTTGTCCTGTACTTGCTCTACGGCACTGTTTTCTTTTTTTTTATTTTTTACTTTGCAATTTTTTTTTTATTCTTACAGAGAGTACTGTTTTGACGTAGGAAAAATATAATGGATGATATAAATAGATGCTAAAAATATATATTTGACCATTTTTAATTTTAAAATACAAAAATAAATAATTGAATCTTTTTAATTTTGCAATTAATTTTATTAATGAAATATATTTTAGACATGAATTGATTAATAACTTTTTGTTTTACAGTTATTCATATTTAAATATGTTTAATATTTTTATTTTTAAAAAATATAAATTTTTTAATAAAAAAAAATTAAAATAATAATTTATGTCAGATTTAGGTATTCATTTTTACCATCAGTTTTTTCTATGAATTTTAAATTAAATTAAGATATATTTTAACATTGAATGGTATCGTTGTAAAAATAAATATTTAAATTAACAAAAATATTAAATTTCCAATGTTTTAAAAATTAATGGAAATATACAAATTCAATTTGTTGGTATGAAAATAAATTATAACAACACATTATATATTTGAATTTTTATATTTGAGACATTAAAATATAATTTAACGAAAAATATTTTATAATATTTTGAACCATGTATTTTTTTTACCTTCACTTATATTTTTACTTTCTCTTTTAAGTTTGAGATATTAAAATTTTTAGTTTTAAAAATAAATTATTAATTTATTTAATAAAAATATCTTATGATATTTGGTATAATATTTTAAAGTTTCAAATTTAAAATTTAATTAATTATATCAATTTCTATTTTTAATTGTGAATTTTTAATTTAATATTATAAATATATCATGGAATGTATGATATTTTTTATGAAATACAAATTATTAAATTAGCAATGTTTTAAAAAATTAATGAAAATATACAAATTCAATTTTTGGTAATGAAAATAAATTATGGCCACACATTATATATTTGAATTTTTACGTACGAGACATTAAAATTTAATTGAATGAAAAATATTTTATAATATTTTATACCATGTATTATTTTTACCTTCATTTATATTTTTACTTTCTCTTTTAAGTTTTTTTTTTTAAATAAACAACAATATTGATTGCATGAATATTTTTTTAACATATTTTCATAAATACTTCACGTTTGGTATTACTTTTAAGATAATTATTGTAAAAGTTAATAAACTTATCACACATAATGATTTGTAATTGAATGACAGTATAAAACTATTTTACAGTGTTAGTACATAGTTTTTTTTTCTATGAATATATATGCAAATTGAGTAATATTTATTTGACACAAAGTTTTAATGTATAAAAATTCTATATATTGTTTTACTACATTAACTAATATTGTTTTACTATAGTTTTGTATAAATTAACAAAAAAAATGCATTGATTTATAATTTTTACATTGCTTATATTAAAAATTCATTTTTAATATTTTCCATCAATTTTAAATTTTTTTATGTCTATATAATTATAAAATAATAATAACAATATTAACTAAAAAACTATTTTGATTGATAAAATTATGTTAAAGAATTAACAATGAATACATGTTATTAATTGTAATTTATATATATTTAGCTTTAAGAATTGTGGTTTGAACATAAATTACACCTAATTCTAATAACATGTTTGATTTAGTTTTTAAAAATTTTAAAATTACAATTAGGAGTAAAGTTATTTTCTGATAATTTTTACTCAAATGATAATATTTGGGTTATAAAAAACTAAACCAAAAATTCTTAGGTGATAAATCAAATAATATCTACTACAATCTATATTACATCATTAATATTATTATGTATAATATAATTTTTATTGATTAAACCATTGAATTTTTTTAGTTAAAAAAAATCATTGAATTTTAACGATTTATAAAGAGGGGTATAAAAATGCTTGATTTATAATTTTAATTGATAATCAATGCCAAGTATAGACTGGTACTTTTTTTTCCACTCAAATGATGTATACTCCCTAACAAACAAAGGTTATGATTTATGAGTATTTTTATAAAATAAACAAAAGTTATATTCTAAAATATAAAAATAGATATTTAAAACTTCTAAACTTTAACATAAAAAATAGATATTTGTAACTTTTAAATCTTATTAATAAAAAAAATTAGTGATGAATTAAATAAAAAAAATTGCTTTTACAATTATTCATACTTAAAGATGTTTAAAATTTTTATTTTTAAAAAATATAAAAAAAAATTTAGGAAATAAATTGTATCAAAGTAATCATTTTTCTCAGGTTTGGTTTTCATTATTACCTTCATTTTTTCCTTATAAATTTCAAAATTAAATTAATATATATTTTGCATTGAAATCATATTTTTATATTATATAAAAAAATTCAGATATGAATTTTTTACTGTTTTAAAAGTAACTAATTTATTTGACAAAAAATATTTTAAGAACAATTTGATAATATTTTTTTATATTTTCTTCTGTTCAAAAGACGTTTGATTTTTTTGAATTTGAAAATTTCAGTTAATTATTAGAAAATTATATTAATATGATTTCGTATGATTTTTTTATTTTTATATTCATTTTCAATATTATTTTTTTCAAGAACTTCGAAATAAAATTGATAAATATTCTTCTATTATTACAATGCTACTTTTATTCAATATAAAATGATCAAAATATCAAAATTACAAAAAAAATGTTTATTTATCCTTAAAATCGAGAAATTAAATTTAAAAAATATTATTTCCATTAAAATGGTAATTTTTGAAAATATATAAATTATGATTAAAAACTTATAAAACTAGATTAATTGATAACAAAATATTTTGATTTTTTTTAAATAATCAAAATATAAAAAAAAAAAGGATATATTGTAAAGAAAAAACAATGATATATGAAATATTTCTTTTTAAATATATAAGTATTAATTTAATTGATCCAAAAGTTTTAACTCTGATTCTTATCATATTTTTTTTAAACTATTTTTTGTGACTTCTTAAAATTTTGAAAGTTTTAAACACGACTAATATTGTTGTTTTCTAGGAAATCTTTCAAAATTTATAATAAGTAAAAGTCTCTAAATTTCTATACTACTATAGATTATTTGAATAAAATCTAATTTAATTGTTACAATGTTGTTATGATTTTCTATAATTTATTTATTAGTCAAATTGATTTATTCTTGAGAAAAAAAATATTAAACATTGTGTTTTAATACATGTGTAAATACTTCAAAAACATTTTGCATTTTTTATTACTCCCTCCGTCCCAAAATGAGTGTCGCATTTGGAAAAAAAATTGTCCCAAAATGAATGTCGCATTTAGTTTTTCAATGTAATATTAATTACTTTTTTTTCACTAATACCCCTAATAAGTGTCACTTTAGTTTTTCAATGCAATATTAATAATAAGGTTAGTTTTGTAAAATTACTTCTCTCTTTCATCTATTTAATAATTTTTCTTAGTCTTTGTAAAAAAATATAGGACGACACTCATTTTGGAAAGGAGGGAGTATTTTTCTACCCATAAAAAAATAATGCAAACATTTTAAATAATAACTAACTTCACTTCAAAAAAAGTGACTAAATCATTATAAAAAATATTTATATAAAATAATAGTTAAATAACATAAAAAATTACTTCTTCTGCCCTTTTTATAAAATCATTTTCTAATTGTCTGTTGCATTAATTTTTTTTCTTAAAGTATCCTTAATTAATTAACAATTTTTTCTAGCTAAAAAATAATAAATGCTAGACATTAATGAGATAAACTCTTTTTCTCTCTTATTAGGGTTGGAGAAAATAAGTGAAAAGAGAGAAATTATTAATTTCAAAAAAATTAAGGATAATTTTAAAAGAACAATACAAATTATTGATATATTTAATGTCTTTAACTAAATTAATTATTTTTATTAAAAGATGTGAATTAATTAAAATTGTCTTATAAAAAGAAACAAAGGAAAGTATATAGCAACCCCTGCATGAGCACGGGCATCATACTAGTGCTATGAAATTACAAGAAATTCGTGCTTTAGTGTTTTATACTACAAGCACTACAAGAAATTTGTGTTTTAGCATTGACCAAAAGCCAACGCAAAAACACGAAAGCTAACACTAAATAAACATTTGCGTCGATTTGCTTTACGTTCGCTTGTGTTTTATTGCTTCAAAGTCAAAAATTACACAGTTGCAACCATGTTTTGGTCAACACTAACTAGCTCGGGGTCAACACTAACTTGCTCAGCCAAAAAATGAATGCTAACTTTTATGTCATGAGAAAAAAAATTTGATCGACACTACGCTAGCGTTTGCCTACATAGACGCTAAACTGAAGCTAATAGCATCGATAACGTGGTTGGTGCTACAAGTGTGACCACTCAAACCATTAACTCAACCCAAATTTTTTGCAATTATTTTCAAATAACATTAAAAGACTTTTGAAATGGTGGTATTGGTTATTAAATAAATTCCTAAAATTTGCACCAATTCCACATTTCAAACGGTTGTTTTTGTGTCATTTGATGGGTTCCCTGTGTTATGAGAAAAAGAATAAATTGTTCAATGGAATATTAACGGTGCATTCAATGATAATACCACTAGGGTTGGACTAGTGATGTGGCCGAGATTGGAGTAGATATATGGGAACTTAGGTTCGATCCTCATTGTTGTCATTATGAAAAAAAAATGGTCATTTTTTCCACTCATCAAATTTGGTAATTCCAAGGAACTTAAACCCATCAATGGCACAAATAATTATGCATATTTAATAGAGTCATTTAAGATATGCTTTTTTTCAATCTTCAAGAAGCATTTTTTTTTCTACCATTCGCTTCGTCTGGTACCAAAATCTTATGCTGGGTGAAGTCTCCTTTTCCATGTCTTTATCTAAACCACCACAGTCCTTTTTATGTATGATTTTCTATTAGATCATGCTACCTATGGCTATTCTTATAGGTGAAAATTATACTCTTTTTTTTCCCTTTAATTGGGTAAATGGGTTATGCAATCTTCTCCATTATAAGGTTTGGAATAATCACTATTATCCCATGATGGATTTCTGGTGCCACTAAGCATGCAACAACAACAACGAAGGGATATTTTTAGGTTACATTCATCGTTTTGTGTAAATTCTCATCTGCATGTTTTCTTCTTCTTTATTTTTCGTTGCATGTTCTATTTCAATGTTAGAATAATTTGTTGTTGGGGTTTTGATTTGTATTTCATTTATGGAATCTAAAATATTTTAACTCATTCTTTGTTGTTATATTTGTTTTAAGCAAGTCATGATTTTTTCTATTTTTTGAATTGTATTTTTTTTGTGCATTTATGTTTCTTTTGTCAACTTTCTTTTGTATTCCATTTGTAATATTTCTTCAAAATCTTTTCCTATAGTGCATTTATCTGATATTCAAACCTTCAATGTTGTGAAGGCAAAAATTTGGTCATTTTCTTTGCATAGATATTCTATCATCTTCAAAATAGGCTAATAGTGATAATATTGGGATATAATAAGATGAATGTCTCTTTATTTTTGTTTTATGGGTGCATTGTAAAATATAGGACATTACTTTGTGTTTTAAAAGATTAATGGGACATAGCTTGTTTAGTAGAGAGAAAAGCCCATAAAGCCCAATAAAGGTCCAGGCCCCCTGTAAGACACACATACACACCCACTCATGCCCCTCATAATTCATACTACACTTAGAAGGAGAAAAGAGAAAAGAGAAGGGAAAAAGCAAGAGAACCCACACACTAGAAATACTTTGTGAGTGTTTTACCCTTCATCTTCTTTTATTTTCCCTTTCTGTTTGTGTTGTCTTGTTGTTGGATTTGGGGGTTATGGGTTTTGAACCCTAGCTTGAGAAATTTGGGATTTTTCTATGATTTGCATGATTAACAAGTTGTATGAAGGGGATATGATGTTTACAAGTTATAAGAAGCATATATTATGTGTTTATGTTGAGTTCGATTGATTGGTTAACCATTCAAGGTCATGATGTCGCAAAATCACGCACCCTTTTGATATGCAAAATCACAAATGAAATGTTATATGTTAGGTTTGATTGTACTTTCGGTCCTTTAGGTATCGCAATTGTGTGATTTTAGTCCCTCGATTTTCATTTGGGCCAATTAGATCTCCTAAGTATCGTAATTGTGCAATTTTAGTCCTTTAGGTTTCACTTGAGCCAATTGGGTCCCTTAGGTATCACAATTGTGTGATTTTAGTCTTCCAGATTTTAATTGTGTCGATTGGGTCTTTTAGGTATCATAAATGTGTGATTTTAGTTCTCTTGAGTACTTGGGGACCCAATTAGCACAATTGTGCGATTTTAGTCCCTCGAGTACTTGGGAACCCAATTAGCACAATTAGAATCAAGATGACTAAAATCATACATTTACGATACCTGGAATATCCAATCGGCACAATTGAAACATAAAAGATTAAAATCGCACAATTGTGATACATAAGAGACCACAAGTACAATTAAACCTATATATATTATTTAAAAAATGACTTATTATTATTTTTATTCTTATTTATATTTTTCTTTTCTGTATTTTTATTATATTTCTCTTAAACCAAATAACCAATATGTGCACTCTGTTTCTTATCTATTTCTCTCCTTTTCTTTTTTCATCTACATATTTTCACTCTGTCTATTTCCTACCTCTCTACCAAACACATTGTAATTGTTTTGGTATATTATTTTTGTTTCAAAATTTTAATTGTTTTAAAATTTGAATATGTGATCTTGTATTTTTTTTCTTCCAATCATTTGACTATTTTTTAGTGAAGTATTAATAACTTAGATTTTTATAAGGTACTTATAGTGGAATATTTATCCTATTTTATAGTGAAATTTGCATTGAAAATTAACACTATTTCATCAAAGATCTACATAAAAAAATCCTATCCATAGAAATTTGTAAATGATAGATAAGAATGTTTTAATTTATATTTGTATAAACTAAATATTTCTTAATATGTAGTAAATATTAGAAAAAGATAGAATAATGACAAATATCAGGTACCAACAAAAAAAAATGATACTGACACTAACAAAATTAAAAGGAAATAATTAACCTTATTCTTTTTTTTAGGAATAATTAGTCTTATTTTTACACCAAACTTTTATAATAACTATTATACAGTTATTTTTTTCACTTTATTTTCTTATGACATCACTCATTTATTTTTATCATACATTTTCTTTCTTCTTATTAAAAAAAAAGAAAAAAATAGTACTTTTTTTCATTCCACGAAGGCCACAATTTAGGTTAAAAAAAAAAAAAAAGTTGCAAGTTCCAGAAAAATCGAAAGCACTGGGGAACATGGTAAGTTCTGAAACGGCCCACTTCAACGCTGTTTGATTTTGTTTATTGTGGCCCAATGATACAAGCAATGGTAAGCCGCCAAAATGTAATTGAAAATTGAAATTCAAATCAAGCATTGATGCTAAATTTAAATTAATTAAAATGAACTGTTATTTTGTGGCACTGACACCTAGCAGTTGCAGTTTCCTTTCCACCCCTTGTAACTCCCAAAACCAGGGTCAAAAGAGTAACGGCATACCATAACCTTTTCCTTATCTCTATCCTTTTCTACATCTGCACCAAGATATTTTGTTGATTTGTTATTCTGTCTTTCCGAAATTCCGAAGAAAAATGGCAAAAGCAAATGCAAAGAACAAATCCCCCTCCACCGCGCTCCACCCTCCTTACTTCGAGGTATCTATCTCCGTCGTCCTTTGTTTTACTCTGTCCTATGTAATCAATCTTATTTGAAATTTTAATGAGAGTATTTTTTTTGTTGCAGATGATCGCAGATGCAATATCGTCGTTGAAAGAGCGCACGGGTTCGAGCCAGCCAGCGATAGCCAAGTTCATCGAGGACAAGCACAGCAAAGTGCTCCCTCCCAACTTCAGGAAAGTTCTCTCCATTCAGTTGAAGAAATCTGTCCAATCAGAGAAGCTTTACAAGGTGAAAAACTCGTACAAGCTTTCTTCTTCCTCCACGGACAAACAGACCCAGAAGACCGAAACCGCGCCTAAACAGAAGGGTGAAAAGAAGAAAGTGGCTGAGAAGACTAAGAGGTTGAGTCAAGTGAAGACACCCGAAGCTCTCAAGAAGAAAGCCCCCACCAAGAAGAAATCTACGGTGGTGACAGCCTCGGGAGGAGGGAAAATGAAGCGTTTGAGTCAGGTGAAGACCCCCGAGGCCTTGAGGAAGAAGAAGCCCAACTTTACCCCCACCAAGCGCAAGACTTCTTCTCCCAAACCTTCCAGGCCCAACAAGAAACCTAGGAAATGAAATGAAATTAAACCCACTTCTGGAATATGGCCTAATCAAAACATTTATATACCGTATACTATATATATAGTGCTTGTGTCGTATGCTAGATTTTTCTTTTCTTTTTATTTTTAGTTCTGTTGCCTTGTTGCAGTGGATTATATTATTGTTATGATCAACTTATGACAGTTGACGATCGCAATGTGGTAGTTTTCTGCGTTTATTCTAGTTCTTAGTTTTAATACCGAAAAATGTTCCTGATATTGACTGCAATGATCTCAGTTTACAAGCTAATCAATTTTGAATTCTCTTCATCTATATTTGGTACAAGATCAGGGATCAGCAAATATGTCATAAGATAACAAATTATTTGGAAGTGCATTTTCTTTTCCCACTTATCAGTTTCTTCCTTCGGTTATTTTAAATGTAAAAGCTTTGTGAAATTTAGTATCCTGTGTTTTTTCATTTGCTACATTACACCCCAACAATAAATCTTACGACTTGCCTATTACTTACATTAGTATCCAACTTTTTGAGTTCTTGGAGGCGGATTACTCGTTAGAGTGGTCAAAAGTTGAAGATTTTGATACTAATATGCTTCATACTTTCTGCAGATGTTTACTAGTATTTTTCTACCTATATTCTTCCTCAAGTAACTTCTTGTTATCTTGAACCTTGATTTCTATGACCAAAAACACATAAAAGTCTGCTTGTAACAAGTTTTGATTTTGATGTGGTGCCTTGTTTTCTTTGGTTTTTTCATGGCAAAACCAGTCATGCATCTTGGTTGTTGTTTTTCTGAATGTGCAATCTTAAAACCATAAATCACGTGCTTGGGATGATGCAGTAGAGGGCAACCATCCCCTTGTTCCCTCTTTAGCATCTTTATACAACAACACCCCAAGATGCGGATCTCTGTTTGCCATCTTCCTCAAATCACCACTGGCTTGCTCCCGAAACCAACATTGCCTAGTTTCATCTACAAAGCACACTCTAACGTTAGTGGAAACCAAAACCATGACCATCATCATTCACCATTTTTGTAACCACCAAATATTTGCCGCCGAACCTTAACCACCGCGAAACCCTTGTACCAAATGCACCTCGTAGCATAACATAGTTGCGCATAGGGGAAAACTTGGATACATTACCTTATGTGTTGTTTCTGCTGTTCTCCAATCGGAATTTAAGTTTTATGATAATTTGTACAGGTTTTTAATACAAGCCTTTATTAAGTAGATTACCAAGGTAGAACTCTAATTCTGATTGGAAAACAACATAAACAATCCCTAAAGTACTTTATCTAAGTTTTTTTCCTTGTGCATGACCAACCCTATTGAAACACAACCACAATCTCCCTCTAACACTTCAATTAACAATGAAACCACCAAAATTATCCTTATCAGCATCCATTCAAATCCACGCACGGGCGCGCACCTGCGTCCATTTGGAAAAGCAGCAATCACCATGGCTAGTTTGCCATGCATGAAAAAAGTTAAGGAAAATAATTGCAGAGATATAATTGCATTGTTTTTTCTTTTTAGATAAAATATTCGAGTATCATTTTTTTTTTCTAATAATGATTTCCTTTTATAATTTGTTATTGTTAATTTAAAGGCTATAAATGATTGCATTGTAATTAAATAATTTTATTACTCTTCCATTTATATTGATTTGATTATAATTGATTTGGGAATTAAAATTTATTTATTAACTTTGCAAATAGAGCAAATTATTATGAACACTATAAGGGATTAACAACATGAATTTCGAGAGACACCAATACATATTCTATTTTCCTATTGTAATCCTCTCGTCTTTATTTATTGATTATTGTTTATGAGATTTCAATGTGCTTCTGACATCGAATGTATGAGTTTAAACATTCTTGTATGTAAATTTTGGGAAAACAAACTAGATATCAAGTAACATCGAAGGTCTATCGAAATTTATTTTCAAGGTAGTAGTAACCTAGCCACAACACATTATTTTTTTTCTCCTACTTTTCAATAATGTGAAAGAAAATTATTCTTCAATAGTTGTTAGCTATTATTCTTGTAAAGGATAATATGGTGAGTGATGTAATACATTCTGTTTTAGTAGATTTTTATAACATAATTAATAGAACATTTTCTTAAAAGATTATGGTTAATGTAGATAATTTTTTTGTTATAAATTCATGAAAAATCTTTGTGAGATGTGAGATCCATCATTGACATATATGGCGAGTTTGTTCAAACTTAAAATATGTGATTTTTAAAAAAGAACTTTTTAAGAAGCAGATAGAATTTGTTTTTTAAAAAAACATAAAACTATTTATTTTTTAAGAAAAATAGTTTAGACAAACACATAAAAAAAAAGTAGAAAATTGC
The DNA here is from genome assembly GCA_026413185.1 of Pueraria montana var. lobata. Taxonomy (NCBI): domain Eukaryota; kingdom Viridiplantae; phylum Streptophyta; class Magnoliopsida; order Fabales; family Fabaceae; genus Pueraria; species Pueraria montana. Next base: position 66,858,645 of record CM048647.1, on the reverse strand, counting down.
TTATTTTATCAAAAAAAAAAAAACTCTTTCAAAAAACTTACACAAACGGGTCCATAATCTTGGATCTATACCAAAAAAAAAAGTTTAATTTGTCTTATACATAAATATATTTTCTATTATACGTTTTTTATTACAATGATCATGAGATATTGGGGAAAAATATTCTTGAGTTGAATATAAAAAAAATAGTATATAAAATTTGCTTATTCTTCTTTAGTTAATTATAATTATTCTCAATATGTTAAAATAATGCTTATTGTACTTGTTTTTGTTTAGAAAAATACTTGTTTTGAAAAGAAAATTATTGAAAAGTTAGTGTAAATTTAATTATAGATGATTTTCATAATATGCAAGAGAGATGTTTTGATCAATTATTAATGCAATTAATGTTTTATAATTACAAATATTTTGTATGAAATTTTATACATATATATTTATTAGATCGAGCTTTAAGTTTTATAGTTGGTCCCTCATTTTGTTCAATTCTCGTTTCATCCTTAACCTCATAGTCTATCCAAAAGGTCAAATTTGTAGAAATATCTTAAGATTCCACTAGAATGTCAAAGGTTCTAATAACAACGGTTATAAGAAAAAATAAATACATATCAAGTCATCATTAAGAAACGATAAAAAATATTTTTTAAAATTTTAAAATTTGCCCAAGTCAACATTAATATATAAAAAAAGACTAAATTCACATTAAGTTATTTTTGTAAAAATTTAAAATATATATTTTTCCTAAAAATTATATAATTATAAGGTAATATTAGTTAATGTATATTTTTTTTGTTACCATATAATAGGTATGACATATCCATTGACTTTATTAACAATTCATCTTTATCAAAAAATCTGACCATCTTTAGTAAGATCTCAACTTCTAATCATTTTTTTTTATCTACATGACTCAAATAAAAAATCTTACTTAAGAGTTAAGAGATCAAAGTCAAGTTCCACTTAACATAATGTTGGTTGAATGTATATTATTATATATAGTTTTTCATATTTGATACTTTAACAAATATAGGACAATAAAAAAGCCATTAAAATGAATTTAATTTTTCATAATTAATTATTTGATATGATAGCATAAATAATAATTAATTTTAATTTATATTTATTTAATCAACATATTTAAATATAATTAACAAGTTTAAAATATAAAGTCTTATAGAAATTTTATAGTTTAAATTCATAATTATATAAGCATAATAGTATATTTTTAATTTTATATGTTTAAGATAATATTTTTTATAAATACTTATACAAGATATAATAACAATTTAGGAGATGTTTGTTTCGCGGACTAAATTATACTCCTGGAAATGATATTCCTGAAAATATCATTCCCATCAACATGTTTGGTAACTACTTAACATTTCTCGGAATATTTTAAAATTTGTTTCAATTAAAAATAAAAATATTAAAAAAATATAATAAAGTGAAAGTGGGAATTTGTTTTAAAAATAACTACTATTTCTATGGGAATATAAGATTCTGACCATTTTACATGAGAATAAAAAGAAGAGAAATCATGTGTAAAATATATTCCTCGAAATATATCATGCCCGAAAATAATTTTTCATAACTTGAACCAAACATGGAAATGATCCATTCCCATAAATAAATTTCTATTACTTGAAACAATCACATTCTTAAAGTTTCATTATTGATCGATTTGGTTCTTCTTCTTTTTTTGACAGAATATTGATATGGTTTTTTTTTTTTTTGAAGTTAAACTGGGATGTGGTTCTTATACATGTCTAAACTTTGTTGTTTTAACTCTTTATGTAAAAACTGTAAATTTTAATCTTTTGACAAACAAATTCAATGCATTTTTTTTATCAATCAGGAATAAATTCTGTAAAAAAAATCAATCAGGAATAAAAGAAGCAACAAAAAGCTAAGATTCCCGTAATAACATTTTTTAAAAACAATGTATCTCATAGTAAAAAGTCATCAGATTAATCTCTCGAAACGTAAAGATCATCAAAATAAATTTTATCTCTTCCAACAAAGTTTTTTTCATATGTACAGTCACACATAAAACATTCTCATGACATATGAAAGAAGAACCATTCTAACATACACAAAATTTAATACGTTTTGCTTTCTATTCTCAGTTGTCACTAACTTTGTTGTGAGTGTTTGGTTTTTTATTAGGAGGCCTTCAAACGACCGTTGAATCAAAAGTTCTGAATTCTTACTTCTTACAAAATATGTATTAAAACGTGTGTCCGTTGAAGCTAACGTTAAACCAAATACATCTGTTAACTTTAGTTATTATAAAACTACCACAAAATTTTTAAAGCGCTCTTAATAGCAACACCGTGTAACACGTTAACGTCAAGAACCAAAAGAACATATTAAATTTACTCATCTGAGAAATAAAACTTATAATTTTTACGGCGCTTTCTACGGTACACTTCGGCATGTGTACCGTGCAACATGATGAATAGTTAGTACTGTAGGAGGTTTTTTACTGTAGGAATATTATTCACACCCCCAAAATTGCTATTCACATCCCCACATGCTTAATTTTTTTAACCAACTCTTTCCACGTAATCATGATTCCGTTGTATAAAATGTACAACGGAATCAAGATTCCATTGTATACCTAGGAGTGTAAAAAAAAAATACGAAATGGAATCATGATTCCGTGGACAAAATATGAAACGAAATCGTCATTCCGTTGATAAAATACACAACGGAATCATGATTCTGTTGTGTATTTTTTTGCACCTCCAGGTACACAATGGAATTATGATTCCGTAGTGTATTTTGCCATGGAATCATGATTCCGTGGAAAGGATATTTTTGGAAATAAAAATAATTCAAAACACTACTGGAGCTTGGACGTAATTTCACTGTTTTAAAATAAAAAAAGTAATCCGTTAAATTAAATATATATTTTTGCTACAGTAAATTACTGAGACTTATACGTAATTTAACTGCTTTAAAATAAAAAAAGTATCCCGTTAAATTAAATATATAATTGCTACAGTAAATTACCGGGACTTCTACGTAAAAAATTTCAACACGTGGTGATGTGAATAGCAATATTGGGGGTGCGAATAATATTCCTACAGTAAAAAACCTCCTACAGTACTAATTATTCATCATGTTGCACGGTACACAATATGATGCGGAAGTGTACCGTAGAAAGCGCCAATTTGTTCATATAATATTAAAACAGTAAAATTCGACAGATATAGAAGTTAAACAATAATTTGATGTGTACGTATCATTTTCATTCTTCACTTACTTGAGCCCCACTTCAACGTCGCTAACTTAGTCGTTGACGTTAATCTATTTAAGGACGTACCTATATAATTTAATTTATACCTAACGTGGTGAACAGAACTGGCATTATTGATCGAATTGATGTTAAGCTACCTGAAAAGAACCAATCACTGTGCTTCAACACAATCAACGAGAAAAGATGTAAGCAACAACATTGTCGTCCGGTAATAAAAAACAACATAAAAATTCAATGCTTTCGGACTGTGTTGTTTCCATTATCTCCTATATCTCACTCACCATCCTGTAATACCATCTGCCACGTTTTACATCATATTTTTATATGTGAATATGTCATTAAATGGTTTACAGTTTAATTCGTGTCCCTTCAATTATTTTAAATAAAAATGTTAAAGCTATAATTAGCTCAGCATAAAATAAATAAATTTGTGTATTATCATTTTATACTTCAAATATAAATAATTTTTTAGTTTAAAAATTACACACTGCCGGTGTAAAGTTGTTTTTATATAAAAATATGTTAAGATAATATAAAATAAAAAGATTATTCATATGCCTTTTCCTGATGAGTACTTAGATTTTTTAAATAATTAGTTTATGTCGTTACCAATATTGCAGGCGACAACTATCTCTTAATTATTACTCTTTTGATGTTCGGAAGTCAAATTTAACTTTAACGCTACCCCACCTCGCCCTGGTGGTCCATTCTTAGAATCACACTGTTCTTCCGTAACCAAAGAAAAGCATAATTTCTTTTGCTTCTAGGAAGCTAGATCCAGGAGCTTGAGAACAATATGTTAGTATCCATTACATTATACATGTAACCAATAGGTCGATCTAGTGAGAGAGAATTTGGTCCATTTGGATAGTTGGTATAAAGTTTTAGATTTAAATTTTATAGTTGTCATATTGTATACTAAAAAAAAAAATTACACATGTGTTACATATATATATATTTTCTCTTTCAGTTTGCCGACCAATTAAATTTTCTTTTATTAATGTCGGTTTTTAAGTCTGATTTTAAGTAATTATAAATAAAAGGTTTTTATTCAGAAATTTTCATTATATAAAATATATTAAAATTTTAAATGAATCCTTCATTTTTAATTACTCAAAATTAATCATAAATATTAATGATTATAAAATCGATTAAAAAACAAGCTCCAAATAATACCCTCTTCAACCTTCAGTCTTTTCAGTTTTATTATATGAGTTAAGAAAATCTCATATTCTTATACATGGGTCCGAACCACGCCTCTTCACTCTTCATCTATGCAGTCAATAACTCAATTCCAAATAACGCCTGTATATTTACAAATTACCTGTCATTTAAGCTTTGGAATATTGTAGGTGATTAAAAAATTAAAAAAATTAAAAATTGCTTAAATGAAGTGTGTAGTTTCTCTTAAATATTGGTAATGATTATTTAGCAGGATTTTCGAATAAAATTATAGATTCCCATGCCAATGACGTATGAGGTAAAATAAAAAATAAAAAAATGAATTACGATCTCTACAATTGAAAAAGTAATAATATAAGACCTCAATTATAAAAAAATAACTTTTTTTGTTAAAATTATAAATATAATTATAATAACTATCAATGCTAATGACAGGGTGATGTAGGTTCTCTCTCTCTTTTAGGATCCAAATAAAAAAAGGAATTTAATTTCTCTACAATAAAATCACGCAATATTTGATAAGATAAAATATTTAGGTAAAATATGTATTAGTTTATGAGAAATGTTATACACAATAAATTGCACAATAAATTTTACAACTAAAAAATATGAAATATAATAAATGGTGTGATAGAAAAAATAAATAAAGACGGAACATATTGTTTTTTTTTATCAAGACGGAACATATTGTTAATATAACTATTGTATGAATAATACATTTTTTTTCAATAATTGTATAACACATCTCTTAATTTTTATATAAATAATTATACATTTTATTATATTAAATCTAATTAATTGTACTATATTAATGCAATAAAATAAATTTTAAAATAAGATCAGATTTAATGTAAAAAAATTATAGGAGTATGAAGTTTTATTTATGTACACAATACATTTTTTTTGTTATATGTATAAAGTATTTCCTAACTTTTTTAATAATTTATCTCAGCTAAAAAATTTGACTGGTTATTTTTAATAAAAATTTCTCTTATAGTTATATTATTTAAGCATACTGATAAGAGTTTGATTAGCATATGAAAAAACTTTGTTGAAAGATATAAAATTCATTTTGATAATCTTTATTTAAGGAATTAATCTAATGATTTCGCACTATAAGAATATTTTTTTTAGGAAAAAAAATGTATAACATCAAATATTATTTGTTACTGTGAGAGGAAAACCCAAAAATAGAAAAAACTACCGTGTATGGGTAAAAGTAGTAGCATAACATTGGAAACCTTGGCACGTGCGACGTAAAGTAGATTAATTAGGGGAAAGTGACATTGGTGATAAGCTCAGCAACCAGAGTGGCTGTCGCATTTAATGTACCACTACCACCTCTGCTTCACCTTCTATGTATTTTTAATCTCTCATAAATTATAATATATTTTTTTTTCTTTCATTTTATCTTAAATTTTATTTTTAGTTTTTCATAATTTTTTTTTATTTTTAATCTCTCATAAACTATTTTGTTCTATTTTTAGTCCCTCATAGATTATTTTGTTCTATTTTTAATATCTGACATTAATTTCAACTGTTAAGTAATGACATGGTAGATATAAACTGTGTATGTGAAAATTTTCTAATTAAGTTTCTAGTAACTTTTATCTGCTACAAATTTTTTAAGGTCATAAATATTTACTTTTGTAACAATTTTTGTGATTTCAGAAAATCTGATGTTCGAGATTTTAATTTTTTTATTATTTTTTTAACATTTCTGACAGTTTTAGTGTGTCAGAAAATTTGCAGTAGTTAAATTGCTAAAAACTTAAACAGAAATTTTTCAAGCACAAATTATGTTCGTCATGACATCACTTAATAGTTAAAATTAATGTCAGGAATTAAAAATAAAATAAAATAATTTTTGAAGAACTAAAAACACAGAAAAAAATTTATGAGAGACTAAAAATAAAAATTTAGATAAAATAAAGAAAAAAAAAACATATTTTATGATAAATATTAATATACGAAACGAAATTATTAAACTAAGGAAGCATAACATTAGCAGTGTACATAGCGGGTGCCTTCCATGCCAATGCCATGTGTTGTTTCGTCTGCATGCACCTAACTTAATTATTCCCCCTTTCTCACCCACCCCACCCCCATTTCATTTCATTCTTCTCTTTCGGTGTGAGAGAGAAAAAAAAAAAAAAAAGAAGAGAGGAGAATAAACAGTGTTAAGGAAGGAGAAGGAGATGGAGGGCATCACGGCCAGCGTGTGCAGGGGAGTGAAAGAGTACTGGAGGAGAAGGAAATACCAGAGGCTAAACGGGTCGGGTCGGAGAAGGCGGAACCGGGTGAAGCTCGGAAGCACCCGAACCGGGAAGGGTCGGTTCTGGAGGTGGAGGATCAGACTGGCACCCAAGATCCGAATCAGAAAAATTCCGTCCCCGAAGAAGATGGTGCTGTGGGTTCGGGACGCGTACGTGAGGATGATGCTGGGTTTGGCGAACTCGCGAGTCATGACCGTGAGCGCCTCAGCTTCGGGCTTCGGTGGGGCCCTCTCAGGTGCGGACACGTCCTTCGCTGGGTTCGGGCGGGCCCCACCCAAGGAGTACGACGAGAAGACCATCATCCAGATCTACAAGTCCCTCCTCATGGCGCATGGTCCGTTAGTGCCTCGCGACGCCGCCGCAGAAATCCGATGACCGTGACGGTAACGGTCGTAGTACCCTTTTCTCGTCAATTGTTCAATACTAGTCCTGCCAATACCGTCATCGATCACCTTCTTACAATTAATTAATTCCCTCATGTTAATTTCTTTCTGTCATTCTATCCAAAATTAGTTATTTTGTGACCGGGGGGTTTACTTTTTAACGTGATTCCGTCAACTAGATAGATTCTTCTTTTCTCACCACCCCAACATGTCAACATCACCGGAATATATTGGGAGACGCGAAATTGTATTATGCTTGCTGGCAAACGCGGTACTATTAATTCGGAGGTTTATCTTGTTGATAAATGACTTGGATTATTGGATATATATATCAATATCAGTCTCCTTTTCCATGTTAAAGTTCTGTCAACCAAGTCAACCCAGAATCCGGATTCCAAAAGCTACAACTGATACGTAAAGATGGTCATGGGTAATTTTATAATATGTTTCTTTATGAAAGAATTTTGTTGGTTATGGACCAGAGGCTCGCTTACCTCGAATTATAATTGTTTTTCTACTAGAAAACCGTGATAATAAAATAATTGTATTTTAAACTATTCGATCATAGAAGTTATAATACTATGTCATGAATTAGTTTTATTTGCATCTCTAAATTATCATATTTAGACTCAGGTGAAATATATATATATATATATATATATATATATATATATATATATATATATATATATAGTTTGGGAATGAGTATATGATAGGTTAACTTATGTTTAACTTGATTTTAGAAAAATGTCATTTTGTATATGATAGGTTAATATCTGGAAATGCATCAAGAGGTCTAGCTTAATTGGTCTAACACACAAGTTGTTATAAATTTTTTGATATCTAAGTTTAATTCCTATGAATAAAAAAAATATCTAAGAATGCGATTAGGTGCTGTGTAGAGAATTATACACTTAATTAAAGAATTCAAATCTCTTACACTCAAACCATGTTGATTCTACTTTAGTATCTAATTCTACGTATGAAGCATGTCTTAAGAAAGGCTTAAGATTTTTGTCATTGTGTTGCCATTAACAATCATTTTATTCATTTTTTAATTAAATCATAAGTTTAATGGTCATGTCTTGACAGTGTAAAATAGTTTTATTTTACACTGTTTTTCAATCAAAAATCATTGTCGATATGACTTTTAAGTTAATTATTGTAAAAATCAACAAACTTACTATAAATAGCAATTTATGATTGGATAATAGTGTAAAATTATTTTACATTATCGTACATAATTTATTTTCTCTTAAACAATATGCTTTAAACATTATTATTATTATTATTATTATTATTGTTGTTGTTGTTGTTATTATTAAAGTTCTTTTTTTCTTAATGATTGCGATTGGAATGGAATAAAACTTCTAAATAAGAGTAGAAACAAGGTAAGTCGTGATTTGTCATAAGTTTTTTTTTTTTTTTTTCAGTTCTAACGTAACTTTTCTAAAAGTTTAGCTTGATTTGTTAACTTAAATATTTATTCCATATTAAAACTTTAAGATATGCTCGATCTCTCTCTAAATTGGTTAATTGACTAATTCTTGGACAATGAGAAAAATTATGTAAAGCTAGTTATAAATTATAAAATAACTAAATCATTGTTATTTAAGATATGAGACTTGTTTATAAGATATAAGTCTATTTTTAAGGTCTAATATGACATTCATGATAAGTTATTTAAAATCCTAATTTACAATAAGAACTCTAAATAAGACACAAATTTATCCTTTCTTAAGTTTAAAAAGTTGACATTTTATATAAATCAACATGTTTTTAAAAAGATAAATAAAATATATAATCTTACTAAATTATAAAAAGTCATCAAAATAATAATAATATTAACAAAAAAATATTGTTTATATTTACTTAAATAGATAAGTTTAAAAAGTTTAAAAGACTTTTTAAACAACTTAAAATATAATTTTTTTTATTATCATAACATTGATGTGAAATATTTCACCAATTTTATTTATGACTGATTCCGTCAGAAAACTTGACTAATAACTTTTAGTGTGATCTTTCCTATTAACTTTTTAATTAAATAGTCTTCTTACAAAAGGTTTGACTTAATTTATTTCATAAAAAACCTTACTTAACCAAGATCAAGATGTATAGGTTACATCATAAGTCCTATCAATACGACCTGACCAATTAATTAGAAATTCTAATAAATGTTAAAGATCAACTTTGATTTTAAAAGCTTCTAAGTTCATTTTGTTATCTTAAGACTTACGAGTGTCTTTATAACTAACATTATATAAAACACAACGTCAAATACTTAATACCACACCTACAAGTACCTTTTACTTCTTGTCTCTTCCATAACAATGTACTTAAAAGCTAAGGAAGGCAACCTAAATTTCTTAACTTTCACGTGTTGAGTAGCCACAAGTATTTTAGTTTGTGTAATAAAAAAATATTTATTTTATATAATTAAAATTATAATAAATATATATATTTAAATATATAAATTATATTATAATTCAAATTCATAATAAATAAATATTTATTAACATATAAATTATATTTTTAATTTATAATAAATAATTTATATTGTGATACAATGTTATTTTTAACTATTAAAAGTTTATTTTAAAAAAATATTAAAATTCAATTTTGAAATCATTAAGCCAACTATTGATAGGCCACACATGTATTTAGTCTGTTGGCTTTGACTAGAGCTATTGTTCGACACACCAATAAAGCCCTACTTAGGAGTTAAGGGAAATAGCAGTTTATAAATACCTTCATCCTTTTACCTATCAAAGTATTTTTTAAGGACAAAATTATGAATTCATGTGAGTTAAAGTAAACAATATCCTTGATATAATGAACATGTCAAATACATGTATGAGAGGGTTTACAACAACTTATGTACCATACTCAACTAACTAAGACTCCTTCAATGCAAAAATTAATTTATGTATCGCACAACATATTATTTTGTTAAAAGTTAAAAGTCAACTCTATCCTGCTGATCGTTATTCTTTTAAACCACCAAAAAATGAAAAACAACTTTCAGACAAACTTGTATGAAACTTTTGATTAGTTGTCTCATCATTTTTTTAGGTTTGTCCCTGTTTCAATCGATATTTATATTACACAATGTCAATCGTATTCGTGGAATATATTATGCCATTCGATAATTGCAAGTATTCTAATGGAAGATATGATCTGATTTTGTCATATTAAAGAATTTTATTAACTCGACAAATTAAACAATTATGTGCCTTTTAATAATACTTTGATATTTAGTCATGTATTTGTAGGTCTCAATATTCATTACAATAATCTGTTCATCTCGCCTTTCACGCATAGTAAATATTTGGTATCTCGTGATTTGATTATAAGACTAGAAGAGGATCGAATTATTTAAGCATATATACTCTTGAGTTCAACTTTTGATTTTTATGTACGGGAAAAACTGTTAAGAAGAGTTTTACATAATTTAGCACCAATGGTTTCTAGAAATATTAATATCTTTCTTAACAAATAATGAGAAAATATTATGGGAAAATAAAAAAAATAAAAATTTAAATAAAAATAAAATATTACTAGTATTTTAAAATTTAACACGTAGCAAAGAGGAACGGATTAAGGGGAATTCCAAGGCCCAGAGCCCATATAGGAGGTGCTATCCTCCCTACGTTTTATAGTTCTAAGGCAGAATTGAAAGATAAAATATTCATATTTAATAAATATATGAAACTTTTTTTGTATAACGTTCAACTCACTCATGGTTAAAAAATAGTTTACTTTTAAAAAATAAATAGAAAAAAATTATTTACCCCCTAATTTACTTTTTATTTATTTTTATTTTTTATAAAAGTGTAATTCCTAACCCAATGAATCCCAGGCTAATTTACATGAGTCATTTTCCTGAGATGCAGTTTATATACTGCTCTTTCAAAGAAGTCATGTGGATTGTGGAGTATCCACTTTTAGTCTTTATATCTTTTTGTTTGCTTGTCGCTTTTTTACTTATAATGGCTAGGAAACATGTGATTTTCCTCTTCCATTTCATGTGTTGAATAAACTATAAAATTCATCTCTAATCACATGAAGAGATAGATAAGACGTACACAGCCAACAGCTTTTAATTTATTGTATGTTGCAAAACAAAGTGGACTTTGAGCAGCCCAACTCGAAGGCAAATCCATTTTGACCACACTATTTATTTTTCTTAGCAAGCTTTGATGCACATGCACCACAACCTTATTAGTTGGGGAAAACTGACATTGCAGGATATCTGGATCGGAGCTGTACATTCTTCATAAAATTTTTGCTTAATTACCAAATTGGTCATCAAATTATTTAAAATATTTTAATTTGATTTCCAAATTTTAAAACACGTTAATTTGGTTCCTAAATTTTTAAAAATGTATCAATTTGATCATTTTCGTCCAATTAGAGTTGACACAGTTAATAATTTGAGACCAAATGACGCTCTTAAAGGCTAAATTATCCCAATAAGTAAGAAGACTAGACGACTCTGGCCAATTTGGTCCCAAATTATTAACAGCGTCAACTTCAATTGGATGGAAATGACCAAATTAATGCATTTTTAAAAATTTAGGAACCAAATTGACTCATTTTAAAATTTGATGATCAAATTAAAGTATTTTAAATAATTTGGGACCAATTTGGTAATTAAGCCTAAAGTTTTCTCCTTTTCTCTCTACTCAAGCATTACACTTTTCGCAACCCTCTTCTGGAAGTCTGGAACATATCCTTCATTCAAAGACCATTTTTTTTAAATGTATCCTCCTCTAAAGACATTTTGTTTGAGATCATGTGTCAAACTTTTGCACTTTTATCATTTAATAATTTTTTCTAGAATATAAAATTACTTCATCGCATTTTGTTATTTTGACAGATAATATATTATTTGAAATATAAATAAAGAGAAGAAGGGTGCACTGACAATGTAAAACTATTTTATAGTAAATTTGTTGATTTTTACAAAATTATCTTAAAAGTTATTTAAACGGTAATTTATGATTGAATGATAGTGTAAAACTATTTTACACTGTCAGGGCATCACCATTAAACTCATAAATAAATGTATATATACATATATGTATACAAAGAGAGATGAGATCAATTGATACTAAATGTCAAATTTTACAATTACAACACTTAATAACTGTTTTTTCCTAGAATATGAATTTAACCAATTGTGTGTAGGGGTATCATGTAAAAGCAATTAAAGAGAATGAGAACAGTTTTTGATTTTTTTTTTTTAATGAAAAGAACAGTTTTCTTTCTAAGAATGTGAGAATTTTAAATTAAGGGTATCATAATATCATGTAAAAGCAATTAAAACTACACATATAATTTAACTAATTTGTCGTTGATTAAGGTAATATAATTTTGATTCTATTTAAAATGTAGTATATGATTTTGAATTCGAGTTATACATGTAGGAAAAACACACACGCCCGTTATTATTAGTTTAACCACATATATTCATAAAAATAAAAATAAAATATTATTAAGTGCGTGAATTAATTGATACAAAGTTATTCTAATTGGTTTCAACTTTAAGTCCCAAGGTATACCTTTGCCATAAATACTCCAAAAAAGAGCTTTTTCACCTTAGTGATTCTACTGAGCTTAAACTTAAATAGAATTGCCTTTTTAATTTAAGATTAATTTGTGTTTTATATTAATTTTGTATGTTATACGTTGTTATATTCTTATTTTATGTTGTATTGTATTTGTGACTCGTATTGTATTTATGTTGTCTAAACCAGGACACAGTTCGTGGACTGCTAGCTGCTGATTTTGCTGAGTATTTACGTCAAAATAAAAAAATGATTAGGTGAGGATTAGATACTCCTCCATTGATGTCCTTTTTATGTCAAATATATTGAGCATTAAGTTTAATAGGCGTGTCCAACTGATCGATTGCAGACTCTTGAACAAATTTGAAGATTAACTAGGTCAGAATTGTTTTGTCAACGATACTAATTAATATTTCAAATAAGATTCTTTTGATCATTTCTCTTCTCTGGTCTCTGTTAATTATCCACTTTCACTTGGTATGCAAACATTTGTTTATCAGTTACAACCTACTCTAGTACAAAACTGTTATTATTTTAGAGCCCTTTCCTATATTTTTCATTTGTGGTCTAATATATTTATACTAACTTCTTATTTTCAAATATTGAGAAAATCACAGTCAGCGGGGGTGGTTAATTAGTGATAGTCGGTATATGGATGGATATATATAATATAGGTCATAAAAACATGTTACATTTCATAACAAAAGGAGCATGGATGTATGTAACCAAAAAAACACGCAGTCTCACACTAACCTAAATAATTATTTAGAAGGATATATTTTATGTGATTGAGGTCACACTTGAAACACAAACGGAGACATATAATAAAAAAAGAACAAGCATGTCAATGATATCGATCCGATCTTAAATATGAACTATTCTTCACCGCACAAGGAATTTTGTTATGAAAGATCTCTACTCCCTGAGGTGCTGCTGATATATATATATATATATATATATATATATTAAAAAAAAAAAACCTCCCTGAGGTGTTAAATTACAAATGACGTGTATAAGTTTTTTTTTTGAAGTGATATAAGCTAATTATTGCTTGCTGCTGACAAATAAAAAAAAATACTGATAACATTTTTTTAATATAATTTTTACCATTAAAAAATTATACAAAATTCATTATATGATTTGTGTCTCAAGTGAGAGTTACGTAAATTTTATAAAGAATAAAAAAATATTTCAAGCATTTATTCTGCAAACGAACTAATTAGTGCAGAAGAGCCAACCAAAAATATAATTCTATACGGATAATTAAATTTTCGATTGTACGATGAACCCATTAGAAAATAGGAATGTCAATTGCTTATGGGCCGAAGGTAGAATAGGTTTAGATACAGTATTGGTCCAAGAAAAGTAGATTATATGATTTTTAATTTTATGAAAAAGAGGAAGAGACAAAAAAAAAAGATATTAGAGAAAATTGTTAAGTAAAATCTTTTTTTTTTGAAGGAGTTAAGAAAAATCTTTTTTTTAAGGAGTTAAGAAAAATCTTATGATAAGTAATACTTATAAATTAGTTTTTTTTATATATATATATATAAGGGGTTTAAGAATACAATGTATATTATTACTGATTGAATAAACCGCCCAATAAAGTGGTTGCTACGGCCCTCCTTGCATATAAAATTGCAGTTCACATCAATTAAATCCAACACCAGCAAAACAGAAAAACGCAGCATGTAATGTTAGGTTTCGAAAAGGGAGGTTTACTTGGGTTGAAAAGTCAGTCCAGAAACTAGTACAAAAATTACCAATTGAACGTTTACGCTACACCTTTTTTTTTCTTTCCCGTATACATCAATCGTAGAATAATGTCACTAATAATCCTTCTTGAATTGGGTTAAAATAGTAAAATACAGTGAGGAGACTAGAGAGTGTTAGTGACACATACTCATGTAGTCAATTGCTGTTAATCTCAATGTAAACAAACATGATGTGGATATATATCAGTATGAATTATTGAAGTCAACCACAAAAAAATGAAGTATACATTATCATCGACGGGTAATATTTGAATTGCCCGCTGAACCCAACGGCTATTATTGTGTATTGAGCGTGGGAAATGGTCTAATGGAAAAAGACAGTAGCTTATGAGCCAAGGTAGGTTAGGTAACGAAAATGGGAGTTTACTTGGGTTGCGAGGTCAATGCAGAAACTAGTTCCAACGAGCAACGGCTACTTAACGTCTATGCTATACATAATACATTATTATATGAAAATGCAAGTGTATAATAATGATGCTAAATGCTTGATTTGACCCTGTCCACTTTATTTATTTTATCGTACTTTAAATAGCCAACTAGCACGATCTCACATCCATGGTGGCTGCATGTTTTTTCTAATGATAATTAAGGAAAAAAATGCACTAACATTTATTTAGATAATTTTTTTTATAAATATTTAGAGAAAAGGAAAATAAATTGAAATTGTTTATAAGTTAAAATTAATTTATTATCTTGGAACTTAGGGATAGGTTTGTACATTCTCTTTCGTTGTTCGTTCTTTGCTTTAGAGACATAAATTGACATAACTTTTGCTTAATTCAAGATTATTTTAATAAAATTATTTACTTATAAAAAAAAAAAAATGCAGCTCTCTCTCTCTCTCTTTTTACCTGCACTTAATCATAATTCTTCCTCGTATATCATCGTGCCTGTGATGTGTGGTTTCTCAGCCGCTTTATTTTCCTATAAAATTCTAATATCATGTTATAATTTTTTATTTTAAACATTTAAATTTTAAATTAAAATACATACAAATTGTATACAAATAATTTTAACAACATTGTTGTTATGTTTATTTTTAATCATTTTATATTGTATTATGATAAACCAATGTTTTTATTCATTTATATATACAAATTTTGTTATTTTACCGTATTTTTTTTAAAAAAATTACACTGCACTGTAGTCATATCAACCTCACATAAATATGTACGTGTTATGATATATGTTTCGCGCCCAAACTTTGCGCCTTTGGGGATATATTGAATTTTATGTATTAAAATAATAATTAATAATTTAAGATTTTTTTATTAAAGAGGGGAATACGGTGCCGTACGTTACTAGCCAAGTAAGCAAGAGCTGGATACTGATATGATCAGACTGTGTAGCACATGGTTTCAC
Organism: Pueraria montana var. lobata; assembly: GCA_026413185.1. Taxonomy (NCBI): domain Eukaryota; kingdom Viridiplantae; phylum Streptophyta; class Magnoliopsida; order Fabales; family Fabaceae; genus Pueraria; species Pueraria montana. The sequence goes on along the minus strand of CM048647.1, from coordinate 66,842,835 downwards.
ACGAACCAAATTAATAGACAGCAGTGGATGCCAGGCTGGAAGCTGTCGCACAGGTGTGAAGAACAAATGGAGAATTTTAAAAAACTTAAATATGTTTTTAATTTTTTAAATTTGAATCAGATTTTTTATTTTTTAATTCTTTAAATTTACGAAATATTATTTTTAATCCCACAAAATGAATTTGAGAAACTAATAAAAAAAAAAGCAGATTTTTAGTCTTTTTTTAACTATCTAAGTAAAGTTGAGGGAGTAATAACTATTTAAGGAACTTAAAAGAACATACTTTGAATTAGAGTACTAAAAATTGAAAGTACTTTAAATTTAAAGAACTAAAATTATATTTAAAGACAGTGAAATTCTTATAAATTAAATTTAAAATTATTCATTCCTGAATAATAAAATGTGATTTTAAATGAAATAAAAAAAATAAAGGTATTGTTTGTTAATTAAAAAAGGAAACATTTATGCAGTTAAGATAGAACAAAAAACAAGATATTTGTAGTGCACTTGCAAACTTAAGGGTTAATGGCTGAAAAAACAAGAGTTGTGATTTGCGATTTTGCTATTGAGGTATAAAAGAATTTATGTGATCCTCTGTAACTCAAAGGAATCCAAATAGGGTTTTCTACATGTGTGGTGCCAAATGTATGTTGAATAAATTTTGTGAGGTATTTTGAACATGTTAAAATTGTGAGCCTCGTTATGAAACATATTTATCATAAATCTATATAATTTATATGTTCAAATTTACTTATTTTTTAATAATTTTTAATTATAATATAATTTATATATTTAAAACTGTTTATTTATTATAAATTATACTTATGTAAAATAAATATTTATTTTATGCAATTCACATGCTAAAATACTAGTTGAATTATAATTTAACTGGTAATAATTAAATATATTATAATTTTATATCATATATTAAATAATAATTTTATTTGAAATTATAGAACTTTAAATTAATTTAAAAGATTACATTATACGTTTTGCAGAATAAAAATTTCCAATGCTTAATTAAATGATAGCAAATATATAAATTTATAAATAGTAATTTCTTTCCATGTGGCAAATATTGTTTGGCCATACCAAGCAGAGCAACAGCGGTATCACTCTCAGTCACAATGTCACGGTGTGTGGTTGGAAAACGAAAGAAGAAAAAAAGACGAATCTTTAATAAAAAAAAAATTATTTAGTTTATTTTTTTTAAAAAAAGAAGCAATAAAAATAATTAAAGGACTTATTTATTTTTCACTTTTTAGTTTTATTTTATTTTAAACATAAAAAACCATGTTTACTAAGAGTATTTTAAAAATGATATTCTTTTTTCTAATTTTTAAAATTAAAACATCCAAAAGTTATTTTAATTTTTTATTATTCATTTTTTTATTGTTCTATTTTTTTTTCACATTTACACTATTTTATTTCCTTCTAAAATTCAATTTCCGATAATTATTTTACAAAATAACTTTTAAAAACTAAAAAAAAATCGCAATTAACAAACATTGAAAGTTATTTTTCTCCCTTTTTTATATGTCATCTAATATTAGAAAATTTAAAGTTAGAATAAAGTACTTAGAATTTATAAAAATACTTTATAAACAATAAAATAGAATAATAAAAAGGTGTCCGCTTTAATTTTGAAGTATTTTTTTGGGTAAAATATGTTTTTGGTTCCTTATTTTATCTTGATTTCTGTTTTTAGTTCTTCATAATTTTTTTTACTATTTTTAGTCCCTCATAAATTGTTCTATTCTATTTTTAGTCCCTCATAAATTATTTTGTTATGTTTTTAGTCCCTGACGTTAATTTCAACTGTTAAGTGGTGACATGACAAACATAAACTATGTGTGTGAAAATTTTCTAATTAAGTTTCTAGTGACTTTTAACTGCTACAATTTTTTTGGCAGTCTTAAATGTTTAATTTTGTAACATTTCTTGTGATTTCAGAAAATCTGGTGTTCGAGATTTTGATTTTTTTTTTAACATTTCTGACAGTTTTAGTTTGCCAGAAAATTTACAGTAGTTAAAAATCGCTCGAAACTTAAATAGAAAATTTTCAAGCACAAATTATACTTGTCACGACATCACTTAACAATTAAAATTAATGTCAGGAACTAAAAACAAAAGAAAACAATTTTTGAGGGACTAAAAACACAGAAAAAAATTATGAGGGACTAAAAATAGAAATTCAGATAAAATGAGGGACCAAAAATATATTTTATCCTTTTTTTTGTAGGTTATCAATTTTTTTGGTAGGTTATTTAATTTTGAAGTTTTTTTTGGTAGGTTATCAATTTTTTTTGGTAGGTTATTTAATTTTGAAGTATGTGTTTGAAAACAGATTAAAAAATAGAGAGTTAGCGATAAATATATGAGTTTAATAATCATGCATTGACAGTGTAAAATAATTTGATATTGTCATACAGTCATAAATAACAGTTTATATGATTATTAAAATAGTTATCATAAAAGTCAACAAACTTATCATACATGGTGTGTGTTGTTATTTGATGACGGTGTAAAACTATTTTATATTTATCAGTGCATAACTTATTTTCTCTAAATATATTATGTCAATTTTTTTTTATATTCAAACAATGCAACTGTAAATTTTATTAGGAGTGCTTACATATTTGATTAGATCATTTTTTAGATAAAAGGTTATTTAATCTTTACATAGATTTTCTTATTTTGCCATTAAATTGATTTAGACTCACATTGAAATTCAATCTAATTAAGAGTGATTTGTTTTGAATTTTTTTTTGTTTTGCTTTATTTTTAATTTACTTATGAAATTGTATTTAAAGTATCAAATATCTCTTCTCATAAGTCAACTACAAGTTTAAAATCATATTGTAACTTTGTTAAAAATATATTATTAATTTTTTTCTTCTGTTCACTATTTTTTAAAACTTGTTTTTTGTCATGTTTAATTATTTTTACTCTTAACAACATGATTGATTAAAAAATTTAATTTAAATTGAGAAATTTGTATTGAATGCTATGATAAAATTATTTTTAAAATAAAAAATCCTAAACATAAATTATTTTTCTCCAAATAAAATTGATTTTATAAAAATAAATTAAATTTATAAATGTCCATTCAAATACGTTGACAATCACATATTTTTTTTAGTCTACTAGACAATCACATTAGTATTGATTTTTTTTTTCTTTACCAAAAAAAAAAAATCCACAGCCGTTTTGATATTTTTCCTCGTCCACCGACTCACTCTCGGCTCCGGTGAATTTCGTTTTAAATGTGCAGTAGTATCACAGAGCTAAACGACGCTACGTACGACAACCCCGCTTATAGATTCTGCGGGCCATCTTCCGCAAGGAACCACCAATTTTGTCAATTCACAAATTATTCTTTTCGCAGTAAATTAATTAAAAAATAATAATAATAATAATTTTGGTTCTTTATTTTATTCTGTTATTTTTTTCATGCTTACAATTTGTTTTATTTTGATCTTAATCCTTTAGACTCATTAAATTCACTCAATTACTAAAAAGCAAAAACTTCCTTCGACAGAAAAAACCTCCTTATGTAGTTTTTATTAGAAATTTCCTGTGAGTACGTTTTTAATCCAATTTAATTTAAAAATTAATTACATGTTTTTTTAAAATTTATAAGAAAATTGGAAAAAATATTTCAGATTTAAGTGGTTTAAAAATACGAAGATAGCGCACGTTAAACTTGTTTAACTTTTTTTCACGCATTAGTTGTTGATAAAATTTAAAAGCTTTTTTTTTTAAATAAAATAAAATAAAGTAGTAGCCAATAACATGTTTTTCTCAAGTTTCTCAGATGGAGAAGATCAAATTGTCATCTGTGTGTAAAGCTGTCGATTCGAGTTAGTCTAATTCATTTGAGTTATTTGTACTATAAAAAGAATGATATATAATAATAAAAATAAATAAAGTGTTTCAATTGTAAGAATAAATAAGTATTGTAAATTTTAAAAGAGTTTAATAGTGATGCACTGACAGTGTAAAATAGTTTTATACTGTCATTCAATCACAAATCATCGTTGACATGATTTTTAACATAATTTTATAAAAGACAACAAACTTAACATACATTGTGGGTTGTGATAGTATATTAATAGATAACAAAGTTTACAGTTTATACAAATTCTTAAATATTTTTTTTGGTACAAATACAAATTCTTTATATGACAATGTAACTAATTATTGAATAATTTTCAATATACAATATAGATTAGTTAAGATTAGATTGATTTGATTTTTAACATAGGAGTTGAAATTTAATCCAGTTCAATGAGAATCAGTTTTTTTTTTTCTTTCTTATTTCAGTTTCTAATTTTTTTTTTTATCGATTTTTTGGTTTGGTTACTATAGTTTACACTGAATTGAATCGATAGCTAAACACCTTTAAGGCTTTAACACAATAATTGGGTATATTTGAAACCAAAAGGCTCTCAAATAGTGGTGATCACAAGTCGGTTTGATGTGGATAGGTGTAGATAAGTTCAAACACTATTGTTTCAAAAATTTATATTGTATTAATAAATTAAAAAAATAAAAAACCATCAAATAAAACTAAACAAAATTGCAAAAAAAAAACTGATTTGATTTAATTCAGATTTGATATTACTTTTAAATTGAATCAAGCTGAATCATATGTTAATTCTATATTTAGTTCAGACGACTTTTATTCTTAAAATCAAACCTAACTACACCGTTAACAAGCTTAATTTAAACTAGGCTTAATTGTAAATTTTACCACCCAACTTTCATAATTTTGCAAATTTTACCACATAAATTTTCAATTTTTGCACATTTTACCACTATGATATTTCACAAAAAAAAAAGTTAAAGAATTCAAAACTTTTTTTTTGTGTGAAACATGAGGGTGGTAAAATGCGCAAAAATTGAAAACTTAGGTGGTAAAATTCGTAAAATGATAAAAGTTTGATGGTAAAATTTGCGAAAAAATAATTTGAATGATAAAATTTGCAAAATGATGAAAGTTGGATGGTAAAAGTCGCAAAATAATGAAAATTTGATGATAAAATCTACAATTAAGCCTTTAAACTATTAAACAAACAAGCACTGATCTTTCTTTTTATTTTATTTTTAGGTAAAGCACTTATCTTTCTTAGAGGTAAAAGAAAAGGGAAATAATCATAGTAATTTATTAGGCTTAATTACTGTTTTAGTCATTAAATTTGAGAGTTGTACTCTTTTTAGTCCCTGAAATTTTGAAAATGAATCTTTTTAGTCTTTTTCCATAAATTAGCAATTTGTGACGGTTTTTAGAAATTCTGGCAGCTAAAAACCGTCACAAATTGTCAATTTATCATGAAAATGACTAAAAAAAGTAATTTTTAAAATTTTAGAGACTAAAAAAAACATTTTTAAATTTCAGAGATTAAAAAGAGCACAATTTCCAAATTCAAGGACTAAAACAGTAATTAAGCCAGTTTATTAATACGTGTAATTAAGGTCGTGAAAGATACATAATTTGATAATTCAATGAACAAACCACGCCTTCCGCCCTTTTTCTTCTTTTTTTTTTTCGATGAGAAAATGACTTGTATACGATAGCTCCGTTAAAGGCAAAATATCGTATTGCGAAACAGTATGTAAATAAAAAAATATTTTCCTCTATATACATTTAAAATATTAGAATAAATGATGGACTTACTTATATAATATTTTTATGTTACATCATAATAATTGTGCACAAGATATTTGTTGAATAATTTTACGTAATATTTTTTTTTAAAAGAAACATTTATTTTCACTATTGGAAAAGCAAGCATCGTTAATTTAAGTTTTTTAAATTATAATTAATTTAGTTTCTTATCATTATGAGATGTCATCAAATTTATTATTTTTGTTGAATTTGAATAATATGTGTAATGGCCTTGTTGAATCAACTCAATTGATTAAATTACAAAACATGATATGCAGATTTAATTCTCGACAATACTTTTCACCTTTTTTCATTAATTAGAATAAAATTTAAAGTTTTAAAGTATTAAATATATGTATATTTAAATTTATTATAATTAAATAATAATTTATCTAGTAAATATATTCGTACATTTTACTGTATATTCACAAGTTATTAGAATTTTTTAGAAAAAGAAAAAAGATAAATAGTAATTTAAAAAGTATATTTTTTATTTTTTTTTACAATTCAAGCAATGAAGTTTGAACCTAATATTTCATTAAAATTACCTAAATCTTCTACCACTAAGCCAACCTAACGAATTAAAGTATATTTTAGAAGTTAATAATAAAAAAATTGTATTCCAAGATTAAAAATAAATAAGACATATCATCAAATGCTTGTATTAATTGACATTAGATTGTTCCAATTAAACTAGTGATTCCAAGTTTAAGTCTTAGGTATATTATGTATGTATTTTTTTTTTTTTTTGATCATAAGTATCTTTCACCAGAGACAATCTTGTTTGAGATGGATAAGATTTTTATGGACGACAAAACTTTTCTCCAAGTATTTAACGCAACTGCATACCGATGACTCAAATTTGAAACCACTAGTTAAGTCGAAACAACTTTAGTTGCATATACTCTTCCAACAAATTTACCAGAATATATATATATATACACACACACACCTAAGTAGATAGTAAAGATATAGGTTTAATTACCAAATTAGTCCCCAAATTATTTAAAATGCGTCAATTTGGTCCTCAAATTTTAAAACGTTCCAATTTGGTTCTTGAATTGTTAAAATTGCATCAATTAAGTCCTTTTCGTGGACCAAATTGGAGCGTTTTAAGGAATAAATTGATGCAATTTTAACAATTCAAGAACCAAATTTGAGGGTTTAAAATTTGGAGACCAAATTGACGTATTTTAAATAATCTGGGACTAATTTGGTAATTAAGCCAAAGATATATATTAAAATCCAAGGTAGTCCAATTATTTCGAAGCAAAGTGAGTTTATAATACAACATGACTTTGACTACAATTTATTCATTTATTTAGTGTGAAACTAATATTATAATATAGGAAGAAAAAGGTTTATTTTTCTCATTTGATTTGACACGAAACTTAATGAAATCTTAAATGTAATATTAAGTGTTGTCAATAATTTAATTTAATATTTATTATGTGTGATATATTAATTTAATTTTCTTAAAGATACATTTTAGCATTTTTTTAATTATATTTATACTGTCAATATGCTTAGATCACACATTTTTATATACTTTCTCGTTGTTTTTTTCCTTCTCTTTTAAGGTTTTTATGTAAAAATTAATAAGTGCACTATTTTTTTATTATAATAAAATAGTTAATGGGTTTTCTATTTTACCCTTTTTTATTTTTTCTTCACAATAAATATAGATGTGTGAATTAATTAAAATTAAGTAAAAAGTAAAGATAGTAATTTACAAAAAAGTAATTAATGTAATATTAAACTTTACAAACATCAAATAAATATAAATGATTTTTTTTAGACATCGACAATTAAAAGGAATGGGAAAACTACTATTATACATTGATGATATTGTGTATAATTGTATCATTGTATGTATGAAGAAATATGGGATCATGAAATCTTTAAACCGAAACCATCTATTGAAAACATTAACAAATACCACTGAATGGAGAAGAGAAAAAAAATACAATGTAGATCACAAAAAGTGGATAGATATATCAAGGTGTCGTTGGTCTAAATAAAACTTGCTTGATCATTTTAAACAAGATTTTGGGTTTAAGTTAAGTAGATGGAAAAAAAATGTGATTTGGAAGAGAGATTTATTAAAAATAATTAAGTAGATTTTTTGATATAAATTAGTTATTAAAAAAACTAATAAATACTGCACATTAATATTATGTTAGTCATGAATATTCCTTACATGATAGCCCAAAAATAAAGAGTGCTAGATCTTTTGAGCGTAGAGTGGAGGAGTACAGGAAAATGAAAATGGATGGACATCCAACCCTATTACTTTTCGCTTTTTATTTATGATGTAAAGAATTTAATTATGTATTATAGATTTAAAATGTTTTTATACGATTAATGTAGATTTTAAATTAATCATTATAAAAATAATAATTTTATCATAAGGAGATGATAATACTACTATAAAAACTTTTAAAATATTAATAAATTTTGATTTAATTTTTTGTATTTACTAAAAAGAATTATTAAAAGGAGTGTTTTTATTTCGTTATTATTATTTTTAACGAATAATGTGATATATTTTGAATGTAAATAATAAATATTGTTGGTCAGAACCAATTGTAAAGCGTGGCGAGAGACGGAGAGAGTATAGTGAGTTGCGACAGGACCGAGGGACAGCTGGTCCTTGGACAACAGCCCAAGCCTTTCCATTTCCATTTCATAATGAGGAAAGAAAGGTATTTTCATATTTATCCTTAATTAAATTAGTTAATAAAAAGAAAAACATTATTAAAGCTAATATAAAATGTACCCTCTTAAAAGTTATAATTGTGTTCTGGGGCCGTGAAACATATCTATGGTGGAAATTGCGATCCCAAACGCTAAGCTAAGCTGGAAAGAAAGAAAAAAACCCACCTGTGAGTGTGTGTGAGAGTGTGTTTCTCTCTCTCTCTCTCTCTGTGTCTGTCCTGCTCCCGTCCGTGCTACTGCAACGTGCTTACCCCTTTGTTCCGAATTCCAATATAATAATTATTATTGGCGCAGAGAGAAAGAAAACATTGGTTAAAGAGAAGCAGTGGAGGAGGGAGGCAGCAGAGGAAGAAGAGAAGAGGAGACGGTGCGCACCTTAGCATGGATTCCTCTCCGTCGTCTTCTCTCTCCTCTCTCGCTTCGTCCGCACGGCAGCATCATCGTCTCTCCAATTGAGAAAGGCACCGATTCCCATTCCCATTCCAATTCTCATTCTCACTCTGGCGGCAACCCTAGCCTCTCTCTCTTCAATCTTCACCGATTTCAATTTCAACAACAAGAAGAGGAAAACCAAGGCCAGAGGGTTTGGATTCCGCCGCGTGAATATGCTGTGGCTGATGAGATTCTCGGGGTTTTTCTCTGCCGCAATGCTCGTCATTCTCCTCTCCCCCTCCCTCCAATCCTTCCATCCGGCCGAAGCCATCCGCTCCTCCCACCACCTCGACGGCCTCCTCCGCCTCCCGCCGCCTAGATTATCCTTCCGCCCCGCCGCGCCATTCCGCAATGCCGCCGACAAATGCGGCTCCAACCGAACCTCTACCACCACCACCACCGTCTGCGACCCCTCCCTAGTCCACGTCGCCATCACTCTCGACGTCGAATACCTCCGCGGCTCCATCGCCGCCGTCCACTCCATCCTCCAACACTCCCAGTGCCCGGAGAACATCTTCTTCCACTTCCTCGTCTCCGAGACCAATCTCGAATCCCTCGTCAAATCCACCTTCCCTCAATTAAACTTCAAGGTCTATTACTTCGATCCGGAGATCGTGCGCAACCTGATCTCCACCTCCGTCAGACAAGCCCTCGAACAACCCCTCAACTACGCCCGAAATTACCTCGCTGACCTCCTCGAACCCTGCGTCGAGAGGATTATATACCTCGATTCGGATCTCGTCGTGGTCGACGACATTGCCAAACTCTGGAGCACCAGTCTAGGTTCTAGAACCATCGGCGCCCCCGAATACTGCCACGCCAACTTCACCAAGTACTTCACAGCAGGGTTCTGGTCAGACACGCGCTTCGCCAGCGCGTTCGCCGGGCGGAGGCCGTGCTACTTCAACACCGGCGTCATGGTCATAGATCTGGCGCGGTGGCGGAAAATCGGGTACAGCAAAAGGATAGAGAGGTGGATGGAGATTCAGAAGAATGATCGGATCTACGAGCTGGGTTCGCTACCGCCGTTTCTGCTGGTCTTCGCGGGACGCGTGGCGCCCATTGAGCACAGGTGGAACCAGCACGGGTTGGGTGGCGATAACGTGAAGGGGAGTTGCCGGGACCTGCACGCTGGGCCCGTTAGCCTGTTGCATTGGTCCGGTAGTGGCAAGCCCTGGCACCGATTGGACTCGAAGCGGCCCTGTCCGCTTGATGCACTTTGGGCTCCTTATGATTTGTACGGACACGCTCACTGATTAAGGCTGGCTCGGTAGTCGCCGGTAAATTCCCTTCTCTGTTTTTGTCACTTCTGTTCATTTAATTTAATTCTCATTTCGGTCAATTTTTTCTTTTTATTATTATTTTGTTCCCTCTTCTCTTCTCCTTACTATGAACAGACAGATCAGATATTTTACTTTACCCATTTTTATTTTATTAGACTTCGTTTCTCAGGGCCATTTGTATTCTATCTTCTATTTTGTGGTTCGTGTTCTGAAAATAAATAAGATAAAATAAAAGAACGGGTGGATATTCTAATTTCTTCTTGTGCGTATTTCAAGTTGGACTATGAACTAAGCTTGTGCTTAACTTTCTGTATGGTGTAAAGTATGAACATTAGGATAGAACTCTGCCCACTTCAATTGAGCGAACTGAGAAAAGAACATAATAATTGTGCCTTTTAAGAAACGCGTTAATTTAAATCACTGCAACTGTAGTCACTTAACACTATTAATTTTTATTTAATTTGTTTCATCTGGGTTCGCATTTGATTATTATTGGGAATTTGCTCTTATTTCATGAATGACTTTGATTGTGTTCACCAGCCAAGCGGTACAAACCGAACTACGGATTTAGTACCTAGGTGTTTGCACTTTTAAATATTGTTCAAATAATCACATAGTATGTGTTTGTATTGGGAAATTGGTACCGGAAATTTGCTGCTTGCTAATGGGAACAAAGAAGAGAATGAGAAGCTGAAGTGTTATGTTATGCCTTGTACTAGTTGTTATTTTTAGTTAATAACGTAATAAGGAGGAGGAGAAGGAAGACACGTACTAGCTTAGTTGTCCACGTTTACAGAGAGATAGAGAAAGCCAAAACGAAGAGAGGGTAGCTTAAGTTTAAGATGGGGGAGAGGAAGGGTATCTTTGCCGGCAGCAGTAGCCAAATGAGGCATGAAAACAAATCCAATGAGTTTGTGGATTGCGTTGGCAACTAAGCTTAATGCTAAGCTCTCGCAGTGCTTCGGTGTCAGCGGCGGAACACTTGTGAGCTATCATTCTTACCCATACATACGGTCTCTCTCATTTTGTCCTTTTCGCCGCATGCATATTTTCCAATTCTTTCTGTTATCCTCTCTTCAATTTCCCCCCACATATAATAATTCAAGTGTCGGTACTCATGGATAATGTAGTTTTATTTTAAACATAAACACATTTAAAGAGTTATGATGATGAGAGCTTAGGTAGGAGGTTGAACAAATCAAGTTCAATGGTTATGTGGGTTGACAGATCCTGATGTCATCGTTGCTTGTAAGTGTATGCTTAATGAGATGGTGCGGGGACCGATTCCTCTCCCCCTTTGAATCACACGTAGTCAGTTACTTGGAGTCTTCTGTGTAGTTCAGCCCTCCATGTGTTCGTTATGTGTTTTTTAAATCTATTTTATTTTTTCAAATAGTATTCGGGAACAGAATAGAAGAAGCCATTGTGAAAAATACATTTGATCTGTTAGAATGGAGTCTATCATTTGATTTCTTTTTTTTGGTCACAAATTATATAATTTGAAGTAGGTTATGAATAATCTATCCAAATTATGCATACGTGAGCAACGTCGTTGGCTTTTTGCATTGCTAGGCTTGATAGGGCTATATAATACTTGGATTGTAAATTAAATTATGCAAAAAAGTTCTATTGTCGGGTTTAAGATAATATACTACGATCAGGACGTAGCAACGGATGCCTGGGCCTATGATACATTGTATGGGCAAATGGTGAAAGATCAATATTTTTATATTGATGTGTTTATTGCCACAATTATTATAATAAAAAAAGTGTGTAACTTTTTAATTTTTAATTTTGATTTAATAGTATTTGTTTTGAGGGGTTTTTGAAATATGGAGATGGAAACGGAAGGCTGGGACAGAAATGAGGCGAAGCGAAAGACAGGGGCAGCTAACGGCATAGCCCCAATGACTTCATTGCCTTAATTGATTATTTAGCTAATTCGGAATTCTAATTGAATTATTTGATTTCAAGATTTTATTATTTTATGTTTTTGTCTCTTAGCACTTGCAAAGTTGCAATGGCTTCATCTGCATGAAGCGAACTAAATTTAAAAAACTGGTTGTCACCGACACTTCAGTGGGTAAAAGTAGTTAATTCATGTGGATGGAATTGGAACCTGATTCGTTTTTCAATACTAATACGCAGATCTTTTCATGGATTTATTGTAAACCAGTTGAAGGTAAATAAAACTTGCTCGTTGTTTGCAAAATTGCAAAATGATAAGATTTCTTCAAACGGCTCTTTCTGGCTGCAGGAAGTTGAACAAGGTTGATGCCCATAGCCAATTTTAATCCATCGGTCTCCATATCCCCGTGGTCTATTTGTTCTTGGTTTTGGTTTTCCTTCGTTCAGAAGTCATCTAAATGGCAAATTTAACAACGATACAAAATTAAAAACGTTATTTGGGCCCTTGAGTGAAGGATGTATTTTACCTAGGCCTATTTCAAGCAGGTCCTTGTCTCAACGCTCAAGTTGGGGCCAAAGAAGGTTCCATCAATCATTACTTGCACAGAATAAAATTAACAAATAGTCTTTCATCAAATAATTAGGTAAGCTGTCGGTGATGGAACCTTGTTTTAATGCGGGCATGCTTACAGAAAATCCTATTTTCTAATCTAAAATTCTTATAGCCTTATGGGTAAACCATAATTTCATACGCAATTATATATATGGAGAACAAAAATTACTCGTTATTGATCATATGTAATGTATATGAAGTCTACCAATTGTGTCCCGCTAAATAAGGTTAAAAGGAACGCAATTCAACAATCCTTATAGCAATTCTCTAAACCATTATCTTCATCTTTACGAGGATGCTTTAACCAATTTCTTTATGGAATGTTTAAAATAGTAAAACATTAAACTACAAAGGTACGAAAATTAAAACCACAGAAAGGGAGTTTGTAAAAAATGGACTTTTTGACGAAAATACTAAAAAAAAAACTAAATACCAAAAAAGAGTTGTTTGAAAATAATTTACATTGCATGTGTTGTTTTTGTCACGTTGGATTAACAAGAGGCGTCACACAAGGTGTAGCCTTGTGCATTTCGATTTTTCTAGCACAGGAGGCGCCACCAGAGCAATGTCTCATGTTGCTTTTTTGTAAACAAGTGACGCCACCCTGTGTGTAGTCACAAGAGGCGTCACTCTGTCAGTCTCCTCATATTATTTTAATCTAAACAGGAGGCGTCACTTTATCAGTATTCTCCTATTATTTTAATCTGAACAGGAGGCGTCACCCTGTCCGTCTCCTCCTTTTTTTATTTACCTCTTGTAAAGCGTGTATTCGAGTATAACAGGAGGCGCCACTCTGTCAGTCTCCTCCTACACACAAGGTGCTGCTTCTTGAAAAGAATTTCAAGACAAGTGACCTTCTTGAAAAAAGTTTCAAGAGAAGTGACCTAAAATTGGTGCCGCTTCCCTCCATATTGGTGGTATGCCAAACCGGTTCCTCCTCCTCCCTCACTGTCAACCGTGTCAGATTTTTTGTCATGTCAATCTTTGAAACAGTAATGTTCACGAGTATTGAATTTGTATTAAAAATGTTGTAATTTGTAGTTGAAGAATGAAAAAATTTAACTTTTGCTAAAAAAAAGTTTATCACGAGCATGCTTTCTGGGTTTTTTTTTAGTATCTAGAGAGTTTTTTGTGCGCTGTAAAATGTTATGTGAACTAGTATTAATGTCAATAAATACAACGATACCGTTCACGAGTATTGAATTGATGTTAAAAATGTTGTAATTTGTAGCTTAAATCTGACGAATCAGGAGAAGACTCCCAGGCTCCTCCAACAATGCTCCCTCTGCAGCGCATTAGGACCTAGAGAAGATCACCTGTGTGGCGCCTCCTGTGACTACACATAGGGTGGCGCCACCTAGTTCCAAAAAAGCAACATGAGGCATTGCTTAGGGTGGCATCTTTTGTGTTAGAAAAATCGAAATGCAGGAGGTTATGCCCTGTGTGACGCCTCCTGTTAATCCTACGTGGCAAAAACCACCAATGCAATGTAAATTGTTTTGAAACCACACTTTTGGGATATTTAGTTTTTTTTATTTCTATTTTTGTTAAAAAGTCTAAAACATAAGCAACTTTTTTATATGTATTTCTTTTTTTATTTTTTGATTACGCTCATGACATCAGGACTGAGTTGTTGGGGAAGACTTTTGTTATGCTTTGTTTGAATGGAAAAAAAATGTATTATTGGATAGATAAAGAAGAGAAAAAAAAAAGAAATATAAAAATTTCTGTGCTTTATTTAGATGGATGAAAAAGTGAGTATAAAAAAAATAAAGATTTTTTTTCTTTATGTAGAAAAGAAAAGAAAAAAAAAAAAGAGGGAATGGAAGATAAAAATGAGAAGAATAATAGGTCCCACATGATTTTTAAAAAAAAAAAATAATAAATGCAACGAGTAATATAATAAGAAAAATGAATTGTAACAAAAGAAGAAAAAGATTAATGAATGATTGACATTTAAGATAAACTAGTATTTTAATCTGTAAATATATAATATAAATGTTTATTTTATCTAACTAAAGTTTACAATAAATAAATATTTTTAACATATAAATTATATTTAGATTTATGATAAATAATTTATATTGTGATAGAAAGTTATTTTAAACTTTTGATCATTTCTTTTAAAAAATATTAAAATTCAATTTAAAAATAAAGATAAAAGGGATAGATTGAAAGATATATAAGGTTAAATTTTTTTTTTCTCTAAAAATGCTCTTGTTGAAGAATAATTCTTAAGAATGTTCTCATTCAAGATAGTTATTATAATATATAGAGAGAGAGTGAATAATTTAACTATAACCTGATAGAAATAACTATTTGTTAAAAGGATAAATTTTAAGGATCAATTAGAATAAAAAATTAAAGTTTAAGGTGCCTATTTGTAAAAATGATAAAGTTTAAGGATCAATTAGAATAAAATTAAAATTTATGATGTCTATTTACAGATGAGATAAAGTCTAAGGATTAATTAGAATAAAATTAAAGTTTGAAGTGCCTATTTATAAAAAAAATAAAATAAAGTTTAAAGTGGATGAACGTTGAATATTCTTTTCCCTAAAATTAACTACGGTATCAATTTTTGAGAAAGGAAATCGAATATAAGTTTGTGATAACACGATTACATGTTTAGAACTCTCGTGAAAAGAAAGTTGGGTACAAAGAATGAATAATGAATCTAATGAAACATAATTAAGCTACTATTTGGCATTTTTATTTCTATTTTTTCCTCTTTTTCATATCATATCACATATTATTTTTATATTTCTCTTCTGTCTTTATTTATTTTTAAGTGTCTAATAACTTATAAGTGTTTATGTATCATTTTCCTTGATCCATGTACAGCAAGACTATGATAAGTAACATGATATTACAAAACAACTATAAGAGAGAGATTGACGTGTCAATGAAGTATTTACACATGTTCATATATGATATATGATAGTATATCATTACTGGATCGGTTGGATACTATATAGATGACTTATATTCTGGAACCACACACAATGGTTAAGATCCTAGAATCAGTGGCAGCTGATGTGGTTTCAGAGTGTGGAGCGGTCATTATAACACGAAGGAAAGGAACAAAGTGCAGAAAAGGAGCAAGTACGAAAGTATCCAAGAAATTGAGAAGGGTTCTTTGGAACCTTTACAGCTAGAAACCATGGTGCGAGTTAATTTGGGGTGCAGGGGGACCATAGATATTCGGTGGTCCACCAAGATCGCTTCTTCTATCTCTTTTCTTGCACGATAGGAAGATCCACATGCATTGCATTTACGTGGCTCAAATCTCCCTCATTAGATAAATACCTCAGTATCACAACCCCTTGTTCACGTGGAACATATATACCTGTTTGTGTTGAAAAACGCTTGTGTGAACTAAAATGGAATTGGGTTTGGGGTGCCCCAAAAAGGACACCCTCCATTGAAAACACTGTTAAGAGTGTTTGCATTTCTGCAGGTACGGACCTTAGCTTTTGATAGGTTTTTATGACAAACATGAATGCTTTTGTCTATGGTTGGCTAAAAGGCTGAACTTAGCAGTTAATGGAGGAACTAGGAAGGTCCTTTCTGATATAAATGCAGACCTTTCCTCACCCGTTTGCTGCTGCAAGTTTTAACTCCAACTATTCAATGTTGATGATTTCATTTCCATATCTTTAATTTAATTACTTGTGTTGGCGCTTAGCACATATGAGGTTATGGCTTTGGTTACAAACTTGATGAAGTTGGATTCTTCCAAACACTATCATAGTGGTGGATCCCCCTGCCCCTCCCCTAAAACAAAAAACAAAAAGATTTCTTGTTCCTAGCTTGTTTATTATGTGTCACACGCAATTTGGGGTCATGGGGTCTTGTTTGCTATCTATTGATGTAACATAAATAGAATGGAAGTATATAGTTCAGAAATCAATAGAAGATGAAGTGAATGAACTTACAGATGGGTGGTGACAAACAACAGAAATCAAATATGCTTTTTTTTTAATTTTACTAATCTTTTTTGTTGTGTCTCTTAATAAACAAGGACAATGCTAGCTAGTGTCAGGAAAATAGAGTGTTTTTATGTAAAAATATAACAATTTATTCTGATATTGATTTTTAGTAAAAAAAATACTCATTAATGTAATTCATTACCTATTTCTGTCCACACAGTTGTTAGCAGACTCATTAAAAGTAGGACACAAATTATATGGAGTTCCTTAAATGTTTTTAGTGTTGTTGTTGAACTTAATTTCCTTTTAAACTCGTAATAAAGCTTTGCATCAAATATTATTGAGATAAAACTCTAATTCTAATTAGATAATAACGTTAAAAGTATCTAATAAATTGTTCTATATACGTTTTTAAAAAAATTACAAGAGAAAAATATTATCATTTTCAAAATATTTTCGAGTCATTATTATTCAATGGAAGGAAGGGGAAGGAGACAGCAGACTTAAATTCCAAAAAAGCACGTTTTTTTGTATTGCCACTTCCATTTTGGAAAAACAAATAAGGTTGTCTCCTTCACGACCATGATAGGAGGAGGGACCATCTCTGTAAGATCCATAGACCTCCTAAAAGGGACCAATCAATCATCCTCGGTTGAGTGACCCTAACCTATATCACCTCAGACAACGTTGAATACAACGTTGATACATTCAATCATGACTCATGAGGGAAATGCTCATTCCACGTAATTAACACACAGAAAGGGTAATGCTACCAATGTAGAGTAACTTGCAATCTAATAACCGTACATTCTCGTGTGTGCGTGTGATGTGTGTATAGAAGACATACGGTAGATTATTTCGTTAGAAAATTGGGTTTTTTTAAGACCACAGTTATCCTGTATGGAAAACATTTTTCTTGAGGTGGATAAGATCATGATAAAGTTCTGTTTCGACACAATTGTATATATAAGACTTGAACTTGATACCACTAGTTAATTAAGTTGAAACAACTCCACAACAGTTGACCCATGTATTTTGTGGTAGAAAATTGCTTGTTGAACACTGCTTAGTAATCTCAAACATGGCCTTGGTGATAGTGCCACTATTTCATGGTGACACATGATGTTAACGTACAATATTAAAATGTTTACATGCATTACATGAGCTGAGTGGAGATTTTACTGAAATAGTCTTGCTGTACTGTGAATCAACACAAATTTGGCTCCCTGATTCATTCAAGTATTTTAAAGCCCGCGTATGCAAGTAAAACTGATTCAATCATCATTATGTACTTCATCTTTATTTTGCTGATAAAAAAAAATCATCATTATGTACTTCATCTTCCTTCACTTCAATGTGAGACAAGAATTTACCGCTCACAGACAACCGTTCCCAGTATAATTCCCGCATAGTTAATTAACGAAAACAATCGCGAGACAAGCTCAGTAGTTAATTATTCTGGTCCCAGCTCTTGTGCAATCACTTCTTATGATAACGGTGTTGACTTAGACCTTCAGAAAGTGACTGAAGTACAACTTGGAATTAAATTGGCTTTCGTTTATGATTAATATCCTTAAAGATTCTGAAAACGATGTTAAATATGCGAGTAGTAATGATGATATTTCAGTTCAACCTAACAGCCTAACTGAATAGAAGCTCCATTGTCCACTAATTTTTTATTGCATGGAGAAGTTATTCGTGTTGATGCTAGATATGGAACCTTGCTATAGTGATTCCCAGCACTTAAAAAAGGACTACAACTGGTGATGCCAAAATCCCAAAGCAAATCTTGTTGGGAAATTTCCTTATCCACTCATATTTTAATAATCATATTAGTTATAAAACTGTTTTACTTCACACTATTATGAATGACCATTAAAATCTTAATTATGTATTGAGTGGATTGCAATTTAAATGATTTAATTATGTTATTATACTATAAAAAAAAGATGTAATATGAAGTTAATGAGTGAATATTATTATTAGTCCTCATAATGGGAAATCATCCGCTCTTTTTATTCATAATTTTGATTGTTGCAAATTTTCTACATCATCAAAGTGATTAACAGTTATAGATCTAAGTGTGTTTTTTTTTTTTTTTTTATGAAAATTAAAGGGCTACAGAACAGCCAAACAGACAAGAGATATTAAGAAGAAAACCTAGGGAAATTCACCCCTGAAGCATCAGCTAATAGCTCTATAAAAGTATTATTTTAGGATATATCACATATGTATATAAAATTTTTGCTTCCACATAAAAAAAAAATATTAAAATAAAGATATAATCCGACAATTCTCACATCATTGCTAAAAAAATAACTCTAGCTTAGCTAATTCCGGAGTTTTTTCTACAGGACCAAAACATTAAGAACCATGATTCGAGACAGAGAAATCTCCCCCTCCAGAAGAGGACGTTTCAACTGCAATAAGGAAGCTAATTTGGTGGCTAATATTTTATAACAAGAGAAATAATCAGACAATTCTTTTTTTGGAATGACCTCATATTTTGCAGAATCCTCCAATGGAGAAACCTTTACCATTGGCCTAATCACTATATATACAATTTTGATATTTTAATAATCTATTATATTATCTTGTTTGGTGTGTTTAATAAAGACGGAAAACAAACCTTGACTTTGCGGAAAAAAAAAAAAAGGGGGTTGGTCCAAGGAGGCGAATTTGCTTTGCTAAAACTAATATTATATATCACATACAATTCTTCTTGTGCTCAGTCTCAACACTCAACAGCTATGAAGGAAAACATTGTCCGTTTATCAAAATTTGGAGGGGAAGAGGAGCCTTGAAGCAGAAGCATAAAATTGAATGAGATTGGAATCTAAGCAACATCCCAAACGCCTGCAACAAACTACTTGTAGGTATATATTGTGCGAAGCAATAGTTTAAAAATGTAAAAATATACTTGACATCCAAAATGTTATTCAACACTTGGTGAAAAGGAGAAAAAAGAGATAAAATTATAAGTATAATAGATGATATAATGTAATAGGAAGAAAGAGATAAAGAAAAATCAGAAATGTGAATAAAATGTTTAAAATAATAAGCCACGAGATATTTAATGGATGAAATATTAAAGGGATTATAGTTGGATAAACGATGTACCTGTAAGGGAAAAAAACCTGTGATACTTTGCAGTAAAATCGTGCTTCTCTTGGTGAATGGACATGAGGTTACCGGAAAAGTGCAAAAAAAAAAAAATAAAAAAAAAAAAAAAATTCGTGCACATTCTGTTTTATTTTTGTTTAAGAATAAATGCTTCGCCGTGGGTTTAGATCGAAAGCATGGATGATTGACACCATAACTGCTCCGTCCAAAAAAGAAACGGTACCTCTTTTATTGGTTCAAACTTAATATTAGACCAGAATGTTAGACTTTATGGGTGGGTTTGATACTTTTTTAGTGTTGTTATTTTTACACCTATTCATACAATAATTTATGATAATATTTTTTTTCTCCATCTCTATTTATTATATATCATTCATCACATCTCATATTTCTTTCTTTTATTATTGTAAAATTTATTGTATGATTTATTATAAATAACATTAATATAGAATAAATAACATGTGTATTATGTAAAGATCTTTTACATTGTCATTTAATTATTGATTGTTACGTATAATCAATTTATTGAGTTTTATAATAATTATCTTAAAAATTATGCCAAAAATTATTTCTGAATGATTAATCGTCTAAAAATTAAACTCTAGAATATATCAATTGTGCTTTTCATAAAGTTCAAAACTTCAATTTTTTTTAAAGCCAAACCCTTAGTTGCGTAGAGATTTTTTTTTTTATTGCACGTAGAGTAAATTTACTCGCCCTTCAAACTAATCCACTCCCCCTTCTCCTCCCCCCCCCCCAAATTACCCCACTAAAACACATTTCCTTCTCCCTCTCCTGTATATAACTATCTTCTGGAAAAAGAAAACACACTCCTCCTCAATGCCTCTGTACATATAACAACACATTTTACATATCAATTACACTGTTGAGACGACAAAATATCTGGCAAAGGTTTTTGTATTTTCTTTACATAATATGTACAAAGACTTTATGAGTTAGGGGAACTATCAACATCTCCAAGGTTGTAGTCTGTAAAGTCGATCTCGCTGCTAGAATAGTACGCTGTATTTGGATGCTCTTAGATATTTTCTTGGACACTATGTTTAGCAGTTTAAGTAAAAATCCATGCGAGGAGGAGTGTTTTCTTTTTCCAGAAGGGAGTTATATATGGGAGAGGAAGAAGGAGATGAGGGGAGTGTGTTTTCTTTTTCCAGAAGAGAGTTACATATGGGAGAGGCAGAAGGAGATGATGGGAGTGTATTTTAGTGGGGTAGTTTAGGGGAAAAAAAAGGGGGAGTGGATATAGCAACAACCATGCAAGTTTGGTTTCGATTTTACTATAATCTTTTTTTTGTTAGCCCATTTTGAGACTATTACGGCTCTTTTTTGGTCAATTATTACGACAAAAATATTCTTGTAGGGGCTTGCTATTCTCACCCCTTCCTATTGCTATTTTCACCCCATAATTTTTAAAAAATAGTAAATTGATCATCTTACCCCCATTAGTTATTCCCACCCCCAACACTCCCTCTTCCCCCACCCCTTCACCTTCCCCAACCCAGGTTCGTCTTCTTCCCTTTTTTTTTTTTTTTTTTTCCAGTTTGGCACAACACAATGGAATCGTGATTCTGTTGTGCTGTTTTTCAAAAGCAAACAACACAACGGAATCACGATTCCGTTATGTTGTACAATTTTTTTAAAAAAATTTATTTTTTATTTTTCTTTTTTAAAATAATTTTTTATTTTTTAGTTTAGTTAGTTTAGTTATAAAGTAAATTTTGTTTTTTGGTTTATTTAGTTATAATTTTTTTTAGTAAATTTATTATTTTTGTTCTTTAAAGTAAATTTTTATTTAAAGTAATTTTTTTTAAAAAAAACTTATTTTTATTTACATTTTTTTAAAAAAAGTTATTTTTTCTTTTTTAAAGTAAATTTTTATTTTTTAGTTTAGTTAGTTTAGTTATAAAGTAAATTTTGTTTTTAGTTTATTTAGTTATAATTTTTTTTATTTTTTAGTAAATTTATTATTTTTGTTCTTTAAAGTAAATTTTTATTTAAAGTAACTTTTTTTAAAAAAATACACTTTTTTTTAAAAAAAAACTTATTTTGTTTTGTTTATTTAGTTACATAGTATTTTAGTTTATTTTTTTGTTTATCTAGTTCTAATTATTTAGTTAATTTTTTGTAGATTTATTATGGCTCAGACGAAGTATGTTTCGTACGATCGCTGACATGATCCCTCCACATTGGAGGAAGATGCTGCTGCAGATGCTGGTCAGCCTGCCCATCCATCCAGGACAAATCAGCGATGTGTGATAGCATCTGCTCGTCGTCGTTAGGCAGATGACACTCGTGCTGTTGGAGGAGTACAACAGCATGAGCCAGAGGATGCAGTGGGTGTACATGCTGAGGCAGACGTGCCACAGCCTGGTCCAGACGTGCCGCTGCCTGAGCCAGAGCTTCCTCAGCCTGATCCAGAGGTAGCAGAGGTACCATAGTCAGCCGCAGAGATCCCGTTTGTTGAGCGGATCTTTGGATCTTCATTTCCTGGTGGTCCTGTAATTGATACACTGCTGGGATCCTATAAGGACCACGTCGCTGGACATATATGGATCGGCGAGCCTCGAGAGGAGTTGAAGGTGGTCAGCCACAGTGGGAAGTTGATTCCCTACCCTACCTAGCCACATGTCCGGACATACTTGGATCAGTCTGGCTTGACGAGCCTTTATCATGGGTGGTATACTGCGAATAAAGGCTTCGTCAATGCCTTTATTGAGAGGTGGCATCAGGAGACATGCACCTTCCACCTGCCCGTCAGAGAGATGACCATCACTCTGGATGATGTGTCCTGTCTACTGCAGTTGCCTATTACAGGCTTGTAGATTGCCGGCCCAGCGACCGTGTTCACGAAGACTGACATTCGGATGTTGCTGAGGACCATGCTAGGCCTAGTGTCTGACGATGAGGCAGATCCAGCCACGACGGCAGGAGCCAGGGTACGCCTCATATGGCTGAGAGAGCTATATGAGAGGTATGTGCAGTTTGCGTACTTGTTGCACTTGCTCGGCTGTACCATCTTCGCCGACAAGAGCTCCACACATGTGAACATTTTCTACCTCAGCGATCTGTCCACCTGCGCCCAGTATGTAACGCCCTTCGTTACAATAACAACCCTTAATAAAACATTCTTTAAAACATAAATAATATAGGCTTTTTTTTTTTTTTGAAAATACAATAGTCTGAAATACCTCAAATTTTAAAAATATCAAGTAAATGAATCCTTACATAAATAAAAATATTATCCTCAAATATGGGCATCTAAAACAATGAATAATAAAGAGTGGCAGAATTAACCACAACCAACCCTTTATTCTATAGGTACTAACCCAAAAAAAAATATAACTAAGTAGAACTAAGTTTTCGAGTCTCCGTCGTCTCTATAGTCTCTCCCTCGTGCTCTGAAAGCAACACTTTTAATGAGACAATAATCTTAGTGAATAAAACAAGTTCTAAAAAGTTCGCAAATAGTGTTGTTCTCAGCCGATGCGGTAATCCAGAAAAACTCAACCATGGTACCCGCAATAATTTAAAATAAAATATTATATATATATATATATACATATATATATATATATATACATACTCCAATAGAAGCCAAATTAAGACAACCACAAATCACACTCATATCATTCTCATTAAGGTAAATATTTCAATAAATAAAATTAACACCTCAATGCATTCAAATAGATATCTCAAACATAACTTAGTGATTCCCAGAATCACTAGACTAGACTCTTTGGTTCCCAGAACCGGTGTGAATCTCAGATTCGTAAAAGGTCAATGAGCTTATATCCATGCAATGGCGTCCCACTGCCTTTCCCATCTTAGATGGAGGTATCCCGAATCTCTTTCCCATCCCAGATGGAGGTATCTCAAATTTCTTCCCCATCCCAGATGGAGGTATCTATCATAAATCTCATAGTAGAATGTTTATGTCATTCCTTCCCAAAAGGTAATGACTGACTCAAGCAATAATACAATATATCATTCCAAATAATTGCAACATAAATTCTCAAACAATTGTCAATCATAATTCTTAAGATCACACCATGCCAATATCATAATTTCATAAATATCAATTAACCACATGAACAATACACCAATACATGTACATAATTAAATTAAATTCATATATAAATATAGATAAATATACATGTACATATAAACTTGTTTAAACGCAAGGCACAAGCACGATGGTACATGATTCACAAAGTTAATTCAATGTATATGTACACATTATATACAATTCAAATCCCAAGTTCGTACATATGCCATTCAAATGTCAATTTTCCGTTAACTATATATAGCCACACAATTAAAGAAATTACAATAAAGTCATAATCATAATCTAGAGGTATATATTTTTTTACATATTTAATTTGAATGTAAACAAAACAATAATGCAAAGCTAATGCAAACTATCAACCAGGGAGATCGTAAAGGTGAAATTAACTTCAATATTTCCAATAAAGACCACTTTTGGCCAATTCTAAATTAATTGCAGCGATGGACTACACATAAAAAAATAAACCAGACACTCAAAAGTTATCAAGAACCTTAAGAAATTATATCCATAAAAAGGTATACCATGGAAGGTTTTAGAAAAGGTTGTTTTACTCACCTCTTGAAGCAAAGTAATCTACGGTCTTCATTTATTCTTTCTCTTCTCTATCTACTACGTCAACAAGACTCACTCTATGTCTTCTTCTCCCGAGTCCTCAAACTATCTACTAATTTTCTGTTCCCTAAGAGACTAACTATGTAATTCTAGGAAAGGAAACTGTCTATCCTTATATAAGTGTAGTTGTACATGATTAAGATTAAATAGCATAAGATTTATTTTAGCAGATTTGGCCTATCAAATCTTTCTTTATCTTTTTCTACTTTATTATCTCATTATTAGCATTATCTACTATTTTCTTTTCTTTCAAGATATATTAAGATAGAACATGATAAGATTTAAATCGTTATCGAGGACCAATTTAAATTATATATAATAAATATTTTATCCAAACTAGGTATATAATATTATATCATTACTATATTAATTATCTTTTACATTCTTTTGTAATTGTTATATAATCTTAACAATTCTTGTATTAATCACCTAATCTTTTTATTGATAAAGTAACTATTTAACTCAATAATATTTAATATATAGTGACTAAATAGTAATATTTTAATTCAATTATTTCAATCAAATATAGTACAAATGTAACATCCTAAAAATTACAACTCAATAAATATATAATTGTGTGATTGAGTTATGATTTAATTGGAATTTATGTCTTTTAAATAAGAAAAGATATGTTTGAGTAATTAAAATATAGTTAGTATTATTGTGAGATTTTTGGGACTTTTACATGAGTTCCGTAAGTTATAAAAAAAAAAAAAAAAAAAGTGAAGGGGTGTGTCTTTATAGGAAGTGTAGTGCAAATAGCAAAATTGGAAAAAAATCATACCAACTTTAAAACGTTCACGATGCTTCTATTTTTTTCATTTTTCTTCCTCGCCGAGGCGGTCTTCTCCCTTGTGCTTCTCTCTAAATATTTTGTATCTTCTCTCTGATATTTGAACATCCAAATCAAAGTTTCTACCGATTAATCTTGGATATATCATAGAGGGAGACTATAGCTTCAATACCCACCGATTGGATTTCGATTTCGTCGAGGTATGGAGGGGTTTCTTTTTTTTCCCTAAGCTATTTCCTTGTTTTCTTGTTAAATATGGATTGTGGCTGTTGTTGATGGTCTGTAAATAATTTTGAAAACCCGAAATAAGCTACTTGTGATTTGGGTCCTGTGACTGTGTGGATTTTTCGTCTCGGTTTTCGTGCATGTTTTTGATGATGTAAATATATTTTCCTATGTTTTGATGCCTCTGGATGTCGTGGTATTTTTCTCAAATTTTTTTGAGGACTGTAACTATTTTTACCGGAATTATTTTCGAAAACTGTTAATTCTGAGAATGGGACTGTTTTGATTTTTACAAGAATTTTGGGACGCGATTTTGGAAAACTGGAACCATGAGTTCATTTTATGTATCATGAGGGTCATCTCTGAATTTTTTCAAGGTTAGGAAAAGTCTGGAAGTAATTTTAGAAAATTATTGTTGTGAAAAACGAAAACTGGACAGTGGAGAATTTAAATGGGAAAAATATCTTTTTTGAGCGAATTTGGCTATGAGAAAACTTTTTAAACTTATTTGAATTATGTAGAATATCTGTGAATTTTATCGGAATTTTATAGGAAATTTTGGTAATTATTTATGTTTTTATATGGGAGACTCTGTTTTGAGACAGAAATGTTTTAAAAATTCAAAACGGGTATTTTTGGTGGATTTTTGATACTGAGGAAATTATATGTGATGGTCCACATGTTGGAGATATTCTCTGTAAAATTTCACATAAAACAAATTTGATATGCTATTTTCTAAAAATATGGAATTGTGTTTTACAGAGTATGTACAGTCACTGTTTTTAATTCAAAAATAATATTTGTGGGTTGAATTTTCATGAGATAAATTTATATGATGAAATATGTATGATGTATAGTTTCTCTGTAAAATATCATGAAATTTAAAGTTGATATGATGTATCAAATAATTTTTGGTATGTGTGCACAACTATAGGTATATGCATGAAATTTAATTGGGTGATTGTGTAATTGTGCCTAATATCATTCGTTGGATTTGCTAATAGAGATTTCACCTCAAAAGGGAGATTTCTATTGAAAACGTGTGTGTAATGTTGTTTAATGGATTATGTTGAATTATGGTTTGTTAATGATTATTCTATTATTAACTGTGAATTGGAGACCGGGAGGAATGTGATCCTCGGGCAAAGAGTGCTGGAATTGGCTTGTGCATGTGAATTGCTTGTGATGATTTGTTGATTGTGGGAACGAGAATAATTCATTCTTGTATGGGAGCAAATGAACTCCAAATGGAGTACATTTGTGAATACTAGAAGGTCATTCTAGTAATCAATAATATTCACTATGAGCAATAGTGAATCAACTATAATTAAGAGTGTGAACTTAATAACATTATGGATTAGTAATTAGGAATTACCTATGCACATGGAGGATGCCGGATGTTTGGACTTAGAAAGGAATTTAGGACCCTTGCATGGATTTGGGCAAAATGACTGAAGTAAGCATAAAATGTGAGAGCGGGTGAGGATTTCCATAAAACAAAGTAAGACAGTTAAGAATCATGATGTGGGTCATGATTGGGTAAAGTGCGATACGCACATGTGTTTTGAAAGTTTGTGAATTGTGATTGTCCGAATCGTGGTGAGAATCGAAAGGAGGAAGGAACCTCCAACGCTAAGTCGTGTGAGACGGTTGAACGGAATTGTTCGTGGACAAAGCTTGAACGGATAATTGTGGGACAGGTCGTGTGGAGGCTTTATCTACGGTGAGCATTGTGCTTGTGGGATGATGGGGTCGTAATGTTTAACCACTGTGATAGTGGGGGAGTTTGATCTCCGTGTTGTATGTCTGGGACATATGTTGATTGAAGACCGCCGTCGAGTACCTTTGGTAGAAAAGCTCACACAAACCTGTAAAAATCAAAACAGTCCCATTCTCAGAATTAACAGTTTTCGAAAATAATTCCGGTAAAAATAGTTACAGTGCTCAAAAAAATCTGAGAAAAATACCACGACATCCAGAGGCATCAAAACATAGGAAAATATATTTACATCATCAAAATCATGCACGAAAACCGAGACGAAAAATCCACACAGTCACAAGACCCAAATATCAAGTAGCTTATTTCGGGTTTTCAAAATTATTTACAGACCATCAACAACAGCCACAATCCATATTTAACAAGAAAACAAGGAAATAGCTTAGGGAAAAAAAAGAAACCCCTCCATACCTCGACGAAATCGAAATCCAATCGGTGGGCATTGAAGCTCTAGTCTCCCTCTATGATATATCCAAGATTAATCGGTAGAAACTTTGATTTGGAGGCTCAAATATCAGAGAGAAGATACGAAATATTTAGAGAGAAGCACGATGGAGAAGACCGCCTCGGCGAGGAAGAAAAATGAAAAAAATAGAAGCATTGTGAACGTTTTAAAGTTGGTATGATTTTTTTCCAATTTTGCTATTTGCACTACACTTCCTATAAAGACACCCCCCTTCTCTGTTTTTTTTTTTTTTTTTTTTTTTATAACTTACGGAACTCACGTAAAAGTCCCAAAAATCTCACAATAATACTAACTATATTTTAATTACTCAAACATATCTTTTCTTATTTAAAAGACATAAATTCCAATTAAATCATAACTCAATCACACAATTATATATTTATTGAGTTGTAATTTTTAGGATGTTACAATCTGCACTGGCATATCTTTATGACCATCTCTCCTTTGCGAGCTTGCATGAGAGCAAGCAGTGTGGAGGTTCTATGACGTTACCGATGGTAAGAAATTATTTATTTGTTGTTTACATATTTGTTTGTGTAATTTTTAATACAAATGTTAACATAATTTACTTTATTTATTTTACAGGCATGGGCGTTTGCACATCTACCATTAGTTGACGGATGGGAGCATGTCGCTTATGACCTCAGCCCTCCCTTTGCTGCCAGATGGAAGACGACCAGGGGTACCGGCAAGGCTTGGGGGACCAAGCGATTGCTGGATTTGTTGTAGATGGAGGACGTCATCTGGTCCCCATATGATGATAGATACAGGGTTGTCGCTGAGATACCCTTCTTGGAGCAGACATATTACTCTGGCCACATCAGGTGTGGCACAAACATGCGACCTTATCTACCAAAGAGGGTTTTGAGGCAGTTCGGCTACGTACAGGGGATCCCTCCACCACTACCTCCTTGTCCTCCATTTGAGACATCCATTCAAACGTTGGCCGAGTGGGAGCAGCATACAATGCAGCTGGGCGAGCATGTGCCAGACGATGCTTCATGGGCCTGCACCTCCGACTAATTGGCGTGGTATTATGAGCATTCACATCCATATGTGATTCCGTTAGAGGAAGGAGAGGCAGCACGGAGCCCAGTACGTATGTCTGACCCCATACCTCAGCCTCAGCCTCAGCCTGGTGACCCTCTGCCAGAGTTTGTAGATGGTGTAGATTACTCGTGCGAGATAATGTAATGCAAACACTTTATCCATAATTGTTTACATTTTTTTCGATAAATAATTACTAATTTTAATTTTCGTTTATGTAGGATCGGTACTGGATGATGTTTGCGATTGCAGAAAGGTTGTTGCATACCAGAGCCATTCCTGAGGGCAGGCATGACCATGAGTTGGTGTAGCGGCTATTGCGCATAGCACAGGGCAGCTTAGGTGCTGGGTGCAGCAACCAAGCACGCAGACATAGGAGGAGGACCGAGGACAGTGGCCGCAGAGGCAGTTGATTTATGATCTATTTATTTATATTTGTATCTAAACTTTTATTTTGTATGTACAGTTTATTATATTTTATAGTTGATGTTTTGAGTTTATTACATTTTTTCTTTATAAACTCTATAAACAACACGCGCGTGTCTGGTAGTATAATGAAAGAATGAACGATTTCTCCATTAAAATCATACAACAAACAACAACAACAACAACAATGTACAACATAATAGCACTTCTACACATATTTCATAGAAAATAACAACAGCAGCAACAACCAACATAATAAAACTTAAACATAGTTGTTGGTTTACTACATATACTTTTTTTCATTACAGCTACTTGTCGCCATTGTCTCACACATAAGAACAATAATCTGTTCGGCAGATCTGGGTTTACGCATCAGGGTAAGGATTTGTTCAGGAGATCGCCCAAATGTTGTATATAACTCAATCGGTCCTTTTGAACGAAATTCACAAAAGATGAAAAACATCTTACCCACATCATTGTCGTCTTTAAGCTCCATGCGGTCGTACTCAACACAACCATCACCTACATATATAGGTTGACGGTAATAGATGTCAAGTAGCATTCTACTACCTCCGATGACATCCTTTACTATTTTTTTCAAAGCAGCAAACGACATGTCCTCACTTATTCTAATGAATTTAGGACCATGGGGATATTCAAACTTTACCCCCTCATAAGTTGAAATCAAGTCACCATCATAATATAAAACAACAAGAGATCCCTCCATCTTTCAACTAATATACCCAATATAAACACACTGGAATGAGCTGCCTTATACCTACAACACCGATGCTTTATACTACAATATTTACTGTTCATCCGTGACTCACTCTGTGATTCAATTATCACATACTCTACACTTTGTTTAACAAAAGGCAACAGCCAAGATTGCACCGACAAAATATAGGGTTTAGATAGCATCAATACTTCAATTAACACATACTTACTGTTTGCCTGTCAGATGGTCATTAACAACTTTGTCTTTTTGTTGCAGAAAAAGCAACGGTCTATATTAATCCTATAAGATACAATGATCAATGTGCATTAAATTGATATGTTTGTTGCCCAATATTTAAAACCTAAAATTATACATTTCAAAAAATATTACTCAATATTAAAAAAAAAACCTTAGCAAAATTTAAAATAAATTAAAAAAATATGTGCAACGGAATCGTGATTCCATAGAAAGGGTAATTTTGGAATAACAAAAAAGCCACCTACGTGGGTGGTGAGAATAGCAAATTTTGGAGTGAGAATAGCAACCCCCATTCTTGTATTGCTCAGAAGATCGAAGAGGCCCAACTACAAGCCAAGGCCCAACTACAAGCCAAGGCCCACATAGATACAACAATGTTCAAAACAAAGACCCGACAACAACAACACAGCATGCTTTCAGCTAACTCAAGCAAGAGCACAACAAAAGCCTTTTCTATAAAAAAAAAAAAATTCCTATTAAAATGACAATTATTGAAAATTCTTAAGATTATTTTATAAAATATATACGTATAAAACTAATATATTTCCAATTTACTTCCTTCTAAAATATTTATATCATATCTAATATATTTATATTTTTGTAGAAGCATATTAATATATGCTAATTTATATTTATTAGTATTAATTTGCAAATATGTACTAATAATATTAAAATTAATATTAATAATATAAAATAGTATTAATAAAATATAAATTAATAAATATATACTCCTTCCGTCCATCCCTATATATAAGACACTTTTAACTAATTCATATCCTTTAAAAAATTTAATTTAGTTACTGACGTTAAATTTGTTACTAATAATTTGTATTGTTCGTCCCAAATTTCCCCAAATACTTTTTAAATTAATAATATCTTTTCACCTAATTAATTAATGTTTGGAGAGAGAAAAACAATTATGTAATTTGTGGGTATCCATCTTCTACAGATAAGAAAGAGAAAAAGTTTATCTCATTAATTTTCAACATTTATTATTTTTTGACTAAAAAATTTTGTTAATTAATTAAGGATATTTTAGAAAAATAATTAATACAAGAGATAATTAGAAAATAGTTTTAAAACAGGGGACAAACAATTTTCTAAAAAAGTCTTAAATATAGGGACAAAAGGAGTATTAATTTATACTCCATCTGTTTCTAAATTATAGTGTTTAGTAGGTTTTTTATAATAATCAAAAAATCAATATTTTTTTTAAAGAAGGAATCAATAAATTTTTTGAGTTTATATGAAATGGTCATTTTTTTTCCTTTCTATTATACCCTTAGCAATTCCTGTTCCCACTACTGTAAAAAAAAAAAATCATGTTCCCACCACACGCATTTCTCTAAATAAGTGTCAACTTTATATTGCATGAATTTCTCTTTCTCTCTCTTTAATAAAGTGTTCATTTATTCATTGCACTGATTTTTCTCTCCAAAATTAAGCGTCCATTTTTTCTCCTTTTCTCAATGGTCAATAGGTAAGTAATTCATTTTTGAATTTCTTAATTATTTATTACTCCCTCCATTCCAAAATAATATTGTAGTCTTTTGTTTTTGTTCCAAAATAACACTAGTAGTATTTTTAGCTTTTTTAAGATATATTTTTTTCAATAATACCTCTGGATATGATTAAGAAGATAAATTAATACTTACATTGAAAAGAGACATCAACCATAAAAAAAGGTTATTGGATAATAGAATATATTTAAAGGACTATTATTTTAGAATGAAAGGATTACTTTATTTTTTGAAAAATGTGTAAAATAATCAGTGAGGGTAAGAATATTAAAAGGGGGAATTTATTAGTTTATTATTTTGTATTTATTAATATATAATAATGATATTAAATATAAATAAATATTCCTTCCGTTCCTTTTTAAGTGTTGAATTTTTGAAATTTTTTTGTTTCTATTTATATGTAGTTTGCAAAGTTTAAGATTACATTAATTACACTTTTATCAATTATATTCTTATTTATTTCCTAATCTTTAATTAATTTACACATATATTTATTGTGAAATGGAAAAGAATAGGAGTAAAATAGGAAACTCTACAACTATTTTATTAGAACCAAGAAAATTTATTTCATTTCTTGATTTATACGTAATAACCTTGAACGACACTTAAAAAAGAACAGAAGAAGTATTTATAAATATTAATTTGTATTCATTAATACTAACTTGTTAATATATACTAATTATATTGAATATTAATTAATGTAAATCAATAAATATATACTACTAAATTAATATTAATAAATATAGATTAATAATATTAAAATTACTATTAAAAAGTAGTAAATATATTACTTTATATATTATATAAATATAATAATAATAATTATTATTATTATTAATTAATTTAGGACTAATTTATTGATATTGATTCAATAAGAATTAAACCTTTAAACTGAACTATCACTAGTTGCGATTCTTCATTTGTGTTACGTTGCGATAACTGGCGTCTTGGTTCAGAGGGTTTCCTCTAGCTGCTCTTCTTCGAAGCTCGAATCTGAACCATTGTTTTGGTCCTTTTGGATCTTCCAGGGTGGTGGTCCACCACGTCGACAATGCGAATGTTTCTTCTGATGTCGAGGAGGAACCACGATGATTTAGGTTTCAATCATGACTCTTACGCACTTACTATTTTAAGAGGGACTATATTACAGAATACAGATTATTAAAACATTGTATTACCCCTTAAATTATGCACTCCTTTGAACATGGGCATCTTCTTCACACCGTAAAAACAGCATGTGTCTGAATCCAATAAGATTAGATGCCGGATTAGATAAATACATGGTGTAGATAGTTGGTAATTGGTATCCCTTGGGGCCACCAAGAAAAACCATGTCCAAGATATGTATAATGGAAAATGACGAGAACAAGTTTTTCCAAATTTTCGACAACTTTGCCCAATTTTAATATCCATAAACCAAAGGAAATTGACAAGATACAGATACTCTCAATTTCCTATACGGCACTTCTTTCAAGCATTACTCTTAAGAGTTCAAGCATAATTTTCCCTTAATAATACAGATTAATTCCTATTGCCTATAGCCTTTCATGGACTTTAATATAGTCAAATCATAAACAACATGTCAGTAAATCACAAATAAACTCAAGAGGTGATGACCTGTACTATACCCGCATCTCCTATGGACAGACCTAAACTAACTGAAAGCTGAGACTGAACCTAGTTAGTAACAAGGTTTGATGCATGGGCAATTTTTCACTTTCATCACATGCCATACTATCTATCGCAGGTGCTGTCGCTGACTCTGAGTATATGGAAGAATATTTTGAATCATATTCTTCATCATCTCTGTTCCTTCAAAGACAGGACTTGCCTTGTCATGTAAAGGAGGGCGAATATGTGGCTGAGCTCCTTCAAAGTTGCTTTTCTCCTTTGCAAACTCAGCCTCCCCAAGCCTCCTGCAACAGTTTCATACCAACAATTAAGATGTTAATAACCAGGGGTGTTAAATGTCGTAATGGTGGCATGATGATGTCTTGTTTTCAAAGAAAATAATGGAAAACAAGATCATGAACTGGAAACATAATTTGGTTCTGAGATAGCATTAAATAGAGGAAGGGATATCCCTCAGCTACAAGAAATTTATCAAATCACTAAGAACTGACTCAGAAAAAATATAAAGAGTGAATTGTGAGAGCATGCAAAAACAAACCAAAAACCAAGATATGACAGAGAGACAAATTATAAGCATTGGTCAACCAAATTGAAGAAAGAGAGAAAGCAACTACTCACCATAGGCGCTCCATTCTCTGTATATTTCACACAGATCCACGTGCCCAGTATGTGGACCAGTGCTACTGCAAGAGTCACCAATATTGCGTCCCTTCATTCTAGGCTGCACAATCCAAAGCCAAATCCCACAAGTTAACAGCACAAACAAGTGATAAAATTAACATTGAAAACACTCACCATTACCAAGCATCCATATTCCATATTTCCATGTACATTATGAATAATTATATTTCTCTTTAATTTTATTAAATTATTTTTAATCTTTCAGTTACGATTTGTAACTACAAATAGGCTAAGCCTATCTTGAAAATGAGGTATAAGAAACACAAGAATTTCCATTTTCTACTTCTAAGTTTTATTATTAATAATAATAAAGTTCTGACAATAACTAATTAATGAGGTGATTTAACTGTCAAGTAATTTTTGAGTTCGGGCTTAGAGATTGAAAGACTTGAATATTGTCAAATGTTTGAGCATATGAAAAAAACATAACAATCAGTTAAGTTTATCTATTCAATATTTAATGAAATGGAATAAAATGAGATAAAAAGAAATCAAAATAAAATGAAAAGAAATTATCATTTTATTACTCAAATGAAGACATCTCTTGTCCAACAAAAAAAAGCACTTTGCTTAACAACACAACCATTTTGTCCTCAAATAGGACAATACATTCACAACAACAACATAATTTAAGATTTATACCATTCATAAAAAAATTAAGCATCCATGTAATTTAATTTAATGACATCATGAAGTTTTAGAGGTTACCTGAAGTTGAGTTGAGTTTCCAATGATGAATCATCTGTAATTTGGTCTTCTAATCATTCGAACTAAACATTCACCATAAAAGTCAATTAGACCATTTTAATTAGAAAATATAAAAACACTATGCTTTAAAATATTCAAGTTAAAAAATCATTAATCTTCATAGTATGTGTGCACAAGCATGAGTATGTGTTGAGGCCATAACCTCCTTGA
The DNA here is from genome assembly GCA_026413185.1 of Pueraria montana var. lobata. Lineage (NCBI taxonomy): Eukaryota > Viridiplantae > Streptophyta > Magnoliopsida > Fabales > Fabaceae > Pueraria > Pueraria montana. Next base: position 66,807,995 of record CM048647.1, on the reverse strand, counting down.
ACTATAAATGTTGGTATTATTTTTTTTATTTATCAAAGTTAGTAAAATTCATGGAAATGTTATGTTTTTCATAATTCTTTCTTTTTATCTATATTTTTCTTTTCTGTTATTGAAAAATCTTAAAAATGAAATAAGGTGGTGGTAAAGAGATATTTTTGGTGATGATTGTTTGTGGGTGATAATTTTGTAAAAAATCAACAAAAGAAAGTTTAGGGTACAAAAAAGGTTGTAGAAGGTGATAGAGGTGGCAAAATTGGCACGACCAAACGATTCAACACAATGGTCTAGGTTGGGTTGGGCTTTTAAATTTGAGGCAAAAAAGAATTAAACCAAGTTTGCCCTGCTTGTGAAATGAAAACCCGAAAACTATTAGGCCTATTTGGCCTGATATTTTTATATTTTTTTGTCGAAATATTTTTCTTATAAAATATATAAAAATTTATGTTAAAACAAATGGGCCAATATGGCCCATCTCAACGGGCCAGGTTGAGCCATCAAATTTGTGGCCTATGCAAAAATTGATCTGGCCTAGTTCACTTCTAACACCCTGACCCATTTTAAATGTGATAAAAAGGGTCGGGCTAATCAAGATCGCTTGAACCCGCTAGATGAAATGTAGTGCTTGAGCTTTAAATTTTGAGTCTGAATTTAGCGCTGTTCTTTTTAGCCTGATTCGGTGAAAGTCTGATCCAGGATTAGCCCATAAAAACCTATTAAATGCCTAGAAAAAAAAAGTCTTTTGCTGGAGTTGAGCTTCATTTTCGAGGCCTGAATTGAATTTGGACAATGTTCGCCGAATTCACGATAATCCACAACCTACATCGAGTCAGGTATCCTATTTTTCCACCTTCAAAAGGTGAGACTAATTGAGGTCAATGATGCACAAATATTTGAAAAATCATATCCATACCAGATTTAAACATGCAAAGAAAAAAGGCGATTATTTCAATTTTACAACATACTACAATAAACTATAATAATCATGCTTCTTTCAGTGCCCAGTTACCTTATTTGACCAAGTGCCAAAGTAGATTTGTGTACGACCAAGACAAAGTCGTTGAGGCGTAGAGTGTGGAGGATGCAGATGTGGTAACACTAGATCTAAGGATTAGCCAGATAGGCTGGTTTAGGGATAGGAGGAGTAGAGGAATGTAAGGATCGGAAATGTGCAGCGCTAAGAGTTTGGGGGAACCATTAGGTCAATGATGTAGAGAAAGAGATAAGTGGGGGGGTTTGAGGAATAAGACACAAATAAATAGGGGGAATAGGTCTAACTCGTTAAAGGAAAATAAGATAAAAAATAATAAATTGAGGAGTTTGGCTGAATTATCGTGTTTACGTTAATGGAGAAAAAAAAGGTCATGACTTTTCACTCCCTATTTAACCATTTTGTCATTTTTTTAAAAGCACATGTAAATAATTACAGTTACTCATTTTTTTTATACTTTGTAGATTATTTTTTTTTGGAAGATTTCCTTATTTTTAGTGTTTTTTTGTAAGATTTCCATAATAATAATAATAATAATAATAATAATAATAATAATAATAATTTTATTTAACAATAAATAAATATGTTGAAAAAATTAAATGAATATTGTTACATATATCATTTTTTGAACTTTGAGACCGCTACCATTATCAAGTTTTATGTGAATTTCATGTTTATATTCATAGTTTATAACGTATACTACGAAGAATCTCAAAGTTAACAAATATTTTTAAGTACCAGGACTAGGAAATGGAGTTACATCCCTCGTTTTTATTAAACTCTAGCTATTGCTATTAATTTTTATTAAATATTTTTAATACTTTTATTAAATTTTATTCAATAGTAAATACATATGTTGAAAAAGTTAAATGTGTATTATTACATCCCTTGTTTTTTGAACTTGGACCACTACCACTAGCAGGGGTGTTTTTTTTTTTTTATGATGTTGTCATTTTTTTTTATTATACCCTTAACAATTCACATTTTCTCTCACTGCAATTAAGTGTCAATTTCTTCATTTTGCACCAATTTCTCTTTCTCTCTCTTCAATAGTGTTAATTTATTCACTGCATTGATTTCTCTCTCCAAAATAATGGTTCGTTTGAAAAGGGATGAAACTGAAAGAAAAAAAAAACACAAATGACGATATCTTTTTTTTTATTATTATTTGTATGAATCAAAGAAAGGTTTTAGATGATTTACAATAACTCACACATCTTGTTCAACTAACTGAGCTATACCCTTTGTGATGTCTTTTCTTTTGTTTGGTTAAAAAGAAAGTGGATGAAAAATAAGAGAAATAATTAACTTTTAAAAACAAAAATTTAAATTTTTCTGCTTCAACTTTTCCTCAATTTAAATTTCAAACTTTTCTTTTCTTCATCATTTTCTTTCTCTTCTACCAAACTTAGGATAAGTGTTCATTTCTTTTTTCACCAATGGTCAACTGGTAAGTAATTTATCTTTGATCTTCTCAATTATTTATTATCCTATTTTTTTTTTGAAAAATGTGTAAATAATTAGTTGGAGTAATGATATACTAATTGATAAAAAAAAATTAATATAACCTTAAACTTTAAAAAATGACAAATGACAAATAAAAAAGAACAAAATTTCTCTAAAAAATTGATACTTAAAAGGAAACGGAAAGAGTATTTATTAGTTTATAATTTTTTTTGTTACATACTAGTTTATTAATTTGTATTTATTAATATTTATTTATTAGTATATATTTATTAATTTAAAAATTAATAAATATATACTAATAAATAAATATTAATAAATACAAATTAATAAATGTATACTAATAATTAGTATTAATAAATTAATACTAATTTGTTAATGTTGATATTATTATGATTGAACTGTTAAACCTTAAGTCAGCATTTTTTCGTAGTTCAATGGTCTGGATTTAAAATATTGGCAGGAAGAACTCGTTCAACGAGGAATTGGCATAATTGTGTTGTGCCCAATTACTACAACGTTTTTCGCTCTCTCGAGTCATAACTGAACTCCCACTAGTTGCGAAAATATTAGGGCTCTGCTTCATCATTTGTGTTGCGTTGCGTCTTGGTTTAGAGGGTTTCCTCTGGCTGCTCTTCTTCGAAGTTCGAATCTGAACCATTGTTTTGGATCTTCCAGGGTGGTGGTCCACCACCTCGACAATGCGAATGTTTCCTCTGATGTTGAAGAGGGACTTGTTGCCACGATGTGGTTTTATGCTACAATCATGGATTATGACTCTTAGCAGTTACTATTTTAAGAGTGACTATATTACAAATTATTAAAACATCGCATTACTCCTTATACACCGTAAAAACAGCAAATGTCTGAATTCAATAAGATTAGATGCCAGATAAGATAAATACACGGTGTAGAATGTTGGTAATTGCCATCCCTTGTGCCAAATTCGTATTTTCCTTATCCCTTTAAAAAAAAAAAAAGAAGTTTTTCCAAGATAAATTAGAACATTGGGGCCACCAAGAAAAACCATGTCCAAGATACTGAGTATGATTGTATAATGGAAAATGACGAGAACAAGTTTTTCCAAATTTTCGATAACTTTGCACAATTTTAATATTCATAAAACAAAAGGAAATTGACAAGATACAAATTTATCCTCATTCCCGGGATCAAAATTTTGAATTGCCCCAAACTAGGAAAAAAACAAAAAAGCGGGGCCTTATACTCTCAATTTCCTATACGGCACTTCTTTCATGCCTTACTCTTTGTACAGATTCCTATTGCCTATAGCCTTTCATGGACTTTTATATAGTCAAAAATCATAAACAACATGTCAGTAAATCACAAATAAACTCAAGAGGTGATGACCTGTACTATACCCGCATCTCCTATGGACAGACCTAAAATAACTGAAAGCTGAGACTGAACCTAGTTAGTAATAAGGTTTGATGCATGGCAATTTTTCACTTTCATCACATGCCATACTATCTATCGCAGGTGCTGTCCCTGACTCTGAATATATGGAAGAATATTTTGAATCATATTCTTCTTCCTCTTCTTCTTCATCATCTGCGGCTAAGAAAGTACAGGTAATCCGGGTGTTTGACCTGCAAATTCTGTAGCCAGTCAGTAGCAGCTTGCAATAGAGAGTCCACTTTCTGCCAGTCAGAGTCTGTACTAGGAGCCAGCATTGAGCCTCTTAATTTATAAGAAGCAAGGGCAAATGCGGGAAGAGATATATTTAAGGATCCATCATCACCATGGACCTTCCTTCTACTAGAAGCATGAAACTGTGGTTGGTTTTTCCCTGTGTCAACTAAAGAGATACCAAATTAGGACAATTATTGGGAACTTCACTATTTGCATATTTGCAATTGACAGAATGGAAGAGAGAAACATACTTCTAGAGTCATCTGACAAGGAATGGAAAGTGAGGAAAGATGCTTCCACCCTCTTGAATGATGACACGACTGGTATTCTATATATTGGATACCTGGACCCAAGTTCAATTTGTTATGAGGACAAAGAACAACTTAGGGATAACTTAAATGACAACAGATGAAATTTTTGACACCTACCAGGCCACAGAAAACCAACTAGAAGGTGATATGTCACAGCTTCTATACTTCTTTAGTGAGGGAAACTCAGAAGCAAGAATGGATACCTGAGAGGAAAAAGAAATCGTTAGTGTCTAAATCAGGCGGAAAATTTAATAGGTAGACGTAGATCTGAAAAGAAAGGACTTGCCATGTCATGTAAAGGTGGGCGAATATGAGGCTGAGCTCCTTCAAAGTATTCATAGACAAGCTGCCCACGTGAGCTGCTTGTCTCATTTGATGGCTCAGCACCACTGTCCACGCCAAGCCTACAGTTTCATACCAACAATTAAGATGTTAATAACCAGACGTGTTAAATGCCGTCATGGTGGCATGATAATGTCTTGTTTTCAAAGAAAATAATGGAAAATCATGAACATGAAGCATAATTTGTTTCTGAGATAGCATTAAACAGAGGAAGGGATATCCCTCCACTACAAGAAATGTATCAAATCACTAAGAACTGACTCAGAAAAAATGAATGAATGAATCGTGAAAGCACAATACAAAATTTACAAATGAATTTCACAAAAATCCATCATCCATCAAATAGACAGGGTATGAGATATCAGCAACAATGAATATGGTGATTGTATAAAATGGTTGTCCTGCATACTTTCACACAACACTTTCAGGTCAACATTGTAATACTTGGGTGAACTTCACACTTGAGAAATACCAAACCAATGTGAACAATGAGAATTGCATATAGAAAGATCCATTATCAGTTTAGCCAACCAATTTTTACACCTAAAACTAAATGTCTTAGAATTACCAAAGAGTGAAGAATCAAGCTTCACCTTATATCATTGTCTCACACTAATTTATCCCATGAGACTACACATATAACCATTTATTGCTGACCAAGTTGCCTCAGTGAAGGTAGACTGAGTGAACTGATAAGTGACAACTTGGTTATATTAAAGTCAAGCAGCACTTCAAGCCCAAAGGGCCATCAAAATTATAGCTTCTCTGCTGGATTACTCTTCTCAATGCAACATGTATCACAGAAAATGACAAAATTCCATCCAACCAAGCATGAACATTTAGTTCTCCGTATTTGTTACAATGGACAAACTAAACAATAAGAAATCATTTTGAACACACAAGCTGTTCCAAATTCAGCAGTCAGAAATAGACCAAGGAAGAAGCAAGAAATCAGTAAAAAAACAATTTTAACAAAATTAAATCAAAAGTTTGATGTAAAACCAAAATCAATGACAAAAACAAACCAAAAAATTATGACAGGGGAAATTAATTATAAGCATTGATCAACCAAAATGAAGAGAGAACCCAAACTACCTCGCAGCATAAAGCTGAATTGCAGAGAGAGAAGGCACATAGTACAATTTTGTGTCCTCCTCTCCATCTCGGCTCACTGGCACCTCTAATCCATAGGCGCTCCATTCTCTGTATGTTTCCCAGAGATCCTCTAGCACATAGTATGAACCAGTGCTAGATGCACCAATCCTGCGTCCCTTCATTCTAGGCTGCAAAATCCAAAGCCAAACCCCACAAGTTAACACCAAAAACAAGGAAGTGATAAAATAAACAATGAAAACACCCACCATTACCAAGCATGCAATTAAGTACATTTTTTTTTTCTTTTCAAAATAAGAAGTACAGTTACAAATCACACAAGTGATCAAAACCATTCATTTTGCTTCTGTCATTTTTTTTTTTCTGAGCCAATGAAGACAAAGACAACACAAGCATCATCAAAGTTAGTAGCCTAAGGAACAAGGCACAAAAAATGAAACCAAGTGGATTAAACGATTCAATTCAGCACCTCGCAGGAGGACTGAGCAGGGACAGAAGGGATGAGTGCATCCAAGAGACGATCCAGATTACTCAGACTAGCAGCGTTGGACAATGCCGGTTCGTCAGAACCGGATCTCAAATCCGGTTCGACCGAGCCAGAGTCCAAACGTTTCTGCAGCTGTTGCTGGTTTTTCCGGAAAACAGGAGGACTATAGAAACGGTCGGAAGCGGTGTTCCTTGACGAGAAATAGCCACTGGAATTCGACATTTTGGTTATACGAAGGGAAATGAAAGGATCAGAGGTTGAAGCTTAGAAAGAATTTCGAACGGAGAGTCAACGAGGAATGGGTTTAAGAAGGGCTTTTGGATGGATTGTATCGAAATGTGACTGAGTATCACAAGGTTCTTCTCTGTGTATAGAGAGGTTTGGATTTGGGGAGAAGAAGAGCTGAATTTGAATAAGACTGAACGAACGAGTGAGTGAGTGAGGGAGGGAGTGTCTTTAAATAGTGATTGGAGTGAGGGTCGTAACATGTCTGAGAAGATGAGGGAACAGTATTTTTTAAATAAAAAAAATTAAGAATTTTGATACTGTAACGTAACTCCCGTGGACTTTTGAGGTTTGAACAAATTGTGTCACTGTAAATTGTAATTCCCAGAATGACCTTGGGCATGAATTGACGCATGTACCCTTGGGTTAACCATTCATGGAATTTTTTTTTACTGATTATGGTAAACTATAATATTTGCTCAAACCCAAAATCCTCATAAGTCTACCGGAATGAGTGAGTGAGTGAGGGGGTTGTAAAAAAAACATATGGTGTTTTTTTTTTTTCAAAAAAAAAAAGAATTTTGATACCCATAATTCCGGTAGACTTATGAGGATTTTGGGTTTGAGCAAATATTATAGTTTACCATAATCGGTAAAAAAAATTCCATGAATGGTTAACCCAAGGGTACATGCATCAATTCATGCCCAAGGTCATTCTGGGAATTACAATTTACAGTGACACAATTTGTTCAAACCTCAAAAGTCCACGGGAGTTACGTTACAGTATCAAAATTCTTAATTTTTTTTTATTTAAAAAACATTGTTCCCTCATCTTCTCAGACATGTTACGACCCTCACTCCAATCACTATTTAAAGACACTCCCTCCCTCACTCACTCACTCGTTCGTTCAGTCTTATTCAAATTCAGCTCTTCTTCTCCCCAAATCCAAACCTCTCTATACACAGAGAAGAACCTTGTGATACTCAGTCACATTTCGATACAATCCATCCAAAAGCCCTTCTTAAACCCATTCCTCGTTGACTCTCCGTTCGAAATTCTTTCTAAGCTTCAACCTCTGATCCTTTCATTTCCCTTCGTATAACCAAAATGTCGAACTCCAGTGGCTCTTTCTCGTCAAGGAACACCGCTTCCGACAAAGAAGTATCTTCTCATACTCACCATTCGACCTGAATTGACGCATGTACCCTTGGATTAACCCTTCATGGTAAAATTTTTTATTGATTATGGTAAAAAAATTATACTTTTATTATATCTATTTTTGTAGTTTTTTAAGAATAAAAAACTATAAAAAAATAGATATTATAAAAGTATAAAAAAATTACCATAATCAGTAAAAAGTATTTACCATGTAAAACTATTTTTATAGTTATCTTTCCTTATTTATTATATTCAAAAGTGTTTAAAAGAAACTAAGTGTGCATTAGGATTAGGATGATTGAAAGACTTCTCTACTCATTAAATGTTACCAAACAATTAACTTTAAACTTATACTTTAGGATTGATTAAGTAAATGTTTAAAGTCTTATTTAGATAAATTTCTTTATATACACTTAAAAAAAGAAAATAAAAAATTAAATTAAGTTTTTCTTATAAGTTAAAATCAATTTAAGCACTTGATTTTTATAAAAGTTTTTTTATCTAACTTTTTTAAAAGTTAAAAGATGTAAGTTTATTTTAATTTATAAAAAAACTTAATTTATTTATTTTTATTTTCGTCTCTTATGAATAACATAACCTAAGTATTATAAGCTTAATATTAAAAACTTGTAATAATTTGTGTTTGTGTTTGAAATGATAAATACATTATTAATTTTATGCAAAAAAGAAAAATAAAAAATACTTGACAAATTATAGTTTTATTTAAAAATTATCATTGCTTAATTTTTATATTCAAGTGTTTTTATTTTTATTTTATTGCTTTTACTTCATCTTTTAATATAAAATTATCTGTTAAATATTAAATTAATAAACTTAAAAATGTTTGGAGATATTTGTAATAATATAGAATAAAAGGAATCAAATTATAAATGTATTAGATAAAATAATTTCAAGTGTTACTTTTTTTTAACAAGTTATCCTCAATTTTTAAGTTTAACTTGTTTAAGTAAATGAGTAAAATTTTAGTATAATATTTTTTTTTTACAAGTTAAGCTTAAATTTTTATCCTACTTGATTTAACTCATTTACATTTCTAATGAGGAATATTACTAATATATTTTTATTATTAGTTAAAATTTATTGAAATTAATAAAATAATATAAATCTCGTTTCTTATTGACATTGTGTGAGTTATAATAAATAGTAACATTTAGTAAATAAAAAAATGATAGAAATTATGTTACTGTAATTACATGCAGTAAGAATTTGCAGTTTCGCAATAATTGAATTTCATGGGAGAAAGAAGTCGGGGGATGATATAATAATTAAGGCAAGTAACTAATAGAAGCTTGAAGCTCTTTAAAGGCCATATCAACGGTTGTTAATCCATTAACCAAACATGTAAATCTTAACCAGCTAAGATCATATAAATAATATAAATCAAGATAACAATCAATTAAGTTTAGCTATTTGGGAGTTATAAGGTTGATTTGATGGTGAAAGGAGAAAGGTAAGGAGGAGGGGTCGCAGGTTTGAATTCTTCCACTAACAAAAATTAATAAACTAACAACTAACATTTGTCGATAAAAAAAAAGTTTAGCTATTCAATATTAAACGAAATGGAATAAAGTGAGATAAAAAAAATAGTAAAATAAAATGAAAATAAATTATCATTATAATCGATTATATGTATCTACTATAATGAAAATTTAGGGTGTGTTTGGGATAACTGTGAAAATTAAATTATTTCAATAATTGATTAAAATGAAATAAAAATAAAGTATTGATTTTCTTATTATACGTAGGGTGTGTTTGAGATAACTGCGAAAATTAGATTATTTCAATAATCGATTATATATATAATCGATTATTGTTATAATCGATTATAATTAGAATCAATTTTTGTTTGTGTAAATTTGCTGAAAAATGGTTTGAAGATAATTAATTTTGTTTAGATGCAGCAAAAAATTAGTTTTTACATAGTAAAAAGGTGTAAAAACAACTGGAAAAAAAAGTTGTTGGAAAATAATCATAAGTTACAAATTTCAAATTAAAAAATGGCTTATATTTCAGAAAAAAAAAAGTTTTTTCTAAATTTAAGTTGTGTTCCCAAACATGTTTATTATTTAAAAAAGCTTTTTTTTATTATAGAAAAAACAGCTGAAATCTTGTGATTGTAGCTGTCCCAAACATGCTCTTAATCCAGAACTCTTAAGAAATTACTATATCAAGAGAGATTGAATTACAAAGTTCTAAAACATCACTTTATTCCTTAACCATAAATAAGCATAAACATCTCTTGTCCAACAAAAAAGGCACTCAAATTGCTTACCAACACAACCATTTCGTCCTTAGATAGGACAATACATTCACAACAACGTCATAATTTAATATTTACACCATTAATAAAAAAAATAATTAAGCATCCATGTAATTCAATTTAACGACAACATGAAGTTTTAGAGGTTACCTGAAGTTAAGTTGAGTTTCCAATGAATCATATGTAGTTTGGTCTTCTAATCATTCAAACTAAACATTCACCATAAAAGTTAATTAGACCATTTAATTAGAGAGTATATAAAAACACCATGTTTTAAAATATTCAAGTTAAAAAAAAAATCACAAATCTTTATATGTGTGTGCACAAGTACGAGAGTGTGTTGAAGTCATAACCTCCTTGAATGTCATATGTTGTTGGTTTTTTTTTTTTTTTATCAAAGATAGTAAAATTCATCAAAATGTTATGCTTTTCATAAGACTTTCCTTTCATTTATAGTTTTCTTTTTTGTTATTGTATAATCTAAAAAATGAAATAAGGTGGTGGCAAAGAGATATTTTTGGTGATGATTGTTTGTGGGGTGAAATGTTGTAAAAGAAAAATGGAATTATCAAAAATAGATTTTAAGAGAAATTAACAGAAAATAGTTTATGGCACGAAAAAGGTTGTAGAAGGTGACAGAGGAGGATAAAGTTGGCAAATTTGGCACGGCCTAGCGGCCCGACCCAATGGTCCATGTAAGGCTGGGCTTTTAAATTTTAGGCTGAAAAGAATTCGACCAATTTGGTCCAACCTGTAAAATGCAAACCCAAAATATTGTCACGCCTATTTGGCCTAATATTTTTTTCTTATAAAATACATATAAATTTATGTAAAAATAAATGGGCAAATATGACCTTGCTCAACAAGCCAGGCCAGCAAATTTATGGCCTATACGAAAATTGATTTGGATTGACCCATTTTTCATGCCCTAGCCCATCGGGCTAGATTGGGTTGGATGGCCCATTTTGCCAATAAAGTTGTCAAAATAGGTCGCCTGACCCAACAGTCCAAAGCGTGAAAGCGGGTTAGCCTGATTTTCATATGCACCACTAATTTGTTGGCCCGTTTGGCCCATTTTTCTTTTTTGCATTACTTTATATGTATTTTATAAGAGAAAAAAGTAAAAAAAAAATATCGGGCCAAATAGGCTTGATAGTTTTCGGACTTACATTTCACTTGTTCGACCTGCCCTGTTTGGCCTATTGGGCTGGGCCAAATTGGTCGAGTTTCTTTTGGGCTACAAATTAAAAAGCTTAGGCCATTTTGCCTATTCTAAAGGTGACAAAATAGGTCGGGCTAATCGGGTTCGCCTAAACCCACTCGATGAAAAGTAGGGCCTGGGCTTTAAATTTTGAGTCTAAATTTAAGGCAAGCCTCTTTAGCCCGATTTGGTCAAGATCTAACCCAGGATTAGTCGATAAAAACATATTCAATGCTTGGAAAATAGGGATTTTTCTCTAAATTTGAGCTTCATTTTAAAGGTCCAAATTAAATCTAGACATTTTCTGTCCGATCCACTATAATATCTAACCTGCATCGGGTCAGATGACCTGTTTTGCCACCTTTAGAAGGCGAGACTAATTGAGGTCAATGATGCACACATATTTGAAAAATCATATCCATACCAGATTTAAACATGCAAAGAAGAAAAGGCGATTATTTCCATTTTAGAATATACTACAATCAACTACAATAATCATGCTTCTTTCACTATCAAGTTACCTTATTTTACCAAGTGCCAAAGTAGATTTGTGTTGGCCAAGACAAAGTCGTTGAGGCGTAGAGTATGGAGGATGAGATGCGACAACACCAAATCTAAGGTCGGGCAAATAGGCTGGTTTAGGGATAAGAGGAGTAGAGGAATGTAAGGATTAGAAATGTACGGCGCTAAGAGTTTGGAGGAGCCATTAGGTTAGCGATGTAGAGAAAGAGATGAATGAAGGGGTTTGAGGAATAAGAGACAAATAAATAGGGGAAATAGGTCTAACGTGTTAAAGGAAAATAAGATAAAAAAAAAAAGAATAATAAAATTGAGAAGTTTGGGCGAATTATTGTGTTAACGTTTATGAAAAAAATAAGGTAATGACTTTTCCCTCCCTATTTTACCATTTTGACCATTTTTTTTTAAAACATATGTAAATAATGATACTTACTCAATTTATACATTATCTTCACTATGCATGTGAAACACTGAAGTTGATAAAAAAAAATAGTAGGTTAATAAGATTTAATATAGAAATTTATATTATTTTTAATTTTAAGTTTTTTAAAAATTATACTAGTATGATTGTGCATAATAAGTATAAACAGAGATATATACAATTGAGGCTGCACAAATGAATTTTTTTTTACTTGGAGAAAATTATAAATAGGTGATATATATATATATATATATATATATATATATATATATATATATATATATATATATATATTAATATTTTGCCTTGTGTTCCTTTATGTTTTCGTAAAAAATACAATTTAAGTATTTATCTACAAATGATAATAATCATTACAAGAAGAATCATGTGTGGTGCATGGAAATATATATATATATATATATATATATATATATATATATATATATATATATATATATATATATATATATATATATTCAAATTTCCATTTTTGTTAGAAAATATTTAATAAAAATAAGTCATATTTTGTTCAAAATATTCAACCAATTTTTTATTATAAATTAAGAGTTTAATTTATAAGTACTATTTATAACATATTTTATACAGATATTTAATAGAAAATTACCTTATTGTCATGTTATATTAATTAATAGAATGATGTAATAGTTAGATAAATTTCTATCAAATATTGTGTAAAAAAAATTGCACTAACAATATATGTAAACTAAATTCATAGATTGATTTGAATAATTTTTTTTTACAGAAATTTGAATAATTTAAAAAGTACATTTTTACAACCTTCCTCCACGATTTACTATTTTTTTTTCTTTTATAAGTACTATAGCAATACTTGTCAGAAATTTGAGAGATGGCTACCATTATCTTAAGTACGGTACTTCTTATCATCTTTATCTTTTTTTCATTAACATTAATAAGTATTTTTTGGAGCATTGAATTTACTCTATTGTCTTATGCATAATTTTTTTTTAGGAATCTTATGCACAATTGATTCTTCTAAGTGGATGTCATTCTGTCAAAAAAAAAAAGTAGATGTCATAGTTTTGTGAATTTGTGCAGAATTAACTGGGTGTTTATCTCGTCAAAAAAAAAAAAAAAAAACTGGGTGTTTATTAGATTGAATTGACCGATAAATTTGATATTTCAAAATTAATTAATTAATTGAGTTTGATTAATTAATTCATTTTCATTTAAATTTGAATCAAATTGATTATAACCTATTGAATTTTTTAATTTTTTCAACTCAAACTAATCTAATTGTTCAATCACTTTATTTTTTATTTTTTAAAAAATTTAAATTTATGTATTTTAAAATTTAGAATTTAGGTTTTTCCTCTATTTTTATTTTTCCCATTTATGTGGGCTGTCTTATTTAACATTTTTAAGTGTCTTTGGTTATGTTTATTTTTCAACTAGTATTTTAGTCAATACATTGCACAAAATAAATATTTATTTTATACAACTTAAATTTACAATAAATAAATATTTTTAAATATAAAAATAACTAACATTTTAGCTTATGCATTGCACAAAATAAATATTTATATTATATATCTAAAATTTATAATAAATAAATAATTTAAATATATAAATTATATTATAATTAAAATTAGTAATAAATAAATATTTTTGAACATATAAATTATATTTTAGATTTATCATAAATAATTTATAATGTGATACAATGTTATTTTAAAAAAAAAAATTAAATTCAAGTTAAAACTAAAGATATTAAAATGATAGATTGAAAGAGATTAAAGGTTAAGAAAAATATCTAAAAACGCTCTCATTGAAGATAATTATTCTAATTTATATAGAGAGGGACAGGGATATTATAATTAAAATTTGTAAAAAAATAAATATTTTTAAACACATAAATTATATTTTAGATTTATGATAATTAATTTATATTGTGATATGATGTTATTTTTAATTGTTGATAATTTCTTTTTTAAAATATTGAAATTCAAGTTAGAACTGGATATATTGAAAATGATATATTAAAAGAGATAAAATATTAAGAAAAAAAATCCTAAAACCACTATTGTTAAAGAATGACAACTAAAAATGTTCCTTTTTAAAATATTTATTCTAATTTATATAGAGAGATTTAACTCTCATATAAAATTATTGAAGAATAAAAAAAAATTACAGTAATATTAAATTTATGTGAATACAAGGGTAAAAAAGTATGAGATAATAGGTTATGCCAATAATATGTGAAGATGAAAACTTAAAAATAATAACTTATTCTTTAGCCTAATTCGCCCAAATCAAACTAATTCAATGAGTTAGTTTTATTTGATTAATTTTTTTATAAATGAAATCAAATAAACTAACTCAATTAAATTTGTTGATTTGAATTTAAATTTTATTTTACTTTAAACTTAAAACAAATAAACTCTTTTACCACTAGGGGGGGGGGGGGGGGGGGGTTAAATAAGGCACATTTTAAGAAATATTAAAATACCTTTTTAGTTTAATGATCATATACTGTAAAATAGTTTTACAATATCAACCAATAAAAAATTATTATTGATATGACTTTTAAGGTAGTTATGATAATGATCAACAAACTGGTATCTCATACTTTTTTACCATGGAATATCTTTTTGAAAATTAATTGAGTACAAGGGTAAAAAGGGAAGAGTATAACATTCTGTTGCAAAGGATTCAATTGTCAATTAAAAGATAAATAAGGCCATTATCGAAATGGCCAAAAATCATAGTTGAAAGGGAGTTATCTAGGGACTGAAATTAATAAACTCTGAAATATACAACCTCTTTAAAGCACCATAAAAGTAAGGAAGTTACATCCCTAATTTGGGTGAGAGAAGCCAAAGTCCAGCTGGAAATACGTGTGAACATTATGAAAAAAACCAATAACATATATATATATATATATATATATATATAATATTGTTTATTAAATTTTATTCAATAATAAATAAATATGTTGAAAAAATTAAATGAATATTGTTACACCTCTCATTTTTTGAACATGGACAACTATCACCAATAGGTTTTATGTGAATTTCATGTTTACATTCAGAGTTTGTAACATATCATGATAAGACATTTTGAAGTTAGCAAATATTGTTCAACATCAAGAAAAGGAAATGGAGTTCCATCCCTCATTTTTATTAAACTTTGAACATTATTATTAAATATTCTTAATATATATTTTTATTAAATTTTATTCAATAGTAATAAATATGTTAAAGAAACAAAATGAGTATTGTTACATCCATCATTTTTTGAACTTGGACCACTTCCACTAGCAAGTTTTACATGAATTCCATGTTTATGTTCAAAGTTTGTAATGTATACTGATGAGGCATCTCTAAGTTAGCAAGTATTGTTAAGCATTAGGACAAGAAAATGGAGTTACATGCCTCATTTTTTATTAAACTCTGCACATTGTTATTAAATTTTATTAAATATTTTTAATAAAATTTATTCAATAGTAATAAATATGTTGAAAAAATTAAATGAATATTGTTACATTCCTCATTTTTTGAACTAGGAGTCTAGGACCACTTCCACTAGCAAGTTTTATGTCAATTTTATGTTTATATTTAGAGTTTGTAACGTATCCTGATAAGACATCTCGAAGTTAGCAAATATTATTAAGCAATAAGACAAGAAAATTAAGTTTCATTCCTCATTTTTATTAAACTTTTTTTTTACTCAATTTTTTTTATTAAACTTTGAACATTGTAATTAAATTTTATTAAATATATTTAATATTTTTCTATTAAATTTTATTCAATAGTAATAAATATGTTGAAAAAACTAATGACTATTGTTAAGCATCAGGACTAAGAAATGAAATTACATCCCTCATTTTTATTAAATTCGGAACATTGTTATTAAATTTTATTAAATATTTTTTTAACATATTGAATAAAATTATTTATTAATAGTAATAAATATGTTGAAATTTTTATTGATTGTAATGAATGAAAAATTTATTATTTAGTAATAAATGAAAAATTCATTTAATATTAATAAATATGTTGAAAAAAATTATTAAATTCTGTTCAATAGTAATAAATGTGTTGAAAAAATTAAATGAATATTGTTTTATACCTCATTTTTTGAACTTGGACCACTTCTACTAGCAAGTTTTATGCAAATTTCATGTTTACTTTCATAGTTTAAACATATATTGATGAGTTATCTAGAAGATACCAAATACTACCCCCATTCCTATATATAAGAAATAAATGGTAGTCATTTTTTTGTTCATAATTATAAGAAACATATGGCCACTTTCAAATGTATTAATTGCTAATTTTCTTTTATACTCCTAATTTATTGTGAAATATATTAATGAGATATTGGACTATTAATCATATAATTCATATTCATTGGTTGAAAAAATTATTCCTCGGACTATGAGTAGTGTCATTATATCTAACCACCACTTAAACCAATTAATACTATGGGTATATTTGGAATAAAATTTAAATTTATGACAATATTAATTACAAAAACTAATTTAATTACCTTTATTGGTATTGATGAATTAAATATTTGTTTCTTATATATAGGAACAAAGATAGTATTATTAAGCATCTGGACAAGAAAATGGAGTTACATCCCTCATTTTTATTGAACTCAAAACATTGTTATTAAATTTCATTAAATATTTTTAATATTTTTTAATTAAATTTTATTCAAGAAAAATAAATATGTTGAAAAAATTAAATAAATATTGTTACATTCCTCATTTTCTGAACTTGGACCTCTCCCATTAACTGGTTTTATGTGAATTTTATGGTTACATTTAGAGTTTATAGCGTATCCAGACGAGGTATCTCAAAGTTATCAAATATTGTTAAACATTAGGACATGAAAATTAAGTTACATCCCTCGTTTTTATTAAAATTTGAACATTGTAATTAAATTTTAGTAAATATATTTTTATGAAATATTATTCAATTGCAACAAGGCATCTCAAAGTTAGCAAATATTGTGAAGCATCAGAAGTACAAGAAAATGGTGTTAATCCCGTATTTTTATTTAACTCTGAACATTGTTACTAAATTTTATTAAATATTTTTTATATTTTGTGTTAAGTTTTATTCAATAGTAATAAATATGTTGAAAATACTAAAGCAATATTGTTACATTTCTTGTTTTTTGAACCTAGATCGCTGCCACTAGCAAGTTTTACATGAATTTCATGTTTACATACATAAGTTTGTAATGCACTACCTCCATTCCTCTTGTAATTGTCGATTTTTCGAAATATTTTTTTTTCTATTTATTTGTCGTTTTCAAAGTTCAAGATAACATTAATTACTCTTTTGTCAATTATACCTTTACTTTTCACTCAATCTTTAATTAATTTACACATATACATTTATTATGAAGTAGAAATGAAAGAGGATAAAATAGAAAATTCAATAACTAATTTATTACGATCAAGGGAATTTATTGCATTTCTTAGTTTCTACATATAAATATTAAAAAATAGATAAAAAGGAACGAAGGGAGTACACTATTAAGGCATTTTGAACTTAGCAAAATTGTTAAGCATCAAAATAAGAAAATGGAGTTACATTCCTTTTTTTTTTTTTATTAAACATTGAACATTGTTTTTAAATTTTATCAAATTTTATTTATTAGTAAATAAATATGTTGAAAAATACTAAATAAATATTGTTACATCCCTTATTTTTTGAACTTGGACTACAACTACTAGCAGGTTTTTATTTAAATTTTATGTTTACATTTAGAGTTTGTAACGTTTACCGAGACATCTCAAAGTTAGCAAATATTGTTAACCATTAACCGAGGGGTCTAACTTAGTTGGTTGAGTAAGGTGCGTGAGTTGTTGTAAACCCCTCAGTACTGTCTTCAATTCGTACTGATAAAAAAAGGCTTAAATGCAATTTTAGTCCCCCTATTTTGTATAATTTGTAATTTTGGTCCTCTTGATTTAAAATTGAGACATTTAGTCCCCCTATTTTGCACAATCCGCAATTTTAGTCCACCTGTTTTAAAATTGAGACGTTTAGTCCCCCAATTTTGTAAAATTTGTAATTTTGGTTCTTTCGTCAAATTGGAAGCATTGATCGTTAAGAGTCTTAATCATTTATTTAAACTAGTCTCACGTCACTAAAGCACATGTCATGTTGTAGTCAACGTTAATCTCTTAACGATCAACGATTCTAATTTGACGACAGGACCAAAATCACAAATTTTACAAAATAGATTGACTAAATGTCTCAATTTTAAATTAAGGGGACTAAAATTGCAGATTGTGCAAAATAGGAGGACTAAATGTCTCAATTTTAAAATAAGGGGACTAAAATTACGGATTATGTAAAATAGGGAGACCAAAATTGTATTTAAGCAAAAAAAAATATTGTTAACCATTATGACAAGAAAATGAAGTTACATCCCTTGTTTTTCTTAAACTTTGAACATTTTAATTAAATTTTCTTAAATATTTTTAATATTTTTTATTAAGTTTTATTCAATAGTAAATAAATAGGAAATGAACATTATTCAATAGAAATCACCATAAAGTTGCAATGCAAAAATGGGCTTAATCTCACTTCCCTGCCACTACCATACCCATACATAATGGACCTATCAATTGCAGATTACTTTTTTGTTTTTAAGCTTGTCGTAGCTGTTTGTGGGCTTTTGCTTCCTGCACTCCCTAATCTTTTTTAATATCCCCCAATTACCCTTGTCGTGCTTCTTCTCCCTCCCAATTTCCCTCCGCTTGTCTACCACGTAGCCGTGGTACCCCTCATTCCTCGCCGGAATTCTGAATACCAGCAAGCTTTGTCCACCCTTCGCCGAAATCCAGAATTTGTGCACGAGAAGGGTTTGCGGTGGTCCCCAAATACGTCGGCGTGCACGGATTCAGAATGGACGGCGCCGGAGAAGATGGAGAGTCGTCGCCGGGAAGTTGACCGAGGACCGGTCCTCCACCAATTGCCAGCGAGGAAACCCCCGCATAATTTGTAAAATATTAATCGAAGAACACAATGTGGAGCGTGTGCTTTGTTTTTAATAATATCCCTTTATCATGTTTTGATTTTTCTATATCAGATGATAGGATCAGACATTCCAATCAACTTTCTACCTTGGCATATTATTAAAACATGTTCATACGGAAAGAAATTGCTACTCACCATGGAAACGTGCATGACCATCCAATAATGCCCATGAGCTTACATAAGTTCCAATCATGTTTAGCCAAAAAGGTAATTAATGGTGTGGTATTTTGAGGTTCGGTTTGACGGGAATAAGGTGCAATAAGAAGAAAAAGAATTTTGGCAAGGCAATTAAGAGCTTTATGTTATATAAATGCCTTAATGGATAATTTACCATTGGGGAAGGTGGAGAAAAATTCTGTATTGGTGCAATACTGGGTGTGGGTAGTAGTACTGATATATAAGGATTAAAAATACTGTAAGGGCCTTCCGGAATTGCTGTTCCGTAGTGACAATTTTTTTTTGGCTTCTGGAATTGTTTTACAGATTACTCAATCCGGAATTTTGCTAAGATAATTCCAGAACAACAATTCCGGAAGTTGTCTAATATTGATCCGGATTGAGCATTCCGGAAACAACATTCATGTTGTTTTCTGGAAATGCCTTTCCAGAATTATGTTACATAATTCCGGAAAAAACATTTCCGGAAAGAGATTTGTTTTTTTGGAAAGAGATTTGTTTTCCGGAAAAGCATTTCCACAAAATTGTGTGGTCTTGTTTCATGGTGTTAGGCGGTATCGGTGGTGAGTTTGCGTGGTTTTGGGTGGTTGCGGTGGTGGTGTTTGGGTCGGTGGTGGGGCTGCTTGGGAGAGGCAGGAGTATTTTTGTCCATTTGGGTTTTTTGGGATGCAGGAAGCAAAAAAGGGGGTGCAGGAAGTAAAAGCTATGTTTGTGTGTGCCTGTGAGCACATCCATTTATGTAGATGTACAAATTTAATAGCCATGGTATGTACGCAGATGAAAGCCATCATCTTTCAATTGGAGCAAATATGGTAGCTGCTACAGGTGCTGGAGCTGCAACTACCATTGCTACAAATCCGCTCTGGGTTGTGAAGACTAGACAGCAAGTGTGTTTCTTTTCAGTTCATGCTAAATCTTATATTATCATCGATTTGCTTATGCTATCAACTTATCATATATAATTAGGCTGATTCATGAGTGGATTAAATGCTTAGAATATATGCAATTAGTGCTTTATTAAGGTGAAAAGCCTTTTATTGTATTGTTTAATGTTATCATATCAATGTTTTGGCAGTAGATACTTTAGAGTTTTATTTTCTTCATGGCATTGGCATACCATTACTAAAACTATTTCATCATCAGATGAGCTGGCAATAGATGCATCATAAATTTTACATAGTTTGTTGGGATTCGGTGTAATATCCATTCAGTATGACAAAAACTATATCCATATTGAATTGGAAGAATGAACTCATAAAACAGCTAGTTTATATGTTTTTGCCTTGGGCGGATCATGTTATTACTTTAACAGCAGGGATGTATGGACATTGAAGTAATTGTTATTACTTTTACGATAGAACTGCATTACTTTCTTTACCCTGCCTATCTTTGGTGCATGTATGTGTATATTCTGCACAATAATTTTGCTTCCTTTGTTACTGCAGAGTCGGTGTTGTGCCATATAGGAGGAGCACAATATCTGTCTTAAAGAGAATTGCTCATGAGGAGAGCATTCAGGGTTGTACAGGTTGGTATTGCATATATCATCAATGTAATTTTGTGGTCAATGTATAATGCCTTCTAATTAAAAATTTATTGACATTCGAGATCATCCTTTACCCTGAACAGTGGCCTTGTACCAGCTCTGACTGATATCAGTCATGTTGCCATCCAGTTTCCAACATATGAAAAAATAAAATTTTATTTGGCAAATAAAGTTAATTCAATGGCTGTTCTAGTTCTTTGTAACCTCTTGAAAGTTTTGGCAGTTGGTTAATTTAATTATTATTTTGTGTCAGATAACACAGCAATGGATAAGCCCTTAGAGCACATGATGTTGCAATTGCCTCGTCAATCTCCAAAATTTGTGTCTACATTGACATATCCTCATGAGTCATGAGGTATGTTGCTGAATGATTCAGTTTAGTTGAAGATATTCATGATGCATAATCATGTAATATAGTCATCATTTTTTTAATGCTTAAAGCATTTTAGAATTGGGAAAACTGTATTCAGCCCAGTTAGACTCTGGGTCTTGTTCAAAGTGTCACCACGAACTTAAATTTGTCTCAGTTATCCCTAAAAACTTTAACTATTACTTATATAGATCCTCCTGTTCAGCTTTCGTTTGATCAGTAACAGTAGATCTGTGGTAAAATCTGATCCAACCAAATGTGTTAATTTATGATTAGATTCTGATTTTAATGAATTTTCAAAGCTTCCTAATTAGAAATCTGGATGGTAGTTGATAAGATTCATATGTCTTTGATCAAGCTAAGGAGTCTGCATGAAAACTAACGGAACATGCTTCCCATTTTCTCACCATGTCCTGGCTGCTCTTCTGTTCTGTATCCGCCTTAAACACAAGACTTTGTTGTTCCACCTAAAGTGAAGTAGGAAGAAGCTCGTACATGCAATTCGTTCGGAATATAATCCCATAGAAGCATGAGTAGCTAGAAACAACTGTCTAGTAATATAGTATTAAAATTGAATTCAGTTGTAACATGCTGTGGTGCATGTAATAGACCAAGACAATGAGGAGGAGTGTTGTGTGCAGAAATTGGATTGAAGAGTTTAGACTTTAGAGAAAGATAGAGAATGAAGATATGGGGGCTTAAAGAGAGAGAATGGGGAATAAAGTTGGGAGGAAATAGAAGGAAGAGCAGAAAACTTGGCAAAGCAGTTGAACTCATCTTTCTCTGTGGAAGAAGGCCATGTGTGCCTCGCATGGCTTGTTTATTTTATTTTATTTTTTGCTTGTTTTAAAAGATTTTTTTTTTTCAGGTTCATTAAATTTATTGAATAAACTAATCAAAGGTCCAGATTTAACACACATTTTTATCGAAAAAAAAAAAAAAGATTTAACACACATGGGGATGGATAAGATTTTGCCACACAGTTTTACCGTCAGTGACTTTGATGGATGGAAGTTAAACAGAATGGTTTATTAAAGCAATGATTAAAGTTTAGAGACTAATTGGGATAACTCAAAGTTCATGATGATATTTTACAAATAATCCAAAGTTTGACCGAATTGAATTGCATATTGTTAGCTGTTTCTTGAAATATTTTGAGCTTAATTGTTATTATTATTATTATAAATCTCCTTTCCTTCATTGTCAATATACCTATTGGTTTGAGAAGGATTCGTGAATTCCTTATTCTTCATTTCTTTTGTTTGAGGAGACAAACAACAAATGTTTTTGTATTTTGTATGCAGGTTGTTCGTTCCAGACTGCAAGGACAAGGGCACCACTCAAGAGAAGCAGTAATCTAGTGTGACCGATTGCATTAGAAAGGTATTTCAATTTTCAACAAGAAGGGCTTTCTGGTTTTTACCGTGGGTGTGCTAGTGCTACCAACCTCCTAATCACGTTCACCAGCTTTGAAATGATACACACCATTTTCTTATTTCACTTTTTCCTTCTGACCCACAGCCAGCCACATATTTGGATAGAGCATGGTGGTTGTCTATGATCTGTAGCAGTAGAATGGTTCCAAAACATAAGCTATTATAGCCGACTAATCTTTCTTTTAGTAATTAAGATCCCATTCTTTGTGATTCTTAATTGTTTGTTCATGTATGGTAGATTTCCACATCATTTGAATTGAACCTACATTGAGTCCTTTTCCCTGGTCAAACTTTTGCAAATTTACTGGCTTTGTAGGTGGACTGAGGACTTATCTATAACAATATCCATTTTAGTTTCTATTTTTTTATCCTTTAACTACATATTATAACTGTTATTGTTTTTCCCATTCTCTATTCAATTTTTATTCTCTCTTTTCTTTCAATAAAAAATGCAGATAGTGTCTTTCTTTCACTAGTAAAGTGCCTTTCTTCAACTAGTAAAGTGATAATGACGATAAACATTTTGCCGCATATTTAATTATGGAACGTTAACAGCTGAAAGCATGTAAAAGTATTACAATGGACTGCATATTTTATTTGGCTGTCATTAACTGCTAAATACTTAAATATACTTGTACTTAATCTCATGATATTGCCACTTAAGCCTCTCATTTGCAGCCCAATTAAGGTACAAGGTTGGTTCTTGGGGCCTTGCTCTCATGGTCCGGTCTACACACTTTTTTCGTTGGATGCACCTAGCCCAATTTCACAACGGCGTGGGTCTCGGTTGGGCCGGATGGCCCATTCCCCGAACAGACCGAAATCCATCATTGTTAGTATCTTGCCGACTCAACATGAAAGGAAAACGTGACCCCCAATCGTTGTGAGATCCTGTAACCCACCAAATGATATTCACGACAATATGACATGACTAAAGAAGGGAGCAAAATATATTTAGGTGGTTGATGATCAGTTTGTATATATTGCTGGGATGTAATATTAGATTTAGAATAAAGAGACCTACTGAGACTCTCATTAGGCCAACCAAGACTAGAACGCTGTGTATACAGTTAAGCACATCATTTTACTAGCATAGTTTTTACCATTTAAATTATGTATAACAAGGATTTTATGATTAGTTAAACTGTCACAAGGAAGTTCTGACACTTGAGCTGGGTTCAGTGGATTGTTAATTTTTTCCTAGGTTGGAATATGACTAATAATGTCTAGTGGTACTAGGAAATTGGACCACGACTTTGGTCGCACAGGGGCACCAATGCTACAACTCAGCACCATTGTTGCTCAAGTTCTCGGTAATGGGATGTTATGTGTGCCATAGGGGAGGTATTGAATGTGACCACTTACCATCATGCCCGAGAAAAGTGTAGAGACGAGGGGCAATCCCAACCTTGAGGACTAGTTGTAGGCCATGCTCAAACTTAGGTTGAACGCAACTACACTAAAAAGAAAAAAACATCTAGTGTCACTTGTTAATTGTTATTATTATTATTATATTAGAGAGTACGGGGTAGATCCCCTTCGGAACGGAGGCTCAAGGAAGACCAAAATAAAATATATCTCGGATGGGAATGAAAGTGTCAATCATTGCTAATAAAGAAATAAAGAAACGAAACGTAGTGACTCAAACTCATATAAAATCCTATTAAACCAAGAAGAAAAGTCTATCTAAACATGGGATTAGGTCATAGTTGTTGTAGGATAGTAAACGGTGCTGCTAAGCATGCTATCTTTCGGACTGTGATGGGTTTTCTTTCCACATTACAACACTTGGCTCAATTGCATTATGTTTAGAGTATTACATTTACTACCAAATGAAGCTTTTTAGTGGTTTTTTCAAACATAAAATATGGCTTCGAATTTAACGCTGGATCTCGGATTAGAAAATTGATCTCCATGAGAATGCCAGTTTATTCATGCAAATTAAGGTAATGATGGTCCATAATTGGACAACTCATTAGTGAATATAAAGTGGGGTGACTAATTAACTAAATATGAAGATTAAAGACTAAGGATTAGCATCCACTCTTTGGCATCCAAAGTTGAGACATCCCTGGACAAGACACATAGGATTGGATTCGTTTGTCATGTTCTATCACATCCAAAGGAAACAAAAGAAAAATTACTGTGGCTTTATTTTCAGTTATCATGAACGTATATCAACAAGATTTATATTTATAATTTTTGTTCAGATATGGGGAAGGGATAGATAGAGAGAATAAAGTTAGAGATGGTATTAGTTGACATTGGGGACTCATGTTTTGTGAGTGGCGTTATTGTTGTTGTGAGATAAGAAACAAGGTGTCAGCACAAGTACATGCTTATAGGATAACTAAGAAAAAAAAAACATGGCTGGGCCTAGGAGTAGGACTGGGATATGAGGATCAGAGCAGTGCACTAATCTTTTAGTTTCACCCACACTTTCACCCCTTCATCATAGTTTGGTCGGCCCAAAGTGCCTAAACCCATTGAAACAACTGGGAGTGCCATGCTTTCATGATTCCTTTTGGAATGCTGGCTACCCCACCTCTTTACAAAGTGTGGTGCTTGTGGGGGAGAAAGTGTGACAAAGAGCAACCTTTTATTTTCCCCTTTTCTTGCAGGACCATTTTCCATTGGAGAACTAATATTCCGTTAATTAGCTAAGCAATTAACCTTTTCTCTCTTCCAAAGAAAGAATTTAAACCTACCTACTGCCACATTTTGGTAATGTAACAACCTGTGTTTTTTACTTAAGAGTAAAGGTCGGGCTTCTCTTTTGTTTATAAAATATTTACATGCCCATATATTCAAGTTTTGTGCAGTTTACTTTCTGGTTTTAAGAAATTGTGCACGCAATTTATAGCTGGTGTAATCTTCCAGAGGGAGGCCAGTGGGAATATAATAAGTATTATTTTATAGTAATAAATGACGAGTATGATGAATGTGCTAACTATGACATCAAAAATGGGCTCTCAACCTAAACTAAAGTTATCCTCCAGAAAGTCACTGCTATGATGAATAGGGTAGGTAACAATCTTCTTATATTCTGGGGTCATGTTATGGATCATGGCCAAAAGGTGCACCTACAATTCATAAAGACTAAAGAGGAATACCAACCAGATTGTAATAATGCTCGCATTTTTGTCCTCTTTTGAGTTTCAACAATGTCAAACAAATGGTCTGGGACTCGTAGTAATTAGTTTGTACTATCTAAGCAGATTAGTATATGGATTTGTATTCAAATATTTCATTCTTCCTTTCAAGCTAAGAATATTTAAACATGCAAATATAAAATTGGAAAAAAGGACCATCTATTAAGAAGAGGACTTTTATTTGTCTTTTTTGGGAAGGTGCAGGGATTGAGTATTTTGATTTTTGGTCATGGGGATTAAGCATTGCTTTCCACAAGATGAGAATGCATGTGCTTCCATAGTTTGATGTGGCTTGCCATCTTCAGAGTTGACAGCATGAATCTGCACATTTCTGCACACCAGAAAGTGATGTAAACCTCACAAAGGGGAGTTCATGAATATAATCATATATTTTAGGCAGCATCCGGGCTCACCTTACATGTGAAAGTCATAAAGGAAAAGCCATAACGCATAACTTTAACCTTTCCATAATAACCGTAACTTTGAAGCTTTCTTACCAGATGGAGTATAATCCAAATTCCAGTTTTTTATCTAAAATCTAACAATTAATTTACTTTGTAGCCGTACCTTTCAGAATGATTAGCAATGTTCCAAGTCCCATGCGTATTATATTCCGTATTTCGACTTGAATTTCATGGTTTTGACGTGCTGGTCAGTATTACTATTAGAGGGATGAAAAAGAGTTCGGTGTGTTGACCTAATTAAACAATGTCCAAACTCTTTGAGGGCATCAAAGAAAGAGAAAAAGGGCTACCCATTGACATTGTAAAAAATCTAATCACAACTCACTATGTATGATAAGTTTGTTGACTTTTAAAAAATTATCTTAAAAGTCATACCAACGATATTTTTTATTGGATGACTGTGTAAAACAGTTTTATACTGTCAGTGCATCACCATTAAAGAAGGGAAAGAAGAATGTTTTTTTTTTTAAATTAAGAGAATATATAATATTTATAAAATAAAGAAAATATTAATACATTAAGTTTATGCTAATTTATCATTTTATTTTATATTTTAGAAAGTTCTTAAAATGAAGATTATTTATTAAAAATAAAAAAATGTCTCCCGGCCTTCTCTTTTTTCTTTCAAAACTTAATTTTAAAACAGTTACTTTTAGTCTTGTACCGTTTAAAAAAATATTAACAAACTCTTTACTATATTTTTAAACATATTTTATTATGGGTTTAATTTTTATATACTGTCATGTAAATATTTTTACTGTAACAAAAAAAAAATGTAAATATTTTTACATTATCTATTAATAAAAAAAATCCTAAATATAACTTTTAAGATAGATAATATTTATTATAAAAATTAATAAATTTATCATCATAACAATTTGTGATTAAATAATGTGAGCACATTCTAGTTAAATTATTTTATTATTGTGAATTTTATATAGATCACATTAAGAGAGAGAGAGAGAGAAAACCTACCACACTCAATAATAAAAAGTGTGTCAAGAAGTGTATTATAATCATTAATTCTTAATAATTAACTCCTTACTTTAACTGAACTTACGTACTTAGTTTATCAAATTAAAAAGCCATTTAAGTTCCTGGTTAGTTTAAAAAATATTTTATATTTTTCATAAATAATTATAAGAGAATTTAATTAAAATATATTGATAATGTAATTTTTTTTATATTGTTATAACCAATCACTAATTGTCATCATTAGTAAGTTTATTAACTTTATAATAATTATTTTTTTTGACAGAATTATAATAATTATTTTAAAATTTTATTCTAATAATAATTTCTAATTGATTACACTAACAATACATAACAATTAAATTCATTATAAAAATATTATCTTTTTTTTTCTAAGAATTTAATTTAAATGTAATGACAATATAAAAAAAAAATTTATACTATCATTCAATTATAAATTATTATATATAATAAATTTATTAATTTTTATAATAATTACCTTAAAATTATATTCATCATGATCCGTTAACAATCTTTTTTTTTTTATCAGTATCCGTTAACAATCTATGAAAATTAAAACAAGAACATTTTTTTAAAGTTTCCCGTTTCGTTGAATAATCTATACCGTACAGATTATTAAACAGTAGCAGCCGAGTGTGAAAAACATAATGATCATAACAACGTAGTGATTGATGATGTATCTTTATCTTATTTTCTTTCTTTTAAATTAGTTATCATTTTTTTTGACAGAATAAATTAGTTTTCATGTTACATAAACAATTATAAGATGTGGATGAGGAACTCGCATTTTTTGTATCCACCAAACCCCATTTTGTTACGCACGCACGCACGCGGTTTGGGTGGAAAGTGGTTAGATGAAGGAGAGGATTGAGTACTGAGTACTGAGTAGCACGTTGCCAGTTGCCGGCGGTTACGATGATGCAAAGAGAAAGGCGCCACGTCCAAACGATTTTCCCACTCCGTTAGCGTTACCTGCGATCCAGTGTCTGGGTCCCGCTTTGGATGCTCTACGTGGCCCCGAACCTCATTGCTCTGGTTCCGAACCACCATTTTGAATATTTTGAACGTTACGGTGCTGCTCTACGCCAATTCACAATTATACCCTCCACTTTGTTTCTCCCAATGTCTTTCTTTTATTCGCGCGGCAATTATATTTCTATCTACTTTTATAAAAGAAGACATTAACAAATTTTATTTCTTTTAGAGTATTTTAACAAATTAAATTAAAATGTATTTACAGTATAATTTTTTTAAAGAAAATAATTTATGACGGACAATGTAGCAAGTTTTTATACTGTGATTTTTAATTAATTGATAGTATAATTTTTTTTATACTAATAGTATATAAAAATTAAACTCAATTTTTTATGTTATTATTTAGTCATCTATTGGTATACATGATAAGATTGTTAATTTATGTAATAATTATTTTAAAATGATTTATAATTAAATGACATGGTAAAAAAAACTAATTTAAATATACTAATTGTAGGTCTTTTATATTCTTATTTAATAATCAATTGTCATGATAAAATTGTTAACTTTTGTATTAAAAGTATTAAAAGCCATATTTAGAGTGATTTTAATTAGTTGACAATATAAAAATCTTTATAATAACGATACTTGAAAATTAAACTATTCTAAAATCCTTTATATTTACAATATGTCAAAATTAAACTCATTAAAAATATAACTTATTGAAATATTCATTCTAAAAATAAGTAAAAATATTTTAATAAATTCTTGCATTTAATTAGTTCCAACAAAATATAACATGAAGCTGTTAAACTTTAGTTTGGAGGAGTTTAGATAATTTATGTGATATTAAAATCTTTCAAGTACATTTATATATTGTTAGCTTAAACTATTCAATAAATTCGTATTTTTTTTCTTAAAAAAAAATCGTATATTTTCAATAAATTTTAAATTATATATATATATATATATATATATATATATATATATATATATATATATATATATATAATTAAGTCCTTATGATTTTCATATGTTGTGACTAAGTTTATATAGAGTAAAATCATTTAAGGCGTATTAAGTATCATCAATGTGATATCTTTTAATTTATATATGACAAGCATTTGACAATTAACCAATTATAATTATATATCTATGTTCTTAATTATCTTACATATAAAAATTTGGATTTGACTCCTTTATATTAAGTAATGATAATGTAAGTAATCTCAAATATTAGTAAAAAAAACTGTTGATATTCTAACATATATATGTGCATATAATATGATCATTAATTATTTACGTCACCCTGTTAATATAAAGTTTATACCTTGCTCATGAGATTTTTTTTTTGACAAGAAAACTGTTGAGATTCTTTTATTCATTCCTTTAATTTACTCATCTTCACTTTTCTTATTCTTTTTTTCATCAACATCAGTTAAGCTTCTCATCACACGTTAACGTTAGTACGTTACAATTTATTGCCCTTCTCTTCTCTCCTGTAGCATTGGTAATAATGCAATAAACATAAACCCATAATCTCATGTTAAACTTCAATCACAACATGAAACCATGACAAAAATGCTAGCTGTCTTACCTCATAACTTGAACAGTTTTATTCTCAACAATGTATTGCTGGCTTAAGAAGATTATTATGTGTTTTAGACAACAAAAAGAGGTTTTCTATTATCTATTTTCTTTCTTTCTTTCTTTCTTTTTTGAGAAAATCTATTTTCTTTCTTATGCTCATATGTATGACTCATGCAAATGTACAAAATGGAAAAATATTAAATTGATTGGGAAATAATAATTTTAAGAAGAAAAAGAATGGTGCTAAAAATTCGTCCAACAAATAAGAGACTGGGCAAACTTACAGATTTTAGAGAAAGAAAGAGAAAAATGGAAAATAAAAAAAGGAATATTGATGGAGGAAAATTGAAAAATGGGTCAAATTTAGGATTAGAGTGAAATTGAGAAAAAGTGTTATACACAATGGTTTTTATGTAAGAGGTGACTGATGAATTGATGATCGTATAATACTAGTAAAAAGTCACATTATTGGATATTCATGCATGCTTTGTATGGGATGATGTCACATTGTGCCATTAACAATACTCAAAGGAATTTAAATGGTGTTAGCTTTCTGAAACTTAATTATAAAACTTTAGAAATCATAAGAACTTATTTAAAAGCTTAATTTCGAACTATAGATATTTAATTAAAAAATAAATAAAATTGTAGAGACTCAATGGATTCATTTAATATATTTCTTTAATATAAAAAAGTTTAACCTTTGCATTGTTTAGTTTTAAACTTTACGAAAAACATTACAACTGCACTTCTAAATCGACAGAAAAAACTTTAATATCGATGCCTAAAAGAGGTTTTTATAAAGTGACATTAAGTGGTCAGTATAAGAGAAATAATTATAATATTTAAAGTGAGTGTAACTATTTGTAAGCATGCGTAAAATATTATTTTTAAAATAATAATTTAATTGAAATATACCGACAATGTAAAAAGTATCATATCATTAAAAAATATTAACTTTTAAATAATCAATAGAAAATTCATATTTAAAGCATTATTTAATTAATTAATAATATATATATTTTTTATAATTACAATATATCAAGATTAAACTTTTAAAACAAAGCCTAGAAAAAACCCAAAATCATTGAATTCTATTTCACTCAACTCCGCAAGCCTCAGCATTCATCTACATCGTTAGACTTTCAAGATTATTAGGATAACTTCGATAAGGATTATGTTTAGATTAATTTTTCTAGAAGAAAAATAAAAAAGAAAAAGTAAAATAAATTATTTTTTTATAAATTAAAATAAACTTATATTTTTTAATCTTTATAGAAGGTCTTTTATTTAACTTCTTTAAAAGCTAATTTTAATTTATATATAATTTAATTTTAACTTATAAAAGAAACTTAATTCATTTTATTTTTTTTCTTCTAAGTGTGTTTATTGAGAAATTTATCAAAAGATGATTGAAGTCTACTTGGATGAGAATCACGAGAAAGCTACAGTTAATCAATTATCGCATTGCACTAGTATGTTAGTTTTTTATTTTATTTTTTATATTGGTTAATAAATTAAAATATTAAAACATAATACTAATACATTCTTATTATGATTTTTAGTACAATTTAAATATAACTTTAAATAAAAAAAATTATTTACTAATTTCTTAATAAGTATCTTAATAATATGGATTAATAATACTATTATTTTTTTTCCATTGATAAAATTTGCCGCCTTGTACCGTTACCATTGTTGCTGCAAAGGCAACTGTATTCCAACAACCACTTCACTAACCGACAGAGACGTTCTGTCTACTAAAACGATGTGGTGGCATGCCCCATTCATTTTGAAGTTACTACTTCGATGAATTCTATTATTTATTGTAAAAGATTATGTGAAATTGTGAATGCCTGTTTGCTTTCAACCTTTCTAACTAGCTCAAGGCAACATTGTGTGGCAATTTCGGTGAAGCATATCCATAATCCACTTTCGTGACTTGGAAACTTGATCACATTCCATCTATAATGTATCAAAATGTTGAATTCTGTATGATTTTGTGCATTCTGGCTTAATAACTTTTTGAGTAAAAAGCTAGATGCTTAACATCAGACAATGACGTGACACTCACTGAACGCGTTGTCACAAAATTCCAATTCATCAAGACTGGTTGGCTTAGTTTATTTATTCCTAAGGTTAATTAGCCTAAACAATGATAATAAGCCATTTTGACACTCGAGTCTCAGTCATAAAGCCAATTAGTAGCATCTTAAAGATACAAGCTTGTCATCATCATCATCATATCATCTTGTTGTTAGAATTATAAAACTATGATTAATTTAAAATTCCAACCGTAGGATAGGGACCTACTAAATTCTTGCATTTTTGAAATCAAAGAGCAAAATAATACTTTCAAACAAAGTTGATTGACTAAACGTGGTGTTTTGTGGATGAGAATTAACGAAGTAGACAAACCCAACCACCTCCAACTTATCGATTAGAATTTTTGAAGTGTTTGAATATTTTTTTTGAACCCCAAAGGAGGGATTTTATTCTAAGTTAGGCAGGACATAGTACTTCACTTTTCTTTTCCTCGATTATATTTTTTCCCCTTTCTTTCTGAGCGGCCAGCAGATTATAAAGAATAAGGAGGGTCGTCTCAATGGTCGTGGCATTAAGTGATTGTCATCATATCATGATTCTTAAACTATACACTTAATTTTGTTTAAGAAAAAATATAGAGAAAAAGAGGTTATGTTATGGCAACAACCAATATAACCTACGAGTACTAGGAACAGGGTCCATGTAAGCGCATTGGTTATGTGTACAATATTCATATACTTCCTTCGTTCCAAAATGGATGTTGTCTTAGATTTTTTTTCACAAATCAAAAAAAACTATTAAATAAATAAAAAAAAGAAATAATTTTACAAAACTAACCTTATTATTAACATTGCATTAAAAAAATTAAAGTGACATTATTAGAGGTATATTAGTGAAAAAAAGTAATTAATATTGTATTGAAAAATCAAATACGACACTTATTTTAGAACAAATTTTTTTTCTTCCAAATGTGACACTCATTTTGAGACGGGGGAGTACTATTTGTTTTGTAGATACTAGTATTAGTAAGTCCTTACATTATATACTCGGGAAAAATGAAGATATTTCTAGGGGAAACAAAAAACTGGGAAGCCTTCAAGTTGGTTTTGTTTTTCATAAATTAGGTGGGTGATTGTCGACATGTTATTGCGTCTTAACGGAGCAGTAAAAACGGGGGCACCCAGACCCAGCCGCGTTCGGATCCTCTCCATTTCCCTTTGGAAATGGAGATTTCCAGTCCAATGAATTTGATCATGACATGTGTACAAAAATTATTTAACGGCCAAGATTTATTTTTATTAATTAATTTAAATTAAAAAAAAGTGAAATACTGAAATGTGTTACTAGCGCCATTCCAAGACGACCAAATCAATGACGCAGCTGTGCTGCCGTCCCACCGGACCCCGACGGAGGTTGACGGAGGTTACCAGCGAGTATGTTAACAGCTTGTCGCTCTTCGCGTTGGTGAACAGCCCCTACAATAACTTGATTTGTTTTTCTGATTGTCGTGCTACATAGGTGTGCGACTGAGAACAAAAAGGAAAAGCCAAAGCATTGAACCTGCTCCTCCTGAATAAGTGTTCCGGATTTCATTTCCAGGCATAAGAGGATCCGAAGAGAAGAAGATTATAGTTTAATTTGAAAAAATATGTATAAGGTAAGGTGAGCACAAAAGCAAATAAATTATTCAAAAATGAAGGAAGTGAGGTACGGAATGCTTGGCGAGAAAGGGAATTGCAAATTATTCTAAAGATGTGTTTATTCTTTTCTAACCAAATGTATTATAGAGTTTTGAAAATTTCATACTGCCACATAATTCTTAGCCTCCTTGTTCGTTTGTTTAAAAATTAAACTCTTGATGCCAACCGATAAAAACTGCTTCAAGGTAAGGAAAAACTATGGAAGGAAATTGCAAGTTGTTCCCATGTCTTTGACACCATTGTCCTGAACACAAGTTATTTTAGAAAGAGCATTGGTATTCTAAAATTTGGTTGTTAAGCGAGAAATTATGAAGGTTGGGGAATGAGTAAGAAACTGAAGGGTTAACTAAATTTTTAGTTTCTAAACGTTTTTAAAATTTTATTTTTAGTTCCTAAATTTTAGTTTGACTAATTAAGATCTCTAAATTTTTTAAAAAAATGATTTTTAATCCCTAAATTTTAGTTTAACCAGTAAAGATTCCTAAACTTTTTAAAAATTCAATTTTTAGTTCATAAACTTTTTAAAAATTTGGTTTTTAGTCCCTGAAATCTCATTAGTTCAGATACTAAAAACTAAATTTTTAAAAAGTTTAGAGACTAAAAACTAAATTTTTAAAAAATTTAGAAATTTTGACTGGTTAAAATTTTGTTCAGGGACTAAAAATCGAATTAACAAAAAGTTTAGGGACATTGACCAATCAAACTAAAATTTAGGAATTAAAAATTAAATTTTAAAAAAGTTTAGGGACTAAAAACTTAGTTAGTCCGAAACTGAAAAGGGATTTGCAAGAAACTTTTCAAAATCTATAGTCTCTTATAAGATTAGTTGAAAGGCATAGAATCAAGTAAGAGCAAAAATGCATGTTTATTTTGAACTAATTTTTAATTTTTTGTTATTAGTAGAAAGGATTGGAGGGACATTTTTCTTTTTCTTCTAGTGTCATTTCTTTAAATAAATGCATATTTATGCAGGCTAGCCTTGTCACAGCATATATTTTTAAAGCCTTAAGCTTTGAGTCGGCAGGGAAGACGAATCAGAGGATAAAAATCTAAGGCAGTGGCAGCGATAACGGATTTCAATTGGCACGCTGGACAGACGCGCGACAAGATATTTCATTCATTTTTAAACTGAATTAAACAAGCTTGGATCTTAGCCATTAAATAATTTTAATACACATGTCATGTCAAGATTCATTGGACTGGAAATCTCCATTTCCAAAGGGAAATGGAGAGGATCCAGACGCGACCCAGCTAGGCCATTCATGGTTAGCCGCGTAACAAATTACCAATCACCAATATGGAAGTGGCTTATAAATACATTAGTTCCATATATGACATGCTGTGCCAATTAAGAAAAGAAAAACTAAAGTGAATCAAACAAAATCATTGTGATTTATAACAATAAAAGTTTGTGTCAAATAATTATTATTCAGTTTCCTTCTGACTTCTGAGAAATTCATTGGCGGGTGTTTTTTTTTTTTTTTTTTGTTTTTCCACTACGAATAATAAATGAATAATTCTTTTTTATAATTATATTATTGATGCAAAGTACTCCCTCCATTTGTTTTAAGTGTGTGATTTTTTTAAATTTTTTGTTTCTATTTATCTGTCGTTTGCGAAGTTCAAGATCACATTAATTATACTTTTATCAATTATATTCTTATTTGTTTCCTAATTTTTAGTTAATTTATACATGTATTTATTGTGAAAAGAAAAAGGAAAAGGGACAAAATAAGAAACCTAGCAACTATTTTATTAGAATCAAGAAAATTTATTTCATTTCTTAATTTCTATATAACAACTTTAAATGAGAGATAAAAAAAGAAGAAGATAGTATTTACTAACTTTATTGATAACTATATTTAATAGGGTATCTCCTAATTACATATTTTTTTTATTATTATTATTTGGATGGATGAAGGGAGGGAAGGAAGGGAAGTTTTTGAGGGAATTCCCGTACACTATTTTATCCGTCCAAATTTGGACGAAAAAAAAGAAGAGAACTTTTTGTTTATACTAATATAAAAACATTGTTATTTATTCTATATTTTATTTAAGATATTTATATTATTTTACAAACATATCTATTATATTTTTTATTTTTTATTTTTTTGACAGCAATTTTTTCTTTTTTATTAAACAATGTAAAAAATTATTTCACTTTCTGCTCTCTTCTTTCATTCCTCACTCTTTTCTTTGTACTTTCTTTTCTAGACCAAACTACCCTTAAAACATGGGTCATTTAGGAGTAAAGATAGCTGAGCTGAAAGGATTTGCAAAAAAATCCAACCAATTTTAGGTTTTAAAATATGCAACAAAAATTAGCTTTAAAAAAAAATCAAGTGTCCCCAGAATTTCCACTCATAGGTTGAAGTGCACGCGCCTTGAGACGAAGTGAAATTAAACAATATGGAAACTACAACGGAGTTCGGAAACAAAAACAAAACATTAATATCTATTTATTAAAGTTTAAAAACATAGGACCGGGGAGGTTTGGAAGAGAGACAGGTTCGGGGGTGAGGCATGGGAAGGTGCGAAGCAACAGAGTGGTGGAGAGTATAAAGTGGATAAACAAAGAGAGAGAGAGGGAGAAGTAATTTGCGTTGTTTGAGTACCACTTTGTATCTGTACAGAGAAAAAAAGAGAAAAAGCAAAAGGTAACGGAGAGAATCTCTGTGTTTGTGTGTGTTTGAATTGATAACAAAGAAACCTCAGCAACACTCAACACCATCATCATCATCATCAAGTGTTAAAATCAGAGAGACAGAAAGAGAGTAGTGAGATAGAGAGAGAAGAGACTCAACTTTTGTTCTATCTCTTTATTTTCTTCTCTGTTGTTCCTCATCAATATTCTTTCTTTTTTTCTCTTTTTGGGTGCTATGGAATCCAGCTCTCTGGCGAGGACAATGTTGATGAGTTGAATTGTTGAACATTGTCTCTGGTGGGAGATAGAGAGGTCAGCTTAAGGTTCGGTTAGTGTGTGGTGTTGTTTGTTATGGCGGCATTGTCGTTTTCAGTGGCATCTGTGGTGGAAGACGTGCTTCAACAGCACGGTACTCGCCTCAAAGATCTTGACTTGGAATCCAGAAAAGCAGAAGAAGCTGGTAAATTCCCATTAATTTTTCTGGGATTTTGTCAAAATTCAGTTTTTGAATGCCGGGTTCTATGCATTTTCATTGTGATGTCTAATTGTGTCGGCCCGGGTCTAATTATAATCCTTTGTCATGTTTTTCCATGAATGTGTTTAATTATAATCCATTTTCTCTATGATAGTTTTGCTTCTAATGGCTTGATGCATGTCAATTTCTTGTAAAAAGCAATCTGGATTTTGTATTAGTTATCCTGAGATTGAAAGTATTTAAAATGCAGCATTCAGAAGGTATGAAGCAGCAGGGTGGCTGAGGAAAATGGTTGGAGTTGTTGCAGCTAAAGATTTACCAGCAGAGCCCTCTGAGGAAGAGTTTAGGCTTGGTTTGAGAAGTGGGATCATTCTCTGTAATGTTCTTAACAAAGTTCAACCCGGAGCTGTACCCAAGGTGAGCATTGGTCTTAATTTGATATACTCTCGTTTTGATGTTGTTGTTTATTTGCTAATATAAACTCTGTATTATTCTTTAAGGTTGTGGAGAGTCCTGTTGATTCTGCACTAATCCCTGATGGAGCACCATTGTCGGCATTTCAGTATTTTGAAAACGTGAGGAACTTTCTGGTGGCTGTGCAGGAAATTGGAGTTCCTACATTTGAGGCATCTGATCTGGAACAAGTATGAATTGAATTGTTAATGACACAGCACAACACCATCTAATCCGTTGGCACTAGGCAACATTGTGTACATTGGAAGTTTGATAGTGTTTTTGTGTTGGTTTTCTGCTAAATTATTGGTTTGTTTGTGTTTTAGGGAGGAAAATCAGCCAGGATTGTGAACAGCGTCTTAGCCCTTAAGTCCTATAGTGAATGGAAACAGACTGGGGGTAATGGTGTGTGGAAATTTGGTGGAACTATCAAACCCACAATCTCTGCAAAATCTTTTGTGAGAAAAAACTCTGAGCCATTTACTAATTCCTTGTCGAGGAACTCGTCCATCAATGAAAAATCCATGACTGCTCTTACCTCTGATGTCGAGTCTAATAAAATGGTTGGTAAGCTTTATCTTTGGCATTTGTCTGTTTTCTGGATTTGTCTAGTTGAACAGAAAGATAACTAATTCATTTTTACGCTTGCAGTCTGGGTCTCATTCTTTGAGTATGCTTGTTCGTGCAGTACTATTAGATAAGAAGCCTGAAGAAGTTCCATTGGTAAGGGGCTATGTTGTTCTGTGTTTCACAAAATAATTTTATTTATTAACTTAGA
Source organism: Pueraria montana var. lobata (assembly GCA_026413185.1). Lineage (NCBI taxonomy): Eukaryota > Viridiplantae > Streptophyta > Magnoliopsida > Fabales > Fabaceae > Pueraria > Pueraria montana. The sequence goes on along the minus strand of CM048647.1, from coordinate 66,769,992 downwards.
CAAATGGAGTATAAGTCTGTTATGTTGTAACCGTTGAGCATCGACTACATTATAATGCATTTAATAATTGTATGGGTATTTCAGTAATTGTTTATAATCATTGTTAAGGGCTTCTCCCCTTTTGGTTTCTTGATAATGCTGTTACTTGAATCCTTATAAAAAATAATGCTTCCTAAATGCATAAAATAACTACTGCACTAGTCTCGCACTGCTGCATTTCAATCTCCTCATTCGTAATGCTGGAGGGTTTTGAGATAACTTGCTTTAAGTTATATTGTTCTTCTCCATGGAACAGTTGCTTGAATCTGTCTTGAATAAGGTCGTAGAGGAGTTTGAGCATCGCATTGCAAGCCAGGGTGAACAGGTACAATACTTTTCACCTTTTAGTAATGTCATGTCATTAGTTTTTAGGTGATGACGGGTAAGCTTTTGTGCTTTATATCACTCCAATTGTAGGAAAGAAAAACTTGGTCTTGCTATAGTTGATTATTATGACAAGCTGTGTTCTTGGTTATTTATTTATCATGTAACTTACAGACAAAAATTTCAAGAGGTACCGTGTCTCAAAGCAATGGATCTGTATCAAAGTTTGTTATGGCAGATAAAAAGGTAATAGTACTGTCCTCAAGCTTAACATATTCCAGGACCTTCATGAAACATGAAAATGCTTATACTCATCTAGTTTTTTATTGACTAGATGGATAACAAGATTCCTATGGTAACAAAGAAAGAGGGATTCCTCCATAAAAACCGTGTTGATAATGAGGAATCGAAAAGACAACTTCTGAAGCAGCAAACGCTCTTTGATCAACAGCAAAGAGATATTCAAGTAAGGAGAAGCTAAGATAATATTAATCTTTTTAACTTTGCAATTTTTTTATTTGTTAGTAAAATATTACCTTCCTTGTGTTTTTATAGGAACTTAAGCATACAATTCACACCACCAAAGCTGGTATGCAGTTCCTGCAAATCAAGTTTCATGAGGAGTTCTCCAATCTAGGTAATATTTTGCTTATGATTAATTTATTTTAATTTCTTTGCTATATTGTTTCATTCCATTCTAATTTGCATTATCATTGGTGGATGAGGTGCTGCATCTTATTTGATTTTCCATTCCTCTTTATAGGCAGGCATGTTCATGGCTTAGCTCATGCTGCTTCTGGATATCATAGAGTTCTTGAAGAAAATCGCAAACTATACAATCAAGTCCAGGATCTTAAGGGTAAATTGCTGATTGGCTGGCTGCTATATGCTTATTATATGAGTTACATCTCATTCACACCTTTGTAAATATTTTGTTCCAAAATTAAATTAAGATGGTTAATTTTGTTTAATCAGGAAGTATAAGGGTGTACTGTCGAGTAAGACCGTTCTTATCTGCACAACCAAATTATTCGAGCACCGTGGATAATATAGAAGATGGAACTATCACAATTAATATTCCTTCAAAGAATGGGAAAGGGCGCAGATCCTTCAACTTCAACAAAGTCTTTGGACCATCTGCATCCCAAGGTTGGTTTGGTTTTCAGTTTCAGCTATCTCCAAGATCACTATAATTTAGTAAATATTGAAAAATTTTCTTCTCGTGTTCAGCGGAGGTCTTCTCTGATATGCAGCCACTCATTAGGTCTGTTCTTGATGGTTACAATGTTTGCATATTTGCTTATGGCCAAACAGGATCAGGAAAAACTTACACTATGGTAAGTTACACTTAGTTGTCACCTAAAAAATCTTAAAATTTTAATGGCATTTTTCTTATCTATGTTTTGTACATGCAGACTGGACCAAAAGAGATCACAGAGAAAAGCCAAGGTGTAAATTACAGGGCCCTAAGTGATTTGTTTCTTACAACAGATCAAAGAAGAGACACTTTTTGCTATGATGTGTCAGTTCAAATGATTGAGATTTATAATGAGCAAGTCAGAGATCTATTGGTTATTGATGGATCAAACAAAAGATATCCTTTTAGCTGTTACCTTAAAATTATAGAATTCATATATAATTGACTTCTACTTTGATTATTTTCTAATATTGGTTAGTTAAACTTAAGATGAAAACTACCTTTACTGATGATGCTTGCCCTTAACCATTTATACATTAGAAATTCGTAGTAATTCTCATAGAGGGCTCAGCGTACCAGATGCATGTCTAGTCCCAGTATCTTCAACAAAAGATGTTATTGAACTAATGAATCTGGGCCAAAGGAATCGTGCAGTCGGAGCCACAGCTCTTAATGACCGTAGTAGCCGATCACACAGGTATATCCTATTCATTGGCCTGTCATCCACTCTTGATTATATAGGTTTTTTTTTTTAAATGAATTAATTAACCATTGCTTCTTAAATTATCAATTTGGCAGTTGCTTGACTGTTCATGTTCAAGGAAGAGACTTGACATCTGGAACTATCCTACGTGGATGCATGCATCTGGTTGACTTGGCAGGAAGTGAGAGAGTTGACAAATCTGAAGCCACAGGAGATAGGCTGAAAGAGGCACAGCATATTAACAAATCTCTTTCAGCTTTGGGTGATGTCATTGCTTCCCTTGCTCAGAAAAACCAGCATGTCCCTTACAGAAATAGCAAACTCACACAGTTACTCCAAGATTCACTTGGTAAGGTTTAAGAAGCTAGTTTGCTTGGGTAGTTGTGCATGTATTTCAGACAGCTGTATATTCTTTTCTATTTGTGAGTTACACAATTCTCTCCAATTTGAATATCTCATTATGTTGGTTGTGTTTATTTCAGGAGGACAGGCCAAGACACTAATGTTTGTTCACATAAGTCCAGAGGTTGATGCTGTTGGAGAAACAATTAGCACCTTAAAATTTGCAGAAAGAGTTGCTACGGTTGAACTTGGTGCTGCTCGAGTAAACAAGGATGGGGCAGATGTCAAAGAGCTCAAAGAACAGGTTGATATTCAAATTTGACTGCTGGAGCTCTCCATAATAATCTTAGAAAGTTTTACCGCTTCACAGTTAAGTTAAATTTTTGAATTGTGTTTCAGATAGCCAGTCTCAAGGCAGCATTGGCAAGAAAGGACTGCGAATCAGAACATTCTTTATCAGGCAGCTCTGAAAAATACAGGACAATGGCTAGTGAGCTATCACCTTATCATGCAAACCAACGTGGTGCAGATATTGTGAGTGATCGCCTAGGGTGCCGGCAACCAATGGTTGATGTAGGCAACATAGAGGTATGTATATTTCATTTGCTGGTTGTTTTCTGTTTTTGATAAAAAAAAAATTGTAATTTCCTCAATTTTTGCAAAATGGTTTGATGTATAGGAAAATAGTAATCCCCTTAAATTTTCAGAAATTTTAAAACGTAAGTGCTGATATGATTTTGGAACAAAATCATGTTTGTTAATAATACAATGTACAATGTGATCCTCAAAAGAGTTTTATGTACACAGCTTTTATATGGGTTAGGAACACAAATATTTATCAATAAAAACAACTGGATCCTCGAAAGTCATGTAACAGCAGTAACAGTTGCATGAATCTGAACAATCAGTTTACCTATTTCTTGTTGAACTCTGATGGAATTTTAACCATTGATCCTGCAGCTTAACAGTAACACCCCATTGAGACAAAAAACTCAGAGCTATGATTTTGATGAGATGTCAACGAATTCACCACCCTGGCCCCCAGTGAACAATCCTGGACAAAACTACGGGGAAGATGACAAAGAAACTGGTACAGGAGAGTGGGTTGATAAAGTCATGGTAAACAAGCAAGATGCAAACAAAACTGAGAACATCTTAGGGTGTTGGGAAGCAGACAGTGGGAACTTATCCGAGGTCTTTTATCAGAAATATCTCCAAGATTCTTCCAAAATGTACTCAGAACGATCCTACAACTTGTTCATGGGAGGCAACCAGTTTAACATTGCTGGTTCAGATGACATGGATGATCTTGATGATACAACCACTGATTCCTCGGAACCTGACTTACTTTGGCAATTTAATCATTCCAAAATTACCAGCATAGCCAATGGTAATGGATCAAAGGCTAGGAGACCTGTCTCAAAGCCAACAAATAGCCCAGGATTGAGGTAATGCATTTTTTTTTATGCATGCATGTTTGGTTTTGTTTGCATTCAAAATCAACAAAGGAGTGTGTTTAGATTCATGTTAGATTATCCAAAATCATGTTAAAATATTAACTAGCTTAATTTTAGGTAAATGTTCACGTGTTTGATTCCACATTTGAAGAATTGATTTGACTTGAAGCAATTTCAAGTAACTTTTGTGTTGGATAAAAAAATTTATACTGAGATTTATTGTTAACTTGCTTTTAGAATAAAAACATCTAAACATAAATCACATTAATTTTATTCAAAATCAATTTTGCACACACTCACCCAACAACACACTAAGTTTATTTTGAAGAAATAGTCATTTTTTTCTATAGCTTTTTTAGAGTACTTTTGGGGGAGAAGAACAAATATTTTTCAAAAACTAGGATGAAAGAAACATGCATGCAGCATGCTCACAACTTCATACCGTTTTTTTTTTTTTTTTCTTTTTCTTTTTCTCTGATATTAATCCTTTTGCAATTTTTGCAGCAAGAATAATATTCATTCTTCTCTTGGTCCTTCACCTTCAAGGAAACAATCAAACGGTGTCTCACATCGAACAGCAAGACATCCAGCTCCAGTTGACATGAAACGTAAAACTGGGAGTAGAAAGTAAACATGTTATTTATTTGGAACGTTAAAAGGGTGATTTTTTCTTCTTCTTTTTTTTCCTTTTTTTTTCCTTTCAATTTTTTAGATCGAGGGCTTTTGCAATAATATTTCTTTTTTATTTTTTGGGTTTATGCTTGTAAGTTTTGTAACTTGTATTTACACAGATAATGGAGCAATAATGCCCGTTGCTTGTACCATGGGTCCATGACATTTTTTTATTTTACACTGTAGCTTTTAGGTGATGTAAAAATTTCAAAACCACTGCAATGATAAAAAATTGCAACAATTGTCTGATTTGTAAAGTTTATTTTCTTATTTCTTGATCTATTGGTTGCCCGTTGCCCCTTCTCTCATAAAGGCTAAAGCTGTACTGTCTTTTGAATTTTCTCTTTTTTTTTTCCTTTTCTTGTCTGGTGTATAAGCTATAACATGATGGAGTGTCAAGCAATAATGTAAACGAAACATGAATTTAATTATTAACTATTTAAAAAATAATGTTGTCATTCAATAATGCAATCATATTATTTCAATTAGTTTAATAACCATTAAACTTATAATATAATAATATTGTAATTCAATAGTGCAATCAAATTATTTCGATTAGTTTAACATATTAGAGTCAACTTAGTAGTCGAGAAGAATTTGAATAATATGTACAAGTTCTAAATTATAATATTGTTATTACTGTTGTACATGAATAGATATTATTTTGATTAGTTTAATAACACATTACACATTTAAATGATTTGACAAGACATCATTACAAAAAAAAAAATATATATGATATTTAGATGATAGTAAATATTAGTAATATATTTTTCAATATGATTTTTTAAACATAATTTTTATTATTGACTTAAATTTATTAAAAAAATTACAAAAAAAATTAAGAATTTTACTTCTTATTTAAGAAATTTCACTCACAATTTTATATTTTTTAAATAAATTTTAACCAATAATATAAACCATATTAAAAAAAAAATTATGTTAAAAGAACATGTTGCTACCAACCCTAACAACTTTCTTTATATACACTTATTCATTAAGTTAAATTCTTAATAAATGGTGGAGATCCAATTCTACGATGGAGATTCGGTCCAGGTGCAAACTTAGATCGGTAGAGTACGGCGACAATGGAGTATTTGCAAGCACTTCTATGCTCAAGTCAGTATCAAGGAGAGAAAAATAAGTTGATAATGAGAGTTAGTTACAATTCATATCTGGAACACCTATTTATATATTTGAGTTTTAGTGGAAAAGTTAGTTAAGCAATTACAATCACATGATTCTCATGACTTGCCTCACGGGTCACGCATATCACACCCGCCCCTAGTCAGTAACTTATATTCCCTAGGTCATAGGTTTGGATGAATTGTTAGTGAAGCAGATCTCGATTTAAGTTACCCGAGATACTATTCTAAAACAGTTGTCCCTAAGTCGATAAGTTTTCAAAAGAGAAGTTGTCAGCTTAACAAGTCATTTCGAAGCTCTTACGTATAATCTTTTTTCGGAAGTGGTTCTTCGTGGTACCCTTGTTTTTTGAGTAACAGTTCTGGCTAGCACTTCGGAAGGCTTCCCGTTCAGTTTCATCGAGTTCGTTTTTTTTTTTTTTCACCGGGTTCAGTTGGAATTTAGAGTATGCATCCTAACATGCTGCCAAAATTTTTGACAGTGAAAATTGTGATTTTCTTTTCCATTATACTCACTACTAGTAACAATATCCCAGTGGTGTACGAGAAATTTTATTAATATTGTTTAATTTTATGAGGCAGTGTTAAATTATCTCAATTTATTTATAATAAATTTTTAGTAAATTTATGTTTTATTTAAGATAAAATTATTATAAACGACTCAATTCTCTATTTAATTATAAATTATGTTCGATAAATATTTTTAAATATTTTTAACAATTCTTCTAAGAAGATAAAAGGTTACGAAATACTATAACATACTTTTGCTTTGAACAGATTTCAAAATGAAAAATATACGTAAATACTCTTGTCAAAATTCAGTTATAATTTCTTATAGATCAAATATAGGCAATAATTTGCATGGAAAAGGTCAAACAAACCTTTATGGACATAGTTTAATAACATAACTATAATAATTTATAGAATAAAGTCTAATTGCATAAATATAATATTTTTTAAGCTTTCAATACTCTAGAGTTACAACCAAGGGTGTCTAATGTTAATATAGACTTTCAACTTCCAATTAAGTTTTCCTGAACTAATGTTTTTAATTAATGCAACGTTTGGAATCATTCTATAAATTGTTTTTTAAAAAAAGGAAGAATAATAGTATCAATTTTTTTTTTATCAGTATAATAAATTAATAATAGTATCAAATATGTTCATCTATGGCAACGGGAGATTAAAAAATACCAATATATTAAGAACTACCATGCCTATCAAAGAAGTGTACATAATGGGCACAACTTTAAAGGTGTTTGAATATTGACTTACCCTTATCCAGTCATCTGCTCTTGTATATCCATTGTAACAAATAACAAGATTCTCGTGCAATCTTTTCTACTTTATATAGGACATTGTTTATTGATATATTTATTGATATATATGTGTGTGTGTGTGTGTGTGTGTGTGTGTGTATATATATATATGGAGTTTATTGATATTTGAATATAACTTACTTATCTTTAAAAATAATAATAACTTTTAGTAAATTACTCTGATTAAACTTGCCTAATCCCAATAAATCATAAGTATATAAATAGTTATGAAAAATCATAGAATTCGACTAAAAATTATAAAATGAATGATGCGAATGTAACCCTCACTCTAACACCTCTATTCTATATTGCCGTGAGTTATATATAATATAAGAAAATGCATATAATATATGAAAAAAATAAGAATAACATTGATTATGAAGAAAAAAAATAACATAGTGATGTTATTTGTATGAAAATAGTTACGTTCATTGTATACAAATAAACCATAAGTATATAAATAGTTATGAAAATAATAATAATAATAATAATTAACATACTAATGTTCATTGTATCTAATGAAAATAAAAATAAAAAATAGCATATTGATGTGTATAATATATAACTATAATTTAGAAAATAAAAACTATAACTACAAAACCTGAATTACAGTGCTTAGTTTGTCCGCACAACATATTCAAGTTCGGAAAAGAAATTAGGAGGAGACAATTACATAAAAATAGATTAAAAAAATTGACACAGATACATAATAATAAGTAAAAGAAATGGTAGTTTACCTTCAAATTGAAGGACAAAGAAAAGAACAACAATAAAATTAGCAAAAAATTAGGAAAACATTATAATATTCTCATAGTCTCCCAAATACAATTCAACAAAAATGATAGGTGTTTTTGAGAAACCTATGATAACAAAATATCAAATAGAAAAAAAAATGTAAAATTTTAATACACAATAGATTATCTTAAATTCACACAAAATATACCAAGGGTTCTAGCTTAGTTGGTTGAGCAAGAATGCGTGAGTTATTATAAATCCCTTGTTATCTTGGATTCATACGGATAAAAAAAAATTCACACCAAATACCGATGACACTTAATATACTTGAATAAGATGTAAAAACAAAAAGAAAGAGTGCTTATTAGTAGTAGTAGAAAATAGAATAAATGGCTTAGTAAAGGGACTATTACCGTTACCTAACATTTGAACTAAAGAGAAATGTTAGCAATACACTCTTTAACATTCTTTAACACTCTTATTGGGTGAAATGCATACAAGTTCTACTAAATAAGTAGGTCTCATTCCCCATTTGGTTGGTCTTGTATCAAATACAAACTGAGACCCACAAAAAATACAAAATATCAATACTCTATAATTTTGAAACACAACTAATAGAGAAAATACAAAAAAAAAGAAAAAAGAAGAAGTTATTGAACAAAATCTAAAAAAAGTTTGAAGCGAGGGGTATTAATGATAATAAGATGAGAAGAAGAAATAGAGAAAAGATAAGGGGATAGTGACAATGGAAATAAAAAAAATGGAAAAGAAATTGGGGTTTATAACGCTTGGAAGAAGAGAGTTCTAACATACTTAAGTATCTGCATAAATAAGAAGAAATCACAAGGTTTCATTAAGAAGAATGAAACAAATTGGTACAAATAAGAAAACTTATGCTAATTGGTCAGAAAAAGAGGGTAATAGATTAAGGAAGGGTCATAAATAACATGATGGAAAATAAAATAAAAATTAGAAAAATAGACTCAATTTAGGCAAGGAAAAATTAGTCCTACATTACTTTGCTTTTATATATAAAGATTACTTTAATTATCAATTTTGGGACACCCCCTCTTCCATTAGAGGTGTCTTTGGTTTCTTTTAGCAACAATCTTGGAGAAATTGGATGTCAAACCATGTCCCGCCCGATCCAAAAAAGTAGAAACAAACAATGTTAAGAGGTTGGGTTGCAAACAAAGTGGAAGGCAATTTTATTTTGTTGCTTTTAATTTGTTTTATCTTTTCACTTATATTTTAAGCAAAAATGGTTGGACCAAACCAGCTTTAAAAGATTCTCAGAATAGACCAACTTTGCTTAGATTCCCCTTAAAGGGTTGTCCACCTGGCTTTCTTGGCTGTAGTTGGGAGCTCACAATCTTAGCCCGTCATAGTTGTATCACTACGATAAAGATTAAGAATGTCCAATCAAAGCTTGAGATTCCTTACAAGTTAAAAGTTGTTTGAATTTTTGGTACCATCACATTAATTGATGGAACGTATCACCCCGTAGATTTGATGATAATGATCACCATGTTTTGCATGTCAGATGCGAGTTTAGTGCTACTTCCCTCCATAAGAAAGTTGACATGAGTAGTTATGGGTTCCCAAGATGGGTGAGAGTGGGACAATGAACTACCGTTGATGGAATTAGTGGTGACCAGGAAATAGCCTTGCCACTGTCACCATGTTAGGTTCAGTTAAGAATAGCTGTCTAGCAATTACAAAATGCTTGAGATGAATCAAAAGCACTAACCCGACATTAGGACAGGAATCTTTCAACCTTAGAGCATGCAGCACTCCCATGATTCCTACCTTAACTAGTTAAGGATGGGTAGTACTTATCATGTCATGACAACGAAACGATTCAAACCCTATAAGCACACTTTTAAGTCCAAAGACTTTCCCTATCTTGTATTGGGGCACCATCCCCTTCCTCTAAATTTTATCAATCCAAAAAAAAAAAAATGCAATGTCAAGAAACAATGAACAAAGATACTCTAGATTAATCCAGTGGTCTAACATAAAAGAGAACTATGCAAAGAAACTGTAGTTTTGTCAAAACCAGCACACCACACCCTTACAATGCCCAGCCATGGACAACAAATCAACGTAGCACTCCATATTATACATGGTAACTTGAAAGCAAATAGTGTCTTTAGGCTGTACACCAACATAAAAAATTTCTTGTACATGAATGAAGAAATCGAGACTGTACATAAAATATACTATTTAGAGACGGACTTTTCATGCACAGACAAGAGGAAGGTTCATTGAAATGTTGAAGAGAAAGAACATCTTTACATCAAGAATTTCCTTTTATTGGAAAATTGTAATGAAGTTCCTGATGGAATATGAATTATGTGTCTCATGTACAGGTTGAATCAAAGGAATGACTAGTTTCTTAGAGATGGCTATCTCATGCGCTTGAGACATAACTAGACGACACATGTAGAGAAGAAAAGCAAGAGGAAAAGTTTGAAGACGTGTTCTGCAGATCAGGACATGGCTCAGGAAACACCTTCTCGGAGATTCCCATTATGTTAGAACAAAACCATGAAGGAGATGACTCAGAACTTGTAGTAAAAGTCACGTTTAAAAGACAGATAGGAGTGAAAGGCGAATCAACTATTCCTGAAAAATTCCCAGCAATAGTAATATTTGCACCAATCACATTCTCGAAAGTAACATTACCAACATCCGGAACTGCATTAGGATCATACTTGTCATCTGGATGGGAGCCAGAGTTTCCCGTCATACTGATACCCAAGTAAATATTTTCCAAGTTTGCATCAGAAATGAATATGTTTTTCATGTAGCCACCTCTACCCTTAGTTGTCTTCAGTTCAATGCCAATAGTTGAGTTGATAATATGGAGCTGCTCTGCAATTATATCAGATATGCCTCCGGACATCTCACTTCCAAATGCTAGGCCAGCGCCAGACGACGACTGTAGATAAACATCCCTGATGTGGACATTTGAGGTTGGTTTGCCATAGGCAACTCCATATTGATCCCAACCACTCTTCAGCACAATTGCATCATGACCAGTGCTAATACTGCTGTTGTCAATGCAAACATACTCAGAAGAATCTGCAAGTAGCAAATACTAATGAGATTCATAATGCCTACAAAAGATAGTTCACAGAACAAGCTCCAAGAAAAGCAAAGTACATGAAACCGTCACTACATGACTAAACTACATGTTGAATATCAAAATATAGAGGAACATTTTTCAGAATTGCATAAACAAAATCAGAAAACTTGTGAAAGGGAATACACCAAATATGAGAACTGAGAAAGATACTTTCTTCAATCATATTGAGAACTCTTACTGCTAGCTAAATAAAAGATTTAGACAACTAAAAAGTTCATGATTCAAATGTGTGAGGGTTATGTACTGCATCACTAGTCTGAAAAGTCACAAGTAATAATTTCTCAATTTACCTGGAACTATACCACTTGTGTAAGGGAACTCGGTTGGTGCATGAGCTGTTATCTTCAGGATTTGAACGTTACTGCTCGCATTGTGTAAAGAAGAAACATATAAAACAGAACGGTTCCATTTAAGAATAAGTCAGTGACACAAACATGAACCACACTTGTACCTGCAATATACTGGATGGATGCTCCAAGCAGGAGAGTTTAAAAATGTCAAATTTGAGATTATGATATTATCAGAGCCAACAAGTTCTATAATATGTGGTCTGCTGTAATTTAAGGAATGAGTACTGATTAGGTCCCACCAAACAGAACCCTGCCCATCAATAATTCCATTATCACCTGTTGCATTTATTAAATACATCAATTTGAGTATGGTAGCACAGCAATGTTCATCCTATCAGAGAAATACTTTAAAAAAAAAATTAAAATATTGCAATAGAAGAAAATCCGTGCCTGTAATCACCACATCACTTAAGTTCTGTCCATAAATCAAACTGCGATATCTCCCACCAGGAACATCAATTCCTCGACCATAGGAGGGTAGGGGATCCATTGCAGTCCAGTGTGCATAATCCTGAAATGATATAAAACAAAAGCCACATGTAAAATTTTCCAGAGCAAGCAAAGTTGGCATTCCAGTAAATATTGTTCATTGACAGTTTCCTTCTGCAGATTGCAGAAAATTCACTTTATATACACTTTTTATGCTCCAGCAGTGTGACAGGCAGAGAAAAGGTGAGAAGAATGGCATTAAATAGTTTATTCCTTTTCTCCTTCTGCGTTTTTTTTTTTTTTTTTTACAGTTATTAAACACACTCTACTGGTAAGAACAGGTGAATCTAATTATTTTGCAGTGCAAGTGCAACATAGATTTGATTGAAAATATAAAATGCTAGCAAATACTGATTCCATGAATTTCCCACCCTGATTGAATTTCCTGTGAGACAAGTCTGATAGAGTGCAAGAAACAAATCTGTTTGGTAACCCTCAGTATTTGTCTATGAAATGGACAAGGTATTTGGAAAGGGGGCTAAAATTCAAGTCAATGATTAAAACCTGTGATGCAATGATGGTTGCGCCTTTTTCAAGGAAGAAAGTGAGGTGGCTGGTAAGGTTAAAACTTCCAGTAAGCCACTTTCCAGATGGAACATATAGTTTAGCACCACCTTTGTCAGCAAATGACTTGGCATAAAAAACTGCATTTTGGAATGCAACTGTGTTCAATGTTTTTCCATCTCCAACTGCCCCAAACTCTAAGATTGACACACTGTGAGGCCTAGGATCCAACGATTTCTGTTTACACGGTCCATGATCATCTTCTCCATTGCTTTCCAGAGCAGTGCTTAATATTATAAGTAAAAGCACAGTTACCTAAAAAGAAAAAAAGAAAAGGAGAAAATTTAAAGCACACTGCTAATTGGGTAAGAACTATAGGGAGGGCAATGTGGACACCAAAACATGAGATACGATGAAATTAAAGTCATCAAAACTTCCAAAAAATAAAAACAATAGCTAGAAGAGCAAAATAAATATTCCATTTCAGCTTCCACCTGAAGAGATTTTGCCTTTGACCCAGAGAACCAAGCCATTGCTAGATAGTAGTAGTAATTACAGAAGCAAGCGGACCAAAGATGCAATTTGATATTAAAGGTGTGAACACTTCATATTTCCAAAAGCCAAGAAACCAGGAATATTTGTGAAACACCCTAACAATTAACAACATATACGTAAAGCAAATTAATTAAATTGGATATAATTTTTAAAAACGTTCCAGGAAAATTGCAAGGTAATAATAAATAGGTATAACTAGAATCCAAATTGGAACATGTATTCCAAACTAGCATAGCGTTAATAGTTTTCCAGCTAGACACTTTTATGAAAAGGCCAGAAGAAAGCAATAAACCATAAACATTGACTAAAAAGATCTTTAGACTCATTTTTCAGAGACATGAAAACAATGTCACAACGAACCAATCACCAACCTATATTCACTAAATTCGCTTCGGCAAAATCCTTTTCAATTCGAGAATTGATCTTGACAACAAGAAGGGGTTGACTTAGTTTACGATTAAAACCAGACATTATAACACAATTTAACCTTGGAAGTCACTACAAAATCTAGAACAAACACCGACATCAATTGTGGGTGTTGGGGTAAAAATTAAAATAAAAAAAAAAACTTTTTTTTTACGGGTTGCAACATAATTCAAAACAAAATAACCCACGGTGAAAAAATCATTTTTTTCCCCTAATTTGTTAACAACGTACTTACTAGCCTCTTCATGGGTCTGTGCCCCTCTCCTTTAGTCCCAACAAGGAGAAATAGCAAGCTCTGAAAGCAGTGATGGAAGAACAGTGGGGAGTGAAGAAGAGGGTAGAACTAGAACAAGAACATAAGGACAATATAAGAGGAAGAGAGCAAGTGCTATTTCGTATATAATGCCAACCAAGTACCAGAAACAATAAAACAAACAGGGGGAGGTAGTCGAAAGCGACGGCTATAAAGGAAAATGCCAGCTCCGCATTTCATTTTCCTGTTATTAATCAAATTTCCACGCATACAAAAAACAAAGACAGTGGATTATAAAATCTAAATAATTAATGTATTAAACAATAATTCGGGGTGTTTAATTTCCCATTAATCTTTTGATTACTAGAAAATATCAATTTATGGTTCCTCTTGCCGACAAAAAAAAAACAGGGCTACAAATGGAAATCGATCAGGGTCAATGTGCTTATGAGTTTTTTAATAGGAAGAATATAGTGTGCTAGTTGATTTTGTTAAATATGTAAACTAATTAGTTACGTATTTCTCACTTAAGTGACATGTGACTATGTGAACAAGTGACAGATTTGATCCGTTCTTCTCCTTCCCTCCATCATTGCTCTTATACAATATTTTAGAAATGCTGCTTGCAAATTTAAGCTTGTTTGGTTTTGAATCAATTTAATGTAAAATTTGATTACACATTTCTCCTAATAGGAAAAAAGAGACTATTCTTTTCTTTTTTTTTTTCCTTTCTTTCTTTATCAAGGATATCTCTTGCCAAATAGTTGGAAATAATTTTTTAAGCATGTGTTTTACTTCTTTCTTTTAAGAGAGGAAAGATTCAACGAAAGAAAATCATTATAAGATAGAATGTAATAATTAGCAGATGAATTTTTCACATTTTATTTTGTGATTTGAAATATGTTAAACATTTTTTTCTTAATTGCACAATTTGCCTCTTATCTTTCTTAAAATTTGCTATTCAACATTTTCTTTGCAAATTTTGCCTCTTAATTTATAAAATTTTATGAATTTTGTTGACGTTGGTTAATCATCCATTGTCGTTGGGTTTGAATCCTAGATCACATCTTTCCAATTACCGTCAAAGTCATTAAACCATTTAGCTTATTTGATTTGTATATAAAAAAAATATATTATATATATTACTATTGTTTTTGTTGATTGCACTTTTGGTCTTCCAAGTATATGTTATATTGTATGAAAAAAATATTAAAAGTTAATATGATAAATTTATTAATTAAATATTTTCATTTTAACTATATTAAACTATATAAAATTCGCAAAAGGGTAAAATTTTTGGGGGCGAAATGTTCAATTAAGTCAACATTTTTTTTCTACAACTATAAATAAGGTTAATTAAGTCAAACACTTAAATTTCAGGTTGGATTTTGTGTGGAAAAAAAAAAGGTTATTTTAACTTTACCTTTTTTTTAAAAAAACAGAGCAAAGTTACAGTTTAAGTCTTACTTAATTAAAAATTATTCATTAGTTTTTTATAACATGATTATTTTCTACTTTGTTGATTTTTTTCTTTAAATAAATTTTTATTTATTAATTTAATATTTAACAGATACTTTAATACCAAAAAATAAATAAGGGACAATAAAAATATAACCTAAATTCGTCCTGAAAATATATCAATCTATTTTCTTAAAAACAACTCATTAAAAGTAACTTGGATCAAGCTAAATTATTAGAATGGGATGAGTCATAAACACTATCCTAATTCTAATGTTTATGATTTGCGACAAAATCCCAAAATGTGATTATGGAGTACAAAAATTGTCAAACACAAGTTGATTGCAAGATAAACACAATAAATGGTAGTGGGTGAAAAAATCACAAAAAATCAACAGGTGAAAACATATTTATCGTAAAAATAGAATAACCTATATCAATAAAATAAAATATATTACAACATTTAGAAGAAATACTAAGCAAATCGAGTAAAATACTTGTGTTTGCAATTGTTGGATTTAAAATGCATTAAATCCAAAAGCAAAAAAAAATTATATAATGCATCAGAGTTGCATCCATTTGAAATCGTAGATGTTATTAAATTAAAGAAAGTTCAAGAGAACTTCATTTTATCCATCAAATATTTAAACCTAGAAGCTAATGTTAAGGAAAACCTGCAAGCTGCTTCCAAATAACACAATTGTTGACTAGAAGACATATAGAATTGGCAAAAACATTATAGACTTCTAATAGAGTACAAGACATAGCTAAATATGAAAGTTGATTTTCAGTTCTCAATTCATTATTGGCCTATAACTAGTAGCACCTCGAAAAATATGAAAAATCACACAAGCCTGTATTATGAAATTATAATTAAATCAAAATAAACATGGAAGTTTTGGTATGATAGATGTGAAGGTGAATTTCTTACACTTTTGGGATTGATGGATTGTGATGTAGATAGCAAGAAGCATTGGATGAGGATATGGCTTGCAGTAATATGATCAATATGGTTGAGCTGTGTAATTCTTGGATATTTACACCAACAAACACAGAAAAGGAGTGCCTTGTTGATTCCATTAAATTCCGTTTATGGCAATGAAATAAGACAAAGAGGCCTCACTTATCCATTATCGGGATGGGTGTTGAATCCTATAGCATGCATTGGTCTTAATTGAAATAAGAGGGGTTGGAGGTGAGTTTGTGTGGGTCTATAAAGGTGAAAGTAATGAATGCTTTTGGAAGGGAGACTGAAAAGAAGGTAGAGAGTGGAATAGATAGTGGTGGAGTACGTAAGTAGGGAAGGGAGTATACTGGTATGGTGATTGGTCTATTACTGCAAGTTTTGTAATAAGAAATGAAAATTTTGTCATGATATGGTCACATAGGTGTTATGGGACTTGTCACTACGATTTTTGCATGTTAATATTGATACCTCATGTTAATTCTATTGTTGGTGTGGGTAGCTCTTGGTTATTCTGTTGTTGGTGTGGGTAATGTGAGTTTGGTAAGTTTGGTGGTTGGACATGTGAGATTTGCAACAAAAGTTGTAGCTTTATGCAATATTGTATTTATTTTGGTTACTGATTGCTGGGGAGGTGTATGCAAATAAATGAAACAAGTGTAAGATTGATATTGGTTTTTAACATATAGTGCGTATCTATTTTGTTTATGTTTTTTTATTATGATTTATAAGCTTGACACATTTTGTGCTACTGACATTTTTTTCAATAAAATTCTTTGCTTATAAAAAAAAAAGGTTTTGGTATGATAGTGGCATACAGACAAATATTATTTGCTAAATATGAATTGATTTTAACTTAAAAGAAGTTAACATTTAAGCTCTTTATGGGGCAATGATTTATAGAAATAATATTTGAAATTGAATTATTCCTACTATGACAATGTTAAACATTCATATATTCATAATTACTAAAATTAAATTTGGATTCATAAAACAACTTAGTGTTTATCTGGGTAAAAAAAAGATTTATGAGATGTCATTCACTTGAGAAGAAATGAAATTTGCCCCCTTTTCCTTTTCAAAAATTGCTCCCAACTTACATTTAGATTATAAAATAAATTTTAATTTATTATAATGAATAAACTTAATTATTTTTATTCATGTTTAAAATATCATTTTCACTCTTTCACATTAACGTTTTTAAAAATTAATTTTACTAAATATAAAACAAACATCTCATCACTTAGACAAATATGGTATTAAATGCAAAATTACGAAATTACCATTTTTTGGATGATTTTTTTTATCTGCCTTGTAATTACTTAAAAACATGTTTATTGCCTGCATGAAATCAATCACGAATAATTTTTTTATTTTTTTTATTTTTTTACATTGCGTTATATATATATATATATATATTTATGGTCAAGATAGAAAACTCGAATAAAACACCTTTTAATAGCACTAAAAAATGGGAAAAGAAAAACTATACGATTGAAAATAGCATTGTTATTTAAACGAATTTTTATTATGTATTTGTGGATTATTATGTATTTATTATGTTGCTTAAATTTTAGGCTTACATATGAATTTAGTTCATGTAAGTTCACTTTTTTCAATTTTAGTCCTTATAATTTTTTTTTTCATTTTTAATCTTTGTAATTTCACATTTTTTTTTTAATTTTGGTCTTTGTAAATTTTATTGTTTATTTTTAGTCCCTATAAATTTACATAAGTTTACATTTTTTCAGTTTAATCCCTTAAAGAGCGAAATTACAAAGGTTAAAAATAAAAAAATAAAAATTTTAAAGGGATTAAAATTAGAAAATTGCAAACTTGCATGAACTAAAAATTAAAAAAAACTTACAGAAATCAAAATTAAAAAAATCTGAACTTATAAGAATTAAAAATAAAAAAATAAACTTACATAAAATAAAATTGAAAAAACACAAACTTAGATAGAATAAATTGATATTTAAACCTAAATTTTATAATATGTTGATGTTCACTGCATTATTTTACAATTATTACACGATAATGTAAAACTGGGACCCACAACAATAATGCGTCGAAAATGCTAGGCTGGCGTTACTTGGCTTGCCAGATCAGAACATGGGGTTTTCATTGACGTGTCCCACCAAACCCATTCTTGTTGAGTCTAATTTTTTAATACTCAACCAGTATATCAAATTGAAATCCATCTTATGATTTATTTATGATTTAAATATGTTTTAGTCCCTAATAAATTAGTGAATTTTATTTTAAATTTTTAATAAATTTTTTTGTTACGTTGAGTTCTTAATAAAGCAAAAATTTTATTTTTAATTCTTGTTATTTTGTTTTAATTCTTCTAATATATCTATTTTTCGTTTTTGTTTCTAAAATATATAGATCATTTGTTATGAGTCTCTATAAAATATTTTTCAAAAAAACTAATACAAAATAAATAAAATATTATAAGAACTCAAATAAAAAAATAAATACATTAGAATGACTAAAATAAAATAACAAGGACTAAAAACAAAAATTTTGTTTTATTAGGAATTCAACACAAAGAAATTTTTTATTAGGATCTCAAAATAAAATTTACTAATTTATCAGAGACCTAAAACATAATTAAGTCTTTATTTATTTATTTTTTAAATGAAACCAATCCTTTTCTGGATTCTAAACAAAATTAAAAATTGTAACAACTTATAACATTGTAAGGTAAGTAGTTGCAAATATAGGTAAAATATAAATAAATTTCTTAAATACATTTGAAGAAGGTTAAGTTAATTAATACTATAAGATTATTATATTAATTATCAAAATTATAAATTAAAATACAAAAATATGAATTCTTAAATCTTAACAATATTAAAATTAATTTAATTCATATGAAGTTACTTTAATTAATGATAACTTATAAATACTTATTATACTCAACATTAATTGTATAATGAAATTTGAATCTTATTTAAAAAATTAAAAGATGTAATACTATCTTTTGACTAAGAAAGTATCTAGAGAAAAATATTAATTTTTTTTAACATGAGTTCAGTACATGCATTTTATAAAATAAAATAAAATGTGATTGGACAAAATATATATATTATGATATTAACCCAATTTTAAGAATACGAATTCAAAGTTATATATTACATGAAGGTAAATGTCATGTAATATTAGGTTCCAATGTTCCATCTTGTGTTGTGAAAGATATTATACCCTTTTGATTCATGGAAAATACTGAAAACAAATAAACAACTTGTTCTGTTTTCCTTCTTCAAAGCGTTGCAGCTGCCCATAGTTGTTACAACTGATTGATCAGAGAAATAAAATACAAATTGACTTCATTGTAAAATTAAAAGAATTATCCATTTCACTAGATTTTTTGAGCTGAGTTGGTGGAAAATTTGAACGATCATTTTATTTAAATTTTAGAAGAAGAATGAATAGTTGATTTCCAAAACCGAAAGAGACAAAATGGAGACAAGAGAAATAAGCAAAGTTCGCATGATAAATAGGTGCTGAACGCTGATAAGTGGCTGCGGTGATGATAAATTGGCAGAACAACAAAATTGAATGAGTCTAATTCACACGCAAGTATGAGAGCGCTAGGTGCAGTGTATAGCGGGCTGGGGGAGAGAGAAACTGCACACCATTGACACCACATGTGCACCGTTTTAAATTTGGCATTACACTTCATTTAAAAACGTATTTTCTATTTTGGCTATGATAATGTGGCTTTTTGTCATATACTAGCTATACTCTTTCGTTATTGTCAGAGACTTATTTGGTGATATTTTTTCAGCAATGTCAGGGCCCCACCCCATCCTTCTAGAGAGATAAAGAATCCAAGGGTTTTTGCATTTACCAACTCATTGCATACCTATTCATGTGCGTGCTGCCACTTCAACTAGTATTCTAGGCCTAAATAAACCAGAATTTCGTATATTATGATTATAATATATAATATACATAATGCATGGTTGCATCCTAGATTTGAATTATTGCTGGAAAGGCATAATGAGAGTGAATGTATTTCCTCTGATCTAGTATGATTCATTTTTTTTTTTTTTAATAGCAGATAACATTGTACTAAATTTTTCTTTGCTGTTCAACATCTATTTGTTGGCTTTAATTTCAAGAATAATGTTTCTTTTTCTTCTTCCATTCATTATATTTGGGATGTGTAACAAGGCTGATTTCTCGTTAATAAAATGTTTTCATTTGCATATATATATATATAGGAGAAAGTGTTATCAAATTCGATTGTAATTTTTAATAAAATTTTTATTTATTAATTTAGTAAGCAATACCGACACTTATTTATGGGATTATATGTATTTTGAAGGTTTTATTTTTATTTTTTTTAAATGTAATGTTCTAGTGAAGAGTGGACATTCAACTAACAATGAAAAGTGGAGTGTGGAATCACTGTGGAGCAGCAATGGCCCCAGCCCCACTATGCCACTATCAAACCATCAATAATGTTTTTGCAAATGCTTGTGTAAGGCATAAAAGTGATGTTTTGGTGGCAAAAAAACGTGAAAGGAAGGCTCATTTTCATGCAAACGGCAAGTGGCGATGACTTATAAGAGAGTTGAATTAAATCCATGGTGCTATTAGCTTTGGAGAAGAATGTGCAACAAGGGCATGCAGACAGTTTAAAAGTAAAAGCATGTGAATGATGATGAGGCACGCCTTATATAGTCAAAATTGTCTTGACGAACTGCATAGAATAGAATAGAATCCAATACAAGCGAAGACAATTCATAAGACAACGCGTTTGCATGATTCCGTGAGAATTACCAATGAGACAACGACCAAGCCAAGACAAAAAAAAAAAAGTAGAAAGAAAAAAAGGGAATAGGAAGCATGGTACGTAGAAACAGCAGAAGAATGGTGAGTGATTGATGTGTTTAGCGATTCAAACGAAATTTTAGTTTCATTCCTGCAAGACGGGTTACAACTTACAAGGTCCTATTGGCTTGGTTTTGTATAAACTAATTTTTTTTTTTGATAAGCTAAGAATTTAACTAAACTAAATTTAAATATGTATAAAAAATATTTTATTTTAGATCAAACCATTTTCACGTCAATTTTTAAATCATTTTATGGATAAAATTATATTTAGTTCAACATTGGCTTGAATCTGGTTTTTAATTCAAAACTGATTTCAAATTTATTTTTAAAAATAAAAATTATTATAAAATGATCTAAAATCAATATAAAAGTAACTTTAAAATAAATTTTGTTAAAATGAATTTAAAATCGATTTTAGTTAAAAACTAATTTTAAAACCAGCTTAAAACAAAAACTAATTTTTAATTTATCAAAACCGAATTTTAAAACTTAAATATGACCAAACTATTTATTAAAAAATAAACTAGTTTTATTAAAAAAAAATTAATAGCTATTTTAGATTTTTAAGTAGGGAGTCGTTTGGATTTTGATTTGATCTAATTTAATAACCATTTAATTTGGTAATAGTCCTACCGTTAATGAACAAGACTTTAATTTTTAGGTTTTACTATCACTGATT
This sequence comes from Pueraria montana var. lobata, assembly GCA_026413185.1. NCBI lineage: Eukaryota > Viridiplantae > Streptophyta > Magnoliopsida > Fabales > Fabaceae > Pueraria > Pueraria montana. Next base: position 66,748,378 of record CM048647.1, on the reverse strand, counting down.
TTTTTAATCACTTTTGACTATTTTTTTTATTTATATATCATTTTAAAAGTTTAAGATAATACTGAATATATCCACACACAAAAAAAGATAATACTAAATACTGTTTTTAATTATATTTTTATCTTAAAACATTAATTATATTATTATTGTGATTTTAATTAACCAAAAAGATAGTTATAAGGAAGATAGATATCTGTCAAAAAAAAAAAGGAAGATAGATAAAAAAAAATTAAGGATTTATTGATAAATTTAATATACATTCTTACATATTAATTATATTTTTTATCTGTGCTAAAAAAATTTAAACGACAAAAAATATAAATAATATATTATTATATATTGATATATGTTGTTATGGTATTTAATGAAACTAATAATACGTGAATGATTAAAACTCGTTATGATAATATACTATCATTATTCAAAAAATAACAATACTAACTTTTTACAATTACAATGATTAAAATTAATTTCAAAAGATGAAGTGGTAGGTATAAGTGTAAAGTGTCCTAACAAAAAATAAAAAGTGCAAATTAGTACCGAAATGGATCTTAAAAGAGAATCTTTTTTTCTTTTTATCAGTCTTAAAAGAGAATCAATACTTCACGTCACGTAGATCAATCTTGTCTTGTTTTGCTATTTTATTTTATTTTTTTTATATGATGTTTGCATATAATATAATGCTGTTTGAGATTTTTTATTTTTATTTTTAAAGACGGGTTTGTTAAGCCACGCATGAACTGTGACCCACACAAGCGCAGGATGTTCAGGTGGCATTTGCCCCAGGGGATAGTCAATTATTGGATTTTGATATTTACACCCCCTGATTAATAAGTATGCTTTCTTCTTCTTCTTTTTTTAACCAAAATACTCTTTTATATAAATGGTTAATTTAATCCTTAAATTTGTATATTCCTGCCATTTTAGTCTCCGAATAGGAAAAACTCAAATAAGTCTATGAATTTAGAGTTTCATTTAAGTCCCCAAAATTAATCATTTTTTCTCATTTTGGTCTCTAATCCAGAAATTTAAGTGATAATAATAACGCGAGTTTATGGACTAAAATGAGAAGAAAAAAAAGTTAATTTTAAAAACTTAAATGCAACTCTAAAAAAATTCATAAATTTATTTGAGTTTTTCTTAATTTCAAAAATTAAAATGATAGTGAGTTACAAATTCAAGAACTAAATTGGTCATTTACTCAAAACCATACAAACCCTATTTTTATACCCTATCTTGATTATTTTTTAAATTCTATTTTTGCATCCCATTTTTATACTGTTTGAATACTATCTTGCACTGCATCTTCATTATTCTTTAAATGTTATTTTTTGTATTTCATTTTTATTATTCTCTAAACCCTTTACAATTATTTTCACTCTCACTCTTTTTCTCTATAAAAAATATTTTTTCCATAATTTCAGCTACTACATTGAATATGCGTAATACATGGTACGTGATACTTTATTCGTTGACTACATAACTCGCAACGTAATACGCGAGTTTTCTCTCAAGGTGAACATTGTATGTTTTCATTAATTTTATATATGATAGTTTGTGTGTTTTCTTCTACGTAACATCATGTCTCAAGTACATTCTAATTTGGTTTTTAATATTATCGAAAATTACTTTTCAGAAAAAAAAAACATTTATTTTGGAAAGTAATTTTTTTTTTAGGAGAAGAAAGCTAGTATTATTCAACGGAAGAAGAAATTTGTACATCAGAGTCAACAATGAGGTCCAACTGGTAAGGAACCTCCTCAGCCCAGCATTTGTCTCCTAGAGTAAAAGCTAAAGAAGCAAACCCGTGTTGCTTTATTACCTTCTCTTCTTATAAAATGCATATCACAATTGCTAAGTACTTTGCAATATGCAATGATACCAACAAAATAACTCCTATCTGAACAGTAACTACTATTCAATTTATTTACAAATTGGAGGCAATCAGTCTCAAGGATTACATTCATGAAGCAAAACTCTCGAGCAAGTTGAATAGCCCACCGAAAACAAAGAGCTTCTGCTATTTTTGGCATATAAACCATATTCACAGCTCGTGTTGCTGCCCCAAGAACTTCTCCATTATGATCCCTTGCAATGAACCCCATACCCGAGCCTTTATGCTTGATCACAGATGCATCAAAGTTGATCTTGATGTAATTCTCATTTGGCCTCTTCCAAACAGTTTGGCTGAGATTGCTCCTGCGCATCTGTGATGGGAATATCCAGCTTTTGATTATTTGCCTTTGAGAGAACATGTTGGAAAGGCATAATCCTACCATTGTGCAGCAAGTTATTGCGGCTAAACCAGATTGCCCAAATGATGTTAAATATATCAGATACAACAGTATTATCCGCATGTTCAAGAAAATGTCTTAACCACTCCTTAAAAGAAATCACCTGTCTACTTTTAACACGAATGGATAGATGTGAGCCAAACCAAATCCTGGCTGATTCCGGGCAGGTTATAGGCGCATGCTCAACTGTTTCATTCTCATATCCACACCTCAAACACACTGGATCAATGTCAATTCTGCGCCTGCATAGATTCATAGCTGTTGGCAGTGAGTTTAAGCAAGATCTCCATACTAAGTTTTTGCATTTTGGTGCTGAATTCACCTTCCAAATCTGCTTCCAAATTGGGTCTTGAGGTTGTCTTGTCGATTCCGCTTCCTCCCCATACAATGAATTGGCCAAATGATGCCCTGACTTAACTGTGTATTTCCCATCCTCACTATATTGCCATACCAGCATATCAGGTTCATCAAAGTGGCGAAGGGGTAATGACACAATAGAAGCAACAGTGTTTGGTTAAAACAACTGCTGCAGAAGCTGCACATTCCATTCTCTCCTTTCAGCAATAATCAATTCACTTACTGTCAAATCTGGTCCGATATTGGTGACGTCTATCTGCAGTGACTTTCACATTTTCTCCAGTTCCAATATGGCAGTAGCTTCCTACTTCCACAATCCACCGCGCTGCCTGCATACTCAACCAAGAATAGTTGGGTTTATAGCCCTTTAGCGCATCAAGAGGGGTTCCTGGCGGGTAGTACCTGGCTCTGTACACCTTGGCCAACAAAGAGTCCCTATGCAAAATGAGCCTCCACCACTGTTTTGCGAGAAGAGCCATGTTAAAAGCTTTAATATAACGAAAACCCAATCCTCGTTGCTTCTTGCTCTTCGTTAGTTTGCTCCAACTTAACCAATGGATCTTTCTTCCTTCAATATTACCACCCCAAAAGAATTTTGCTGTCATGCTCTCAATTTCCTTACATAACTTCATTGGTAGCTCAAAGCACCTCATCACATAAGTAGGAATTGATTGAACATTGGATTTGATAAGTATCTCTCTTCCTGCTCTAGAGAGTGCCTTCTCCTTCCACCCCTTTAGCTTCTTCCAAACACAGTCACGAACAAATTTGAACACTTGGGTTTTGGATCTTCCCACTAACGTAGGCAATCCCAAGTATTTCTCATGGGCTTCTACTGCCTTAACTCCCAGAAGAATAGTCAGCTCATTGAATCTAATACTAGGCACATTGCGGCTACATGAAAGCTCGGATTTGTTCAAGTTAACCTGTTGGCCAGAGGCTTTCTCATATCTCCTGATGATAGACATCAAGGTACTGACTTCCTCTCTTGTTGCCCGCATGAAAATGATGTTGTCATCTGCAAAGAAAAGATGGGATATATGTGGGGCTCCATGACAGACTTTAACTCCATGCAACATCCTTTGCTCTGTGCCTAATTGAATCATTTTAGAAAACACCTCAGCACACAAAATGAACAAATAAGGGGAAAGTGGGTCACCTTGTCGCAGTCCCTTTTGTGGATGAAACTCTTGATGAGGTTGACCATTAACAAGGACTGAGAACGTTACAGTGGTCACGCAGCGCATAATGAGATCAACCCACTGCAAAGGAAACCCCGTCTTCAAAACACTCTCCAAGAAAGGTCATTCTACTTTATCATACACTTTGGACATGTCAAGCTTGATCCCCATCACTCATTTCCTTCCTGAAATTCGCTTCTTCATGTAGTGGAAACACTCAAAAGCCATTAGAGCGTTATCTGTAATCAACATTCCAGGCACGAAAGCACTTTGAGCCTCACCTATTATATTTGGCAGAATTGTCTTCAGGCGATTTGCTATAGTCTTCGTGACCAGTTTGAAAAGGACATTACATAGGCTTATCGGCCTCAGTTCACTAGCATGAGAAGGTTTCTTCACTTTTGGTATCAAGGCAATGAGTGTTTTGTTTATGACAGTTGGATCTCCCCCCTCATTCAAAATTTGCAGAACTGTCCTGGACACATATGCTCCAACAAGGTTCCAATAGTGTTGGTAAAATAGAGCTGGGGTGCCGTCAATGCCTGGAGCTTTAGTGGGATGCATCTGTTGCAGTGCATCATACACCTCTTGCTGAGTAAATTCTGCATTCAAAACTTCACGCATTTCCTTAGTTACTCATCCTTTCACCAGGTTAGTTGCCTCCTCAATGCCTGTAGGGTCAGAACAGGTAAAAAAATGTGCTATTGTTTTTTGTTAAAGCATAATCTCGAAAATTATTTTTCATAATATATATATATATATATATATATATATATATATATAAATAAATGATCAAATTAAATCGGTGTAACTTAAACAACTATTACACCATTCAATAACTTTCAACTGAATGATGTTTTCTTAAAACTCACCGTTGGATTGAAAGTTCTTTCACATAGATCATGTATACAAAATTTCAAATTAATTCAAAATTATTTGCTACCCCATTCATATAGATTAAAATTGACGTAATATAAACTTTTCAAAATATACTAAAATATGAATCATTTGATTACCTTCTTATTGTTGTTCAATTTTGACAAAATTTGACACAAATAATCTTGGTAATATGTAGATATAATTCAACGGTTGGATCAATAAAAATTTCATTTTATATCAAGTTATTAAAATGATGTAACTTTTTTAGTTATATATATATATATATATTACTTTTTTTTATCCCTCCTCATATATATATATATATATTACTTTTTTTTTATTTTTTTTTCTCGTTACAAAATCTGTAACATGCGTTTTCAGTTCCCATTGTTGTCAATAGGATAAATCGTAAGTTAATGATTGGACCTTTGTGTACATATTAATTTTACCACAAATTGTACATGTGACTTGAAATAATACTTGTGCACGAGGACCCATGTTGCGAATTGAGTAAACTACCGTTTTAGTTTACGAAGGTGTATAGTAGTGTTATATTAGTATTTAAAACAAAGAAAATTTTAAATAAGTTTCTAAAAGTGTAATATGATAATTATATTAGTCTAAATTTTTAAAAAAAATATATGACTTAAATTATAATAATAACATATATTTAGAAACCAAAATGACAATAAATAATTAAGTTTTGGGACTTAGATGAAATTTCAAGAACTAATTTGAAAATTTCTTGATTTTAGGGATTAATGTAACATTGCTGACACTTTCAATGACAAAAATAGTGGTTTACTCGTTACAAATGATACAATTGTTTCTAAGACTTCTAGTTGAGCTTGTAGACACATTTTGGGTAAGGAAACAGAATCAAAGGCTAATTGTTATAGTTTATAGCTTCACATTCCTTCTGACAGCTGCATCCCTTATGACTGATTGTTGAATGGGAGAGACAGAGAGAGGGAGCGGCTTAGTTTCTTGATCGTTGAATGAGAGAAAGATTTAGGGGGTCGGTAGAGAAGAGAAGCTGGTGGAGGAAGGGAGGTGAGATGAGAATGATTAAAAAAATTGTTTCGAAAGTTTGTTAAAAACATTTAATTACACCAATTTCAATTAAAAAATAAGTTATTTTTCTAAACTGTCTTTTATTGAAATTTGATATCAAGAATAAAAAAAGTTATTGAAATTAAAACTCCTATTAAATGAAAGATATTTTAGAAATGATCTTATTAAATGAACTAAAATTAGTTGAGATTTGTTTATATTTAAATCCTAAATTTAAGTCAATTTTTTACTTATATTTAAAGTTGGAGGGAGTAAATTAAAAGGGTACTATTTATCATTTGCCTAATGGTTAAATAACCTTTGGTCTCTATAAAATAAGGAGATTATAATTTTAGTCCTTTGAAGATTTTTGTTTTGATTTTAGTTCTTTAAATATATATATATATATATATTTTTGTTTTAGTCCTTGATGTCAAGTAACAATGTTAAAAATTAAAAGATTAAAATAAAAAATACTTTATTTTATAGGAATAAAAGGTTATTTAAGTCTTTGCCAAATTATTTTAATACTGTTGGGCCTTTACACCAACAAGGTTATCAATTATCAAATCCAATTAGCAATGGAAAAAAAAAAAAGGTTGTAGCCCATTTTATTGCTTTTAAATTTTAATGGACTCAAAACGAAAAAAGCTTTGGTGTTTTCTGAACAAATATACTAGTATTCATTTCCGCTCCAACTTCCAAGAAGACTGCGCAATCGCGTATCCTTATTGGCTACATACATTGCCCGTTTTTACTTTCGCAGTATTGTATTGGTCAGACTACTTATTTTTTCTCCGGTGACTCCTTCGCCACCCCACTCAAATTGAACCATGGCGTTGTACGTGCTCTCGCGTCGTTTATCAGCTGGATCCAACTCAACGACGCTCCTCGCCTTGCGTTTTGCTTCCTCTTCCAGATCCTACTCCTCTTCCTTCAGGGAAGAAAGAGACACCTTCGGACCCATTCAAGTTCCCTCCGACAAGTTCGTTTTCCTTTCCTTTTCCACTTCCTCTTTTTAACTATTTATTATCTGATTGTGTTGTGTTTCTGCACTGCTGTTAGATTATGGGGAGCACAAACTCAAAGATCGTTGCAGAACTTCGATATCGGTGGCCCCCGCGAACGCATGCCCGAACCAATTATTCGCGCTTTTGGCGTCTTGAAGAAATGCGCTGCTAAGGTTCCATTAATATTTTCACTTCTTCTACTTGGCACTATAATCATTTTCTAACTTATTGTTATGTTAGGTACTTTGGTCGTGGACTTCAACCTATTAAATTGCCTTTTGATTATTATTCTATTCTATCCTCTTTCAATTGATTAATTGTTGTATTAATGCAGGTGAACATGGAGTATGGTCTTGATCCCAATGTTGGAAAAGCGATAATGCAAGCAGCACAAGAAGTTGCCGAGGGAAAACTAAACGACCATTTTCCTCTCGTTGTATGGCAAACTGGCAGTGGAACTCAAAGTAACATGAATGCTAACGAGGTTAGTGCTTGCTTCTATTATTTTTGAGCTGCACCAAACCTGAAGGTTCTGCATACAAAGATATTATAGCTCACAACTAAGGATCTTAGATTAGTGTACTTATGATAATAAATATTCATCTTCATTGAGTTATTAGATAGATAATTCTTCACAATTGTATTTAAGACTTGAGAATCCATTTTGTTTTTTCGATAGAATATTTCTGAAGTAGTAGGTTCGCAATTTCTGTTTTTGTCCATACTGCGTGGATACTCTGACTTTCATAACCCTTTTGTCCAATCGCACTGCAGTGACCTATTATTAAAAAGAAAGTTTTTCTGAACTTTTCAGGTTATTGCAAACCGAGCAGCAGAGATTCTTGGCCATAAGCGTGGTGAGAAGTTTGTGCACCCAAATGACCATGTCAATAGATCGCAGTCTTCTAATGATACATTCCCAACTGTAAGCCTCTTATAATTATTCCCAAATTTTTTATTGAATTGGCTCATTATCTATGTAGTGTAATTCCTGATAAACTCTTTCCTATGCTTTGTTTACCTACTGTTCTGATATTGTTTAAAATATTGATTTCTTTCTAATCTGTATTTGTTTACTTCTTTCCAGGTAATGCACATTGCTGCTGCAATGGAAGTAAACTCAAGACTAATCCCCAGCCTGAAAACGTTACATGGTACACTAAACTCAAAGGTTTGAAATCTAGTCCATACTTTTAGACTAGTTATGGTATTTTGGATAGATTGAAGTCCCCCTACTGCCATCTTGTGAGTCGTGATATCTTGGTTAGAGAGGATTTTGAGTGATTTGCATTAGACCTAACATGTTTTTTCCATGCTACATTGAAATCTGTGATATAAATGTGAGAATTCTGGTGAGTTGATATATTCTTCAGTCTTTATGTAATTATCTTATGGTTTTGGGCTTCTGGCTCTTTTACCAGTACTAGTACCGTCAACACAGGGCTCCCTTGGTTGTATTATAGCTTGATAAAATTTTCTAGTTATATTATAAGTTTGTGGTTAAATCTGGCTCTTTATCTCAATTTTCCTTTTGGGCTACCAAGTATGCAATTTGCATTTGGAAATATCAATGAGTTATTATGACAGAGAACATGTTAGGAACCTTTTAACTTTGATAAAATACAGAGCCTCTAAGGTGGAATTTTATAAACTGAAAGTGTTTGACTTTGTAATTGATTTTCTTTAAATGGTTTTTATCATTGTTTTCGTTTTGTCAGTTTTAATTTATTTTTTGCCTCTTCTTTTTAAAAAATACCAGTCAATTGAATTCAAAGATATTGTCAAGATTGGACGCACTCATACTCAAGATGCAACACCTTTGACTCTTGGACAAGAGTTTAGTGGGTATACTACACAAGTAAGCTTGCTTATGTTTGGCTTATGCTGTTTTGTATTTTAAGTATCATTGGTGTTGGATTGTACTATCATGACAGTTTGTGGGGAGTGATTTCTCATTAATCATTACTTTTTCCTCTATCTGCAGGTGAAGTACGGTATTGATCGAGTAATTGGTACTTTGCCGCGCATGTATCAGGTTAGAAACTCAAGTACAAACATTAACTGCTTGTTCTTCACTATTTGCTTTTTGGGTTCTGACTAAGCAGAGATGTTACTTGAACAGCTTGCCCAGGGTGGTACAGCTGTAGGGACTGGATTGAATACAAAGAAGGGGTACGTATGTTTTTGATAGCTAAGTAGTGGTTATATATTTTCTTTTTGTAACATTTCAGTGTGTTGTTTTATTTTTGTAAGTTGCTATTTGATGTCTACCAAAATGAATTTGATGGCAGATTTCTTTTTCATTCTGTTTGGCTTATTATTCCATTTGGTATGAGATTTTCATCTAGCATAGTCTATTTTCTTACTATCATACCAAAAAGGAATGGACATTGCCTGGACTGATGAGCATGCTCATTTTCCACCATTGATTTTAATTTATTATGGATGTAATTGTTGAAAATTAGAAATTTTCTCTACCCTCTAGAGATCTTATGGATATTTGTTTTATTATGAAAATAAATATCACAGGCCTGCTGCCGTTTTAGGCTGAAGAAAATATGTGGTTTAACGTTAAAAGAAATAAATTTGGATAAACAGTTATAATTTTCTGGATGAAATTCAGGTTTGATGCCAAGATAGCAGCAGCAGTAGCCGAGGAAACAAATCTGCCTTTTGTTACAGCTGAAAATAAGTTTGAGGCCTTGGTTTGTTGCTAACCCCCACGCCCTCTTGTATTTAATATGTCATATGTTAGTTCACTACATTAGCTTCTTTCATTGAAGCTGCTTTGCATGGAGCAAAACATTGGCTTGCAGCGTGTTAATGCTCTCCTTTTGCAGGCTGCCCATGATGCTTTTGTTGAAACTAGTGGAGCCCTTAACACTATTGCGGCTTCTTTGATGAAAATTGCTAATGATATACGGTTATTAGGAAGGTAGGTTGCTAGTTATATGAAACTGATTGACGAATTGCTTTTTTATGTTCAATAGAAAATTATTCATATTCTTTTATGGGTTTTCTTAATGCTTTCCTATTATAGTGGTCCACGCTGCGGTCTTGGTGAACTCATTCTTCCAGAAAATGAACCAGGAAGCAGTATTATGCCTGTAAGAGCCTCATGCTGACTGAATTTGTATTTATATTTGTTACACAAACGAGCTGTTTTCATGTTACTTGCTATAGTTCATTATTTTATTTGCCTTACAATTGGAATTTGACTCTAAGCCACATCCTTATTCTATTTCAGGGTAAGGTTAACCCTACCCAGTGTGAGGCTTTGACAATGGTGTGTGCACAGGTAGACATCAATCCACTTCATTTTATTAAAATACTTTAACATTATGACTATTGGAGTACTGATTAGCAAGCAGTTTCTATGACTTGTAATAAAATCGTACAGTTTGAATTTTATGGTGACTGGCAATTTCTGAATTGGTATCATGATCATGAATTTCAGGTCATGGGAAATCATGTTGCAGTTACAGTGGGTGGATCAAATGGTCATTTTGAGCTCAATGTGTTCAAGCCAATGATTGCCAGCTGTCTCCTGCATGTATGTTTTATATATATATATATATATATATATATATATATATATATATATATATATATGTGTGTGTGTGTGTGTGTGTGTTGTGTTATTTCTAATTTATCAATCAGATAGCGTGGAACTTCTGACTAGCTGTTAATTTGGTTCAAATTTTTTGTGCGAAATTATAACAGCTAAAAGCTTATTTAGAGAGTACTCTGGCTCTTAGAATAATATTATCAAAAGGAAACTTAATTCTTTTCTATATACTAATACTTGGGCTTTTAAACTGGTCCAAGCACACATGGTGCATACAGAGATGGTTCAAGAAGCACTAACTAAGCTTGTTATATGGGAGCATAAGTTAATTTGTATACTGTTCCTCTGTCAGATTGGCATCAGAAAATTTATGGTACAAGTCAGGTGGACTTGGCTGGAAAGTTAGATGCTCTTCGCTATTCAGTAAAATAGGAAATGGGGATGGAAGATACTTTAGATACCATTATGTTTTATGATTTTTTTTTCTCCATGCTTCTTATGTCTGTTGTGATGACACGGTAGAAAAAAGAAGATAAAAAGCTGGGGTGTGTGCAATATTAGACACCACATTGGCTTTTATGTTATTCCAAAATTTTGCAATATAAAATAATATATCCTACTACATTACCTAAAACTGAAATGCTTAGTCTTTATTTTGATTATGATAGTCACTAAGACTGCTTGGAGATTCATCTGCTTCCTTTGAAAAGAATTGCGTGAGAGGTATTCAAGCAAATAGGGAAAGAATTTCAAAATTACTGCATGAGGTGAGTTGTTGACTTATTTGAAACAAATCTCAAATGATGCCAAATGTTAGATTTACATCCCTATACTAATTTACTGTGTTTCACTTTTAATTCACCTTGCAGTCACTGATGCTCGTCACATCCTTGAACCCAGTAAGCTTCCTCTTGTCTACTCCTGTAACTTCCTAATTTTCACATTTTTTTAAACTGAATTTAATTTAATTTGTCTGTTCCAGAAAATTGGTTATGACAAGGCAGCAGCAGTTGCCAAGACAGCCCACAAAGAGGGGACTACTCTTAAGGTGATGATGCCTGTTTGTCTTGCTTATTTTGACCTCTTTTTGTAAATATTAAATGGCATATATTAATTCTTAACTAATTAAATTTAAGAAGCATATTCTTTATACAAGCTTGCAGAACCATTTCAACTCTTGTATCGGTTTCTGTCATTAATAGTTGTGATGTTTATATGAATGGATTGATTCGTTAATAATTTGTGCTTTTCGTGGATGTCCAATAAATTTTGGCTAAATATCGAAATTGAAATTATTGTTTAGGAAGCTGCATTGAAACTCGGAGTGCTGAGCTCTGAAGATTTCGACAAGCTTGTGGTACCTGAGAAAATGCTTGGACCATCTGATTGACTGGCTCGTAATGTTTTGTTCTAATAATTCCTTGTTTCATCATCGGCTACATTGAGGTAGTATTTTTTAGCCACACCCGTTGATTGGTTTGAGAAATGGCAATCCAATGAACAATAATTTGGTTTTCTCAGTTGATATTCGTGAGGGAAGAGCTCTTCCAAATTTGTAACGAGACAATGTATTGCAGAAATTTACTGACCCAAATAAAGGGAAAATTTTTATTTATTGTTTGAGTAATATTTCCTATGATTTCTGGATTGTAAATTTCAATTAATAGAGTTATTAGTTTTTACATAGTTCTTCTTGCTTAGGCGATGAATCTGTGTCTGTGATAAAGAAGGGAAGGAGAGGTAAAACGGGTGTTTAATAATTTTTCTATAGTTAAATAAATCTTAGGTTCGCTGTCATTTTTATTTTCGGTTCATGTAATGTGTTTTTTTAATAGTATTTTGTAAAAAGATACATAATAATATTATTAAAGCTAAAGTACATTGCATATGCTGGTGCGAAATTGCTGATTTTAAGCTTTAAATATGTTTGGTACCTGGGTTGCAACTTTTGAATGCTACAATGTAACTGAAATTGTATGCTGATGAAGTGGATGTAATAAGAGGGGAGCACCTAAAAGTGGAACACAGGAATATCATAAATTTGTTATGGGATTGGTGGGGTGGGTTTCTTAATTTCATTGAGATGGGTATGGGTTCTTTTTTTTGATAGGGGAGGCGCTTTTGTTGTAAGATAGTTGGGTTTGCAACTTGTAACTCTTGGGGATAGCATGAACTTCATATCTGATGTAAATTAAAGTCTAATCTGGGCACAACTTGTGTTCATTCTAAGGCTTTTTATGCAAAATCATGGACATAGCTTTGAGTAATTTTGTGTAAAGTTTTTTACGTAATTTTGTAATAAAAAAAACTTTTATAATTATCACACCCAAATAAGTTAAAATTTACTTCTAATTAAAAAAGTGCTTTTTATGATTTTAACCAAACATAAAACAATTTTTACTTATATAAAAATCACTTAAAAATAAATCATTTTTTTTAAAAACACTTTTTTTAAGTCTAAACCAATAGACCCAATATTACTATATATTATATAGGCGCTTTTTGTATTAAAAACAATTGCAATGATTGTCATAGTTTATTTTTCAATAATTTTCTAACTAAAAGTAATTATTACAATATTTTTCATCTTTGAATTTTGGGAGAAAGTAAAAGAATCAATCAAGAAAAAATAATTAAAAAAATGTCGAACCAACCCAAAAAGTTCGCAACACGTATAGGGCCAAGCTTGTGCATCAGGTTAGAAGAGCGGATTACATTTGGGCCTTTTTAACCTAACTTGTGGCTTGCATTGTGCTGACACTGTTAATCATTGTTGAGATAAAATTAACCATAATTATGATACTATTAATCACATATCAATAATTATATACAATCATGTTATTTAGGCCAAATTTTTTTTTTGGGAACCCTAGTATCCCTTGGTCGATAGCCAAGGACCAATTCTTCGAGGTACTAAGATCTATTTAGGGGTTGATCTCTCCCAACAGATATTTTTCATACACACTGGTCAGTAGGGGTGCTCATAATTTAGTTTTCCCAATAACTATAACTATAACTACCAAATAACTAAATTGTAAATAGTTATTATAACTATAACTATAACTAGTTTTATATAACTAATTATGATTTGGCATAACTAGTTATTATTTTTAAAAACTAGTTATATAACCGGTTATGAATATATAACCAGTTATATAACCAATTATATTTAAAACTAGTTTTATAACCTAAACTAGTTATATAACCACATGAGGATTCTTCCTATTTACTAGTTTTATAGCCCCAGTAAGAGGATTTCATATGCACAGAACGATGACAAGCAAAAACAAGCGTAGGTCTGATATACCCTTCATCAACGTCGGAAGGTTTGTCTTTCTCACCTTCTATCATTACTATATGTATTTAAAGAAGCAATAACAAACATTAACATTTAAGGATTATATTATGAATTTATTTGTTAACCACTGTAAATATGAAAAAATTATTTACCTCATATCAATACTATACATGAAAAAATTCCAGTTAATGACATGCGAGGAGAAAAAAGAACAAATTAAGAGGGTATAAACTGCATAATTTAATGAAATGATAATGAGATTTAAAGCTATTATTAACTTTAATAACCAGTTATAACTGGTTATTAACTATAACTATAACTATAACTATTTTTAACTAGTTAAATAAACCAAATAACTACATTTTAATTTAATCAATAAAACAATTATACTTTTATAACTAGTTTTAGCTAACTAGATATTTTATAACTAGTCAGTTACAATTATCATTAACTAGTTTCATAACTAATTAATTTGAGCACCCCTACTGGTCAGGTATCGAATCCCTAACTACATGCTTAAGGGACAAGGTTATCTACCAACCACGTCATACCATGTTAGTTATTTAAGCCTAATTTGGATAAGCTTCATCTTAAACACTTATAGAGAAAAAAAATAAAAAAAAATTGAAATAAACTTTTTCAATAAATTAAAATTAACTTATACATAAATTAAAATAAACTTTTTGGAGAAGTTAAAAATATTTTTTTTTTCCTAAAATGTTTATTTTAATTTATTCATGAGCTAATTTTAATTTATAAAAAAATTATTTTATTTTATTTTAAATTACTTATTAAATAAAATTAATTATATTTATACATATAATTAACATTTGTTCGATGAACGTCAGCTGTATAATTCCCATATATTTTTTTTCCTTTTACAATTATTACACGAGAATATAAAATTGGGACCCCCGACAATAATGTGTCAAAAATGCCAGGCTTGCGTTAATTAGCTTGCTAGATCAGAACATGGGTGGTTTCATAACTTTCATTGACGTGTCGCACCAAATGAGTATTTCAAATTGTACATCTTACATTCATCTAACAATAGTGTAAAACTTGTGAGTATTGTCCCCGCTAATTTATGTAAATAAATAGTGTTTCCACAACATAAAATTTTTAGATTCACCACTGTTCTTTACTACGTAAAAAGAGGTTCTTTACTATCTGACTATGCAAATATTTTTTTGTTCTAAGATTTTCTCTTCATCCCTTATCTTACTATTTAAATTTTTTCATTTCTTTTCTAATTTAAACGAATTTACTTCTCTCATCTTCGATTTCTTGAAAATAAATTATCTTGATCTTTTTTAATTATCTTTATTTCTTTTAACTTGTATATTGGTTTAAATTCCAAATAAATAAGATATATTTAATATTCTTTTATAAATAGAAAAAATAAGTCATACACTGATAGGTAAAGTAATTTTATACTGTTATCGAATCACAAATAACGCATTTGACATATATTATGTGTTATTTGTGAAAGGATATTAAATGTTGACACATTTTGACTTTTTATGTTGACAATTATGTTTAATATTCTTTTAGGAACCCCTCCCTCAAGACCTTTGTCTTTATATATGAGAAAAAAAAGAAAAAAAATTAAAAAAAAAAAAGATTTTAGTTGATATGTGCTTAATTTCTTTCTATTAGTGGATCCTATATCTAGTTTTACACATAAATTTAATAATAAATATTTTTATTAAACTTATTATTGATTAAATAATTATTTATTAGAAGTTAGATATGTAAATAATTTTGTAAAATTTTTTTTTTGCCCCCCTTTAATACACTCCTAGATCCATCCCTGTTTAAGAATAAATTTATTAAATTTTATCTAACTCATTTGATATATATTTACTTTAATTATATAATATTGTTGCCATTCAAAATATGCTAGCTTGAATTATGTTAGCCAAAAAGATAAAGCTGGGGGTTTAGATAAATAGTTCAAATAGATAGCCGACTTTGGTCATCTAAGATATGTTGAGTAAGATTTTTTCGGCTAGTTATTAGGAATTCAAAATGCAAGATTTTACCGAAGATAAAGTGTGTGTTTGGTTAACTGTTTGAACCCACGTTCAACGGAAAAACACGAGTTCCAAGACACAAAAGCAAAAGTAATATGAGAGTAGTTTTTTTTAACGGCCGTTACGTTGAACGTAACTGGTTCCCAAACACATCCAAAAGATTTGGCAACGATCGGTTGCAATTGGCAAATCCAAAAATAAGGGAAGCCTGATCACGGTTGCTAAGAGATTATCCCAGAAGCGTTCACAAGTTGAAGCTAGTTCCTGAAAAATAGGAACGGAGAAGGGGTAGTGGGGCATGCCTTAGCAACAATGGGTAGCCGAAATAGGCTTAGCTTAGCCGAATTAGTTATGGATTAGTCAGTTGTAATTGGACGTGGCCTGAGGACACGATCTGGGGCAGTTAGTTGAGCTTTTTAGTATAAATTCATGCTTCGGATATGTGTAAAGGACCTTCAACCAATTAATCAAAAATCGCATTTATCTTCCAGTTTAAATTTCTTGCCGAATTTACTGCTTTCCGGGTTTAAATTTTGTTATGTTCTTTATCTTTTAAACTTAATTTTGAATTTCAATTATTTGCACATTCAATCGAGTGTTTTATTTAGTTACTCGAGGACCCATTTCAAAATCAAAAGGCAGATTTCCCCTTTTGATAGTTTCAAATTGTTTGATATCTCATTCGAATTTTGGAATCGTGTTGGAGCTTAGTCAATCAAAATCCATTCGGCTAACTTAAACCAATTCACGCGACAACAAATATGAATATTTTTCTACATTTTTTTAATATATAATTTATTATAATTATAAAATTTACATATTGAATTGATACACAATAAAATACTAACTAGTAAACAAATAGATACTTATGAAAGAAAAAGTATTCACTTTAATTAATTGTATATACACTCACAGGCCATCAGTATTATTATTATATATATATATATATATATATATATATATATATATATATATATATATATATATATATGTTATACTCAACTCTAATGATGGTTTATAATAATTCACTAATACTAATATAAATAGTCTATATATAGAGAGAGATCAAAAATAGAAAAGTTTGTTGAATATATTTATTCCATGATTTTCGATATAATTCTATTGTAATTTTTAATAAATATTTTTATTTATAATTTATTAAACAATACCGGAGGTACTTATTGACAGGATTATATGTATACTTTGAAGGTTTTATTTTTTAAAATGTAATGTTCTAGTGAAGAAGAAAGGACCTTTAACTAACATTGAAAGCGAAGTGCGTGCGGAATCAGTGTGGACTGTGGAGCAACAATTAATGGCCCCATTTGGTCACTATCAAACCATCAATAATGTTTTTGCAAATGCTTACGTAAGGAGGTAATAAGGCATAAAAGTGAAGTTCTGGTGGCGAAAAACGTGAATGGAAGGCTCATTTTCATTTTCAAGCAAACGGTAAGTTAGCGATGAGTTGTAACTTGTAAGAGTACTTGAAATCAATCGTGCTATAATTATGTTTGCTTTGGAGAAGAGAAGAATGTGCATTGAGGGCATGCAGATTGCAGACAGTTTTGAAGTAAAGCATGTGAGTGTGATGATGAGGCGCGCATTATGTAGTCAAAATTGTCCTGACAAACTGCATAGAATACAAGCGAAAGACAATTCATAGGAATAGGTGTTTGCATGATTCCGTGCCAATTATTAAGACGTCAGTTGAGTATTTGCAGCTAAATAAAACTATGTATGATTTGTGTTTATAAAGTATATATAATTTTTTAGGTGGGCAAGTTTATGTTATTGACAATTTTAACATGTCATCAGTGTTTTAAGAACCGGACCGATCATCGAACCGGTCGAGGTACTGGGTTAATGGGTCATTGGTCGAATCGGTGGGTCACTGGTCGGACCGGTTTGACTCGATATATATTAAAAAATTAAAAAAATATAATAAAGCTAACATAATTTAATCATTTAACACTTCAAATTTTAAATTATTGTCATTATAAAGTACCTAATATTCCAACTAAGAAATAACAACCAATAATCATGACAATACAAGTCCATAAATAAGTTTCATACATAAAAAAAATAAAAAATAAATTGAAACACATCATTTCAGCACTTTTTTTTCAAAAAAAAAAAAATCATATCACAACCCGGTTCAACCCAAGTCACCGGTTTTTTGCAAAAACCGGCCGGTTCAACCCGGGTCGTACCGGGTCAGATACATATCCGATCCTATCGTCGAACCGAACCGGTTATACCACCGGGTTCCGGTCGGACCGGTCGGACCGGCCGGTCCGGTCCGGTTTTTAAAACACTGCATGTCATTGAGATTCTGTCTAATAGTATGGAAAATATTTTTTCATTTTACCACTTTTTCTTGATCCAAAAAAGGAGACAACGACTGGGCATTTCTTTCGGTTTTCTGCTTTGGCAATCAATAATGAATACATGAAAGGAGTGAAATACTAGGGTAGGGGTTCAAATATACAAAATTAGGGGGATAAAATATACACATTCAAGATATTTATGTGTAATTTTTTAAAAGTGAGGGGGTGCACTTACACCCCTAAAATGAATATAGATCCGCCACAGACCACCGTCACAACCATTATCGATTGCCACTAGTGTTACTGCTACCGCCGCCATGACAACCTTTATCACCACTACTGTCACTATTTCCACCACCACCATCGTTACCGCCTCTACAAATGTCATCACCAATCGGTGGTGTAAGAGTGGTGATGACAACGACAATAATGATAGTGGAGACAACAAAAGTGACAGTAGGTGGTAGTGGTGAAAGCGGTGGCAATAGCAGAGACGACAACAATGATTGTGAAGATGACAACAATAATGGTGACAAAGAATATAAGCATTGTTATCAAATTCAAACTGGTTATTGACTTGGTAGGGGCATCAAGTTAATGGGTTACTGGTCGAATCAATGAGACATTGGTTGAACCGCATAAATCGGTATATTTTACATTTATAAAATTTATAATATAGTTTGTATATATATTATACTTGTTGCATATTTATTAAGTGAATGATTTGGTCTAATGGTTAGAATTGTTTTACATGTCCAATGAATTAGGTTTGAGCTCATAGACCTTAATGAATATAAGATTCACACCTGTTCTAGGAACCTTAGAGTCAAGGAGTCATAGAGTCAAGTCAAGTAATTTAAAAAATGACTGAGTGGTATGTGTGTAATTATTTGTTTTTTCATTAAAAAATCAAATTAATTTTTAAAATTAAGACAAAAATAGTAAAATTCCTAAACTAACGAGTGTAATAAAATTCCTAACCATACACATGTTAACTAAACCCTTAAAAAATAGTTTAATTTTAGATCAAAACCAGAATCAAATCATTTTATGAATAAAATTATATTTGATTCAAAATTGGGTTTCAAAATTAAAACTCATTTTAAAATGGTTTAAAGTCAATTTAAAATTAATTTTAAAAAAAAATTGTAAAAAAAAATTAAAATCCATATTAGTTAAAAACTAAGGATTGCTTTGCATTTTGGTTTGATTTAGTTTAATCTTTCTTTTTTGTTGTAGTTCTACCGTTAATAAACAAGAGTTAATTTTTTAGGTTAGTTTTAGAAAGTTTTACTATCTCTGATTCTTTTTAAACTATCACTTTTGACTAAAAAAATCATTTTTATTTATATATCATTTTAAAAGTTTAAGATAATATTAAATATTATTTTAATTATATTTTTATCATAAAAAATAAATTATTATTATATATTTTAACTAAAAATATAATTTTAAGGAATAATAAAGTAATAATTTATTGATAAATTTAATAAAAATGTTAACTTATAAATTCTATTTTTAATCTATGCACAAAAAATTTAAATGACAAATAAAAAATAACAATATTATATTATGACATGTTGATGTGTTGTGATATTTTTTTTTTTTTTTTAAAGGCTAAAGTGGATCACAATATGTGTCCAAAAATAGCCTTCCCAAGGTATACAGAAATAGCTAACAGCAGACCCGAAATTGTCCCCCCCCCTTGCAAGGAATATAACCTCCATCCCTTCACACTACAACCCGAATTTGTTGTGATATTATTTAATAAATTTTTTCTATTAACATGTTATAAGTATAAAGTATTTATTAATTTTATTGATGATTAATCTTTATTGAAAAATTAAGTTAACTAACTTTAATAAAATCTCTCTTGCCATTTATCAACCATATTTTTTTACATCAACAAAGCTTAAATTTGAGATCTTATTTAAGCCAAGTTTGGTGTCAGTCTATCAACTTTCCATCACTGATGTTTTCAGTCGTACCAATTAATTTTTTTTTGTACATACAATGTGTAATGAAATGGAAAAGTATTCATAGATATTCAATGTGTTATTAAATACTTAGTGAGAGAGATAAAAGAGAAAAAAGTATAAATACTATAGATATTATGATGTGACATGAAATTATAGATGTTTATTAGGTATTTAAAAAGTATAGATTACTTAAATGAAATTAACGACCGTGATTATTTTATTTGGTACATACAACACGTAATGAAATTAACAACAAGTAATGATTTTATATGGTACATACATCACGTGAATGATTAAAACTCCTTACAATTCTTTTGCTATGGAACTAAAACTCATTATGATAATACATTATTATTTCAGCCGCGAGATGCTAGGGAGTCCTACTAGCCTTGAAAACAAAAACAAAACTTGAGGCGCCCATTTTCATATTTGTCACATTCACAGACAACAAATGAAGAAAAACTGAAAAAAAAATTGGGTATATCTTAATACGAATTGAAATCAAAAGAAAGAAAGAGTGTTGAAATATAAACTTGATTTTGGGCCTTATTTGTCTAAATAAAAGCCCAATTTCTAGAAACATCCTAAGCTAAAATTCTAGAAGCATGTTCTAGAATAAACTCTTTAGAAGATAATTCTATAGTAGTATATAAAATTATCTAGAATGTGTGAGTATGTTTGTATTTATGTAGAAAATTCTAGAAAGTCATTTGTAGCCATTAGATTAACTTTGTGTTGGCAAAATCCTAACCATTGGTTTAGGATGAGCCACTAGTATAAATAGGTGTGATGTCCTAGAGTTTGTATCAAGCCAAAAATACAAGAAGTGATCAATTAGACAAGTAGCCTCTTCCTTCAAAAATTTCTAGTCTCTCCATTCTCATATTTCCTTCACTACTAAAATTTCATTCCAACAAATTGGCATCAGAGCTTGAAGATCATTTCTAAAGAGATGGCGAGTAACGGCATGGTTCCATTCCAAGTCCCAACGCTCAACAAGAGCAACTATGATAATTGGAGCATCAAGATGAAGGCTCTCCTTGGCGCACAAGATGTATGGGAGATAGTAGAGAAAGGTCACACCGAGTCGGAGAATGAGGGTAGTCTTTCTCAAACTCAAAGGGATAGTTTGAGAGACTCAAGAAAGAGAGACAAGAAGGCTCTCTATCTAATCTATCAAGGATTAGATTATGATGCTTTTGAGAAGATTTCAGAAGCAAAGTCAGCGAAAGAAGCATGGGAGAAGCTTCAAACCTCGTACAAAGGAGAGGATTCGGTCAAGAAGGTACGTCTTCAAACTTTAAGAGCTAAGTTTGAAACTTTGCATATGAAAGAAGGCGAAGTTATCTCCGACTATTTCTCTAGAGTCTTAACAGTCACTAATCAACTTAAGAGAAATGGTGAAAAACTTGACGATGTAAAAATTATGGAGAAAATTCTTAGATCGTTAGATCCAAAGTTCGAACATATTGTCGCCATCATTGAAGAAACAAAAGACTTGGAGGCCATGACCATTGAGCAACTTTTGGGTTCGTTACAAGCTTATGAAGAAAAGAAAAAGAAAAAGGAAGGGATCATGGAGCAACTACTTAAGACGCAAGTTGATTCGACCAATGAAGAAAGTAGTCACAGTAATAGAAGCCAACGAGGACGAGGTCATGGTGGAGATCGAGGAAGAGGACGAGGTCGTGGACAAGGACGAGGTTGGAGGCCCTGTGACGACAACAACAACTTTCAAAGAGGAGGAAGCTCAACAAGAGGCCGTGGGCAAGGCAACTCAAGATCAAGGTATGACAAGTCAAATGTGAAATGTTACAATTGTGAGAAGTTTGGTCATTACGCTTCTGAATGTAGAGCTCCTAGCAAAAATAGAGTTGAAGAGAAGGCAAATTATGTTGAAGAAAGAAGTAAAGAAGGTGGCACCTTACTAATGCCTTGCACGGATAATGTAAGAAGTGAAGACAATAGATGGTACTTAGACATCGGCGCAAGCAATCATATGTGCGGAAAAAGGAGCATGTTCGTGGAGCTTGATGAATCGGTGAGCGGCAATGTAGCCTTTGGAGATGAATCCAAGGTAGAAGTGAAAGGAAAAGGTAATATTCTCATCCTTTGAAGAATGGTGAGCATCAATTCATCTCAAATGTTTATTATGTGCCGAATATGAAAAGTAATATCTTGAGCCTGGGGCAATTCCTAGAGAAAGGTTATGATATTCGCTTAAAAGACAATAACCTTTCTATAAGAGACATTGCAAGTAAATTGATTGCTAAGGTGCCAATGTCAAGAAATAGAATGTTCATGCTTAACATTCAAAATGATTTCGCGAAATGTCTTAAGATATGCTACAAGGATGCATCTTGGCTTTGGCATCTTCGATTTGGGCATCTTAATTTTGGAGGATTAGAGTTGCTCTCCAAGAAGGAAATGGTGAGAGGATTACCTTGCATTAGTCACCCTGATCAAGTGTGCGAAGGATGTCCACTTGGAAAGCAATTCAAGAAAAGCTTTCCAAAAGAGTCTAACTCAAGAGCCAAAAAGCCGTTGGAACTCATACATATAGATGTGTGTGGTCCGATCAAGCCAAGCTCACTTGGTAAGAGTAATTATTTCCTTTTCTTCATTGATGATTTTTCAAGAAAAACATGGGTGTATTTTTTGAAGCATAAATCAGAGGTGTTCGAGAATTTCAAGAAGTTCAAAGCCCTTGTTGAAAAGGAAAGTGGTCTTGAGATCAAAGCCATGAGATCCGATCGTGGAGGAGAGTTCACATCAAATGAATTCCAAAAGTATTGTGAAGATCATGGAATTTAACGACCGTTAACAGTGCCGAGATCCCCTCAACAAAATGGAGTGGCAGAAAGGAAGAATAGAACAATCCCAGACATGGCGAGGAGCATGCTTAAGAGCAAGAAACTCCCAAAGGAGTTTTAGGCAGAAGCAGTGGCTTGTGCAGTTTACCTTTCCAACCGGTCTCCAAAAAGAAGTGTATGGGGGAAAAACACCACAAGAAGCATGGAGTGGAAGGAAGCCTGGAATTTCCCATCTAAGAGTCTTTGGAAGCATTGGTTATGTGCACGTACCGGATGAGAAAAGAAGCAAATTGGATGACAAAAGTGAGAAATATATCTTCATCGGTTATGACTCTAATTCCAAAGGCTACAAGCTTTACAATCCAAATACGAGGAAGACAATCATTAGTCGAGACGTCATTTTCAATGAAGAAGGAGAATGGGATTGGGGACCACATGATGAAGACTACAACTTCTTTCCGTGTTTCAAAGAAGACAGCATAGAGCATTCAAGAATAGACCAAGTAAGAGAGGAGCCTACTACCCCACCAACTTCACCAACTACAAATAGTCAAAAAGATGAAAGCTCAAGTGAAAGAGTTCCACGCTTCAAGAGCATACAAGAACTTTATGAGGTAACTGAAAATCAAGATAATCTTTCTCTCTTTTGTCTATTTGCTGATTGTGAGCCCATGAACTTCCAAGAAGCCGTAGAAAACAAGAATTGGAAAAACGCTATGGATGAAGAAATCAAAGCAATCAAGAAGAATGACACATGGGAGCTAGTTTCACTTCCAAAAGGGAATAAGGCGATTGGTGTGAAGTGGGTGTACAAAGCCAAAAAGAATGCTAAAGGAGAAATTGAAAGATATAAGGCAAGATTGGTGGCAAAAGGCTATAGTTAAAGAGCTAGCATCGACTATGATGAGGTATTTGCTCCCGTTGCTCGACTAGAAACTGTTAGACTAATCATTTCATTAGCAACTCAAAATAATTGGAGGATTCATCAAATGGACGTGAAATCTGCCTTCCTTAATAGAGTCCTTGAAGAAGAAGTCTATATTGAACAACCTCAAGGCTACGAAGTCAAAGGAAAAGAAGACATGGTTTTAAAGTTAAAAAAGGCACTTTATGGGTTGAAGCAAGCTCCAAGAGCTTGGAATGCTCGAATAGACAAGTACCTATATGAGAGAAACTTCATCAAGTGTCCATATGAGCATGCACTTTACATCAAATCCCAAAATAATGATGTTTTGATTGTGTGCTTGTATGTAGATGACTTGATCTTTACAGGTAGCAATCCAAGCATGTTCGATGAGTTTAAGAAAGAGATGACGAAAGAGTTCGAGATGACCGACATTGGTCTCATGTATTACTACCTCGGCATTGAAGTAAAACAAGAAGAAAAAGGCATCTTCATTACTCAAGAAGGCTATGCTATGGAGGTGATTAAGAAGTTCAAGATGGATGACTCTAATCCGGTTAACACACCAATGGAATGTGGAATCAAACTATCAAAGCATGAGGAAGGAGAAAGAGTGGATCCAACACTCTTTAAAAGTTTGGTTGGAAGTTTACGTTATTTAACATGCACAAGGCCTGATATTCTCTATGTGGTTGGAGTTGTTAGTCGTTACATGGAGAATCCAACAACCACTCATTTGAAGGCGGCAAAGAGAATTCTTCGATACATCAAAGGTACAACAAATTTTGGCTTGTACTATTATATTTCCGATGATTACAAGCTTGTTGGATATAGTGATAGTGATTGGAGTGGAGATGTGGATGACCTAAGAGTACAACTGGCTTTGTGTTCTACATGGGAGACACTGCCTTCACATGGATGTCAAAGAAGCAACCAATTGTTACTCTTTCTACATGTGAAGCAGAGTATGTAGCTGCTACCTCGTGTGTTTGCCATGCAATTTGGATACGAAATCTACTAAAGGAGTTGGGTTTGTGACAAGAAGAGCCGACTAAGATTTTCGTGGACAACAAGTCAGCAATAGCTTTGGCTAAGAACCCAGTTTTCCATGACCGAAGTAAGCACATTGATACGCGCTACCACTACATTAGAGAGTGCATCGCAAGAAAGGATGTGCATCTGGAGTACGTGAAGACTCATGATCAAGTAGCCGATATCTTCACCGAGCCACTTAAGAAAGAAGACTTCACCAGGTTGAGAAGTTTGATTGGAGTAACAAAATCAAGTTTAAGAGGGGGTGTTGAAATATAAACTTGATTTTGGGCCTTATTTGTCTAAATAAAAGCCCAATTTCTAGAAACATCTTAAGCTAAAATTCTAGAAGCGTGTTCTAGAATAAACTCTTTAGAAGATAATTCTATAGTAGTATATAGAATTATCTAGAATGTGTGAGTAGGTTTGTATTTATGTAGAAAATTCTAGAAAGTCATTTGTAGCCATTAGATTAACTTTGTGTTGGCAAAATCCTAACCATTGGTTTAGGAGGAGCCACTAGTATAAATAGGTGTGATGTCCTAGAGTTTGTATCAAGCCAAAAATACAAGAAGTGATCAATTAGACAAGTAGCTTCTTCCTTAAAAAATTTCTAGTCTCTCCAATTCTCATATTTCCTTCACTACTAAAATTTCATTCCAACAAGAAAGAGATAAAGGAGAAACAAGCATAGATATATGATAAGTAATATAATAAGAAAAAACATATCTAGAAAGAAATAAAATATATCAAATAGCGAGTGTTTGTTATACGAAAGTGAGTATACTATTCTTCAATTGAAAATGCTCTTGTGTTTGCTCAACAAAATATACATATTACTTTTCATTTCTGCTAAAACTTTTAAGACTGCAGCTTCGCGTATTCTTATTTGCGGAGTGTAGATTTTCTGCAATCATTGTTGTAATTGCATGCAATATTAGCCACCAAAAACCAATTATTATCATACATTAAACCTGGTCCGCCACGAGTGTTTTTTTTTTTTTTTTTTTCAGTATTATTGATCTGTATTATTGAACCCTGGTCGGGTAGGACGGTAGGAGTGATTGCATTGCTCATTATTATTTCGCAGAATTATGAGAGTGCTTTAATTCCTAGAATAGGAAAGTGTCTGTAAGTGAGGTTAATTAGAAGAGTGGCCTCATTGCTGAGATGATGACGTACCCAACTGTAAAAAATTATGTAACCTAAGAATATTATTGTATGATATTTCATACTATATATAGATAGAAAGATTTCAGCTCCAACTTCCAACAAGACCGCTTATAGATTGGCTGCATTGCCCCTTTTTATTTTTGTAGTATTGTATTCTTTCCTTCGCCACTCACTCAAATTGAACAATCAATGGCCCTTTCCTTCAGGGAAGAAAGAGATACCTTTGGACCCATTCAAGTTCCCTTCGACAAGTTCGTTTTCCATTCCCTTTTTCATTTCCTTTTTTTTTTTCTCTTAAAACAAATATATATTTATATATCTGATCACTGCATGTATGTGTTGTACCTGTTTCTGCACTACTACTGTTAGATTATGGGGAGCACAAACTCAAAGATCGTTGCAAAACTTCGATATCGGTGGCCCTCGTGAACGCATGCCCGAACCCATCATTCGCGCCTTTGGCATCTTGAAGAAATGCGCTGCTAAGGTTCAATAAATATTTTCACCTCCTCTACATGTCATGCACCATCTCTTCTATTGCACAGTTGCACCAGGACTGTGGTAACTACTAGGCGCATGATGAGACAGTTGTCTTAATTTTAATATATACTGTGTCTTACAACTGGTTAGTAGTTTGGCATCTTTAGATATATGACAAGACAGGAATTCAATCCTGGGTTACGTGAATAGAGAAATATTCGTGAGCAGAGGAATTGTCTTTTTAATTGAAACACTAACTCCACCGAACACGTGGATTAATCGGTTGTTCTAACTTAATCAAAAGTTTCGAATTCGAGTTTTACATATACAATTGTGTTAAATACTTGGAGGAAAAACAAAGCTTTGCTGCTGCCCACAGTGATCCTAGATGTGATCTAGACCAAAAAAAAAAACTAATTCCTTGAAGTCAATCCTTAGTTGATAGGCATGTTCATAAATAGATCCAATCTCATAAAAATTAAAAAAACTAATCTAAAAATAAAAAAAATCAAATAGAGTAAAAACTAAAAAAAATCGAATCATGTGTGTGACGATAACATTTTTAAGAATTTTTCTTAAGCGAGAGCATTTTTTAGAGGTTATTATCATCCTCATTGAAGCACATTTCTTTTATAATATCATATATTGTACATTTAATTTTATATTTTATGCTTTTCAAATATAGTTCTTAATTTTAATTTGAAATTTAATTTGATTTAAGAACTAGCTTAAGAAATTTATTTCTCAGCTATCTCAAATAACTATTATTATATCCTTATTTATATACTTGATTTTTTTAATCATTTATTGCTTTCAATCTATCCTTTCATTTTTATTTCTAAATTAAATTTTAATATTTTTTAAGAAATTATCAATAATTAATAATAATTTTGTATCACAATATAAATAATTTATTATAAATTTAAAATATAATTTATTTATTAAAAATATCTATTTATTATAGATTTTAGTTATATAAAAATAAACATTTATTTTTATGCATTATTCGTGCTAAAATACTAATTTGTATAAAAAAATAAATTTCATAAATAAATCTATGATCTATAAAAATAATATTCTATTTGTATTGATTATTTGTATACTTATTACATTATTTTGTATGAACAATTTTTCAGAATATGAAATCATGTTTGATTTTTTTATTTAAACCTAAAAAATTTAAAATTTTGAATAAGGATGAATTGAAAAAAATATATATTTTATTAATCTTGATAAGATTTTAACTTCCAGTGACTACTATAATATTGAAAATCTTGATTTATTTTAAAAAGGAAAAGATATTGCAAGAAGTGAAAAACTTTGCTAAAATTATAAAATTATAACAAAAGATTTTTTTTTCAAATATATACAATACTTCTAAAATATTATTAAAAATACTTGTAATTGTTGTTAATATTGTTTTTAGAATTAATTATTGCTATTGTTAAAAGTAGTAGTATTTTTTAAAACTAAAATTACTAAACTCTAAACCCTAAACCCTAAACTAAAATTACTAAAATATTATTTGATATTAACAAGGTTAAAGAATATATTGAATGAATTTGTTATTTTGCTGACAGTGAATTGTTAATAATACTTAATTATAAAAGTTTAATCATTGTAACTGATAATAAAAATAAAATGAAAATTGATAAGTTATATTAAAGTTTTAAAATAAATTTCACTTAAAGTCGTGTAATTTCTAGACTATAATCATTTTCTAACTTATTATTAGGTATTTTGGTCGTGAATTTCAACTTAAATTGCCTTTTAATGAGATGTGCTGGTCATAGTGGATTTCAACTCATATTTAACCACTGGAGTCAACCTAGAGGCATGATTGAAGTAAATACAATACTTAGGTTCAATCTTCATGATTGTTAAAACATCTCATATTTCTCTCTTTCTCTCATTTAAATATACAAATTGTTGTACCTTATACAAATAACATATCTCTTTCATTATTATTCCATCCTCCTTCAATTGATCAATTGTAGTTTTAATGCAGGTGAATATGGAATATGGTCTTGATCCCAGTGTCGGAGCAGCGATAATGCAAGCAGCACAAGAAGTAGCCGAGGGAAAACTAAACGACCATTTTCCTCTAGTTGTATGGCAAACTGGCAGTGGCACTCAAAGTAACATGAATGCTAACGAGGTTAGTGCTTTGCTACTATTATTTGTCAGCTGCACTAAACCTGAAGGTTCTGCATACAAATATATTACAGCACACATTTAAGTGTGAACCCGTAAAGCCACTTTGTGGCATAAGTCAAAAAAGGCTTGGAGAAAAATTTCAACTCTACTATGCTAGGCTGTAAAATTGGTTGGAAGGGTAGAAATTTTGTTGTAACATTTAATACATATACTCCAAGCTTTGCCTATAAATAGCAAGCCAGTTTACACATCTTTACATCCCACTACAATTGTAGTAATTTTAGAGAGAGAGATAGCAACACTAGTAGTGTGTGTGTTCTCCTATTGTAAGAGAGAGTGTAATTGTTCTCTCCTTATAGTTAGAGAGAGGTTGTAATTTTCTTCCACTTAGTAAAAATATTTCTTTGGTCTTGCCCGTGATTTTTCCCTTATTCGTTGAGGGTTTTCCACGTTAAATTATTGAGTGTCAATTCTTATTTTTCTCATCTCTTATTTTAGTTGCGAGTTATTATTTTGTTACTCTGGTACCCAACAGTGGTATCAGAGCCAATAGGTTCTGATATTGTTCCGCTGCGATACACGCTGGTACGCTGGTATAGTGCCGGAGAAAATTCTTAGTATGCTCTGTGGTTGCGGTATAGTCTGATCTACCACATCAGAAAAGAATTATTCTTGTTACTGGATATAGAGTGAGGTAGTGTGAAAGTGCATGTCTAGGAAAGTTCTGGCTAAGGAAAGACTTGGTATTTAAGCGTGTCCGTTGGTGACCCACCTCTCTTTCCTGGGAACTTACCTGGTGCACTGGTTCACGGTTTACAGTCACTGTTCCAGTAGGCGGTACTATATACGGTGGAAGTTGTATAAGTCAGTTCTTTAGTGTGAAACCATGGCAGCAAAATACGAGATTGAGAAGTTCAACGGGAATAATTTCTCCCTATGGAAATTGAGGATAAAAGCAATTTTGAGGAAGGACAATTGTCAAGATGCAATTGAAGGCAGACCTGCGGAGATCACTAATGAAAGGTGGAAAGAGATGGATGACAATGCTGTTGCCAATTTGCACTTAGCAATGGCGGATTCGGTTTTGTCCAGTGTTGCGGAGAAGAAGACCGCGAAGGAGATTTGGGATACTCTCCACAAATTGTACGAGATCAAGTCACTTCACACCAGAATATTCTTAAAGAGGAAACTCTACACTCTTAGAATGAGTGAGTCCACTTCAGTGACAGACCACATCAACAATCTGAATACTCTATTCGCTCAACTTTCTGCATCAGATTTCAATGTAGAAGAAAATGAGCGGGCAGAGCTTCTACTTCAAAGTTTACCAGATTCGTATGATCAACTCATCATCAACATAACAAACAATAATATTGTCGGTCGTCTAACCTTTGATGATGTTGCCGGAGCTATTCTTGAAGAAGAATCTAGGCGAAAGAATAAGGAAGATAGGCTGGAAAATTCCAAGAAAGCAGAAGCTTTAACGATGATGAGAGGCAGATCAACGGAACGTGACTCTAGTGGGAGTCAAAATCATGGTAGATCAAAGTCTCGAAGAAGGAAGAACATCAAATGCTACAATTGTGGCATGAGAGGGCACTTGAAGAAAGATTGTTGGCACAAGAAGAATGGAGGAAAGAATTCTGAAGCATCAACCTCTCAAGGTTGCTTTGCAAGTACCTCAGATAATGGAGAAGTCTTGTATAGTGAAGCAGCAATTAGTTCTAAAGGCGGAAGACAACTTCATGATTGTTGGATATTGGATTCGGGTGCAACCTGGCACATGACTCCACGTCGAGATTGGTTTTGCACTTATAAACCTATCTCGGAAGGATCCGTGTTCATGGGAAATGATCATGCCTTGGAAATTGCTGGAGTCGGTACTGTCAAATTAAAAATGTACGATGGTACTGTTCGCACACTTCAAGGGGTACGCCATGTGAAGGGCTTGAAGAAGAACTTATTGTCCGTTGGACAATTGGATGATCTTGGGTGCAAGATCCATACTGAAGGTGGGATCTTAAAGGTAGTGAAAGGCAATCTTGTAGTGATGAAAGCTGAGAAGATCACAGCTAATCTATACATGCTTTTGGGAGATACGTTGCAAGAAGCAGATGCATCAGTTGCAACAGCAAGTCAAGAAGAAGCAACGATGATGTGGCATCGTAGACTTGGACATATGTCAGAACGAGGCCTGAAAGTCCTTGCGGAACGTAATCTCCTGCCTGGGCTCAAAATGGTCAATTTACCATTTTGTGAGCATTGTGTGATAAGTAAGCAACATAGGTTGAAGTTTGCTAAAGTAACTACTAGAAGCAAACACATACTAGACTTGGTCCATTCGGATGTGTGGGAATCACCAGAAGTATCCCTGGGAGGAGCAAAGTATTTTGTATCATTCATTGATGATTATTCCAGGAGATTGTGGGTGTACCCAATTAAGAAGAAGTCAGATGTGTTTCCAGTATTCAAGGAATTCAAAGCACAAGTGGAGCTTGAAACTGGAAAAAGAATTAAGTGCTTGAGGACAAACAATGGAGGGGAATATGTAGATGGTGACTTTTTAGCATTCTGCAAACAAGAGGGTATTTTAAGACAATTCACAGTTCCATATACACCTCAGCAGAATGGTGTGGCAGAGCGGATGAACAGAACTCTCCTAGATAGAACAAGAGCTATGCTGAGAACAACAGAAGTAGCCAAATCTTTCTGGGCAGAAGCAGTTAAAACCTCCTGTTTTGTGATAAATCGATCACCATCAACAGCGATTGGTTTAAAGACGCCGATGGAGATGTGGAAAGGCAAACCAGCTGATTATTCTTCCTTACATGTGTTTGGATGTCCTGTGTACGTGATGTACAACTCCCAAGAAAGAACAAAGTTGGATCCAAAATCCAGGAAATGTATATTCTTGGGTGATGCTGACAATGTTAAGGGGTATCGCTTGTGGGATCCCACTGCCCGCAAGGTTGTTGTTAGCAGAGATGTAGTTTTTGGAGAAAATGAATTGCAAAGTGAGCAGAAAAATGACAGCACTACCAAAGACACTACTATTGTGCAGATAGAGAAGATGTCTGGAGAAGATGACTTTTCTGAAGTAGAACATGAGCATGAAGAACAAGAGCCAAATGAGGTCAATGACGGAGGAGGCCTTCGACGATCAACAAGACAAAAATCTAAACCAAGTTGGCACTCACAGTTTGTCATGGCAAGCCATGATGCGTACTGTCTTCTAACTGAAGAAGGAGAACCATCAACCTTTCAAGAGGCCGTGAGCAGTTTAGATGCTTCTCAATGGATGGCAGCAATGCATGAAGAAATGGAAGCCTTGCATAGAAATAAGACATGGGAATTTGTTGAACTTCCAAAGGGTCGAAAAGCCATCGGAAACAAATGGGTATACAAGATCAAACGAGATGGCAATGATCAAGTGGAACGATATCGTGCAAGACTGGTGGTCAAAGGATATGCTCAGAAAGAAGGTGTTGATTTCAATGAGATATTCTCACCAGTTGTTCGATTGACAACAATTAGAGTTGTTCTGGCTATGTGTGCTGCATTTGATCTACATCTTGAACAACTTGATGTAAAGACTGCCTTTCTCCATGGAGAACTTGAAGAGGAGATATATATGCTCCAACCAGAAGGCTTTAAAGAACAAGGAAAAGAAAACTTGGTTTGTAGGTTGACCAAATCTCTGTACGGTTTAAAGCAGGCGCCAAGATGTTGGTACAAGAGATTTGATTCCTTCATTATTAGCCTTGGTTACAACAGACTGAGTTCAGACCATTGTACGTACTACAATAGGTTTGATGATAATGATTTCATCATTTTGCTGTTGTATGTGGATGACATGTTGGTGGTAGGCCCCAACAAAGACCGAATCCAAGAATTGAAGGCAGAGTTGGCTAGGGAGTTTGATATGAAGGACTTGGGACCTGCAAACAAGATTTTAGGGATGCAAATTCACCGAGACAGAAAAGATAGGAAGCTTTGGCTTTCACAGAAGAATTACTTACAAAAGGTCTTGCGACGCTTCAACATGCAAGACTGTAAGCCAATTTCTGCCCCATTTCCTATCAATTATAAGTTATCCTCAAGTATGAGTCCTAGCAATGAAGCAGAGAGGATGAAAATGTCTAGAGTACCGTATGCATCAGCGGTGGGAAGCCTTATGTATGCCATGATTTGTACAAGACCAGACATTGCACAAGCAGTGGGAGCGGTTAGTAGGTTCATGGCAGATCCTGGTAAAGAGCACTGGAACGCTGTTAAGAGAACCCTTAGATACATCAAAGGATCCTCGGATGTTGCATTATGTTTTGAAGGATCGGAATTTATTGTCAGGGGCTATGTTGATTCAGATTTTGCAGGTGATCTTGATAAAAGAAAGTCTACTACTGGCTATGTGTTTACACTTGCAGGAGGGGCAGTGAGCTGGTTATCCAAATTACAGACTGTTGTAGCTTTGTCTACTACAGAAGCTGAGTACATGGCAGCTACCCAGGCATGCAAGGAAGCTATTTGGATCCAAAGGCTATTGGAAGAACTTGGGCACAAGCAGCAGAAGACTACTGTGTATTGTGAGAGTCAAAGTGCCTTGCACATTGCAAGGAATCTAGCCTTTCATTCCAGGACAAAGCACATAGGTGTTCAATATCACTTTGTTAGAGAAGTAGTAGAGGAAGGAAGCGTGGACATGCAGAAGATTCACACTAAAGATAACCTAGCAGATGTGATGACGAAGCCTATCAATACAAACAAGTTTGTATGGTGTCGATCCTTATTTGGCCTATCAGAAACATAAGCAGGAAGGAAATGGCAAGATAAAGAGATATTTGAAAACTCACAGAAGTAGCTTTAAGTGGGAGATTGTGAACCCGTAAAGCCACTTTGTGGCATAAGTCAAAAAAGGCTTGGAGAAAAATTTCAACTCTACTATGCTAGGCTGTAAAATTGGTTGGAAGGGTAGAAATTTTGTTGTAACATTTAATACATATACTCCAAGCTTTGCTTATAAATAGCAAGCCATTTTACACATCTTTACATCCCACTACAATTGTAGTAATCTTAGAGAGAGAGGTAGCAACACTAGTAGTGTGTGTTCTCCTATTGTAAGAGAGAGTGTAATTGTTCTCTCCTTATAGTTAGAGAGAGGTTGTAATTTTCTTCCACTTAGTAAAAATATTTCTCTGGTCTTGCCCGTGATTTTTTCCTTATTCGTTGAGGGTTTTCCACGTTAAATTATTGAGTGTCAATTCTTATTTTTCTCATCTCTTATTTTAGTTGCGAGTTATTATTTTGTTACTCTGGTACCCAACATTAAGGACCTTGATTAGTGTATGATAAATATTCATCTTCATTGTATGTTATAGATAGTTCATAATTATTATTTAAGACTTGAGAATCCATTTTCTTTTTTCCAATGAACTTTTCTGAAGTAATTCGTTCCAAATTTCTGTTTAAGTACAGACTGTACGGATAGTGACCTGTTGTAAAAAAAACATTTTTTTTTCCTGATCTTTTCAGGTTATTGCAAACCGAGCAGCAGAAATTCTTGGCCATAAGTGTGGTGAGAAGTTTGTGCACCCAAATGACCATGTCAACAGATCACAGTCTTCTAATGATACATTCCCAACTGTAAGCCTCTTATAATGATATGTTCCCTAATTTATTGTTGAATTGGTTCGCTATCAATGGTGTACAATTCCTGATAAACTGTTTTATACTTTGTTTACTTATTGTCTTAATATATATTTGTTTACTTCTTTCCAGGTAATGCACATTGCAGCCGCAATGGAAATAAACTCAAGACTAATCCCCAGCCTGAAAACCTTACACGATACACTAAACTCAAAGGTTTGAATTCTAGTTCATACTTTAGACTGGTTATAGTATGTTGGATAGATTACAGTCCCACTCCTGTCATCTTGTGAGTCGTGTAATATTGAGTGGTTTGCATTATTATACCTGACATGTTTTTCCATGCAAATTTGAAATCTGTGAAATAAATGTAAGAATTCTGGTGAATTGATATGTTCTTCAGTTTTTATCTGTTTATCTTATGGTTCTGGGCTTCTGGACATTTTACAAGTAATAATACTGTCAACACAATGCTCCTTTGCTTGTATTGTTGCATAATAAAATTTTGGTTAAATATTAGTCGTGAATTATTTAGCAATTTTTAATTAAATTTCTGAATTATTTTTTTAATTGGATCCCTAAATTGGGTGTCTGTTGTTAAGATTGAGACCTAATTAAAAAATAAATATAAGTGCAGTACTCAATTAAAAATAATAATAATTCAGAAAGCTAATTAAAAATTGTCATAGTTGACCTAATTCAAAATTATCAACCTTTGCATATAAGTATTATCACATTTGCACATTAGTATTTTCACCTCTGCAAGTTCTAAACTAGTTGAAGAACCTACGGAAGTTAAAAGTACTGAATTTAGAACCTTGACACAGGTTGTCCAACAAACCTAATTAAAAAATAAATATAAATTTAGAGACCCAATTAAAAAAATTAATAGAGAAACCTAATTAAAAAATCTCAGCAAATTAATTTAACCTAGAATTTTCTAGTCTTATTCTAAGGTTGTGTTTTTCTTTGGCTCTTTATCTCAATTTTCCTTTTGGGCTATCAAGTATGCACTTTGCATTTGCAAAAAAACTAATGAGTAATTATGACTGGAAGGAAATTAACCTTGACAAAATATGTGCCTCTGAGATGAAATTTTACAAACTGAAGGCATTTGGCTTTGTAATTGATTTTCTTTAAATGGTTTTTATCATTGCTTTTGCTTTATCAGTTTTAATTTATTTTTTGCCTTTTCCTTTTAAAAAATACCAGTCAATTGAATTTAAAGATATTGTCAAGATTGGACGCACTCATACTCAAGATGCAACACCTTTGACTCTTGGACAAGAGTTTAGTGGGTATACTACACAAGTAAGCTTGCTTATGTTTGGCTTATGCTGTTTTGTATTTTCAGTATCATTGATGTTGGATTGTAAGATCCTGACAGTTTGTGGGGAGTGATTTCTCATTAGTCATTACTTTTTCCTCTATCTGCAGGTGAAGTACGGT
The DNA here is from genome assembly GCA_026413185.1 of Pueraria montana var. lobata. Classification (NCBI taxonomy): domain Eukaryota; kingdom Viridiplantae; phylum Streptophyta; class Magnoliopsida; order Fabales; family Fabaceae; genus Pueraria; species Pueraria montana. The sequence continues at coordinate 66,712,742 of CM048647.1, read as the reverse complement.
ATTGATAGAGTAATTGACACTTTGCCACGCATGTATCAGGTTAGACACTCAAGTACAAACGGTAACTGCTTATTCTTCACTATTTACTTTTGGAGTTCTACTAAGCAGAGATGTTACTTGAACAGCTTGCCCAGGGTGGTACAGCTGTAGGGACTGGATTGAATACCAAGAAGGGGTACGTATTCTTTTTGATATCTAAGTGATGGTTCTTATATATATTTTCTTTTTGTAACATTACAGTGAGTTGTTTATTTCTGTAAGTTGCTATTTGATGTTTACCAAAATGAATTTGATAGCAGATTTCCTTTCATTCTGTTTGGCAAATTATTCCATTTGATATGAGATTTTCATCAAGCATGGTTTATTTTCTTACTATCATTCAATACCAAAAAAGAATGGACATTACCTGGAATAATGTGCATGGCTGCATGAGCATTTTCCACCATTCATTTTAATTTATTATGGATGTAATTGTTGAAAATTAGACATTCTCTACCCTCTAGAGATATTATGGATATGGGTTTGTTTTTTTATGAAAATAAATACCACAGGCCTACCTTTTTAGGCTGAAGAAAATATGTGGTTTAACTATTTATTTGGATAAACAGTGGTAATTTTCTGGATGAAATTCAGGTTTGATGCTAAGATAGCAGCAGCAGTAGCTGAGGAAACAAATCTGCCTTTTGTTACGGCAGAAAATAAGTTTGAGGCCTTGGTTTGTTAAACTCTTTTTCCCTTGCATGTAATTTGTCATATGCTATTTCATTCATTAGTTCTTTCATTAAACTTGCTTTGCATGCAGCAAAAGATTGGCTTGCAGTGTGCTCATGTTCTCATTTTGCAGGCTGCCCATGATGCTTTTGTTGAAACTAGTGGAGCCCTTAACACTGTTGCGGCTTCTTTGATGAAGATTGCTAATGATATACGGTTATTAGGAAGGTAGGTTGCTAGTAATATGACACCTACTGACCAATTGCTTTTTTTTTTTATGTTCAATAGAAAATTATTCATATTCTTTTATGGGTTTGCTTAATGCTATCCTATTATAGTGGTCCACGCTGCGGTCTTGGTGAGCTCATTCTTCCTGAAAACGAACCAGGAAGCAGTATTATGCCTGTAAGATCCTCGTGCTGATTGAATTTATATTTGTTACACAAACGGCTGTTTTCTTGTTACTTTCTGTTCATTATTTTATTTGAGAGTTGTCTAACTTACCCCAAATAAAAATGGGGTTAAACAACTCTATAGTAGATTATTGGCATGAAAAAGACTTTTTTGGAAAAGATAAAACTCAATTTGATAATTTCTACGTCTCGAAATTAGACTATATTAGGATTACAGTTTGTAATCATAAGTTTGGATAAAATTTATTTTGCAAATTGAGTTTGAAAAAATAACTCTCTTTTTACTTCCATTTCAAATTGAGTTTCAGGGCAAATTGTAACAAAACTCAATTTTAAATCATACTCAACTGAAAACCAAACAAGATGCTTTTTCAGTTTTACATTTTGAACATATATTTGGACCTTCAAATTGAAAATCAAACATGCACTTAGTTTATGTATGAATTAAAGTTGGAAGAACTCAAAAGTACTTTTACTGTCAAAGCAACAAATCTTTTCTTCTCATTTTTCGCATTGGAACATGTAGTTTTACATTGGAATTTGCAAAAGTGCTTTTGCAACTTTATACCAAACACAACTTTAGGGTGTATTTGGAAACCAGTTACGTTCAACATAACAGTCGTTCAAAAAAAAGTTACTCTCACATTACTTTTGTTTTTCTGCCTTGGAACACGTATTTTTCCGTTGAACGTGGGTTCAAACAGTTAACCAAACTGTTGGCAGTTGAGATTTTTCCTGCTATCATATTAAATGTGCCTGCAACTTGTATTATTACTTTTTAAGCATGCTTCTGTTTAATAGCTAGTTGTGGGCTAATGATGCCTATTTTATATTAGCTTTAATTTGTTGTTTGTTTTACCCAATCAGGGACTTGTTAGTTTTTCTATTTAAGCTCTTGCTGTAACAGATCAAAGTGTGCAAAACCTGAAATCCAAATCTGAAATACATATTGCTCCTCTCTTCTTCTTCTTTATACGTTCATATTTTGTTTCTCTTTTATGTTCTGTTCTGTTTCTTAACACAAACACACACTTAATCTCCGACTTTTGGTTTGGGATATCCTTGGTAAAAAAAAAAAAAAAAGATTGGTACAATTTTCTATGTAGTTCTTAACTGCACCAATCATTTACAATGGGGTTATTTAACCATATTTTTAATTGGGGTAAGTTAAACAACCCATTTTTATGTGCCATACAATTGGAATTTGACTCTAAGCCACAACCTTATTCTGTTTCAGGGGAAGGTTAACCCTACCCAGTGTGAGGCTTTGACAATGGTGTGTGCACAGGTAGACATCAATCCACTTCATTTTATTAAAATACTTTAATGTTATGACTAATGGAGTACTGATTAGCAAACAGTTTCTGTGACTGGCAATTTCTGAATTGGTGTCATGATTCACGAATTTTAGGTCATGGGAAACCATGTTGCAATCACAGTGGGTGGATCAAATGGTCATTTTGAGCTCAATGTGTTCAAGCCAATGATTGCCAGTTGTCTCCTGCATGTATGTTTTATATATTTCTTGAGTTATCTTATTTCTAATTTATCAATCACATAAAGTGGAACTTCTGACTAGCTGTTAATTTGATTCAAATTTTTTCAAGCGATGTAATGACAGCTAAAAGCTTAGTTAGAGAGTACTTTGGCTCTCAGAATAATATTATCAAAAGGAAACTGAATTCTTTTCTATATACTAATACTTGGACTTTTGAACTGGTCCAAGCACACATGGAGCATAAAAACAGAGATTGTTCTAAAAGCACTAACTAAGCTTGGTATATGGGAGCAGAAGTTAATTTCTATACTGTTCCTCTGTTAGTTTGGCATCAGAAAATTTATGATACAAGCCAGGTGGACTCCGCTAGAAAGTTAGATGCTCTTTGTTATGTCAGTAAAATAGGAAATGGGGATGGAAGATACTTTAGATACTATTATGTTCTATGATTTTTTTTTCGAGTAATAATATACATACACCCATTTATTTTAAACACCTCACCAACATCTCTCGTTTCTCTCTATCTCTCTCTTCCTATCACATTATAAATCCTATAATACCTATATTTCTCTCTCTTTTTTCTCTCTCTTCCTAGGTATCTCATAGCACAATGGGTGTCTATGAAACATTTTTTTTTCCTACACTGCTAATGTGTCTGTCATGTTGACATCGTATATGGTGATGGCCCAGAAAAAGAAGATAAAAGGGTGGGATGTGTGCAATATAAGGACACCACGTTGGCTTTTATATTAGGACAAAACTTAGATACAGTACCATACCATAGGTATTATTTTTGTTGTTTTCCAATTAGAATTGAAGTTTCGCCTTCGTAATCTGCATAGTAACATATTTCATTAAATGTCATTGTATATTATCGTGGTAAAACTCCAACTCTAATTGGAGAATAGCACCAACAGTGCCTATAGTATTGTATCTAAGTTTTTTCCTTTATGTTATTCCAAAACTTTGCAATATTAAATAATATATCCTACTGCATTACCTAAAAGATGTACTGGAATGCTTAATCTTTATTTGGATTCTGATAGTCGCTGAGACTGCTTGGAGATTCATCTGCTTCCTTTGAAAAGAATTGCCTGAGAGGTATTCGAGCTAATAAGGAAAGAATTTCAAAATTACTGCATGAGGTGAGCTGTTGACTTATTTGAAACAAATCTCAAATGATACCAAATGTTAGATTTAGATCCCTATGCTAATTTACTTTGTGTTTCACTTTTAATTCACCTTGCAGTCACTGATGCTTGTCACATCCTTAAACCCAGTAAGTGTCCTCTTGTCTACTCCTGTAACTTCCTAATTTTCACATTCTTTTGAAACTGAATTTAATTTGTCTGTTCCAGAAAATCGGTTATGACAAGGCAGCAACAGTTGCCAAGACAGCCCACAAAGAGGGGACTACTCTTAAGGTGATGATGCCTTGTTATACTTGTTTTTCTGTTTGTCTTGCTTATTCTGACCTCTCTTTTTGAATATTAAAAAAAAGAATTATGCTGGCATATATTAATTCTTAACAAATTAAATTGAAGAAGCATATTCTTTATACAAGTATATCCTTGCAGAACCCTTTCAACTCTTGTATTCTTTTTCTTTCATTAATAGTTGTGATGTTTATATGAATTAATTGATCCCTTCTTAATAATTCTGTGCTTTTCGTGGATGTCCAATAAATTTTGGCTAAATATCGAAATTGAAATGATTGTTTAGAAAGCTGCATTGAAGCTCGGAGTGCTGAGCTCTGAAGATTTCGACAAGCTTGTGGTACCTGAGAAAATGCTTGGACCATCTGATTGATTGGCTCGTAACGTTTTGCTCTAATAATTCCTTGTTTCATCATCGGCTACATTGAAGTACCTTCAGTGTTTTGTATTATTTATACGAAAGCCAAAAATTCTTATACAAACATCCTAGAATAAGTCAAGAACCTTAGGGTCAGGGTTTTAAATTGTTGTTATGGTTGCAGATGCGATTACCGCGATTGTGGCTGTTGCAACAGCTGCAACCGGAAATAATTTTATGTTTGTACTAAATACTAAAAAAAATCTTTAATTGTTATAATTCTTTATATACCTTTTATTTACAATGTTGTGTAAACTTTTATAATATAATATTAATGTAATTAACCTTAACTATGCCTAACTCTATACTAAGGAGCAAAAATAATATAAATAAAAGATAATAGAAATATAACTTACACTGATACTTGCTACCACATGATTGAATGACATGGAAGATCATTACCTCTATTTTTACTTTGGCTACCATCTTGTGTAACTCTTTGTCCAAAGATATAATAAAAAAGACTCGACACTTAAGTTGTTGATAATAAGGATCTTGGTAGAGGAAGCTTAGTCACTTGCATATTGAAATATGGATATTGATAATAGGCTAGATAACATTGTTGGCTACTTTTAGAAGAATCATATAAACCAAAGTCATTAAAACTTTATGCAATACTAGGAAGAGGAGTCTTCAAGTAGAACATTTTGTTTCTTTTTTCTTCTCCCATAAGTACTATAATTCTCCTAGTTTGGATCATTTTGCCTTTGTTCATCATCATCACCATCTAGGACTTAAACATTATCACCTCAATCACTTAATGGACTTAAATCACCATTATCTCCACTATCATCACCAATATCCACATTTTCATAATCAAATCCCCTTCTATTGTGAATACCTCAACAACCAATTAAGAGTATAATTTGACCTGGATCTCAGTAACCCTTTGGATTCAACAGGTTGTAAAGCAAATACGCCCCACAATTGTGACCAAACGTCCCAGGTTCAATCAAAAACCACCCTAATGGTGTTAATGAACAGTTACCCGAGGAATTGATTTCTGACATACCTCAGTTCTTTTTTTTAAGGGGGCAGGGTTGTATACAGGGACATTGTGCAAGAGTTTTTAAAATCTTTCCTGATAGTTTTGAAAAAAATAGTTTATTTCTTTCAGTTGCCTAAAAGAATTTTTGAAGAATAAAAAATTACTTCTCTAGAATTAAGTTAAATATTCATAGTTACTTCATAACTGAAAAAAGAAAAATAACATGCCAGTATTGCATATGGTATAAAAATGAGTTTATCACTCCTCATGGTTTAGTAAAAGAGTGAATGAGAAATAAAAATGAATGATCAGGATTGGATGGATGTAATGTTACTCTTTCAAGAGTAACTTTCCGAAGTTGCTCATGAAAGCATACAAGTGATCCAAACGTCCCTCGTGTTCATCAACCCTGAAAAAAGCTCATCATAATTGCATATGGTATAATTTCATCGTGAAATTATTACTTGGTACGCAAGAATGCTTTGAATTGAGACAGAAACCTCATAATTGAAAAAATAAAAAATAACAGGCAAGTATTTCGAAGCCAGGTGCAACTCCGTCTTCATACCAAAATAGCGTAAACAAATAAACATAATACAAATTGCAGATATACAACTTAAATTTCAAATAAAACTAACACGGTCTAAGGAAACAAGAGAATCCGTCAAAAATACATTAGCCACGTCAGGATGCCGGCCACAATAAAGATCCAATGCCCTTCCTTCCAATCTCCAAAAATGTCACTTACTTCTTTGATTTCTTTGATGCTCTGCACAAAGAAGATTCATTTAGATCACAACAAAGCCAACAAATAAAAGATATTTAAGCACACGCGTGAACCACAATACTCACTGGGCTGGCTGGGATGCTGTTGCAGATGGTGCACTTGGGGCTGCTGATGGCTTCTCTCCGGGACCCTACACATTTAAGAGAGAATGGGTCAAATTCCTCAATACAACTTCAGCGACATTCTTAGTGATGTAAATCGACAAATTCATCTATATAAAGATGAACAGATAGATTCTCAAAACATTAGAGAACTCACTTGAGCCAAACGCTCTTCTCTTCGAGCAATTTTCCTTTCCCTGCTTGCCTTGTTCTTTGCCCGTTTGGCCTCAAATTGGTCAGATAAGGTCTTCTCTCTTGCCTTCTCAGCCTTTGACTTGTGTATGCTCTCCATCAAGACTCTCTTGTTCTTGAACACATTACCCTTTACCTTCATGTACATATCATGGTACATATGCTTGTCAATCTTCTTCGATTCCCTGTACTTACGAAGCAATCGTCTGAGGACACGCATCCTCCTCATCCAAAGGATTTTGGTGGGGAGCCTTGCCTCTCTTGTACCCTTTCGCTTACCTATTAATTTGTATTTAGGCAAAAACTGTTAATGCTTTTTGCTAGTGCCTAGGACCATATAGCAATTCATGTCATGATGCCCACATAACAATATTTCATTTTTGAGAAAATGGTCAATTTTTAGTCCCTAAAATTGTGATTCACTGTCACTTTAAGGTGTTTGGTTTCACAATTCAGATGTGATTTTTTACATTTTGGATGAAATTTTGAAAAGCTAATAGTTATACCTTCCACATCCAAAACGTGATTCCTCTACTCTCAACATGTTTCCAAACATGCTATTAGGTCTTAGATTTCAAGGAAAAAAAAAAAAGTCTCTAAAACTGTAATTCATTTCATACAAGTCCCTAAATTTAACAGCTTAATGTCATTTTGGCACCTGAACATAGTGATTTAAGTGATAATATTAACATTAAGCTGCTAAATTTAGGGACTTTTATGAAATGAATTACAGTTTTAGGGACTTGTATGAGTTACAGTTTCGGGGATGGCCTGTTTTTGAATTTCCTTCATTTAGTCTTTCCTTTTCATATACATTTTAAGTCTCTAATAGTCTAGAATAGTTTGTCCACCCTAGACTATTAGCATAGCACATTTATTTATGACATTGGTTTTTCCAATTGAAATGCAACTCAATTTAACCTTGTGAATCCTACAACGAGTAGATATTTAATGACCACCGATTCATTTGCAATTGCATAAACACACTTAACGTTAAATACCATATCCAGAGTGGCGTCCCTTCCTCTTGGCCTCCTTCATTCGACGAGCACGAGAGCGAGAGTGAATCTTAGTTGGCTTCCTGATAATGAACCCATCCTTAACCAACTTCCTTATGTTTTGGCCTGCAAAACGAAACCCACCAAACTATGAAGCCAATTTGCAAACAATATAAATCGAACTGGGGGAAAAATACATCAGAAACTTCAATAGTGAGGTACACTAAGAAATTTATTTATATATTCAAATAAGTGAAAAATGATGTAAAATTAACTGAATTCAGAGTGAAAGAGAGATAGATTGAGAGCGCGTACGAGAATTGGCCATGGAGATTTCATTGACCTCATTAGGGTCAAGCCAAACCTTGCCTCTGCCACACTTGAGAACGCTAGCGGCAAGCCGCTTCTGAAGTTTCAGAGACACCATCTCCCTCTCCCTCTCCCTCTCCCTCTCTCTCTCCGGTGGAATAGAAGAACGGAGAAAGGAGGCACGATATTTATCATTCACCTCTGTCAGAAACCCTAGGTTTTGCTTCTTTCACTTTTTTTTTTTTTTTCTGTGCGTGCAGCGCAAGGTATTTTAATTTGACCATTCACTGGGCCTTGTTGACAATGGTTATAAGGCAATATAGGGTTTGACATTATGTAACGCGGTCCATTCTCAAATACTCATAAATTTTATGAAAAAGGATAAATTTTATAAATTTATCATTGGAAATCCTAAATCAAAATAATTTTATTTTAATTTTTCTGCTGATAAATCAAATAAATCTTCTCATTGGAAAAACATATTGCATAAGTACGTATAATGGGTTTAATTAGCAACAAATTCAGAAAACATTCAAGGGAAAGACAAAAATAAACAAAATTTAAGATATATAATTATATTAATATATTGTAAAATTATAATTTTTCTATGAATAAAATTTTAAAAGAAATGATGGAGGGAGAGCTTTATTCGTTTAGAGTTTAGATCCATCCTTAGTTTCAACTTCTATAAAAATAAACACAAATTAAATAAATTGATAACTACAACCTTGGTTGTGCTTCTTTTTTTTTTTTTTTCGGATCATCGAGAAGGTCCAAATACCTTGCGCTGCACGCACAAAGAATCTTATAATTTATACATCATAAATCTTGAACTATTATGTATTATTGGATCGGGCCTAAATAACTTGAAGAAAATTTGTTTGTTTAGATTTCAGAAGAATATTTAGTATTGGCCCAAAAATATAGCAAGTATAATAGTATTTAAAACTAATCCTAGCCAGTTTACCCGTGCGTTCGAACGGGTTGTTTTGATTTTTATGTATTTTTTGAGATAATTTAGGTATATCATAATTTACTTAAAAATAAATATTAAATATACATTTATTGCTCAATAGCAATAAGAAACCAAAACATGAATGTTTAATAAGAATGATAGAGCAAGAATGATTGACCTGATTAATGTTGCATATTCTGTGTTAAAATAGTAACTTGAAACATAATAAAAAATTTAGTCTCATGGTAACAAATGTCTCTGAAAATGTTACTAAAAAAACACCAACAAAAATAGAAGAAGATATATGTGTATTCGCATGGATCACTCATTTTCATACATGTTTGAAATACTCATGTTTATAAAATTAAATTTTTATATTGAGACAAATGTAATTAGCTATTTAAATTCTCCAAAAATGCAAAAAGAGATAGAGTGTTCAATCAGAAAAAAAAATATTTACTTATAATTTCATAGATATTTCTTATTTCATTTAAAATATTTATAAAATTGTATGAGAAATTTATGTTTAAAAACTTAGAAAGGATTTAACTTATGTTCAATTATTATTATTATTTTTTAATTTTGAAATGTGAAATGATAAAATAATTCAATTATTTTACAACTATATTGCAAATAAAAAATATTAATTTTATAATATTTATAGTCTAGGAATATTAGTTTATAAATAATATTTCAAATAATTTAAAGTCTAGGAATTAATTAAATTAAATGCAAACTTTTGAAATCAAATATTACTTACCAACATGTTGTTGATTCAAGAGGAATTGAGATCGAATGCCTTAAGTAAGATTTTAGGTTCAAGTCTTGTGGTTGAAAGAGATCTTGTTAACGTCAATAGATACAAATAAATTATTATTTTATTCTTTAATAGACAATTTATATTTCATTAGTAAGTACTTATGTAAGATGAGTTGTTATAGATTTTTAGTATTATTTTTGACCCGTGAGTAGAAAACCTACTAAGTTAAAAAATCTGTCTAAATATTTCAATCAGTTTTTCATGAAGGATTTATAATGATATTATATGTCGTAAGTATATTAAAAACTTCTTGAACTATTATGTATTATTGGATCGGGGCCTAAATAACTTGAAGAAAATTTGTTTGTTTAGATTTCAAAAGAATATTTAGTATTGGCCCAAAAATATAGCAAGTATAATAGTATTTAAAACTAATATTAGCTCAAATAAACATTTTGCACCAAGATTGGTTCTTGAGCTACCTATTTAACATCAAGCACATTTTAAGTTGAACTAAGTTTTTTCTTCAGATGAAAAAGTTGAACTAAGTGTTTAAAGTTTAAGTTTGGTTTGTAAAAAAAAAAAATGATGTCTGAATTATATCATTATTTAAACAACTAAAGGATTATGTTTATGAGTTGAGCTTGCTTTAATGGCTATAAAATGCAATTATATTTTTTGTTGTTTAACCGTTTCTAATATGATAAACTTGTTGTAAGTAGGTGGGGGGGAAAAGTGAGCTCATGTACCATACAATGACACGTGACAAAAGTTGGTCAAATTTTATATTACTAGAAAATTGACCCATGCCATGTACAATCAGTAAGAAAACACAACTCAATATTTTAATTTTAACAAAAATGGTTGAATGCAAAGGAAGAGAGAGAACATCCAGGGCGAAAAAGTTGGCATGAAATGATGACATGTGTTCAATGTCTGGACAAATTTTATATAATTATAGATTATAAATTACCTTCACATGATCGAGTACATGAAAAATTAAAGATGGTGTCCTTTTAAGAGTATGTTTGGTTGCACGTTTTGATCAATTGGACGTGAGTTAGATTGAAGCAACAATTCTTAGATTCTACGTTATTTCAATGTTTGATGTGATTTGAACACTTTAACGCACATAGCGGATGCAAAAACAAACACACAATAATTGATTTTGAGTCTATAATTTATTTTAGATAAATTTTCACTTGTTTGATTTCACGTTGAAAAAGAGTCTAGAATTAATTCTGAATCCATAAAAGCTAAAAACTTAGTTAGAGAGTACTTTGACTCTTAGAATTAATTCTTAATCCATAATTGATTTTGAGTTGAAGCAACTTTTGATAGCTTTTGCATTGAATAAATTTTTTTATACTTAGTTCCACTCCTAACTTGGTTTTATAATAAAAACATCAAACATAAATCAAATTGCTTTAAAATCAAAATCAATTTTACAAAATCGATTCTATTTAATTTTGTCAATGTTCATCCAAACACACACTTCCAATAGAATTGATTGAGCACAATAAAATCAACTCTAATTTTACCAAAGTTGCATGGGCTTTATGAACCTATAATATATGATTGAGCACGATAGATCATTAGAGTTTAGGATCCACGTAAGGGTGATTTTAACTATCACTAGTTAAGATTTATTTTATATATTTTTTCACACACTTCCATAATATTTCACCATTTATTATTTTAAATAACTATTTGGTTGTTAATATAGTTGCTTTAAGGCTCCTCGCTTAAATAATAGGAACACAATATGGTTTCTTTATGAAAGAAAAGTTGGTTGTTGATGTAGTTCATATGGATTGCAGTCAGTGCCAAAGCAATATTCCTTCTTCATTTGTGTTTTGGAATTCAAAAATATGTATTAGAATTTATAAAAATACTTTTCTAACTTTAATCCGAACATTGCAGTAATTTCTTATGTGCATAACTTTTGTGACAATTTATTTTACAATTTTGTAAGTAGAAATTTGTGAAGGGTATGCTTTCTGGAGAGGGTCGAAACTAAAATCATTGGTTATCCTCTCATTCTTTCTCAACTATTAATTTAAAACTCGAACCTTAAGTTGTCTTGATTACAGATACAGAGCTCAAACGGCCCTTTTCTGAAGTTTAAACTTGAATGTTAGTTTACAAACAATGATAATTGTTAGATTATTTTAATCTAATAATGGTCATGTAATTATGGAATGACTTTAATGAAAAGATGTCTAATGTGATGGTTGTTAGACTTGAAATTATATTAAAGTCATTGGGGGTTATTTTTAAGTTATTAAAAATAACCCCCTCTCTTCTTACTTCATTAAGGATAATTTTGGCATTAAAAGAAAAGATTTGAAAAGGAGGTTGAAGAGGTTATAAAAAAAGAAAAAAAAAATAACTTCCCTCTCTCTCTCTTATTCACTTCTGATAACTTTGAACTTTCACGTAAGAAAAAAAGGGAAGAACACAGAAAAGGCCAAAATTGACACCATCATAGAGACCAAGTAAAGGAAGTCAAAAGTCACAGAAGAGAGAAACATCAGTGGTAATTTCATAACTGCATTATGGATCCGGATAAGTCTTTTTGACTCTCTTATAGAAATTACAGAGTATAATAGATGTGAGCATTATGTTATCCAAGATTCTGTAGTGTAATTTCTTGCATGTTGAACCCTAGGAAATTACACGAGAATAAAATTATGCTTTCATTTGGTATCAGAGCCCAGGTTACGGATATTATTTTTATCCATTAACGTTATTACTCTGTTTATCTTCCGTTTTCGAAATGCGAAGTGTACTGCATATGATTATTTCGGTTCCGCTTTTGGTTTCTATGACTTGCGTTGATTCGCATATTATAATAGAAATTTTTATGGCCTTCACAATTGGTATCATATATAGAGTTTTTATGGCTACGTGTAGTCTTTTAAAGGCAAAATAATGATACTTGATGTATGCAATTGGTGATTGATTTTATTTAGCCTGCACATCCATTTTCTTTGGTTGAGAATTGTAATGGCCTTCATGGTATACATGCTTTAAGCTTTTGGTTATGGTTTGCACGTGAAAGTATATATATTTATATGATGGAAAGCAATTTTTCTTTTGTTCCGTGAATACTGCACCTGCAAGTTTATTTGCTTTCGGTGGCTTCGGTCATGCTTTGAAGTTTTTTTTGAAAAATTATTTGTAAATTTTTTTAATTTTCAGAGAATGGAATTGCAATATTTTCTAAAAATTGTTTTACAGAAAGGAATTATTTGGAATTATATATTAAAGAGAGATTTGTTAATCACCAAAGTGGTCAAATCTATAAAGTTTTGTAATTCCAAATTGTATGGTTGATTGATATAATGATGCTATGAAATTTTTATGTTTGGGTTGAATGAAATTGTTAATTATAAGGCATGTATGGATTGCCCAAAGGTGAATCATTGCTTATGATTAAAGATTTGTTTTCATGCTTGTTGAGTGTGTGTATATCGAAAGATATTGTGTAAATCTAATGATATTAAAGATTTGTTTTCATGCTTGTTGAGTGTGTGTATATCCAAAGATATTGTGCATGTCAAGAATAATATGATTTATTGACCATTAAAGTATGTTTGTTTAGCATCATTATTGATATGGATATGTGTTTATTTATCACCCAAAGGTGAACTTAGATGCATGATTAAAGTCTATATAGTTTGAATCCATTAGATTTACTCAAAGCATTAAAGTGTTAGTTTGTTTGAATGTATGCAGTTATGTCTAACATGTTTGCTTTGGGCAACTCAATGATCAAGTTCAATGGGCTAAACTATGCTGATTGGTCTGAAATGATCCAGTTTCAACTGGGTGTAATGGACTTAGACCTGGCATTGGTAATGGATGAAAGCCCTCTAATCATTACAGAGACTAGTACAGATGTTGACACAAGTCTATCTATGAGGCTTGGGAGCGGTCTAACAGATTGTCATTGAAATTGATGAGATTGACTATGGCTGAAAAAGCTAAGCCATCTATGCCCAAAACAGATAATGCAAGGGAGTTAATGAGATTGGTCAAGGATTATTCACAATTTGACATTACTGACAAGTCAATTATGGGGAACCTATCAAGTGAGCTAACAAACAAGAAGTTTGATTGGTCTCAACCAATTCATGATCATATGACAGAAATGGCTAATCTGACAACAAAGTTGAATTCCATGGGAATGGAAGTGAGTGAGTCCTTTCTAGTACAGTTCATTTTGAACTCTCTTCCTGTTGAATTTGGCCAATTTCAAGTGAACTATAACACTCTTAAAGAAAAATGGAATTTTCAAGAAATTAAGGCCATGTTAATTCAGGAGGAAGGGAGATTAAAGAAAATGAAGGACAACTCAGTTCATCTCATGACTTATGATGGAGCTAGTAGCAGTAAGAGCAAGCCGGGTAAGAAGGACAAGGGCAATGCCCAATTAAAGGTTAAAGAGGGAAGAGTCCATAAAGAGAAGAAGTGCTACTTCTACAAGTAGAGTGGTCACTTCAAGAAGGACTGCCCGAAAAGAAAGAAATGGTTTGAAAAGAAAGGTATATTTTATATATCTGTAAATTTCGAATCAAATCTTGTTGAGGTACCTAATAATACCTGGTGGCTTGATTCTGGAGCAACTACTCATGTGTCACATATTTTGCAGGGATTCCTTTCGTTCCAAACCATAAGAGGAACAAAAAAGTTTCTCTATATGGGAAACAGAATGAAGGCAAGAATAGAGGGCATTGAGACATATAGATTAATCTTGGACACTAGTTGTCATGTAGATTTGGAAGGATGTCTCTATGTACCTGGATGTGCCAGGAATTTAGTTTCTATTGCAAAGTTGGATGAATTAGGTTTTAGTTTCAAGATTGGAAACAATGTATTTTCTTTGTTTAAGGTTATGTACTATTATGGATCTGGTACTCTAATAGATGGTTTGTATTGTTTCAATCTTGATGTAAAGTTTATGGAATCCTTGTTTAATGTGTTATTGGTAGTAAGCGTAATGTGCATGATGATAGTTCTGCTTATTTGTGGCATCAAAGATTAGGTCACATATCCAAAGAAAGGATAATGAGGTTAATGAAAAATGAAATTTTGCCTCAATTGAATTTTGGTGACTGGGATATATGTTTGGATTGCATTAAACGAAAGCAAACCAAACAAATATCAAAGAATTCTGCTACAAGAAGTAATGAACTTCTAGGATTGATTCACACTGATATTTGTGCACCCTTTGACGTTCCATCTTGGGGCGGTGAAAAGTATTTTATCACCTTTATTGATGACTTTTCACGTTATTGTTATTTGTATCTTCTGCATGAAAAATCTCAATCAGTGGATGCCTTAAAGGTGTTCATTGATGAGGTAGAAAGGCAATTGGACAGAAAAGTGAAAGTTGTAAGGTCTGATAGAGGTGGTGAATTTTATGGAAAATATAATGAGAGTGGACAATGTCCAGGTCAATTTACAAAGTTCCTTGAAAGTAGAGGCATGTGCACAGTATACTATGCCTAGCACACCGCAACAGAATGGTGTGGCTGAAAGGTGGAATCATACTCTAATGGATATGGTTAGGTCTATGTTGAATTATAGTACTGTACCTTTATCTTTGTGGATGCACACATTAAGGACTGATGCATATCT
Organism: Pueraria montana var. lobata; assembly: GCA_026413185.1. Taxonomy (NCBI): domain Eukaryota; kingdom Viridiplantae; phylum Streptophyta; class Magnoliopsida; order Fabales; family Fabaceae; genus Pueraria; species Pueraria montana. The sequence goes on along the minus strand of CM048647.1, from coordinate 66,697,530 downwards.
GCTTAACAGGGTTCCTAGTAAGGCAGTTCCTAAGACCCCTTATGAACTGTGGACGGGAAGGAAACCCAGTTTGAGACATCTCCATGTTTGGGGTTGTCCGGCAGAAGTAAAGGTGTATAATCCACATGAAAAGAAGCTTGATGCAAGAACTATTAGTGACTTCTTCATTGGGTATCCTGAAAAGTCTAAAGGTTACATATTCTATTGTCCTAACCATAGTACATGAATAGTTAAGTCTGGTAATGCTCGGCTCATTGAAAATGGTCAATTCAGTGGGAGTGAGAAATCACGAAAGGTGGATATTGTAAAGACTCATGGTGAATCTTCTTCACCTAAAGTCCCTCCTCAAGATGTTGTTCCTCTAGTTGTATTACAGCCAAACAACAATCGAAGGCAACATGATAATATTCAAAACCCACAGGATGAACAAATAAATGATGAACCAGTAGACAATGTGCAAGTCACAAATGAACAAGTGATAGAAGAAGCACAAGAAATAGCACCAAGAAGGTCTAAAAGGCAAAGAAGACCGGCTATTTCAAGCGACTATGTTGTGTATTCACTTGAACATGAATGTGACTTGAGCATTGATGAAGATCCAGTCTCTTTTAGACAAGCCATAGAAAGTGACAATTCTGAAAAGTGGCTCAATGCAATGAAAAAAGAGTTGAAATCAATGGATGGCAATAAAGTATGGGATCTAGTTGAGTTGCCTGAGGGTTCAAAACGAATCGGTTGTAAATGGATCTTTAAGAACAAACATGACTCAAAGGGCAATATCGAAAGGTACAAAGCTAGACTCGTTGCCAAAGGTTTCACTCAAAAAGGTGGCATTGACTACAAAGAGACCTTCTCTCTAGTTTCTAGGAAGGACTCTTTGAGGATTGTGTTGGCTTTGGTGGCTCATTATGATTTAGAGCTTCACCAAATGGATGTAAAGACTGCCTTTCTGAATGGTGACTTAGAGGAAGAAGTTTATATGGACCAACCTGAAGGGTTTGTTTCTACAGGAAAGGAAAATCTAGTGTGTAAATTAAAGAAGTCAATATATGGACTAAAACAGGCTTCCAGACAATGGTATCTTAAGTTCAATGATACCATCACATCGTATGGTTTTGTAGAGAACACTGTTGATCGGTGTATCTACATGAAGGTTAGTGAGAGTAGATTTGTAATTTTAGTCTTGCATGTTGATGACATTTTGTTTGCTGCTAATGATGTTGCTATGTTACATGATGTAAAGAAGTATCTCTCTAATAACTTTGAAATGAAAGATATGGGTGAGGCATCCTATGTGATAGGAATAGAAATATTCCGTCATAGGTTACAAGGATTGTTGGGATTGTCTCAGAAAGGATATATCAATAAGGTATTAGAGGGATTCAGAATGGAAAAGTGCTCTGTAGGGATTGTTCCAATTCAGAAAAGGGACAAATTTAGCCAAATGCAATGTCCTAGAAATGAGTTGGAATGAAAGGAAATGGAGTCTATCCCTTATGCATCAGTGGTTGGGAGCTTGATGTATGCCCAGACATGTACACGATCAGATATTAGCTTTGCTGTAGGAATGTTGGGCCGATATCAAAGCAATCCTGGAATAGAACACTGGAAAGTTGCAAAGAAAGTTCTTAGGTATTTACAAGGCACCAAAGATTACATGCTCACATATAGGAGGTCAGATCACCTTGAAGTGATTGGCTACTCGGATTCATACTATGTTGGATGCGTGGACTCAAGGAAGTCTACATTTGGGTACATCTTTCTTTTGGCTAGAGGAGCGGTATCATGGAAAAGTGCAAAACAATCTGTGGTTGCCACTTCTACCATGGAGGCTGAGTTTGTGGCATGCTTTAAGGCCACAATTCAAGCATTGTGGTTGTGGAACTTTACTTCAGTGTTTGGTATTGTCGACAGTATAGCCAGACCGCTGAGGATTTATTGTGATAACTCCGCAGCTGTCTTCTTCTCTAAGAATGACAAATACTTGAAAGGAGCAAAACATATGGATTCGAAGTATTTGTCAGTTAAAGAGGAAGTGCAGAAACATAAAGTGTCAATTGAGCATATTGGTTCAAACTTAATGATAGCGGATCCGTTGACTAAAGGTTTACCACCCAAGACAGTCATTGACCATGTTGAAAGGATGGGTGTTATGAATAAGTTCTTGTTAACAATGTAATGTGACATATATATATACATTTTAGTTGTAATGCTCGTATTGAATGACACTTGTGAATTCAATTATAGATGTTTTTCTGTTTGTTATGTCATTCACATTATATGGTATACATTATGGTTTTAGTGAGATGACATAATGTGTCCTAGAAAGAAACTGAAGACACATATTAAAGTGTTAATTAAAGTTGAGTTGAATTGAATGATTTATGATACATGGAAGGAACCAAGTTGTTTGGATAACTTGCAACCACCATGATTCAATCATTTTAATTCAATTAAGGATGGTAACTTGTAATTCAACGTATGGTGCACACTTACAGTTTAGTGTTGAATCTTCAAGTCATCACATGAGCCAAGTGGGAGAATGTTAGATTATTTTAATCTAATAATGGCTCATGTAATTATGGAATGACTTTAATGAAAAGATGTATAATGTGATGGTTGTTAGACTTGAAATTATATTAAAGTCATTGGGGGTTATTTTTAAGTTATTAAAATAAGTCCCTCTCTTCTTACTTCATTAAGGATAATTTTGGCATTAAAGGAAAAGATTTGAAAAGGAGGTTGAAGAGGTTATAAAAAATATAAAAAATAAAAAAGATAATTTCCCTCTCTCTCTTATTCACTTCTGATAACTTTGAACTTTCACGAAAGAAAAAAAGGGAAGAACACATAAAAGACCAAAATTGATCAAAGGGGTTCTATGCCATCATAGAGACCAAGTAAAGGAAGTCATAGAAGAGAGAAAAATCAGTGGTAATTTCAGAACTGCATTATGGATCCGGGTAAGTCTTTTTGACTCTCTTATAGAAATTACAGAGTATAATAGATGTGAGAATTATGTTATCCAAGATTCTGTAGTGTAATTTCTTGCATGTTGAACCCTAGGAAATTACACATGAGTAAAATTATGCTTTCAATAATCTCCAACGAGACTGATAAGTGCCCTCATTGCGAATAGTCCAGGAAAAAACATCAGCCACAGCGTACGACTCGTGAAAGAAACAATTGGTAACCAGACCATGACGGGTTCTAGCGTGCACAACTAACGCGACTTTGGCACCGTGCACAAGTATTTTTGAGCCGTGGGATAAAAGTGATTTTAATCAATGACTGCGATTCCAAACCGCATAACCGGACGGGAAAGCTTATATGACATTAATTAAAAAGGTAATAATCCACGAGCGATGCTATTTAGTACAAGCATCTGCAGTACAAAACTCATGAATAGATATTATTGGTTAAAATAAACATGAATTAAAAAATTAAAAATATATATAAATTATGATTTGGTGGAATACACCCTTCGTGTATATTTTACGAAATCTAATTCGTATTTATAAGTATTTCTCAATGATCCATGATGTTTGTAAATAAAGAACAAAAATAAATTGATGAAATTTATTTTCCACGTGGATTGTAAATTAAGGATTTGCTTTAAAATCATGGTGGAGCATGTTGAGGTGGGTCAAACTTGATTTTGATCAAAATCTTGCATGTTTTGTTATCTTAGTAGAATCAATTTTAATGAAAAAAATCATAGTGGAGTTGAAACAAGTAGGAGTAGCTTCTACTGCTACCAAAATCAATTAGAGTTGAATTTTGTCTAATCTATTTATATAAAAGAAAAGAGAACCCTTTGTTAGACACATATCAATCATCGGTGAAAATTTTTCCCTCCAAAAATTCCTCTCTTCTTTTCTCTCTCTCTCTCTTTCTCTTTTTTCATTTCTTTTTCTTTTATTTTTTCACTAAAACATCAACTTCTTTTTTTTTTATTATAACTATCTTTTTATTTCTATTATATATATATATATATATATATATATATATATATATTATTTTATATCTTTTATTTATAAAAATTTAGGATTAATTGTATTTTTTACCTCCATTTTTTTTATTTTTTGGCGAATTTTACCTCCAACAAATTAATTTGGTGCATTTTATCCCCAACTTTTTAAAAAAACTTGCAAATTTTACCTTCTACTGATATAAGCATAAAAGGTGGGCTTAAAATTCATCCAAAAATAAAAAGTTGGGAGTAAAATTCACCAAAAATTGAAAAAGTTTGTGGTAAAATTCGTCAAAAAGTAAAAAGTACAATTATTTTAGCATACTACGTCAGCAAAACGGTGGAAGGTAAAATTTGCAAGTTTTTTGAAAAGTTTGAGGTAAAATGTGCCAAATTAATTTGTTGGGTTAAAATTCGCCAAAAAATAAAAAGTTGAGAGTAAAAATTGCAATTAAACCAAAAATTTATCTATTTATGTAAAAGAAAAGAGAACCCTTTGTTGGACACATGTCAATCATTGGTGAAAATTTTTTCCTCCAAAAATTCCTCTCTACTTTTCTCTCTCTCTTTTTTCATTTCTTTTTCTTTTATTTTTTTGACTAAAACATCAACTTCATTTTATTTCTATGATATATATATATATATATATATATATATATATATATATATATATATACATTACTATTTATATCTTTTATTTATAAAAATTTGTATTTTATAATTTATATAAGCATATATAATTTAAATTTAAAGATTAATTATGTTTGCTAAATAATCTATTTATATAAAAGAAAAGAGAGCCCTTTGTTGATTTTTCTCTCTTTCTTACTTTTTTTTTACCTTTTTGTGATTTTTTATTTTCTTTTTTTTTCTTTATTCCTTTTCTATTATCTAAATAAGGAAAATTGGTCCTTGCTATTGTCATTATTTTTAACATGTACTATTTTATATTTTTTATAGATTTATATTGTTATATTAGTTATATTTTAATTATATTATTGAAATATTTAAAATAATAATATGCTCAATATTACATAAAATATGTTATTATTTATATTAAATGAATGATAATTTTATATAATTACTTCAAATTAATTATAATTTAATAAATAAAATTTACAGCATATTACTGTTTTATGTCTTTTATTTATAAGTTTTTTTCTATAATTTATATTAACACTTATAAAAAAACTATTGTAGTTTTGTTGATATGATATTTAATTTTTCTTGATATTACAAAATAATATTTTTACTCGAAAATCATATAAAATAAATAATTTCATAAATAAATATTTTGTTGAATGATATTTATATTATGTGGTTAAAATTTTTATACTAAAAATTTATTTAAATCTAATTAGTTAATATATTTATACAAAATAATACTTTGACTCTATGTTTAATAATTGTCACTATTTTGTTGATTGAAATTATCTTTTTCTATATGATAAAGTTACATGACAAACTTTAAAGTTCTATTATTTATGTATTCATTGACTTTAGTAAGATCTTTCAATCATAAAACTCGAACTTAAGACTTTACTTAAGGAATTCAATCTTAATTCCACTCGAATAAACATGTTGATAAGTAATATTTGATTTCAAAAAGTTTGCATTTCATTTAATTAATTCTTAGACTTTAAATTATTTGAAGTATTGTTTATAAACTATAAATATTATAAAATTAATCATTTTTTATTTGCAATATAGTTTTTTTTAATAAAGTCGATGGAGTGCATAACATCAAAATAGAATCTTGACATCCCAACTATGTTGGCACCCCAAGAACTATCCATCCTCTACTATGCCCCCACAATTTATTAAAAATAAGAAAAAATATCATTTAAAATTTCGCAAATAAGAATAAATATTTGCAACATAGTTGTAAAATAAATGAATTATTTTATCATTTTACATTTCATAATTACAAATAAATAATAATTAAACATAAGTTAAATTCTTTCTAAATTTTTAAACATAAATTTTTCATACAATTTTATAAATATTTTAAATGAAATAAAATATATCTATGGGATTATAACTAAATATATTTTCTCTGCTTAAATACTCTAATTACATTTGTCTTAATATAAAAATTTAATTTATTGAACATTCATGTTTTGATTTCTTATTGTCGTTGAGCAACAAATATATATATAATATTTATTTTTAAGCAAATTATAATATACATAAATCATCTCAAAAAATACATAGAAATCAAAGCGACCCTACGAACGCACGGGTAACTTGCTAGTTTACCCTCATACTAATACTCTCATGTATGTTTATTATTTATTGATTTAAAAAATATAATTAAAAGTCTTGCTATATTTATTCAATTTTAATATTTTTATAAGGGATATGGATTCTATTTCAAAAGTTAACATATTATGCAAATATTTTTTTTAATTTAATATTACCTCTGGTTCTAATTATAAGCAACAAATTGAATTTTTCTTTGGTCCTAAATATAAGGAATAATCACTAGTTTTTAAAGTTATTCAGGGTTTAATTTCTTTTATACCTTTAATTTATTGTTAACTCTATTTCCTATACATTCACTTATTTCCTATGATAATCATTGCAAGCAAAGGGTATTTTTGAAATAAAATTTGAATTTATGCTAAAATTAATTAAAAATAAATAATGTAATTACTTTCCTTGGTCTTGATGATTTGTCCTATGTTGTTTATAACTATGGTAGTATTTAACATGAAGTAAAAAAAAAATTAAGTTATAATTAGTTCAATAAGTAATAAGTAATTATAGAAATTTATCATTCAATTAGTACTTTATTGTGAGTTTGAAAGTTTGTGAAATGTACTGGTTGTGAATTTGGTTAGTGAAATTTGAAAATGGACAATGAATATAATTGTATAATATGATGAAGTTTCAGTAAGTCATTTAGTAAGTTATTTTGTTAGTACTACTGATGATGACTAGTATATATATTTTTTAGAATCAATTGATTGATTTAATTAGATTGTATAAACTTTGTAGTTATGATTATGATTAATTTAACTAAATGCAAATGGTGATGGTGCTTTGGATTTTACTAATGTGCTTTTTGTTTTGAATATTTGTAACATGTATGAATGAAAATGGTGATAGGAGTGGAGTTGAAGATATTTCTGCTCGATAAAAAAAAGTTAGAAAACCACGTTGATACGCTCTGATATCAAAAAAGGAAAATGGAAGACGAAACCAATGAAGGAGACGGGGAGGGGGACATGCTCCTGAGTGAATACATAAACTCCAACCATCACAAACATCGGGGCCCACACAAAAAAAGCGCTACAATATTCCACTTCATTATTTTCCTGTCCGGTTATGCGGTTTGGAATTCTAACCATTGATTAAAATTACTTTTATCGCACGGCTCAAAAATACTTGTGCACGGTGCCAAAGTCGCGTTAGTTGTGCACGCTAGAACCCGTCACCAGACCATATAGAACAATTTTTTTATTTTTAAGAATAATAAGAATTGTCCGGAATAGAACAGAATTATAATACAAGTCCAAACCATTTACTTCATCATGTTATATTCAAACCGATTTGGATGAAATGTGTAAAATTGGAACCTGAGTGGTTGCACAAAGTCACTCATTTTTGTCATACCTCTGACTATCTCGATGAAAATAACGATAGCAGTTCTGTAGTCGCAACTCACCCGGCTAATTTTCTTGTTGAATTGTTTCCGGGGTAAGCAAAGGCATAAAATCAAGTAATTTGTATTTAGTTGCTACCATAAGGTGAGATCAGTAGCAACGTAAGTACACAAATGATGACACAAGTATTTCATCAAAATCGTGAATCATCATAGCAAAAAAGTAGAACAAACAAAGGACAATGAAGTCTTATTTTGCCATTGAAAATACTATGGAAAATTTTATCATTAATGCATATCAAAAAATATCCGATAAAGTTCTTTGTTAGCTATATAAATGACAAACATAGGCAGAGTAACTAAATGTCTAAAACCAACATAAAGAGACGTGACAAAAATTACTTGAGCACAGTAACTGAAGATGCCAGCATAGATAAAGAGCCACCATCCACCAAATCTCTGGATATGTGACTCACTTCTTGGATTTCTTCGGTGCTCTGCATAAAAAAGCCTTCATTTAGATCACAACAAACATAACATAGCAATAAGCAATACTGCAGAAGCTCGAAAGCATAAACATAATACTCACTGAGCTGGCTGGGATGCCGTTGCAGGTGTAGCAGTTGGTGCTGCTGGTGGCCTCTCTCCCGGACCCTAGACATTAGAGAAAAAGGAGTTTTAAATTACTAAATTACCAACTCTGGTGACAATACTTCTTAGTGCATTAAATTCCCAAGTTCAATGCTTAGAAAATATAAACTCAACCTATATCCACACAAATAGATTCTCAAAACAGTAGAGAACTCACATGGGCCAAGCGTTCCTCCCTCCGAGCAATTTTCCTCTCCCTGCTAGCCTTGTTCTTGGCACGCTTCGCCTCAAACTGGTCAGACAAGGTCTTTTCTCTTGCCTTCTCAGCCTTGGACTTGTGTATGCTCTCCATCAAGACTCTCTTGTTCTTGAAAACATTACCTTTCACCTTCATGTACATGTCGTGGTACATGTGCTTGTCAATCTTCTTTGATTCCCTGTACTTGCGAAGCAAGCGCCTGAGGACACGCATCCTCCTCATCCAAAGGATTTTGGTGGGAAGCCTTGCCTCCCTTGTACCCTTACGCTTACCTAATTGTAGTTAGGCAAACAATTATAATCAAAATACAATACCTTCTCCCAAGAACCATAGAATAATTTGTTTCAAGTGCAGCCCAACCAGCAAATAGCAATGTACATTCACGATGCTTGATTTAATTTTTGTTTTCATTTGATGTGTTTTCACTAATAATCACCAAAAATGCCACTTTATTTCATGTTTTTAACAATTTACAAAGAAAACAGTTCCCCATTTCCTTCCCAACAACTTGGAACCAGGTAACAATCGGATTTGAGATTATAAACGACAACTAAATCACCTAACTAGAAATTACTGAACTATTTTGAAGAATTCCGACACTGATCTTTCTAATTAGAATGGCAACTCGGTACAATGTTGTGAACATACCATGGTTTATAAATAAGTACTAGCTTGCACATTGCCAAGCAATATTTACTAACATGTAACGTACAACTCATGAATTTGAATTAATTAGAAATGAAACAAAATAATGTTGAGGATATAAATACGAACCATAACCAGAGTGACGTCCCTTCCTCTTGGCCTCCTTCATTCGACGAGCACGAGAGCGAGAGTGAATCTTAGTTGGCTTCCTGATGATAAACCCATCCTTAACCAACTTCCTTATGTTTTGTCCTAAACAGACACAAGGATCAGAGCATGTATCATATCGAACATAGCTTAACGGTGTCTATGTGAATAAAATTATAAGAAAGCAACACAAGGAGAGAGATAGTACGAGAATTGGCCATGGAGATTTCATTGACTTCATTTGGATCGAGCCAGACCTTGCCCCTGCCGCACTTCAGCACGCTAGCGGCGAGCCGCTTCTGAAGCTTCAAGGACACCATCTTCTTCTTCTTCTTCCCCTCTGTGCCGTGCAACTGCTACCTACGGCTACAACTTTCCAGTGCTATAGCTCAAGCAGAAAGATACAAGTTAGGGTTTCGAGGTCTCTACTGGGCCTTCTGTTAATGAGGAAGCCCACAAATTGTAACTGAATAGGGCCTTCTAAGACTGTCACTCGCGCACTATGCATCTTTTTTTTGTTTACATTTTAGGGTTTTGCTATTCTCACCCATAAATTGCTATTCTTACCCCCCTAATATTGTAAAATTACCCTATTGTCCCTCCTTCATTTCTTACACCCCACCCCACTCCTTTCTCCTCACACTCTCCACCCGCACTCCCAACCTCTCTCAGTGACACTCTCCTTCTCCTCCTTCAGGTTTCTAAACTCACTCACACCAGTAAGTTGTGTAGATCAATGAAATCATGGTTCCACTGTGTTGAATGCACAGCGGAATCTTGATTCCATTTTTTTTATTTTTTTCATACACAATGGAATCACGATTTCATTGTGCAGGTATGTTTTCAAACACACGAAATCACGATTTCGTTGTGTACGACATTTTTTGAACACAACGGAGTCGTGATTCCGTTGTGTAAGAAAAATGTCATACACAACGGAATCGTGATTCCGTTGTGTACGCAGACAGTATTTGGTTTTTTTTACTGTTATTCATTTAGTAAATTTTGAATTGTTTTTTTTTTCTTTTCAGTAGTAGCAATGGATTGGAATACTTTTATTTCTGATGAAGTTACGATGCCAAGTAGTTGGGCAAATATGATTGATGCAATTTGACCAACCCGTTCAACAAAATGAAATGTAAGTAGATGATTATGTGATTGACATTGAACCTTAGCACAATTATCCTGACTTCTCCAATAATTTCATGACTGACGAGGTTGATTGATTAATTAGTGTTTTTATCTATATGATATTTTTTGTATATGTGTGTTTTGTTAGTGAAGGAATGCATTTTGTTTTTTAGGCTTTTGAAGAGCGAGATGACTTGTTGACGTGAGTTTGATATGTCGCAAAGGAGGTTGGATTTGTTGTTGTCATAGAAAGGTCAGAAACTGGCAAGAAAACTTTTGTCCTACTGGCTTGTGAAAAGGGAGGAAAGCACAAACAATATAAAGATAAGTTAGTCCACAAAACTACTGGAAGCAAAAAATGTCAGTGCCCGTTTAAATTAAAAGGGAGGCTTGTGAAAGGCATTGGTTGGAAATTTTATGTGGTTTGCGGTTTTCATAACCATGAAGTCAGTGAAACATTGGTTGGTCATGCATATGCTGGTTGTTTAAGCAGTGAAGAAAAAAGTCTGTTACATCAAATGACCAAGAATATGGTGAAGCCTAGGCAAATTCTGTTGACAATCAAAGATAAAGATGATGCAAATGTCACCACCATCAAAACCATATACAATGAGCGACAAAAATATCGACGACACCAAAGGGGTCCAATAACTGAAATACAACATCTGATGAAGTTGATAGAACATGATCAATATGTTTATTGGTATAGAAGGATCGACACTGAAGATGTTGTAAGAGATATCTTATGGTCACATCCAGATTCTATCAAGTTCCTAAATTCATTTTCAACAGTGTTGATATGTGATACTACTTACAAGACGAACAAATATCGTCTTCCGTTATTGGAGATTGTTGGGGTGACTTCAACAAACATGACTTTCTCAGTTGTCTTTGCTTATTTATAATCTGAGAAGACAGACAACTTTAAATGGGCATTAAATAGGGTGAAAGAAATGTTTGTCAAAGATGATGTATTACCTCAGGTTATTGTCACTGATAGAGATCTTGCATTTATGAATGAGTTGGAGAATGTCTTTCCTTCTTCAACCAACTTGTTATTCCACATTTCTAAGAATGTCAGAGCAAAATGCAAGATGCATGTGGCAACGCAGAAAAATGGGACAAAGTGTTGGACGTTTGGGAAGGGTTAATGTAATCTGCTAATGAACAATTGTATGAGGTTAACTTGAAAAACTTCACAAACCTATGCTCACATTATCCACTTTTCCTTTATTATGTCCATTGTACATGGTTGATACCTCACAAGGAGAAGTTTGTACAAGCGTCGACGGATCGAGTTATGCATCTTGGAAACATAACAACTAATAGGTATTTTCCATATAATTATATTTGTTGATTTTAATTATATACTTTGCTTGACATTACTTTTGGTTGCATGATAAGGTTGAAGGCGCACAAGCATGATTAAAAAGGTTGCTTCGAGATAGTATGGGAGACTTTGTGCATTTGTTGGGATGCCATGAATAACATGCTTATATTGCAACATACTGAGATTTTGGCTTCATTCCAAAAAAGCATCAATGTTGTGGGTCACAGGTTTAATAACATGTTTTACAAGAAGATACGGGGCTTTGTATCAAACCAAGCACAAGACCTGATATATAACGAGTACAAACGGGTTCACAATGTTGGTATTGACAGTTATGCTTGTGGATACACACTTAGAACTACTCACGGTCTACCATGTGCGTGTGAACTTGCTAGATTCAGCAATATGTTTGGCTTAATACCCTTAAGGTCAATTCATGTGCATTGGAAGATGTTATCCATCAATCAAGATGACATCGGTGATTCTTGGGGGACTTGACTTTGACACATGAGGTTGATGCATTGTTAAAAAGGTTTTTCCAACTTGATGTCTTCGAAAAAATCACAATGAAGACAAAAGTCCGTGAACTTGCATTTCCAGATACCACCTCAATGTGTCCACCTCCAGAGAAGGTGAAAACAAAGGGTGTCCCGAAGTCTGTGAAATCTACTAAACGTGCACCTTCAATGTGAGAGCAAGTCGATGCAATGAACACAATGGTAGGTAGTTTAGGAACTCCTACTGTGCCTCCCAAAGTTGTCAGTGACAATAAGCAGAGCAAAATGATGCCTTATGTTAATGAGTTTCCCGATGAATTGAAACAATTCATCCAAAAAATTATTGATGTCAAAGCAGATGGAAATTGCGGTTATAGAGCAATTGCAGCTTTGTTAGGTATGAGTGAGGAATCCTGGGCTTTCATTTGTCAAGACTTGATTCAGGAACTTCAAACATGGCACTCTTTTTATCTTGAGCTCTTTGGTACGGAAGAAAAATTGGTTGAATTAATCAGCTATTTGTATCTCCAAGGTGGACCAACAACCATTAACAAGTGGATGACCATTCCCGACATGGGGTATGTGATTGCTAGTCGGTATAATGTGGTGTTGGTTCAATTATCTATGCTTCAAAGTTGGACTTTTTTCCCGCTTAGGAGCTAGCCTCCATTTGCTGCACAACAACGTCTTATAGCTATTGGATTTGTTAACGGAAATCACTTTGTACAGGTACACATAATATACTAAACTATTAACTATGCAAATTTGTTTACTAATTTAACCTTACCAATTTATTTTTCATTGTTTAGCTATTTTTAAAAGATGATTGTGCCCTGTCTCCTATTGTACCTCAATGGAGAACATACTACACTGTTGAAGCTCGATCATGGCAAAAATAGTACATGCAACGCATGCAAGAATTCAACTCAATACCATTTCGTTCAACAACTAGAGGATCTCAATATGTAGTAGACATTACTAGGGATTCATTTTAGTTAATTAATCTTCTATTAATAATTGTTATTAGAGGACTTTATTTGTGTAATGTTTCGGTTGTTGAATATTTTTTACAAAATTGTATTGTATTATGAATGATTGATGGTATTTTGAAGATATATTAGGTCCTAATACAAAATTTAAACAAGATTGTACATATGTACAACGGAATCACAATTCCGTTTTTCAAGTTTCAACGGAATCATGATTCTGTTGTACAAGTGTACAACGAAATCGTAATTCCGTTGAACAAGGGTATTTTGGGAAATCAATAAAAAACCACCCACATGGGTGGTGAGAATAGAAAATTGTGGATAAGAATAGCAAAACCCTATAGGTTGAAAGTTGAGCACTTAAACCCAAACCCACACCACACCAATACAAATAGTTTAAAGCCCAAATTGTCAGATTTTAGTCAAATATTATTTGGGATGTTGACAGATTATAAAGGTAGGAAAACATGTGCTTTTAATTATTGTAATTTCCATTAAACTTGATTTTGGTCCATATATTTTTAAATTAATATAACAATATATATTTTTTATTGAGAAGAAAATAATAAAAAATCTTTAAAAATAAATTTTTGAAATTTTTTTCTTTTATTTTTTAATTTAAAATCCAAAATTTTCTCGTTCACTTTCTTCATGACATATCAAACATAAGGTAAAATTTGACCAATGTTATTGAGATGTAATATTAATTCTATTTGGAAAATAAGACCTGACTTGTACGTTTTATCTAATAAAAAAACAAGAACTACTCAATGCTCATGCTTTGGTCATTACTTTTTGGGTTTTATTAAGTCCAATTTATAAATGTTTTAACAAAGAGTGTCTTCTTAAAAAATAAAAAATAATAAAAATAAAAGAGCGTCAATAGTATACTTTCTAACACATTTTATTATTAGTAAAAAATTATTAAAAACTATTTCGATATAGGTTTCTTCTAGGTTTTGGGAGACCTAGCTAGAGCATTCAAGTGTGTGTTTTATTGATTTTAGCTCAACTCCCTCATCTTATTCCCCCTTCATGCCTAAAATGCCTTCTGATATTCCTTGGGATGGTTATATCGTTTTGTGGTTTGGCCGTTACCACGAGATCTCCAAAGATATACTCTAGGTGGTTATATTAGCAAAGTGTGAGGTAATTGTGGAGGTGAAGTATGAGTTTGGTCCTACCCATGAAAGGGTCGGTCTGACGCCTAGTTAAGGAGGTCGGTCGACGAGCCAATGAACCCGATGATAAATGAGCAATAAGAAATTTTGATTTTTAATAAATTTTAGTCAATAGTAAAAAATATATTAAAAAAATGTATCATTGACATTTCTTATGTTTTAATTTTTTTTGTTTTTTTGGGAGGAGGGGGTGTCGTGGTGGTGATGGTTTGAAAGTGAATTACGAAGCTTTATTGGAGGAAGACAGTCTTACCCTCTGTTTGGTACAAAGGAAATAGAGGAGAGGTAGAGGGAAGAGGAGAGAAAAGAGTGAAACTGGGATTTATGGTGGTTTGCTTGAGTAGAAAAGAAGGAAAATTTTAAAAAATAGTTGCTGAACCCATTAATAAATTTTTTGTTGCTGAAATGAAAGGATGTGCGTTGAAATCCTTCTATCTCCTCTCTCCACACAGTGCAAGTTGTCTCTCCACCTACTGCAACCCACATCCAGCAAATAACTTATCCACATAATTGATAATGTGTTTTACATAATCGATTATATCTCATTCCCCATTCTATAAATAATAAATAAATAAAAAATAATAACATATTTTTATTTAATATTAATTTCTTTTTTATTTTTTTACCTATCAAATTATTTTAATTTAAATATTTTTTCTTTATTTCACTTTTTTTTTTATAAAGTAATTTTTATTTTTACTTTATTTTTCACTTATTTTTCTTTTTATTTTTTTCACTCCTTTCCTTTTTATGTCAAGCCGAACGTGTCGGTCCACGCTGTCGTGGATACAAACACGGGTTTTGTACTACAGATACAAGTTGAGCTGACCTCGTACGATGAGAAATCCATGCTACAGTGGTACTACAATACAACTAAGCAAGCACAAGTACAAGTTTTTTAACCCAAATCCATAGGCGCCCACTGGCTGCCGCATCTGTCATTCTGTTGTTTTGTTTGTTTACTTCCTTCCAATAAAGAGAAAGAAACGTGGTTGAAACTTGCAACTTCACAAAACCAGCTGCGTTGCGCCACTGGATTCTTTTATGTTATTCTGACCATATGCGTGTATTAACTGCTTTGGCATCCCATCGCCTCAACGATCCAAAGGATTATTACGTTATCCACGACAAGATCCCCCAACGTAATGTCGAACTAAATTGATTAACATTTTTTATTAAAAGAGAATGTCTTTGACCCCATTTGATCATCCAAAGAAAAACTTCTTTAATAAAAAGTTACAACGCCAAACAAATTATCAATATCAATAATCCAAACACAATAATTTAAATTTACAAATTTTGTCAAGATAACATTTGCGAGTTTTCTTGTCAAAAGATAACTACACGTCCTCATTTTTTTCTCGCCCCATAACCAAAAATGCTTGTGAATATAATTCCCATATTAATTAAGACATACCCCACAACCCCTCACGCAGTAATGCTTGCCCGAGTCATTCTCTTGACTGTTCTCCATCCGCGAATTAGGGGCGGAGACGACATAACATAATCAACAAGTGGAATGAATTAAGATATAATTCACCGAAAGAAAAATAGTAATTGGAATTCAAACACCGTGGCTTCTAAGGTGGATCACTTTGATAAGTGATTCACCATGCACAATTAATAATAACCCTTAGATCAATCGTAGGTGCAAAGTCTTATTATGCATCTTCCACACTAAAACTTTATCCTTTTCCTCACTTCCGGAAATCCCTCCACTGTCTCCGGTGGCTCCTCTGGCATCCCCTTCATCGCCTATGGCGGCTCCGTCGAGACGCATCCATCACCGTCGTCACCCACCCACCAACCCTCCTCCACGGCTCCACTTCCTTTTTCCCCTTCTTCCCCAAATCCTGATGGCTGCACTTGCCACTACCTATTTCTGTTCTTTTTTCCTCCCCTTTTTGCTTCCACAACCAGACAACCTCGAAGAAATGTTCTTGGATTTTCCATTCTCTTTTATTTCTCGGACAACCACCACAATTTTTTTCAGGTGGAAGCACCTTTTGATGCGTGCAAGCAACGTTTTGGGAACTTATAGCAAAGATTTATTCTCGGACAACCACAAGTTGTATTGCAGAAATTTATTCTGCATCTCAATCTCTTCCTTTTCTTTGTTTTAATGTCGTACAAAATTGTGATTGAAATTCCTTCTCTATTATTATTTTCCCCTTGCTAACGGGTTATTGTGCTTGCATTTGCAACTTGTTTCTTTCCTTTTGTGATGGCTGGCCTTGCAGAATGGAATTTTCTTTTTTCGAAGATTGGGATTTGGGGAAGAAAGGGGAAAGGGAAGTGGAGCCTGTGGAGGAGGGCTGGTGAATGGGTGACGATGGTAGTGGATGCGTCTTCATAGAGACGCCGTAGGCGGTGGAGGGACTGCCGGAGGATCCGCCAGAACAGTGGAGGAATTGTAGGAAAGTGAGGAAAAGTGAGAAGGGTGAAGCTTTAACGTGAAGGGTGCATAATAAAACTTTACATCCTAGATTGATCTAAGGGCTATTATTAATGGTATATGATGGACCACTTTGATAAGTGGTCCATCTTAGAAGCCGTCTTCAAACACAGTTGAATATATCCGTAGTAAAATTACAGTTCAACATACCACCAAAAGAAAAATTACAATTCAACAAAACCAGATGATAGCCCTAAGTTGTTCTAGAAACAAATAAATTAGTAATAAATTGGTAAAAAAAAAAAAAAAGTTGGAAACTCATAGAGACCATTTCTACCGAACCACCCAATTTACATTCCTGTCCATCCCTGCCAAAACGCAGAGATGTTAGTTTAGTCAGCAGAATGGGGATGGAGAAGCAAAAGCTTTCACAGCATTGACGAAGAAACAAACACATGCATGAAAAGAAAATCCTTGATATATTCCTCGTTAATCGAAACTCCAGAGATCCCCGACCAGGCTTTCCTGAACATTATTCGGTGGCGTAGATTGTCCATCATAGTACGGAATCTGATAAAACTTCATGTAACTCTCGTACGCCATCAGTTCCTCAGAAAGCTCCTGCACTTTGTTCTTTTCCTCTTGAGCTTCAATAACCTCTGTCTCTTTCTCCTTCTCCATTACCGTTCCACCCAAATATCCGTTCCCGTTCTGAGTGGACCCCATGAACTCCGTTGTCGAATAAGCACCCTCCGAACCCGACGCTAACCCTGAATTTTCATCGCCGGAAACAACAACAGAGTCAGCGTTGAGAGACGGAAATGCCCCTGCGTGGTTCAGATCGTAACCGAACTCAAAGTTGAGGTTTGTAGGGGCATTGTTGAGATCGCAACGGTACTGTTGCTGATACAGGGGAGGGTTTTGGGGTGGAATTGAATTACGAGCTTGAATGGAATAGTCGTCGTCCTCGTTGGGGAAATTCACCTTGGCTTTTTTGCCGCGGATTTTTCGAGCTTCACGATCATAGGCCCTTGCAGCTTCTTCTGCAGTGTTGAAGGTACCCAGCCAGACGCGAACCCCTTTTCTTGGATCGCGAATCTCCGCGGCCCATTTGCCCCACGGACGCTGCCGAATCCCTCTGTAGAGATTCTTCCTCTGCCTCTTCACCGGCTTGTTCTCAACCTGCTCGCTAGCTGTTCGAAGAAAATCCCATTAGAAAAAAAAAAAAAAAAAAAACTTAACATGCTTAAAAAATTAACAGGGGGAAAATGAGTGAGTGAATGAAGAAGACTAACCTTTGGGAGGTTGGGACCTTTTGAGAGTGGAGGGTTGTTGATTGGCGATGCGGGAGCAATCGAAGTCGAAGTCATCGTCTTTGCCGAATGAGTTTGGCCAGAGCTCCGAGGCCGTGAGACGGCGGCCTCCACGGCGGGGTATGAAGTCAGCGATGATGGCACCGCCACACATGATGATTAATCCACGTTATGATGATGAGTGAGCAAAGAAAAGGAAGGGTTTAGGAATGGGTTTTTGTGAGTAGAGTTGAGGTGGGTTGTGAGAAATTTTGGAGAAAGGTTTTGAGGAAGGGTTTTTGTGTGTGTGTGTGAGACTGATAGGACGTGAGAAAAAGTGGAGGGGTGAAGTGGCTTATGTAGTTGGAAAAATTGGAGAGAAAGTGCGTGACAGATACATCGGGAACCTTCCTTCCCACCATCCTACCCTCCGCGAGCGACAATTCGCTCTTGTTTTTACTTTTTTACTATGCTCACCAAATTGTGGCTTGCGTGGCTGGCAAGCGTCTAGACTCTTATATTAAGACCACTTGCGATTGCGACCGCGACCGCGTACAAGCCGCATTTTTGATACGTTACGATAAAATATCTACCTTGTCTTAATTCAACTCAAAGTCTAATCGTTATCCTAACTTTGAAAAAAATAAAATCATTTCTTCAAAATGTAATTTTTTTTATAAAATATATAAATGAATTGTATTATTTTTGTAACTAAAAATATAAAAATAAGTCTATGTTTGAATTATTTTACTTTGAAAAAATAATTATTTTTTATTTAAGAAAATTCTTATAATAAGTACTTTTTAACGTTTATACTTATTTTTTCATAATAAACGCTGTATCATTATGATTTGGATTAACAAAATAATTTTTTTTATTCTCAATAATGTTACTATTATTATATAAACTAGAAAGAGTGTATATGCAATGTACGGGACACTATTATTTCTAAAAATTATTTGAGATAATTTTTTAATATAATATAATTTATAAAATGAGAATAAAATAATTTTATAATTATTTGAATATGAAAATTATTAATAGAAATTATGTTTTAAAAATTTGTGTTTGATATAAAATAAGATAATTATATAATTATAATTATAATAAAATGAAATTTAAATATTGGTTTCACAAAAGGTAGAATACTTCAAATTCTTAATAGGTAAAACATGATATATGTATAACTATAAAATAACATTAACTAAAAAAATCGTTAGCAAATTACTTAATTATTTTTTTAAAAGGAGCAACTTACTTAGATTAAATTACAAAAAACTTCTTTATAAACAATATGTAAAATCATGAAAGAAAATTTTTTCACGACATATTAACATAAGATTTATAATAAGATTTATTATCACCTAACTAAATAAAATATCCATAAGATTTTCAAAAGTAATTTTTTTTTTTGTATTTAAAAAACTTTTTAATATTACAAAATTTAAAAATATCATCTTATTTTTTTGTATGGTTTTTATTTTTTATTTTTTAATATTAATTTTTACTTGTTATAATCTATTTGTCTGCTTTTATAAATTCTTTTATAATTTTTAATGATTATAGTGATACTTAACTATATTTTTAATTTTTTTAGTATCTTTACAATTTATTTTTATGTTAACATTTATAATTTATTTAAAAAAATTAGCAATTAGAATATGAATTTTATATTAACATAATATTACTTAGTATTAGTATATAATAAAATTTATAATATATTAATGATTGCACAAATTCAAATAATATTACTTTATAATAAAAGTGTGGATATATTTTATATATTATATTACCTTGTTATGATATTACTACTTTATTGCTTTTATTTAATAAAATTCATAAATATAATAAATAAATTTATAATAATTAATTAATGAATGAACAAATTCAAATAATCATTAATGGCATTATTAAAAACCCATTATTCTTACCTTAATACATAATAATAAATGTGCATTTAATATTCATTTTCTATTAAATGTCCACTAATTAATATTATTATTGAAATGAAAATTAAATAATTAAAAAAGGCATTGTCTAAAATACCTTTATTTTTTTAGGAATAAGGATATTTATGGTAAAAATAAATTTTCTTACTTTATATTATAAAAGATACTCTCTTCGTTTCAAAATGACTCATATTTATAGTTTGTTCTTTTGATCAGGATGTTTATGATTTGTTACACATATTAAGAAAAATAAGTATCTTAAGATAATAGTATTTATTAGGAACAATTTTATTAAAATATTCTTACTCTCTATCTTAATTTTAATAAATATATTATTATTTTTTTCAAGACAAGAGTATTTATTAGAGGACAAAATTAAAATAAATCTTTTAATATCTTATTGAAATTGAAAACATCAGTAAAACTCTCTTTTTAATCTTAAAACATCAATCAATTTAGAACAAGGAATATGTAATAATGGTGATAGCCTACAGGCATTTTTAATTTCTACTTTCTTTGCCTCTCTATTACATATGATAATTATTGCCACTCTCTCTGTGTTATAACTGAAATTTTGCCTTTGAATTGCAGTATTGCACACTTTCATTTTCTCAACAAAAATGTTTATTTTCTCAAATAAAGATTACAAGTTTAATAACTCACACTAAGTTGTATATTACTTTATAAACTCTCTCTGTGTTTTTTTTTCCACACACAAAAAAAAAAAAACTCGAGTACCACATTCAAAATTTATAATGAATGGTAATTACTATAATACATCTCAAAAGACTTTCTCACTACAACTGATTACTCACACTTGTTCTTCTGGCTTGAATTGGATGCTAAACACTTGATAAGACCTCTCCTTTATATAACCTTCTTTATATAATAGCGGGGTGTGTGTTTTAATATGAATAAATGTCAATTTCTTGCTTCTAATAATTCCAACACCTTATTGAAAATCTTCATCTCTCATCCAAATTTAAATGTGAGTTTCCTATAAGTTTAATTAAATAATTCCAATGACAAAAACACACACAATGTATTGAAAACCATAAATTTAATGGTTTGGATTTTTGAATTGCCTTTCCCAATATATAATTATTCTTTCAATTAAATTTTCCAAACTTCTATAACATTTGGCAGCATTCAGAAAATTTACCTTATTTTCTCTTTTGCTGTCACTGCTTACCCATCTCATGGATTACCCTTCTAACTAACAAGTATTCTCATTTTTCTATCCTCATAAGAACAAGTGTCTTCCCTTGTACACCTTGCAATCTCACATTAAACCAACAAACTTTTGTGATGTTATTTTCTTGAAGAAATTATATTCACAATAAGAGTAAATACAAACTTCACATTACCGAAAATTTAGATGGCACCATCGTGAAGCTTTTATTCTTACATTCTCAATGTTTTTAACCATCATTTTTTGATCACCATATCCTAACTTAAAATAACCAAACTCTCCATTTAGTCTTTATAGTGTCGGACATCACTTTATTTCAACAAATGCATTTCAAGGAAGCAAAATCTATGACTATTTTTTATTTAACAACCTCCTTAATTATTACTAAAAACATATCATTATCTTTAATAATCCTAACTACATTGATTTAGGAGTTCTCATCACCATTCTTCATTTCTCTTGATTTCTTCGAGTCCTCCATCACTTATGTATAATGTACGTATAAAGTTATTACATTATTAAACAACGAAGAGGAGGATTAATTAATGGATAATGAGGATAGTCATTGGGTCAAATTAAGAGGAATTAGTCAAACTCAATATGTTGACCAAATGATTAAAAAAAGGCAAGCTGTAATGAACTGTTGTGAATAGCTCATACACTGCAGGATTGATTCGAGAGAAGAACTATTTAACAAAGTCACCATAGGCAGTAGTACTAGTAGACGTCTAGATGTGATGAGAAACTACAAAGCACATCGTAAGGCCAACTCGTGGGCAAAATCCACATGTTGGTAGTCTGATAAAAAAGACGTCAAAGAGTTTTTTGGACTTTGAATGAGAAAGGTTGCTAATAAACATACAGTTAGACTGCATTCTTTTTCTTTTGTTCTTTTAATTAAGATTGCATGGAGTTCGCAACATTATTTGCGAGTTTATAATCTATCGTGTCAACAAAAATTAATTATTATTAAACGAAAAAACATGTTGGTACTCCGACAATAAAGAAGACATCAAATAGCCTTTTGACTTTGAATGAAAAAGATTGCTAAATATATAGGGAGTTTGCATTTTTTTTGTTTTGTTTTTTCTTTTAATAATATTGCATGGATTGGCAACATTATGAGTTTATATTTTATCCTCTCATTGTAAAATTTTAGTAATATCAAATAAGAAATTATCCTTTGTCAAAAAAAAAATCCTATTACTATATTAATTAACTTGTTAGACTTAATAAGAGACATGAGGGGAAATAATATACGGTTAAACACAGTGAGCAAAGTGAACGAGAGACCTCCCGGAGCGGTATCGACGTTTTTCTTTTCAAAATTTCCTGATGCATACAAAGAAGAAGATCTATGGAAAGTTTTCCAGAGATGGGGTAAAGTATGGGAGGTATATGTGCCAAAAAGAAGGGACAAATGGGGCAATCGCTACGGGTTTGTAAGATTTCTGAATGTGCAAAATGTGAAAGATCTAGAAGCAGATTTGAGTCATATCTGTATTGGAAATATCCATATGAGCGTCAACATTCCACGTTTTGAAAAAGGTGCAAAGGGCGATTCAAAAGGAAAATTTACAAGAGTAGAAAGACCAGTGTCAACTTACAAAGTACAACAAGGAGCACAAGGGGGATATGGCAAAAGCTACGCACAAGCCGTTAGACAAGAAGGCACAGGAAGATATCAGAAGTGGGTACCTAGAAAAGGAAAACAGGAGGATATGTGGAAAGGGCAAGACATTAACGTATCAGTAGAAGATGATGAATGGCTAAAATCTTGCTTTGTTGGTAGGCTGAATGATTTATCTCTGTTTGATCGTCTGAATGAAGTGTATGCGCTACAAGGTTCGGGTGAAGTTAAACTGAAATACATAGGGGATGATTTAGTGCTCATTATGGGTATTAAGGAGGAAGACATTCAACAGAAATGTCAGCAAGAAGAGGAGAGCGTATTGTCATTGTTTCACTCAATACAGAAATGGGATCCAAGCATCACATCTGGGAACAGACTTACCTGGGTAAGGTGTTGGGGGGTTCCTCTTCATATGTGGGGCGCAGATTGTTTCAAACATTTAGTTAATATCTATGGCGCATATATTAAGATGGATAGGGAGACAGAGACAAAACATAGGCTTGATTCTGCTCGTGTTCTCATCAAAACTGCTTCTCCACATCCTGTTGCTGTCAGTAAGCACATTCGGTTCAATGGTGTTGTTCACCAAGTTCGCATGTTCGAAGAAACCATGATGGCTGAAAGCAAATGTAGTTGTCGGGTATGGAGATGGCAAAACTCAAGTGTTCAAGGGTCCTCAATAGAAAGCGATGTTGCTATGGAAGGCAGATCTTCAGAATCAGAGTGCGATGGGCTTTATCCATACCAAGTAGATATGGAGGTTGTGGACGTCGATGGTGATGCCGATGAAGGTAGAGTTGGCGGTGGTTCACGTCGACAAAGGGTGGAAAGCCTGTCAGTCAACAAACCAATGGTCAATAACCAGATGCAGATTCATTTGGAAAAAAAGGACAAATTAACTGATATTACTGTCAGGGAAGCCGCTAAATCAGGAGAAAAAGTGGATTTGGAGTGTGAAGATAATCTTTTAACAGTGGCAAGTTATCATACGTTTGACAATGCAGAGACTAAGAAGCAGGAAAGTAAAAAATGCAAGGGGAAAGATCTAGTTTTGGTTTCGAGGAGAACTCCGAATGCGGTTGAGGATGTGACAGACAAGACCAAGGTGCAGGAAACTCATTATACATCATCAAAAGTAAAGGACCGACTAGGCATGGACCAAGTAAGGGTTAATGGAGAGTGTGTTGGGCTGGTGGACAATAACTCAGGTACGGAGGCCCATTGTGCGAATAATGATGCGGGCCTGCAACATTTGGTCGCGCTACAATATGTTCGGGCTGGTAAGGAACAATGTAATCATTATGAATCTCATGTGGGTATTAATGGAAATGCTGAGAAGGAATCAGATAAAGAAGGTCACGTGTATGGTATATTAGTGGGCCAGAATCCTAAAAATCTCGGTAAGGGCCTGCTGAATCAAGTGAATAATACAATTGGGTCTTGTGAAGGTATGGATGGGGCTGCCGAGAAGGAAACATATACAGAAGGGTACGTGAATGGATCATTGGTGGGCCAGAATATTAAAATTAGCTGTACAGGTTTGGAGACTCATGTATCCAATACAAAGGAACCTTGCATATATAGTTCAGGAAGTAAAGAGGAGATTGATGCCCAGACTCGAAGTACTGATAGCGGAGATATGCAAGCAGAGGGAATCCAAAAGCAACTTGAGTATGGTGTCACAAGAGGACCAATAGAGAAATATCAGCTCTCTCCTTATTCGGCCAATTATGATAGTGGAAGGTGGAAACAAGGTAGAATGACTAATCAATCTCTTAGTAATATTCTCTCTGATGACAATATAAATAACTGCAACAGAATTTTCTGGTTGAGGAGTGACCCTGTCGAAGCTCATAAATTATGGGAAATTGGAAAAGCCATGGGTGTTACTTTTGGGGGCCAAGATGAAGAAATTATTTCCAGATTTGTTGCCATGGAAAGTAGAGATAAAGAACGCACAGAGCCAAATTCGGAAGATCAACATAGAGGGGGTCAGGCAGTGGGTCTATGAAGATCTTATCATACAATGTAAGGGGTCTTGGGGGGAGGGGAAAATGGAAGATTATTAGGAAGTTGGTTGTTAAGGAGGAGGTGCAATTCTTATGTATCCAAGAAACAAAAAGAGATCAAATTAATCTAGAGATATGTGGTGCATTGTGGGGGGATAGAGAAGTAGAGTGGTTTGATAGTCCAGCGGTTAACTCAGCTGGTGGCATACTGTGTGTATGGAATAAAGAATCCCTGACTGTGTCAAAACTGTTTGTGGGTTTTGGTTTCATATTGGTGGAAGGCCTATGGAAGGATGGGGAGTGCACAATCACTATTGCTAATGTGTACTCACCATGTGATTTGTCATCAAAAAGAAGAGTATGGGAAGAGCTAAAACAGTTGAGATTCAGTAGCAATTCGGACCTGTGGTGTGTTGTTGGTGACTTTAATTGTATAAGGAGGACAACTGAAAGGAAGGGAGAAATGGAGGAACATATTGGGAGCAATGAGAGAAGGGAGTTCAACCAATTTATCATTGATATGGGGCTAGAGGATATTCCTATGGTAGGAAGAAGATTTACTTGGTTCCGTCCAAATGGTAGAGCTATGAGTAGGATTGATAGAATCTTGGTGGATAGGGGTTGGCTTGCTAAATGGCCGGAGTCTATCCAACATATCTTGGATAGGAATATCTCAGATCATTGCCCATTGATTCTAAAGCATGATAATATAGATTGGGGCCCAAAACCTTTCCGTGTGTTGGATTGTTGGTTTGATGATAAGAGATTTGCCAATTTTGTGGAGGAAGCTTGGAGGAAGATGGTGGTGCATGGTTGGGGAGCTTATGTTTTGAAAGAAAAAATTAAGGGGATAAAAAAGGAATTAAAAGTATGGAATAAGGAACATTTTGGCAACTTGGATAGAAGACTCAAAGAAATTCAAAAGGGGTTGAATGATATTGAAGAGAGAGGGGAAGATAGGCTCTTATGTGAGGCGGAGGTAAAAATGAAGAGGGATCTACAAGAAGAATTTTGGAGGGTGAATAACTTGAGTGAAGTCCTCTTGAGACAAAAAGCAAGAATGAGATGGAATTTGGAAGGAGATTGTAATTCCAAATACTTCCACAATTTGGTGAATTGGAGAAGGAAAAAAAAAATGCTTAGGGGTTTTTTGGTTAATGGTGTTTGGATTGAAGAACCAAGAAAAGTAAAAGAGGAAGCTAGACGTTTTTTTGAGGAAAGGTTCCGTGAAGATACGTGGTGTAGACCAAAGCTTGATGGCATTGTCTTCAAACAAATATCCGAGCAAGATAATTATATGTTGTTGGGGAGCTTTGAGGAAGATGAGATTAAAGAAGCGGTTTGGGAGTGTGGTAGCTTGAAGTGCCCGGGCCCGGATGGTCTTAATTTCAAGTTTATTAAGAAATTTTGGCATCTCCTTAAAGAAGAAGTGAAGAGATTTTTAGATGAGTTCCATCAAAATGGTGTGCTTCCAAAGGGATGCAATGCATCTTTTATTACACTCATTCCAAAGATTGATGAACCACAAAAGCTGGGTGACTTTAGACCAATTTCCTTAGTGGGGTGTATGTATAAAATACTAGCCAAGATTTTGGCTAATAGATTGAAGAAGGTGCTTGGTGATGTTATTGATAGAAGACAAAATGCTTTTTTGGGAGGTAGGAATTTGTTACATAGTGTGGTTGTTGCTAATGAGGTCATTGATGAAGCTAAAAGAATGAAGAAGAAGTGCCTTTTTTTCAAGGTCGACTATGAAAAAGCATATGATTCCGTCTGTTGGGATTTTCTTTCTTATATGCTTCATAGACTGGGTTTCAAAGAAAAATGGGTCTCTTGGATTATGAGTTGTTTGAAGACATCCACGGTCTCAGTACTTGTCAATGGAAGTCCATCTAGTGAATTCCCGATGAAAAAGGGACTTAGACAAGGAGATCCTTTGGCTCCATTTCTTTTCATCATAGTGGCGGAAGGTCTCTCGGGTATTATGCGGGAAGCTTTATCTACAAATCTGTTCTCTAGTTTTCAAGTGGGAAAGAATAATGTGGAGGTAAACTTGTTGCAATATGCGGATGATACTATCTTCTTGGGAGAAGCATCTCTTAGTAATGTTATGGTTATTAAAAGTATGATGAGGTGTTTTGAGTTAGTTTCCGGTTTAAAAGTAAATTTCCTGAAAAGTGGGTTTGGTGTGTTGGGGGTGGAGAGAAGTGAAGGTTTGAGATTTGCAAATCTACTTAATTGTAGCCTTTTGTCTTTACCTTTCAAATACTTGGGTATTCCAATTGGTTCTAATCCGAGAAGAGTAGAAACTTGGAAACCCATTATTGGAAAGTTTAAAAAGAAGTTGGCCCCGTGGAAGTATAAAACTCTATCCTTTGCTGGAAGAGTGTGTTTGATCAATTCCGTTTTAACATCATTACCTATCTTTTTCCTCTCCTTTTTTAAGTTGCCTCAAGAGGTAGCTAAAATTATTATTTCCATCCAAAGAAACTTCCTTTGGGGGGGTGAGGTAGATAAAAGAAAAGTTTGTTGGGTAAGCTGGGTTAGAATTTGCCGGTCAAAGGAAGATGGGGGGCTTGGTATTAAACACATCTCTTTGTTCAATGACGCTTTGATTGCTAAATGGAGGTGGGGCTTATTTAACCAAAAGGAGTCTCTATGGGTAGATGTGTTAGAATCAAAGTATGAGGGTTGGAAAGGTATCTTGAGGAGTGATTGGAATAATAGAGTGTCTCTTTGGTGGAGGGATTTGATAATTAATTGTGGGGGTGGATGTCAATCCAAATGGTTTGATAAGAGACTCAAGTGGAAGATTGGGGAGGGCGATCAAGCACGTTTTTGGCTTGATAATTGGTTGGGAAATGGGACCCTTGCTGAAAAATATCCAAGATTGTTCTCAATTTCTTCTAGGCAAAATGAAGTTATAAAAAATGTGGGGTTCTGGAGGGAAGAGGTGTGGTGTTGGGAGTTTGGATGGAGGAGGGAGTTTTTTGAATGGGAAATTCGAATTCTATTACAACTACATGAGGAAATAAGGGATATTGGGATGCAGAGAGATAAGAGGGATAGTTGGTGGTGGGGTGAAGATATACCAAAGATTTTCTCAGTCAAAGATGC
This sequence comes from Pueraria montana var. lobata, assembly GCA_026413185.1. Classification (NCBI taxonomy): domain Eukaryota; kingdom Viridiplantae; phylum Streptophyta; class Magnoliopsida; order Fabales; family Fabaceae; genus Pueraria; species Pueraria montana. The sequence goes on along the minus strand of CM048647.1, from coordinate 66,669,593 downwards.
ATATGCAGCCATACAGGAGGTAAGGATGGGTCTGCACTGTCAGCCTATTATGAAGGATATTTGGAAACTCAAAACCCAACCAAAGGCAATTTTTCTAATCTGGCGTGTGATGTTGAATGCATTGCCAACTAAAGATAATCTTCTTTCCAGGAATATTCTCACAAATCCGATTGAAGGTATATGCACTTTTTGCTCTGAAGCTGCAGAATCACTACAACATTGCCTTTTCTCATGTAGTAAGATTCACGGGATTTGGAACCAGTGTTATAAGTGGATCCAGGTTAGTACTGCACTACCTCAATCCCCTGAAATACACTTCTGGCAACATGCACAGTTCCTGAAAGGTAAGCAACTAGTAGATATGTGGAGAGTGGTGTGGGCTGCTGTCGTGATGTGTGTTTGGAAATTAAGAAATGAATGCATTTTTAGACAAGGCTCTTTTGATAGAGATACTCTGCTGCAGCAAATTCTCTTCACGGCATGGACGTGGCTTAAAGGTAAAAATCAACATTTTGAATATTCTTTTGATCAATGGGCAGTAGCACCAGGGGAGTGCATTATGGGAAGGGAAATTTGATATAGGGTGTAGTTGTCTCAAGTCCAAATGCATGAAGTAGGTAAACAATTATGGTCTGAATAATCGATCCTGAAAGCTACGTTTAATGTAGTGGCAGTCATGTTTAATGTGGGCGAATTGGAATATCTCTCTTGGTTCTAAAATTATGCTGCTGCTGCCATCTCTGTTCAATTCAGGGGTTCTTTATGTAATATGGGGCACGGTCATGTGCTGGGGGAATATCTTGTAGAGAATGGTATTCCCATTCTATTGGTTTTGTATAGGTGGAGGGGTTCTTAGCATGCATCACTTTGGTTACTTTATATTTATTTCATCATCATGACATAAATATAGATTAACCTTGAGTGATCATTTGTACATGTCCTTAACGTTTGTTCTGGTACTTCCAGTACCTCTAGTATCTATATTAATATATTTCTTTGCTGATTCAAAAAAAACTTGTTAGACTTAATATATAAATATAAGTCTTTGATTATTTTTAAATTGGCAACACTATATGATATACTACTAATTATTAATGTAAAAGGCTTCACATGTGTTCTAAATCCAATCCAAGATTCTGGTCCGAAATACTAAGCAACAAAGCTGGGTCCAGAGCCCAGCCCAAATTTGAACAGGTTGCTCTTACTCGTATTTTGATTTAACCGACAAAGCATCCTTCTTTTAGAATATGAGAAGTGAAGTGATATCAATATACTGTTTTTTTTTTTTTAACAAATATCAATATACTGTTTAACTCACTTACTCTAATATATTCTTTATTATTGATTAAAATATATCAAAAATTATAAAATCATGAATATGACTTATTAAATAAAAAATGGGTTCATAAAAGTTTATAATTTTTAATAAATTATAGTAAATAATAAAAAAATATATTTCAAAAAATATGTTAAAAAAATGTCTTGCAAACATTTTTCTTTAGAATATTCCCTATAGCTTCAACACAGAGGATCTCACAAATTTTGAACTATTGGCGGTGCGATTGAGCGTTTAAGAAATTCGACCTTGTTTGCATGGCTATAAGCATACGAGTTATTTGCACCAAGATCTTTATATATAAAAGAATAGAGAAGCACCATATCTGGCCTATGGCTATGGACAGAGGTGGCAAAATAAGTTTAGCTCGGACAACATATAAATAAAGTTAGGCTAGACTCTTGAAATTCAGGAAAAGAAAAGGCTTAATTGCAAATTTTACCACCCAACTTTCATAATTTTGTGAATTTTACCATCCAAGTTTTAATTTTGCAAATTTTATCACCCAAGTTTTCAATTTTTGCATATTTTACCACTATGATATTTTAGCAAAAAAAAAGTTAAAGAATTCAAAAAAAAAAAATTGTGAAACATCAGGTGGTAAAATGTGCAAAAATTGAAAACTTAGGTGGTAAAATGTGCAAAAATTAAAAACTTGGATGATAAAGTTTGTAAAATTAAAACTTGGGTGGTAAAATTCACAAAATTATGAAAGTTGAGTGGTAAAATTTGTAAAATTAAAACTTGGGTGGTAAAATTTACAAAATTATGAAAGTTGGATGGTAAAATCTGCAATTAAGCCAAAAGAAAATCAGGCCAATTTAGGATGAGCCCATAAATATTAGTCCTAAACATTTAGGCCTATTTGATATGGTATTTTTTATTAGAGCAAATTACAGTAACACTCATGAGATTTCGTGTAATTGCATAAGCACCTCCTGCTTTTTAACCATTACATTCACCTCCCTTGTAGGGGGTATTAGAGCAAGATTTGAGGGGGTGTAGAGGAGGTGTTAGTGTAATGTTTTCAAACTTAAAAGGGGTTAGTGTAAGAAAATAAAAATGGTGGATTATGTGTAATTTGATAAAAAAAAATCAGGGGGTATTGTTGTAATTTGTTTTTTTTATTATTTTAATTTTTATTGAAAAAATTGTATAAATTTAAGTTGAAAAAAAACTGGGTCAATTTGACTTGGCCCAATGGGCCAACAAATATGTAGCCCATAAAAAAGTTGGGCTAGCTCGACTTTGCCTACTTTCACAACTTGACCGACATACCTAATTCGGTGTGACTCATTTTGCCATCTCTATTTAGAGATTTGTGTGAGCAGGTTGAAATGAGTTATCTTTGTCGAATAAATAATCAACTTAGTTTCTGAATATTGTATTTCCTTGTCATATTAGTACTTAAAATTAAGAAAAATTTAAATAAATCCTAAAATGGACCAACATTTAAATGGGCCAAATAAACTCGCATTTAAATGGATAAGCAATTTAACGATTCCTAACTTGCCTGGTCCGTGGAACTAGACCCATATATATCCACATCTAACTACTGCGTATTGGTCATTTAGTGCGTGTTTGGTTTTCTGTTGGAAGGCTCCAAACAATCATTGAATTAAAAAAGCTTCAAATTACTTCTTCTCACATAATATACATTGGAATGTGTATCTGTTCAACTAACATTAAACCAAACACGCCCTTAATCATTGAAATACCGTCTCTGTCAGTTTGTCACATTAGTCTCTGAAAAATATTCTTGCTGCAGGCAGTGAAAATTTCTATTTCTGGCTTTGTACTTGTACTCTACGTTTACATGGCACTATTGCCTGACTTTTGAACATATAATTATAATATATACATTGTATGACGTCAAGTTATTCATCACGGTAAATAAGAAGTCGATCAGTCATACGTTTATGAAAACATGCTTACCTAAGAATTATCCATATGCAATCCAATGCGGTATGCAAAATCCGAATCGTGCTAATTAACTTGTAATTTTATAGGAAATTTCATATTTTTTAAGTGTATATTTTCGGGAGCAGCGTGTTCTCCATTAAATAGGTGACCCAGTCATATTTTTTAAACTTTTCATGAAAGGAAACACTCTGCAAATGAAATCCGATGCCCTGTACAGTATCTATAGATGTGAAAATCACGTTCTTGGCCACACAGGAAATGCTATTGACCATGAATTTTGTGGCTTCTAAGTCCTTAACGTGCAACCAACTATCTTGCCGAATCCAATCATTTATATATTATTACAATTTCTCCCTTAATTTCCATAATGCATTTATACGTTGAGCTCCTTAGAAAATCATTAGGCTAGCTCTATCTATAAATATCCAAGGGATTCGGGGAATTGGTACCTCATCATTACTTCGAAGCATTCCTTTATACCCCCTTACAAAACCATCACTAAGAATTTTATCAATGGCTTTCCTTCGATCCACCTTGGCGACCTCTATGGTTCTTTTAGCATTGCTAGTCGTTGCCTCCGCAACTGACTATTATGGATATGGTCCAACACCAAAGCTTGAGAACCCCAAACCCAAAACAGATTACAAAGTTTACAAACCACACCCTACAAAATCCGATTATTATGCAGTGCCCAAACCAAAAGGAAAAGATGAACTGCAACTGCTTCCCACACTCATTGGTGTCCAAGGAGTTGTTTTATGTAAATTAGGCTCCAATTATTACCCAATTCAAGGTAATTTTTTCATTGTTGTAACTCTGAATATTTTATGTAGAGCAAATTACATTTGCACTCCCTTAATTTTTTTCAAATTACATATAACATTACTTTTTTTTTTCTATTCTTACACTAACTCACCTTTATGTTTGAAAATATTACATTGACATCCTTTATACATTACATTATTACTCCGTACAAAGAAAGTTAGTGTAATGGTTAAAAAAAAGAAAATATTTATATAATTTCACAAAACTTCAAGGATGATTGGTGTAATTTATTAATAAACATTCATTTTATGCATTACACATACTAAAATACTAAATAAACTTCAGGATTGGTTAGTGTAATCTACTAAATGCCTATGTTGTCAATAATTAAATGTTTATTTTCGTTCCTTGAAATTGAAACTAATTAATTTAAGTTTGGACTTTGATGATGTATATTTGTTATTAATTGTATTTGCTATGTGTGAGGGGTGCAGGAGCCGTGGCACGAGTTACATGTGGATGTGAGGATGAGTATGGGTACGAGACAGGTCTTATATCAGTATTGAGTCATGTAACAGATAGTAAAGGTTATTTCTTTGCCACATTGTCAATTGGATCTGAATTGAAGATTACTGAATGCAAGGCATATTTGGAGAGTTCTCCATTAGAGACATGTAAAGTTCCCACCGATGTGAACTACGGGATTAGCGGTGCTCGTCTTTCTTCTTATCGCCTCCTTGAAAATAAGATGAAATTGTACACTGTGGGACCTTTCTTCTGCACCTCCCAACCTGCTAAACCACTCCCTAACGGTTATTGAAGCACCTTCTATATATGACGTCCATTGAAATGGCTGCAAAGTGGAAATCATGATTTTTTTTTTCTTTTAATTTTTTTTATCAATTTCTATTTGTTGTGTGTTTTGTTCTGATGTTTTGTTAAGTGTTGATTTCATATGTAATTCATTGGTAGGGGGAATTGATTAAGCCTCCTTGCCTTTAAGAGATTTATGTTAAGTTTTAATACGTTGTTCTGATATTGATACCTAAACCAAAATAAGGTTGATCCATCCTTTGCTCCTTCATATACGAGTCCTCTATCTCTCTCTCGGGTGAACTGAAAGCAATATTTTTTCTACTCATTGTTTTAGGCACCCTAGCTAAATCTTCTTTCAAGTTTACTAAACGCATGTTTGGTTATATTCCCATAATTTGGTCCGCATCGTGATTTTAATTATAAGACATCTAATAAAATCGGCATTGAAATTGAGATCTCATTCAAAAAGAAAGATAACAAATATTTGAAATTCCTTTTTATGTTATATGGATAATTTATCTATTACATGTGATTTTTTTTTACGAATTTTTATGAAAAATTCATAGAAAACACGTTTTATGTAGATTTTGTTCCACATGTAATTCTTTTGTAGTTAACAAGTTAATTTATTTGTGGATTTTTTTTGAAAAGGATGATGTATTATTTAAGAAGAAGGGCCAACAGGCCTTACATCATCTGATACAATGCTAAGTAATTGGGGAGGTATTTCCTCAATCCAATACTTCTCCATAACTGAAAAAGCTAATTTGGCTAATCTATCAGCAGCCTTATTTGCCATTCTATTTACAAAACAGAAAGAAAACAAATTTCTAGAATTAAGAACCTATAAACAATCTTGGAGCACACCAGAAAAATAACTGTTGTCCTGAAACCTTCCATTATTCCAAGAATCAACGAACCTCTTGCAGTCAGACTCGTATTGAATCATGCGAAATAAAAGTTGATTGGCAGTTTCTATTGCCCATCTAAACGCCATGGCTTCTGCAACATGAGGCTCATAGCAGAAAAGCACAAATAAAGAAGCAGCAGCTAGCACTTCTCCACAATAAAGATTCACAATGACTGAAGCATCAAAATTGGCCTTGATACAGCCATTGGTAGGCTTATTCCATGTTATAACACGCTCCCTCTCCCCTGGGCCAACTGCAGTCTCCTTCTCCTGCAAACAAAAACTCTGGAATTTCTCAATTATCAACCATATAGGAACTTTCTTATTCTGAAAGACCCACTGGTTTCTAGAATACCACAGAAACCACAAAAATTCACAAATTCTGGCAACAAATTCCAAATCCCCTACATCCAAACACGAACAAAACCAATCTACAAAACTGGAATCTGCATCCACATTTAACCTGCCTCCTAAGGAAGAAGCAAACCATGCTCTTCTAAAGTCTTCACATAGCAGCAAAGCATGCACCACAGTCTCTGTACATTGGCCACATCTAGGACATATTGGGTCAATATTCATACCTTTACTCACCAAATTTTGTCTGACAGGTAGAATATTTTTGCAGGCCCTCCATACTAAATTCAAACATTTTGGAATTGTAGGAATTTTCCATAATTTTTTCCAAAGATCTCCTGAAAATGCACTGGATGAAGCATGAACAGATTGATTATTACCAAGTGCATGGAAGTAACCAGACTTCACAGTATATTGCCCATCACTGCAGAATTTCCAAATGAGACGGTCCCTATTATAACTCCTCCTAAGAGGAATAGAGAGGATCTTTCTCGCCACTGATTCTTGAAATAACTCCTGCACCCTCTGAACATCCCATTGCATTGTCTCATGATTTATAATATCAGCCACAAGTAATTTGGGATCCACCATCATACTGTTATTCCAATGGATAAGATTAGATTAAGTATTTGGTATCCACTTATCTTCCCAAACCTTAACCATGCTTCCATCTCCAATTCTCCAAATTGCGCCAAACTCAACCAAATCTCTGGAGTGCAAGATGCTTTGCCACGTATAGCTGGGTCGAAAAGATTTCTTTGCTAAGAGAGGAGACGAGTGAGGGAAATATTTAGCTTTTAATACTTGAGTAGCAAGGGCCTCACCTATGTCAATAAGTCTGCACATCTGTTTTGCCAGCACCGCTTTGTTGAAAGCCTTAATTCTCCTGAAACCCATCCCACCTAGATTCTTTGCCTTTGCCAATTTATCCCAACTGAACCAGTGAAGCTTCCTACTGTTAGGTTCACCTCCCCAGAAAAATCGTGCTATCATGCCTTCAATTTGTCTGCACAAAGATGAAAGGAGTTTGAAACAACTCATAATATAAGTAGGTATGGACTACACCACAGATTTAATGAGGATCTCTCTCCCAGCCTTTGATAGCACTTTCTCTTTCCAGCCCTTAAGCTTCTTCCAGACCTTATCTCTCACAAATTGAAACACCTGGGTTTTAGATCTGCCAATAAGAGAGGGCAAACCCAAGTACTTGCCATGGTCTCTAACCACCTTTACACCCAACAACATAACTAGCTCATCAACTCTGGTACTCAGCACATTTTGGCTAAAAGAGACCTCTATTTTGTTGAGATTGATTCTTTGTCCTGAAGCAGCCTCATAGACTTGTAAGAGATGAGACAGATGATTGACCTCTTCAAAAGTAGCTCTGGAGAAAATAATACTATCATCTGCAAAAAATAAATGAGATATATTGGGAGCATGCAGGCAAATCTTTATTCCATGAAGCACTTTATCCTATACTGATTTTGAGATAAGTGCAGAAAAAGCTTCCGCACAGAGGATAAACAGATAAGGAGAGAGGGGATCTCCCTGTCTCAGACCCCTCAAAGGCTGAAATTCCCTACCAGGGACACCATTAATCAATACAGAAAAAGACATAGTTGAGATGCACCGCCAAATCAGACTACACCACTTCAGAGGGAAACCCATATGAAATAATATTCTCTCTAAGAAGTGTCATTCCACCCTGTCATAAGCCTTAAACATATCCAACTTCAAAGCCATAAATCCTATCCTCCCTGTCTTCTTTGTATGCATATAGTGGAAGGTCTCAAAAGCCACAAGTGCATTATCTGTAATAAGTCTGCCCGGAACAAATGCACTTTGATTCACAGTCACAATGGAAGGCAATATCAACTTTAGCCTGTTTGCAATTGTTTTTGTAATGATCTTGAAAATCACATTGCAAAGGCTAATCGGGCGAAATTCACTGGCATGAGATGGCTTCTTTACCTTCGGAATTAGAGCAATGAATGTCTTATTCACCTCAGAGGGGTCTCCTTCATTATTTAAAACATTGAGCACTAACTTTGTGATATCTCCTCCAATTTTATGCCAGAATTTTTGATAAAAAAGTGTTTGATTACCATATGGGGCTGGTGCCTTCGTGGGATGCATCTATTTGAGTGTTGTAAAAACCTCTTGGGCATTAAAATCTCGCTCCAAAATGATCTTCATATCATCTGCCACTCGGCCCTCCACCAATCTAGCAACTCCATCCACATTTTGAGTAACAGACGGCTGGAAAAGATTCAAAAAATAAGAAGAGAAAACACATTCAATGTCCTCATCTTCTTCAAACAAAACTCCATCATCATTATGAATTTTATGAATTAAGTTTACTTGTTGTCTTTGAGATGCCTTGCAGTGAACTTTTTTTGAATTTTTATCACCATGTTTCAACCAACTAGTACGTGATCGTTGTTCCCACATTATTTTCTCCTTTTTTAACAACTCATCCAACTCCATTTCTGTTATATGGATGATTCGCAGGTTGGATTCAGTTTGAGGCAAAGATTGGAACAACCCAATCTTCTTACGCAGATCCTTTATCTTCTTCTGAATCTGCCCGAAAGTTTCCCAGCCCCATTCAGCCAAATAAGCACTCGTTCTCTTCAGATTTTTAGTCACTTCATCACCAGGCACCCAAGAATGTGACACAATCTCCTGACAATCCTCTTCATTTTCCAACCATACCTGTTCAAATCTATATAGGTGTTGCCTGTGTGTCCTTCTACCCCTAGCTCCATTAGAGGATGCACACTCAACCAAAATAGGATTATGATCGGATCGATATCTAGGTAGAGTGGACACAACAACCTTCGGCCAAGCAATTCTCCAATCATCATTAGCTAATGCTCTGTCTAAATGTTCTTGAATATCATGTGGCATATGTCTCAGATTAGTCCAAGTGAACCTGTGTCCCATGAAGCCAAGGTCATAGAGCTCACATTCCAGCAATGTGCTATTGAAAGCCATCATCTGCTCTATGTCCACCACTGCTCCTCCTTGCTTATCCTCTTATGATAATATCTCATTAAAATCACCTACTGAAATCCAAGGCATACCTGCCTCTGGTTTCTGACTCCTTAGTAAATCCCAAGATAACTTTTTCCTATGAGATTCTGGAAATCCATAGAAAAACGTAACCAGAGAAACCCCCATGTGGTATGAACAAGAATTTGGCTTATATATGATTCAAAAAGTAAGATACCACCTCCATTTCAAAAGTGTCCTTCCAAAGAATAAACAAACCACCAGATCTAAAGCACCCCATTCCTGCACAGTTTACACCAAAACAACTATTTAATTGATACATACCCTTCAGAGAACTAATTTCAACCACCTTCTTCTTGGTTTCCATGAGATAAACCAAGTCGGGACCTTCTAATTTAATAAGCTTTCGCAAAGCTCAAACTGCCCGTGGGTTCCCAAGCCCACGGTAGTTCCAACTTAAGATTCTCATTGTTCCCGACGGGGCTGATTCACAGCCTCCACCGATACCTTGTACTGAATCTTCTTCGTCAAATGTTCTCCATCCACCTCCATAACATCATATCCTATAGCAGTAGAGGCCTCTCTCTTCCCCAAAGGAATAACCTTTCCTTCACTTCCATTATTGCTACGACCCCTCGACATCCTTTTCCATTTCCTACCATTCCCTACCTAATTGTCATTCTCCAGGGAAGTGTTGGATGCATCATCTGCAGTTGAACCAAGTTCCAATGTATTGCTAAGTGCATGGTTCTCCACCAAATATGTACTTCCACGCTCAGTTTCAGCCCCCTTTTTTTCAGACATAGTTTTTGTTGAGTCATAAACTATGTCCTCTCCATCTCCCAACGACATCTTTTCTTCAGCAACTTTCCCAGAGTGGGCAAGCCTACACCCCTCTAATGTTTTGGCCACATCTATAACAATCTCAGCATCCACTTGTTGTGTATGGGCCCCACTTGAACTCCCTCCCCCTTTCTCTATCTCCACCCTTCCCCCTTCTTTTTTTCCTTCTTTACAATCTTGGAAAAAGAGTTATTTTTTTACTCTACCAACAGTCACCTCGTTCTGAAAGCCTGCTATCACATTTGACTTCAAAGGGGATGCTCTCATCCACGGACCATATGGAAGATTATCACCACCTTCATCTTCATCTTCATAATCTTCTGTTCTATCCTCACAGTCCTTCAACAGATGGTCAAGATGACCACAACAATAACAGATATTACCCAGTCTCTCATACTTAATTGTCCTCTTCTTAGCCTCCTTATCCCCAATTTTCATCTTCAAACTTCTTCGTAAGGGTTTTGTGATATCAATGAGAGCCCTAATACGTAGAAAACGGCCTAAACGATTGTCATCTGCTGCATCCTACATCAGAAATTCCCCCATTGTATTCCCAATAATGGTTGCTATTTCCTGCATTCGATCTCCCATTGGGATATCATATACTCGAATCCAGAAAGGACTCTTTGTCAAAACAATATCACTAGGTGATTCATGTGGAAGGAGATCACACATAATCACCAATTTCCGATCAAAGTTTCAAGGCCCATTCTTCACAACCAGATCCTTATCACACCTTTTGAAAAACCTGAAAGTAAACAGCTTTTTCCCCACATCCCTTATCTTGACGCCCCCTTCACCCTCCATACATTTTCCATTGTCGTTTTAAAAGCCCTAAAATTAAACGACCCTCTAGTGCACAATTTCCCCACCATCTATGCCTCCCCTTTTGTCTCTATTTCGTTTGTTGGAGACGCATCAAGGACCTCCACCACAATGTCTTCTTCGTTCGCAGTACCCTCATTCACCATCGTCTTCTCCATGACAAAGGTTATTGAAAACCTGGGTCACCAAGAGCCGCCGCCTGGGGAAAAGAAACCCTTACAGTCAAACTAGGTAGGAAACCCTAGCAGAGACGAAGGGAGAATGCTCATTTTTATTTGTGGATTTCAAAACAACGATATGTGGAAAATAAATAAATAAATAACAATAAAAATGGAACAATAGATATATAAAATAATTCTTAAATACTTCTATTTTCCTTAAAATTTTAATATTAATATTTTAATGTTTTCACATTCATTAATATGACAAAATTAAAATTAACAAAATAAAAATAAATAAATTTTGTAATATAGAAATAAAAACACATTTTATTATAAAATACATATTTATAATAACTGTAGTAATATTAAAAAAATTATTCATTTTTATGAATGCGTATCATTAATTATAATATTTGGTCACTATTTTATTTAAATAATCATTTATCTTTTTACTATCATCATAATTATAAATAATAGTATATTAATATTTTAGTAAAAATGAAAAAAATAATAAAATAAAATTATGATATAGTACAAAATAAAAGATTAATAAATGACTTGTGTAAAAATAAACAAATATAAGATGAAGAACCGTGTGTGTGTGAAAAAAATGCATTTTTAGAGGGTTTAATAACTATGCAATGACAATGTAAAATAGTTTTATGTCGTGATCCAATTACAAATCATCATTGATATATCGAGAGGTCTAGCTCAGTTGGTTGAACAGGGTGCGTGGGTTATTGTAAACCTCTGGTATCTGTCTTTGATTCCTATAGATCATTAGTATGACTTTTAAGGTAGTTATTGTAAAAGTCAATAAACTTATCATACACGATAATTTTGACTAGCCCGATTTCGCTTACTTTCACACCTTGGACAGATAGACTTAGACTTTATTCGGTGTGGGTCCGTGTAGTCCATTTCGTCACCTCTACTTAAAGATTAGCATGAACAGGTTGAAATGTGTTATCTTTGTCAAGTAATTGGTCAAAAGTATCTGAAATGAATCAGCATTTAAATGGGCCAAATAAACTTGTATTAAAATGGACCAACATTTTAATGGTTCCAAACTTGCTTGGCCCGTGGGACCTAGACCCATATATATTCTCTAAACAATATTCTTGCTGTAGGAAGCAAAATTTTCTATTTCTGGCTTTGTACTTGTACTTTACGTTCACATGGCACTATTGCCTGTCTTTCATATATACACTGTATGATGTCAAGTTATTCATCACGGTAATAATTAAGAAGTCGATCAGTCCTACGTTTATGATAAAATGCTTTCCTAAGAATTATCCATCTGCAATCCAATGCGGTATGCAAAATCCGAATCGTGCTAATTAACTTGTAATTTTATAGGAAATTTCATATTTTTTAAGTGTATATTTTCGGGTGCAACGTGATCTCCATTAAATAGGTGACCCAGTCATATATTTATGTATTTAAACTTTTCATGAAAGGAAACACTCTGCAAATGAAATCCAATGCTCTGAAAATCACGTTCTTGGCCACACAGGACATGTTATTGACGATGAATTTTGTGGTTTCTAAGTCCTTAACGTGCAACCAACTATCTTGCTGAATCCAATCATTCATATATTATTACAATTTATCCCTTAATTTCCATAATGCAATATGCTTGTGCTCGTTAGAAAATCATTAGGCTAGCTCTATCTATAAATACCCAAGGGATTCGGGGAATTGGTACCTCATCACTACTTTGAAGCATTTCTTATACCCCTTTACAAAACCATTACTAAGAAATTTATCAATGGCTTTCCTTCGATCCACCTTGGCGACTTCAATGCTTCTTTTAGCATTTCTAGTCATTGCCTCCGCAACTGACTATTATGGATATGGTCCAACACCAAAGCTTGAAAACCCCAAACCCAAAACAGATTACAAAGTTGACAAACCACACCCTACAAAACCAGATTATTATGCAGTGCCCAAACCAAAAGGAAAAGATGAACTGCAACTGCTTCCCACAATCATTGGTGTCCAAGGAGTTGTTTTATGTAAATCAGGCTCCGATTACTTCCCAATTCAAGGTAATTTTTTTTTGTTGATGTATCTCTGACTATTTTTTACAACATTTCTTATGGCCTATGTTGTCAATAAATGTTTATTTTCATTCCTTGAAATTGAAACTAATTAATTTATGTAAGTTTGGACCTTTTTTTTTTTTTATCATTGTAAGTTTGGACTTTGGTGATGTATATTTGTTATATTAATTGTATTCGCTATGTGGTTGGGGTGCAGGAGCCGTGGCACGAGTTACATGTGGATGTGAGGATGAGCATGGGTACGAGACAGGTCCTATATCAGTGTTGAGTCATGCAACAGATAGTAAAGGTTATTTCTTTGCCACATTGTCACTTGGATCTGAATTGAAGATTACTGAATGCAAGGCATACCTTGAAAGTTCTCCATTAGATACATGTAAAGTTCCCACAGATGTGAACTACGGGATCAGTGGTGCTCGCCTTTCTTCTTATCGCCTCCTTGAAAATAAGATGAAATTGTACACTGTGGGACCTTTCTTCTGCACCTCCCAACCTGCTAAACCACTCCCTAACGGTTATTAATGAAGCACCTTCTATATGCGTCCGTTGAAATGACTGCAAAGTGGAAATCATGATTTTTGTTTTTATTAATTTCTTTTTGTTGTGTGTTTTTTGTCTGATGTTTTGTTAAGTGTTGATTTCATATGTAATTCACTGGTAGGGGTATCTGATGAAGCCTCCTTGCCTTGATCAACTTCAAGAGATTTATGTTAATACATTGTTCCGATATTGTTACCTAAACCAAAATAACTAAATAAGGCCTTTCAAAAAAAAAAAAACCTAAACCAAAATAAGGTTCATGATCCATCCTTTCATTCCTTTGGTCCTTCATATATAAGTCCTCTCAGGTGAACTGAAAGCAATCGTTTCTGCTCATTGTTTTAGGCTCCCTAGCTAAATATTCTTTCAAGTTAACTAAGCACATGTTTGGTTATATGTTTTCCATAATTTGGTCCACGTCGGGATTCTAATTGTAAGACATCTAAAAAAATCTTCGTTGAAATTGAGATTCCATTCAAAGAGAAAGATATTAAATATTTATAATTCTTTTTTAATTACTACCTTCGGTCCTATATATAAATAATATAGGGCAAATTATCAAGACCAAGGAAGGTGGTTAAGTGAATTATTTTTAATTAATACTACCAAAAATTCAAATTTTATTCCAAAAATGTCCTTAAATTTAAATGGTGTAAGTGATGGTCACATTTAATGTTAGTACTCATCATCCAATGGATGAATGTATAGGAAATAGAGTTAACAATAAATCAAGGATATAAAAGAAATTTAACCCTAAATAGCTTTAAAAACTGGTGATTGTTACTTATAATTAGGATATAAGAAAAATCAAATTTGTTGCTTATAATTATAGTATTATATAGATGATCCAATTCGTAACGATCATGATTGAGAATTTTTGGATTGTCTTTTTTTGAGAAAGAGGCAAAACATAATCAACTTGAATTCGAGATACTTATTCAAATCCTTAGTGAAAGATTGGATTTATTATCTTATGGTTGTTTTTTTGTGGAAAAACACCAATAAAAGTGGAAGGTTTCTTCAAACAACAAGGGACTAAGCAATTATTTAATCAAATGATATTGACCATGTTTCACATCTCTTATTGAGAAACAAGATTGTACACTTCCTTCTATAGCTTTCATGTTTTATCTTGATTGGTTTTGAAAACATTGTCTTAATTACTTGTGTTATTAATGTCGTCCCAAATATGCTTAGATTTATTGAAATGGGAACTCCAACTACAAATTGTAAAATGATATACATGATATTGTTGGAAGTTTTCCAAAATCAAGAGTTTTCCAAGGACGGGTAAGACTCACTGATGACTACTAGAATTTATCTATTACGTGTGAATTTTCTTACGAATTTTTATGAAAAATCCAAAAGAAATACGTTTTGTGCAATATGTTGTTCCACAGGTGTTTTTTTTTGTTGTTGTTGTAGTTAACAAGTTTATTTGTGGATTTCAGAAGAATGATTTGTGGAAAATAGTTAACAATAAAAATGGAACAATAAATATATAAAATAATTGTTGAATACTTTTATTTTCCTTAAAATGTGTAATAATATTTTAATGTTTTCACATTCATTAATATGACATAAAAATTAAAATTAACAAAATAAAAATTAATAAATGTTGTAATATAGAAATAAAAACATATTTGATTATAAAAATACATATTTATAACAAATGTATTAATATTAAAAAAAATTATTCATTTTTATGAATGTGTATTAGTAATGATAATATTTGGTCACTATTTTATTTAAATAATCATTTATGTTTTTACTATCACCATAAATTATAAATAATACAGTATATTAATATTTTAGAAAAATAAAAAAAATAACAAAATAAAATTATGATATAGTACAAAATAAAAGACTAAAAAATGACTTGTGTAAAAATAAACAATGATAATAATAGTATATGTATGTATAGTGAAGTAGATTTAATACCGTTTAAAATTTGTAATAAAAATGATTGAATATTATAAAAAATCATATATAAATATCATAAAAATATTAAAATAATAACAAGATAACATATGTGGTACTATTTAAAAGATAATTGTCATGATGTGTGTTGATGTATTTTTTAACCTATTTAAAAGATTGTTATCGAGTAAACTTTTTAATATGTTTTCAAGTCACCTACATTAGTTTACCTTAACTCATTTTCACTCTTAATTAAACCTTTGGTTTTTCTTTTTGTTTAAATAAATATTGTTAGCCTTCTTGAAATTAATAAGATCACCAGCACAAATTTATATATGCACAAAAAATACTGACGTGGGTTCAACACAAGTAAAATAAGTAATTAATTAATGATATATATATATATATATATATATATATATATATATATATATATATATATATATATATATATATATATATATATACACATTCTTCAACACTTCATAATTCATATCGTATTGAATGGTTGTAGTATATCAATTAAGTTGTCAATGGTCCATGGAGTAATAATGTAATCCAATTATGCATGTTTTAATTTGTACATGCAATACAGGTCTTGATCGTGCATCCAAGTCACATCCTACTTCCTATATTTATTGGGACAAAACGTTGAAAATTCCCTACATATGCCTACATCTACATGCATGCTATATAAAAATATTATATCACAGCACAGCACATGAAAAAACGAGATACGTGATGGCTATTGTGATAGGAAAATTAATAAGAAATGAATAAAAAATGAAGGTTATAAAAGAAAGATGCAACAAACTTAAAGTTGTACTCATGTATGCTATATATAAGGTCATCTGTTCCTTCTCTTTATTTCGTAAACTCAATCTGTTTTCAACAATAAAGGACGTATGAAAATGACCTATATCCATAGTACCTGCTTTCTGGCTTTTATGCTTTTCGCATCCCTGTTGGTCCCCGGCAGCGGCGGTGACTATGGTCCCAAACAACATGATGTGACGGAGAAATCAAGATTCGAAGAAGAAAAACCTCTATCAACCATTATAGGCATCCAAGGCATTGTTTATTGCAAATCTGCCTCTAAACTCATCCCACTTGAAGGTAATTAATTTGAAAACAATTAATATGGAGTGTTATGCTAGTACCGCATATAACATATAGTAGTAAACTAAATTGGATATGTTACTTGTTTCATATTTATAGGGGCCTTGACAAGGATAACATGTAAGGTTGTTGATGAATATGGGTTTGAAGCGACACCGTTTTCTTTCTTAAGTGAAGCAACTGACTCGAAGGGCTATTTCCTTGCAACGTTGTGTCCACGGGAGGTCGCAGAAAAACGTGTGCTCAAGGAGTGTAGGGCTTTCCTTGAAGCCTCTCCTTCGAACAATTGCAGTTATCCCACAGATGTTAACAAAGGGATTAGTGGTGCTGTGCTTCGTTCTCATCGCTTCCTCCATGACAAGAAGATGAAATTGTACACTGTGGGGCCTTTTCTATTCACCTCATCACCGACATCAGTCTCTGATGGATATTAGATAATCACTGGAATCTCCAGCCCACGAGCTTTTTATGTGCTTGATGATTGTTTCATCATTTTGTTATTTTCTTTATAATGATTTTAGTATAACTTTTTTGATATAAGAATGTTACTATTGAAAATTAACAATGTATGTTTTATGAGTTTAAGTTTTTGATATCTGAAAATACAATATTCCTTCAGGAATTAATCCATCTTTGAATGGGTGAAACCTATTAAATATTAATGCAATGAAGGGTCAAAGCAGTTGGACTGAGTTAAGGAGGCAAGATTTTCACAATGGAGGGGTGCAGTTGGGGAACTTAACATACGTTGAAAATGGCTATTTAAAACTGAGGTTGTGGATCTGAAACAGAATAGCACTTGCCCAAAAAATACCAGCCTTTTACGTCCTTTGGTAGCTACTACATCCA
Source organism: Pueraria montana var. lobata (assembly GCA_026413185.1). Lineage (NCBI taxonomy): Eukaryota > Viridiplantae > Streptophyta > Magnoliopsida > Fabales > Fabaceae > Pueraria > Pueraria montana. Next base: position 66,652,151 of record CM048647.1, on the reverse strand, counting down.
CAAACTAATGGCATGTATCCAGTAACCAAAAAGAGCAATAACATAAATTTTTTATAATATATATATATATATATATATATATATATATATATATATATATATTTTAATAAAACCTTATCATGACTCTTTAATGGGGAGTTGATCGAGTTGCAAGATTAGTATGAAATTTCATGTGGACTAAAAAGAAAGTATGAAAAAGAGTGTATTGGTATTCAAATCTTTTAGTTTAGCTTGTATGAACCTATAACAATCTCTTTATCTCTCTTTATTACATCACTCGCTCATTATATATATTATACATATACACTTCTTTGGAGTGTAAATTGTTGTCGATGAAACTTTATTGTGCAAACAGCATTATTCAACTTTAAACTGATGGAGTAATAAGAAAGAGTGTGTATTAATTGTTGGTCCTTCTCAAAAGATTTTACGAATGAAACAGTACAATATATAAATGGATCGAGCTCAGCCATCCAAATGATAAATCAGAGTTAAAAAGAAGACCTTAATTATAAAGGCCACTATAACTTCCTCCCACAGCTATACATCTTTCAAGCGGAGTGTGACATATATACACTTAACATCTATGAAGCACCGATACTTCAATTTGCTTCACGTATCCGTATCCGATACGTATCCGATACCGATACTCTTGGATACTCCACCGACACGTATTGGTGAAGTATCCAAATCTATGAAGCACCGATAACTCAATTTGCTTCACGTATCCCATACCGATACACTTTGGATACTTCACCGATGTATCTGTGAAGTATCCAAGCTTTTAAAACATTTTATGAAAATCCAATACAACTACATGAATATGTCTAATATAGAAACACTGTCCCTTAATGAACCAAAACTGGAAATTGTCCTTAATATAGAAACACTGTCCCTTAATGAGATTGATAGTACTGTTCCTATATGTAATTAATAGAAAATAATTTATGATGACAATGATTTATAATTTTATTTTTAGTAATGTCAAAGAAGTATGTTTTTAATTAAGATTTGCATAATTACAATTATATATTTATCATGTTTTAAGAATTTTTATATATTTCTAAATATTTATCTTACACGTATCGTATCCTATATATTTTTAAAATAATCGTATCGCCGTATCGGATACGTATCGTATCTGATACACGTATCGTATCTGTGCATCATAGCTTAACATGAAATAGCTAGGCATCCTATGCTGCTGGCAAAGTGGTAACCAAGTAACATATTAAACGTAAAAAAAATTGGGTCCTGAATCCTGATAGTTTTACACAATTTTTTTCTCATGTACACGGGTATAAACAGAAACAGGGTGCAACCCCAAAGAGCGTTTGCGCTCGTTCCCCTCAAAATTTAGCAAGCTGGTGGGTTCATTATCCCTCCAAAAATAGCTTTTGCGTTGGAACAAGAGGATACAAAAGTTGTATTGTACGGACGGCCAACATAAGCCAAATTCACATCGGCTATCTCAACACCCTCGCAGGGGTTCATTGTGCTGCATTGCAGAGACACTGCAATGTTTGAGACTGTAGTTCCATTTATCTTACGGAAATGAATATTACTGATCTTCCACACCGAAGTTGATGGCTGAACATGTACATGTGTAGAGTATTAGACATCATAGTTAGATAAGAACCAAGGGTATAGGAGTTTCACACTGAATTAATTTTTTTTTCCAGTATGACTTTCAAGATTATTCAAGAAAACAAATTAATTAAAAATGTGAATAAATTAGCAACTGTTAATATATTTTATCAAAATCCACACATGGATGAGTGTCTCGAATCTCGATAATATAAATAGATGAAAGCTACTTATATTCTAATTAAACAAACTTTACAATCATACATAAATTATTTCTTTTTAGCTTAATTTCAACATTAAAAACTGTTATGCATAAAAAGTTCACGCAAAATCATTATTTCAAATATATATCAAATTATTATATTTTTTTCTTTACAAGTTAGACACTTTTTTTTTTGCTGAAATTTTACAAGCTAGACATGTTAGCTAAATTTGTCAATCATTTTATTGTTTAATTCATTTTAATTTCAGTTTAAAAATTAATTTAAATTATTTTTATTCTTTAATTTCGTTTTAATAATTAAAGCCAAATTTAAATTATAATTTAAACTCATTCCCCCAACGAATTCTTCTGTTACTATTTCCACTATCTCCTCTTCCCCCTCATAATTCAGCCAATGCCAACCCCCACAATCTTCCCACAATTTCTGACACACCAACACAATTAATGAATTCTCCACCTACCAAATCAATCAATTAATTAATTCTCACCCAATTTATCAATTTCCGCTCTTTACCTATCCACTCCATCTCCCATCGGTAAATTTTCACTTTTCACGTCTTACTTACTCCATGCTCATCTCTCTTCTCTACTTCAGTTTTTAGTCCCCACCCGTCACTCTCAAGTCTCATCTGTCCCTTCTATCAATTTCAACTCTCGGTTCTCTTTAAATCCATAGTCCTTCGTTATGTCTGTTGCAGCCTATACACTATTTTTCTCCCCTCCAAAGTTTTCGGAAAGATTTTTAAAGAATAATAAGATAAGAAGCAAAGTGATAAATAAAGTTGCATGGCTAAGTTGCTTACCGCTCTTGACTTTTTGGAACCATAACTCTGGTCAATGACAATGGGATTCTGGACACCCTTCATGATGAGGCCTTCATAGGTAATGTTCTTGGCTTCCGCTGGCACTATCCCCCTCCACGTTTTGATTCTGGCACCGTTGGTCGTGTTCACGAAGGTGCAATTCGTAACGGTGACGCCGTTCACACTTCGCTCCTCTGGCCTCTTACCAAGGCTTCCAACACTGATGCCGTGACCGGGGCCGCAGGTAATGTTAGTAATAGCAATGTTGGTGGTGCTATGTCCGATGGAAATGCAGTCATCGCCGGTTCCAATGACGCTGCTGAAAACCTTTATCCTATCGCTCGTGCTTATGTGCATGCCGTCTGTGTTCGGACTGTTTCCTGGTGCTGTTATGTTGAGGTTAGACAGTGAAATGTTGCTACAGCCGTGAAGGTGAAAGTGGAACATCATGCTGTTCAACGAAGTGATGCCTGTCACGATGGAATTGTTCACGTGGTCGAATTTCAGAGACTGCATGCATATTTAATTATAAACTTGTCACTTCTCATTGAAACCATATCAATTCATTTTATCAAAGCATAAGTTTAGAGCATTAAGAGTAAAATTAATGTACATGCAATTGATCCTTAAATATATCATCCTTGATTTTTGATGTTTTGGTCATTATGTTATTAGTACAAAATATTTACTGAATTTGTCTGTAATTATAACTTAACCAATTTTCTTTACAGTTACAGTTTTTTCTATTCATAAGAAATAAAATATTCAAATTCAATTTCACGCTAAGCAATAACAAGTTAGTAATTTATGTTTTGAATGTAAAAAATATTTTTTATTTTTGTTTCTTTAACTTGGTGCATAAGAAAGAAAAACTGTATTCAAAATTATCTATTTACTAAGATTATGCTTACAGATGGGAGGGGAGCGCAATTGCCTTTGGTCTTCTTGCAATCGTTATATGGCCAACTAGCGGCTCCTTGGCCATCAAAAACTCCTTTCCCAGTCAACACAAGGCCGTCAATGTCTAGAAATGTGAACCATTCTGGACTCACATACTCAGATGGATCTGTGTTGGCTTTAACAGTTCCTATAACTTCAACGGTTATAGGCTTTGGGCTTGTACATGGCCCAGCGAACATAGTTTGTGCAGCACGAAAAGTTCCCGCAGGGATCAAAACCTTTGCTTGAGTAGTACTGTTTTTGCATGCTTCTCCCCATGCAGCCCTAAATGCCTGCATATATATAAACATGTTTTCCTTCACTTTATATATGATCATGTACGAGAGTTTCGTTCATTTACTCCATGTTCATATATATTTCAGTTTTTCTCTGTAACAAACAAATTGTGCTTTTACAATTTCAATTTCCCTCCATTATTTCAATGCAATAGATTGATTATCATTTGTCCATGTATATATGTAGGTATTAATGGATATAGTTTGGAAGGAATTCGTTGAATCTAGCTAGGAAGATAATGAAATAAATTAAACTCACATCAATATTGTCAGTATTGTCATCTGCCACAGCACCGAATTTCATCACATCAAAAATTGCAGGACCCTTATCTGGAATTGGAAGGAGGAGGCTACGGCGAGTCTCAAGGCCACGCGATGCACCTATCAAGCTGCAAGAGAGGAAAACAACGCCTAAGAAAGAAAGGGCCCTCGCCGTAGCCATTGTGATTATACCAGCTTTAACCTCAACAACACAGAATGCTAAGGTTTTAAATCGCAGCTTGTGGTTTGATATTATGTTGTGGCTGCTGTTATTGCCACGGACTGCAATTTAGAACCTGTATTCTATGTTTCTGGATGAGTTAATGTGTTGACATATTTATATAAAAGAGAACTTACCTCATGCTCAACCAATGAAATCTATCTTTGGGGACCATCCCCCCATTAATCGGGATTGTGGATGTTTTTAATTTGATTTTAGCTTTTCTCTATATTTAGTATTGTCTTCCTCCACATTTAGCTACACAGTTATCAGTTTGGTTAACAAAAAGATTAAATAATTAGCGTGCGTAACTGGCATGGCCTCTTCTCAACCCTCTTTTTGCAATCTGATTTTTAAAATTAATGTATACAATATATGTAATAAATATATAATTATGTAATGTACTGTCATCGACTAGGCAATATTGCAAACATAGTTTATTCATCTTTGGATTCAAGTGTATTAAAAGTGCATAACTGAAGTCTTAGGTTGTGATTATATATGGAAATAAATTTAAGTAATTAATTACCTAGAGAAAGAGATGTAGGTACAGAAAATTAACCAGAAGATCATCTTAAACGCTTATCCTGAAAATCCTTAAAGACAGCAATATACGGAATAGGAGAAAAGGGGAAGGAAATGGCTTAGATTTGTTGATATATATACTTATTAATTTGTTCATTAATTCTCAAGCAGATTATGACGAGAAGCTAGAGGGTTTCCAGACTTCCAGTGGTACTTAAGTGGATGAGCAAGACTTAGTTTTTTTTTTTTTTTTTTTTTTTTGAGAAGTATACAGTTCTATAGTTCTATTTTTGACATGTTAAAAATGCTATAGTTTTGAACGAGAGACCTTTAAATCACTACTTGAAAACTTAAATTCAGAGACGATTTTTTTTTTCTTTCAATTTTAGTGAGTAAAATTAACTTTTCTTTACCTTCATAATTAATATACACTCTCATTTTGTAATCCATGTGTTTGATTTTCTTCTCACTTTTTTATTTTAAATTTATTTTTTAAAACAATTAAACATTGTTCAATAATTAATTTCTGATTTCAAATTTATTAAAATTTGAAAATTATTTTCAAAATAAATATTTAAAAAACGAAAAAGAAAAACAGTTGAAAAATATCTTTCTATTTTCATATTATTCAACTTCTCTCTTAGTCCCACTTTAGCAAATGAACAAACACATGTAGCGTTGATTTCGTTTGGCTGAAATATATTTTTTGTCCATCAAATTTGGATTACTTTTATTTTTGGTCTCTTAAATTTAAATTTATTTTTTTAGTTTCTGAAATTTAAAATTTGCTCTTTCTAATTCATCTCCATGAAAAAAATAAAAAATAAACATGTCACTCACCCCAGAATCAATTTAATTTTTTTTATGGAGAAGAACTTAAAAAAAATTAATTTTCGAAATTCATGATTAAAAAAACAAATTTAAATATAAAGAATAAAAACAAAAAAAATATCCAAATTTAAAATACCAAAAATATATTTAAGTCATTTTAGTTTATATTATATGCTATATGCTTATATGTTCTGCTATGGGTGAGACAGGTCGACCAGTTTTTTTATTGGACTGCTCTTGGTCGACATTGCAATGCTCAAATAGTTGAAGCATGAGTTCATCTCCTCCTCGAATAGCTCCAGTTGATATCCACCGAACAATGTAGAACTACTCTGCTATGGATATAAGAACGTACAATGCAGAAGTGGGTAGGACCAATAGAATGATCTCTTAGTAGTAGAGAAATAATTGTCACTCATAATAAAAGAAAGTTTCTTTTTACATAGCTTTGAAACTAAAAAAATTAAATTAAATTAAACATACCCTAAATTAATTAATTTCTTTATGGATATGAAGACATCTAATCATAACAAAGCTATAAAGACCTTTCAACACGGTTTTAATTAAATTGGAGGAATTCAATTTATGATAAAACTATGAAAACCAAATAATTAATTAAATCATTTTCATTTGAGTGAAAGGAAGTCTATATTAATAAACTAACTGACTTAACAAGTTGCATTTAAAAATAAAAAAACTGACTTAACCAGTTAGGAGGGTGTTTAAATCATTTTCAAAACCGCCGTTTAATTCAATAACACTATATTTATGAATTGGGGTGAACGTGCGTATGAACTGAAATATAAACACAGACACCAAGCCATTGAAGTTGAGAAGCTCAGTAGCCACCATTTTGAGAAAAAAAAAATTCAGAGCTTCGTGTTTTTTTTTTTTGACAGACAGAGCTTCGTGTTTTAGCATCTAATAGAAATGTATATTAATTTAGTATATAAAAAATATACAAATAGGAAAGTATTTCTTGAATATTAATCAAATCACTTTCTCATCACACCTTTATCTAAGCTCCATTACAACCAAATAATTATCTGCTGAAGAAATTCGATTTTGTGTTAAAAAATTTTAGAACCATTGCAAATTCGTGAGAGAAATGGATTTTCTTGAGATTTAGAGTGTAAATCATCATCTTTATTTATGAAATTACAATTTTTATTTTTGCACTCGTCTGGGTTTGTACAAGTACAATTTTCAGTTGACTTAGGCAGGGGGTACCCACCACGGTCTGCTCGCACTTCTGATGTGAGTTCATCTATAATGGGAGCGATTTGTGTATCTGTCGAAATGATCAGATAATCTTTTGTAATAGTCATTGTTTTATTATCGCCAATAATAAAATCGAGTCCTATTATCATTTGTTCTTTAGCAGGTTGTAAGTCTATTACGTCTGCTTTTTGTACAAAAATCTTTTTCCCAAAAAGATTACAATTTGTAGAAACTTGAATTTGAAAATTTCTGGTTTCCAAATCATTTATCATTAATTCGCCAGTTATAGACCTATTTTGAGTGATAACCGCAGGTTTAAACTGGTTTTGTTTTGGTACAACAGTTTTGCAGATAGAAGTAAACGTGCACCCAGTGTCAACTAGGGCTTGTAAAACTACTTCTGTTTTGTTGTAATTATCCACTTTTGGAAAAATTAATTTAACCAAAATATGTAGGCTCTAGCCATCATTTCTTGTCCCGTTGAGACATGGTTTTCATGGTTTGTCCGGTAATCTCTAATTACTGCGGAGGTCCATTGTTCTATGTAATTAGAAAGTAGTTGAGGGTCAACACTTCCTATGTTTAAGAGAAGGGAAGGCATATTGAAAACTGGTTCTAAAAATGTTAGAGAATGAGAATAGTGATATTTACCATCTTCTTCAGTAATTTCATTAAAATTTATTAAATTGAATTAGGTATCAGAGCTTAAACAAATCTGGATAAAAACAGAAATACATATAATATAAAAACTTTTGAAGACTTGGTAGAAGCCTTTGATAGTATTTATAAAACTCAAAATCTTTTATTACAAAAGGTTTTAGATCTTGATAAAAAGGTCAATCAACTGATTGATTTACAAGAAAAACGCTTTCAAATAAATTCCGATTTAGATAAGCTTTCTAATCAATTGCAAAATCTCTCTGTCGGAAATAAAGAACCTAAACTTCTTGATCAACAAAAACTCAATAAAATTGTTTTAGCAAAATCAAGAAAATAATGTCTAATACAAGAACAAATACAGTCCCTTTCACTGGACCTTCACAAACCATAGCTGGCCATACCCCAGTTAATGAAACAATAAATCATCACCCTGGCTTTCTTGATAGAATCCTTGGGAGAACAAATTCCAACACCAGACAACTAGAACAAATAGTTGACATAAATACAAACGTTGAAATAGGATCCAATTCTAGGATAGACTCCTTGAATCCTAGACAGCTATACAATCTAAACTGGCTTAGTAGCGAACGAACCAGTTTATACAGATACAGAAGGATAGATGATTTCCATCTACCTGACGGACAACATGAGATAATACGACTTATCTCTGAACAAACTGGTAGACAGTTAATAAATACCCAACGTAGGTACATACACTTAGGTCTAATCACGATAGGTGTTAGAACCTTAACAAGATCCTTTGTAGGCGGCAAAGCCTTCCTAGTTCTCTACGATCAGAGATTTAGGGATAATAATTCACAAGCAATCATAGGAATGATAGAGGTTGACCTCAACCAAACTGTCTCCTTAATTTATATTGCTCCCAATTATACCATGAATTTGGTAGATTTTGTACAAAACATAAACCTAGAAGTGCAAACTACAGGTTTTGGACAAAACTTTGATGGAAACAATCTCCATCTAGACATTACCTTCATAGGTAGAATAAGTGACCAAATATCTCCAAGGTATAGGATCAATACAAATCCACTGATAACAGCGTTATCATCAAACGGAATCCAGTTTCTACCTCCAGAAACTTTTGATTCCACCATAAATCAAAATTCTTTATGGCAAACACATCTTACATCTGGACCATCCAGACCAGCAGTTACTGCTCCAAATTCTGCCATAATTACACATAGAAGAAATAGCCTGTCGGTTAGATTTACAGACTATGCAAATGTTCTGACTCCCACCGAGGAAGAACCACAAGAAGAAGTCCAACCTATTAGGAATTCTATAAGTTTTATGAATAAATGTGAGTCTGAATATGACTCTGATGATGAAGATGATTTCATCTTCGAAACAAAATTGTTTTCATCTTTAAATCAAGATAAACAAAAAGATGACCAAATAATAAATGATAAAAATCTAGATATTGACATAAATTCAATAGATCTAGAAGAAAGGTCAGAAGTTGAAAACAACCAGATGGTAGTTTTAGAAAAAGAAATCCCTGATAACATTTCAGAGACTTCATACAGAGGTTTCGTGGGAAAAGAAAGTACAGGATCTTTCAATCCCCAATACGACTACGAAACAGAAAATTATGATTTAGGTTTCTTACCTAGACAACAAATCATAAGCCCTATGGATCATACCTTAGGTGAAAAAATTAAATCAAAAGGGAAAAGATTGCCCATTGAACCAGTTTTCAATATGCCTTCCCTTCTCTTAAACATAGGAAGTGTTGACCCTCAACTACTTTCTAATTACATAGAACAATGGACCTCCGCAGTAATTAGAGATTACCGGACAAACCATGAAAACCATGTCTCAACGGGACAAGAAATGATGGCTAGAGCCGAGACATATCTGGGAGATATTGCTCGTGCATGCTGGGAATCATTCAAGAAAGAACACCCAGAAGCCATGAAAACAAACATAATTGACCCTGGCCCAAACATCTACAATTTCTGTAGTGCCATACAAAGATTGTTTACGGCCCAGTCAGTAAATGACGGAAATACCATTCGTCAAAAAATTTACTTAGGTAATTTAGAGAGACTCTCTATAAGTTACTTTGGTAAAATAAAAGAATTTACCCAAGATTATCTTATGTATGCTTCTATAGCAGGAGGCTTCATGGATAAAAACTTAGGAGAAAAACTTTTCCTTAAGTTACCCGGTAAATTAGGACAAAAGATAAGAGATAGTTGGGACGATAACCAAATCGATCCCCCTATGAATAATCTTGCAGTAAGAATCCAACACATTATGAAAGTAATGGAGGATACTTGCACAAACATAGCCATAAACAAACAAATTAAAATGGCTGATGCAGACATCTGCAAACAAATTTATACTCCCCAGCAGTATCATAAAGAGGTTAGAAGAAAGAAACCGCAACCTCAATACAAACCTAGAAAGAAAAAGGTACAAACAAAGAGATACTCTGTTAGAGCCTCTACCTCTAAAAAACCTACCCTAAACAAAGACAAACATGTCAGAAAAATTAGGGATAGTAAAACCTATACAAAACAGTTAGAATGTTTTGCCTGTCATCAACAAGGGCATTATTCTCGAGACTGTCCAAACAAAGCAAACTTTTTCACCAGAGAAGCTGAGCTTATAAAAAACTGTAGAATGAACCTCATTTCTATAGACGAGACTGTTAGTACAGACTCAGAAATATATTCCATAGTTAGTTGGTCTGACTATACTTCGGAAGAAGAAGAAATTCATAAAGATTATTCTATAATCAATGAATTTACACAAAATGAGTATAATAACTTATACCCAGAAAATAAATATAATTCATACGGTCAAATTATTGATGAAATGGGTTATAATTTGATGAATAAGAATGAAGGTTTTAACTGTGAAAATCATGAAATTCAGTTTTTTACAGGACCTGAACACAATGAGTGTATGTTTTGTAAACGATACCCTCATAAATCATTAAGAGCTCATTGCTCTGTATGTTATAAAAATTTTTGTAAAGCATGTTTAGGACAATTCTTAAACATCCTCTTTCCAAAAGAAAATAAATCAAATAAATTTGATGATAAATTAAATAATAGTAGAATTTCTATTTTAGAAACTCGACTAAATAAAATGGAAGAATCTCTAAATAATCTTTTAGAGGATTTTCAAAAAATTAAAGAAACTGAAAGCCAACCAAATAAAATTCCCGAAATTAGCGGTAATTTAATGGCTTTACAAAATAAAGATTGCATTCCTATCATTTGCAACCAGAAAAAGAATAAATGTTTACATATTTTGGTTAAATTAATTTTTCCAAAAGTGGATAATTACAACAAAACAGAAGTAGTTTTACAAGCCCTAGTTGACACTGGGTGCACGTTTACTTCTATCTGCAAAACTGTTGTACCAAAACAAAACCAGTTTAAACCTGCGGTTATCACTCAAAATAGGTCTATAACTGGCGAATTAATGATAAATGATTTGGAAACCAGAAATTTTCAAATTCAAGTTTCTACAAATTGTAATCTTTTTGGGAAAAAGATTTTTGTACAAAAAGCAGACGTAATAGACTTACAACCTGCTAAAGAACAAATGATAATAGGACTCGATTTTATTATTGGCGATAATAAAACAATGACTATTACAAAAGATTATCTGATCATTTCGACAGATACACAAATCGCTCCCATTATAGATGAACTCACATCAGAAGTGCGAGCAGACCGTGGTGGGTACCCCCTGCCTAAGTCAACTGAAAATTGTACTTGTACAAACCCAGACGAGTGCAAAAATAAAAATTGTAATTTCATAAATAAAGATGATGATTTCTTCAATTTAATAAATTTTAATGAAATTACTGAAGAAGATGGTAAATATCACTATTCTCATTCTCTAACATTTTTAGAACATGATAGTGATTATGCTTTCATAAAAATAAGCAAAACAATTACGTTTGATAATATTCAGCATATTATTGATCGTTTGAATAAATCCAGTATCATAGGAGAAGATCCAACTCGATATTGGGATAAAGATCCAGTTATTTGCAAACTAGATATCATTTTTCCTGATCTTATTATCAAAACAAAAGATATCCAGTATAGCAATGAGGAACAAGAAGAATGCCGAGTGCATATAAAATCTCTATTAGCTTTAAAAGTAATAGAACCGAGTACAAGTCCACATAGAAGTCCTGCTTTTATTGTGAATAAACACTCAGAACAAAAAAGAGGTAAATCTAGAATGGTTTACAACTATAAAAGGCTCAATGATAACACCCACATTGATGCTTATAACATCCCTTCAAAAGATGTTTTGATAAATAGAATTCAGAAAGCAAAATGGTTTTCCAAATTCGATTTAAAATCAGGATTCCATCAAGTCAAAATGGACCCTGAATCTATAAAATGGACAGCATTTTCCTGTTCAGAAGGACTTTTCGAATGGAAGGTTATGCCTTTCGGTTTGAAAAATGCTCCACAAATCTTTCAAAGAAAAATGGACAATATATTTGGTCCACACAAAGAATTTACTTGTACGTACATCGATGATGTATTAGTATTTTCAAAAACAAAAGAGGAACACTATCTGCATTTAAAACAGGTTCTTCACCTCTTTGAAAAATTTGGTCTTATTATTTCAAAATCAAAAATTGAAATCTGTAAGACACATATATCATTCCTAGGAACAGAAATAGGAAATGGTAAAATAAAATTGCAGCCCCACATAGCTAGCAAAATACTACAATTCCCTGACAAAATGGAAGACATTAAAACTCTTAGAGCATTTTTAGGTCTTCTTAATTATGCTAGGAATTTTATAAAAGACTTGGGAAAATACACAGCTCCCTTGTATAATAAAACCTCTCTTACCGGCCAAAGAAATTTCAATTCTGAAGATATAAATTTGGTAAGAAAGATAAAAGAAATGGTAAAACATTTACCCCATCTATCTTTACCTCTAGATACAGATTATCTAGTAATAGAAACCGATGGATGTGAACAAGGTTGGGGAGCAGTCCTCAAGAAAAAGAAAAATAAATATGAGAATATTTCTCAGGAGTTGGTATGTAGATACGCATCAGGAAAGTATCATACAAAACCCGACATATACAAAACCTCCACAGACTACGAAGTCAATGCTGTTATAAATGCCCTAGAGTCATTTAAGCTATTCTTAGTCAACAAAAAGGAAATTACTATTAGAACAGATTGCGAAGCAATAGTAGCTTATAGTAATTCTCAAATAAATTCTGATAAAAAACCTCATAAAAGGTGGCTTTTATTCAAAGAACACATTTACCACAACGGTATAAAGGTAAACTTTGAACATATAAAAGGAATAAAAAATATTGCTGCTGATATTCTTTCACGATTTTCAGGAAATGAAGCCCGTGAAGATACAATACACAAATGTCAAGCAGAAAATGAAGTTTGGGAACCAGGAGCTTCCCATCCTTACAAATGAATTTCTTTTCCCTGGAAGAGAAAATACAAATGAGAAATTCTGCTGTATTGCAGACAATATTTGGAATATTCCAAAAATAAATAATACAAACGAACTGTTTGTATGCAATGTGAAAAAAGGGATTTTATGTGCCCTATACAATTTCTGCCATGCAGATAATAAAGGAATTCCAATCCTTAACAAAGCCTCTCCTTCGGGAAAAGGATATACAAATTTTGTCCTTTTATCAGGACCATATAAAGGTGTTTTTGATGATTTCAAAGATGTTTGCATAGCAAAAGAAGGAATCAAAAATCCCAGATACAGAGGCTTCTATTCCAAAGCAGAAGCAGATAAAGCTCTCGAACTTGATACTACTGATTTAGAAACTATCAAGGCCGCCCTTGAAAAAGATTCTAATCCAGAAGTACTTGTAATAAATTCGGATCAATTTCGCAAAACAAAACAGGATTTTAAAAGTGTCTTAGGTACTGACCTAAACAGATCCCAAGACCTCTCTATGAAAAAATTCCTGATTATACAAAAGTTCTTGTTCAAGATACATTCAACCAATGAATCTTTACTAGGACTATCAGTAGGAACCCAGTCCTACTTCAACAAAAATCTTGCCTGTCTGAATAGTTCCCCATTATGCAAAGGTATGAATTTGTCAGATTGCCCTTGCAAAATCAAATACCTATTCAGAAGAGCTAGAATAGACATAGAAATTTTTAAACCCATAAAGTTTGAAGATTTTCTTATAAATCCAAGCACCCTGTTTTCTTTCGGCTGCTTAGAACTAGTGGTGATTCCACCATCTGAAAAATTTGGTAGTTTCAGTCCACCCATAAATGAGTCAGTAAACCATATCCAAGCTTCCTTAATGTGTTTTCTGTCCATAAAAATCACAACCTGCCCCATGAACTTTTCATCAGAAAGTCATCCAACTCATGTGCTAAAACTAGCCTGTGAAGATAATAAAGACTTTTCATTGCTTCCCCCTGACGGAATCTATAATGATTGGGACGTTCAAGGTAATACAAAATACCAATATGATCTCTGGAGAGCCCAAATCCAAGGATACAATTGGTTTTTCTCAGAACAAGATGAAATTAATTTCAACTTGATAAAAGAAACATGGGATACGAAGTTATATATCCCAGCCTTCAATGGAAAGTGGTTCATTCCCTTTTCAATTGATCATAATAATAAATTGGTTCAGCATTTTCAAAAAGAAAAGCAGAATAAAGAAATTTATGAAGCTGCTGCTGGATTCGGACAAAAGAATAGAAATGTATATTAATTTAGTATATAAAAAATATACAAATAGGAAAGTATTTCTTGAATATTAATCAAATCACTTTCTCATCACACCTTTATCTAAGCTCCATTACAACCAAATAATTATCTGCTGAAGAAATTCGATTTTGTGTTAAAAAATTTTAGAACCATTGCAAATTCGTGAGAGAAATGGATTTTCTTGAGATTTAGAGTGTAAACACAAGCCCATACACTGATACACAAGAGTAAAACACTATTAGAGGATAAAGAGCTTGAAGTTCATACTTTGACATTTTATTTTATTGTCTCTTAATGGTCTCGAACAAAATATAGGACTTATATTTATTAAAAACTTGGTTAAAGTAACTCAAAATATTATAATATAAAAAAACGAATCAGATCAAATATTAGTGAGAACTGAGAAGCGACTTATGAATATGATACGTTCATCTATTGTGAAGTGTGAACACAAGACGTTAAAGCAAGCTTTGTTATATTTTAACATATGGAGACACGAATTAGAGGAATGTTTTGGGTCCCATTAGTGCTTTGGAAGTGTTGTGTTACATTTTGGGGGAAGTTCCCTCCTTGTCAAGAAAGAGTTGTAGTCCTACTTCTGACATCCCTGACACTTTTCAATTCATAGACCCTTAACTTAAACCACCTCTTTCTGTCCTGCTTCACATGTCTCTCCCAAATCCTCTTTCTCCATCGCCCTCACTTTCAACGGTCAAATACTCTTTTTCCACTTTCACACTTCGAAAAAATTTCAAGATGCTCTTTTTTATTTCGTTGGTTAAAATATTATTTGATCCATTAGGTTTTTACGTTTTTTTTAATCTTTTATGTTTTAAAATTCTTATTTTCGTTATTTAAGTTTTAAAACCAAACCAATTTTATTTTTTCATCAATTTCACGTTAATACTGTAAATTTTTATATTTTAAAATAATTAATTTTAAAATAATAAATATATAATTATAGCTATAAATTTTAATTAAAACTTATTGATAAAATTTTGTTTTGTCTTTCAAGAAAAATAAATTTTAATTAAAACATACTTTTTTAATATTACTAAAAATAAAATAAAAAATTATAAACCATTGTCTGTGATGCCTACGGATAAGAATCTTATCACCGTAAGATACATCTCAAGAGGGGACTGCTTCCATATCTAAGTTCGTAGGAAGAGATACTCTGTCCAAGTTCTTTTTAACAAACCATGCCTCTATCCCAAATTTTAACTTAATCCATTTTGCCTCAGCCAAATAACATGCAAAGTCAAACACATCTACTTTGGTTATTTGGTTTCAATTTCTTGACAAGTTGAACACACCATCACTGGACATTAGGACATGCATATTTGGCCCCCTTGGTAACAAAAGAAAAAGAAAAAGAAACATAACATACGTACATAAGCGTGGCACTGTGGCAGCAATAAGGTTATACATATTACATAGTAGTAAGTTAAACTTGTGAACAAGTTTATAAAGCTTAGTGGTGTGGTACTTGTCTCAAATGAGTGTGTGCTTAATTCTAGGAGATACAAGTAACTACCCAGACTAGTGAAATAAAACATGGGATACACCAAATAGTTGGTTCCTAGAGTTGACCAAATGAGTGTGCAAGATACGCCAGTGCTCCTACAAGGGGTGAGTTAATGTATGTAGCTGGCTCTGATTGCTCATAATCTGACCGTTGATCTGGGAACCTATCGTGCTGGTCTGGTCCACCAACAATGGCCCCCACTAGAATGTTTGGGTTGGGGGATTGCGAATTCATCACACTGAACCCTGCAGAACACTGGATCTTTCCCGGGTGTACAGCAATGGACGGTAGAGATGAGCCCCTATGGTGTATCCTTCGTGGGTATCGTGGACCATACCCCACCATGTACGACATCTTCAATGGGTTGTCTCCAAGCAAGTAATCCACCTGAAAATAGATAAATTAAAAAAATCAAGTTCAATTAACAAGAAACACTTTAATTAAAAATTCAAGTCACATTTCAATTTATTACAGCATAATAAATAGATGCAATAAGTTTCTTTTTCTTTTTCCAACCTGTTTCTTAGCTATTGTCCGGAGTCTCCTTGGGGTTACTGTGATTCCACCACAGTTAACAACCATATGGGCTTGGGTCAAGTATTTGGCATATGTTAGTAGTAGGAAGGAGGTGGATGTGACATACTGCATGTTGCTATCACTCATCTTGAAAAGAAGGCCACCTAAGTAAGAAGCAAGTAACCGTTACAAATTGGACCACAAACAAAGACACAGTTTCCACTGGGAGAGGATAAGTAAGTAAAAAAGAAAGAAGGAAAAGGGACTTCACCTGGGGTATATTGGGTGGAAGAGAAAGAGGTCCCAGGAATTAGAGAACAGACGAAATTGTCCGCATGCCCCTTGTAGTCATGGAGGGATTGTACCCTTTGAACCAGGAATTCCTAAAACCAGGAACTCAAAAATGTAAATTTGAAAACATTATTTTGTTTCTAGTTTTGCAATATACAGCACAATACATGTGATAGAATATGGACCTTGGAAAGAAGTATTCTTGCTCCAGCATGCTTGTTATCCCACCCAAAGGTGTTGTCAAACTCTGCAGCCCCAAGGATCTGACCATTAACTTTAATGTAGTTTAGGTACATTGGATTCTTGGTAGCCTTGTGCAGCCAGGCAGCACCCCACAACAGCTCATCCTACCATATTATTCACCAAAGAATTTGAGTAATGATTATGTCTTATCTAACTAAACTGAACAATATCAATTAGGCATATGGAACAGTTGAAACTTTACCTGATATCCAGAGTAAGAGCAATAGAAGGGGCACACAAAGGGTTTCAAGGCATTGCTGTAGGATCCCCTGTACTTATCAGCAAACTGGAAGACCTACACCCACAAACAAAATATATCTAAGATTTAGTTGGGACCAATTTGCTCTATTAAAAATAATTACCAAAAAAATTGAACCAAAGCCTTACCCTGATGGCTCTCCTCACTAAAATTCTGGAGTAAGTGGGGTCACTTCTTCTAAAAACCAGAGAAGCAGCTGCAAGAGCTGCAGCAGTTTCCGCGGCAACTTCTGAACCAGGTGTGTTTGCATCTATTTTAAACACGCTTCTTGGAGTGTCCATGTCCTCTGGTCTCTCCCAACAAGCGTGGTCCTTCTTAGCATCCCCCACCTGCAAAGCCAAACCAAAATCAGAATCTAAGTTCCCCATTCTCCTCCTAAAGAATACTTGGAAAAACTTTTCCATGACCACTTACAAGAGTAGAAAATAAAAAGGTAAAATGCATAAAAGTTAAACAAGAGTTTGTTTCTATAAATGAGCAAGAGTGTCTTAACTGAGTACCTGAACATAAATGGTGTTTGGATGTGCAGTAGCTTTGAGAAGATAATCAGTACCCCAGCGAATGGCCTCTCTGGCATTCTGCAACTCACCTTTCATCATCCCACCAAACTCAATAACGCTCCATGAAAGCATGGTGGTGGTGAAGGCCATGGGAAAACCAAATTTGACATTGTCCCCAGCATCATAGTAGCCTCCAACCAAATCAACCTGCATTGCACATTCACACCAAAATAAGCAAACCAAAAACACAAATAACTATGAGATGGATACATACATGCATGGCTGAGCCATCAGAGAGGCCAGAGTCCCTCCTCCAAGACATTCTCTGGTTGGAAGGGAGCCTCCCTGACCTCTGGCCTTCAAAGAAGAGAATGGATTTGGTGAGAGCATCTCTGTAGTTATGAGTGGCAAAGCGAGGGTGGCGATGGTGTATGGGGTGATTGTAATGGACTGGGAAGGCATGGCCATGTAGGAGAATGAGAGAGAACAGGGAAAGCAGAGTGGTGAAGGGAAGGGAGAAAGTCATTTTGAAACCAGCCAACGACCAAACTGCCACCTGCTGTGCTCTTCACTCTTCAGTTGTTCAATCTCTGATTTTTATAAAGCAAAAGCTGCCTCTCTAACGTCCTGCTTCGTTACAATACAACAATTATTAGGTCCACATCCTACTCCTGCTACAGTGTTATGTTATGCCTTTCATGCCTTTTGTTTTTTATTTTCTAATAATAAAGGTTTGGGCAAGTTATCTACACGAGTAAACCATCATCCTTTTAGTAATTGAGAGTGAATAAAGCCAACATTCATGTTTCAAATTAAGAAAAAATTTAAATAAGCTCTTAAAAATACAGTTCAATCACATTAGTCTAATTTTTTTAATTTAAAAAAAATTATAACTTTAATAATAACATTAACATATATTTAAAAATCAAAATAATAATAAATGATTAAATTTAAAAATTTAGACAAAATAGCTAAAAATTTATGAGATTTATTTGAAATTTTTTAATTTAAGTGATTAATGTGACAACACTAATTATATTTTTAGGGTCTGTATGATACTTACTAAGGTATAACATAAGAAGAACATCACAAAACAATCGTTTAAGTTATAGGATAATTTTTTGTTTTATGCATCATTTGATGGATAATGGGCAACACAAGTAAAATAATGTCAAATTTACTATTATATCCTTTTTAAAATTAAGTATTTTAATACAATTCATAACAATAATAATAATATATCATATTATATTATAATATTATATATATATATATATTATAATGTTATTATATTGTACTCATGTAACAACGTAAAAACAACAATTTTTTTTTATAGAACAAAAATATATTAATAACAATATAAAAATCCTCAAAAAATTATCTATATAAGACATGATAAGAGCAATTAAATGGGGAGAGAAAAAAAAATAGTGGATATTTTTGTCTTTTACATCTCTTGTGCTTGGGGTAAAAAATTCTCATGGTTTAGTGGGTAACAAGATTTTACATTTTTGTTCTGCGTTGTCCCACACTACTTTTGTGTTATCGTTTAAGGTTTGCCTCCTTTTTAAAATCAAAGGTATAAGAAGTAGTTTTGTGTTCTCCTGTCCCCTAAATTTATGCAAATCAAACATATGTTCAGGATCTAAAATAATAGTTTATTCTATCTAGACTGTGTTGTTTTCAGATTAAAAATTATTTTAAAGTTAAATTTAAAATAAAATAAGAGTCGTTTCTCACTTTCATTTTCTAATTTAAAAAAAATACTTGAGAAAGCGGAGAAAATAAAAAAAAGGGAGTAGAGAATTATGTTTGATTGAAGATAAATAAAAAAAATATGAGGAGAGAGATAGAGAGTGGTGAAAATAAATGAGAAATAGTACAGTGGGTTCCACTGATTTTAAAATTATTTCTCCTTTAATTCTCACTTGCCAAACACTATCACTTAAAATTATTTCTCTCTTCTAAACAAAACAAATCAAAAGAAAACAACAAGAAAAAATGGAGAGGAGAGAAAAAGATAAGACAAGTCAAACTTTTTTTCTAAAACATTTTTTATAAAAACGAGGCACTTAATTTTGAAAAAAAAAATTAATTTTTATGTATTATTAGTATAAATATTTTACATTTTCAACTTGTCACAAAAAAAATTTGAATGTGAATTTGAAAGTAATTATGACAAAAAATAGTAGACTTACGATATATGACCATTTATAATTCGAAAACAGATTTAATGAAATTATTAGGCATGTATTGTCGGTGTAAAAGATTTTACATTATCAACTTATTAAAAATCATCTTTGATAAGATTTGTAAGATAATTATTATAAAGTTATCAAACTTGATATATATAACAATTGTGATTGAATGAAAGTATAAAAAAAAAACATTTACATGATCAATGCATATATATTATTTATTAAAAACTTATACTGTTAATATAATTAAATTCCTTTTTTAAATTAAAGATTTTCAAGAAATAAATTTAGTCCAACTTACTCTTTCAAAAAGAAGAAAAGCAAAAAAAATTGATAAAATAGGTTACGCATTAACAGTATAAAATAATTTTATATTATCATCTTATCACAAATTACTATGTATGCTAAGTTTGTTAGCTTTTACAATAGTTATTTTAAAAATCATACCAATAATATTTTTTATTAATTGATAGTGTAAATTTTGTTTACTAAGAGTTCATAGCCATTAAACTAGAAAAAATTGGGTCAAGTAATATTTTTTTAAAGTTTGTTAATATGCATGCAATGACAATGTAAAATTTCTTAGATTATTAATCAATTAAAAATCATCTTTTACATAATTTTTAAGATAATTATTATAAAAATTAATAAATATATATGTGATAATTTTTTTATTCTTAGGAATTGAATTTATGTATTATAAAATTTACAATAACCCATACACATTGTTCAATTAATTAAATTAGACTCATTTGTATATGATAGTTTGTGATTGAGTATTTTTTTTTTGAAGTAAATGTGATTGAGTATCTTTTTCTTCACCTATTGGTGTGATTGAGTATCTTTTTCCTCACATTCTTACTTTTTTGTTATTGTAAAATTTTAAAAAACAAAATCTTATTTACACAAAAATAATTTCACTGACAAAAATACTGATATGTAGTTATGTACTACGATACGTCGGTACAGCATTCCTCTTTGGTGCAAAAATCTAGTGGTATAAATTGTTATTTTATTTTTTTATTACTATTTACAAGACGTTGTTGACTAATTTACGTATATTAAAAAATTGGTTAATTTATTTTTCCAAATTTACCTTTAACATTATTGAGAACCTATTCATCTTCTTCAATCTTCGTAAGAAGGAGAAAAAGACAATTTAGAGTGGTATTCACTTATGGGTTAAAATAAATAAGGGTATTTTAGTCAAAAAATAATTAATGCACAAGATAGTTGAAATGAAATCTTATAAAATGACAAGAAATTTTCAAAACTATGTCTTATAAATTTATAATAAGGTATTTGTTGATTCTTTTTTACAAGCCCTTTCATAGAAATACATTTAGATTATTTAATATTTTTTATTCATATTCAAACAGTTATATTAAACGCTGAGCATTTTTTACGTTTCCTTTTATGCACATTATTATTTTTCTATTAATAAAACCACATCCAAGTTGATTTGCAAACCAATAGCTGGGATCTGAATAAATTAAAAAAAAAAAAAGCTGGGATGAGAGATATATTGTGTTTGGTTTACGTGAATAGAACTTTACCAGTTTCCTTCTCCCTCTCTCGCATTGGATTCACGTTAAACGTACTTAAACAGAAATACAAACACACCATATTTGGGTGATTGATCAGAGTATAACTGATAACCGATTTTTTAAACATTGAATAGTTAAACACAAAAACTTGTTTCAATTTTTTAAGAAGTATTTTTTAATCTGTCAAAAAAAAAAAAGAGAAGCATTTTCTAATCTGTCAAAAAAAAAGTATTTTTAAAAAAAATAAAATATACGAATGTTCTTTAACTTTTTTTTTAAAAAAAAAATTGGTTTTCTATTTTTTAAAAGTTCTAAAATGGTTTCCTTATTTATTTAATTAATGACATGTTAGTCTTTTTGAAAAACTTATCGTTTTCAATTTTTGAACACGATTTTGAATATTTTCTCAATTGATTTAAGACGTGAAATATTTTTCATTAGATTCATCTACATTATGGGAACCAACTAATTTTCAAACCAAAAAAAGACATAAAAAAGGTGAAAATAGTACGAAAAGCGAATCCCGTGAGCAACTGAAAAACTATAAAAACCAATATCATATTCTTTTATAATTGCTCATGAGGCTCATTTTTCACGCAATTTTTACCAGGTTTATGACTCTTTTTGTTTCAAACATCAATTGATTTCCATAATTTTCATGTCAATGAATCTAATGAAATTAGCTTCACGTCTTAAGTCAATCCAAACATGTTTAAAATTGTGTCTGAAAATAAAATAAAAAAATAATTTTTTTTAAAAGACTAATGTCTCATTAATTAAATAAGGAAATTATTTTAGAATTTTTAAATTAAGGAACCAATTTAAAAATAAAATATAAGTTAAGGGGCCATTCTTATATTTTAACTTTTTAAAAAACTTCTAATGTGTGTGCAAATAAATAATATATATATTTAGAATGTAGAAATATATATAAAAGAAAACTATGCACTGATAGTGTAAAATATTTTTATACTGTCATCTAATCACAAACCACCATGTATGATAAGTTTGTTGACTTTTACAATAATTATCTTAATAATTACCTTACATAATTTCACTTTTGTATATTTTTTCTTTAATCTAACTATTTTTTACATTTCCCTCAAATATTTGGCTACTTTAATAACTTGTTTATTTTTTATATTACTTAAATATGAAAGTAGTTGATTATAAGGATTTGAGTTTGTTTATTCGCACTACTTTGGCTAACTCAAAAACGTGATAACCGACTAGATTCTATCCTCGTTACCACCTTGGAAAGAAAAAAAAACACTCACAAGTGTGAAAATTTTGGACATATTATATTCCATGTTTGTTTTAGAAAATTATTTCTTTTGATTTATTTGTTTAAATAATTACAAACCTTCTCTTCATAATACAGTAACTTTTTAATTATTAAATAAAATATTAAATTTATCTTTTATTCAATGTTTTTATAAGTATTTCTTTTTTTTTTTTTTTTAAATATTAAGAAGAGGAAATAACATTATTCCACTTGGGTTTTAAAGTAGACATTAATTTTTTTGGCGTGTCTTGTTTGCATAATGTAGTTGAACTGAGAGCTCCAAGCTCGTTGATAATTGCTGAGAGAAGTTGTTGCCCATAACTCAAAGCAGTGAAAAGAATAAATGTGCTCGATCAATGCTTGAAACTCGGAAGATAAGTAAGGGAAAGGCCAAAAGCACAAGCATGGAGAAGACACCAGCCTTCAAATTCGCTGATTAGTTGTGTAAGGTTGTGATTGTGACGGAGGATTAATTTTGAGGAAAAATATATAAAAAGAAAAGACACAGAGAATGACATATATATATATATATATTTTTTTTTTTTATTTTTTTTTATTTTTTTTATTTTTTTATTTCAAGTAAATATCTTTTAAATTTAAATTTTTAAAACAAAATAAATGATAAATTCTTGTGAAACCTTTTTATTTTTTTTATAAACATTCTATAATTTCTTTAATTCAAAAATAAATTTTTTACCCTTCAGCTTTCCAAGATCACTCCATCTGAAACTTTTCCGAAATTAATGGTCCTTGATGAAAGCCCATACACAGTCATTGAACTTCAATGGATAAGCTAAAAGGAACTTCAGCATTTGGTTCGGTTCCCACTTACATACCAACCTAACCCTACATGTTCATCCCATTTGGATAGACTCAACATGGCATATAATTGGGGGGATATTAAATTACATTATGCGTTTCAAGCGCACTTCTCGTTCTATGGTTGTTTTCAATACTTTTCAATAAAATGAAATTGTCGTGGTTGAATGTCACAATTTTTGGTTTATTTTGTAATTCTATCATAAGTGAATATGAAGTGTAAAATTAGTTTGTGAAACTATCATAAAATTCTATCTACTTGTAGATGTAGGCAATGTATTTGTATATTCTCGAGTGACTGATTTTATTTTGTAATTCTGGCAAATGGTATCTCATATCAGAGACATTCCAATGTTTTTAACGAGGCAGAGGAAAACGTCGGATAAACATTGTTAAAACAAAAATTTACTATACAGAATAGATAATAATTAAAATAATATTATTAAAAATATTTTGCCCAAAAAAAGGGTGCATTATCAGCATGTGAAGAAGAATAACTTTGCACTATGATTCTCTCATAAAATGATTGAAGTTGTGCTGCATGTGTATCGCATATGCCATACAGCATTATTTGGTTGGACCAATGTATATTTTCCTTAAATTACTGCTTTATTACTTAAGGAGGGTTTTGAGAAAGGAAAGGAATATAAAGCTGCACGTTAGCAGTCGATGGACCAATAGTCTAGACTGGAAGATGAAGGAGCAGCACAAGAGCAAATGGTTCTTAGGAAGTGCATGTATGAAGTTCGATCAGAAAAGAGAAAAGAAACAAAGAAGTAGAGTGGTAGTAGTGGTAATAAAACAGAAACAAAATGGTCATTATTCCCTTTTAGGAGTTTTATACAGAACTTTTAAGATCATTTTTTATTTTAATGTTTCTCTTGGGGCTTAGCCCTTCCCGGAATAATAATAATAATAATAAACTATACTGAAACATTACAAGCCGCAATAATAATTTTACGTATTATAGTCGTTAACTAGTAATTAAAAACCATTATAATAAAAGAATATTAGAAGTTAATAACTTCAAATGTGTTATTAAATGGTTTAAAGTGGAAATTGCATTTTAAAAGATAAAATATGAAATTAATTATAACTTCTTATTAAAAGTTAGGATTAAGATTTTATTACTTTTTTTTTTACAACAAAGTATTTTGTGTAAGTTATGAAACTAGTCTCTCAAAAAAGTAGAGTACCAATTAAGGGAAAACTTCTCTCTTCACATGTGTGGCTCAATTCACATAATCAGGAATTAAATACCTGACATATGTTTAAAAGGTCCAAATTACTTGTCACTTATGTCACACGTTGTGGTTTAAGATTTTATTACATTCAATTCAACCGCTTATACAACAAATCATACGAAGGATATATGAAGTTGTAAAGGCGAGAAAATTAGCTGGGAGAAGTAAACTTTTTTTTTTGTTCTGCCTTCTCTCGTTTGTTGTTGTTATCTTCCACAAAAAAAAAAAAAAAAAAATCAATTAGGTAACCCCTTTGATCAGAAAGTGATTGCACGGATTTGACATAATGACACATCGCCATGTGCCTCTGTTGTCTTCCCACATGCAACAGTAGGCATTTCATGCCCATTTTCTTCGTATCCCCTCTGCAGCAAAAGATGATAGACACATGTAAGTCGTATTTGATCAGGGCTCAATGAAAAGACTGACACACTTTTCTCTCATTGGAGTAGAACTGGGAAAACAGAACCACCAATAGTCCAATTTCGTGACCTGGATATGGAATATTGTGGATAGCATAGTATGAATACTGAAGTATTATCATGTTGACTTTGAGCTTCTAATTTCTCCTATTTATATTTGGCTTTAGCTAGGTTCATTGTTTTAGAACTTTAGAAATAGCCCATGCACGGTTTTAACCATGCAACGCTGGAATGATTATTTGCAAGTACATGCTTTATTTGCAAATGGAAATTTGTACACTACTAAAAGGAGTACATGGTTGGCTTTCATATGCTACAATCTCTCTTTTCTCAGAATTGGATGGTGCCGGGGTCGTTTTAATTTATATCACCACCAGGACCAGGAGACATGCTTCTAATTCTAGCATACTAGATAAACTTGATCCCTTAAATGTGTCATTAATTATTATATTCATTAAAAGATGTTTCTGGAAATTTAAAGTAATAATGTTGTTTATTTTGTTCCTTTGTCAGCAGGTCTGCGATGCTTTTATTACCTGAACAACTCAAGGCAAGATTCACATATATACAAGAAAAGAAATAAAATTATCTAAGAAAGTAAGCCCACGAGTTAATGATCCCTTGAATATGCTTCGCACTGCAAAGGTAATATTTAGTCATTTAGGGATGCAATGGGGGCGGGCGAGTACAGATAATAACTATTCCTCACTCGGATAAAAAATTTGTTTGTACCCATCTTGTTACTCATTGGGTATCTATTTATATATTGTTTGTGAATTTTTTTAATATCTGTAAGTATCTACAGATATCTATAGATACTTCCTGAAAAATAAAAGTAAAAAATTATTTTAACCATTTTTTAATCCTACAAATTTCAAGAAAATAAATATAATCACCACAAATTCATATTTAAGATAACAAGTTCAGCATTAAATTGTTAATTAATAGTGATTGCAACTTGAAACACTGAAATTCATGGCTACAATGACGTGAAAGAAAGGCACATCTTCTAGGCCTTCGTTGCCCTGTTTCCACTCATCTGAGGAGCAAGATCAATTTTCTTTTTTAATTTTGCAATTGCCAAGGAATTTGGTTTTCGTTTCGAAATGAGTATTATCCTTATCCACGGTGATGAGAAGTTGCAAGGGAAAAAAAAATTGTTATAGCTTATGTGTATGAGAAAATAAATTAGCATTTGAATTTGTCATGTTGCTATAAATTTTATTTTCAAGTATGATTTTTTATTTAAATACCTTTAACTTTAAAAATAAATTTAGTATCACATTAATCTTTTAGTTATTAGCAATATCACTATAAATAATAAATTACCAACATTGGTTGGCACAAGTGATAACAACTTGTGTCCTTTAACCAAGTGGTACAGGATTCAAATCCTGGTGATGCCAAGTTAATCATGTTAACTTAGGGATGTTTTTGGTACTAAAAAAATTATAGATAATGGAACGAACCTACAACCACATAAGGAACAAAACAGGTGAAAATATGCAAAATAACAACTTTTCTATCCTTTATTTTATTCATGAAGAGGGTCTTTTTGTTTTTCTTTTCTTTCTTCTCAGAAGTTCAAAGTCATGATGTTTTATAGGAACTAAAGCCCATGGGCTTAAAAACATGAGGAATATGCGCTGGCCCATTCCGTACATTGCGGTTGTGCTCTACAACAAGACACACTAACGGGGCACACGTGCTTTGGTATAAGACCTAATCTCTAGATCTAGCACTTGAAGTACATATGATATGAAGGAATTGTTAACAACCCAGTTTGGTTAGAGATGATAATTTGAAGTTAGCTTCGTTATTTCATGTGCCACGGGGCTGATCATTCACGTTCTAATCTCTACAACTAGACAATACGTAGTCCTTTGGAAGATGTCACATTGTCACATTTCCATTACTACAGGCTTAGAGTTAGAGGGGTTAGCTAGTTAGTAAGTTGAGGGGAGGTTGGGCCAATCAGTAGGCCGTCTGTGTCATTTGGTGAATGAGGCCGCCTAAAGCCTCAATAACCTAAAGGTTTCATTAAAAAAAAAATTATTGCTAATTTAAAATTTTCAAGTTATAGTTGTGATGAATATTTGTAAATTCTTAAAACAATATATGTCAATGTTGATGAGATCAATAATTACATTATTAATCTCTTAAAAAAATTATTACATTATTAACATGATTGAATTTGAAGGATAGATAAACAAATTAACCAATAGTATTCCTCTTATTTTTTTAATGTATGATTAATTATATATCTTGCATAGTTAAAAGTGACATTACTTACCAACATGAATGAAAAAATGTGGTTGAAAAGAAAGGTTACTAAAAGTGGTCAACCTAATTCTCCGATAGAGATTAATAATCTGTAAAACCAGTGAATAATTTTTACTAATTAATAATATGATTACCCAAAAAGAAAGTGGCGTTATTATAAGAGTTGAAAATCATATTATTGAGTAGTATGACAAATATGCATGCTACATTAATTACAAATGAATTTTACAATAAAGTGTTTATAAACTAATTCAATGCACTTATTTTTAATATATTTTATTTGTAATCATAACTTCAACAAAAATTTAACAATTCATATTATTACTTTTAAATAAAAAGTACATATAATATGCTAGAAATATTATGTATAATATTATATTTTATAAATTAATAAAAAATATTTATTTTTAATAATTTTATATTTTTCAAATATTCTTTTATATTTACTTAAATTTGTGCCATGCATGAATATTATATTTAATTCTTAATGTATGAGATTAACAAGGCCATGCAGTTAAACAACTTTTACAAGCAACATCTCTCTTTATCATTTTATTGTGTGAATTAACAAAATGGGAAAAAAGAGCTCCATGCATCCTAATTACTAGTATTAATTCAAATTTTTATATATGTACTTTATCGTTCGATTTGTGAGTCTTTTAACTTCTCTTATTTTGTAACAAAAAGAAAACTTCTTATTTAATAAATGAATCTCATATCCCATAAGTTACATGCAATGTATATATACTTCTAAGGAAATATATAACTATTACATTATTATTTTTCTTTAGGAAAAACAAGGAGTTTTATTTCCGAGTGTATCTCAATAATGCATTTTTTTAAAAAAAATAAATTTAATTAGTGCATAATGGGGATATCTCTGGTGGGGTTAGCTGCTTTTATTAGAGCACTAACATAATCCCTCACAAGAGTAATTTAATTTTTGGGTATAGTCATCACGTGACTGCTATAGCCTATAGCCCTATACTATAGGAACTCCATTGAAATAATACATGTAAATGTAATGTAACCTTACAAATCACGTGATCTCCTAGGTTCAGCTATTGCTGAAAACTGAGAACCACGCTCTACCTTTAATATCTCTCAATTCAAGCCAGCGAAGAATGGAATACCAGTAGTGTTCAACCAATCATTGCCTTGTATAAACGGCCCAACTGTGAATTGGCTTGCCTCAGTGGAGCTGTTAATGACCCTATAACCTGGCCACTTAACTCTGGCACTTGTGTTTGAACCTGGACCCCTATTCATGTACTCCCCATAATACAATGTATCCAATGCAAATGTTTCATTCCATTCCAACCACCCTGCAGGATCAATCAGATCCTCCATGTAAGATTTTAGGAAAACAGTCCTAGAGTACATTTTCCAAGGACGTCCTAGGTAGCTCTTGAACGAGGATTTGACAGGGATCAAATCTGCAGCAGCTGCAATCTTGCAGTTCAAGATGGATATGCCTGTGTTTTGGTTAGGGTCCTCTCTGCCTTGTGCAGTGAACAAGTTCTTCTGATTTTCGTTTGGCTTGCGTGCGTATAAGTTGCAGTTTTGGAATACCGCAGCTGCATTGCCAAAAATGAAGTCTACAGTGCCGTAAATGTCGCATTCGCGATAGAATTGGCGTAGGGAATGCACGTAGAGAGTGTCTTGGTAGCCAACAAAACTGCATTTGTAGAAAGCTGAGAAGTCAGCACCACTTCTCAGTGCCACTGCTTGGTGTTTGTCAGGGCCTGCTGAGTTCTCAAAGGTTATACCCTTTGCTATGAATCCTGCTCCTACAACAGCTGCAACATACCATAATTGTCAAAGCTGTTAGGATTAGATTTTGGATCATTATTCATAATTGAACAATAAAGAGCAAACTTTGCTGGGAGACACAAACCCCATAATAACATGTATCATTGAAAAGAAGAAAGAAAACTAAAAGTCTGTTAACTTTATTCTACACGTTATTTGTCACATGAATATTTGTTAAAAGAGATCATGAAATTCACTTTTCTTATATCCGTGTTCTCCTAAAAGAAAAAATTAAAGCATTTTTATTTGTTAAAAGCAAAAGCAGAAAAGCAAAAGGGAAAGCATAGAAGAAATAACAAGCAAAGTGGCACTGAAAAGTAGTTGGGTTGTGATGAGTATTATGGAGATCCAGAATAGAATTCCCTTTAGTTGGGCGTGGATAGACATGTGGACCCTGTACTTTGACCCAACACAGAGGTAAGTAACTCTACTTTTCGTGAAATATAAAAAAATAATATGAATCTAAGGCCAGAGATAGTCCTGCCTGCATGTATTGTTTTTTTGTCTTATAAAAGAGTTTTACTTTCTATATACTTATACAGGACTTTTATCACTTTTCTATCTATTTTTTTTTTTCTTCTCATTACAATTTACACCACATCAATTATGTATTTTTTATTTTTCTCTGTTCTTTTTCTATCTTTCACCAAGATTACTCACGTCATTTTCTTTCTAAAAAATGGTGTCGCCACTCGTAGCTCGGAAAATATAAATAAAGAAAACATGCATTCGGGCAGGAGATCCCAAATGTAGGTTTATCACTGCCAACTTTAACAAGACATAAGAAATTTGATTTATTTACGATATATATTTGCTAATGTCATTATTGAGATACATTGCCTGATGGAGCAGTCCAATTGATATTACTGGATTGCAATATAAATGGAAAAACTAAACAGAACACTGAAAAATACAAAATTAGAGTCTTCAAAATTTATTCCCAGGAGAGGAATAATTGACGGACAATGATGAGGAAGAAAAACAAGCATTTTAGAATCTAGCTAGCCAGCATTGTATCCAATAATACTATCATCACTTTGACATTATTTATGGTTGATATATAGCATCAATTGATAACTGGGGTAGCTTGAAATGGCAGACATGTATATGAAAATAATTTTAAAACTAATTGAGAGGGGGAATGGGAGTTATGTTTATATTCCAGTGACAAAAAAGAGATATAATGGGGATGGCATATTAAAAAAAAGATTTCTACAAATTTAAGAAGATAATTAAAATTATTTTAAGATAAAAATCCATATAAGGATTCGTATTATGATATGCTCATAAGTAAAAATACCCAAATCGATTGGCCTGACCCACATTCAGAATCTCAGAGTATGTTACTCTCGAGTGGGAATAAAACAATCATCTTATTCTATATAACATAATAATATATTTATTTGTACGTGCTGTTTTGGTGCTCTCAATTGATTCCCCTCTGTCAATGTGTCTATGTAGCAAGAGAGTTTTTTTAGGTGAGAATGAGAAACATGAATAATGACTATTTGATCTTCTCATATGAATAATGACCATTAAATCATGTAAGTTGTTTTAAAAAGTGACATACACATGACATTTTAAATCCTTACCATCTATCTATATTATTGTTGTACAAGCTAGATTTTCCCTTCTTACTCTCGAGTAAAAATGGTTCTCTCTCTTTATATATATATATATATATATATATATATTCCTTTCGAAAGTAACTGCCTTTTTTTTCCTAAACTCTCTTTTTTTTCGCCCCTTTCCTTTCAAATTTTCAATCGCTACAGTTGTAGGTACATTCTTGCTTATGTAAATTGACCTTTCGATACAAAACATATATACATGGACCCATCACCTATCATTTTTCAGCATTATGTTGAAGGACGAAAATCTATTGTCCCCTAATCCTGTCCCAAATTCCTGTCTCACCAATCAGAGAATGCTACTTCAATTAAATTGCCACGCCACTTTAATTTAAGGTTGAATGGAAATTAATGGAGTTTCTTTTATGTTAATTCGTTGTTCTTGCTTGGATAAGGGGTTATTGTGGTTGATGGTGGAGAGGCATGATGGGGGAAGAAGCAAATGGTGGATTTGGTTCTCAATTGAAGATTCATGGTGGCTGATGTGGGCATCGCGGAGAACTTGAACTCCCCCTTCCTTTGATTGGTTTAAGCTTCAACACTTATAGGCTTTTGTTTGATTGATTATGGTTTGCTTAAGTGTTGTTTGATCCAACAATTTTATTTGTGTAGCGATTTATTTAATTTGCTTAAGTGCAGTGATCAATTTTTCTAATCATAGAGACTATTAGATGTAGATGATTCACTTCTGCAATTCACCCATCAATTACAATAAACAGAGACTAACGAACGAGAAAGCGAAAGAAACTCCGTTAATTTCTATTTAATCCTAAATTAAAGTGACGTGGCAATTTAACTAAGATGACATTCTTTTATTGGTGAGACAGGAATTGGAGGCAGGATTTGGGTACAGCAGATTTCCGTATATGTTCAATCACGGGAAGCAGAATCCTCGAAGATTTTAAAATGGCCAAAGCCTTTCTATCTTTTGAACTGTCTCTGGTTCTATTTCAAACATTCAAAACCAAGTTGTGCTCTAGTGTCTCACAAGATAAGAGGTAGCATTTTACTAGTGTACAAAAAAAAAAAACATTTTGCTGGTGGCCATGACATGAATCTATCACAAGTTGTCGTAATATTTATAGCCATTTGTTAAATAACCGACACTGGCCTGTGATATCTGAATATTAAGGACAGCAGAGCGCATCAGAAAATGCATCAACCTCTGCTTCCTCTACAACGCTATTTTCCAATTCAATGCAGGGAACTGCACGATGCCTTGACAAACCCGAGTAGTCGGTGTCTGTCCAAACCATTTAAAATGATTTCCCTACATCTACACATTATGTATTTTAACTACAAAATCACCTACCAAAATTAATTTAGTAAATAATTTTTAAACGAACATGTGGGCTCATCATCAAGTTGCCATTTTCGTTGTCTTGTTCTAACTTTTTCTACTGATTTTTCATTGTCTTTGACATAGCAACCACAACGGCGCCTCAAAGTAAAAGCATTTACCAATAAAGTAACCGAGCTACTGATCAAATCTCACTTATGAGCATACTGATTATTATTGCCTCCCCTATTTTTTACTTTTTATTTTTATTTTTCAAAGGTGGAATTAATATCAAACCAAGCAAAAAATTAAACTAATTAATAAAAATAGTAGCAGAAGGTAGGAAGAAGGAAGACATACCAACAGTAGCAGATTGAAAAGTGGTCCACCCGTCCACAACATTCCTACTGCCTTTCACTACTGTCTTTCCAATCCCGTCTCCAACAAACATCAGATTCGTCTTCTTCCTTATCACTTCCACATTCTCGAAGTATGCCCCCGCTTTTATGTGTATCACAAACCTGTTATCACTCACACATTTAATTTTACAACACAATTAAAATATGTTTAACAATCAAATAGGAGATGTACAATGTAAGAATGAGTTTCTTATTTGAGATTGAAAACAGTAAATTTAAGTTATACAAGTATATACATAGATAATCAAAATTCAAAATCTCATTATTACTTAAAAAGAGTAATGTATTTTTTTTAAAATATTTATTCTTCTCCTTCTTACATAAAAAAAATCTCAGTGTATAGTGTATCCCATTTGTCATTATGTTTTTACTATATAATTCATTTATACTAGACTTAATTACTAATTTAGTTCATAAATTATTTAAAATAATTCAATTTGATTTCTAAATTTTCAAATCACATATTCTAATTTTTAAAAATATTTCAATTAAATCTTTTATTTCAAATATTGGCGGTTTTGACTAATAGTGACGGTTTTCAATAGTTATGAAAAGGACTTGATTGAAATAATTTAAAAAATTAGTTTAGAAATTTAGGATCAACTTAAGTATTTTAAATAATTTACGATAAAATTAGTAATTCATTACAATGGTGTGAAAAGTCTTTTTTGATACGTACCTGGTCGTGCTGGAGTTAGGAGCCAGAGCGACTGCTTCCCCTATAGTGGTGAAGTTGCCAGTGCCATCTTTGGCAACAAGAAGATCGAACTTGGTCTCATTCACTTTAGCTTGGAGAAGCTTTCGGTCTTTGGAGGACACCCACGAGGGGAACCCCTTTTTCATCTTTCCATATTCTGGGAACACCTCATCAGATTCCGAACTTGTTAATTTGTTCACTCCAGGCACTTTGTTCAGCATGGCCAGCGAGTTGCTCACGTGATGCGATATCTCGAGCAACTTCTTCTCGATTCTGTCCCTCACGCGCCCTTTGCTGTACGCAAAGCCGTCGAGGCACGTGTACAAGTTGGTCATTGCTCCGCTCAGCAGAGTCTGCAAGTCGTGGTGCCGCGTGGACCCTATGGTGCTCTTGGAGAGATCGTCGATGGTGGTTTTGAGCTCAACGATGGTGTCTTCGAACAGTTTGAGACAGTCGTCGAGGGCTCTCTGGTCGAGTGGGTTGAGATTTCGGAGCTTCTTTCTGAGGCCGCTGCAGTTGTAGGACGATGATGTTACCTCGTGCATTGTGTGGTTGACCACTGAGGAGATCACTTGTGGGACAGATTTTGTGGCAAGATCTGGGAATGTGGCCAGGGTTGAGACACATAGGTCTGGGTAGAGTGTTCCTTCGCATGTGGATTGGGCTACTTGTATGTGCTTTTGAAAATGGAGGTGGTGTTCTTCTGGGGCTCTTGTTGGGGTGTTAGTGAAATGAGTTCCCAAGAAGAGTAGCGCAGAAATCAAGGTCAGAATGGATGCAAGTGTGAGGTTGTTCATGATGTGATAGGAAGTGTGGCTTACTGTGTGTGTTTGTGTAAGTGTGATTGTGCAGCTAGCTAGGAGGGTACGTGCTGTGGATAAATAGAGTTGTTGGCTTGTAAAATGGAGTGGGGTGTTTCACGTTCACAGTGTGAAACTAGATTATTAGCATTTTTTTTTAAAATTGAGCTAGCTAGTTATAATGTGACTTGGACCTCATACTGACTAGGATAAATATGCTACCTCGATTAATTGAACTCTCGAGTATGCAACCTGTTGTTATGCGTGAGACCCTTAATCATTTTGGCTCCTGCATCAAGTACTGGAGCTGAAGTCCCTTTTCCTCTCTCTTATTTCACATTCCGCTTTTCTTGTAGAAACAAGCTTCAAATATATTGCTTCAGGCTAATTCTGGTCGTCTATTCTGATTGGCTGAAAGGGTAATGCCTTTTGCTGTTTTGCAGCATATTTCTGTTCTTTTGAAAGGGCAAGTTTTATACAAAGATATACTAATTTAACTTGAAATGTGCAATTGATGTGTAAAATCAAGTAATATAAAATTCTAAAAACTTTGCTCCCAATGCATATATGATTTGATCTTCAATTTCAGTTATGTAACTATGTGTCAAGTCTCACTTGATAATATTCTAAATATATCTTAATTCCCTCAAGGGCCAGGGCCTCCTGACCCAATACATACATGTTTTTCTACTTGTGAGTTGTGACTATAGTAAAATTAAATTAAACCAGTATGTTTAAAACTTGTGGACCATGGGAGTTGTCGGGGATGTGTTGATTGCTGTGAGCAGAAGAAGAACTTTTCCTGTGCATGCGACTGTACCAATTGTGTGCATAATCGTGGTCAGTTCCCATGGACCGGTGGCACATGCTGGTTTACTTCATAGACTTCTTCTCGATTTGTGGGCCAATGTTTCTGTTGGTTTTATGGTCCATACGTTTATTTGGCCCAATAAAACCAATTCGGCTTGCATTCTGGAGCGTGATCAACGTCAA
The DNA here is from genome assembly GCA_026413185.1 of Pueraria montana var. lobata. Lineage (NCBI taxonomy): Eukaryota > Viridiplantae > Streptophyta > Magnoliopsida > Fabales > Fabaceae > Pueraria > Pueraria montana. Next base: position 66,617,084 of record CM048647.1, on the reverse strand, counting down.
CATTCATTCGTGTCTGGACACTGAATTACAGTATTATTTTTTAAAATAAATTGAATGGATGCTTTATAGCCAAAAATACGTTTGATTTAAATATTTCTTGGGTTTAACATCACATCGTAAAGACTTTTTTCCACCACTAGCAACATTTAAAAAATTATTTCCCCAATTGAAACCCTTTCCAAATTATTTCCATGAGTAGTACCAGTGCATGTTGTGAAATCGGGTTTGGGAGTCCCGATTTCACACTTTCCATTTTTATTTTTTTTGTTTTTTGCAGCTTAGAAATCGGGGTTGGCACCCCCGATTTCTCACCTTGTTTTTTTTTTCTTTTTTTCTTTTTTAAAATCTTTTTTTATTTTGCTTTATTTTTCTTTTTGTTATGAAATCGGGTTTGACATCCCAATTTTTGACTTTTTTTTTGTTTTTTTTAAATCTTATTTTTTAATAATTAAGTTTAATAATAATAGTTTGTAATATACAAAATTTATATATTAATTTTTTAATAAATAGATTTACCCAAATAATTTATGTAAATAATTTAATTTGTTTTTTTAATTGTTAAATATATAAAGAATAATAAAATGAATTTGTTTACATTTAAATTTATTATAAAGCCGATTTAATGTAATTATAGTTTTCTAACTATAACTGAAATCCAAATTAGTACATTTGAATATAGTTAGCTAATTATGAGTTAATAAATCATTTTAAATAATAAATGTTAATGTAAACTAGAATTACTAATATTTTGGATAAAAAACATTATATTGAACTTAAATTACAGTGCACATGATTAATAAAAAAATAAAGATAGAGAAAATCATAACCTACAAACAACAAACATTAATTATCACAAAAATAGGGGAAATGATAACCTAAAAATAACAGACGACAACAACCACCAAATATAGTTATTTTTTTTATTAAAAGTTCCTTCTTCTTCTCATTTTAACAAGTTTTGGCGGGGGGGGAGGTTTCCACCGTGAAGGTGAAGTTGTCTCCAACAGCTCAAGCAATCGTTCAATTCGGGATTTTTTGCTCTGAAACTTTGCACATAACTCTATTGGGTCCGAACTCTGGTATTGTGCATATACTGACTGCATATGCGCTACATCATTATCAGTTTGAACCTGAAATGAATTGTAGCACACATGTTGTTGGTCATCTCTCCCCGTAGGACGTCTATAGAAAATTTCCGATAAGTCTTCGTCTTCCTGATCTTCCATTCGTAATGATTGTAAAATTTGCTACTTAAGTTGAAGAAAGGTGCAATTGTCAGGAACCCTGCAAGGTTGAGGTTGGAAAGACCTAAAGTAGACGCCTTGTTCATTTGTGAGTATTTGTCCGTTGTGGTAAACAAATGAAAGTGAGGAATTTGTAATATTTAGACTTGATGTTTCGCCGACGCATGACATTGTCAGGTGAGAAGTTTTGGAAAAGATATAGTTGTTGAAGGAAATTTGTGTATTGTTGAGTTAGATTTGTGTATTGAAAACGCTTTGTATAAGCCTTGCATTTATAGACAGACATTACCAATGAAACGAATGGTGCACATTGCACCAAAAATTTGAACGATTGAGATTGCACCGACAATTGGATAAGCGTGGTTATGTTATTTACATAGAGAAGCGCAACTCGTCAGATTATCGATTAGTGTGTTTGTTTTATTAACATCGAAAAGCGTAAATAATGTATCGGAGAAGCAAATAATGACATTCAAGGATAAGTGTGTCTAGCTTTCTTTGCATGGAGAAGTGCAACTTGTTAGATGATCCATCAGTGTGATTGTGTTTTAATCGTCGGCAAGCATAACACATCAAAGCATTGTTAAGAAATGCGTCGAAATGTGATTGTGGCTTTTTTTATACATTAATAACTAAAACTCGTCTGACCATGATTTGGAGTTGTTGTCTTTCTTACATTAAATGTCGAACCATAAATTGCATCAAAAGTGATTTTTTTCAGTTTCTGGGCAATGTTTTCATGCATTTTTAGATTGATTCAAGTGACGAAAATTATACTGTTGGTTTCAGTAACATGAAAACTGGGGGAATAAACCATTTTTGAACCAAAATACGTGATATACATAAACATAAATACGCCCAAAGTTACCCTCATGGAATGAATTTTTGCATAAAAAATTATTTATTTTCAGTTTTCGGGCAGTATTTTCATGCATTTTTAGACCGATTTAAGTGCCGAAAGTTGTATTGTTGACTTCATTGAGATGAAAACTAGGGGAATGAACCATTGTTTTTACCAAAATATGTGACATACATAAGCATAAATAGTCCAAAGTTGTTGTCATGGAATGATTTTTTGCACAAAAAGTGATTTTTTTTCCAGTTTTTAGGCATTGTTTTAATGGATTTTCCTACCGATTTAAGTGCCGAAAGTTGTAGTATTGGCTTCATCAACATGAAAACTATGGGAATGAACCGTTGTTTGAACCAAAAGATCTGATATACATAACCATAAATACTCCCAAAGATGCCTTCATGGAATGATATTTTGCACAAAATCTTTTTTTTTTTTCAGTTTCCGGGCACTGTTTTCATGCATTTGTAGATCGATTGAAGTGTCAAAAGTTGTATTTTTGACTTCAACGACATAAAAACTATGGGAATGAACCATTTTTTAAACCAAACTACTTGATATACATAGGCATAAATACGTCCAAAGTTGCCCTCATGGAATGAATTTTTGCACCAAAAGTGATTTTTTTTTTAATTTTAGGGCAATGTTTTCATTTTTATTATATTGTATTTGCCTAAAACTTAGTCGAGTCTCATAATTTGGCGTACTGATTTGGTGTACAAATGGTACAATTAAAAGTTGCACTTTTTTTAGATGGACAAAATAACATACTTCAATAACTAAATTACATAAACACAAATTAATACATACAACATTTAGTTAATACAGTACTTGCTAATAAACATAAGAAAAATATACAAACTAATCACCAAAGTGCGATCCAGTTCCACAAGGTCGAGGTTTCCTCATACATCGCGGATTTTGGCGGGGTTGTTGTTGTTGTGGTGGTGGTGGTGTTGCGTGTTGTCCATCATTATGAAGTTCTTCATGTGAATCATCGAAATCCTGACTGATATTTAAATTAAACGAAGGCAGAGTAAAATTCAAAAGGGTCTCATTCCATGACGAACTGCCACCCTCGTTATGGGGATACAATGGGTTTGAACCCGAGTAAATACTTTGCATGTATGCAATAGCTGACTCTGGCGTTCCCAGATTTGCACCAAACAGATTACTGTAGAATTCTACTGGAGTGGATGCAATAAACTGTTGATCATTATCAGAGGTAAAATATAGTTGTTGTCGGGACAGAGACAATGCAAATGATTGACGACGTGGCTCCATCTCTTCATTGGGCATGGTGTCAGGAACGAAGGTACTGGGTGGTTGTGGTGTCTTGCTCCTTCATGCATGTTGTTGCTGATGATGTTCTGCTTCGTGGTGATCGTTCACCATGTTGTTTGTAGCATTGTTATTGGGTTGTTGTCTTAAGTTCGTTGCTTGTACCGAATTTGCATGGTACCATTCAAGGTTTTCATGGGTGTGACGTAGATGTCCCTGCATAGGCTCCCCTACCAATACCCTTTCTTTTCTTTCATCCCAAAACCTTATCCACTTAGCATGTTTTTCTTGCCAGTTCTCGCCAGTGTGTCCCCGCATGTCCACTTTGTGTAATTTACTTAAGTTTTTTGGTGGTTTCGGTAGATCCTGGCGTAATCCAAATTTGAGCTTTACCCTGTCTGTTTGTTGCCATACAACCACTGTGAATCGAATCAACGCAGTGCATGTAGTCCATATGTGTGAATCGTTGAATGCTTGTGGTGGCATGGATTGGACATAAGCAACATACGGCATCCAATTGAACTAATATATTAACAAAAAAATTAGTACATTGCAAATGTTAATTAAGTACTGTAACATTAACTTATAACTTATTAAAATATATTTAATACCTGATCAGGTGTCATATTATCAATTCTTGTTCTAAAATCGATAAGATCGGCATGAGGAGTTCCAGAAAAATATAGGCCACCCCTACTCCACCTAACAACTAATGGATACGTTGGTTGTCTTTGGCATTGTGGTGCAACGAATGGCATGCGATACCATCCCCAGGATTGTAACAATGATGCACACCCACTTATGCATTTAGCATCTGCTTCTGTTGCCCGACACATTTCTCTGTAAAGTGTTGCTAAACAAGCAGAGCCCCAGCTATATCTACGAGCACGACTAAGATTAGTTAACAAGGTTAAATACATTAGGTGAACTTTGTTACCTGATTTATCTGGCATCAAAACCTCTCCAATCAACCCTAGGATGTATGCTCTACAATGAGCTTCTAATTGGTGTCGTGTTGGTTGTTGTGGCAAAGGTGGAATATTTTCACGCAACCATTTTAGTTTGATTGCTGATCCTACTATTCCATCACGTTTAGGTGGAACAACGCCTAGATAAGTCTGACACATCTCTTCCCAGTCAAAATAAGTTGGTCCAGTCACTGGTTTCCCGTCTACACGAAGTCCTAGTTGAAGTGCCACTGGAAGATGGAAAGTGTGCATTTCAGGTCTCCATCTTTCAACGAGCCCAATTATGAAATGATGATCAATCTTGAAGTGTCTGAGCTTTGCTACTTCAGCAAAGCCAGCTTCCTCTAACAATGGTTCTATTAGAGGATTCGGCGGAGGCATTGAGTGACAATACGAAACAATCACATTTGGTTTATTTCCCTGCACATGAAAACATAAATACAACATTGTTACCAACAAAATTGTGTGGTGCATTAATATGTAAACGGAAAGTTTCACACTCACCATGTTATGTATATGGGCACTTATGTGTTTATGTTGTTTCCAGAGCAGTAATAAAGACTCCATAGATTTTTTCGTATAACAACAAACACTTACGAAGACAAACGAATTGAAATGGATAATTATTCAGGGTTTTTATCAAATATTGTGTGTATGTTGTTACCTCTTAGTATGTGTATTTATACTTGTGTTTCAAATCACACTACGCTAATCTTCACCGTTAAATATTTGCATGAGATCTTGATCGTTGCCTAAAAGTCTTGCCAAAGACAACCATTTTAATGTTCATCAAAAGCAACCTTCCCTTCAATACTGTAGCCTTAGCAAGTGTGTCAAATCAATGAGCGAACTGAGTTGTTACATTTGTTTTTCAATTTCTTGTTTCTGTTGAATGAATAATATGACCTATCAAAGAAATAAAAGTCTTTGTCTGTGATAGTCACGTGTTAATAGTTTCTTGCGTCAAAATCGATGCGATCTAACCCATTGAATCTGTCCGACCAATCACAGTCGTTGCTACAAATTTTAAAAAAATTGACTACACACTGACATATCACCTCACGTGACAACAGTGACCATGTTGGAATCGATGTGATCTACGCCTTTCAAAGATGTAGTGCAATCCTATATGTTGCGTTCTTTTCACGCAACACCTATAGTTTTCGTTTAACACCTAACATCTTCCTATAAATAGTTCCCGTTTCTGGCATCCCATCACATGTATACTCTCATCCAATAGTCACCTCATTAAGCGATTTCAACATCATGAGTTCGTCACCTTCTTTTGCAGTGGTCTACTACAACGGTGAGGTCAAACAAACCGAGCATGGGCCGTAGTTGTTTTTCGTTACCCATACTATCCTAGGTTGATGGAAATTACTTCTGTCATAACACTAGATGGTTTAAAGCAAGCCATACACAACAAGCTTCGACTTCCCGAAGGCAAAACTGTCAGCGAAATCCATTTTCGATGCCCGATTCAATTTGTTGGTGGATGTTTTCATTATACATGTTGTAAACTTCAAGATGATGATGATGTCATATCATTGTTCGATACACTTCGACAACACCCAATCATGACCTCAGTCGAGTTGTATGCTACGATTCAGGATACTAATAGACAATCATGGAGGTTGTTCGATGGTCTTGCACAATATCTTGACCAAAGTATGAACTTGGGCGAAGTTGATAATTGTTACCACAACAACGACAACAAATTCTACCTTTAAATTAGTATGATGTAGTTAAAGTTATGATTTCAATGTGTGTTTTGCTTTGTTTTAAATTTTCTTAGGCATGTTATGTTGATGTTGTTGTTGTTGATGTTAGTGTTGTGTATGTTGGTGTTCTTCAAAGTTTTCAATATATTAGTTCATATTTTTATTTGATTTCAATTTAACAAATATACCATCTAACTAAACAATTTGAAATTTAAACGACATTTATAAAATCAAGAAAATGTAAATAAGCTTTACAAGCGTGCTTGACAAGCGTCAAGAAGAAGCCCAACCTTGTGGGGCCCGAGTGCGTGCCATATTGTTGATCATCTTTACAAGCGTTCTTGATGAACAGTGACCCGTCACGCATTGGGATGAGTATCAGGCAGCTTTACATCCTTGCCTACAGTTGCACTCATTATAATTTTAAGCGTGCCTGGTGAATAGTGTAAGAAGTACATTGATTAAAGTTGTCATTGTTATAGTATGCATTCATCTGCCCCGAGTTTTAAATTTTCCGTATCTAAACGCGTGCCATATTGTTGATCACCTTTACAAGCGTGGTTGATGAACAGTGACCGTTCGCGCATTGGAATGAGTATCATGCAGCTTTACAGTCTTGCCTACAGTTGCACTGATTATAATTTTAAGCGTGCCTGGTGAATAGTGTAAGAAGTAATGTTTGTTGTTCACAACCATCATCAATGTCTTTCTGGGTTTGAGTTGTTTGTAAAATATGGTGATGCTATTTCACCGACCTATGTTGCAAAACCAACGAATTCTGATGCATACCAAGCAGGTTATGTTGGAAACTAGATCCATATTGACCAATATGACTGGCCCACCAATGTTGGCTCCATCTGAATGTTACCAACCCCAAATTGATTTCAACAACAGGCAGGACGAACAACATGATTAGGTTGCCAACATTTAGTCATACACGCAATTGTTGACCGAACCCTCGTACACGCAATTGTTACCATCGGCATCAACTTATAACTATGAACAACCTTCTCCTCATGTATCATTGAGATCCCCAGTTGAGTCAGTAAGCACCAGAATGGTAGAGGATTTGCCAACGGCTGAACAATCTCAACCATATTATGCTGAGGCCGGTGCACCAGATGAAAATCTTGGTCCTTATAGTGAGGACGAAGGAGAATTGATCTTAAACAATAACAACGATGACGACAACGACGAACTCAACATATTACCCACGAATGATCAATCATGACTAGTAGAACTTGCCTACGATGTGCCAGCACACATGCGTAATATAGGCAACACTGAACGTTACCAAGATCAGCAATATGGGCACCTGCTAGACCGACCAGATGAAGCCAACCGTGTCCCAGGAATAATATATGAAGGCATGAGATTTGCCACCAAAGATGAACTACAAGTTGCAGTGAATGAGTTTTGCGTCAAGAATAATGTGGCTTATTCTGTCGATAGGTCTAATTCTAAAACATGGTTGCTCGAATGCACCGACCCAAAGTGTGAATGGAGGTAAAACATTTTAGCATCGTTTTTTCACTGTTCCAAGAGATTTATGTTTTGAAATAATAATAATTAGTATGTTTGTACAGGTTAAGAGCATCAGCGGGGAAACGTACTCAACAACAATGGGTAATCAAATTACTTAAGGAACCCCACACTTGTGTCTCCACAAGGATTTCACATGATCACAACAAGCTCAGGTACGACGTCATTGGAAAAAGCATTCTTTCCATGGTTAAAAATGATGTTACGGTGTCAGTACCAACCTTGATTGCGCATATCAAACAACTTCACACGTTCACCCCTTCATACAAAAAGGCGTGACTCGCAAAATAATGGGCAATTGAACATGCATATGGCAATTGGGAGCAATCGTACACCGACCTACCCAGATTATTGCTAGCGCTCCAAAAGTATGTTCCTGGCACCATTGTAGAGGAACAGAAAGTGCCTGAAAAAGACGAAGAAGGAAATGTAATTCCTGGTTGTGCAATGTACAAGCGGCTTTTTTGGACCTTCAAGGCTTGCATCGATGGTTTTGCATATTGCAAGCCAATAGTATTGGTCGATGGTACTTGGCTTTACGGCAAGTACAAACACATGTTGTTAGTGGCTGTGGCACAAGATGGAGACAATCACGTAATGCCAATAGTCTTTTCCCTTGTTGAGGGTGAGACCACGTCTGCATGGTATTTTTTTCTTCAAAACTTAAAAAGACACGTGACTACACAAGACAACTTATGCCTAATCTCGGACAGGCATAAGGCAATAATAAGTGCCTACCAACGAGAAGGTAGTGGATGGATGGAAAACAGCTCTGTGCATGTGTTTTGCATTCGACACATAGCACAAAATTTCATGAGACAATTCAACAAGTCACCTCTAAATAAGGACATTATTAGCATGGGTATATACAAGAACTAAACAACTTATTGTTTTTTACAACATTATTTTATACTAACTAACATTGTTAACGTCTTTTGTTGAACTCTACTTAGGTTATGCCATGACTCTGCCAAAGTTCGCATATTACTGCAACAATTTCCGAGCTGAAAATCCAGCCGCGGCAGATTGGCTTGATCAAATCCCTAGAGACAAATGGACAACAACATTTTCCTCAGGGCGACGATGGGAACACATGACTACAAATCTGGTTGAATGCATGAACAATGTGTTAAAAAAAGTAAGGAGTCTTCCAATTTTTTCGTTGGTCAACACGACGTATGAAAGATGCAACAAATACTTTGTCACAAGGGGGCAGCAAGCAACGGCAATGATGACCTCTGATAAAGAGTTCACAGACATTGCTGCCAAGTTCATTGTTGACGAAGAAGCTAAGGCTAACTCTCACCATGTGCTTGAGTTTGACCAACACAAAACATTTTTCTTAGTGGAAGAAACCTTTCATCCATCACAACGGCGTTCGCCAGAAAGATACGGTGTAGACCTTGCGAAAAGAAACTGTGATTGTGGTAAACTTCAAAATCTCCACATCCCATGCTCGCATGCTATTGCTGCATGTAAGTTCGTAAATGTGGATTACATGCAGTTAATCCATGATGTTTACAAGCTTAATTGCGTACAGTGGATCCTTTGGGAAAATGAAGCACGCTAGTTATTGGCCACATTATGAAGGACCACCAATGCGACACAATCCAGAATTACGAAGGAACAAAAAAGGTCGTCCAAAATCAAGTCGTATTCAAACTGAGATGGACGAAAGAAAAACGGGACAACCAAAACGTTGTTCAGTATGTAGAACCCCGGGTCATTCAAAGAACAAATGCCCTCATCGTCATGCATCAACTTAACCTTTGTGATGTACCCATTCATGTTGTACTATCTCATGAGTTATTGTTAAATATCATTTTATGAATATTGTTAAACTTAAATTTTGTCTGTGTTTGTGCATTAATATGTTTTATTGTGATTTTAATCATTTATTTACTAAAGAAATGGGCAAATAAATTCATGAAACAACAAAACAAACACATTGCCATTAAAAAATACACACATGTTTTTTATGTTCAAACCACGTATATCAACATAATAAAAACAATAAATCTCCAAATTCATGTTAAGTAGACCAAAAATCATAATGACCTTTACAAAAAAACAAAATTTTAATGAGAATTTCAATAATTTTAAAAAAAACAGTGTAAAAAAACACATCATTTTGTAATTTAAATTTAGACTAATTTTTATTATTCTACCAATAATAAATTAACAAAAATTTTCTAAAAAAATTAACTTATTATCAAAATTTGAAGATTCTAAAAAGTTATATATATATATATATATATATATATATATATATATATATATAAATAAAAAATCTCTACCTATTAAATTTAAATAGGATACATTTTTAGTTAATTGTATATATAATTAAATTTTTAGTTTAATAAATTATTAATTTATTTTTATATATATTTGAAATAATAAATTTAAAATATTTTTAGTTAATTAAAATAAAAAATTAATTCATTAAAGAAAAAAAAACAACGTGAGAAATCGGGACCCCGATTTCTAAGCTGCAAAAAGCAAAAAAAATAAAAACGAAAAGTGTGAAATCGGGACTCCCAAACCCGATTTCACAACCTGCACAATGAATGTTGCTACTCAAGGAAATAATTTGGAAAGGGTTTAATTGGGGAAATAATTTTTTAAATATTGCTGGTGGTGGAAAAAAGTCTAAACCTATAGAACCAAATGTCTAGAAAATGTCAAGTTCAAATATTATCATACGCACTTTTTGTTGGGTTCCTGTCTCTTTAATTTTGGAGTAAAATATTTTAACTATTAATTTATATGAAATATTTTTTTCCAAACTTTTCCCACTAATTTTAACGGATTAATAATCTGTGTTGGACAAGTGTTATGATGGGGATACAGTGCTCTCTTGCCCTTGCACGCACGCATTCATGTGTGAACTTCAGGACGGATTTGCTTCCAACTTGCAAAAAATGCAATATTATTGAATATCTCTATATATAGTTATATATGTAGCACACTTGACTTGCTAGAATGCAGTCAGCATTAGCCATTAGTAGAGGTACTTACTCGCCCGTTTCATCCAGGCCGAGAGCTAAAGCAAGGGGAATAAGAAAGCTCCACTAGATAGAATTAGTGTTAAACTTTTATATATAATAAAGTGTTTGTACATGAGAAATGAGACTTCCGCTCTCGACGTGCATGAATGTAATTCCTCCTTTGACTAGAAGATATGCTTAAATAGGGTTTAGGTTTCATCCTCCTCATGTAGTCATACATATTCCAAAAATTAGTTAGCAAGTCTTCAAGAATAAAAAAGTCTCTAGAATTCTAAAAACTAAAAAAGTCGCACACGCAAATTTCTCTCATCACAACAAACACAAAAATATTGGGCTTCACTGACAACTTACTTTATCGACCAGATAGCAGGTTTTTTTTTTTAATTCCCTTATGAATATTTCAATTTATATCTTGGCTACAATGAGGCGAACTCCGTCACGGAAGTGCGTCGAAAAAGTGGAAGAGATAGAGGAGGCAAAGACAAAGGTGTCCAATCCAATTGCAACTGGGTATATTCAATGAAAACAAGCATGTGGGCACGCCCGTGTTATTCTTGTGATTTTGAGTTGCATTCACGAAACCAATTGATGGGACTGTCTAAAACCGCTGCACATTCACAAGGCGCGTCCCAGAGTATTTGTAAAATTGACTGTGAAATGATTGATGTTTAAATGTTTTTATTTTTAAGGGTGTATTGGATTAAAATTTTAAAAGATTTTTTTTATATTTAATTAACACTTTTAAATAATATAAATAAGTTTTGTAGTAATAAATAAAGATTATCAAGAATTTTTAAAGAGGATGTCAAGATCTGTTAATATTCAATTGAGACTTTTTACAATTGACAAAAAGTCTTATGATATTTAAAACATAAATTTCAATGGATTATTTTATAAGGTTAATTTCAATAGATTTCTTATGACTTTTTAGTAGGATATATAAATACTACATTCATCTAACAACCTCACATAAACTCTTGACTATTGAGATTGGGTCACAATTTTTACAACTCGAAGGTGAAAAATCAATGAAACATAGAAAGGAACCATATTGGAGAAAGAGAAGATCCCTCCAAATTAATAGTGTTATCATCCACTAAGAACCTCTATTTCCATTTGCCCAATATGTTAAGGTTGAACATCTCCAAATTTTTAATGCTGAGACCACCGTGTTTTCTTGAAAGACACCTTTTTTCATGAGAAATGCTAGCAATATATTCTCTAAAACACTTTTTTGAATATACTATCTTTTATTGGTTGAAATTGATTAAAAATTATTAAAAAAATTGTGAATTTGACATCTTATTTAATAATTTTTATGATTTTATAGTTTTCAATAAATTTTAATTAATAATAATATGTATTAGAAAGAGTGTTGTTAGTACTCCTCTTTTTCCATTTAACCCAAGCAGATTTAGATTTTTAGTAGTACTTGAACAGCCAGCTCTCAAAAATCTTCTTTAAATCCCAGCAAGCTTCTTAAGAACAACCTTAGGAACGTATAGAATGAGAAGAAATATAACATCAAGCTATTCAAAACCAAATTAATAAGAAAAATCCTCTCTCCAAACGAGAGGCACTTACCCTTTCAAAAGAAGACAATCTTGATTTAACAAAACAGATAACAGCTGTCAAGTGGAGAACATTCTAGGATTAGCACCCACCAGAATAACTAGAAACTTAAAGGGTATCTTACACGATTAGCAAGAGGCATCTTATGTATTTTCTCTTAGACAAGATGAAGATTCATCTTTTTTTTTTTTTTTACCCGCTATCCTATCAGTTGTGGAAAAAAATTAAAAAAAAAAAAAAAAAAAAAAAAAAAAAAAAAATATATATATATATATATATATATATATATATATATATATATATATATTGCTCTACCATCTAATTGTTCATGAGATCACTTCTTTTATCATGCTATCTTTCTGAGAGAGATAAACGTTTCAGATCTTTTCGACATTTGACATGGCATGCTGCTATTTTTATACATTTGGCCGATACCCAATAAGATTATATCTATTCGACATTTGACATGGCATGCTGCTATTTTTATACATTTGGCCGATACCCAATAAGATTATATCTATTTCGATTATTAGTGGTACTTTATATATGGGTTAACGTTAAAATATCACTTATATACTCAAAATAAATCTTAATCATTTACATCTATGCGACTATGGTGAGGCAATTAATTACCAAACGGCACGCTAGGGCAATTAAGTACCAGTTCTCTAAAACAATGTTCACTAAAAAGATACCAGTACATTTTTTTTTTACTACATTGAAAGCGCGGGGAATGGAATATCTCTAGCTATCCTAGTTAATTAGTTTCTTATTTGTTAGTTGAATTATTCAATGTTGGATATTTATGAAATTTTTTTAATTATCTTGATAAAAACATCCAAACCACATTATTCTTTGGGACACATTCTTTATCCCCCTATTCTTTTTACTGTTTTTTTCTTCTTTGCTTTACGATTTTTTTCCTACATTACTTTAAGACAAATATATATATATATATATATATATATATATATATATATATATATATATATATAGTTGGCAAAGAAAAGAGCAAAGATATTCCTTGAATTAGGTAAATACAAACTAGAATTCAAATCGAATCTTTACTGAGCGATGGTCACTAGTTAATTGTTTGAACTAGGTAAACAAGACAACAACTAACAAAGGATTGTCAAATACAGAATGCAAGAATTTGTGGGCTAGCTAGCTGGAGTACAATGAGTAATTACAATGGCATTGTGAATAGTTAAAGCCAGAAAGTCTTGCATGTCTGTCATAAATATTGTTAGACATGATTAATTTTTTACAATATATTCTTAGAAAAATCCTAAAAATACCTCACCATAAAAGAAAAAAAAAAAACAACTAGAAAATTAGAGTAATGTATTACTTAGACATTATGATCACTCACTCACTTCATATTTGTGATTTTGTCAACATAATCGCGAGAAAACGACATATCTCTTTGTCAAAGAGCATCATCCACTCTGTGTCGTTATCAACTTTCATTTTATATTTCTGTGTCTTGTGTTTGCCGGAAACCAACCCCGCGTTGACAAACTAAATTTAAATTATGTCCCGCGGGTAATAAACCATATACCAAACAAATCTTAATAGCAATTTAAACGAATAAATATAATCCTAAGGAATATTTACATACATGCACGTTTATAGTAAACTTAATGTATGTTCCTCCTAAGCTCCTAATAAAAAATTTCAAAATGGCCGGTTGGAGCTGTGTTGACTGCGTTCGTGGCAGCCATGGCAACAACTTCAAACACACCAAGGCAAATTCCTTATGGTTGACTTCCAACAGGCAAAGCCTTCATTCCCACCAAACGTTATAATAAGACAAATCTTCGTCCTCTATATAAGCCCAACTAGCCATGCACCTTATGCTCATCCCTTGCTTCATCAAAAAACCAATGGCTCTCAAGTATATCTCTGTCCTTATATTGTCCATTTCCTATATGCTTTCCTTCTCGGTCTTGGCCTCATTGTCCATAGCAGATACCGGTTCATCCTCCATTGTTCCACCCGAAACCGTTTGCCGGTCCACCCTAGACCCTACTTATTGCAAAACCGTGCTTGCTAATAGTAATCAAAATGGCAACATCTTCGACTATGGTCGCATTTCTTTCCGAAAGTCCTTGTCCCAAGCCCGTAAGTTCTTGAACTTAGTGGACTCGTATCTTCAAAGTAGCTCGTCTTTGTCTCAATACACAATTGGCGCTCTTGAAGATTGTCGATTCCTTGCTGAACAAAGTCTAGAATACTTATCAAACATCTATGCCACTGCCAACCAAGCTAGTGGTGTTCTTCCCACTTCTCAAGCTGAAGATTTTGAAACCTATCTCAGTGCCGTTTTGACTAACCAACAAACATGTTTAGATGGGTTGCAAAGTTCGGCTTCAGATGCAAGAGTGAAGAACGACCTGTCCTCATCCCTCTCTGATGACTCAAAGCTTCACAGTGTCACATTGGCTTTGTTCCTAAAGGGTTGGGTGCCTGAGAAGAAAATCATGACATCATGGCCACAAAATGGGAGACATTTGAATTTCAAAAATGGTCGCTTACCATTGAAGATGTCAGACCGAGCACGTGCTATTTATGATTCCGCTAGACACCATGGGAGGAAACTACTGCAAACCGACGAAAGTGTTGTGGTAAGTGACATTGTTGTTGTTAGTCAGGATGGAAGCGGAAACTTCACCACTATCAACGATGCAATTGCTGCTGCACCAAATAACACAGCTGCTGCTGATGGCTACTTCCTTATTTTTATCACTGAGGGAGTGTATCAGGAATATGTATCCATTGCCAAAAACAAGAAGTATTTGATGCTAGTTGGAGATGGAATCAATCGGACAATCATCACGGGCAATCATAGTGTTGGGGATAATTTTACAACATTCAATTCAGCAACAGTTGGTAAGCAAAAATAATTAATATGCACATATACATACAATTGCTCATACAATTTATGACTAATGTGATGCCCTTGTGGTGTATCAAATATTTGGTGAATTTGATGCATACTAGGAGGGGCAAGCTTGAGTCCTGCTTACTCCCTCTTCAACTTTTTTTTAGTTGTATCATATATGTATGAACTAAGATAAAATTTATATTTTTCATCATTCAAAATATTTTTAAATTTAAATTGATTTGCTATAAAATATACTGTTCAGTCTTTACATCTACTGATAGTTATTTTATCATAGATGCGTCTTTATTAAAATGTCAGGACTAAAAACATATTAAATTTATATAAGATTAAAATCAACATTTTGAAAAATGTAGAGAGATAGACTGAAAACATATATTTTTTTCAATATAAACTCTATTTTTCAATAAAAGAAATTATAATCTTATTTTGTCCTTTGCTTTAAATTTTGTTGACTTTAGAATCTCCATTAAATGTTTGGCTTAAATGCAATTTTGGTCCCCCTATTTTGCACAATCCGCAATTTTAGTCCCCCTATTTTAAAATAAAGATATTTAGTCCCTCTATTTTGCACAATCCGCAATTTTGGTCCTTCTATTTTAAAATAGAGACATTTAGTCCCCCAATTTTGTAAAATTCATAATTTTGGTCTTTCCCTCAAATTGAAAGCATTGACCGTTAAAAGATTAACGCCAACCTTGACGTGACCCAAATATAGTGATTTGATACAAAATTATTTGTTTATTTTTTAATTATTCTAAATACTGAATAGAATAGTTGATGAAAAATATATTTTAAAAAAAGATAAAACCATTTATTTTAATGGCCGAGAGTAGTCGTAAGTCTTAATATGAAAATCACGAGTCTTAATAATATATTTTAAACAAATTCCATGTCACTGAAGTACATATCACGTCGTAATCAACATTAACCTCTTAATGATCAACACTTTTAATTTGACGGAAGAACAAAAATCACGGATTTTACAAAATTGAGAGATTAAATGTCTTTATTTTAAAATATGAGGACTAAAATTGTAAATTGTACAAAATGGAGGGACTAAATGTCTATATTTTAAAATAGGGGAACTAAAATTGCGGATTGTACAAAATAGAGGGATTAAATGTTTCTATTTTAAAATAGAGGGACTAAAATTGCGGATTGTGTAAAATAGAGGGACCAAAATTGCATTTAAGCCTAAATGTTTTCTTGATTTTTACATGTGCCTACCTCTAATTATATGCTTCATGTGGATTTGCATTTGCAGCTGTGGTTGCTCAAGGGTTTGTAGCAGTTAACATAACTTTCCGTAACACTGCTGGACCAAGCAAGGGCCAAGCAGTTGCACTAAGAAGTGGAGCAGATATGTCCACCTTCTACAATTGCAGCTTTGAAGGTTATCAAGATACATTGTATACACATTCTCTGAGACAGTTTTACCGAGAATGTGATATCTATGGTACCATTGACTACATATTTGGTAATGCTGCTGTTGTTCTTCAAAACTGCAACATCTATTCTCGCCTTCCCCTCACAGGACAATTCAACACGATCACAGCTCAAGGTCGAACTGACCCAAATCAAAACACGGGCACTTCAATTCAGAACGCAACTATTAAAGCTGCTAATGATTTGGCTCCGAATGTTGGCACCGTGCAAACCTACCTTGGGAGACCGTGGAAGCAATATTCAAGGACAGTTATTATGCAATCTTTTATGGATAGTTTGATAAACCCTGCTGGTTGGCATGAATGGAGTGGTGATTTTGCATTGAGTACCTTGTACTATGCAGAATATAATAACACGGGACCTGGTTCAGACACTACGAACCGAGTGACATGGCCTGGTTATCACGTTATCAATGCCACAGATGCAGCCAATTTCACTGTGTCTAACTTCTTGGGCGGGGATAATTGGATTCCTCAAACTGGTGTCCCATACTTGAGTGGCTTGATATAGTTAAACTCAAACAGAGTAAAGTTGTTTAATTACTATGGTTTTGGCACACTTGTTTCTATATTTACTATGTATACCATACGAATGAATAAGATTGCTATTAGGTATTGCCTAGGCGATCCTTATGGTTGATCAGGGAATTCTTTTCGAAGACAAAATTATACAATTATTAAATATTTTTATAACTAATGAATTTATATAAATTTAAAAGTATGTATACTAATAGTAATTTGATTGATTCTACACTTAAATTTCCATGTGTTAACTATTGAGTATGTGGATGAACTAATGTATGAATGTTTTAGTTTATCAATACTCTTAAATTTGAGTTCTGAGTATGCAAATGTGTTAAGGGAGAACTTTGCCTACAACAATCCTACTCAATTTAAGTAAAATTGTCTCATATGAAATATACTTGATATTTATATAAAAAGATGAGAGAAAAAGTTAGATATATAAATACTATGATCATATTAAATATTATATTAATACTTTTGTTCAAATTTATCTATTTTTAAATTAATTACTTTAAAATATATTTCACGTATAATAATAATTAAAAGTAATAATTTTATAAATACGTACTTAAATTTTAAATATGTATTTGTAAAAATGTTATGATTGGTTAATAAGATGTTTGTAACTTATGTTTCTGAGCTCTCTAAGATAGCTTATAGAAATAGTTTACGTAGAACTTATAAAAAGATCTACTTTTGAATTATGTCAAGGCCAAACATATGAAGCGTGCATATAATGATTAATGAAATAACGGGTGTCAAACTTCTAATACATAAAGTACATGATCAAAATAAAATAAATATAAACTTTCTATACAAAATAAATTATAATTATTTGTTGCTAGTAAATTTGTTTTTCTCATTTGTTTCCTTCTTTTTCACTAAAAAATATAACTTAATTAAATAAATTTATATTTTTATATATTGCTAGTAATTTCTTTTATACATTGATAGTACTTTTTTTATAATGATTATTTACCATTTTTATAAAACTATTTTTAATAATGAGGTTCGAATATTGTGGCTGAAAATTAAAACACATTATTAGAAGGGGAGACCCCGCTAATAATGGTCAATCAGGTTTTCTAGTAGAAACTAGTTATCGATAAAGTCGATAGATATGTCGCACTTATATCATAATTATAAAAAAAAAATACATGTTATTGGTTATTGTTTTGAGCTTATATCATGATTTTGATTATTAAATACTATAATTTTTAGATTATTGATAAGTATATGTAAAAATTAAAATATTAAAAACAAATATAATTATTTATGAATAATAATTATAATATAATATAATATGATAATTTTTATAAATTTCAAATATTAATATAAATGACATTATATATATTGTTTAATTAAAATTATTAAAATATTATTATTTTATTATAATTTTATAAATTTAAAGTAATTACCTTTTAATACATTAAATTTTAATTAAATAAATATAAAATTATTTTATAATTATTTCATAACGGAAATTAGACGGGATGACCCAATTGAAAAATAAATAAAAGTTCAGATACTCAATTAAAAGAAAAAAATAATATAGGTACCTAATTAAAAATCTTGTAAAAGTATAGAGACTCGCGGATCAATTTAAAAAAAATCATTCAAATTTTTGGTTTTTAATATTTTTAAAAAATTAAGGGAAAAACACACAAATAAACGGGACGTCCAATGTTTGCTCAAACTTGCTGTCCTCGTTCCAATTCACAATTGCCTAATTTCAATGTTAAAGTTAAACCAAGATATACGATATGAGTCGATCATGCAAGTAGTTAGGCATGATTGACTATACGTGCATAATTCCAAATGCCTTGTTACCAAAAGATAGGCAAGTCTTTACCAAACGCTTTCTTTCCGTTTTGACTGCCGTCCGTCTTTTTCCATTTTATGCATCTTAATTGATTGATATAACCTTGGTGGACCTAATTTAATACCAACGTGATAAACTAAATAGTATATACACAAATCTTAATGAATTTAACACGCATTGACATCATTTTGCCCATCAATACTTTTTCTACCAAAAAAATCCTTTATTTTCTGTCCTCAGAATACTTGAAGATTTTAGAATCTAAATGTTATATTGGTTTAATTACTTTGGAAGCTTAGAAAAATGAATTGTGTTAAATGTTAATATACAGTTGGTTTAAAATTGTTGTCAGCACAACCCTTCTTATATCTCTAATTCAGTAGAATAAATTACCCCCTCAGCGCCTTCTCCATATTTTTATATTAAATTCTAAAAAGATATTTTTTCACACCCGTTACTTTACACCTTACGAGAAAGGTAAGAAATAGGGGGAAAAAAGAGAAAATAATATATCATTGGTAATATGATGCAAAAAGATGAGAAATAGAGATATGTAAGGAGTGTTTAAAAGAAAACTACTAGCTAGTTAGAGAAATAGAGAGATACATATTCTTAACTTAACATACTCTTTCAAAATGTTATTTACTATTTAGCTAAAATTTATTCAGTTACGGACTTATGAGTGAGATATACTAAATAAAAAGTGAGAGCTATATAAATTTGGCGAGTCTCAAGCAAATCTCAAATCAATAAAAAAAAAAAAAAAAAAAAAAAAGGTGTTCAAAAAGTATATTAAAATCATGCTACTAACATTTCTAAAGCCTAAGGATGCAAAAAAATAAAGTTATATATATATATATAGGCAAATTGAATCATTTTATTAAAGAGAAAACCAGCCTTGTTACAAGTTGTGATACAAGCTGGCAGCAGGAAATTACATATGTGTAGCTTGGAGCAAAAAGCCCACTACAAGTGCAACATGAAACTTTAACCGAAAGCAGTAAATAGCCCAGGAAACTATGCTAATCACTCCACTCCAATTATAGCACCCCGAACCAACCATACTGAACTACATTCTTCTATTTCCCTTAAATAAAGTTATATAACCAAGAGAATATTAAGAAGTGTTGTCCTTAACATTAGTCAGGGAGTGTTTTTGAGCTTATAAAAATAGACTACGACTCCGATAATTTTCTTTAAAACTTGTTTAAAGGAACATTTTAATGTCATTTGTTAAAATTAGTTATTTTAAACTTATTTCAATGAGTTTTGTGTTCAAATTTATGGTATAAATATTCTTGTAATAAGAATTTATTGAATACAGTTATAATTAAATTGTTTGATCATACATAATGATATGTTTGGATAAAAAGAAAAGAAAATAGAGAAGAAAAAATATAGATACTAATATTTTTATTTAAATGAAAAAATAGGAAAAAAGAGAAAATAAATAATTTTAAAAACATTTTTTCTTTTTATCTTTTATTCAAATGTTTTTTTTTTAAAACTTTGCTTTCTCTCCATGGTAAATATTGTTGAAAAAAAAAAATACAGTGGCGTCAATTTCAGAGGCTTAATTATAAAGTGTGCAAATCAGCTAATCATCCATTGACCTTGCCACATAAAAGTAAAAAGTTTTCATAACAGCTTAGACTCCATATGCACCTGGCAAAAATTAATTGGATTTGTGTAAGATTAGGTTGAAGACAACTCCGTTTGACAAAGGAAAAAGTTCTTTGACTAGGATGTATATATTCTGTTAAAGAATAGATAAGTTAAAAAAATGCTATACTAAAGATGCAATGAGTGATTTGATTAAGAGAGACAGAGAAACAAATTAAGGAATACAGATATATAAATCCGGATATGAAAAATGAAAATATAAGAAGATGTTTATTTGTAATTTTATTTTCTATTTATTTTTTTTAATTATAAAATTGTCATCTTATTTTTTATTTTTTGTTTTTTAAGATTTGTACAAAAAATATTAAAAATAACTTCTTCTTTTTTTGTTTTTTCTGTTTTAAACATTTTATTAACACTTTTTATTTTTTTATTTAAGTATTACATCATATTTCTTATTATACAATATTTTTTTCCATTTTATCTCTCACTAAAGGTTAAATAAAAGTTTAGGTTTGTAAACATCATTTTTAATATCATAATTGTGCAAATGTACTTGACAAGCATAATCCTTTTCCCACTTTACAATTTGCAAAGACTGGTATATGGTTTGCAACTTTGCATTACAGTTGCACTCAGCAGCCAATACGCCAACAATATACTACTACTACACACATGTAAAACGTAAACGCATTACGGAATCTTTCAATTAAAAAAACCTCCCCATTTCCACTATAAATTGCAAGTGATGGAACCCAATTTCGAACACACACACTCATAAGCTCTTCCAATCTAATAGACTCTTGCTCTAAATCAAGTCCCAATGGCCAACAACAAGTTACGTAATTCCCTCCCAACAACAACTTCAACCTTTCTCATCCTCTTCCTCCTACCCTCATTATTATTCTCTGTAGCTTTCGCTGACACCCCTCCCACCACTCCGGTCTCTCCCGGAACCATTTGCAAATCCACCCCAGACCCATCTTATTGCAATTCCGTGCTCCCTCCCCAAAACGGCAACATTTACGACTATGGCCGGTTCTCGGTCAAAAAGTCCCTATCACGTGCCACCAATTTCTTGAACCTAGTTAACAGATACCTCCAACGCCGTTCCTCTCTTTCCACCCCCGCAATCCACGCGCTCGAAGATTGCCAAACCCTCTCCGAACTCAACATAGATTTTCTCTCCAGTTCCTTCCAAACGGTCAACAGAACAACTAAGTTCTTACCCACTTCACAAGCTGACGACATCCAAACCCTTCTCAGTGCCATTCTAACCAACCAACAAACCTGCTTGGAAGGCCTTCAAGCCACCGCCTCCGCTTGGCGCGTGAAGAACGGACTCTCCGTCCCGCTCTCCAACGACACCAAGCTCTACAGCGTCTCCCTAGCTCTCTTCACTAAGGGGTGGGTCCCCGCCAAAGCTAATGTCACCGCGTTTCACCCAACCGCGAAACAGCTCGGGTTTCGAAACGGGCGTTTGCCGCTCAAGATGTCGAGCAGAACGCGCGCGATCTACGAGTCCGTGAGTCGGAGGAAGCTCCTTGAGGCGAGGTTGGGTGACGAGGTTAAGGTGAAAGACATTGTGACGGTGAGCAAAGATGGAAGCGGGAACTTCACCACCATCAGCGACGCCATCGCCGCCGCACCGAACAAGTCTTCCTCCACGGCGGGGTACTTTCTGATCTATGTGACCGCGGGTGTTTACGAGGAAAACGTGTCTATTGATAAGAAGAAGACGTACTTGATGGTGGTTGGAGATGGCATCAACAAAACAATTATTACTGGGAATCGCAGCGTTGTTGATGGCTGGACAACCTTTAAGTCAGCAACCTTTGGTACGTACTAGTACTACATAATCAGCATAAAAAGTGGTATATTATTAGTAGAATTATTGGTAGAAACTAGTACACCTCTATACAAAAAATTATAAAAGAAACTAAAAAGAACTATATTATTCTTGCATTATTTTTAATAATAAAATAAAAATAAATATATTTTACATAGACTATAATTTTTTAAATTTTAACCTTTATATTTTTCTTCTTTTTATATTATATAATTATTTTTACATCTACTTTTTTTTTTCCTCATCTTTCTTTTCCCTTCCCTATATAAGGTGATATTATTCTATTTTAATTTAAAGCTTAACAATGGTATTAGATTTTAATTTATAAATATATAATACTTCATAAATGGTAATATTGTCACTGCTGAATGCTCATAATATTAATATAAAATTAAAGAGAATGTGTGTATTTTCATTCTTGTTTCAATATTGAAAATAAATATAAAAAATATAATAAAAAGTTGTTTGAAAATAACGTTACTGTTCCTGTCACTTTTTTCCAAACTACTGTAGAGATTGAAAATAAATATAAAAATGTATGTATCTGTTCTGTAGCAAAAAAAATGATGCATGTATAATCATTAGCCATTATGGCTGATTAGGATGATCATGATGATGTAATCATATGCACATTGCAGCGGTGGTTGGGGAAGGATTCGTGGGTGTGAATATGACAATCCGCAACACTGCCGGGGCAGAGAAGCACCAAGCGGTGGCCCTTCGCAACGGCGCAGATCTGTCTACATTTTACAGCTGCAGCTTCGAGGGGTACCAAGACACGCTGTACGCTCATTCCCTGCGACAATTCTACAGAGAATGCGACATCTACGGCACCGTCGATTTCATCTTCGGAAACGCCGCGGCGGTGTTCCAAAACTGCAACCTCTATCCTCGCCTTCCAATGAGTGGTCAATTCAACGCCATCACCGCACAGGGCCGAACGGATCCGAATCAAAACACCGGTACTTCCATCCACAACTGCACGATTCGACCAGCGGATGATTTGGCTGCCAACATCAATGCCGCTGAAACTTACCTGGGAAGGCCTTGGAAAGACTACTCCAGGACGGTTTACATGCAGAGCTTTATGGACAGTTTCATCGATTCTGCTGGGTGGCGCGAATGGAACGGTGATTTTGCTTTGAGCACTTTGTATTATGCAGAGTTTAACAACACTGGACCTGGATCTAGCACTGCCAACAGAGTCACGTGGCAGGGTTACCACGTGATTAATGCCACCGATGCTGCTAATTTTACTGTCTCTAACTTCTTGCTTGGAGATAACTGGTTGCCCCAGACCGGAGTGGCTTACGCCAGTAACTTGATATAGCTACGTTAATTCACTCATTCACTTTGTTACTATCTTAAGCTGTACTTTCCCTCTTTGATATTATTTTTTCTTATTGGTAAAATAAGCAGGCGATTGGTGACAATAATGCCCAATCCCTGCAATAGTGCCATGTAAAACCTAAATTGTATGAATTTAATTTAATATTAATTAATATGCAAAGCAAATATTACGTACTCCCTTTCTCTTGTTACTTTAGTTATTTAAGATTAATACATATAGATTAAAAAATATTTAATCAAAGTAAAATTTTATTATATTTAAACTAAAATATTCTTACTTAATATCTTGATATTTGATGCCTGCACTGCTAACAGTGGATATTGGATATTAAATAAAAATATATTTAAAAAATATATTAATTAGATTTTAAAACTCTAAAACAATAATTATTTTGAAAAATAAATAAAATGTTAAAACAACTAGAGAAATAAGATGGAGGGAGTGTTAAATATGACTTGTAAAAAAAATTGTGACTTCAACATGATTTTTATTCTTGAAAACATAAGATATGTTTTGTTTTAATTTATTATTAGTTATTAAATTTTACTTTTCTAGCTTTTATATTTGTTTTGGCCCAATACTAAACTCACCTTAGCTCACATATCCACGAACAAATTTGCTGGCCCAGAAATTACAAGACTCGATCAATCACTCCCCAACAACATCCCTCACGAGCCAATATATAGACACAAAGCACCAAAGTATGCCACAAAAATAAATACGCACTTGCAAAACGCTTGATTCAATATCAAGCACACCTCTCACATTATCACACGGAAAGCATCACCTTAGCTCAAAGAAATAGGTTATATAAGCATAGTAAAATCAAGGAACACTCTAATTTTTTATCCACTTCATAATTTCCTGTAAATGCTAATTTAGCATCAGAATTCTTACATATATGTAAAAAGATATTTTTTTTCACACCCTTTATAACTTAGGAGAAAAGTGAGAAATTGGAAGAAAAAAAAAAAGAGAAAATAATATATGATAGGTAATATAATATGCAAAAAGATTAGAAATTAATAGATATATATAATCTGCAACCTGAACTCCTAGCTATTATGTATGGTCTGGGATTGGCTTGGGATCGTGGCTTTCGTCAGGTTGTTTGTGTATAAGATTCCATGCTTGCCATCACACTTGTTCAGAAACAGATCTCTCAGTTTCACAAGTATAAATGCTTTCATTATAGCTGCTATCAAAGAATTGCTGGGAAGAAATTGTAATATTTCCATTGTTCCTACCCTTCGTGAAGGTAATTTCTGTGCGGACTTCATGATTAAACAGGGAGCTTTATCTAATGTTGTTTTCCAAGTTATCCAGGCGGCCCCTCCCTGCTATTCGAGGCTTAATCATGGCTGATGCTCTTGGCATCCCATTCCTTCATAGCTAGTTTATTTTGTTTTCTTCCTATACCAAAAAAAAAGGTTTGTTTAAAAGAGAACTACCAGTAATGTACCCATTGAGTCCTATACCCTTGGACTGACATCCCCTCGGGTAGGGTGAAACTTAAAAGATCTAGTAGGCCAAACAGATCTCGGCCCACCGAGTATGAAACGAATATATTTATATGGAACTTTATCATTTTAATAACATTATATATTATTCACATATTAAGCATAAATTGCTAGATAATAATATATAATTAACAAGATAATAAGAATAAGGTAAGGTTGATGGATCTAAGGCCCATTAAAACATGTATAAATAGGATGAGATTCTCGTAAAATAACTTTAATTCTTATTATTATTCTCATTTACTATATTTGAGGAAGATCGTTGACTTAAGCGTCGAAGTGCCTTTGCAGATACTCATTTCCTTTCAACATAAGGCGGAGATTGAAGATTACCCTCGTACCCGCAGACAGGTACATTTTGGCGCCCACCGTGGGACCAAGTTGAAATTTCCTACTGCCCATAGACAATGGTAACTACAAGGAACAAGACGAATATGGAAGGCGATGCCCATATAGGCGTATAGCAATATGATGACCAATTTGTCCAAGTTGAGAAAGTGACAAACCACTCGGAAGCTAAGGACCATTATGATATATAATACTTAGCTAATGGATAAATCTTGTTCTCCCTTTTAATTTGAAAAAAGTGTATATTTTGAATAATTTATTCATAGTTATCAGACCCGGCTCGGACCGGCCGGGTCGACCCATTGACCCGAGAACCGGTCACCCAACCGGTCCGAGTCACCAATCGGATCGGTTATGCAATCGATCCGGTGTGACCCGGGTTGACTCAGCCGGTTTGGAGGTTGACCCGGTGACTCGATTGACTCGTCGGGTCATGAATTTTGGTTTTTTTTTTTTTACAGGAGAACATTAACACTTATATAAGAAATTTTAATTTATATCTTACACTTATGTTATTTATAGATTTGCTTACTTTTTTTTACCAAGCATAACCGCATGTTAGGATTTGAGATGATAAAGCTATTGTCACTTCCAATTTGGCCTTTTCTCCTTGGCTTATATTGTTATCTACGAGTAAAACTTGTATTTATCTTATCTCATCCAATATACTTACTGGTTTGAAAAATGATTATTTTTTATTAGAGCAATAATGGGATGAATGAAAAAATTGTATTGTCTAAATAAAATAGGTTTATATATATATATATATATATATATATATATATATATATATATATATATTAGTTTATGTCTGCCGGTGTACAACAATGATAGTTTTAACTTTTAATAAATAGATGATAATGATATATTTTAAATTATAACTTAAGGTTTTGTATGTTGAATTTTAGAAAAAAATATGTTGCTCAAGATTCTTAAACAAGTTCATAACTATGCTTATAAATGTATTGAATTTTGTTAAACTTTAAATATTTAAGGATATAAGTTTATAAGCTATCTTTTCTGCACACACAAAAAAGTGTACAAGTTTACAGGTTATGAAATTATTAAAAAAAATTTATTAAAAAGTTTACAGGTTATGAATTTTTTATTATTTTTTAATATAGGCCGAGTCATGGGGGTCAACTATTGACTCACCGAGTTGACCCCTGACTAGTGACCCAGTACCCCAGCCGAGTCGATGACCGGGCCGGATCTGATAACACTGAATTTATTTATGTTCATATGAATTTATATTATGGTACGAGTCTTTGTAAAAATTTATAGAAATAATTTATGAAATATTCATAAGTTGTTTTTCAATTATTTTAATAAAATCTTTAGAATAACTTATGAAAACAGTTTATAGTTTATATAAAAATAATTTAACATTATGTTATTTTTAATTATAGAAACAACTTATATATGATTACTTATTCAATAAATATTTAATTATATTATTTATCCAAATATACTCTAAATTTATAAACACGGTCAAGATCTTCCTTTGAAAAGAAAATTACAATCAATATTTTGAAATTTAGATCGGTTTTACCAATAAAAATACTTATTCACAGTTCATAAGTTTAATCATAAATAAATTGTGATCGAATCAGTGATATAAATATATTTTTTAAAAATATATATACCATTCATAATTTCATTACATTTAATTCAAGTAAATTTTATACATGAATATGAAAATTGGTTTACCACTAAATTTAAAATGGAAGAAATCATACATACAAAAGCAATTCAAGAAATTTATCAACTCATTTTGCAAGAATTTTAAATGTGCAATGTTGATTGTTGAACACAATAAACCTGAACAACTTCTGTATAAGATTTTTTTTTTTTTACAACTTTTGAAAAAATAAGGATCGAAAACTCTGCTCTAACACTTTTACAACATATTCGTGCTTGCACGTTTCAATCCAATTCAACACGATGCTAATTTATTCTCTCTCACCTAACTAAAAACTCAAAACCACCTTGTTGAGCAAATTGTGAAGAAGAGGAAGAAAAAATACAGCAACATAACAAGAGAGAGAAGAGCAACATGTGAGGATTTAGCCATGAATGCCCATCATGGCCTTGTTGATGGCGATGGCAATGTTGCACAATTGGCGAAAGGCTACGCTCCTTCTAGAGAGAATGTCATCGTCACCCGGGATGGAATCGTCACATGTATCAATTGCAGCTAAGGCTGCCTTGAGCCACAATTGAGCATCAAGCTTGTCATTGGACAATATGGACGCAATAGTATCCTGAATTTGACTCTCTGCATCCAACAGGTTCTCCTTGCAATCAGCCAACCCTTGTTGAATTTTAGGTTCCAAAGTCGGGTCATCAATCATTTTCTTGCAATCAATTAATATGTCGCTCGCATTTGCTGCTGCCACCTTCAGTGATATCATTGCCAGGTCTTTTAGGTTCGCATGATCACTGTCTGGGTCCGAGGAAAGGACCTCCATGCACAATTCATTGTTTCCCCTGTCTTTGCATATGCTCTCAATTAACTCCTTGCCTGTTTTTTCTTCTGTGGCACCGGTTTGGTAATGCACTAAGATGAAGCACATACATATAACCAAGATTGACATGCAGTTTGTTTTGCTTTCCATTTTGTTTTGCTTTAGTTTTCTGAAACATTAAAAAGCGTTTCTGTTTAAAAACTGGCACGGGAAACTATAGTGGAGGCAGAGATGCGCTAGGCCTCAATTTTGGATGGTTCTCTGTTCTTGTAATGCTTATTGCTAAAATCAGAATGTTAATTTAGGGATGCATAATGAACACTCAATTGTCATGACTTTCTTATTTTAGGCTATACTTACTAGCGTCCAAATCCTCTCTAACAGAATCCTCTATAGCAGCTTCCTGAAGCGTTGAATACATCTAACGACTGAAACTAAAAGTTAACAAAATCAAACAAATCCTCCATATGCACAATTATTTCATTTGCTTTATCGCTCTACCTACATGATGTCGCTCTAGAAATGTGGATAGAGCCCATCTTATCTCCAATAATAAAAAAGTAATAATATTTGTCACATATATTTTAATATATATATATATATATATTAAATTTAGTAATAATTAATTTTTAATTAATAATATGTTTTAATATATGTAAATCCATATAAAAATTTAATAAATATATATTTTGTGCATGAATTTTAATAAATATATTATTTTTATAATATTATAAAGTTAATTATACATTATATTTAATAAAAAACAATAGTTAAAACTATATGAGAAAAACTCCCTTACTTTTTAAACAATAATAAAAATAACAAATTTTTAATGTACATTTTAATATATATATATATATATATATATATGACATTCCTTCTTCTTTTTTTTTTTTAAAACCAGGAGGTATCTGGGACTTCTTATTTGGCACCTAACTAATCCCCCTCTCACCAGGTCGGCCCATTTTGAGGTAAAATAATACTTCCAGTTGTGACTCCATGCCTAAGTCGGGGGATCGAAACCCAGATTCCATTAGTCTATTTATACTAAAATTATATTATTTAATAAAAATTATATATATATATATATATAATTAAATGAATTAATTAAATTTAATGATTATATTATATTTGCGGAGCCACCTCTTGCATGCACGTAAAGCAAATCAGCTACTTTTTATTATTGTTTAAAAAATAAGGGAGTTTTTCTTATATAGTTTTAATTATTGCATATTTATTAAATATAATATATAAATAATATGTTTATTAAAATTCATAAGCAAAATATATATTTATTACATTTTTATATGAATTTTTATACATTAAAACATGTTATTATTAATTAAAAAGTAATTATTACTATCAGACATTTTGCGGTGTTTTTCCTTTATGCAGATGGACTTGGGCCCATACAGTAACGGGCTTTGGAGTTTTATGATTGGAATTTGGATTCCAGTACAGTTGTTGCTAGGCCCATTCGTTGCTGAAGCATTGACAAACAGTAAAAATATCTAAATATAATTTGAGTGTCCTTATTTTACTTCATCCATAATTTTGGTGTCTCTATAAAAAAAAAAAAAAACATTTTATGCCTTTATTTTTTAAAATAAAAAATTTTGGTTCAACCATCAATTTCAAAACGTTGATGGTTAATAAGAAAACGTTAACCGCTAAATCACTAACGTGATACTATAATATTGAAAATTTTAATTAATTTATTAGGTGATTTAAAGAGATTTTTTTAATAATTAATATTTTTAATTAAATTCTTATTAAATTAAATAATTTACTAATCAAATTAATAATTAAAAACTCAACATTATAGTGTAACATCAGTAATTTAACGACAAATACTTTTTTATTAAGAATCAACGTTATGAGATTGACCGTTGAATCAACATTCAGAATTTTGTAAAACAGAGGATCAAATGTTTTTTTTTTTTAAAGAGACCAAAATTGCATATTAAATAAAATAGAAAAACAAAAATTACATTTAAAAAGAAAAAATTATAAAGACATCCGTACCTCAATTTTTCAAAAAGTAAGACTACTCCATGTAACAAACATATTCCGTACACACGGGAAATTTATGATAAGATGTCGTTTTGAAGACAAATTTCATTTCGTTTTCTAGATCCTGTGCATCCGTGACCATATCGCTATCACTCCACTCGGGTAGTGGCATCCATTCAAGGAGCCCGCCTGACCCGTTTTCGAATCCAAAATGCCAATGATGAATTTTCATATTCATTCATATATATGATCATTCATGCAAGTGCAACAATCTTATTTCATTTCTAAACTTGAATTTATATATACAACTTCTTCTTATCCCGATCACCTTGAAAAAAAAAAAAAAACCAACATAACTTACTATTTTTTCAATTCCTTTCTTATAGTGCAAACGAAGAGTGGATAAGTAACATTTTGAGGCAGGGTGAAAGAAAGAAAACGCCACGTTTGTCAGCAACACTAGGCGCCACTAAAAAACCAACCGCTAAAGGCTTCAAAACATCTCTTAAAATTTTGATAATTCAACACTCTCAATTCTCAACCCGTGATATCGTGGGTCCACGACCCGGCTCCGAATCCGGGTCTCCTCCTAGCTCCACTACCAGCTCCAACGACTTTCTCGGGCACCAAACCGGTGCAGGAAAAGAACCCGGTTCAATATTGGAGGACGGTTGGACCGGTGCGGCGTGTCGGTGAACCGGGGTTCGGCAAAGTGGACAGTTAGAGTGAGCGCGGAACCAAGTGTCAACGCAATGGGCGTGGAAAGCGTGGTTACAGTTCGGAAGGACGCGGCCTTCTTCGCCGTCGCCGAACTCCGACAAGCAGACGGCGCAGTCGTGGAGGGAGCGGTGGGTGTCGGAGGAGTAAGTGAAAGTGGGAAGGAATTTGAGAACGGAAGGACGAAGGCCTTCATTAAAAGCCACAGAGGAATCGGTTCGAATAGCGTGGCGGCGGAGGCGGCGGCGGCGGCGACGGCGACGGAAGCATGAATCGCGGAAGGTGTGAACGAAAACCACGATGATTACTAATAGGAAGAGTAGGATGGTGGAGGCAAACATGACCTTGCCATTACTGGCATACTTATTTGCTTGAGTTTCTGGATCCATGAAAATGAAAATGTGAGAGAACAGAGTTTGTAATGGACAAGTGTTAAGTATTGTTGATGAAACAGTGGATGAGAATTAAGATGAGACATGAAAGAGTGAGTTTTTACAAAAAAAAAAAAAAAAACTATAATTTAAAACCTTTTTTTAGAGTAGTGTCTAGTGTGTGTATAGCATGGGAGGGAAAGGAAGAGGAAGGTTCCTATCATGCTAGGCTGTTACTGTGACGGATGAGATTTCAACTTAGCTTTACTACTTACTACCGCTTTGCATTTATTTCTTTTCTCTTGCCTGCGTTACGTTTCTCTTTATTTGGCTCAAAATCTGACTTTGCTATATACGTGGTTCAAACCATTCATAACTCGCAACTCTTTACCTTAACTTGGAAAAGAAATAGCATCATGATTTTTCGCCTTTCACATTTTCTTTCATCATTTCGCTTGAAATTGCAATATTTATCTGCCACGCGCAATGGCTATTTTTGACAGCTAAAATGCCTATTTATTATATTATGATTATAAATTATATACGATTATTTAGACATAGGGCAATCTTATATGAAAGTAAAAACGTTAAATCTAGATTATATATCTATACATTGAGGGTTAAGATTTAATGTCATGTGACTACTTGAAAAGTTATCTGATTTTTTAAAAAATTCACATGACTTAATTTGTTTTAATCTTGATCATTCAAGATAAAATTTAATGGTCAATATTTATTCCTCTCACTCTCATATAACATAAGTCATCTCACCAGATATATTTCCTATTTAAACATACTACTCTTTTTTTTTACTGCATTTAAACAAAAACTAAAACAAAAATACTATTAGTGTTTATTTAAACATACTACTAAAGTTATATAAAAGTGTAGTTTAAATTACATGTATATTAGTTGGGCTTCGGCCACCTCGATTCAACAAAAACTATAGTTCCGAAATAATTGATGCAAATGTTTAACATTAGAATTAGAATAATTACATGTATATTATGTTTAATTGTTTTATCGTGCAGTGAATCAAAGTCAAATAATTTGATTTTGGACTAAAGTACACTCAGACATATTTTTGTCCCGATAGTGTTGGAATCTATCTAAAAAAAATTAGTTAATTAATAAAGATGTTTACAAGTTGATTTGATTTGATTTAAAAAAAAAAAGATTCCTAATCAATCAAAATTAATTGCTTTCATTTGATTGAATTTTATTTTATTTTTTAAAAATTCAAATTAAACCAACAAGCATATGAATTAATTTGTTCACAATTGTCTTAGTTTAATAAATAATTTTGAAAACAACTTATAAATATGTAGTTACGTTAAATATTTCAAATAAAATTTTTTACATGCATAATGAACCTATCCAATTCAATCAAAATTATGTCATAAAAAAATACATGTAATTTGTACCAAACAAAATCAATATACTCCTATAATATAAATTTGAATTCTCATTTTTCATAAAAGCGTTTTTAGATTTTTTTTTTTTAAATAAAAGAGTTTTTATGACTCATTATTATATTTTTAAAAACTAGAATAGACTAAAAAGTTAAACCAAAACCGGTCTAGTTACCATTATGTTAACTTCGAAAACTGACTAATCTCAAAATTAGTGAGAATTCCTCAAACTGGCCAAAAGTCGATAAAAGCTGATAAAAAAAAATAGTCCAGAAAACCAGTTTGAAGCAATATTTTTCATTTTTTTAATATTTTTTTTAATTTTCTAATTAAATATAAAATAATTTTAAGATAAATAAAAAACATACATAAAGCTTACATGTAGCTATACATTATTTTATCAATTATTATCGATTTTTATCTTATAAAATATATTATTTATTCAATTATATTAACTTACCGTTATTTTTTGTCATTATTTATTTATCTATGTTTGCATACTTTATTTTTTAACTGCTTATTTGTTTTAGTACATTCTTTTTCATCTTTATTTCTAAATTAACTTTCAACATCTTTCTAAAACAATAGTTAAAAATAACCTCTTTCACATTATAATTAAACTATTTATCATAAATCAAAAATATAATTTATATGTTCAAAAATATTTATTTAGCATAAATTTGCTTTGAGCCCTTATAAAATAAATGAGATTTGATTTTTTTTAGTAGTAATAAATGATAAATAGTTTCTCCGATTTTCATTCATCAAAAAGTTGATGTCATTGTTTTTTGTCCCTACTATTACATGACACTTATTAACTACTTATGTGTTTAACAAAAGGTAAAGTAATCATCTCAAGTGATGTAACACCCTAAAAATTTACACTCGTTATGTCTATCATGTGTGAAGTGGTATGATTTCAATTAAGTATCTGTGAAATTATTTTCATTAAATGAAAATAATTAAACTTTGTGTGAATTAGAGTCAAGTACATAATTTATAGTTTTAATTAATTATTTCTTTGTTAAATCAATTCTCAGTGTTTGAATAATTAAAGAAATACAATTACTGATGAAAATAAATTTAGTGAAGATTTAATTAATTAATTATGCTTTAGAAAAGTATTAAATAGAATTAGAGTGAATTAAAAATCCTTTTTCTCGTTGATTAAAGATCAGATGACCAAATCCCGCAGAGACTCAAAACCCTAAACTAGAAAATACCCTAGACCTAGTGGGCCCATGTGGGCCCAACACAAACAAAATCCTAGCTAAGGACATAGGGAATTTTTTTTTAAAAGTTTCACTTTTCTCTCTCTTCCTTTTTAAAAATCCTAGCAAGAGAGCTTTTCTCTCATTTTCACTTTTCTTCTTCCCTAAGTCTCTTATTTTCTCCTCCTTCTCTCTAAAATTCAGCCACTTCTCTCTAAGATTCAAGTACTCAAATCAAAGTTTCCACCGATTAAATTCGGATATATTGTTGAGGAGAGCATGGACTACCCGACAATACCAATTTTTCTTCTTTTGAGTGAGGAACCAAAGAGGTATGGAGGGATTTCTATTTTTCCTAAGCTATTTCTGGTTTCTCTTGATGTTTTTGGGTTGTTGATGTGATTGTGAGTCTCTTGACACCATGGGTGTCTCAAGAGCATGTGAAACATGTTGAAATGTGTTGCTTGTAAACTGTGCACTACAGCTGTTTTCTTTTTTTTCAAAAATATTTTCGTGCACTATTTTGAAATGTAAAGATGTTTTCCTATGTTTTGGCACCTTTGGATATGATGGGTTTTTTTCAGAATTTTATGAACAGTGAAACTATTTTTTTTGGAATTATTTTCAAATGTTGCTGATTCTGTAAAAGGGGTTGTTTCGGATTTTATAAAACTTTTGGGATATGTTTTTGGAAAAATGGGCTCATTAATTCGATTTATATGTTATGAGGATAATTCATGAATTTTTTTAAAGTCAGAACAAATCGGGAAGCATTTTTAGGAAATTAATGTTGTGAAAATCGAAAAACTGGACAACAGAGTATTTAAATGTATAAAATATCTTTTTATGATAATTTTGCCTTGAGAAAATTTTGTAACACTATTTGGACTCTTTGGACTGCCTATGAATTTTATCATAATTTTATGAACACTTTTTGTAATTATTTACATTTTTGTATGGAAAACTCTGTTATGAAGCAATAATGTTTTAGCAATATAAAAAGGGCATTTTCGGTATGAATTTGGTTCTGAGAAAATTTGATATGTTTCCCACATGTTGGGGACATTCCCTATGAAGGAGAACAGAAAACAGAGTTGATTTGCTATTTATCAAAAATGTAGAAGTGCATTTTACAGAGCCTGTCCAGCAACCATAAATAATTCAAAAATAATAATTATAGGTGGAATTTTTGGGAGAAAATTTATATAATGAAATATATGTGATTTATTATGTCTCTGTAAAATCTCACAAAATTCTAAGTTAACTTGCTAAGTTAAATAATTTTTGGTATGTGTGCACAGTTATAGGTATATGCATGAAATTTAATTGTGTGATTGTGTAATTGTGTCTAATGTCATTCGTTGGATTTGCTAATGGACATTTCACCTCAAAAGGGAATTTTCTATTGAAAATGTGTGTGCAATGTTGTTTAATGGATTATGTTGAATTATTGAATTATTGTTTTTTAATGATTATTATGTTATTAACTGTAAATTGGAGACTGGGAGGAGCGTGATCCTTAGGCAAAGAGTGCTGAAATTTTCTTGTGCATGTGACTTGTTTGCAATGTTTTGTGGTTGTGGGGACAAGAATAATTCATTCTTGTGTGGGAGTAAGTGAACTCCAAACGGAGTACACTTGTGGATACTAGAAAATTATTCTAGTAATTGAGGACATTCACTATATGAAATAGTGAATTAATTATAATTAAAGAGTGGGAACTTAATAATATTATGAGTTAATAACTAGGAATTTTTTATGCACACAGAGGACATCGGATAATGGACTTAGAAAGAAATCTAGGACCCTTGCATGGATTTGGACAAAATGACTTAAGTAAGCATAAAACGTGAGAGTGGGTGAGGATTTCAATAAAACAAAGTAAGACAGTTAAGATCATGATGTGGGTCATGATTGGGTAACGTACAATATGCACATATGATTGAAAGTTTATAAATTGTGATTGTCCGAATCGTGGTGAGAACCGAAAGGAGGAAGGAATCTCCAGCGCTAAGTCGTGTGATACGGTTGAACGAATTTGTTCGTGGACAAAGCTTGAATGGACAATTGTGGAAGAGGTTGTGTGGGGACTTCACCTGTGGTGAGCAATATGCTCGTGAGGAATGGGGTTGGAATGTGTGATCACTATGGTGGTGGAGAGTGGATCTCCGTATGGTATGTCGGGGACAAACGTCGTAGAATACCGTCGTTCGGTACCTTTGGCAGAGAAGCCACACCAACCTATAAGAGATTAACCCGATGTGAGGGAGTGGTTGAGGAGTCATTCCTCAGAGATTGGATGACCTCACAGAGTGGTACCTGAGGTGTACTCGCTGACTTGCTGTTTCTTGGGGATCTGGCACCGAGTTTGTGGTCGTGTTTCCACAGTACCGGCTTGGCAATCCCAACAAATGTGAGGCACAAACGTGTTGGTGAGAGCCCTACCATTGTACCGTGGTGAAGGGTGTACTCCCAGCAAGTCATCCGACTTAAATTGTGTAAGTTCACTGAGTTCTAGGAGTTCCAGTGGCAGCGGGTCTGAGTTATGTTGAGATGGTATGATCTAAATAAATAGTATAATAGATTAGGAACTTCGAGTGGGACTCGTGAGAGCATCTTTGCAATGTAGTTGATTGTTGTATGTTGCTTGAGACCGTCGGTCGTTTGTTTGTTAGTTTAGTGGAGGAGAGGGACTCATTCCATACATTTATTTTTCCATATATCGATGGCGCAGTAGGGGCCCTCCACGAGGGTAGGGTTTAGAGATGACTGATCTGAGTCATAGGTTTTTTCCTTCTTTTGTATTTTGATATGGGTAGGCATAGATTCAGAAATTTTGTATGTTGTTTCAGTCGTCTATTTTCTTATTTCGGTGTATTTAATACTTTAGACTTGGGTTGTACATGATATTAATCCTGTGCGTGAGACACTTCTAACCTTTATTCTCATAAACTTATTTATATATGTATATTTTGGTGGCCACGGAGGCACACCTTGTTTATATCCATTTTATGTTGTTATTCCAATGAATGTTTATTTTCGATATAAGGGTTGTGTGACTTTTATAAAATATGGTTTTGCGCTAAATTATTTTACTACAAGTTGAGTTTGAAAATGTTTTAAATCTACTGCTATTTTTGTTTAATTACTTGTCTCTTTCATATTCCAACAAATGCAAAATTTAACAAATTGATCATGTTTTATTAATGTAAAATAAAATAAATGGATTATACGTAAAACCCGGATTTAGGGTGTTACAAGTGACACCTCCTAATGTTTGTGGTACCATGTTCAAGGTCAAGTACATGTTGCCATTATTCACTCAATTAGGCTTAATCAATTAAAAAATTCAACAATGGCCTGCCATGGCTTACTTAAATGCCTATAGGGGTGGAAATATAACATAGAGCCTATTAATGGTCAAACCTTCAAACTACCCAAACTGAGTTTTAAAAATTAACTTGTAATAGGTAAATGACGCAGGCTAAAGTGGGAGACCTGAATAGGTCTCTCACCGTGGGAAAGTGTTTTTCCACCCTTGGATATAATAATTTTTAATCTGACGCTTTAGATTTTTTTTATTTTCTTTTTAGTTTTCTGTGATTTTATCTTTTTCTTTATTCTTTCTCTTTCTCTCTTTCCTGATTTATTATCTCTACTATTTTTTTTTCTTTTTTCATTTTCTTCGTCAACGTAACCTCCTTGCAAAACCTCAACGCTTGCTTGCCTTTGCCAGCAACGGCAATGGCTGAAGCTTCGGCAAGTCCATTTCCCAAGGTTCATCGCAGCGGCACGTGCGTCGGATAGTTTGTCGATGCCGTAGGAGTTCACAATGGTGCCGAGGTAGAGAAGGTCGAAGCTAGTAGAGGAGGTATTCCAACCGCCGCTTGTGGCGACAGAGGCAATTACCGACCACCGCAGAGTCACGAGTTAATAATCCAAAGCCAACCAATTTTTTTTTACCAAAACCAAACCATGCAATCTAAAACCCAAGCAAAAGCTACACAATGATTTAAGCATGCCGAAAATCGTAACGATGCCCCCAAACCAGTAAAAGAAATTAGCGAACAC
Organism: Pueraria montana var. lobata; assembly: GCA_026413185.1. Classification (NCBI taxonomy): domain Eukaryota; kingdom Viridiplantae; phylum Streptophyta; class Magnoliopsida; order Fabales; family Fabaceae; genus Pueraria; species Pueraria montana. The sequence continues at coordinate 66,579,241 of CM048647.1, read as the reverse complement.
AAATGATAAACTCATGAACCACACCAGATCTAGAGCGAAGAAACTCCCACCTGCAAAAATAATGAACCAAAAATGGAATCGTGACTGCATACTACACAGGCAACCCTTAAGATCCAACTTTTTCTTTATTTAATCTGATTAATCTCACTGCCTTGATGGTTTGCGTAGTAGCCGTGGGTCTTATTAATAAGTGCTCCACTGCTTCTACTTTGCTTTTTGTATCTTATGTCCGTCTAACATTGAAAATGTAACTAAAATAGAGTGTGGATTGTTTCAAGAAGCATAGATTCAGCCATTCAGGGGGAAGGGAGAAATGAAACTGAGAAGAAGAAAATGAGAGAAAAAAGAGGAGGGGGGGAAGGGGTAAACCAGGAAAGAGAAAGAAAAAGATATTAAAAAAATTTCATAAAAGAAATCAAATTAGAACCATTCTTTCAAAAGTTAATAAATCTAATGAATATAATAACTTTTCCATGGTGACAGACCTATTCAGGTCTCCCACTTTAGCCTGCGTCATAGATAAATAGGTCATACTCAAACTCTGTAATTATAAATAAAGCCAGACTAAGGCCTACCAAAGCGTAGACTGGTCTGACTTATTTTCACCCATAAATGTTTTTTTCATATTAAAATTTTTAAATAAGTTTATTTCATATAAACATTTATTTTATATTAATATTTAATTTAAGACTTAATTTTTTTTTCATTCTTTCAAATATGTCATTTTTTTCTTCCTAATCTGTATATATTATATTTAGTCCACATAAATTATATTTTTTAGTCTCTATAAATTATATATTTTTGTTTTTAGTCCTTGTTAATGTGATACTTTTTTTGATGAGTTGACATTTTATAACATCATCATTTGCTGACATGAAACTTGTTGACATTAACATTTGTCAATCATATCAACAACTTCTAACGACGAGAACTAATGACAAAAAAAAATGTTCCAGTGACACTTAAAAAAAATACAAAATCAAAATAAAAAAAATAAGTAAATTATAGTAAAAAATATATATTTAAGTCTTACAAAAGTTTAAATTCAATTATAATTCTTAATTTCAAAGTGAACAGGATTGTTCAAATGAAATAAGATAAAGTTTCTTATTTAATAGGTTATAAATTCGAGTTCTCACTTATCTTTTTATAATGAGTTTTTTTTTCTTTTATAAACGCTCTTTAAGACGTAAAAAAAAAAAAAAAACTCTTTAAATTCGAAGCTTTTCTCAACCTTGAACTCGAATATAAATAAATTTATGTAACAAAAAAAGAGTGCCTAATTTAAAAGCATTAAGCACCTGCCACCTATAACTTTAATTCACTCTTGAACAGAATAATAATCACCCGAAAGTATAAACCAAGTACAATTATTGCGGTTTATTTTATTATTCTTCTTACATGCATTTCTTTATCTTCAAAGCTTTCAAAATTCAAACAATACAATTTGTATTTTTATGTCTAATTTCGTCCTTTTTCATTTTAACGCTATGTGTTCCTACTTATTAAAAGAAACAAAAATGTTACTTCACATAAAAGATTCTTAAGGTTTTCTTCTATAACATATTGTTGCTCTTTTCTTCCTACCGTTAAAATTCGTGTTTATGATCCATTAATTCACTTGTTTTGAAACATTTTCATCCAAGAGAATAAACTATCATTTCATAGTAATGATGCATGTATAAGACATAGTAAAAACGCATTTTTTTTTTTTTTGATCATGAGTAAAAACGCATATAAAGAGACATGAGAAAAAAAGACAATTCAAAAAGTCCACAATTTGTCTCGGAAAAGTGAAACAACATGTAAATATATTATTAATTGCATGGAGTTGGGCCCTCACGATTTAAATTGCTTTTTAAAAAAAAAAAATTGCAGCTTTTCAAAAAAAACAAAAAGGATTTCTATATACCTCCAATAATTTTAGGAGTTTTGATACTATTATTTTTTCAACCAATCAAATTATATATCAGTTTTTCCCATTAATTAATAAATTCTTTTTATTATTTTCAAATTAGTCACTGATTAATTAAAGGTGCCATTCTTCCTCATTAATCAATAATTTGTTGTTCCATATGTAGTGCAGTCGCTAGGGGTGACCACGAGTTGAGTTGATTCGGTTTTAGATGATATCCCGATCCAAACCAATAATTTTTGTTTGGTTTGGTTTGGTTCGATTTTGCTTAATTTTTTATCATAACTCAAACCAAACCAACCCGATGTGCTTTGGTTTGGTTCGGATCGGATTTCAGTTTAATATTAAAAAAATTTAAAAAGAGGAAAACTTAGGTACAAACAACTATAATATCAATAAGTTTTCCAAAAAAAAAAAAAGTATAGCCTGCAATATTAGCTATCTAATAGTAGTAGCTAACAACTAGCACTAGCAACAACTATAATATGTTTTCCATTGTCAGTAAGTTTTCCAAAAAAAAAACAATTGTAACCTTCAATTATCTAACAAGTAACAAAACAAAAACTAAAAAAGCAAAATGAGAATTGTATCATAAAACTAAAACACTAACATATGTAAAATAACATGACAGTAAAACTAAAACTAAAAGAAAAAAATAAAACGTTATGTATTGTTCGGATCAATTGGTTTGGTTCGATTTTTACGGGTTTCAATTTCTCCAATCCAAGAACCGAATCAAATCATTCGATTTTCAGAAAATCAAATCCAAACCGAACCATACCAATTTTTTGGACTGGTTTGGTTCGGATTTATCGGGTTCGCGGGCTGAACTGGAACCATGACCACCCCTAGCAGTCGCCACTTGCTGTATGAACTTGGAAAAATAAAGGTGTCATTCTTTCGGATACATGTGAAAGTGTGAGAAACTTGGGATCTTATTCTTGAATATGCTACATTCATTCAATCAATTCCCTGCAAACCACATGAGATGGAGATTACATTCACGCCGCATGGTTCCAACCCCATATGAAACAGCAATACATTCACGCAAGCAGTACTCAACATTACAATGAAAATAGAGATGGAGATTAGGTACCTTGAGAGGGTGAGAGAGCACGAAGTTGTGGCGCGGCACCAAGTATAGATGGACATTGGGATTTTCATTCCCATCTTTTTTGTTCTAATAAGAAGGAAAAGAATTCTATTCAAATTGAAAGGAAAAATTCTAATGGAAAGAATCACGAAGAACAAACGGGACACACTAAAGGAATCAGAAAGAAAGAATTCTAATAGAATTCTAATAACATTTTTTAATTTAAAAGAGTTATTATTTTAAAAAATAATATTTTAATTAATCAAGGACCAATTTAAAATAACAAAAAATTTATTAACTACTGAGAAAAAACTTATATGTAACTTTATTGGTTGAAAAAATAACAGTATCTGGTATCATAAAAATCCTCATTAAAAAAACTATACCCCCAAGTTTTTATCTCACCCGAATTTTAATAGAAAAAAATGGATTGATCAAATTTCAGACTTGAGATTTTTCTTTTATATGTATATGACCAGAAAGAATAAATATAGGGGTATAGACATCCAAACCCACACTCAAGTTCATGCTATTATTAATTAAATTATAAAAATAAAACTATAATTTATTTTTTATTTTTTGTTTCAGATTTTTAACTTTCATTTTTTAAACCATTTTTTGTTCTATTAAAACGTGTTTAATAAATGATATGTTTTAAAAAAAAATATATATATATATATATATATATATATATATATATATATATATATATATATATATATATAATTGTACAAAAGAGACATTGGAAAGAGTGTGAATTTCCCCGATCTCTAACAAATATAAGTTGGATATCAAATTTTCTTTCCAAACAAAAATTAAATGACGGATTTTGAAAGACAAAGTTAAGGGCATGAAAGGTGCCCCCTCCCCCCTACCTAATCCCAAATGTCCAATTCAGGAATTTGATTTTGAACACAGAAATTGGATTGTGAAAAGTTGTTTCTTTAATGTTGGAGTATATTTTCTGAGTTCATATATATGAAAAAAAAAAAGAGTGAAAAATAGAGATAATTACATACGATATTTTGTCTAATTCATGTGTGAGATAGAAGGAAGTAAATGCATTCAATTCCACCATGGGGTCTAGCTCAGTTGATTGAGTAGGGTGCGTAAGTGTTGTAAATCCCATGATACTTGTAACATCCTAAATCCGATTTTACATATATTCTCATTTTAAACTTATTTTAATTCAATAGGCATCTTAACTAACTTTAAATTTTCCAAAAACTGTGAAGTTAATAAAACATAGATCGAAATTTTACTAAACTTTTAAAACTTTTCATTAATTAATTTCGGAAGTTGCGTATCGCCACCTCAATTATAAGTACATTTAAAAGTGAGTAAAACAGAATAAATAAAGTAAATAGTTCTGGCTATAAAATATACATATATACATGAAATAGAGATTTTCATAACCCAAATATTTTCCGAAATAATAGTAATATGTACATTTTCAAAGGGTATTCCAAATGCATAGGGTAATAGAGTACGAAAGCTGAATGTACATACCACAAATCTGAAACCTAAGTCTACCCATATTCAAATACATAAAAAGGGAAAAACCTAGTCTCAAAGCAATCATCGTCTACACCTACCTTGTGAAAGACTAAACCCAGAAGTGTTGAAGATCCGGGACTGCCATCTGATCCTAAAAAAAACAAACAAAAAGGTAACTCTCTGTTTTGTCAAACAATACACACACATCGACTTTAGAAGTCACAAACATCTACGATTAACCACTTCGATGTGGTTATCTACCGATCACACTCGACACCTAATCATTTTCATTACTAGAACTATTAACTCCTTTTTCACTGGCCAGCTGCCACCAGAACTCCCAGAACTCAGTGGTCTTACACATTTTTGAGTTGGATGACTATTGGGAGTACACCTCTCACAATGGTACTATGGCGGACTCTCACCAATCGACGATGTCTCGTATTTTTGTCAGGGTGGCCGAGTCAGCTACGTGATCTATCGTCACAACTCAGTGCCTTACCCTCCAAGAACAACCTGCCTTACGATCATCTCCCAGGTACCAACTATGGTCAACCATTACTCCGAGGACTGACTCCTCAACAACTCTCCCTATCGAAATTATTCTTTCTTGTCATAGTGGGGTTCCACTGCACATGGTACTGGACGGTCAAATAGACGCCGAGCATGAGACCTCTATCTCTGCTCAAAAACAAAAATATATATATACGAGGACATTGCCTCCATCACCTTTCTGTGGGTGACCGTCACATTACGTCGTGACACGCCTTTCGAACTTCGCCCCTCTCTTTGGTATTCTCACAGTTGGAACACCCCACGCGACTCTCTTGCCATCTTGCACTGTCAGCAATCTGCCGTACTCTCGTATCTTCATAGTACGACTCTCAACTCACATAAGTCACAGCATGTCATATATTTTATCATGTTTTATATATTCCTTACCCTCTCAAGTGTCTTATGATTTTATAAAAGAAAGATATTTATAGTTACCATTATTCCTCCACGCAAAGGTCATAAATTCTTTTCTATGTCCAATGCATAAAAGAAATAGTTCATTTATTAATTTGTATTTAATAAAATAAATGAACATAAAATAAAATAAAAGTCTTTTAGATCATTTAAATGTGCTCACTATACAAGTTATATTTATCTTTGAATAACAATCATACTATTGACACTAGAAATCAATTCTAGTTACTACAAGTACTCACGTCAAGTCTTGTAATACATCACACCGACAAACAATTTCACCACAAGATTCAAACTACAGTCAACAGACCGTATCACCAAAACAGAGAAAATCACACTCTCAAATATCAAATACTCACAGTTTTCCTCCTTGAGACTTGGATGAACCAATCATAATAATGGTTGTATTCTATCCATTATCTCACATAATCCAAAATATTAATTGAAGGTAAAGTGGCAAAAATACAAGTGTTTTCACTATTTAGTCAAATTTTCATTGGCAGTATTGAATGTGAGCTCTCACTAAAACAAGCAAATGACCTCGAATTTTAAATTTTTTTATATCAAATCGAAGATATTGAAATCTAGTTTATAGAAAGGTATCCCACTTATAAAATCAACATCTAAAAAATTTTATAAAAATTTTCTAAATCAGCAGCCCTGAATTTTGAGTGCTCACTGAACATAGCTCAAAGAAATGTAAATTTCTCCCACTTCCCAAATCTAAATTAAATGTAAATTTTTACAGTTTAAATCTAACATCTTAATCTTTCCAAAACGGTATTTTTTGCTTCCAAATTCATTTTCTATTGCTTCCAGTAAAAATATTCCTAACAGCCTACAATTTTGACTCAAAACAGGGTCCTAAACCATTGTTCTGTTTCTTTTTAAAAAGATTAATTTAGAAATTGTGCTTGGTAATTCTTGTAATATACATGGTTAAAAATCTTATTGTGTCTAGTTTTTAAAGGTTTAATTACATTTCAAAAACATTAAGTACACAGGGAGAATTTTAACAAAAACTGAGCTCTATTCCAATGGAACCCCAAAACAAGACAGTCCACTTTCAAGCAGTGGATGAACCACAAGATGAAATTATTTTACAAAGGTTTCAACACAAAAGTTGTTTTATTTTGTGTCTATTTTCATTCAAAAGAAATTTCACGAAAAGCCAATGGTTAGATCTTTCGAAAATTGCAAAACAGTGAGGGTTGTTCCATGCTAAACGAAAATACAACCATTGCCAACGAATTTTTAGTTAACCTTTAAAGAAAACTTGATCAAAACCATTTTGAGAAAATGGTACATGACCTCACTTGTTTCCAGGGCCATTTTCATTCCAATTACAAGGTGAAAATGAACTTACTCCATACATGCAAAGGCTCACAACTATTGTCAAAGAGAACTCAACACCACCCATCCAATTTCAACTCAACAAACAATTCAAACACATTACAATTCTCAGCAATGGAGGCATGCATGTATGCTATGGTTAAGGCCCCCAGCCCTTAACCATATTCTCAACAGAAAAAGAAAGCAAAAAGTCCACAAGAGAGTTCCCTCACCTTTGGGGAGTTCAACTGAGATAGAGGAAGAGAAGATGAAGGTGAAGAGAAGACAAGCTGTTGGTAATTGATAGTGGATCACCAAGCCTTGTATGCAACCAGCCAAGCAACAAAAATGGCTTTCCTTCTCCCTTGGTAGCTCTCGGCCAGCAGTAGAAAAAGGAGAGAGAGAAGAGAGCTTTTGTGTTTAACTTGCTTGCTAAGTTGTGTGTGTGTTAGTGAGTGAGAGAAGTGAGAGAAAACAGTGTGCTATTTAGGGAGGGAGAGCCGTGAGTGGAGAGAAGTGAGAGAAAATATATTTTCTTTTTCTTTCTAACTTAGTGACCAAGTTTTGCCTTGGTGGGAGAAATGAACATAAAAGAAGTGAGTGAAGTGTGTGTGCAGTGTTGTGACCGTGGGATTTTTGTGAGTGGGGAGGGGTTTGCATGAATTTTGATTGGTTAAGGGGATGTGAGGATTTTGATAGGTACTGAGTTTAATTTACACTGTGTAATTATAATAGAATGTGATTTAAAACTTAAAAACTTAATTTCAAACATCCAAATTAATTTTATAAAATTTCTTATAATGAAAACTTTTCTAGTTGCTCAAATAAAATTTCATCTGTAAATAAATTGTTTGCAGATAAACTTTATAAGAGATAACTTATAATTAAAATAATTAAAACCAATTTGCAACCAATAAATTAATTAGTACATAGTAACAAATATTTTTAATATTTACTACCAGTAATTAATCTCAGCCCAATTAATTACTAACATGTTCCAGGGATTCAATCACAGACAATTTAATTACATAGAAATCTCATAGACAACTCAGTTACAAAGAATTTTATATCTTTGATTTTATAAATTTTCTACTTGACCATTATAAAGAAATACCTATTTTATTTACTTTCCTTCATTTTTCTTCATTACTCAATTAATTACTAACTATATTTTAATTACATAAAATCTATCTTTTTCTTATTTAAAACAAACAATTAGATTCCCATTAATTCTAATTAAATCTCTCGCGTTCATACTTAATGGATTGTAATTTTCGAGATGTTACAGTACTATCTTCGATTCTTACATATAAAAAAAAATGCATTCAATTCCAATGTACCAAAAAAATTGCATTAAATTCTAAGAGACTTTGTTTATTTATTTTAAAGCAATCAAATGAATTAAGCATTTGTTCTCCATTCTTAGTTGCTTTCATTACACACATACATTATGATATGTTTGGTTTAAGAATAAAAAGGAAAAGGAAAGAAAACAAGTAAAAAAGTGAGTTGATTTGATATGTTGTTTGATAAGAAAAATATGTATATAAAATTATATAAATATCCCAAATAATATAAAAAATGTGTTATATAAGTAAGGATAATTTTATCTCTCTCTCTCTCTCTCTCTCTCTCTCTCTCTCTCTCTCTCTCTCTCTCTCTATATATATATATATATATATATATATATATATATATATATATATATATTGCTGACCATGGTAATTTTTTATCTCTATATATTTACTCACTTTCTTGAAAGATCTTTAAAAAAAAAAATATTTACTTACATTCCATTTTCTCTTTTATGTGTAATAAAGTATATATACCTACATTCACTCCCATAATATTTTACGGTAAATAGTCATACTTCCACTTTTTTAACAAAAGAATCACCTCTTTTTTTGTCCTTAATTCTTCCTTAAGAGTATCTCCAACACTCGTTGCTTAATGAGTTGCTTATGTTAAAGCACTGTTGCTTATTTTTTTTAGCATTGGAAGTGATTTACGTGTCATGTTGGGTTACTTAAAATTAAGCAACGTTACTTCTATAAGCAACCACTATTTATGCTTAAAAAATATTTTCTTTTCATTTTAAGGGTGAATCATTTAAGTGTGAGTCATTTTGGGGTTATTTAAAGGTGGGTCATTTAAGGATTGCTTAAAATTATACCATTGAAACAAAATGTGTATGAGTTGCTTAACTTTGATGTGGCATTGTGGGTAAGGGTGGCAAAACTGGCCGGCCCACCCTGTCCCGCCCTTAACCCGCCAAAAATGGGCTGACCCGACCCGTCTCGCATAAGGAAAATGGGTCAAAAATTCAAGTCTGCCCCGTTTATGGCGGGTTGGCCAGCCAACTCGCCAAAAAACAAAAAAATGGAAAAAAAATATAATAAATATATTTTAATTAATTTTATCTTTTATAAATATTAAATAATAAATACTTATTAAAAAATTAAATGTATTATCTTAAATTTTGAATAATAATTTATTTAGACAAAAAATATATTAAATAAATATTAAAAAATATAAAAATAAATATTAAATTCATTAATTTTTTATAATAAAAAAAATGGATTGGCGGGTTGATCCGCCCTCAACCCATTTTTTGGCGGGCCAAAACAGGTTGGCCAGACGGGTCCAACCCGTTTTGCCACCCATAATTGTGGGGACAATTAACAGCTCAAAATACATTGTTTAAATTACACTCATTGGAGATGCTCTAAGGAGTGCTAGCGACATTCTCATTGAAACTCCCTTTTTTATACTCTCTATGATTTGTTGAAATTTATTGAAAATTATCAATTTTAATGAGTCCTATAGTGACAGAAAATCATTAAATGATATGTGAAACCTACCAAAATTAGTGATTTTCAATAAATTTCAACTAGGAGAATATCTAAAAGAGAGTGTAAGAGAAAGTATCATCACCATTTCTCTTCTTCCTTTTATTGTGACTTTTCTTAGTGCCCACTTTGTGTATTAGTTATTAGTTTGTAGTTGGGCTATCTAGACTAAACTTTGGTCACGAGAGCAAAGGGCCGCTCGGCTTTATCCAAACAGACTATTGCCTATTGGTAATTGGGTTTCAAGAAATATAAAAGGGGCTGCTATCCTCATCCTCTTGTTGCTCTTTTCATCTTTTTTTTTTTTTCACAAAAATATAGCAAATTACCATTTTACTATCACTTTTATTTTCTTTTTCTCTTCAATACACAACGGAAACTTTTCGCTGTGTATCTTAGAACCAGGGATGGAGGCAGAATTACATATTAGGGGTGGCCATTACAAAAATTAAAATTCATCTATCAAATATATAAGTATTAATTTTATATAAAATATTTATAATTTTGTATTTTCTAAAATGACTAAAGAATATATAATAGAAAAAAATATTTACAAAGGATCAAATTGTTTTTTTAAAATAAAATTATTATAAATATCATTTTACATGCCATCAAGATATTGGAAATAACTATTTTTATTTGAGGTTTGATTGTAGAAATAATTATTTTCATTATTTGAATTTTCAAATATCATACATTAAAAAAAGTAAAATTAAAAATAAAAAAATAAAAAAAAAGAGAGGGGGGGGAGCCCCTTCAAGGTAACACATACATCTGTCCCTGCATGTAACAATGCACAATGGAAGTGCATTTTTGTTGTTTATTGAATTTCAATACACAACATAAATGTGCTTTCATTATGTATTGTTTATAGTGGGACACGTTTTTATTGTGTTAAGGGTTGCATCCTTTATACACGATAGAAATGTGTTTTCATTGTATATAGTGTACCACAAAAACATAGTTCCATCAACAATATTTTTGAGAGAAAAAATAACAAACAAGATATGAGGTGAAAAAAAGCAAAAAATTAGTGGGAATAGCAGAGCCCAATATAAAAAGATTGATGGCAAGGCCCGTTTGTATAGAGATTACTGTTTTAAGAGAATAAATGTATTTAAGCCTATTATTTAATACTTTCTAAATTTAGATCGGTTAAAAATAATATACGAAGATATAAAATTATTTAAAAATCATTCTTCTAAAAGTAATAATACTATATTTTCTTATAAACTTTTTTTTCGGTAATGCTCTTTTTTTTTTTTGGCAATGTCTTATAAACCTTCTTAATACTTCATGAAAATATTAATTAAATAAAAATATATTGAATATCTGAAAAATATAAAGAATTGGCAATTGCCTTTCTGATATAATAACTGCCAAAATGGGGTAAGACCATAAGAGTGCGTCCTGGAGTTGAGACAAAGTTCTCTCACGTACCGCACGAGTTCCTCGCATTCTTGGAATAATATTAATTAATTCTTAGATGCCATTGTGTTGAATAACTAAAAAAAAATATTAAAAATAATTAATATTGGTAGATCTGGAGCCATAAAATTAAGCATCGGTAGATGGCCGGAGCAAATAATAGTGAAGCAAAGCAGTAGGCCACTGGGTCAGCTCCCCCTCAAATGATTCAACTTCTGGATAATGGAAACAAAAATTTCAGCTTAAATTATTATTTTAATAATCAATTATTTCCTTAAAAAATAAACTAAAAAATAGATACTACAATGCAATTAGTATGAAATTTATATACTACAAAACGAGTAAATAAACTGATGTGAAATTATTTCAACTTAATTAGAAATTGATCTTAAATATGCAACAGTTGCATTAAGCACATGATACTGGAGGAAGAACTTTATCTTCTATAGTTCGAGTAGAAGATACATGTAATCTAGATAAAAAAAAAAAAAAAAACGATAGTATATGAAATAATTAAAATTTTCCAAAGACAGACTGGCATTTAATTATTTTAAAATTTTAATAATAATAATAATCGTGTGAAAAAAACTCACTTTTTAATCTTATTTTTTTACTTTCAACCTTTTTTCTGTTTAGTCTAAGAATCCCCGTCTCTCTATATATCTACCATATATCTTTTCCAAAAAGAAGACAAAGTCCTCTGGGCGTGGGTGTTTCGTTGGAGTCAGAGGCGGTGCCTTAGCGATGATGTCTTCAATTAGATTCCTGTGGATCCTGGTGGTGTCTTTGACAGCATCATGCGCCTTAAGCCAACCGCAGAAGCTATCAGCGTACGATGTTCTCATGGAGTACGGCTTCCCGGTGGGTCTTCTACCCAAAGGAGCCATAGGCTATTCGCTCAACAGAGAAACCGGCGAGTTCGCAGTGTATTTCGAAGGAGCCTGCAGCTTCGACATAGAGTCCTACGCGCTCAAGTACAAGTCCACCATCACGGGAGTGATCTCCAAGGGCAGGCTCTACAATCTTAAAGGTGTGACCGTCAAGATCCTCCTCTTGTGGCTCAACATCGTCGAGGTCACTCTTCAGGGCAACGATATATACTTCTCTGTGGGCATCGCTTCCGCTGATTTCGGAGTTGAGAACTTCCTCGAGAGCCCCCAGTGTGGATGTGGCTTCGATTGCAAAACGCTCCCCCTAAACGGTGACGTTTCCTCAATTTAATTAGCCTTTTTTGTGATTCAATTGGCCAACGGATTATTCGGCTCTCGCTTGCAAAGTGTAGATCTATCTATCTATCTTTTTTTATTTTTATGCTTTTTAATTATCGGGGGGTATTGTTTGTGTTTCCCCTCAAATGATTTTCAGCATAGGGGCTTCCGCCCTTTGTGGTACCATTTGCCTGAGAATCCAAACAAATGTCACTGTAACTGGCAGTACTCTATTATTGTCTTGCCCCTACCCATCATCTCATTGGATATATCGCTATTTTTATTTTTTTTCTTTTTTTATTCAAGAAATATAAGACAATAATTTGCTATTAATATTAAAGAAAGTATATGATAGCATAATATTAAAAATTCATATCTTAAAAAATTTAGATTAGAAGTCATGTTAAATGTTGAGTGCAGTTCTTTGTGTTCATTGTGTAGTTATTTGTTTTGATTGTAAATTCTATCCCATTTTGACATTTTTTAGACCTGGATCAACGTGGTGGATGCATCGTATGACTAATAATGTAGTTCGATTATCAAACACCGGACTAAACTCGACATTAATTAGGTAGATCTTAGTTGAGATTTTTGAGAGAGGATAAGTGATAACACACACAGTCACACACACCGTACCTCACGGCGTAGCCTTTGAATAAGCCAAAACCTAATTGAAACTACTCAACTAATTGGTTATAGTATCAGCACCAATTTTACTCTTTACACGGGTCCTTCCTCTAGAATACACTCCGCTGTTTTGGTTGGAATCTGGGTTCTGGATAACCCAATTTTGTATCAAACAGTCATTTCCACCAGTGTAGGTCACTCCCACACACCACCTGCTTAGACTCACCAAGCCACAGTTTCTTTGCACCAAAAGAGAGCCAAAAAGGAGTTAAATGAACAACAAAACCAGGTGGAATTTATGCTTTTACACTCTACTTTAATTCAAAACTTTCATCTCAATTCACTTTCATTCCACTCAACCAAACACTCTTCAAGAGAAAATTGGTATCATTTTTCAACCAAAACCCATCTCCCCAAAACCAATTCTTGGCAGATAAATGATGTCTGTCCTTCAACAGTACGACTCCCTAGTTGGGTTTCTTCCTAAAGGCGTGGTTGGCTACGAATTAGATAGCTGCACCAGCAAATCCAAAGCAGCTAGATTATACTTGCACGATTGAAAGCACCTACATCATACTTGCTGTAACTTGCACGAGTTAAAGTCCATCATAATGGGTGTTTTCAGAAAGGACAGAATGTCCAGATTGAAAGGGATCGAAGGGATAGTTTTGAATAGTTTTTGTGGCTAAACATTGTGAGTTGGTGACAATCACTCGCGATGAGGATGAGCTCCAATTCTCAGTTGGAATCACTTCTGGGACTTTGCGGTCAGTAGCTTCTATGAGAGTCCCACTCGTGGATGTAGCTTTGACTGTTTGATGGGGTTGGGAGTCATATGAACCAGTCAAGTGATTTTGTGCTATCTTCTTAATCGGCATGTGATGCTTATTCTATAGGATTCTTAGAGTTATGATTTGTTGGATGTGTCGGTACATCTTCAACATCACATAATGTGACATTTAATGTTAATAGTTTACTAGTACAATTTTTTTAGGGTTAGTTGTTAAAAATTTAAGAGAATAAAAGGGAGCATTTTTATTCAATAGGGAAAATGGGTTTATATATATATATAGCTGAGATGCCTAACATATCAACATAGGGTTACAAACAAAATAACCATCACACGACTAATTGTAATTACGTTGAATCTAATACTCCCCTCGAGTTGAAGTAAATATATTTAAGATGCTCAACTTGGACAATAGTTGTGGAAACAGATGATTAGGAATTGTTTTTAGTTGATAGATCTACCAATTGAAACCTTGATTGGACATAAATCAATAATAAATCCAGATGCCACATGTTCATGAATGAAGTGACAATCTATATCGATATGTTTTGAACCGTTATGAAAAGTTGGATATGGTTAAGTTATTATCACAATACAGTGTGGCAAATGAAGTGGGAAGTTCAAAGTCAACCAAAATATACTTCAACCAAAGTAACACAGCAGTGATAACTGCAAGCGCTCGATATTCAACTTTAGTAGATGATATAGATATAGATATAGTGGCATTCCCCCCCCCCCCCCCCCCCCCCAATAAAAATCAAGGAAATGCTAAAGAAAACAAAATAATTAGTTGTGGGCTTGTGGGTATCTAGACAACTAGTCAACTACCCTAATCTGCATTTGCGTATGCTGAGATATTTAGATAGGTATTTGGAAATATCAATCTTGACTATGTGATTCTTTCAAATATCTCAGAAGATTGTGAACAACTTGCAGATAGGTTGTCCTTGGTGAAGCCATATGTTGGCTAAGTTTGTGAACAACACAAGTAATGACGGGCATGGAAATCGTGAGATACATCGGGCGCCCAATCAAAGCATATTCCAATGGTTGGCCATCAAATGCAGCAAGCTTAACTCCTCGATCCATAAAAAGAATGGAGAGTTTGGAAGCCAAAAAATTAGTATCTTCAAAGAGACACAGTATATTTGCTCTATGAAAGATAAATTCCTTTAGAAGATCAAGCAACCTTAAGGCCAAAAAACTATTTCAAATCACCGATTACATTTAATATGAAACAAGTCTGTAACAAATTATAAATTTGAAGCAAAACAACTTTGTCTGGGCTAGCAACAATAGTATCATTGACATATACAAAAACAAATGCTAAAGAATTTACTGCTCCAAGAGTAAAAAGAGAATAGTCGCACCAGGATGGTTTGAATCCATGAGGGATCAAGGAGGAAGAAAATTTGTGAAACCATTGCAATGCAGTATTGCAAGTGTAAGATGTCGTCTATTGATAAAATTTATCATTCTTCCACAAGAACTACTTGTTTGACTTTGCAAAGATCGCAATTTAATTGAAATTAAACTAGAAAGAATTGTTTAACGAAGGATTTGAATTTTAAGATGAATTGAGAAATAAGAATTCAAATTATAAATTAGGACAATTCAATTATGAAAAAAACTTTCAGAATTGGAGGTTTGCACAATGATTTCCTAATTACCTAATTTTTTTGGTGACCTAAAGTAACTTTTATTCCCATTAAGAATGTGGAGATTATCTAATTAAAATAAGTGGTAATTAAGTTCAATTAAACTCATTACGTTCTTTATTAATTTATTAATTTCTCAAAAGGTTAAACCTATTTTTATGATTTAATGCCTAAGTTCTTTTCCTATGGTTCCAAATATTAGGTTCACCTTTCACTTTTTACCTAAGCAAGTAAGCATCCAAGGTTGTGAAAAAATGGTATCCAAATGTTTTGCAAAAAGAAAATCATAAGGTTTTGGAATCTTTCCACAAACTCTAAAAGACCTGTTTATAGTTAGGATACGAAAGAGGTTTGAGTCTGACTAAATTAAACTAGAAAAATCAAAATTAAGGATGTTGTCGCTAGGGCTGTTCAAGAAATCCAATTATATAAAATCAATCCATAACTAACCTAATCCAAGCCACTTTAAATCCATTTTAATGGATTGGTTTAATATCCAAATCTAGTTTTTTGGATTTTAAATCCAATCTAATTAATTTGGATATGGATTGGATATTTGTTTGAACTTTTAAATCCAAAACTCATGTCCACCACAAGCATTTTTTGAATGATATATCATTCTTCCGAAAACAGTACTGTCTGAGGTTGTCAAAAAACAAACTCGGCCGAGATCGCCAAGGTCACTCGAAAAAACCCTAGTCAACGTCGGTTGAAAATAGCCCGTGGCCAAAGTCAGTCGAAAATGGCCTTGGCTGACATCGGCCGACATCGGTTGAAAACTACCCTGGCCGATGTCGACCGAAAACTTCCCTAATCAATGTCACCCAAAAAATATCCTAATTGAGACTGGTCTAAAATTGTCCCGATCGACATCGGCCAAAAATAACCCTAGCCGGTGTCGGCCAAAAACTTCCTGGTCGAAGCTGGTTGAAAATACCGTAGTTGAGATTAACCATAAATAGCCTTGATCGAGGTCGGCCGAAAACTGTCTCGGTCGACATTGGCCAAAAATAACTCTGGTCGACATCGGTCGAAAATAACCCTAGCCGACGTCGACCGAAAACTGTCTCAACCGACATCGGCCAAAAATAACCCTAGCCGACATCGGTAGGAAATAACCATAGCCGATGTCGGCTTAAAACTTCCCCGACCGAGGTTGGCCAAAAATACCCTAGCCGAGATCGGCCATAAATAGCCTTGATCGAAGTTGGCCAAAAACTATCTCGGCCGATGTCAGCCAAAAATAACCCTAGCCGACATCAACCGAAAATAATCCTAGCCGAGGTCAACTGAAAATAGCCCTAACCGAGGTCAGCCGAAAATTGTCTTGGCCGACGTTGGCTGAAAACTTCCCTGGATAAGGTTGGGCAAAAATACCCTAGCAGACATTGGACGTAAATAGCCTTGGTTGAGGTCGTAAAAAATTGTCTCGGTCGAAAATAACCTTAGGTGAGGTCAATCGAAAACAACCCTGATTGAAGTCGGCCAAAAATAGCACTAACCAAGGTCAGACGAAAATCGATTTATGATTTGAAACTAGATTTAGAACCAAATTGGTTTTGAACTATAAACAGGTTTTAAAACCACTTTTACTCGGTTTCAAAAAAATCCAATTCAATTTTTATCCAATTAAATGGATATGAATTTAAATCAAATCCATTTAATTGGATTTGGATTGGATTTTTAATTGGATTTGGATTGGATTTTCAAAAATCCAATCCATGAACACCCCTAGTTGTCGCGTGCCACACCCGTGGTGTACACGACAACCAGGGTGTGGACCATGTTGCCAATTGTTTTCAAGCTCTTCTAAAATACCCATACCCGTGGTGAGTACCATGCACAAGATGTGGACCTTGTTGACTCATTTTTTCTCAAGTTTTCTTCAAGTTTCCAAGCTTGTGGCCTCTCCTTTGATCAACTGAGGCTCCAACAAGCTCTCGAATGTCCTTTTCTTGGTTCCAAACCACTCCAAGTCCTCAAGCTTTAAGTTTCACAGCTAAATCATTCGATGAACAATACTCCCTGAAATAAAAAAGACATAAAAAGTACTCAAATTCTAAGTAAAAAAATTAAGGAAAATAAGAGTAGAATCAATCTTAATTAACATAAAAAATACTTGCAAACCTACATAAAAATTATGCAAATCATGGCATGAAATGCAACACATCACATTATCGCAAGACCTGTCTTAAGCCATAAAGAGACTTGTAAATTTTGTAGACCAAGCCTGGGTCCTCCACATGATAACCAAGTGGTAAATTCATACATACCTCCTCAAACAAATTGTCACTAAGAAAAGCGTTATTAATATCAAGTTCTATATGATATCAATTTTAACAATAGCTAGAAAGTAAGAACCTGATGGTGCTTAATTTGCAACTGGAGAAAAGGTACCCATAAATTTATGTCAACTTGTTACGTAGCCTTTAGCTACTAATCAAGCTTTGTACTTACCAAAGCGTCATTTGAATTGTGTATTAGGCCTTGTAAATCCACTTGTAACTAAGCATGGCAACGGGGCGGGTCGGGGGCGGATTTGACTATCTTCGTCCCCATCCCCACAAAAGGCGGGACGGGTTCGGATTCGGGTTTATAAAAGGCGGGGATGAAAAAATGAAACCCAACCCCTTCCCCATCAGATTTTATCTGGTTTGGAGAAACTTGCGGGGAACCCATCTTACACTTTTTTAAAATTTTATTTGTTGATATACTTTAAATAAATCATAGATTAAGATATTAATTACATCTTTTTTTTTACTGCATATTAATTACATCTTAATTCAAACAATAAATATAAAAATTAATAAAGAATAAATAACATAAATAAGTATTTAAGAATTAAATTATATTTTTAGTTAAATATATATATTTTTAACTTTGTTATTTAATTTGGTTAAAAAAAACTTTATTAATTCCTAAATACAATTCGACCAGTATCTTATAATTCCCATCAAGCTTGCCATCACTCTTGATAAAAAATAGCTCTAACTTTGTTGGCCCATTTCAAATTTGCGTGAATCTGCCTTGCATCTTCCATTATGTTTTTTCCACCTTTGATTCATTCTCCGCCAATTCTGTTACATCCGAGTAGTTATAATGTTATTTATTTCATTATTAAAAAAATATTTTATATTTTAATAATTATAAAGATAAATTATGAAAATAATTACATATTGTATAATTAATAATTATATATAATATATATAATAATAAATTTATATATAAATGTATAATTATATTATTAATAATTATAAATATATACATAACAGGGCGGTTATGGGGGCAGGGCGGGACGAGGAGTGACATACTCGAACTAGAATCCACTTTAATAAGTTGGGGAAAATCCGAACCCAAAACCGACCCCGGTAAAAGCGGATTTTCCCCATCAAAGTCGAGGCGGGGTCGGACGGGAACCCACGTGTTCAATGTTTATTGCCATGCCTACTTGTAACTGCTTTTCAAAAAAAAAAAATCCACTTGTAACCAATTGGTTTCTTGTCAACTAGAAAAACACCACAGACCAAGTTTGATTGGCTTCAAGGGCCTCTAATTTGTCAAGTGTTACGCTACTTTAGATAGAAAAATGTTGGTAATACATTATTTTCAAACATATTTTTATTGAAAATTATAAAATTATATGAATTTTTACTTTTTATTTTCTCTCATTTATAATTTATTATCTCTAATAAATTATATATATTCCTTCTTACTTAGATTATATGATTCTTTAAATATTTATAGTTTATCTTAAAATATATATATCACTTTAGAAAATAAAAAGAACACTAACTAGTTTTTCAATAACCTGAAATACATAAACAAATTTATAATTATGTTTTAATTCTTTTAATAAGAATAATTTTGTTAAAAAATCATTTTATCATAATAATCTTTTTTTTTTTTTAAAAAAACATGTACCTTAAAATTAAAACATAATCAATAATTAAATATCATATGAAAAGAATATCTAATCTAATAGTAATAATAAAGTCTGTGTTAAAAAAAAAGTGTATCAGGGAATGGGATGATTACGGGAATTTGTTTGTAAGTTTATCCACGTTCCTCCCCCCTAAAATTTATGGTGATTCGGTTCACTAGCCTACTACTATAATGTTAAAAAAAGGCTTAAATATGTTTATAGTCCCTTCAATATTGAGTCTATTTTTTTCAGTCTTCCAAATTAAAAGTTATTTTTTTTAGTCCTTCAAAGTTGAGAAATGTATTTTTTAGTCCTTCCTTCAATACACCGTTAATGGAGTCTGTGATGTTTTACAATTTAATATTTAAATACGATTTATGACTGCTAAAAATGTCAGAATATGTCAAAAAATAATGAAAAAAAATACCAACTTGACTTTCTCTCGTTGTGTAATGTTCTTCTGTTAAAAAAGAAAAAACCCAGATCACCAACCCTTTTTCTCTCTCCATCATGGCTCTCTCCAAATTCCAAATCGTCTCCCTCCACCTCTTCTCCGGTGGGAGCCTTGGTGAAGCCTACCCTCTCCGCACCCAAACAACAACCAAACCCCAATCCGCAAGAACAACCTCGATGATAGATTTGGGGATGAAGGCATGATTCGGGAGAACGACCTCGACAACAGATTTAGGGATGAAGGCATCTAGCGAGGAGCACGATGAATTGTGGGTGGGGAACGTGCCACCACGTGCGGCGATGATAGCAACCAAAACACGCACAAGGAATATATCTATTTTTTTTCACTCTCTTCCCTATGTAATGGGGTTTTTGGTTCTACTCATCCTTATATTCACTGTTTGGAATAAGCTTGATGGTGGTTGTTTGAGTCCATTGTGGAAAATTCAATTTGTGAAAAATGGGATTTGGGGCTATACGAGTGCATTCTTTGTGCCTGCTGTAGCACATCTGTTAATAGGTAACGCTTCACTTGTGGCCACAAAATTTAACAAAGGATTATATTTAGTGTTTAAAATCAATTTAGTTTGGTTATTGTTATGATTGGGATACGTTGTTGTGTTGGGTTCTGTGTGTTTTTGTTAATTGGATTAGGATTTGAAATTTTATTTTTGGAGGGGGGGTGGGTTTTCTAAAGAACATAATGCCAAAGGTTTGAACTTTTCTAACTTGTTACCAAGACAAAAACACTTTTTTATGTGTGGTTAGACTAATGCTGGTTAAGAGTTCTTGAATTCCTTCTCTCAATTTTCACATTCCAAAATTGAGTTTAATTGACACTTTGAAGTATGTAGATTTCTTGGGTGTGTTTTGTGATATGGTGACAATGATGAAAGTTTTTTTTTTTTTTTTTGAATCCTTGGCTGTTGTTCCTTCATTTTACTGATTTGGGACATAATGGGTTTAGAAACAATCACGTTTTTTTTTATTTTTTATTTTTTACATTTTCTGGTGATTTTTAGCAGCCATAAATCGTATTTAAATATTGAATTAGAAAATAGAATTTTGGCAGTAAAAAACTGTCACAAATCGTAACACCGCTTGCCATGTCATGGGCTCAGTTAACGACGTCATGACAGAAGGACTAAAAAAAACATTTCTTGATTTTGGAGAATTAAACAAAACAATTTTTAATTTGAAGGACTAAAATAAATATACTCATATATTTGAGGGAGTAAAAACGTATTTAAACGTTAAAAAAATGAATGATTCGAGAAGGAGCAAACAAGGCGGATCTATTATCAATGTCATCATCTCCATCCATCCAATATAAAAAACCACGTGGACTATCAAACGGTCCTCCCTGATCATCACGAAACGCCGACGTTTAGTCCCTTCCATGATCCCAGGACATACAAAACTATCAAGCCAGAGAGAGTCCCCAAACCCCAACCATTAACCAGATTTCAATTCAATAGAGGGAGCATGTCCATCACCGCCTTCCTCCTTCTCCTCCTCCTCCTCTCGCCGGCGATCACCGCCACCAGCGCCCCGACGGCGTACGAGATGCTGGAGACCTTCCACTTTCCGGCGGGCATTCTCCCGAAAGGGGTGACCGGCTACAAGCTGGACCCGTCGAGCGGCAAATTCCGCGCCGATCTGAACGGTTCGTGCAGTTTCTCCCTCGAAGGTTCGTACCAGTTGAGTTACCAGAAAACCATCACCGGCTACGTATCCGACGGCAGGCTCACCGAACTCCGCGGGATTAGCGTGAAGGTGCTCTTCTTCTGGCTCAACATTCTCGACGTCGTTCGCGTCGGCGATGACCTCGATTTCTCTGTCGGCGTCGCCTCCGCTTCCTTTCCCCTCGATAACTTCTTCGTCTCCCCGCAGTGCGGTTGCGGCTTGGATTGCGATGATTTTCGAATTAGGAAACTCAAATTGGGAAACGGAAAGGGAAACCCCTCCCTTTCATCTGTGTAGAAATTCAATTCTCTTTTAATTATAATTATTTGTGGACGCTTGTATTGTATGATATCTCTTGATAAATGTTGATTTTATTATTTTAAGTATATATTATTATTATAATACTCCTGAAAACGGCACAATTGATTTTCGATTTTCGTGATGATGATAATCATTAGTAATGTTTATGCTCTAGTGCATGATGACAGGGTGATTGTAGAGGTAATAGTGTTTAGTTTACCGTTTGATTCAATTTGTTGCACAAGATGGTTTGAGGTTTGCCAGCAATCATAGTAAGGGCCAGTGTGATTGATGATTGATGAATACTAGCTGGATAGAGTGCCAATATTCTCTCTTGCCTTTTGGTTATCTGGAAAGTCATTTGGGTTTCTGCTTTACTGTTTGTGGGTAATATGTCTTGTCATGAGTAGTTGGAAAATTGATGTTATTATCACTCAGTATTATTGAACGTGGGATTGGCACTTTGTGACCATGAAGCCATAGTCGAATGTCCTCATTGGATTTTCGGCTCCCCTTTTGTTTTAGGCATTGGCTTTCACATTATTTATTATCCACGCATTGCGTGTGCGTCTTATATGCACTGATAATGAATGAAGAAACTCTGAGTGGGATTATACAAGGACGTGCAGTATCGTAGTAAATATCAGTATATAAGCATCTCACAGTAATTCTGTTCTATATCTTTATATTTCCCAACAACAATGCCAGTGCAAAATCAGGACACAAGCACCACAGATGTTCAAAATGTTCCAAGAAAGGTGAAGTTGATATTCGATCTCCACATCCCAAATTCCCCGGGTAGAAATGTAGATTTACCTAGAGAACTCTCTGTGGTCTAGGCAGAGAATGCACCAGAATCAAGGGGAACATAAACTCAGCCTGAGTTCGAGCTCATAACTGCTACCCCGAAAATAATTCCTTGACGATCATATCCCTATACCTTCAGCATTGATTAAGGGATCTCCCATCATGATAATTGCTAATGGTGAGACTAAAAACTAGGAACATCATAACTGATATTAATAACATCTGCCAAATGTAAGCAGACAAGTTTTAATTTTGAGCTCAATACTTGATGATTTGAAGCTCGCCTTAAGCCTGGGTCTAGAACATAATAATTATGTTAGCACCTGTATAACTCAAGCGGGGTTCTGAGCTTGTATCACTATTCAGAAGTAACAAACTATGTGTACAAGTAAAATGAAATCTTTCTCTAGTGTGATGGATTTGATAATTTGTATGAAGTTAAAGGGTAAAATCTCATTGTTCTAAAAAAACCGTAAAAATGAAATCTATGAACGGAGAAATATGTGGTTATTGGAAGTTAATTATATTGGTAAGATCAGGCTGTGTAGACACAAGATTTTGGGTTCTGTTCTTACTGATAAACTTTTTATACGTCCTATCTACCTTCTAAATTTTTAAATCACCGAAAAAATAATTGTGCAGCATAAATTTGTCCACAAAGGTGAAATATTTATGATAGAAAACACATCTTGACGACTGAGGAGTTCTAAAGCTAGATAAAGATTCAAAAAATTTATATCAAGCTTTATTACATGCGATCTAGCTCAATTATGTCTATTTTTATTGTGTCCTTTATCGACTTCATAACTCTTCCTTCTTTTGTAAAAGGATGGTGCATGCAGCGTTGCTCTCACAAGTATAAGAAGAGTGGTGCTTATCACACTCTACTTATGTGTTAAAAGGCTCTAAAACCTCAATATTAATCTTGCGGGCTTTGTTAGTCCTCCTAGACAAACCATGATGTTATGGTCTCTTTGGTCCTAAGTCGTGGTCTTGATCGTTTCAGTCATTCCTAAGGAATTAACCTTTACTTTGTATATCTAGGTCGACTTACTTAATCAAACAGTGTAAAACTCTTCAAGTATTGAGTCTAAAAGGTGCAGGTGTTTCGTTGTGGTTAGCTTACTTGGTAAAACAGTTCACAACCTCTCAAGTGATAATAAGTCTAGAAGGTGTGGTCTCTTATTGTGGTCGACCTACTTGTCCAAACATTCCTTAACCCCTCAAGTTTTGAGCCAAAAAGGTATGGACGCTTATTGTGGTCAACTTGCTTGATCGGACAATCTAAAACTTTTGAAGTGTTAAGCTTGAAAGGCATGAGGCTTGTTGTGATCAGCTTATCTAGTCCAACAGTTTGAAGTTTCAGCTAATAGAAAAAAAATATTAACAAAAAAAAAAAGCAAATTGAACTTTTTAAGGCATAGAATTGTAGGGGGTGTATTCAATTAAGATTTGGAAGGATTTTAAAAGACTTTTTTTTTTTTATAAAAAAAGTCTTGTGGTATTCAATCAGGGTTTTTAAAGAAGATAAAAAAGTCTTATGATATTCAATCAAGACTTTCAAGATTTATTTTTCATAACAACAAAATTCGATGGTATTCAATCAAGATTTTTTACAACTTAAAATAGTTATTTGGTATTCAAAATCCTATAGATTTCGATGGATTGTTTTGTGTTGAGTCATAAGACAAATCAAGATCCTCAATTATTTTGATTTTATGCAAAACAAATATTAAGTAAAAAGACTGCGTCTTATAAATGCCTACAGACGAAAACCTTGTATCTGCGTTTGTAAGATACAGATGATACGCAGACAGACGCTTAAGTCTGAAGAAGCATTTAAAGACATAGTAAATGCACTATGGTTGTTGTAATATGTTTTGCAGGGAATATTCATATAACATCCTCCTAGGATCTGTTGAGTGCATAAAAGGGAATAGAAAAAAGAGTCAAAGTTTCAGAAGTTTTCCTCGCCTAAAAAAATGCTTTACAGCTAGCAATAAGTACTTGTCTGAGCAAGCGATGTGACCATGCAACAGAAGAATATGGAGTATATCTCAAGAAAGATAAGCATAATGCTTTATCAACTCAGAATGATTAGTTGGTGACAAGCATTTAATGCTCGCATTAAATGCCCCTCAACCACCCCTTCAAACGATGGTCAGATGCAAGAAAGAATACCGTTTAGAGACAACAGTTACTTCCTCAGCAAGTCTATATATAGAAGAAGATTTAAAGTGCTGAAAAGAAGAACACATGAACTGAATTCAAAATTCAAGCATTCGTTCAAGCCTTCATTCTTTCTCTTGTAAAAATTCTCTTTGTAAAGGCTCTCAAAAACTTAGTTCTTAATCTTATATATCTATCTGTAAGACGATAGCCAAAAGTCTGTGCGCCCTTTCTCAAAAACAAATCTTGTGATTTGTTTTAGAGCCAGAAGTGACTTGGTAGAAAAGAATACTTGGGTTTTTAGCTTGGAGAGGCTAAGTGTGAAAAACTACTTGGGTGAGCCAGAAGTGGCAGTGAACAATACTTGTAACTTGTGAAAGTTATTGGAACTTGGTGGTTTGCCAAAAACTAGAGGTAGTCTCGGGGTGAGACGAACCAGTATAATTTACTGTGATGTCTTTCTTGATCCTATACCTTTTATAACTGCTTGAACTGACTTTGTCTTGTGATTTAAACTTTTTTTTTTAAAAAAAGGCTTTCATTTGTGAAGTTATCGTCTGTTAAACGTTCTCTTAAAAAAACTATATCTTTTGATCTACAGATGTTACATTCTGTTTATAAAAAGTTTGCGAAATTTTTTATAAATCACAATTCAACCCCCCTTCTTGTGACTTTTGCCTTTATATTTTGTAAATTGGATTTTGATGGATTTTGTGTGACTTTTTAGTTATATGTATAAATATCACACACACATCAAACAATCCTGCCCAAACCCTTGGGATTTTTCTACTCTTCCATTCTAGACTTTTTCTTTTTTCCATCATCACGCATACTTTTCTCTTTGATGGTGGTAATATTGCTAGAGTAATTGGTCATCTCTTTCTTCTAATCCTACACACGATATTCATATGATCCTAATAATGATGCATTCATACCGTCAAATCACTACAAACCACCCTACCAGCCTACATCATCTAACCAAGTCCACCATCCCATTCCCTTGGGTTCGGAGGTTTCCGCTAAAAAATTAAGCTGTCATAAAAGGAATAGATTTGAGCATGAATGGAGTTCTACCTCATCATGACCAACAATCAAGTCAAAGTATTAGAAGACCTTTCTACCGACATTGAGACTATTGCTTTCAATTTTAAAAAAAGAGAAAGAAATGGAGGAATATTAAAAAAATTGTATTTATTTTATTTTTTTATCCCAATCTTATCATTTATTTGTTATCTTTTTCATCGACTCTGGTAATTTTGAATGTTTTCTAAAAATTCATAGAATCCTTTAAAATCTTGTAAATCCATAGAGTCCTTTCAAATCCAATGAATTCATATTTTATAAATCCATTAAAATCTAAACTACAAAATCTTAATCATAAAAGTCTTTTAAAAAAATATTAAAAGTCATTATATTCCTACAAAATCTTTTAAAATCCTCAAGATTTTTTTATGCAAGAAAAGTATTTTAAAATCCTAATTGAATACACCCCATAGTTTTTTTTTCCTTTCAGTTGCACACATATTTGAAGTTCGGTAAGTAGATTTTACGGGGCTTTATTTTGAGTTTTAAAAGTTTACTTGATATTTCGGGCCTACGGGTGCTACATGTAACATGATCTAGAAACACACATGCTGCATGTAGAGAATTGCTATTCTTACCCCACAATTTTCTATTCTCACCACCCACATGGGTATTTTTTTTATTGATTTTCCAAAATACTCTTGTACAACGGAATCACGATTCCGTTGTACAAGTGTGCAATGGAATCGTGATTTCTTTGTACAAGGATACAACGGAATCACGATTCCGTTGAAAAGTATACAACGGAATCACAATTCCGTTGTACAAGGGGGTGGTACAAATTTGTACAACGGAATGGTTTCGTTGTACAAATTTGTTTCACCCCCTTGTACAATGGAATCGTGATTCTGTTGTATACTTTTTAACAGAATTGTGATTCGGTTGTATCCTTGTACAACGGAATCACGATTCCGTTTTACACTTGCACAACGGAACTATGATTCCGTTGTACAAGGGTACTACGTTGTACAGTGGAATCATGATTTCGTTGCACATTTTTTTTAATTTATTCTAATTTTTTCTAAGTTTTTTATTTGTATTTTTATATTGAGTAATGTTTTTTGAAACGTATAAATTTAGGTTTTAAATAAAGACTTGGCCAAAATAAATATACCAATCAAATGCACATTGGTTGATGTATCTTATAGGATTCATATAGACCGTTGGTTTTAAATAGTTGGCAAAAACAATACTTGGTAAAAAACAAACATATCAATTTAACATACTTGGCAAAAATCCTATATTTTGTTGATGCTATGATGTTGCACATTGTTGTTGTTGTTGTTGTTATTGTTGTTTGTTCTATGATTTTAATAGAGAAATTGTTCCTTCTTTCATTATATTACTAGGCGTGCGCGTGTTGTTTATAGAGTTTACAAAGAAAGATGTAATAAATTGAAAATATCAACATCATTTATATAATAAAATGTATATACAAAATAAAAGTTTAGATACAAATATAAAAAACACATCATAAATCAAAACCTCTACGGCCACCACCTCTGCAGCCACCGCCGTCGGTCCTCCTCCTTTGTCTGCGTCCTTGGCTGTTGCACCCAGCACCTAAGCCACCCTGTGCTATGCGCAATAGCCGCTGCACCAACTCATGGTCATGCGTGCCCTCAAGAATGGCTCTGGTATGCAATAACCTCTCTACAATCGCGGACATCATCCAATACCGATCCTACATAAACGAAAATTAAAATTAATAATTTCAAATCGAAAAAAATGTAAACAATTATGGAAAAAGTGTTTGCATTACATTACCTCGCACGAGTAACCTACACCATCTACAAACTCTGGCAAAGGGTCACCAGGCTGAGGCTGAGGCTAAGGCTAAGGAATGGGGTCAGACATACGTACTGGGCTCTGTGCTGCCTCTCCTTCCTCTGGTGGAATCACATATGGATGTGAATGCTCATAATACCAAGCCAAGTAGTCGGAGGTGCAGGCCCATGAAGCATCCTCTGGCACATGTTCGCCCAACTGCACTGTATGCTGCTCCCACGAGGCCCACGTCTGAATGGATGTCTCAAATGGAGGACGAGGAGGTGGTGGTGGAGGGATCCCTTGTATGTAGCCGAACTGCCTCAAAACCCTCTCTGGTAGATAGGGTCGCATGTCTGTGCCACACCTTATGTGGCCAAAATAATATGTATGCTCCAAGAAGAGTCTCTCAGCCACAGCCCTGTATCCATCATCATATGGGGACCAGACGACGTCCTCCATCTGCAACATATCCAGCAACCGCTTGGTCCCCCAAGCCTTGCCGGTACCCATGTTCGTCTTCCATCTGGTAGCAAAGGGAAGCGTGGGGTCATAAGCGACAGGCTCCCATCCGCTAACTGATGGCAGATGTGTAAACGCCTATGCCTGTAAAATAAAGAAAACAAATTATGTTAACATTTGTATTAAAAATTACACAAAGAAATATGTAAACAACAAATAAATAATTTCTTACCATTAGTAATGTTATACAACATCCACACTACTTGCTCTCCCGCAAGCTCTCATAGGAGAGATGGTCATAAAGATACGCCAATGCGGATACTCCCCAAGCGTACTGGGAGCAGGTGGACAGATCGTTGAGGTAGCAGAGGTAGAAAATTTTCACATGTGTGGAGCTCTTGTCGGCGAAGATGGTACAGCCGAGCAAGTGCAACAAGTACGCCCATGCGGCCCACACATATGAACCAGACTGCACATACCTCTTATATAGCTCCCTCATCCATGTGAGACGTACCCTAGCTCCTGCCGTCATAGCAGCATTAGCCTCCTTGTCAGACAGCAGGCCTAGCATGGTCCTTAGTAACATCCTAATGTCAGCCTTCAAAAATGCGGTCATTGGGCCGACAATCTGCAAGCCTGTAATAGGCAATTGTAGCAGACATGACACATCATCCAGAGTGATGGTCATCTCTCCAACGGGCAGGTGGAAGGTGCATGTCTCCTGATGCCACCTCTCAATAAAGGCATTAAAGAAGCCTTTATTCGCGATATATCACGCATGATAAAGGCTCGTCAAGCCAGACTGATCCACGTATGCCCGAACCTGTGGCTGGGTAGGGTAGGGAATTAACTTCCCAGTGTGGCTGACCACCTCCAGCTCCTCCTGAGGCTGATCAATCCAAATATGTCCAGCGACGTGGTCCTTGCAGGACCCCAGCAGTGTATCAACTGCAGGACCACCAGGAAATGGCAGTCCAACGATCCGATCAGCAAACGGGATCACTGCGGCTGCTGGCTGTGGTACCTCCGCCACCTCTGCATCAGGTTGTAGCATGTCTGCCTCAACATCTACATGCTCTGCAGCTTCTGGCTCGTCGTGCTGTACTTCTCCAACAACACGAGTATCCGCTGCCCGACGACGGCGAGCAGATATTGTCACACATCGCTGGTATGCCCTGGATGGCTGGGCAGGCTGACTAGCATCTGCAACAACATCTTCCTCCAAAGTGGAGGGATCCTATCGGCGATCGTACGAAACATATTTCGTCTGAGCCATAATAAATCTGCAAAAAATTAACTAAAATACTTAGAACTCGATAAATAAAAAATAAAGTCAAATACTATATAACTAAATAAACAAACTTACACCGTAAATATAACACATTTAAAATTTTAAAATTTATATTTTAATATTTTTTTAATTAAATTTTTTTATTCAATTAAATAATTATTTTAATTTAAAAATTAAATATTAAAAATAATACTGTAAATATATAATACAAATATAATTAAAAAAATTTGTTTTAAAAAAAATTTACTTGACAAATTCAAAATTCAAAATTAAAAAAAAAAATTCAAACAGCACAACGGAATCGTGATTCCCTTGTGTTGTTTGAAAAATAAAATAACGGAATCACGATTCCGTTGTGTTATTTTTCAAACGACACAACTGAATCTTGATTCCGTTGTACCGTTTGAAAAAAGCACAACGGAATCACGATTCCGTTGTGTTGTTTTTTGGTTGTGTTGTTTGAAAAATAACACAACGAAATCGTGATTCCGTTGTGCTATTTTTTCAAACAGTACAACGGAATCGTGATTCTGTTGTACTACGCTAAATTGTAAAAAAATAAGCAACTGGGGACGAACCTATTGCTAGGAGAATGGGGAGAGAGGTGAGGGAGAGATGTGAGGACAATGGGGACACATGTGACCGGTGAGGGAGAGCGTTGTGAGGGAGAGACAATGAGAGGGAGAGAATGGGGAAGGGGGTGAGAAGAAGGGGTGGGTATGGGGTGGGGAAGGTGAGGGGGAGGGGGGAAGAGGGAGAGGTGGGGTGGGAGAATGCTGAGGGATAAGGGGGTCTTTTCAAATTTTTAAGGGTGAGAATAGCAAATTCAGGAGTGAGAATAGCAATTCCCTTGCATGTATGTTCTCAACTTGGGCTTTGTTGCTTTTACATATTGCTCATATCCAGTACAATAGCGTGAAATTTAATTGTATAATCGAGTCATAAGAAATCCAATTGAATAATTGAGTACTTAAAATTTAAGTTTGATTTGTAAAATAGTTCAAATTTTAAACTTAATAATGTATTTATTTAACCGAACTAAATTTAAATGAGTTTAATGTGTATAAAAAAATATAAAGATTGAAATTAATTTATTTAATTCATTTGTAATTTAATTGTTTTATTTTTACTTATCAAAATTATTGTCATTTTATGAGATGTTTTCAATTTTATTGATTTAATATTTATTGGATATTTTCGTGATAAACTTATAACTTATAATTTTTATATTTTTATCCTCAATACTTTAAATATTAGAATTTTACTTTATTTATTATGCTATGAGTGTGTTTAGAAAAACAAACTGAAAGCTAAAAAATAATATGCTAGTTAATTTATTGAAAGTCTTTGATAAAACTATCGAACTAGCCTATAAACGTAAACATTTTTTTATATGATTTTTAAAATAATTATTATAAAAAATAATAATAAACTTACCATACATAACTATTCATTATTAAATGACAGTATAAAAATCTTTTGTATTGTAAAGTACATATATTATTTATTTAAAAAAAAAGGAAACAATACCTTAATATTTCTTTTCTTTTCTCACATTCTCTCTCTTCACACATTCTCGTAGAATATCACTTTTAAATTAAAAAGATTAAAAAATACTAATAATTTCACTTAATTTAAATTTTTTTATTTTAAACTTTGAAATAATTTTTAAATTTCAAAAAAATTGCTCCACACACATCCTATGTAACAATATCATCTTTACTGTATGGCTACAACGATGGAGTTAAAAAAATCCACAAGCATGAAGATGATTTGACAAAATAAGTTTCATATCTTCTTGCAATAGTTTAAAAATTTAAACCCACTATAAAAATATGATGGCCAGAACCAGAAAGAATCTATCACTTGAGGGGAAAATCAGAAAATGATTCTACATACGAACAGAGGGACACACAAATCATGTATAAACTTGTGGCTGCCTTAATCTCAGCCAAGAATTTGCCTACCAGAATAAATGAGTTGAAAACAATCTTGAAACAATAAATGCAGTTTTATCCTATTATGTATTATCACATCACACTCTATCATAGTCAAGTTTCTTATCCGGTCAACTTTATATATATATATATATATATATATATAGACTAATTTTATCCTATTTAATTAAATTATATTCAAAATGTATTTCATTTAATTCATATTTTATTTCTAATGACACATTTAATTTCTATGATATCAACCACATGTCTTTTAAAATAGAGAAAAAGCATTTTCTTTAAGACAAGTTTTCATAAAATTAAATATATTTATTTTTTTATAAAGTAATTACTAAAAAGACTTTGTAAAAAGGTACAGTATATAATATTATCCGTTCAATAATCAACAGCGAAAATATAAAATATTGCATCCAACCAACACTCAATTATCAGCACCGTCATCTATAATGAGAAAACAATAAAATAAGGTGCGATGTTGCCTGTGTCTGGTACAGCTCGATTCATTCTGCAGCAATGATGATTCGCTTGTGTTTATAAAACTAACAAAATGATTGGAGGGTAAGCGAAGTTGGTACTACAACCATAGC
Source organism: Pueraria montana var. lobata (assembly GCA_026413185.1). Lineage (NCBI taxonomy): Eukaryota > Viridiplantae > Streptophyta > Magnoliopsida > Fabales > Fabaceae > Pueraria > Pueraria montana. Next base: position 66,547,390 of record CM048647.1, on the reverse strand, counting down.
CACGGCCATTATAGGGGCCAATTATGTTTGCAGAAAGTGGAGCACCGCCCCTCTATCATTCCGTGTTAAGTATAGGAATGTTGCCATACTTTATTCAATGGATTTGGAGTACTATAACACATTCAATTTTCACCATAAAAAAAGAAAAATTATGGAACTTGGATTCTTTTTTTTTTTTTAATCCTATAAATCGAATTCAGGTATCAAAAATTTTATAACAATTCATGCACATTATTTAACCAATTGAACCAGATATTTTTAATATGAAACTTGGGCTTAAAGCATGGAAGGAAGAGAAGAAAATAAAATTCCAGAAAAAGAAGGTCCGACAATATCATTCATTGTAATTAATAAACAAAGAAACGTTGATAACACATTTCTTAATGTATGTTTTTTATTAATTTTTTTTTTAAAAGTCAGCTTTTATTTTAGGAAAAATGATTTATTTACAAGCGATTAAATTGACTTTTTAAGAAATACACCAATGATAAAAAAAAAATTGTTAAAAATAAATTAAAAAATGGTACTACCTTTGCTCATAATTAAGAATCATAGTCAAGATAGTAATATGCACTTCAAGTAAGCTTGATTTAGCTTCCTAATGTAGTTTAAAAACTAATTTATTCATATGTTTGCGTATCTATATATTTATAAATATTCTAGATTGGCCTTTTCAGGAAACCAATTATACATATGATTCTCAAGACAGCAAAGTCACTAATCTAATTTGAGCCGATTTGACAACCGGTTCATTTAGCCAGAGAAAATTAAAGCCATAAAAGTCCTTAAAACCTAGGTTATCTTGTCTTGAACTGAGGTTGATATACTCTATTTTCACCTTTAATTTGCTTACCTAGCAATCTCAACGTGAATACATATTACGAGGACAGTCTAATCCATTAAAAAAGAAAATCCTCCTAATGAGATTTCTAAACACTATTTATCACATTTCCTTGTGTTTTGTCTATAATTACTCTGAGAAGACTACAAAATTAACATTGACAGTTAATCCTAGCAGTAGAAGTAGACATCTTAATTAGGGTCCGTACATCTCATGCCAAGATATGATTGTTGATTTGTATGAATCCACTCAAGTTGGTAACCATTATAAGTCACAGGGACTCTCCTCTTATGTAGGTGTTTTCTTCTACCCACATATGCTATTACTATATCAAAATCCCATTTAACTTGAATATTAGAATTCTTATAGGTGTCAACATCTATTCCATTGTGCTCAGCCAATATCAAAATATTAGGTTACGTATAAGTCCACTCAATCTGAATTATCCACCTCAAAATAGTATCTTCTTCTTTTGGCATATGAAGCATTTTAAAAATCAACTTTCTTTTCCTTGACAAATCAAATTAAGAATTCTGAATCAATTTTTTACCTAATAATTGTTAATCACTCTCAATGTCAACGACTAAGTTTCAAACTCCATAAATCCAATTGTTCTTACCAAATTTTGGTAAATCTTCCGGTGTGGTGGCTCCGCTGGGATCTCCTCCGTGATTGATGGGGGGTGTACCTGCAAAGACACTCCAACGCTCAAGTTAGAGGCGCAGAGGTAGGGGACAGGTATCACAATTGGGATTAGAGTTTCGTACCTTGATAGGGGTGAATTGCTTTGTATTTATAGAAGGTAAATAGATAGATTTGATAGGGTTATTTTCCTATCAAATCTTATCAAATCTCATTAATTGTGATAGAGATAGGTTTATCTTCTATCATTATCTTTTATCTTAATCTTTGCATTTCTTATCTTTTAGTAAGATATACTTTCCGTTATAACTGCTTTGGTCTGAGTCTATCTTCGTTTACTCGGCCGGTCCCTTGACTCGGTGCTGAGCCGAGTCCGAGTAGTACACCAATGTATGCCAACCACATGTTACGCGTGTCTACAAACTATTGCTCTTTATTTCAAAATAATTTACAAGTTTTGAAAAGTAATTAATTATTTTTCAAAAATTAATTATATTTGATTAAATTATTTTACTTTATCAATGCTCTTCTATTTGTTTAGTGAAAACACTAAAAAATAAATAATATCATCTTAATTTTTTAAAGTAATAAATAACTTAAAACATTTCTTTTATAAAATTACAAATATTTCGAATAAGATAAACTCAATGCATTTAAAATGTTTCAATTTTCATTTTCTAAAAAATTACGTATCGCCCGTGGCAGTGGGTGAAAAGTGGGTGAAAAAGGCAAAAGTTGAGGGACTTGTGGTCCTAGGGATTCTGCATTAAATGAACACGAGTCTCATGCACGGATCAGTAACTTTAAGATGAAATCATGAAAACACGTTCGTGACCACAACACAAGCTCGTGGAGGAAAGTTGATCGATCGGATTCATTTACGAAAGTAGCACACTTATGTGGACGAAATGAAAATGGACAAGGAATAGCATACTTATGTGGACGAAATAAAAATGAACAAGGAGGGTTCATAGAGCGTGTACATTAGGAAACTTGAATAGAAAGTTCCAAATTACTCATATTATTCAGCGAAAGAGAATTCAACTAAAGCATAGTAGTATTTTTTTTTTTTTTTTGAAGAAGAAAGCATAGTAGTATTGAATTTCCAACGGGAGATCCAATCACACTAATAAACATTAATTTGGTCATGCTAGTCTTAATTAGAAATACAAGAAAGAACAACTGTAGATGACCCATGCTGAATAATCCCCGAAGGTTCTGTGAACTTCGAGAGAGACATATAACATACTATTCAAGTAACCAAAAAAAGGTTATTGAAATTAGTGGTTGAATTTTTTGCCCGAAACCGTGGCTCTCAGCTCAGCAACATCAATCTCTTTGATGTTCTCCGGTTTGTAGTAACCAGTGACAGGGTCTGGGACCCACGAAACCTTTTCGGCACCTCCCACCTTGTCTTCCCCTGACTTGGGGCTTATCTTGCCGCTGATGGAGGCAGCTCCTCCTCTTGTTGCGCTTTGTGTCGCCGCCGCGTACCCACGCCTGTTCCCCACACAAAACCAAATCAGCATATCAATTATTATTAATCCATCACTTCATTATTCAATTTAATAACCCGTTTGAACAAGAATCCCCCTTTTCATAAAGAGAACAATAAATTATAACCACCGCACCTAATTTTAAGCCAGCTATTTTGGCTTTTGAAATAGAGTTCAACAAGTTAATTTCAAAAAAGAAAGAGAAACATTAGTTGTAAGCTATTTTATAAAAAGAAGAGAAGAATAAAGAGAATAACGTGTGATAGAATAAATGGTATGATAAACAAATAATATAATAAAAAATAACGTATAAATATTAAATAACAAATAATATAATTAAAGTGGGAAACAGACAACTTCTTTCCTTCTTTTCTTGGCAAGTACATTTAATTTGAAGAGACAGCCTAACATATGACAAGAAATTAAGTTTTTTTTTCTTATGAAAAAGGTAATGGAACAAGAAAACACTCTAGTATTATGGTACAAAACGCTAATAACATGTTGGAGCGGTAAGTAAGTAATTAAGCTCACCGTAACCAATCAGATTTTTGACAAAAATTAATTATCAATAAAATTGATTGATAATTCATACTAATATTATGGTCATCTAAAAAAAAAACTCACTTTGTAAAATTTATGTACGAGTTCAAACTGCAAACAGTTTGATAATAATTCAGATGAGAAACGATTGTAGTACCTGGTGAGAGTGTTGGAGAATCCGTCGGCGACTAGAGCAGAGAGAAGCTTGACGTTAGTGAAAGAGCGAGCCATTTGTGGAAGGGTGTTCAACTGCGGAAAGCTTGTTCCTTAGAAGTGATTGAACAAGAGAAAATGAACAAGCTCTCCACAGAAGACTAGAGAAACCTCTGTGGTCTCGAACGTTCCTAAAGGCAAGTATATTGTTTAATGTGTGGCAGAGACAAGTGGTCTGGTCGGGTATATATAGGCGAAGGAGAAGGGGCGCGTGGAGAAAGAGAAAATTCCTTGCATCCCAGAAAATTCCTCTCTTTCACACCACATCTATTCGTTGATACGTAGAGCCATTTATTACTACCTGCTTTTTTTTTTATCAATTGCCAATTTCTTTTTTAAAAAAAATCGACAATCATATACAGTTATTCACGATACATGTACTTGTCCAATATTTAATAAAAAATAAAATAATTTGGTTGTCTCCTCAAACAACAGGCGTTTAGATACATTTAGATATATGAAAATGAAAGGGAGAAAAAAAAATGAACAACTGTGAACTGTACAAAGTACAAACAGATAAGATACGCATCAGAATTTTACCGTTACCTCGATACAAACAGGTAGAAATATCAAAACTATTTAACCTCATCAGAATATTACAATCACTTGTAACCAAAAAAAATAATAATAATATTACATTCACTAAATAATAATAATAATAATAATATTTTAAATATTACGAATATTTAAAATATTATTTTTTAATAATTTTATATAGTAATTAAAATTTTGAAAACTATATGAGGATTTTAATTAATTTATTTATTAGTATATTTATGTTGTATTGACACTTGAACTGTCAACTTTATTATATGTATAATTTATAAATAATAAATATTATCAATAACATAAAAGCATTAAGTAATATTATATTTTTACAATTTTTATACTGCATAAAAAATATTTTAAAATCTTAAAAATATAAAACTAAATAATATTTTATAATTAATAAATAAATAAAAAGATTATAAAAGAATTCAAAATTATTTATAAACATTTTATGGAACCGTGGAACGATTATTGCCACGAATTAATAATTATGCGAGGAAAAGTCGGCGTTCGGCAGGTGTAAAAATACTTCATGGATTCAGTGTTCTCCAGAAGACCAGAACGACCGTTGTTTCGCAGGAGAGTGTGACATCAGACCATCCACGTGGCAATGTTATTTGAAAGAGATTGTGGGGGCATGTTTTGTCAAAAGAATCTTGATGTTGTGTTTGTTACAACATATAAACAAAGGAAAAAGTTTAAAATTAAAAAATAAATAAAAACAAAGAAAAAATTAAAATCTTGTTTTCAAAGATTTTTTTTTCTTTTTATTTTAACTAAATAAAAAATATATATTATTCATATATTTTTTTTCTCCATTTTCTTTCTTCTATTCCATACATACCATGAAAGACCCACCTTGACACGTACATCACGAGGCTTGGACCTGAAGGAGTCAAATGGTGGTGGATGAACATGGGCTTGTTTTGAGTCTTCTTCCATTTGAACTTTACAACTTTGCCAACTTGGTCGCTACTGGCATCCTACATGAGTTAACATAGACGCAACTAATGGTCGTTGATGGGAACCTTCCAATGCCAGTTGACAAGTTCTTAGATGGTGGGTTACTTGGCTTTGGATACCTTCATTCTCAGTTTCCTAATCAATCGCAAACGTGCTTACAAGTATTGGATTTCCCTTAATGAGACCTTGTGTATACTGATGTGAGCATATATATACCCATCAAGTCCTACAATTTTTTTTTTCCACAAAAACATCTAATACATCTTAAAATAATTATTATTTTGAAAAACAATTGCCTTTTTAAAATCCAACTATAGTATTGAGGTAGAGCAAATCTTACATACACATAGGCCCAAATAGTAACCTTTGCACAAGAATAATTAGAAAAAAGAGATGTTAACGACACTATCTGATATTCTATTTTAACACTCTATTGAAATAATTTAATAGGAAAAATATACTCAAATTATATGAAAAAGATATTTAAGAAAAAAAAATCCGATTGTAATTCGAATCTTACCAGGATATTACTTCCTCACTTTGGTTATCTAAGAAGGGATATAATTTTCTTACTCTCCTTATTTATTTGGGATATTATTTTCCTTATTTTATGGCGACACAATATTACATAAGTGACATCTCTAAAGCAGTAAAAAAAAAAATTGACATCTCTAAATATATAATCATGCATATCTAAACAACAACAAAAAAGTCATGTAGATCTAACCTCAAATATTTTTCATTGAATATTTATTTACGCAATGGAAGAATGTCTTGCAAGTACACTTCCCTCGTCCACTGTGAAAATAATAACATCATCATTCACCAATGATAGTTGATCGGTAGAAGTAGTTCAAATCATAGCCATTGCAGTTGCAGGGTAATTTGATTCACCTAATTTCCATACCACCAAATTGAGAAATTCTAACTTCTATAAGTATGAACAAAAATAATGTGATAAAATCACAAGTTTAAAATAATATTTTCTCTGACTTATATTAGTTGTCTTTTAAATTAATATTTCTTAAAAATTATGAATATAATCTTTTAAAAAAATATTCTTATTAAAAGAAATTATAATAAAATTATGAAATTATTTAAATATTTAAATGGTATATCAATAAATAAAGATATTGTTAAAAAAATATTTTTATTTTATAAATAATATATTTTGAGACAAAAAATTATGTACCAAAAAAAAAAAATTTAAGTCACATATAATACTACGACCGAGTGACGCATTGGGCGCAAGTGCGCAACTATATTATTCCACGAATTTAAATAACAAATTCAGAATAAAAAAAAATAACAAATTGAAATTACCCTTTGGGGAAAGACAAGAGCCGTGTACTCTACTTTCACTATTGCTATAGCCTATATAATTGCCTAATTGGCTCCAAGGTCCCCCCGTGGAGCAATTCTGACCTTTTTTTCTCCACTTGCTGTTAATCAATGCACTTTATTTGCTATATATATATAGTAGAGATTAGACAATATAGGATAAGTTTAAAAAAGTCCTGCAATACCATAAAGACATTTAGTAATAAATTAAGAAATACAAATTTAATTTAAATATACTAACAATTTTCATCCAATAATAAATTGTTATTTACCGTAAAAAAATTATAATAATTATTTTAAAAATCATCTATAAGATGGTTATTAATTGATTGATAGTATAAAAGCATTTTATACTAACATTACAACAAAATTTAACTCTATATTAATATTATTTTCAATAAGAACTACTATTATTTTCTAAATTGCTAATTAGTAGTACTTTAAATGTATTGGTTTGCATTTACATTCTAAAAAAATACTAGGTCTGACATTTGGAATTTTGGATGCCCGTAGGACGGCAAGAAATTGGTTTATGAAGCTAAACTTAGGTAGAAAGATAGAGTGGAGTGGAACACAACACAAGTCAACTAATAAGTTGGGTTCTACTTCCACCATGCATCCTTATCCGCCAGAGCATGCAACACTGAATAGCAAGGATTTGTCTTTATTTTATTTTATTTTATTTATGAAAATTTGTCTTTATATTCTTTTGTCTCATTTTATTATCATTTGTGGAGAAAGTGCTTTTTATTTATCTAATATTTTAAAATATCAAGATAATTATTATTTTAGACTATCCATTGCACAAAATAAATGTTTATTTTATATTACTAAAATTTGTAATAAATAAATACTTTTGAGTATATCATTTTATTATAATTAAAATTTGTAATAAATAAACATTTTTTAACATATAAACTATAATTTAGATTTATGATAAATAATTTATATTGTGATACAATATTATTTTTAATTATTAATAATTTCTTTTAAAAAATATTAAAATTTAATTTAGAATTAAAGATATTAAAAAATGATAGACTAAAAGAGTAGAAAGTTAAGAAAAAATCTTAAAAACACTCTCATTGAAAAAAGACTAAAAAAAACTATCATTAAAGAATGACAATTAAAAACACTTTTTCTTAAATATAGTTATTCTAATTCATATATAAAAGATATTATTTTTTTAAATATACTTTTAAAATATAAAAAATAATATGCGAAATATTAAAGTAATAAATGTGAGAGATAAAGCATATTAAAAACTTATAAATATATTTACTTAATGAATATAAGACTTTGTTGTAAAACATGGAGAAACACGATAATGGGTTGAATTGTGTTTTTTTTTTTTTTTACAATATTTTTAGAAAACACTTTAAAATATCATAATACAGCAAGTCTGTAAATCTAATGAAAACAACTGAAATTTTCACTAATACATGTTCACAAAAATTACATTCTTTATTATTACAAGTATTTTCTTTAACACAATAATGTCTCTTTAGACAATCAAAGTATTTTTTGTACTTGTCTTTTTAGGCACATAATGTATTTCAGATTACTGAATCCGAAATTATGAAACCATAAGTCTGGAATCCTGAATCCGATCTTTGCTTCCATTTCATGATGGTCACGCTCTTTGACTCCCTTGTCGTCATGCGTCTCCCATTCCCCGCCTTCTCTCCTGTCACTGCCCACTAGACCTCCGTCAAGCCCCTGCGCTACACGAGCCTCAGGCTTAGACCCCCTGCTGCCACGCGCAGAGTCACTTCACGCGCTGCGCATGTCTTGTGTGAGGCTCAAGTGGAGGAGGTTGTGGCAACGACACAAAGGTGCGAGGAAAAGGATTAGTGGTAGGGCAAGAAGGTGCGATGTGGTGAAGAGGAAGATGAAAAGGGTGAGTTAGGGGAGCGGGAAGGAAGGTAAGATGAGGACATTAAAAACTTTGGGATGCACTAAGTAAAAAATGGGGTGCATAAAGCAATTGCCCCAGCCTAGAAATCTGTTGGGCCCACACGAGGAACACTGTCCAAATCAATATGGAACCAAGAAGTTGAAAAGTCCAAAGGTTTTGATATTTAGAAATCTATAATAAAAAAGCAAACTCTTACTTAGTATTCACTGTTTATCTACAAAGTATTTTACTAGTTATATTATTTTTTCTCTACCTTAATTTTTACACCATTCATATGCCGTCAAATCACTCAGCTATCAAGGCATTTCAGATTCTATTTTTTCAATTTTCTCTATTATATTTAGTGTTTTTATTTTTATTTTTACTTTATTCAAGGAGGATAAAGCAAGGATAATAAGTTCATCTATAGTATTTATATTTATTTCAGTTTTTTCACTGTTCTTGTATTTACAAGTATAGAAGTATACTCCCTCCGGCTCCAAATATAAGAAGAAGAAAAACTGTTTCACGTTAATTAAAAAAGTTAATTAACAACATTTAATTATATCAATCTTAATTAAAAAATAAGTTATTTTCCTAAGTCGTCCTTCATTAGAATTTGATATCAAGAATAAGAAGGAGTCATTGGAATTAAAATCCTTATTAAATGAAGGATATTTTGGATATAATTTCATTAAATGAACTAAAATTAGTTGATATTTGCTTATATTTGAATCTAAAACGTAAGTTAATTTTTTGCTTATATTTGAAGCCGGAGTAGAAAGTATAATTTTAAACACATCCAAACATGCACCCTTAGTGTAAACACATTCAAACATAAATCAATTCATTTTAAAATCAATTTCATTCCAACTTAATTTATAAATCTTCAAGCAAACACATATTAACAAAAAGTTTCATCAACTATATGGTCGCTTGACAACTCCATATGAACAAAAAGTAATTTTTGAATACTTCATTTGTCCCATAATATTTGTCGTAATTTGTCGTATTAGATTTCTTTACACATATCAATAAAAACCAATGAATAGATTAAAGAAAGTACCCAAGAAATAAACATTCCTTTCCTTTGTTTTTTTTGGTATAAGTGGTACCTTCAATTGCGATTCCATACCAAAGTCAAGGATTGAACCTGTGCCAAACTACTTGTGGTAACAACTTTTTGCAAATAGTATTAACATAACTAATACATCTTTAGTCGTATAACTAAGGATAAAATATTTATTATATATCACCTTCTACTAATTTGAGATATCAAAATTTGAAATTTTTTGGTAAAAAAAAAATTGTAATTTTTTCTCCAATGTTTCGGTGAGATACTAATCCACCTTATTTTTATTAAAATAAAATGGTCACTCATGTCCTTCTCAAATTCTATGGTAAATGGAAGATGCTAACCCAACGTAATGATATCACTCACAATGATGTTTGACACAATGATGTTTTTCTCATAATGATGTCTGACGTAGTCCTGTTTTTGGTGTGAATAAGGATAAATGTTATGTGTTATATTTTTTCTCGCCCCTTTATCTATCTTGCTAGCCAATTTTTTTCTAGAAAAATTTAAGTTTTCTTTCAAAGTAATTTTCATCACATCATCTTAATTCTAAGAAGAAAAAAAAACCGACATCCTTTTGTCCTACTTCTAATCCTTTTCATGTTTTATCTTTATTATTCAATTATCATATGAAAACATTTAATAATGTTTATAAATAATGAAAATTGAGAAAATTACTATTACGGAAGTTTTTAACAAATAAAAGTTTGAAAATTTAAAAGTGTAAGCACAATTAAGTATAATAAAAAAATTATTTGAGAAATAAAAAAATATAGAATATTCTAAAATATTTGAAAAATGAAAATGTTAACAATTTTCAATGAAATAGTTTTAAAAATTACTATAATAATTATTATTATCTTTTGTTATTGTAGTTAGAAAATATTTACAGATATAATGATAAATATCGTTTATAAATCTATAATAAATAATAATAAATTATTCACGAGTAATTATGCTATTGTAAAAATCATAAATAATAAGTATGATATAGAAAAACATAAATAATAATTTATATTTTTAAAACATTAAAATAATAGTAAAAATATTATAGCGATAAATAAAATATTCAATTTTAACACAATAACTCTGTCTCTATCATTCCTTAAAGGAAAAAAAAAAAAAAAAAGACCATCATGATATATTAAAAAATAACAAGTGGAATATTTAAAAAGAATGATAGAGATTGCGCATTAAGCTACTGGTTACATATAATAATATATACTATATTAAAAACAAACAAAAGTAGCACATACAAGAAATAGATTAAAAAAATACATTTACTTTTTATTTCAACTCTTTTATATTTATATTTTATTTTTCTCTTCTTTTTATATCACATCATTTGCTATATATTTTATTTACCTCTTTCTTCCCTCACCTATCCAACAAAATAATGAAAAATACTCAGCATATTGTTTTTTTTTTCATCTCACTTCTATTTCGGTCTCATTTTTTTCTTTATCCTTTTCATTCTCCATTACATCAATCATTTATCATATTTATCAATTTTTCTTTCTCCTTTATTTTTTATTTTTATCTTTTTTTTTTTTTGTGTAGACCACATGTATCCTTTATTGGAGACAATCTTGTTTGAGCTGAGTAGGATCACTGTGAGCGACAAAGTGCTCCCTCCAAGTATTTTAACGCAACTGCATACCATATCCAGGACTCAAATCTAAAATCACTAGTTAATCTGGAACAACTCCATACCAATTCTTTTTGCACATGCATGATACACCTCAAAATTGGGGTGTACCTTTATCATTGCTCAAAATAAAACAAAAAAATATACATTTACTTTTTTATTTTATTTTTTTCCCATATTTTTCTACTCTACACCAAAAATATACATGAGAGTTCTAGGAAGATTCATACGACTTCGTGGAAATCTTTATGCCTTCCTAAATCTCATGGAGGTCTGGGTCTCAGGGAGACTAGATTGGTTAACCAAGCTGCAATGATGAAAATAGGATGGAAGTTGGTTAATAACAATTCTGATTTATGGGTTAGGACTTTCAGGTCCAAGTATAAGTGTGGATCAGACTTGATCCCTATAATAAACCATTCGAGATCTGGTTCGAATCTGTGGAGTGGTGTTAAGGCAGTGTGGCCTAAGTTCCTGGAGAATGTTAGTTAGAGAGTTAGTAATGGTCGTTTTGTTCAAAAACCAGTGGGTGTCAAAGTGTGGGAAATTATCTGATGTTGCTTCTAGGGTAATTTCGGATATTGACAAATTGAATATAGTATCTCAGTTTGTTAATTCTAGGAATGAGTGGGATTTCTCCAAGATGGTGGATTATTTGCCTGCAAATGTTATTGAGTATATCCGTGCTATGGTGCCTCCGAATGTTACTAAGCAGAATGACGTGGTTATTTGGAAGGGAACTCAGGATGGATATTTTACCTCTCAGTCAACGTTGCGCAGCTTGCGTTGAGATATTGGAAGCCCAGTTAGTAATGTGTATAAGTTGATATGGAATTTGAAGGTTCTGGAGCGTATTAGAACACATGTATGGAAAGTTGCTCGTGGACTATTGCTTACAAATGCTCAGAGATTTTTTTGACATATCTCCTCTTCGAGCACGTGTCCCATCTGTTATGCTGAACCTGAGTCTGTTATGCATATGGTGCGGGATTGTATGCATGTTAAAGTGATATGGGGTAATTTGTTGCAGGGTAATCCTCCCCTAGAATTCTCTAATGAGCACATGCATGAATGGGTGATTTGGAATTTGACAGCTTCTCCTTATAATATTCTTAATTGGGATGTGATTTTTGCAGTAACCCTAGACTGCATTTGGAATTTTGGATGAACCGGAATAATTGGGTGTTTAGACAAAGCTGGGAGAGTAATCAAGTGGTTGTCAGTAAGGTTTTTCAAAGGGTCCAGCATATTCGTTTGAGCTTGACTTTTGAGAATGCTTTGGTTGACAAGTCGGTTAGTGAAGGCCCCTCGTCACAGAGGTTTATAAGATGGATCCCCCTTCAAGAAGTTGTGGTGAAGCTCAGGGGTGCTCAAATTATTTAGTTTTGAAACTAGTTAAGAATAATTATAATTAATTAATTATAAAATATTTAGTTAGTTAAAACTAATTATAAAAGTATAACTGTTTTATTCATTAAATCAAGATGTAGTTATTTGATTTATTTAACTAGTTAAAAATAATTATAGTTATAATTAATAACCAGTTATAACTGGTTTTAATAAAAGTTAATTTCAACAAAGCCATCCTCTGTTATTAATTTCTAATCCCCTAACAACTTGCAATGGTGTTTCCGTATTTTTGCTTGAATGTAACTTCATAAATACTTGAAGACCCATACATGAGTGTGTTACTATTTGCATGATAAGTTAGCATACTTGTTTTACATTCATGATTAGGCATTGAATTTAACTTTCTTTTGATGGACCTCAGGTTTAGAAAAACACCATATTCAGATGCTGAGATTAAGGTAAGTAATCTTTTTGTCACAAAGCCTTGCATATTCAGATGCTGAGATTTTATCCACCGGTTACTGTATGCATCATACTTGTCTTGATAAAAAATAAAATAAAATAATTTAAAAAAAAAAACTTTCAAGCTTATATGATATGTAACATGTTACTGTAATTGAAACTTCATTGATAGTACAACATAAATGGTGAATTTGAGCATCACTCTTGAACACTTGTTTCATAACTATTCTGTTGGAAATTATTGAAACCGTATAAAATGAAACCATATAAAGTTCCTCATTACTTCATTGAATTATCATCCAGCTAAAATATAGTTGTGCTGTGAGTAAATTTTCTGCAATGATTAGAGAATTAGATTATGGGTTTTTTTTTTAAAAAAAAATTGAAATTTAAAAATTAAATAGAAAAAAAATTATTATAAGACTAACTTTACTTAATTTTAAAATAAAACTTAATTAATTCAAAAAATAAAAAAACCAAAATTACATGCAGTTTAAATTAAAGAAACTAAAAATTCAATTAAGATTGAATTAAAAAATCCAATTAATTGTGAAAATATTTTTTTATTTACAAATATTTATATAAAAAATAGTTGAATTTTTCATTATTTTTTATTTCTCATTTAATTTTTAAAAACAAAACAAAAATAAAAACAAAATAACATTGAATTAAAAATAAAAATAACATCATATTATTACAATTTTACTAATCCAAATCCCAATACTCATGTGGTTATATAACCAGTTTAGGTTATATAATTAGTTTTAGATATAACTAGTATATAACCGATTATATATTCATAACCAGTTATATAACTAGTTTTTAAAAATAATAATTAGTTATGCCAAATCATAACTAGTTATATAAAACTAGTTATAATTATAGTTATAATAACTATTTACAATTTAGTTATTTAGTAGTTATAGTTATAGTTATTGGAATAACTAACTTATGAGCACCCCTAGTGAAGCTTAATATGGATGGGTCCTTTAACTCCATTTCCGGGAGAGGTACGCTTGGTGGAATTCTTCGAGATCATTTATCCCATTTCATTCTGGGATTTTCGCACGATATTGGGATGTGTTCCATTATGATGGCATAGCTTTGGGGGATAAGGATTGGTTTAAAGTTATCACGGGATAGAGGTTTCTCTCATGTGTGGGTGGAGTCTGATTCTGAATTAACTATTCGTCTTATTATGCATGATTGTTCTGCTACTCATCCTTGTGTTGGGATTGTGGAAGATATGCGGCTGATTGAGATTATGTTTGTTTCTCTCACTTCTTTAGAGAAGCTAACAAAGCTGCAGATGCATTGGCAAATTATGCCATGACAGACAATGTTTTTAGTTTTCCGCCTGATTTTATATCTTTATTTCTGTCAGCAGATGCTGCTGGTGTATTGTTTATCAGAGGTACTTAATTAATCTTCTTGGGACTTTTGGCTCCTTTTGTCCACCAAAAAAAAAATTATCCAACAAATTAATGAAAAACACTCAATATGCATTCATTTTCTCTTCTATCCCATTTATTTCGTATCTCTCTTTTTATTTTGTTTTTTTTTGACTCGATTTCTCTTTTATTTCATATCTCTCTTTTTTTTATTCATTGCATCATTATTCACATTTATTAATTTTTCTTTTTTTTAATTTGTTATATTTATCTTCCTCTTTTTTTCGCCATACACCTCAAAATTGGGTGTACCTTTGTCATTGCTACTAAATAATGGAAAGTAACTTCAACGTTATTCGAGAGGGATACTTCACAGTAACTTTAAAACATGGAGAATGTTTGGTTTTACCCTTTGTTCTTCAGCATCTCTCCCAAATTCCATGGTCACTCACTCAACTACAAGGAGAACCTGCAAACGAAAGCTTGAGGTATGTGCTGCTGGTAGATTTGAGACATTGAGTTTTAGATATGTATTTTTTTCACTTCCTGTCGCCAATGAATCGTGAACACGGGAGCAAAGCTTTAGATTTAACTCATCTTCAACCTCTACGTGATTTTATTTTACTTTTTTTTTTTTTGAGGAGAAAAAACTTATTTCATTTCAGATTGAATAAGATCATAAATACAATGGGATAAATGATTATGTATGTGGATACTAGCATGAAACCTAGATGTCCTAGCTAAACTATGAGCAACTTAGTTGGCTTGTCTCCTTACAAAACTCACCCTAGAGTTTGTGAAGCTGGAAATGATCTTTACATCTTGCCAAGATGGAATGGAATTCTGATGTGCCTTTAAAACAAACTTGAATTAATAGAATCCACCACCTGCTTGCAATCAAGTTCAAAAATAATTCTATGATCATGAGCTTGTAAATCTTTTGCCCACTTCAGCGCTTGAAAAAGTCCAAAAGCTTCAGCTTCTTTTGGCTCTGGAACTCCTTGGATACAACACGTTTTGGCTTTAACAAAAGAACCTTGCTCATCACGAACACATATACCAATCCCATAGCAGTTTTGGTCTGCAAATACAGCTGCGTCAACATTAAATTTTAAGAAGCCTTGTCCAGGTTTCTCCCATGCAATGATGTTGCTGATTTGCAGGTTCAAGGTTACTGAGGTGCCCTTTCGTGCATGAAGCCATTCTTGGTAAAATTGCTTGGTTTGTGAGACTGAAGTCGAAGGTTGAGGATCAACATTATTCTAAATTTTATCATTCCTCCTTCTCCAAATACACCAAATAATCATGGCAAACATCTCCTTTTTTCCTTCTGGTAATGACGCCAGCAAATTGAAGATGAGATTCGTGGTAGATTCAACATCAAACACCTTAGCTTCCATCAAGTTCCATAGACCAGCAGCATCCCAGACATTCCTAACTTGATCACATCCAAAGAAAATGTGAAAATCATTCTCCAGATTTGATTGGCAGTAGCAACATAAACTGGGGCAAGAGACTCCTTTAGTAACTAGACGCTGCCTCATGGAGAGAATATTACGAAGGGTTCTCCAAAGGAAATGTTTGATTTTCGGCGGCAAAAGCAACTTCCAAATCATTAACCAATTACCAGGCACCTTGTCATGATCATTGCAAATTAAATTCTGCATAAGGTGATGGTAAGCAGATTTTACCGTGTACTCCCCATTGCCTGAGAGTCTCCAAATGATAGAATCATCTGCTTCAGTATCTAGCAGTGGCAAAGATTCAATATTATCGACATCAAATGTGTTGAAAATTTGCTGAATCACTTCCATTCTCCAGCACTGCTGATTATGATCAATAAGGGCACCAACATTAAGTTGTTCAAGACCTTGTGGAGTGGGCGTAGTGACATATGAAGAGTGATTTGATCTAAGCCAAGGCTGCTTCCAAATATTAACCGAATGGCCATTTCCTAGTCTCTATCTCATACCATCCTTAACCAGTACCTGTGAAGCATGAATGGCGTACCTGTGAAGCATGAATGCTACGCCATGTGTAACTTGGACTGTTCCCTAATTGGGCATCCATAAACACATAATGAATTGCAAACTGGCCAATTTTCACAAACTTTTGTTTTGTGGTTACTTCGGAAAGATAAAAATGTATTTACTGTATTTAAAATGAATTAAGTTTATGATGTATTTAAATTTAATTCAAATTAATAGTGAAACTTTATAATTTCTTTTCACTAGTCAAATCCTTTAAAATGAAATTTATTTCAAGATTCAGGCACCACGTCTAGTGTTGCTACTGTTATTATTATTGTTGTTGACAGGGGTGTTGTGATTGTACTGTGATAACAGGAAAATATATAGGGTAAAATATGTTTTTAGTCCTTATATTTTTACTACAAATTGATTTTAATTTTTGTATTTTTAAATTAATAATTTTAGTTCTTAAACTTTAAAAAACATATAAATTTAGTTTCTTAAAATATATATATATGGCAGTCACAAAAAGCTCTTACCCTTCGTTTCGAAGTGAAGTATAAAACGTGTATAAACTCAACGCTAGCTTTAAAATTTAGTCTCTGTTTACGTAAACTTTGGATAATCACTTGTAAAAAAAAATTGATTTAAATTTCTTCGATAAACTCAAGTTACCTTATATATATACATAGAATTTTTTTTCATTTAACTTATCAAAAAGTTAATTTTTATCTTATAAGTTAATTTTAACTTATATGAAAAATTTAATTTGTTTTTTCTTTTTTTTTTTCTGTAACCATTTATTGAGAAATCTATTCTAACAGGACCTTAAGCCACTCCTACATGACCAACTACATCAACAATGCCAACGAAAAGATTAAGCTTCACTGTACTTATTCTATGTTGGAAAAGTATGCTTGAACACCCCCTTAAAACAAAACACCTATTGGACACTCCTTAAATAATAATATTTTAATTGAGTCAGCATATAGCTTTAAATAAAAAATAAATATTTTAAAAGCTGAAATTTGAAGTTAAAAAGAAAAAGATTGGAGTGGGCAGTAGAAGAGGGAGATGAAAAATTGCTTATGAGGGAAAAGCTCAAAATCGGAGACTCGTAAAACCTCCATCTCATCTGCACCTTGTTCACCGTTATTGAACAACAACTTTGCTCACCTTTGACTGTCACGGGAGCTTCTTCACCTGAACCCAATGTGGCCACTGCATTTGTGACGATTAGCGGAGGTTACTCTCCAGGTATGAATGAAATAAATTATTAGGGATTTTGTTATGTTTGTTTTATCCTTTTGCGCAACCTGTTACTCCTATGATTCATCCTTTGATTCACTCTTCGTTGGTCTTCACTCACCAAGAAAGGTTTCTATCTTGTTTATTATTTGTAAGGCTTCACCTTTTTTTTTTATTGAAATTTGATCAATGTTGGTGTCTCTTTCTCCCCATGAATTTGTGATTTGCATTCCTTTGTTATTTTTCCCTTCATGAGATTGGAGTTTTTGTGCCTCTAAAAATTTGGTCTTTGTGTGCTTGTTTGGTTTTTTCTATCGAGATTTTTGTGTCTGTGAAAATCAGTGTTAAGAGTTTTTTTTCTTATGAAAGTTTTAATTTTGGAGTGCACGGTTTAAGAAATGTGTTGGTTAAAGTTTTGTATTTTTGTGTTCCTGTTAGATACATTGGTATTTACAACTAAATGTGTTCTTAATTTGATTATTTATCTATTGTCACAACAACAACACAAACCAAAATAACAATAAGTCACAGAAGATACAACAGATCTTAAAGTTCTCATAGAATAGAATTGGAACTATGCCATGAACTCAATAAGGTGTGTGGTTTGCCATGATCTTTGGTGTGGGCTATGGTAGAGTTTTCATGAAGTCGTGGCTGCATATAACGTGCTTCCAGTTTATCTAGTATTAGGGTTGGGCACATTTGTCATCGAATTTAATGTGACTTTTGAGAAGGATATTTATTTCTTACGTGATCCTGGCTACATAGTATATGGGGGCAGAATTTTTGGATGGTGTTATGAATTTATAGAATATAAGGACCTGAGCTGCTTGGGTATAGTTATGTCAAAATTATCTCTCTGATGGCGGCCTTAGTGTTGGTGTTATCTTACACGTTTTGGCTTTGGGCTGGTTGGAATATTGGTGGTTTTCGTGGGATATGTACACGTGGGATAAAATTATAGGATAGATGATATGGTTTGTTTCTTGATCTTCATTGGTTAATTAGTATTTATATCTTTGGTATTAAACTAATGAAAGCGATTAAGCAAAAGATAATTACCTTGAATCATGTAGACTCAAGCCAAGTCCACCTAATAGAACAAGAACAAGTTGAAGAGACCACTGTGTCTCGAGAGGGGGTTGCCACAATTGGCATTATTTTGGCACCTCTTGTATGTTTGATAACTTGATGTGGCCATAAGCCACACCTTAGGGTTGAAGTTAGAAAACAGGTTCCCTATTTTAGCAACTAGATCATCGACAGGGTTATAGCAACAAACTTCTCATTCTTCCTTTTGACTTGAGGTTGCTTCCATTGTCCATTTGAGGTCTCTAACATAGAAAATGACCCATCTTCCTGATGCAATAATCCACCTTCCTCTCAGGTGTTGAGAGACTCATCTCCACTTCATCCCTTTTCATGAACCTCAAAGAAACCAGTGCAAGCTAAAACTTGATGAAATGTGTGTTGACTTCAATGGTTTGTATGTCAATGGGTTCTACACCCTAAAAATTCTAATTAGAAGGACTTGGAAGATGTCAATCTTCCCAGACTTGGAATACAATGAGTTGTTTTTTAGGTGAGTATATGCATAAGTTGATGCCTAATAGTAGGTGACCATTGTTGGTATCTATAGTACATTTTACTTCCATATAAGTTAATGTAACCATTCTATGTTTCTACACTTGTATTGTATATTGTGAGGTTTTAACTTTGACATTGTCATATGCAGGTGATCGAAATAAGCCACAACTGCGACTGCCACATGGCATGGCATAGGACCATTTTTGTGCTTTTATTGAGATTGACTCTATGGAAGATGTTAGAGATAGATTGAGTGTCATGGCAATTGTTAGACATAAGTGAAGTAAATACTATGGTCATGCGTATAATGACATAAATGTAGAAACAAGTTAAATTTGTAACCATTATGCTTGATCTTTTGTTTTTTGTTGTGTGGAAAATTAGACCATGAACTTTATTACTTAGTACTTTTTTATATATATAGTTACGTTACTATTTATTGTGAATATTTTATTTTGTTACAACTGATGTTCAGATGCTGTGGAAATTTCATTTTTCACAACTATTCTTAAGTACCCCCATAATGTTGGTTACTTCTGTGTAAAATGTGGTCATTATGCTTAATTAATTTGATAAAAAAAATAGCAGCATCACAAAGATGGTTAACTAAATGTAAATATATTGTTAACCATGTGCATCATGTGGTTAATTAAAGTTTGGTAAAAAATATGCATGACTTTGGATTCTTTAACTAGATGACAAATTGAATTAACCTTATATCTGGGTGTCATTAACCAATTAATGTAAAAGACATGTTTGTGTTAGGAAATACTAGTAACTATTAGATCACATGTCTTTAATAACAAACTTCACAAGCTTTTGTTCACTTTTAGAGGCTTAAGACAAGCAATAGTAGTGTTGGTCTGTCATTGAAGAAAGAATGTTAGAAAAAAAGAATTTGACAAAAAAGAAATTATGAGTTAACCATCTACAAATCCAAAGTTAACAATATAGTTTGTATTGGGATAAACATGTAAAACTTATGACTTAATTTTAATTGAATTGAACAATAACTATGATGAACCTTCAAACACAATAATGAAAGCTTTTTTTAGTCCTTAACAGTAACGAGGTAAACTTTTCATGTAATACAAAAATAATTATTTTTAACTAAATGACCAACTGAATTAACCTAATATTTATGTGTCATTAACCAGTTAATGTAAAAGACATGTTTGTGTCAGGAAAGACTAGTAACTATTGGATAACAAACTTCATCCGCTTTTGTTCACTTTTAGCAGGTAAAGACAAACAAAAATAGTGTTGGTCTGCCAATGGAGGAATAATGTTAGAAAAAAGAATTTGACAAAAAGAGATTATGAGTTAACCATCTACAAATTCAAAGTTAACCATATATTTTGCATTTGTGATAAACTTGTAAAATTATGACCTCCTTAATTTTTATTGAAGAATAACTATAATGAACCTTCAAACACAATAATGAAAATTTTTTAATCCTTTTTTAAAACTAACGAGGTAAACTTTCTATATAATACAAAAATAATTTTCTTTAACTAAATGACAAACTGAATTAACCTTATATTTGTGTTTCAATAACTAGTTAATATAAAAAGACATGTTAATGTCAGGAAAGACTAGTAACTATTGGATCACATGTCCTTAATAACAAATTTCACCCATTTTTGTTCACTTAGGGTTAAGACAAATAATTGTAGTGTCAGTCTGCCATTGGAGGAATAGTGTTAGAAAAAAGAATTTGACGAAAAAAGATTTTGAGTTAACCACCTACAAATCTAAAGTTAAGCATATATTTTATATTTGTGATAAACTTGTAAAACTTATTACCTCCTTAATTTTAATTGAACAATAACTATGATGAACCTTCAAACACAACAATGAAAGTTTTTTTAATCTTTTTTAAAACTAACGAGGTAAACTTTTTATATAATACAAAAATAATTATCTTTAACTATATGACAAACTGAATTAACCTTATATCTGTGTGTCATTGACCAGTAAATGTAAAAGACATGTTTGTGTTAGGAAAGACTAGTAACTATTAGATCACATGTCCGTAATAACAAACTTTACCCGCTTTTGTTCACTTTTAGAGGCTTAAGACAAAGTAATTGTAGTGTTGGTCTGCCATTGGAGGAATTGTGTTAGAAAAAAGAATTTGACGAAAAGAGATTATGAGTTAACCATCTACAAATCCAAAGTTAACTATATATTTTGTATTTGTGATAAACTTGTAAAACTTATAACGTCCTTAATTTTAATTGAACAATAACTATGATGAACCTTCAAACATAATAATGAAAGCTTTTTTTAGTCCTTTTTTAAAACTAATGAGGTAAACTTTCTATATAATACAAAAATAATTTTCTTTAACTATATGACAAACTGGATTAA
Source organism: Pueraria montana var. lobata (assembly GCA_026413185.1). Lineage (NCBI taxonomy): Eukaryota > Viridiplantae > Streptophyta > Magnoliopsida > Fabales > Fabaceae > Pueraria > Pueraria montana. The sequence continues at coordinate 66,525,801 of CM048647.1, read as the reverse complement.
CCTTATATCTCTATGTCATTAACCAGTTAATGTAAAAGACATGTTTGTGTCAGGAAAGACTAGTAACTATTGGATCACATGTCCTTAATAACAAACTTCACCCGCTTTTGTTCACTTTTAGAGGCTTAAGACAAGTATTTGTAGTATTGGTCTGCCATTAGAGGAATTGTGTTAGAAAAAAGAATTTGACGAAAAGACATTATGAGTTAACCATTACAAATCCAAAGTTAACCATATATTTTGTATTTGTGATAAACTTTAAAAACTTATGACCTCCTTAATTTTAATTGAACAATAACTATGATGAAACATAATAATGAAAGCTTTTTTTAGTCCTTTTTTAAAACTAATGAGGTAAACTTTCTATATAATACAAAAATAGTTTTCTTTAACTAAATGACAAATTGAATTAACCTTATATATGTGTGTCATTAACCAATTAATGTAAAAGACATGTTTGTGTCAAGAAAGATTAGTAATTATTATATCACATGACCTCAGTAACAAACTTCACCCACTTTTATTCACTTTTAGAGGCTTATGACAAGCAATAGTAGTGTTGGTTTATCAATGAAAGAATAGTGTTAGAAAAAAGAATTTGACGAAAAGACATTATGAGTTAACCATATATTTTGTATTTGTGATAAACTTTTAAAACTTATGACCTCCTTAATTTTAATTGAACAATAACTATGATGAACCTTCAAACATAATAATGAAAGCTTTTTTTTAGTTCTTTTTTAAAACTAATGAGGTAAACTTTCTATATAATACACAAATAATTTTCTTTAACTAAATGACAAACTGAATTAACCTTATATATGTGTGTCATTAACCAATTAATGTAAAAGATATGTTTGTGTCAAGAAAGATTAGTAATTATTAGATCACATGACCTCAGTAACAAACTTCACCCACCTTTATTCACTTTTAGAGGCTTATGACAAGCAATAGTAGTGTTGGTTTGTCAATAGACGAATAGTCTTAGAAAAAAGAATTTGACGAAAAGACATTCTAAGTTAACCTTCTACAAATCCAAAGTTAACCATATATTTTATACCTGTGATAAACTTGTAAAATTTATGACCACCTTAATTTTAATTGAACAATAACTATGATGAACCTTCAAACACAATATGAAATCCTTTGTTAGTCCTTTCTAACGAGGCAAATTTTCCTTGTAATACAAAAAAAATTTATCTTTAATTGAATAACAAATTGAATTAACCTTATATCTGTGTGTCATTAAACAGTTATGTAAAAGGCATGTTAGTGTCAGCAAACACTAGTAACTATTGGATCGCATGTCCTCAGTAACAAACTTCACCCACTAATGTTCACTTTTAGAGGCTTAAGACAAGCAATAATAGTGTTAGTTTGTCATTGGAGAAATAATGTTAAAAAAATTGACGAAAAGAGTTTATGAGTTAACCATTTACAAATCCAAAGTTAACCATATATTTTGTATTTGTGATAAACTTGTTAAAGTTATGACCACGTTAATTTTAGTGTAACAATAACTATGATGAACCTTCAAATACAATAATGAAAGCCTTTTTTTAGTCCTTTTTAATAGTAATGAGGTTAATTTTCGATGTGATAAAAAATAATTATTTTTAACTAAATGACAAACTGAATTAACCTTATATTCGTGTCATTAACTAGTTAATATATAAGACATGTTTGTGTTTGAAAACACTAGTAACTATTGGATCACATGTCCTTAGTAACACACTTCAGCCACTAGTAGCTATGGATAAGAAATCAAATAACCGTGTAATTGTTGGAGATAAGAGAAAACACACGTACACGACATAATTGAGAGGAATGAATGATCAAATTTTAATGATCACCCACTCACTATACATTGCATACACTAACGTATTTATACAAGACACTTATCAAATCGTATATGAGAAACAAATTGTTAACCAACTACTCAACACAGTTAACCACATATCTAGTACTTGAAACTTTAATTTACAATGATATACCAAAGTGATTTGAATCATAATTACATTCTGTCAACACATGTCATTCTTTGGACATATACATATTCTACACAAAAATTTACCAAATATCACTTATGTTCTCAATGGATTACATCACTCTAATTTAGCTTCATCCCATATCTTGACTAGTTGTGTACCATATGTTGTTGTATTGTGTAACTTTCCATATATTAGAATATTGGATGTATTCCTCGGAATCTTGCATCAAACTTTCTGAGTGACGCATCACATCTTCCCATAGCATACTTTTCAATCCATCCCCTTTATCTTCTAAATTGCAATCTGACTTCACATATTGAAGTTTTTGAATCTCTAAGCAAAGCTCTTTAAAAAGCTTTTGTGTACTAATGAACTTCATTGTGAGTCAATTAGGCTTTAACCATGGCTCAAGAAAAGAGCCTAATTTTGCATCAAGAATCTCATTCACAGCATCAAAGATGAGTTTCCTATGCCACTTCTCTGTATTTAGCTTCATGTAAGCAACTTTTCCAAAGTTGCTTTCTTCTTTCAAAAGTAAGCTACTTAATGTGGTTTGTTAAAACATAAGGAATAAGTGAGGGTTAATAGGATGACCTGATGAGTGATGTTGAAATGTCAGCAACTCAGAACTCAACGCTCTCAAGAGTAAACCTGAAGTTAATAGTATTTTAGCTATGTATCTGTGGTCTAGATCTGTATTTTCACAAAGGGAGGCTATGTAATCTATTCTAGTTTCATCATGACTTGAGTTTAGTTGTCTAAGCTTCTGAATAAGGGGATCTATGTTTTGCAATTTCTTATTATTGATCTCTCTATATCTTGTGTTGTTAACAAAGAGGCCATTTGCAGGGTTCCACTAATTTGTATTATCATTTTCTTTAGACTCTTGAGCATTATCAGCTACGACATTTGAGCTTATAGGTAAATCGCGTACATAAATGAATGAAAACTTGCACATTATATATTAGATTATTACATGTGAAAAATGCATATTAAAATTTCTTTCTTTAGTGAATACTTGCGGCTAATTTTTTAGAAAATACAAATTATGCCAAGAAGAAAATACATATTAAGACTTTGATGATCTGAGGCATCTGTTGCAGGTTCTGCAATTGACTCATCCTCATTCCACCTCAGAGTTGATTTCTGCAAAATTAAGTAAAAATATACATATCAATATACATACCCTATAATTTAAGAAAGCATAACATATTGTGTATTTCTTATGGAGTATATCACTAGAATATAAAACCAGACATGCACCAAGCTTTCTAGTACTTATGTTTGATGCCATAACAGAAACTTGTTCTTCTCCACGTGCCACCACGCCATAAATTAGATGTAACTGAAGAAAGAACACTAGTATTAGAAGTTTCAGAACATGGCCATAGCATATTTGCATTTAAGTTCAAAAATGGATCAAATTTTTTCTGCAAGGAGTCAGCAGTTGAAGTTACTACTTGCCGCAACCGGGGTCATGGCGGGACGGCGAAAATATGTTAAAAACAGAGGAGTCGCCACCATAGTTTATTAAGGAAAACCACGGAAAAAACCTTTAAAAGGAAATGGTCTTGAAACCATATTTTGGGTTCGGGAGTCAATTACGCGTAGGAAAGGTGTTAACACCCTACAACGTCCGTCCTAAGACGGTTACCTCTAATTAATTAAGTAAATTATTTATAACTTTTTTAAAATATTTATCTCACCCAAAACTAATTAAAAAAGAAAAACTATGACAAAGGTTATTTTATTTATTTTTCATGAAGATTAGTTTTATTATTATTATTATGAAAAAAAAGAAGAGTTAATATATATATATTTTTTATCTTTTTTAGCTCTACAGGAGTGGTCCCCTGCTCCTACGTATCTCCAGGTGCAATGGAGAATTCAGAGTTACGTAGTTCTTTTTAGAAAAATATTTGTGTGTTGGTGTTTTTAAATTTTGTTATGAAGTTTTTATTTTTTGTAGCAATTTAATTTGATTTAATAGTGCCAAATTAGAGAGAAGTTTTAAAACATCAAGTCGTCACGGTTTGTGTCTCAAAACCTCAGGATTAAGAAGATGTCACATCCCATTAATCCTTTCTCTAATAATCATTTTTTGTTATCATTAATACATTATTATAAACTTCTAGGATTGTATTATTATTATTGAAGCGTAAGAATTTGGATTTAACTGTGCCATTTTAGAGAGAAATTTTAAAACATCAAGCCAATACTGCTTGTATCTTAAAACTTCAGGATTAAGAAGATATCACATCCAATTAACACTTTCTCTAATGAAGATTTTGTGTTATTATTATAAATTAGAATTAATCAAGGGAGAAATTTGAGTATACCAAGTTGTCACAACTTGTATCTTCAAAATTTCGGAAGGTCAAAAAGATGTACATCTAATCAACCTCCTTTTTCACCTTAACAAATTCATTTACTTTGTTATTTTTCCTTGTTAAATTATAACTACTTATAATCAAAATTTGAATGCAGTGATAAAGTATTTTTTTTTATGATATTTCAAAATTTTATTTTGTTACTTATCACCTAATCTAACAATTTTTGCCCACATAAAAAAAAAAGATATGATGGAAAAAGAATAGACTCGGCTACATTTTTTTTTTAAGAAATTAAGAAAGCTTTAAATACATTTAACATAACAATAAAACAAGTAAATATAAAAAAAGGGCTTCATTTCATGGAGAAAGAAGTTACGTGCAGGGAATGAAACATTTGATAAACATAAAAAAAAATAACGCATTAAAGAAAAGAGAGATAATAAAAGAATTTCAACAACAAAAGGAGATTCTACACATATTATTCACAACGTGGTATGCAGAGAAAAAGATACACACACAAGGTCATTCCAATGAAGTCAAATATAGTGACAATTATAATGCCAAAAAAGAATGAGGATTTCTATCTCAGAAAGTGTATACCACGCAGTAAACATGAGAGGGACGGAATTCTGCTGTAGCGTAGCAACTAGCTTTGGCTTCGGTGCATACGAGAACAATGTGGTGTTTTGGGTTGGCTTACTGGTGAGATTTGCGTGTGTGTTCAGATGCTGCGGCGGTTTCGGGGTATGATGGTGGAGTTGATGATGCTTTGGTTCGTGGGGTGTAGGTGATGGTGTTTGATGAAATGGTAGATGAGTTAGCAGCAAGTGTTCACGGGGGCTCAAAGGAGAGTGACATGGTTCTTTTTATGAGAGAATCATGTTATGAAGGTGGTGAGGTATGTAGAAACAATGATGGTGTAAGTGAAAGAGAGAGCAATTAGTGTGTGCTCTGCTGTGAGTGTGAATGTGTTGAATAAAAAGTAGTTGAAGAATGGAGGATGAGAAGGTGAAGGGAGAGTTTGGTTTGTGAGAGGGTAGAGAAGATGTAAGAGTCCCCCGATGTGCTGAGTTGAGGAGGATTTTAAAGAGAAAGAGCTAGTTTCTTGTGTGTGTTGCGTGAGTGTGGAGGTGGAGGGGCTGTGCGTGAATATTTTGTTTGCATATGGGGACAAAGCATGGCATGCATTTTGTGCAAATGTGTTGAAGGGAGAGAGTGGTTGTAATGTTTGGATTTAAACGAAAAAAGGCAAAAGACAAGCCAAAAGAAAATATGGCTCAAAACTAAAAATAACATTATGTTCAGCCTTTTTATATTCTTTCTTTATCTTTTTCCTTTTTTTTTTTTGTTTTGCATCTCTATTTCCATTGTCAGATTTTGTTTGGTTTTGTTCTTTTATTTATTTTCTTTTGACTCATTTTTGCTATTTTCATATTTTTACTTTTTTTATTATATTTTTTTGTATTTTCTTTCTTTCCTTTTTTTTTTTTATCTAATTGAGTTGCAAATCGAGAATAGAAAAGAAACAAGATTAGATGATTCATTTTTTGCTAATTTTAATTTTTGTTATTTTTTATTTTCTTTTTTAAAATTTTCTCATTTTTCCCTTTATTTTTAGGTTGCTTGGACAAAATTGGGTATCTACATTGTTGTTGGAATTTCTACTCGTGTAGTAGATGTTGTGTGATAAGGCGTATCAAATGTTGCCTATCCTTCATTTTTAGGGACAGACAACTCCAGTGACTTCTCATTTGAGGTTGCAGCAGATGGCTGCTGAGAAATATCCATAAAGAAGTCAACATATGAGGGTTGAGATGTTTTCACAGGTTGACGCTCATTGAAAGATGGAATTGCAGATAAAGCAGATGACTGAAACCGATCCACTGATGAAGCCTGAGAGGGTGCAGCTGGTAACTGGAAAAGGTCAATAGATGGTTGTGGAGTACAAGACACTTTATTTTGATGGGGTCTAGAAGCTTGGAATGGTTTTGAGAAAAAATCAAATAAACCACTATAACTGTAAGATCTTAAGGATGACATGTTGTTGTCTGTTGATCCTAATGAAGTAGTTCTCTGGGAAGAAGTACAGATTAATGTCATGTGCAAAATAAGGTCACATAAGCATGCTATTGAATAAGATCACCAGCATTTTAGTGCAACAAAATAAATGAATACACACCAAGAAAACTCAAACAACAATAAACTACCCAAATTCAATCGATCCCTCACATTTTTAGTAAGGTAGCTTTCAAAAGTTTGGACACAAATGTCGAACAAATCAATCAGAAGTGCCATTTATATATTTAACGCAAGTATCTTAACTTTTCAATGGACCCTAACTGGCGTGATTGATGTTAATAGATAGAGAGGTATTAAGAAGAAAACATTATAGGGAAAAACACAACAATAAAGTATTTTCACATGCCCGTTCTAGATTGTTTAAATTCAAGATCCTTCAATCTCTTCTCAATCTCACTATAAATTGATGGAAATAAATTCGATGATCTTGCTGTAGCTTTTATGGCCTGGGATGTTAGTTTCTCAGAGCTTTGGTTTCCATCCTACTGCTTCCATGGTGCTGGTTCAATGGGAAACCTTGAACTTAAGATTGGCTTCACAACCATCTCATATATAGTGAAATTATATCTCAATAACTTGGGATGAGATGTTCAGGAAATTATTTCTCAATACCAAATGAAAAAATAGTCGTAGTAGAGTTAAAAAAATGAAGAAGATACACATAATCATTCTACAATTTCAAGCAAGTGTTTCAACAGGGACAACTCAAACAACCCCTATTTTGGTTTATTCAAATCGACCCCCTAGGTGACTCTACTGACAACACAAGAAAAAACTTGAACCAACAAATATCCCAAACCCCACACTTGAAAACCCTATACTTTCATGACAAAACCATAAACCTAGATACCCACAAACCTAAACAACCAAATAAGCACACAAACATGAAATGTCACAGGCACAAAAACCACTGTTTCATAAGAGAAAATTAATAAATGATTAAAAATCTCAAATTTGAGGGGAAAGGGGAAAGGAATAGACCCATGATATTTCCATAGGAAAGAACAACCATACCTTCAGGTCAAGAGACTTATTCAACTGCAACAAGCTTCACGTCAATGACCTTCGACAACTCACGTTAAATAACCTTCAGATGGGGTGCGTGGAGGATTCATAATGGGTGCATCGACGGTTCAGAACAGGTGCGTCACGTTGAGGGTTCAGTACGAGTGCGTCGACAGATCAAAACGGGTGCGTCGAGTCGAGGGTTCACAATCAGAGTGTCGACGGAAGGAGAAGGGGTGCTTCGAGGGAAAGAGAAGGAAGGCTTTCAAGTTCCAGGTCTCGTATTGCCCTTTCCCTCTTTTCTCTCTTTTCTCTGTAATTTTATTTTTTCTAAAAAATAATCATAATATTAATTCAATAAAAAAAGCCACGTAGGCAGGTGTCTAACAACGGTTTGGTATTGTGCGGGTGTTCAAATATCGGGACTCTTCTATGTTTTAGCCACACCGTTTCAATCTTTCTCTGCTACCTTAATTACTTTTAATCTAATGCAATATTGAACTCTTTTTCTCACAGTTGAGATGATGTTGACTTTCAACACCGAAGCACAGTGGTCAAGCATGGCGTGTTTGAAGATGTCTATTTTGCTTCCAATGCACTTGAGCAAATCCAAGGTTCCCCTTTTCATGATAAACCTATGGTACTATGCTATGCTCCTCTTTTGACTGTAGTTTAGTTTCAATTTCACAACTTTAATGTTATCATCTACTACTTTATACATGTTTGTTTGACAATCAAAGGGACATTTGCGAGAGTGAGATTTTTTTTTCCTTTTGGTAAACTTGTCTCAATCCCAAGATTAATATACTTTTGTAAACCTAATCCAAACATGTAGTTTCTCTAGGAACAAAAAAAAAATGTAGTTTCTCTCTCTCTTCGGGATATCCCATTTCACCTGGTGTCAAAGAATTACATACACTTAAAAGTAGTAATTATATTGTGTTGTGCCTATATTACATAGAAATATGTATTCCTGTGAAACACTTTGAATATTCCCAAGTTTATTTTTATAATTTTTTTACTTTTCATTTTGTAATAGTTAGATAATTTATTGTATTTTATTATGTTTATAATGAGTTAGTTGTGTTTATTTTCAAAATAACAATTCTCCCTTTTGATTTTAAATTTGTTTTACCGTGAGTTTATATAATGCATTATACTACCTCTGCTACTAAATATAAGAATCTTTTATTAATTTACACCATTTAAAAAAGTTGGTTAATTTAGTTAGTAACATTAAATTTGTTAGTCTGGTAAAAAAAATATTAAATTTGTTAGCAATTTGTATTATTTTTCCAAAATTACCCTTAAAATTATTATGACTCAACATCTCTCTTTCCACTTAATTACTTTCTACCTAATTAATTAATGTGGGTTAGTTTTCTTCTCCAATCCTTATATGAGAGATAATGCATTTATCTTATTACTACTAATTCATAGCATTTATTGTAAAATAAATAAGGGTATTTTGGTCAAAAAATAATTAATGCAAAAGATAAGTTAAAAATAGCTTTATAAGAAAGGACAAATAAATTTGAGAAAAGAGTATTATATTTAGAGACATAGTAATATATATGATATTTTAATATGATTACTTTTATTTGGGAGATGTAGACGTAGATATAATGATATCCAAGTGTAATTTACCTTTTTCTAATTTTTTGACAAAATATTTTATCTTCTTTTCATAGTTTTCTATTTTAAAGATAATGACATTTTCCTCCTTTTAGGCTAGTATTATATTTTTTTTAATCTTTATTGTGTAGCCGTTTTTTAGAGAAAATATTTCATTATAATTTATTTTGCTTACTAATTCGTTATTTCTATTTTAAAGGGTATAAATGATTATATTTGAAAGATTATTAGCTTTTGCTGGTGGGGTAAACTTACTAACATTATATAAGGATTTGATAGATTAAGTTAAGACATACCAATAAATATTTTTCTCTCCTTAACACAATTTTTAGTATATATTTTTTTGTTTTATTTATTTGGACACTGTTTTGTGAGACTTTAGTTTAATGTATTTTTTGTCTTGATGGAACAAGATAATACATGTGGTTGTCACAATAGATGATTTAGTAAGTAACATAGTATATTTTGATTTAGTAGAATTATAAAATACAATTAACAGCATCTTTTTTCTCTAAACTTGCTAGTTAGACTAACAATTTTGTGATCCAATCAATATTTAAAAGAGCTATGTACCAGCAAATATTTCAGAACAAACCCATATTATTGTTTTGTTAGTAAAAATGACCCATAATCTCAAACCCTTACTTGGAGGGGAAGGAATCATGTTGACCATGAAATTCAACGGTTTTGGAAGGGAGGAAGATGATTTGACAGTTTAGGCCATGAATTTGTTAGTATTTATTTACATATTAGTCCAGCGTGCGAAGCACACCTCCTAAGTGGAGCCGTTGCATAAAAGCGGCGTCGTATTACATGCAGGCAGGCAGGCAAACATGGTTTGGAAGCTTCAAAATTGAAAGTCGAGAGTAGTAGAGTAACGCAACCCATTCCGTTTCCCTCTAAAATGGCATCAAGTAAAATGAGGGTCGAGGAGCTGCGAACGGAGCTCCTCAACCGTGGACTCTCCACCACCGGAACCAAGCCCACTCTGGTATAGTACACTCACTCTTTCTCTTCTCTCTCTGTCTCTGACGCATCCATTGATAATTCCAGGTGCGTAGGCTTGAAGCCGCCATTCGCAAACAAACGCGGAACGCGACGAGTGACGGTGGCGCTTGTTCCCCTCGTAGAACTAGAAAGAGAGCAAGGGATTTGAACCACTCCGAAGAAGTCGAGGTTGCAGAGGAGAAGATAGTGACCGCAACCAAAAAGGGCGTGGCGGTTCTCGATCAGTGGCTTCCGGATTACGTGAAGACCAACTATCACGTTCTGCAACTTGTAAGTCTCGTAATGATTGCAATGTTAACCTCGTCCAGTACTTGCATTTTGGGGTTGTTGTCTGTAAGATGTTGTTCAAATTCATTGTTTTTGTTTGGCGGTGGTTACTTAGTTTCTGTTTGGATAAACTTCTCACTAAATACTCATATAGGAGAAAAGAAAAAGTTAAAATCAAATAAACTTAAAATTAGTTTATGCATAAGTTAATTTGTAAAAACTCTCTCATTTAGCTTATCCAAAATACTAATTTTAACTTATGCATAAGCTAGTTTTAATTTATGAGAGAAGCTTAATTTATTTTACCTTCTTATTTCTTCTCCTATATAAGTACTGAAAGTTTATCCACACAGGACCTTAATGGGTTTAAAACTCACGTGTACTGGTATGCCTTTTAACAATGCAGGGTGGTGATGTCTATGATGCCATGTTGAATCAGACAAATGTTGGGGACAACAATAACAAGTTCTATGTCATTCAAGTTCTTGGTTAATTCTCAATTCTGTCTACCTATTGATGTATCTGGTTATGAAAATAATGATTCTTAGTAGCTGCAAAAATTTGAATGATCTGAGCTATGGTTTAGTGCCCCTTCCTCTCCCCAACTGTGTATTTCTTTTTTGGAATATCAGATGATTATTGGACAGAGATATTAATATTCGATAATCAGTTATCTCCAACTGTGAAGTAGTTATGAAAATTTGTTGCTTGAGTTGTAGAAGGCATGCTTTGCATCATGCTTATCCAGCAGTTTTTACGTTTATTCCAATGGTTTTGCTGACTGCATATATCTTACGTTTTTGCAGAATCGGACAATGGTGGTGAATTCCTTGTTTACAATAGATGGGGAAGGGTAGGTGTAAAGGGCCAAGACAAGATACATGGCCCTTACAAATCATGTGAGAGTGCCATTCAGGAGTTTGAACAAAAGTTTTTAGCCAAGACCAAGAATGCTTGGTCCAATAGGAATAATTTTGTTTCCTATCCTAAAAGTTATGCTTGGTTGGAAATGGACTACAGTGGCAAGGAAAATGAATCTACTGTGAGTTATACAACTCTTTTCCTCTTGCTGCATTTTCCTTTTGTTCATGTAACTTGATGTGCCCTTTTTGCAATTAACTCTGGTTCACTTGCCCTTGATTGTGAAATCAATTCACTGACTATTTTATAAAAGGCATTTGTATAGAGTAAATTTCACTCTTTTCTTGTCAATGGTAAATTGATAATTGATATTGTCTTTACTTGGAGAGTTACTGGTGGATGGGGAGCAAAAGGAGGAGAAACTATTTTGATTGGTCATTCTAAACACTTGGATATTGCTTTTTAGGTTACAGGAAATCCTTGTCAAGCTTTAGGAAAGCAGCCACAGGAATCTAAACTTGAGCCACGTGTTGCAAAATTTATATCTCTTGTTTGCAACGTGAGCATGATGCATCAGCAAATGATGGAAATAGGTTAGTTAGTTATTGCTTCTTTCCTTCATGTGGGATGAGTCCCATGTCATATGATCCAAAAGCATGTTTGACATTCTGTTGATTAATTTAAATCAATGATATGGCTTCCTCAGATTCTATAAATGGCAGTCAATACTCATTATCATGTATTTAAATTCCTCATTCTAGAATTGTGATATAGCTTCATTCAATATTCTTTATCTACTTTAACTGTGGGATCTTTATTTTAGGGTACAATGCAAACAAGTTGCCCCTTGGAAAACTTAGCAAATCAACAATTTTGAAGGTAGGCCTTTGGGCATTTCATTTTTTTTCTCCTTTGGCATTTGTTGATTTTATTTAGTATTCCTTTCAAAAGTCTATCACATATACTAATTTCTTCTTGTCACTGTCATGTTGATGAAATCAACATTCTTTAATATCATTGACCTTTTTTAATATTTATCCTTTTATATTTGGGTAATTAAGGGATATATCCATGTACTTATGTGTGAGAATAGCAAAATTAATTCATTTCTACAATGAGCTTAAGTTTTCATGTTGTTATTCAGAAGCCTTTTTATTTCAATCCACTTCTCTTTTGCTTTTTAGAAACTAATAAAAAAATAAAAACTTAAAAAACCTGAAGTCTTTAAATCTTGATCATGGTGCAAAAGTTCCCTTGTTTGGTGACTTCTTTGTATTCATCTTCTTGGGCACTGCTACAGCATTTCAATTTGCATGCTTTGCATATCTTGTCTTGTTAAAAAATTAACTATTTATATGTCATGAATTATTTAGGGCTATGAAGTTCTCAAAAGACTTGCTAATGTGATTGATAAAGGTGATAGGAAAGTTCTGGAGCAATTGAGTGGGTAAGAAATTTGGTGTTCTTTTTTGTTTTCCTTGCCATGCTCTACTTTTCCTTTGAAATACTTACCTTTTTTATTTGCTTTTGAAAGAGCTGTGTGCTGTTTACCTATACTATAATTCATTTTCTGTCATTTGAGGTTGGAACTTCTGCTTTAAAAATATTGGAAAACCATATTTTGTAATTGGTTTATTTGCTTGTTGCAGAGAATTCTACACTGTAATTCCTCATGATTTTGGATTCAAAAAAATGCGTAAGCTATCTCTCGCTGTCTCATTTATCTAAAGAACACATGCAGAGTTTTATTATATAATGGTTCTAAATCATAAATAAATTCTCGTGGTGGTTATGCATTATTTTTTTGAGAGGAATACTAACATGAAAATATAAATAATGGCAGGCGAGTTTGTAATTGACACCCCTCAGAAGTTAAAACGCAAGTTAGAAATGGTAATCCTTTTTCGCATATGCATGTATTGACCTGGTTATACTGGTTGCTCTTAGATTATGATTATTATTTTTGTATATTTTGGATGGTGGATTCTCTTATGAGGATTGTTATATACATAAATGATATACTTTCATTTTTGACTCTGTTGGCTTTCCTGTTAGCCTTGGTAGCTTCCTCTTGTCCCCTTGGGGCCAACTCCCTTCAATTTTTTGCAATTATTCTGGAAAAGAAACTTATAACTTTGTTTGTCTAACCATTGACATTAATTGATTCCTTATACTCAAAGGTTGAGGCTCTTGGTGAAATTGAGGTTGCCACAAAGCTCTTGAAAGACGATGCAGAAATGCAGGTATCTCTATTTTAATTTTGTTCTTGTAGTTGATTGTCAATATCTAGAATTTTTTTAGTCTTTTCATTTTTTTTTCCTGGGATAATTCTGTTAGTTATTATGGATAATATCCTTATCTCTTCAAGCTCCAAGATAACTTTATGTAATGAGCTTGATGCCTATGATATACGCTGCAGCTGAAGTGTAGTTATTATAATCCCTCCGGACCTAAATATAAGCAAAATTATCCAACTTTTATGCTAATTAAGAAAGTTAGTTAATATAATTTAATTCTACTATTTGCATTTAAGAAATAAACTTTTTCCTAAAGTGTCCTTCATTGGAACTTGATATCAAGAATAAAATAGAATCATTGGAAATAGAATCTCAATTAATTGAAGAGTATTTTTGAGATAGTATCATTAAATAGGGTGAAAGTAGTTAAAATTTGCTTATATTTGAGTCTATTTTTTGTTTGGTTGATTATATTTAGGTCTGGAGGGAGTACATAATGTACTCATCTCTAATCCTACAATTTAGGAGTTATTATTTATCTATCATTTTATTGTAATCAGAATCAGATTTAAATGTAAATTTGTAAGGCTGAGAGGAATTCTCTCAGGCAATACCAAGTATTCTAAAGAGTTCAAGTACTATCATGGGTGCTGAAACTATGATGAAAATTTTAATTATTTAACATTAAAGATTAAACTAAACTACAAGTTATGATCAAGTATTATGGATACATTTGATTTATCCCTGGTACCCCATATTTTGAACAAGAAATATTTTATGGTTGTATTTTTAGTTCTTTTGGTGAAATGAATGGACAGGTGTTCAATATTTATCACGTTAGACAACCTAAATTGATTTGTTTTCTCTGGAAAGTATGTATTTGCAGTTTTGCACCAATTTAATATTGGAATTTATAGATGTAATGTATTATTTAACACAATTCCGTATACCTAGGAAGTGCCCTTTTGCAATTAATATCCACTTCTCCATTGAATGAAATGCATTCTTATTTTGTTTGTGCTAAGTATTTCCTTCAATTTTGAAAATCCACTGGTTTACTAACTATTAATTAGACAACTTAATTCTTAAAATTTTAAAATAAAATGGCACCAATATATATTCATTTTTCTATATGTATTTGAGCCAGGATTTCTGCATTATGTTTTGGTTAAGCTCATGATTATAATTCTGGATTTGCTGTAGGGAGATCCCCTGTATACTCATTATCAACGCCTTCATTGCGAACTGGTACCAGTTGAATTTGGTTGTGAGGAATTCTCTATGGTAAACAACTATGCTGTCTTTATAGTTTTGTTGCAAAATTAAAAGGTAATTACTATGACATAAAAAAAGTTGAGAAAGGAAAAGTGAATTCTAAATGGTCATAACGTTTCTTTTCACCTGATATGAAATATCATTCTGTTCCTAAGCATAAAAATCATTCTGCAAAATTGCTGCAGTCCTTAAATTTGACCTGTTGCTGGTGCTTCAGTTCTTGATTCTGACAATATCATCTTGTCCCTTTTGATGTCACTAGATTGAAGAGTATATGAAGAACACTCATGCAGAAACACATTCAAACTATACTGTGGATATTGTTCAAATATTCAGGACATCAAGAGAGGGCGAGGCTGAGCGGTTCAGAAAGGTGTGGCACTGTGGCTAATGCATAATTGAATGAGGATCTTCCTCCCTTAATTTTTCTTCTACGAGGAATGTAATTTTGTAATTCAAAGTTAGTTTCAGTTATGATATAATGTTTATATGTAGACATTTTGCATTGAGCCAATTGTCTTTTGACTTTGTATGACAGTTTGCTTGTACAAAAAATAGGATGCTTTTGTGGCATGGTTCTCGGCTCACAAACTGGACTGGAATTTTATCTCAAGGTCGTTTCTTCTCTCATTTGTTCAGTAGTTTTTTTATTTGCGTGCATGTCCAATAATATCTGAGTCTGAGATGGACACACCATTGTCAGGTTTGCGCATAGCTCCTCCTGAGGCACCAGTAACTGGCTACATGTTTGGAAAGGGGGTGTACTTTGCAGACATGTTCTCAAAAAGTGCAAATTATTGCTATGCTACTCGTACTGCTAAAGATGGGGTGCTCCTTTTATGTGAGGTTGTTTCTTGTCTAATGAAAACATTGTTGCATTACTAATAGCTGTGCTCCCAGGAATGAGGATTGAAAGTCCAATTATCAATTTCACCAATTGGTGTTGCATGTCAAACATTATTAGATAATTATAACAGCCCAAGTTGGAGAATTTTGCACTGTTTTATCCTATGTTGCTGAAATATAATGAAAATATTGTCTGCAAGATTCCATTTAGAAGATTAGGCTTGCACTATGTTTACTGTGCAATATGTCATCATTGATTCACTTCTCCGGTAAAAATTCTTTATTTGCTGTATCTTTAGGTTGCACTAGGAGAGATGGCTGAGCTTCTAGCTGCCAAATATGATGCCGATCAGTTGCCTGAAGGAAAACTGAGGTTTGTTCAACAATTTCGTAATTGTCACTATTCTGTTTAGTTAACTTGTATTGGCAAGTGGAATAGTAGTCTAAGAGTAATGGTAACAACATACTCTCTAATATGACACATTCTTTATTATTAGTTAAAATTAGTGTGAAATCAACTAGATTGATAGTAGGATCCTCTAAATAGGGAGTGGGACCCAACACATTCAATGAGTCTCACATGAATTTCAATTAATAATAGTGCTTTGAAGTGTGTATCTAGCATTTTTCATTGTGTAATTCAATGACAAAATCTATATTGATCAATTGGTTTATATGTCTTCATGTAATGTCAGTCAATATGACAAGTTTTTACTGAGTCTGGCTGGCTTGAAGCCTGCCTCCCTGTTTGACTCCACAGCTAATTCCAGTTCATTGCTTTAAAATGCACTTGTGAATGTTTCATATACGTTCAAATATTGTGTTTTGTATGCTTTTTGCTTTTACTAGTCAAGTTTATATGCTTCGCAATCTCATACTGCAGCACAAAAGGATTAGGAGGTACTACTCCTGATCCTTCAAAAGCTCGGGAACTTGAGGATGGGCTCATAGTTCCCCTAGGGAAGCCCCGAAAAAAATCAGGCATAAAGGTATGCACTAGAAGTTAACTTTTTATTAGCAGGCAAGTTCGTTGATAATTGTCATGATTTGATACTTCACATTTATTCTCTATCACTTTGTATTGCAGGGCGATCTATTGTACAATGAATACATTGTTTATAATGTGGAGCAGATTAGGATGCGCTATATTGTTCACATAAATTTCAATTTTAAGACTTGAAGTTAGTGGGCAGACGATTACTATGTTATTTGATGTATCTTAATCATTTTCTAATTCGCCAAGCCAACCAGCAATGATTATCAATGTAAAGTATTTTTACACCGAAAAGTGATGAAGTTTGCACTGTTGCTAAGAAAATGAAGTCAAACGCTAGCCAGTGCTTTCTTATCTGTGGTAATATCGTAAGCCAAAAGTAACAAATGGAAACTAGGATGACATAATTAAGCGAGGTAAGAAATATTAATAAAATCACTATAAACATAGCGAAATTTGGTTTTAATTCTTCAATTTCTTTTTTAGTTTTAGTTCTCTCAATTTTCTTTTTAAATAATGTTATTTTGTAATGATGTACGTGCATTTAAACAAGTTATGTTAGTGACCATTCTAACATGGTATGTTTAGATGTGTCACATCACTATTATGTAATAGTAAGACTTATTTTCAAAACCTTTAAAATAAAGAGGAAATAGTTTATGTACTCACAATAGTTAAAGAGTTTTTATACTATCGTTAAATCACAAATGTTATATATGATAAGTTTGTGACTTATACCAGCTTAAAAGCTACTATAATTTCTAATGAATTGATGGTATAAAAGTTTTATATTTATATTACATAGGAATTACATTCATTTATAAACTAAAGTCAATGATTTTTTTTTTAAAGACTAACACTAAAATTTACCATATTTAAACTCAATTCATTTACTACTGGCGGGCAGGGGCAAGGAGGTAGAAGTATTTTATTTTTCTTCTTAAACTAGGATCAGCTTCGTGTGTACTTGTACGGGAGAAGCAAAAAAAGTATTCATATCATAATGTCCATGTATTTTAATAAAAGTACATGAATGTCATTAAGCGGAATGTTTTCCTCATTGTTACTAAAGTTGGACAAGATATATATTGTGTGCGCGTGCGTAAAAATTTTAAATGACGTTAATGATAACGAGTCTAATGATTGATACTTGATGCATGAGAATATATTCGTGAATTTTTATTAATTTGTATTTGTATTTTGGGTTTAAAACATATTTTATCACAAACGTATTAACTCTGTTTCTCAGTTAACGAATAACTTTTTAGCATAATTATCAGCGATTATAATCGAATTATGCAGTGTTCTCATCCTTATATGCCAAATAGATTTTAAGCAAAGTTAGCAAATCTAATAATTTGAAGTTAATGTATAGAAATAAACTTACCTTTTCCCTATCATTATAATTTCCGTATGTCTTGGTCCACATTGTTATTGGAAAACAAAAGAGAAAAAGTGTAGGGAAAGGGTAGTAGTGGTAGGTATTAGTTCCATACTGGCAAATTATTGAACGAACATACGTTTCACTCCATGTGAGTGGGTTCGGATTCGTGCAAACGTTGAAAGATTGTATCGTGTCCCAAGTTTAACGGGTAAAGAAAGAAGGAATGGCTTTTTGTTATGTTGCTGTTCCTTTTTCTGAAGCATAGTCAAACACATACATCAAGTGCAGTAGAATTTTAGCAGCTTGGGAGCATGATTGAGTTTCAAAAACCTTTGAATAGTGGCAGTGCCTGACCAAATAAAGCATTTACCACATACCAAGTGCAGGGTGCACACGCCAATATTAAAGTCCTTAGATTTGATAATGACCTCATCCAGAATCTATGTTCTTCTCCCACAAGATAGATATGGAGCATGGCCAATTTTTTAAGCCACATAACTACTCCAATCCAATATTTAATAGATGACACTAGAAAATCACCCTCCCCCTTCATCGGTTATTTAATGCATAAGACATGAGTGCATGCAAAATTTAGAAATCCACTGTGAAATACGAGCCTGTTTCAATGGAACCATTGTGCATAATTAATTCAATTGACCTAGCAGTGAACCAAACAGCAAAGAGTAATGATGGGGCTGCGTAAGTGTGACCTATGTAGAAACTGAACTAGGATTTGAGCCATTGCCGCACGCCACAGGCTCTCGCATGCTATTCACTAGACTTTGTAATGTTTCATTACACCTCCTCCCCCCAAAGGGGCAAAAAACCTCTCAAAACAGGGCTTATAGGGATTCTCTATCGTCAAATTCAAATAGTTTTTGTCCTAGCTTTAGATCCACCATCAAGTGGTAAAGACAAACAACACCAAATTTGTTCTGAATTGAGGATGATGGCCTATTAGTTTGCATAAAAGGCGAATTATACATAAGTTACAACATTTGAATATAATGTTCATTGGTATTAGCCCTAGCAAAATATATGGCTATGTTTGGTTAACCGTTTGCTTAACAAACTGACCTTGCTGATATGTTTGGTTTATCTCAAAAGTATATTTGTATACTTATATTTGGTCTGAAACCAAGTATAAATTGAAAGCAATACCAAAGTTAATTTTGCAAATTTAGATAGCAAAATGAAATCCATGTAAACTTAAGCTTACAAACTTTAATCTAAACATGCACTATCTAGGACAGGTTTATGAGGTTTGCCATTGAATTTGAAGTACCAATGAGTCATGCTTGCTAAATACAATGCAAGCTTATCAGATATGGAAGTTGTGTAGGACTTTTCTTACTTGGGCACAATGGCAAGGATGGGCACAATGCCTAATCAATAACTTCTGAGTTTTGTGTGCTTGATGGGCAGTGTTTAGGCATTAATGTTACCCTTTGAAATTGTTGGTAGTGTAGGGTGTGTTAATTGATTAAACAGCTAAAAACTTTGGGGAGAAAAGGTAAGGGCCTATTAGATATAGGGAATGATATCAACCTAGGGAGCCTCCCCAACTTTCTCTAAAACTCACACACATGCCATACTCAAAAACTTGCGGCCAACACGCAAAGCCTACGTGCACTCATACATTATTCTTCTCCCCCTGCTTGGCGCTTGCACAATACAATCCAATTCCTTTGCAAGCCAACATGGGGGAGCCCCGTATGCCATGTGGGGCCCAATGCTCTGGATCCAAAGCCTGGCTTTAATTAATTAGTACAAAGGCAAATGTACTAGTCTCTCTGCTGCAGTGAACCTCAAATGAACAAAGGGGGTTGGTGACTTTTTTATGAAATTAAGGCAGACAAGACTCGAATCGGGTTTCCTTCGATTTCCCTTCTTTGAATTTCTGTGTATACACTGCCATCATGACATGGCATGGCATGACATCCCACGGTTTGCAATTGCATTGCCACAATTCTTTTTCTTTTCTTCATTTTTATCTCCACTCACCGGAGAGATTATTACATGTAATGTCTTTGGTCTCAACTAATCTTTTTGTATCAAGAAATTATTAGATAATCTAAGATTATTATGGTCCTAACTAATCTTCCGTATAACATAATCAAATGATATTAATTTTTTTTAATTGAAAAATTTAAATGTATGTCCTATACAGATTAGCTTAAACTATAAATACGTGATAGTATGACATTGTCTAATATTTATTTCTTCATAACACATAATGAAATGTTGTTAATTCTTTATCATAAATTGAAAAACTCATCTATGTATTACATGAAGATGAAGATTAATCAGGAGTATAAACACATAGTGATGTAAGATCATCTAATAATTTATCCTTCTCCCACTCTAGGAACCTACATTTTCACTTCACTCATTGCTCCTGCCACGTTGCTTACATTAATCTCTTCTGTCCCTTTCTTTCTCTCTCTCAAGTTGCTACCTATAAATACTGAGCCTCTACTACCACCCTTGCATACTCAAGGTGTGCAGTAATTTTTCTTCACTGGGTGAGAAGTTCCTTGTTGGAGAAGCAGGGCACGTGCAAGTGCAACTCTCTCGGCTCTCTTAAACGCCATTGAACCCTTTGCACGTGCTCCCCTTCTCCAACACGGCTTCCTCACCCTCCCATGCCTCTCTTTCTCTGTTATTCCGGTGAATCTACCACTTCATGAGGTAATTATAATTACTTTCCTTCCGAGTCTTTGTTTCCTACGTAAATTAAGTTCAAATTGACATCATGACTCTTGTTGTTGTTGTTGGAAACAGTGTGAAGGATATCAATGTTACATTGTGGTCTCCAATAAATGAAAGATTAATTATCCTATGAACAGTTTCATCACTGAGATATATATCATGTACCATACCGAGAAGTGTAACTCTGGATGTTTAAGTAAGAACTATGAACACATTTTTTTTTTCTTCTGCTGTAGACGGTGTTAATTAGTTTCTAGTTTGAAAGTGGACACTATTCTACGTACGCTTATATGCAGTTTCTGAAGTTGAGCACATTTCAATTTTTTGAGTCTCGTAACTCAGGCATCTGACACATAATAGCGGGGCCACGGAGGATGACTTTGTTTGGAGTGTAATAAAGGAAAGTTCCAATTTGCAAGGCTTGTAGTGTAATCGAAAATGATGAAACATGTTAATGACTCGGTACGACAATCTAGCTGTCCAAATGCATTTCGCTGTCAAAGAATCTTCATTATTTATTTTAGGCTTATATAGTTTGTTTGTTTGGAAGCTCTTAAATTATGTATGAAAAATTTAATAAGAATGTTTTAGTGTTTTATTGAAATGAAATAAATAAACTAATCTAACACAACCGTCAGTGTACAGTGTGAAAAAGATGCAAGTAGTCTCCAAGTCCAAAAAGACATGGTGTTACGTGTAGAACTGGAACAACTGTTTTACACCAATGTTGTTGTGCCTACACTATTTGCAGGAAAATTCTTCTGAAGAAACAACATCGTTACGGGGTCGGAAACCGCAGTTCTGGATGGAGTTAAAAGATGATTTCTTACCGTTATGAGAAAATATACATGTACAGTTGTACTATTTGCTTTATAACATGAAAGAAATAAAAGAAGAAGAATTTGTGCTTCAAATTACACGCTACATAATAAAAATAAATCTTGAATTACGTCTCCATTAAGAAAAAGTTCCCTTCTTGGGTTAATAATTTTGTAATGTTGGTTTTACTGGTAGGTCACAATTAAGATCTCATTCCTCTTGATAATTTTAGTTCCACCAACATGTATGATTAGAGTCAGATGTATCTTATTTTCTTTTACTTATTTTTAATATGGTCCTAAGTAATCCCATATAAAAAGAATCAAGAAATAACATAACAAAATATGAGAATCTTGAGATAGTGCACCCTATGTGTCATAAGGATTACACAACTAAACTAAGAGAGTGAGACATTGAGGATAAAAAAAAGGAGGAAAAAAGAAAGGTATGTACATATTTATACATCTCAATCCTCTAGACTTTTACACACACTGACTTGATAATTGGAGTCCTTGTACACACCCACACTTCGTTTAGAGTAGAAAGGCTAGGAGGATTATGTTGAGGTCAACTCAAGTCATCCTAAGATTTGTGTTGGACGAAAATAATTTTTGGCACCACTTAATGGTGATGTAACACACATCAATCATGTCATATCATGCCAGTGATAATTATTAAACGACATGTGATGTGATTTATCTAAATACATATCACGTTATCATAAGTACTAATGGAGACAATTTTCAAAAGTTTTAAAATCCATGAAGATTGAAACTAACATTTTTTGATGATTGAAACTGAATCTAAATATATTTATAAGGATTAAAAACATATGTTGCATGTGAATAAGAGAGAGAAAATTAACAAGTGGAAAAGGTAATGTGGATCGCAACAATAACAACAACAAAGGGTTGTCATTCACGATTCTAGCTTTGTTTTAAGGAAGATTGTGCAAAGCTTGAGGGAGATTATGATGAAATTTCTTAATTACAAGATCTATGTTGTGTTCCAGGAGAGTAACATGATCTAAACAAGTCTTCTTATACTCAAATCTCTTTGATGGCTTGAGGCAATTTATTTGTATGAATCACTCACATTGTCCTGAGACTTCGCTATGGAGAGAACACGAAAATAAGTGTTGAATTATCGATCAATGACTCTTATGACTATGACGTTGTTATGAAGGTGAAAATGACTTACGAGAGTGAAAATAACAAATAAGGTGGTGGGTGTGATTTTAAGGTATTTTGTACTTTGTGATTTTGCATGTTTGGTGATTTTATTGACTGAAGTGTGTCTTTATTATGAACACTAATATCTCATTGTAAAACATGGCAATGAATGATAACATAAAATACTTTATCAATTAAACTTTTAACAAATAATACTTAATATTAAAGACTAATCTTACAAGCTTTTCAAGAAGTCTAATCTAACTATAATTCCTAGGCAAGTTCTTGTGGTTAGGTGCCATAGTTATCCTTGGGTGTATGGTGGATGATTGAGGATGATTCAAGGTTACCTTTCTTGACGGATTGTGGTTGGGTCTTGATTCGTCCTCAAGTGAGTTTTCCAAGGGTTTGTCCATAACAAAGACCATTTTCATTTACTTTTAAAATAGCATAGATCCAAAATAGAAAAAAAAAATCTTTGTAATAAATAGAACAACAAAATTGTAATGTTTATAATGACTAAAATTATATTCAAGTTAATTTTTAATTATAAATCTAAATTTTTAGAATTCAACCAGTCTAATTTGAAAGAATATCTTTTAGAGGATAGAATTCTATTATAACTATTGCTTGAAAAATCAATTAGAAAATAAGTGCATGTCTAACAAATTTTTAACTTACAATAATCGGAAGTGTATTTTCTTTTATTTTAAAATTACAAAATTTTAAACTTTTAAATCTTCAATTTTCTAATTAATGATTATAATTGCACTTTATTTTCTAAATACAACTCCTGTTTTAAAGGAATTAACTCAAAATTTTTAATTGTTGAAACAATTATTTATTATTTAAAAAATCTCTTAGAAAATTAGTAAATAAACTAATTTTTACTTTTCAAAATTAGTAAATAAGAGTTTAATGGTAATGCACTGACAATATAAAATAGTTTTACACTGTCATCCAATCACAAATCATTGTTGATATAATTTTTAAAATAATTTTATAAAAATCAATAAATTTATCATACAGGGTGATTTAAACTTATACTCCCTCCACTCCTTTTTTATAAGAAACAAAAGAGTATTCTTTTTTGGTCCTAATTATAAGAAACATAGACACACTTTAAGCTGTATTAATTGCTAGTTTTTTTTTTATCCTTCATCTTGTGAAATCTATTAATGAGACACCTACTCATTTCTCATGCATTTATTTATCTATTGACCATACAAGTTAAACTTATTGGTAGAGGTGCAGTGTCATTAATGTAACCACTACTTAAACCAATCAATTTAAAGGGTACTTTTAAAATAAAATTAAAATTTATAACATTATTAATTATAACTAACTAACTTAATTATTTTTATTGATCTTGACGATTTAGTTATTTGTTTATGGAACGGAGGGAGTATTATAATTTGCTAACATCACAATTATAATATTTTTGTTTTTCAAAAAACGGAGTAAAGCAACCAGTGGCAGTGTGTTGTGTGTTCTCGGAGTGTTTTTTTGAAGAAACAAAAAAAATAGCGCTGCCGCTGCTCAATACTTTTCGAACTTTCACTTTGGACTCTATCGAGGAGACTTCACAAAAATTCAAATCTCTCTGATCTAATCCAACACTTGTTCACCAACAATTCCCATTTCCTCATTCTTCAACACATTCATATGCATCTTCGCCACAAGCCATAGGTTAGTTTCTCAAAACACAACAATGTTACACGAGCTTCTGCTAGCGTTGCTGGGTTTTACCGGCGACTTAATCATCGACCAACGGGACCACCTCACCGCCGAAACGCCCATCTCCGACGAATGCACTTTCAAGCTCGCTCCCGACATCTCTTTTATCGACCCAAGCGACAGGTTCTCACTCCACCTTTCAATTTTTTTTTTTAAACCCCCAAAACAATTCGTTTACTTTGTAGGGTATTTTTTCATGGGCTCGTTGAAAATTGAAACTTTCGAATGGATTGTGTTGGGTGCAGGGAACTTATTGAGAGGATCATCGTGTTGGGGTTTTATTATAGGGAGATGGAGCGGTTTTCAGCCAAGTGTAGAAATTTAAGTTGGATAAGGTCTGCAAATGCGAACCCTTTGGAGAAAAAGGAGAAGGGAAGTGTTTATCGTAGGGCCCTAGCCAATGGCATTGTTGAAATACTCTCAGTTTATAGGTCTGCGGTTCTACATATTGAGCAGAAGTTGTTGTCTGAAACCAGGCCTATCTTGGCAACAGTTACTCAGGGCCTTAACAAGGTAATTTTTTTCTGTTCTCTCTTTTCTGTATATTTTGATATTGATTTTGTTTTTGACTTGCTTTCCAGTTTTTTTGCCTTTTGCCTCCTCTGTATGAGCTCATCCTAGAGATTGAGCGTGATGATATTCGTGGAGGTCAACTTCTTAATCTTCTACATAAGAGATGCCACTGTGGAGTGCCTGAATTACAAACTTGCATGCAAAGGTATGCAGTTCTTTTCACGTGTAGTATTCTTGGTAATGGTAAGATGCTGATAATGACATTTCCAACTATGTGATGATACACCTCTAAATTTTGCTGCTGTATTAGACTAGTAGTCAATAAACATTTATGGTTTTAAGTCATGAATTTTTTATTGCTGTTAGTCACTACATAGTCTTTAATGTAGTAAAAAAATGATAGGTGTGAAGAAAAATATCAAAGACTATATCATGTTGGGTTGGTTTGCAGGTTAATGATGGATTTCTTTTTGGGGACTAATTTGTTTATTCTAGTCCTTAAAACATTGCATCAGTCTTCAGATTACAATCCTGGTTAATTCTTATTATCTTTTTCGGTTATTCTTGTCCAAAGCTTAGGCTTCTTTGGCATGGACACCAGGTCATGTATAACCAGCTTGCATCATGGATGGTTTATGGGATTCTTCAAGACCAGCATGGAGAGTTTTTCATTAGGAGGTAACTCAGTATTAATTTTTAGTGTGTATACTGTTGATATGCATGTTTTTGTGTCTCAAATCAATTATAGGGGTAGACTGACGTGGTGGTGTTGTATTGCAAGAATGGTGATTAGAATAAGATATACTCTTTCATTTATTATCCCAGGGTTCCAAACTTTGTGAATGCCTTTGTTGAAAATATTTTATTTCCAAAATTGTTGTATCATACTATTAAATTGGGCATATAGAATTATTATTATCAATTACTGTCATAAGTTATCAAAACAATTGTAGCCCGTGCTATATTTCAATAGTTTCTGTTATATGCTATTGTCACCATGATTTGACAATGACTAAGCATTAACAATACTTATTTGTTTTATCTGTTGGAATAGATTACCCTTTAGGATTAGTTTCTCTATTTCCTCCCTATCTTTCATGATTGATTACCATATTTCACAATCTCATGATTTGTCTCCTGCTGGTTAGGATTATGATTAGTATAAGTAAGTGTTAGTACTCTAGGTTTTATGATCATATCATCACATTGTAATACATCACATCATATGTCAGGTTAATATCAATTTCATAGTATTTTTGTTTCTTTCTATTCTGTGTCTTTATACTTAAGTGCCTATAATTTCAACATTATTATCTGTTATATGTATACTTAAGAGAACCTATTACCAAAACGATGAAAAGAAGAAAGGTTTTATCACCTCCAATCTCTCCCCTCCAAACAAGAAAAAACTATGTGGTTAAGATATATGATGTGTTTGGTACATGAAAACTAATTTATCTGGATTCTGGATATTAGTTCATCCTCTTCACTTCTTTCAAACTTTGTGATTGTTTGTTAGCATTGATAATTTCTGGTTTCTTAGGTTTTGAGATCTCTTATTTGCAATTGCTTTGTAATTATATACTTGACCTGATTCATTTGCTTTTCAGGCAAGAAGATAGAGATGTAGAAAATAGCTCATCTAATCTGGACATCTCTGAAAAGTTGGCACGCATGTCAACTGATGATGCATCTTTGACTGATTGGCACTTGGGCTTTCATATTTCTTTGGTAATTGCTCTCATTATTAGCTAATTCTGGACATGTCATGACACTGAGCTGATTTCCTTTGAGTGTGTTTGTTTCAAGGTTCAAAAATTTATTGCCGAGAATATGAACTTTGGAATGTAATATTCCCATGTTTGTTACGAGCCATAAAAAAGTATCCTAGGTATTGTTCAGGCCTGGGAAAGTAGTAATACCTTGTTTTACTTCATTTTTGTTCCTATGCTATGGTTGGGAAAGTTATATTCCCATAGGAATGTGGAAAGTTATTTTCTAACCCAATTATAACTTCCATTTCTACTCTTACTTTTTATTCTAATCATTTTGAATTTTAAAAGATATTCCTAGGAATATTAAAATCTAACCAAACATATTTTTGAATTTACTCAAGAATAACATCTCTGGTTATAGTAATCCTGGGAATGTCATTCCTTGGAATGCAATATTATACCTTTAAACGGACGTTATCTTTTTGATTAATATTGTTTTGGCTCTTAGTGTTTGTAGCTCACTTTTCTGTATCAATGGAATTCCTTGTCTCATTCTTTAATGAATGGGATTTTGTCCAGTTTAATATGTGGAGTTCTTATTGTCCTTTACTTTAGATTGACAGGTCACCAAGGGTTTATACTTGCAATTTTGATTATTTACAGATTTTTGTTTTGCAGGATATGCTGCCAGAATATATACCTATGCGTGTTGCTGAATCAATTCTTTTTGCTGGCAAAGCTATTAGGGTTCTACGAAATCCAAGTCCTTCCTTCCAGTCTGGGGATGTTGTTCATCCTCAAATGCCTAAGAGCTTTCAGAAAATACATGGATTAGCAGGGCGTTTTCATTTTCAGAGGGAACCTGCAATTAATACGGGAATCGGGGAAGATTTGCTTCCACAATCTGAGGCAGATAAGATTGAAGCAATGCTTCTGAACCTAAAGGTTTTCATGTCCTGCCATTTCACTCAGTCATATAGATGCTGATTTTCTGAAGCTTTTTTTTAAATAGTTGGATTGTTGCCTGCCTTTTATGTGGTTTACTTCTACAGTTCTAACTAACTGACTGATAAATATTTCTTTACTATTAACATTTCCAGTTAGTTTTTAGGCAAACTCATCATTAACTTTCCACAGGAATCATCTGAATTTCATAAAAGATCATTTGAATGTGCTGTGGACTCTGTTCAGGCTATTGCAGCCAGTCATCTCTGGCAGGTGCTTAACATAAATCTTCTGGTTCATGTATTTATTAGTTTTTGGAGCATTTATGTTCAGAGCCTTCAATTTCTATTCCCTCTATGTCTGCAGCTTGTGGTTGTACGTGCTGACTTGAATGGCCACCTGAAGGCCTTAAAAGACTATTTTCTTTTGGCAAAAGGAGATTTCTTCCAGGTAAAGCTCGAAATATTATCTATACTAATATTTTGATTGGCAATGAGTGTCTGTCAACTTGCACATTTTGTTTTATTTGTGTTAAAGAAATGACTGTTTATTATCTTTAAAGCTTGACATTTGTTTGAATGGAAGTGACAGAAGATGAACAGTTGGGGTTGGGGCAGGGGGGTGATATGACCAAGAGTGCTTACCACCATGCCAACTCTTGACACATAGCACCTTGCATCTGATGGGAGCCCTTTCCTATTTAAGCCATTGGGCATGGGCCATTGGGTTGAACTCTACCCACGGACCTAACATGTACCCTTGTGACCCTTTGGGCATATCAAGTGGAATAGGAGTTTTGAACTTTTGATAACTATCCATCCATCGGATAGTGATTTCAGTGATATGTTTTGTCCTTTCCTGTATGTTTGTTTTAACCATTGAAAGTGATTATATTGGTTTTATCATAATCCTTGTGTGTGTTTGTGTCTATGGCTATATCATATGACATTATTTTTCATCAATCTATATATAGTGTAATTTATGGTGGATTACTGATTATTTTGATAGTAGCTTTAGTAACTTGTAATTGATTATAAATTATAAATTATGGTAGATGAGTTTCTCCCTGTCATTCATAGATCTCCAACATCATCGTTCTTTATTTTGGAATTATCTATTTGTGAATGGTAAAAAATATTCTTTGAGTCTGTATATTGGTTTGATTTCTGAACTAGTAAATAATTCAGTTACAAGATAGGAGATGTTGCAAATTGGTTTAAACTACAAAATCAACATTGGGTAGTGCCTCATCTATATCCTGTGCCTTGGATATGCATCAATTACTCACTGAGGTTCAAACTTCAGTTTATCTTGTAATTTTAATGGCATTATACTGACATCTTTGATTTACTCATTATTTTGTGTGCAAGTGTTTCCTTGAGGAAAGTCGTCAGTTAATGCGATTGCCACCACGTCAATCAACAGCTGAAGCTGATCTTATGGTCCCATTTCAGCTGGTTTGTTTAGCTTATATTTTTTGGCTTAATGCCATTCACCTGTTAGTTACATCAGCATGTTCATGTTTTTAGATGCATTAACAAAGCTTAATTGCAATTCCATTGGAATGCAGGCTGCATTAAAAACTATTGGTGAAGAAGACAAATATTTCTCAAAAGTGTCCTTGCGGTTAGGATCCATATTTCTCAAAACTTTTGGCTTCATGCTGAGTTGTTATGAACACCATGTGCTAAAATTTCTTCTTCCTCTTCTAGGATGCCATCTTTTGGAATCACAGTTAAACCTTCCCTATTAGATTTACCAAAGCCAACCTCTTCTGTAGATGGCAGCTCTGGTGCTTCACTTTCAAATGCTTCATCAGAAATGTCAGTAGATGGTTGGGATGGTATTGCTCTTGAGTATTCTGTTGATTGGCCTTTGCATTTGTTCTTTACTCAAGAAGTCCTCTCTAAGTAAGTCTCTACTGCTAATGTCCTACGGCCAAGGGTTGATTCTTTTCTCTTGCTACTTATTTTATACTAGATCTAACTGGAAACGCTTTATGGTATAAAACTTCTTAAAAAGTGTCATGGCATCGTAAACCAAGTGTGCAAGATGTACAAATGTTACATTATCATAAGGACCATTGGTTTAAGACTTAAGGGATATATATTATTTACGTATAGGGGATATATCTTGTGAGACCACTGGTTTACTTTTATTATGAACAAACGGGGACTGTTGGATAATCTGCCTTAAATGGTCAACATTAAAAGAATGTTTAAAAAAGTCAAATGGATTTGTGTTTTAATCTTGACCATGTAATATTCAATAATTACTTAATCAGGATTTGTTCCCTCCCTTTCATACTAAAACAATGGGTATTATGGTCTCGTTTGGATAAACTTCATAAGCACTTATAGAAGAAGAAAATAAAAAACAAAAAGAATCAAAATTCTTCCACAAGTTAAAATAAGCTTATGCAGCTTCTGAAGAAGTTAGATGAGAGAGCTTTTATAAAAGTTGAAGTGCATAAGTTGATTTTAACTTATGGGAGAGGCTTCATTAATTTACCTTCGTATTTTCTTTTCTTAAAAGTACTTATGGAGAAGCTATCCAAATAGGGCCTATATATCTTAATAAACTTGATATGCTATTTCTCGGTCAGTAATTTTTCTGCACAATTAACACTTTTAACAGGTACCTCAGAATATTCCAATACTTACTGCGGCTCAAACGAACACAAATGGAGTTGGAGAAATTATGGGCATCTGTAATGCACCAATATCATAGTGATTTTGCCAAACACCGAAATGATCAAGAAAAGTGCTCAGAAACACAGCAGAAACGACAGCGGTCTCGACCAATGTGGCGTGTTAGAGAACATATGGCATTCCTGATCAGAAATCTCCAGTTTTATATTCAGGTTGTCATTCATATCAGTTGTTTGGATTCACACACTCGGGTTCAACTTGAGAAAGAATTTTGGTGTCTGGGCATATCTGGAACCATAGGGGCCTGTGACCATGGTTTAAGGTTATATTGAGATTTGAGAGGTTGTGCTATCATGGGTGACTGCAGAGGAATTTTTTTTTGTGTTGGGCAGGGGAGGAATATTCACTGCTACGTGTACTCTTACACATGTAATTGTGTGCTTTAGATGATTGAAAATGGAAAAAGTGGTGACCAAAAGGCCGGTTTAATGTGATAAAAACCTTGGGAGAACCACACTGCAAAAGCTAGCTATTGTAGTTGGAGAGCCTAAGGCCTTATAAACCCCATACTAGAATCCCATACTTTTAATGTGAGACTCAAGTTCTATACCTTACAATTGGATTCTAATAGAGACATGCCTTTTGTTTTTGGGTTGAGCGCAATTTTAATTCCTAAAGTGGAACTGGTAATTTTTTAGGGTGTTAGCTAAGAATTAGAAATGGCCTGGGCTGGTTATTCTGTGATTCCATGGAATTACCATATAGGATTATGATTCTAATTTTAAAAGGGCTTCCAATCATTAAAATTAGAATTTACAGGCTCAATTCTAATTCCAAGCTCCAATTTCATGCTCAAAATTCTAGATGTCAAATAAGCACTAAATGTAAATTATCATTGTTTATTTTTATTAGCAAAAAATTTCAATTTGTGTTTTGTTTGAGCAAAAGAAGCACACTGATGGTATCCTAATTAAATTTTTTGGTGTGTATTGTACCTTTTTATAGTGAATAAAATGTTTGTTTCACATTTAAAATTGTGTTTTCCTTTGCAGGTTGATGTGATAGAGTCTCAATGGAATATTTTGCAATCTCATATTCAAGAGTCTCATGATTTTACAGAACTTGTGGGCTTTCATCAAGAGTAATAATTTCTCTGTTGCATGTTTTTAGTTTTTACATGTTTTGCTTACTTAACTATTTCAAATGTGATAGAGCCCAACTCATGGATCAACGAAATAACAGGCCCAAGATATGGAAGGTTTATTTAAGGAAGAATAAGAAACAGACATAAGATAAGAGGGAAAGATATGTGATTTAGATTAGGATTATGTTATCATATCTTATCTTATCTTTAGTATTTATCTTTAGGATTATGTTATCATATCTTATCTTATCTTTAGGATTTATCTTTAGGATTATGTTATCTTATCTTATCTTTAGGATTTATCTTTAGGATTATGTTATTTGAATTCTGTTATCATAGTTTATCTTTAGGATTTATCATAGTTTATCTTTAGGATTTATCCTTAGTTTATCTTTTAGGGAGATAGTTGAGGGAGAGGTTAATAAATATAGGACAGTATGTTAGTGAGAGACACTTTTGGTGAATTTCTCTTGAATTGTATTGCGGAGCTGGTGCTCTGGGAGAGGGAGGCAATTTGCCAATCTCTTTTTCTATTTTAATTATCTAATCATTCTTGGTACCCCACCATTGGTCCAACCTGCCGGATTAGCTCATCATGGTCTCCAAGGTTGATGCTCTAGACTCCAAAGTCACAACTCTAAAAGCCCAATTCCAGGAGATGCAGTCCTCATTTGCTGAACTCCAGCAATCTCTAACACAGGAAGCGCAAGCACATGAGGCCGAACATCACGAAAATGCTGAGTTTCGCTCCATGTTCACTGAGTGGTTAAAACAAAATTCTAGTAATCAGACCCACACGATTGAGAAGTCCCCTCTACTCTTAAGTGTCACTGACGACTATAAATTGTCAACAAAAAGGGTTGAATTACCTTCCTTCGACGGAACAGATCCACGTGGCTGGATTTTCCGAGCAAAGATGTATTTTCGTGTGCAAGGTACTAAACAAGAGATGAAAATTCCTCTCACCCAATTAGCAATGGAAGGGCATGTTGTCCATTGGTTTTCCGTTCTTTTGGAGGGCAATCCTAGCCTCTCATGGGACAGATTGAAGGAGGCTTTGTTGGAGCGTTTTGGGGATATAAATACCCGCAATCCATATGAGCAACTAGCAGCTCTAACACAGGAGCATTCTGTTGCTGATTTTATTGAGACTTTTGAATTTCTAATTTCCCAAGTGCCTCGCTTAGCTGAACCACAAGCTATTGGGTACTTCATGCATGGGTTAAAGCCTGACATTCGGCGTTGGGTGCGTCTTCACCACCCAGAGACCGTTAGTAAGGTTATTTCATTGGCTAGAGATGTAGAATGCGCATTGTATGGGGAGGCAAATAGCAAGATTAAAGGTTCTAGTCAGAAATCAGTTTTCAGCACTGGACTGAATTCCCATAAGGTTGGGATTTCGTTTTCTTCCTCTCCTCAGCCTGCCTTTCGTCATAGGAATAACTCCCAAAATTCACAACCTGAACCCAAGTCCTATGGCTTAGGGATAGGGTCTGACAGTAGACGTCCTGGAGATGTGAGGAGTAGGGGAATTCACCATCTATCTGCTCAAGATCTGTTTGACAGAAGGAAGAAAGGGTTGTGTTTTCGCTGTGGTCAGAAATTTCACCCTATGCATCAATGCCCAGAAAAACAAACTAGACTCACATTGCTTGCTGAAGACGAATTTATCAATGGAGAAGGGGAGATTGAATCGGTAAAGTGTGACATAGAGGAGGAACACGAAGAGGATGTAAATTGTGCTACTATGGATCTTATTCACCTCACTAAGGAAGCAATTTCAAGCCCTAAAGTCATGAAGTTGGAGGGGTGCATAAACAATTTGCCTATTCTAATTCTGGTGGACAGTGGTGCTAGCCATAATTTTGTGTCAAAAAGAGTGGTGAGAGCCTTAAGCTTGCCTGTTCAAGACACACCAGAAATAGGCATAAGGTTGGGTGATGGCCATTGAGTGTTGACAAAGGGGAAATGTGATTTGAGTGTTGATTTGGGTCCTACTACAACTGCTGTGACTGCTTATGTTTTTGATATTGGCAGCTTGGATCTAATCCTTGGAATTTCGTGGTTGGAGACTTTAGGGACAGTGCAAACAGATTGGAAACAAAGGATTATTATGTATCACAGCGGGACAGAATTAATTACCTTGCAGGGAATTAATCAGGGGACTGTCACTGCTGCCTCTTCCTTGCATAACTTGATAACTAGCAGACTGCTTCCTATTGACAGGTTATTATGGAATACAGAGGCCCGGGATAATGAAACACTTCATCACAGTGAATTATCACAGGAACAATATGAAGAGGTTCAGCAATTAGTCAACCAATTCCCAGTTGTTTTGGCTGAAATACAGGGCTTGCCACTTCCCAGAAATAGTGATCATGCGATCGTCCTTCATGCTGGACAGGGACCGGTAAGTGTCCGACCCTATAGATACCCTCATCATCAAAAGGATGAGATAGAGCACCAAGTTGTGGAGCTCTTGCAAAAAGGTTTCATTCGACCTAGTAATAGTTCCTTTTCTAGTCCTGTTATCTTGGTAAAGAAGAAGGATAATTCATGGCGTATGTGCGTTGATTATCGAGCTTTAAACAAGGTGACAATTCCGGATAAATACCCTATTCTGGTTGTGGAGGAACTCCTAGATGAGTTGCATGGGGCTCGAGTATTCTCTAAGCTGGACCTTAAATCTGGATTTAACCAAATCAGGGTGAGGGAGGAGGATGTACAAAAAACAGCTTTTCGAACTCATAATGGCCACTATGTGTACTTGGTTATGCCGTTTGGATTGATGAATGCTCCGGCCACATTCTAGTCCACTATGAATGACATATTTAGATCATATTTGCGCAGGTTTGTGCTTGTGTTTTTTGATGATATCCTGGTTTACAACCCAAATTGGGAGGCACATTTGTCGCATTTAGCTGAAGTATTGCAATTGTTAAAGATCAACAATCTTATGGTTAATAGAAAGAAGTGTACTTTTGGTAGAAAGACGATTGAGTATTTAGGCCACATAATTTCAGGAGAAGGGGTAACTATGGATCCTGAGAAAGTCCACAGCATCCTACACTGGCCAGTCCCTAAGAATGTCAAAGGAGTGAGAGGGTTTTTGGGGCTTATAGGATATTATCGTAAATTCATCAAAGATTACGGCAAGGTGGCCAAACCACTCACTATATTAACAAAGAAAGACAATTTTCACTGGGATCTTGCTGCTCAAAAATCCTTTGAGGCCTTGAAGAAGTTGATGACCTCTTCACTTGTCTTAGCTCTCCCAAATTTTGCGTAGCCCTTTGAGGTAGAGTGTGATGCTTCTGGAAAAGGGATCGGAGCTGTGCTTATGCAACAAAAGCGCCCAATCGCCTATTTCAGCAAGGCACTGTCCAAAAGAGCCCTATCTAAATCTGCCTATGATAAAGAAATAATGGCACTTGCACTTGCTGTCCAACATTGGAGACCTTATCTGTTGGGATGACATTTCGTAATCTATACTGATCAGAGGAGCCTAAAGCACCTCCTCCAACAGCGGATCACAATTGCTGACCAACAAATTTGGATAGTCAAACTACTCGGGTACTCTTTTGATATTGTTTATAAACCAGGGGTGGACAATAAGGCTGCTGATGCCTTGTCTAGAATTCCAAAAGAGGGTGAATTAAAGGCTCTAATTTTCGTCACCAGTGTGGCTGGATGGTTAGGATTTAATACATGAAATACATGGGGACTCACACCTCCAAAATATTATTTCTGACTTACAAAGGGATCCTAATTCAAGACCAGGCTTCATATATAAGAATGATGTTCTCCTTTATAAGAACAGGTTGGTCATTCCAGCAAATTCCCCTAAGATACCACAACTTCTAGCTGAATTTCATGACACCCCACAAGGGGGGCACTCTAGTTTTCTCCGTACCTATCGCAGGCTAGCCAGTAATCTCCACTGGGTTGGTATGAAGAAGCGAGTGCAGGATTATGTTAAGTCTTGTGATGTTTGCCAGAGACAAAAATATGCAGCTCTGTCCCCAGGGGGTCTTTTGCAACCTCTAACATACCTAATCTTGTTTGGGAGGACCTTTCTATGGACTTCATTATGGGTCTCCCAAGATCTAGAGGATTTGAAGCTATTCTTGTTGTGGTAGACCGACTATCAAAGTATGCTCATTTTCTTTTATTGAAGCATCCTTATACAGCAAGGGGAGTTGTAGAATTATTTGCAAAAGAAATTGTTCGATTACATGGAATTCCTAATTCCATTATCAGTGATCGTGATCCTTTGTTTATTAGTCATTTCTGGTAGGAATTATTCAAACTTCAGGGTACCACACTTAGGATGAGCTCTTCCTACCATCCTGAAACAGATGGTCAAACAGAAGTTAGCAATAGGTGCCTTGAAACATACTTAAGGTGCTTTGCTTCTGAGCAACCTAGATGCTGGGCTCAATGGTTGTCGTGGGCTGAGTTGTGGTACAATACCACTTTTCATGTTTCTACAAACTCAACACCATTTGAAGTGGTATATGGTCGGAAGCCTCCTAGCCTAGTTCACTACCTTCAAGGTGAGACAAGGGTTGAAGCAGTGGCAAGGGAATTGATTGATAGGGACGACGCATTGAGACAGTTGAAGCATCACCTGCTGCGAGCACAACAACAAATGAAAAAGTGCGCTGACAAGAAACGACGAGATCTGTCATTTGAGGTGGGGGAATGGGTTTTCTTAAAGTTGAGGCCTCATCGTCAGCAATCTGTGGTTCGAAGAGTGAATCAGAAGCTGGCAGCACGATTTTATGGCCCTTATCAAATTCTGGAACGTTATGGACCTGTTGCTTATAAGTTGAAATTGCCCCCTTCCTCTAGGATACATCCCATTTTTCATGCATCCCAATTGAAAAAGGTTGTTGGCAATTATGCAGTGGAACCTGACTACCAAGCGATTTGGAACTGGAGCTTCCTGATTTTGCAGAACCAGAGAATACTTTGGCCTCTAGGAAAATTTCCAAGCAAGGCGAAGCCATTCAACAGGTTCCTATCAAGTGGAAGAACAAACCCATTGAGGAGGCCACTTGGGAGGAAGAGTTTGTTATTCGCAGCCAATTTCCCTCTTTCAGCCTTGAGGACAAGGCTGCTGTGATAGGAGAGGGCAATGATAGAGCCCAACTCATGGATCAATGAAATAACAGGCCCAAGATATGGAAGGTTTATTTAAGGAAGAATAAGAAACAGATATAAGATAAGAGGGAAAGATATGTGATTTAGATTAGGATTATGTTATTATATCTTATCTTATCTTTAGGATTTATCTTTAGGATTATGTCATTTGAATTCTGTTATCATAGTTTATCTTTAGGATTTATCATAGTTTATCTTTAGGATTTATCCTTAGTTTATCTTTTAGGGAGATAGTTAAGGGAGAGGTTAATAAATATAGGACAGTATGTTAGTGAGAGACACTTTTGGTGAATTTCTCTTGAATTGTATTGCGGAGCTGGTGCTCTGGGAGAGGGAGGCAATTTGCCAATCTCTTTTTCTATTTTAATTATCTAATCATTCTTGGTACCCCATCAACATGCATACTATCAATACCAGCACGATCATATTTATCCAAATTAAATACAGCTCTTGGTGACCATTGACTTGGTAGGCCAACTTTTATCCTATTGCTATCACCTACAGGGATCATATTTTACTTTTATGGTCAAAGATAACTTAGTTTTTCACTTTGTTATTGAGTATGGATAGTAACAGTAGATCAGAAAACAGCTTACTTTACTCTAAACTAGCAGTTTAATGAGAAACAGGGACATGGTTAACATGCACTTTATTCTCTCTGGAAGCATTTGTCAGGTGCCACAATGTTTAAACTGTTATTGCTTTATGAATTATAAACTTGTTATTGTGCTTTGTTGTATTCCTTCTGTTGGCTATTTTACCTAAATATTGCTTATTACATCATACTATTTGACTTTAATGTCTCCTACAGGTATCTGTCAGCCTTGATTTCACAAACTTTCTTGGACATTGGTTCTGTGTCGAGGATACTAGATAGTATCATGAAGCTTTGCCTGCAATTTTGCTGGAATATTGAGAACCAAGATAACTGTTCAAATACTTCTGAACTGGAACATATAGCTGAGGTGATATGCATTGCCAGTTTTGTTTGCCAAATAATTGTACAGGAATAAGTATCTCAATAACGCCATAATTGTCCTCATACATCTTGATATATTAAACTTATTAGGTTCAATTATCTGACCATTTTCAATTAAGAGAAAAAAAAAAAAAAAAACTATGCTAATTTATGATCATCTTATTCAATTTGTGTCATGTGTGAATGCCTTAATCACGCTGTAATATTATGATATATTATGAATAGAAGAAAAATACTCTGCTTTCTCCATATAATTCATTATGACTTAATAATCAATGATGAGGGTAAGGGTATGATGATAATAAGTCTGAATTCTGTAGTTGTACCTCTTAGATCTACCATAAAACAGGCAAAATTGGCTTTGAGGAACTTCAGAATTGACTTCTAAACAATATTAATTATCAACTCTTGAACTTGTCTGGTAGTAGTCAGAAAAAGTACAATATAGTTGCTTCTTTATGGATCTGTTTCCCACAAGCCACCTTTTTTAATGGAAGCTGGCAGAAATTTATATGGGATTATACGCTTGAGCCATTCTATTTCCCCTTCAAATCTCTGAAGCGCTACCTCATTTGACTGAATGAACAAGAAATGAAAAATAACTATTTATGTCATTTATTCTCAAATGTATACTGTCAACAATTGAACTTTCTCTCTTCACTTTAGGTGTATTCTTAGAAATTTACTCTAACTGGGGCTAAATTGCTGAGTCAGATTTGTATTTAAATGCAGTCTGTGTGTGTGTAATGAATAAAGTCACATCCATTTTTCCTCCCTCTTTCTCACTTGATTGGACCTTTTCAAATTACTGTTACATTTCTATATTTTAGATTAGATCTCCATCCTTTACTGAAATCTATCATTTTGACTGTTTATTTATTATGTGTTCTCTCTAACCTAACATCTCTAGGAATTCAACAAGAAATCAAATTCCTTGTACACTATACTGCGCAGCAGCAGGCTTGCTGGAAGTCAGCGGGCCCCCTTTTTGAGACGTTTTCTCTTGCGGTTAAATCTGAATTCGTTCTTTGAGGTAAAACAATCGGATAGATAATTAGTCTCACTGTTTAGATGAATGTTTCTTACTGTTTGTTATTTTGTCCCTTAACAGGCAACTGCAAGGGGGGTTCTGAATGTTGTTAGGCCACGCCCCACACTTCCTGTTTTAAACCAACAATAGTATCAATATCATTCCACCACCACTCTAAAGTTTCTCACTTCTTGGGGTATTTGGCGTGCTTCAGTTGAGGGACGAATTTTAGTGTTGACAGTCAAGTCGCCATCTATTCGCCGTTGTTGTTTGACCATCCTGCAACTGTCCATTGAAAGTCAGTTGCACATTCCACTTGCTATTTTGAAAATGTGGTTCTTGATCCTAGTTGCTTTTGATTGATTTTAATGTAAACACTGGTCAGTTTGGAATGTGATTCTTGATCCTAGCCGATTTTTGTTGATTTTAGCACCGGTCAGTTTGGAAGGTGGTTCGTGCTTGTGCTATTTGGTGTCTGTTAGATGGCTGTTGCTGTCTTTCCCACTGTTGCCTTTTGTAGATGTGAGCAGTGATCTTTGTGTATAGTGTAATTGGTTTTTAATATTTTTACTATTTACTAAACGTAGTTCTTCCCGCATGGTTAGATTATTTGTGGAAACGCCCTCGCCCACCCCAAACACATTTTATAATCTAAATTTGGCCTATATCCTCTAACTCTGCTTTATATCAGGTTATTCCAGTGGAATATGATAGAATAAGCCATTTTTTCTGTCCTTTGTATTCTGCAATTCCACTATGCAGACACCCAGCATGCGGGTGACTCAGGGTGAGATCATCAAGTTTCCCACTCA
This sequence comes from Pueraria montana var. lobata, assembly GCA_026413185.1. NCBI lineage: Eukaryota > Viridiplantae > Streptophyta > Magnoliopsida > Fabales > Fabaceae > Pueraria > Pueraria montana. Next base: position 66,486,491 of record CM048647.1, on the reverse strand, counting down.
CAATTGTTTCTGTGATCAACTATGTCAAAAGGACATTAAATTTGACAATAATACATAATAAAATGCGCAAATGATGTTAGCTTCAAGCTTTTCAGCTGCTGTTGTGAATACCTTTTCTGAGGATGTCAAATATTATGGTTGCAGTTGGCCAATGAAGTCTGTATGGCCGTGTATCCATGCCATCATTAAACAGAATTACCTGCAACATGAGGAGGTTCCTATAAAGCTATACATTAATAAAGAAAAAGCAGCTCAAATTTCTCATACACACAAACACATGCAATGCAATCAACTAGTACTTGCTTAAGTCTATCAACATGGCTCACTGTACGAAGCAACTTATCTGTCATCAACGAACTTAACACAATAGCGGTGCAAATTATGCATCATAACCTTCGGAATATTAAGAGGGACGAGACAAGGCACCAGTGGAGAAGTGATGCAATGAGGATTGACTGTGTTGCTCTTATTTCAACAAGGCATACATAAAACAAAACAAAAAATGCAGAGCCTCCACCGTATTTCACTTTTCACCAGTGACGGAGACCTGAGTTCGAACTGTATTTGTATGCAGTCTAAGTGCTGTCCCTTCTTTTAGATGAGGAGAGAGGAGCAACACTAGTATGTAACTGTAACTTTTCATAATACAAATTCTTAATTCACTGAATCATTAACCCTCAAATTATTTAATACGCCAGCTTGAATTCCAAAGTTATAATATACTATATTTTTATACAAAAAATGTACTATATTTTAATAATTAAGAGAATTAATGAAAAAAATCTTGTAAAAAAATTATGTTTGTTTTACACCTTTTATGAGATGGAAGAAGAATGGAGAGAAGAGAAAGATAGAACTTAAGAAATATAATGATTTTTTTTGGTATTAAGAAATATAATGAATAAATGATGTAAAAGAGAGATAAAATGAGAGCAAAAATATAAAAGAATTATAAAAAAAAATAGGTGTGAAAAAATTAAAGCAATTAGTAAGTAATATGAAATGATTAGTACCAATGTTCTGACGAAAATGATCAATTATTATCCATTTATGGTTTTATTTAAAACCAGTTTTTTCTTTTCTTTTTCAACTAATTCTGCAGCCAATTACATACAAGTCCTTTATTTTCACATATTTTGTATGAATTTTTGCTCGTACTAAATAGCAGCCCTCAAAAATTAAGAATGCAATTCCATGTTTGTTGGTGAGGAGGAAATTCATGACGAATTTCAAACTTTTTGTACAGTACATGACTGGTGCAAGGGCATCTTTTAGAAAGAAAAAAAAAAAAGATTAATTATGTTTTTGGTCCTGAATTTTTTCGAGTTTCATTTTTAGTCCCTGAACAAAAAATTGACCGGTCTTAGTCCCTGATGTTTTTGTCCGTCAATGATTTTGATCCTTGCCGTCAAATGTTGGTGTTAAATGGTGACGTGGCATGAATTTTATTATTATTATATTATATTTTCTGGCGGTTAATTTTTTGGCGGTTCAAAATCGCCAAAAATTGTTTGGCAAAATTTTTTAAAAAGGTATTGAAAATTTTCTGGCAGTTTGAACCGCCAGAAAATGCTTCACACCGACAACACAACTTGCGTAGGAATATCCCAACTCTTCCATTGTTTTGTTTCTGCATCTCTCAAAATTGAAAATCCATCAGCATTATTCATTAAACCAAATGCCCAAATCCCAAAAGAAATCAAATTACAAAGTTATTCTACTTTGTCGCATGCATCTAGGTTCGGGTAGACAATCAATTTTTTTTTATTTGTGAATATAGCTCTTCTACTCTACCGCATTTCCTCGAGTAGCTTACCCTCAACCGTAGTGTCGTATTTCCCTTCACCCAAACCTTTCGGTTTCTTCTTGAACCATTTATTCATCTTCTCCAACTGAAGCATCTCCTCATCATCGTCATCATCATCATCAAATTGTTCTTCATCATAAGTGGAAAGGAAAAGCTTGGTGGCGACGAGCGGTAGACAGATCTCGCACTTTACTTTATTGGCGCATGCATCTGGGTTTGGATAGAGCAGCGACGTGGCAGAGGGGGTTCGGGGTTGTGGTTGCTTGTTCTAGTGTTTGGGGTTTGGGCGTGAAAAGCTCAGTGACGATGAGCAGAAGTTTGCGGTGGCGGCGACATGCCTCCACGACCTTCCCCAGACGGCGATTTTGAAATGGGGACGTTGATGATGCCAAGGATGTTGCGTGCTATGAAAACTTCAGCAACCATTTTCAGATCTTGCTTGATTCCATCTAGGAGTTTTGTTTTATCAAATGGGTCTCTGTTTTCCATTGGGTCTTGATTTTTTTGAAATTGATTTTTTGTTTTTTTTGCTTGCTTCTTAATTTCAATGCTCTCTGAAGGTACCACCCAAATTTAATCACTGTATCTATCAATTTCCTATGTGCTACTGCTATGAATTTGTGTTAATTATTAAAAAATGATGAAACTTTGCTGGAAATCTTTGATGGCCAATTATTATGAAGAAGCAACATCAAAATCTGAACAAGAGATGCGAGTGCGCCACGGATCTGGTCTCCAATGGTTTCATGATGTGGGTTTCGTTCTTCATTTTTATTTTTGTTTTTCTTTACTTGGTTTAGATACTGAAACTTGAAGCTTGATTCTGTGGTTGCTTCGTGAAACCCTATAGCGTTGTCGAGGAAGATGATTCAGAGATTGAAGGAGATTGTGGCTTTATACAAAGCAATTTCTGGCGATTTTTAACCGCCAGAAAATGAACACCGCAAAAAAATAACACGTGGTACTCATAGAAGCTACCACATCATCCATTAATGGCGAGACTTAATGGTAGGAACTAAAAACGTTAATGGGCAAAAACTTTAAGGACTAAGACCGGTCATTTTTTTGTTTAGGGACTAAAAGTGAAAATTCAAAAAAGTTTAGGGACCAAAAACATAATTAACAAAAAAAAAAAACACAAATTGCTTTTGTATAAAATTGGTGAATCCTTACAAAAAGAATGACAATACAATAAAAATTTGTTTTTTAATCTCTCCTGCCAAAACTTTTAAATAAACGGAGAAAATCCAAATTCATTCAAATTTAATGTAGTGTTATTTTAAAAATACGAGAGTTTCATGTTCTTTGAAATATATGAACAAAAATGTAAAAAACCTTCCTTGATATGATGAAGTGCTAAACTAACCATCACAAATGCAAAGCTCAGAAAACATGAAAATAAAGAGTTTTATTATTTTTTTATTTATTTTTTCTTTCATATTTTTTTGCTTTATTTTTATCACATCATTTATTATATATATATATATATTTTTTCATTTTAACTCTCCCTTATTTTCTTCCATACACCTAAAAATTGGTTGTGCTACAAACATTTTCCAAAAATAAAACACCAATGATGAGGAGAAATTGCAGAATAGAAATCAGTGTGTAGTGCATAAACCGAACGCCAAGTAAAAATGCAAGCATTTCTTTAAAAAACAAAAAAGGTTAGGTGGGGGGGTGTTGGTGGCTGGCCTCCAAAGACTAAAATATTAAAAAGCATGTCAATGCAAAGGTAGATGAAGTGATGAACCATTAACATTAACAAAATTAGTTTACGCAATTACCAGTAGCGATTAATTCAGCTTCTAAAATTATAAAAAAAAAAATTGTTTATTTTAGTCTTATTTTTGTAATTTTAGAGAAAAATAATAATCATTTAATAAGATGGAAACTTAAAATGAATATGGTTTGACAATTTTAAAAATTAAAACGATACTTTGATATATAAAATTAATTAATTAATTAATGTATATGTAATGATATCACTAAAAAAATGAGAGTGGAAAAAGATATAAAAAGACAAGATAATAGTATAATCCATCCATCCAAGCCACAGAGAGAGTGAGATAGAAAGAGAAAGAGCTTACCAACAAAACATACAGAGCAGAGGTGAGAGGTGGTAGGTAGCAGATAAGCCAGCCAGCAGAAGTTACACTTACACCTTGAGGCTATCTCCATTGTTCCAACCAAAATGGATTCCACGCACCAAATGGAAGCAGAGAAAGAGCTTCAGCATGAACCACCATTTGCAGCAGTGGCCTCACTCTCACTCTCACTCTCTCTTCCCACTATTTTCCCATTCGTCCAACCCAAGATCCCATCCACCACCCCTCAGCCCAACAAGGTCAAAATCCCAACCCAAGCCTCATCCCTCACACACCTCTCTCTCTCCACCGCTCCTCCCAAAACCTCCTTTAAATCCACCCTCTCCGCCAACCCCCTCCACGCCCCTCTCTCCCTCGGCCCCCACCGCCCCCGCGACCCCTCCAACGCCGCCGCTCTCCGTCGCGCCGCCCTAGTATGGTTCCGCAACGACCTCCGCCTCCTCGACAACGAGTGCCTCGCTGCCGCCAACAACGAGTCCCTCTCCGTCCTCCCCGTCTACTGCTTCGACCCCGCCGACTACGGCAAGTCCGCCTCCGGCTTCGACAAGACCGGCCCCTACCGCGCCGCCTTCCTCCTCGACTCCGTCTCCGACCTCCGCCGCAACCTCCAGTCGCGCGGCTCCGATCTCGTCGTCCGCGTCGGGAAGCCCGAGAGGGTCCTCGTGGAGCTCGCCAAGGCCGTCGGCGCCGACGCCGTGTACGCGCACCGCGAGGTCTCGCACGACGAGGCGAAGACGGAGGAGAGAGTGGAGGCGGCGATGAAGGAGGAGAATGTGGAGGTGAAGTACTTCTGGGGAAGCACGTTGTACCACGTGGACGATTTGCCTTTTAAATTGGAGGACATGCCTTCCAATTACGGAGGGTTTAGGGATAGGGTTCAGAAATTGGAGATTCGGAAGACAATTGAGGCCTTGGATCAGCTCAAGGGAATGCCTTCTCGCGGTGATGTTGAGCCTGGGGAGATTCCTTCCTTAATGGACCTCGGCCTTAGTCCATCTGCCACAATGCCTCAGGTTTTTTAATTTGTTGTGATACATTTTTGTGTCAAGTGTTATCATCAATGGTCTATATTGGTTGTTATCATTGTGCAGGATGGAAAGTGTGCTGCTAATGCTTCTATGGTAGGAGGGGAGACTGAGGCACTGCAGAGGCTTAAAAAATTTGCAGCTGAGTGTGAGGCTCAGCCACACAAGGGGTTTAAGGATGGAACCCAAAGTATATATGGTGCCAACTTCTCTTGCAAGATTTCTCCCTGGTTGGCAATGGGATGCCTCTCTCCTCGCACAATGTATGAAGAACTAAAGAAGACTGCCAGCAGGTGTGTGGTCCTATATGTTGTTCTGTTTAAGGGTACTATTGTTTTTTATATGAATAGGGTGTATGCTAACTGGTGAATTGTGTTGCTCACAGAGCCATTTCTGCTTCTTCGTCGAACTGGAATGATGGTGCTAATGGCTCGTCCAGAAACGGAACAAATTGGTTGATGTTTGAGTTGCTATGGAGGGACTTCTTTAGGTAATTATTTTTTGTGCACATCTTTTCGCTTTGCTTGAAACTTTAGAGTACATTTTATTTGCATGAGATTAGATATATGGAAATGGCAATGGTTCAAAGGTTGGGGTAAAGTTTCCCCCCTAAACAGAAACTTAGGGAATTGAGATGAAAGTGGTAGTTTTAAGTAACTCTTTCGAGAACCATGCAACTGTTTTTCTTTTCCTATTGCAAAAATATGTAACTTTTCTATTTCTATTTAAGAACTTATAATCATAGTAGTCAATAGCGTACTATAGCGGGATAGTGAAGTGGAGCAGCCTTGTGCACTATGGGATTCAAATAGTGGAGCACTTTTCAATAGCAGCCATATATTGCAACTGATATACCATGACATAGGGTTCAGAAACCCATTTTTACCCCCTAAAACATCATTGTTTGGGGTTTTTTAGGTAAAATATTCCATGGAAAGTTACCTCTGTTTTGGTTTTTATTCCTTCACACGTTATAGGACTATTTTTATCTTGTGTTCTGCCCTTCCTTTAGATTTCCCAGCTCACATTCTGCTAACTCTTCTATCGAATTTGTAATGTTCTCTTTGTATTAATTTCACCGTCATCTTTCATTTTTTGACCTCATTACTATGTTCTTATAAATTTCTTTAATTGAGTTTTTTTCTTGCTTTTTGAGTATTTATATGTGCAGTATAAATTGTTTAGTTTGTATTATATTATTTAAAATAGTGGCCATCCCGCTATAGCATTTTCATAGTTTGCTGTGGCACGACACCATCCGAGATTGATAACTATGCTTATAATATTGCTCTCTTATTCTTTTCAAACGGATGTAGTTAGTAGTGTACCAATGTTTTTAAATAATCATTATAGCACCGCCATAATGGCATAACGCTATAATGTGGCGTGTTTCGACCTCCTATGCCATAGGCAATTTATGAAGGGAGGCCCGCTATGGCGGCACCATAGGCAATGGCGTTTTTAAATGGCAGAATTTTGGCCTTTTGACATGCTCTGCCATCCGCTATTGATAACCTTGTAGTGTACACAGGAAAGTTGCAAACAACTCATCTAAAACATAAAAGTTGTAATTGTTCTTCAAAATGTGGTAAATTCCAAATGAATGTACCCTTCTTTTTCTATATGTTCAATGTAGAACACCTGTAGATACATATATGATATATCTACTAAGGTTTAAAAAAACATTTCTATGAATGCAATTGCAACCACAATGTCAAGGTTTTTAGGGTCTTTGCAATTGCATTTGTGGCTGCATTAACTGCATTTGTCTACAATATCAAGGATCATGATGGATTCATAATTGTGACTGCAATTTAAAACCTTGATATAAACAATTTGCCTCTCACGAGCAGTTTTTGAATGATTTACTTGTCTTTTAAGTTTAAAATTAGAAGGATCTCATTCTCCTTTCCTAGAAATGTAAGGGCCTTGTGTTTCTTGAAATCGTGAAAAACATTAATTCTGATTCAAGTTTCCTATTTGACCGATAACGATCATCAAGTTTTTGCTTGAGATTACAACATAATGATTTGTCTTCCTTCTGCTATCTGCCTTGTTAATTGTTATCATACAGAGTGATAGTATTGTAAATAACATATATTGCTGTGTTATTCACTTATTTGTTGACAAAACATTATTTATGAATACTGTTTCTGGCAATAAACAGGGGTATATATAGTATGATTTGTGAATTTTTTATGTTGTTGATTTGTCCAGGTTTATAACAAAAAAATACAGTTCTGCAAAGAAACAGCAGGAAGCTGCTCCAGCCACTGCATGTGCTGGTGCATTTGCCTAAGCTAGAAGTTCTAGTGGGCATAAGAAAGTTTGTTTCAGGGTGTGGGTTGGTTCCCTACGCAGACATGGCAGTAGGGTGCTGGATGAACAAGATTTGGTTCCCCTTCTGAAGTTCTGTTGTAACTGACAGATACATTATTTCAATATGGAAAGCTTTACATTATTTTTTCGAAGGCAAGTGTTGGTATTCTTAGAGTAGCATTTCGTCTGCATTGGGCATCTTTTGAGTAGATTAGATCTTTGAGTCCAAAATTCATGTCTCTGACTCTGCCCCAATAACTCGATTTTGTGGGTGAAATTTGAAATTTAAAAATGGATGTAATTACTACGGTATCTATATTTTAATAATACCAGGATGAATTCTCTGTTTTTTTATTTCAGTTATGAATAAAAGAGGTAGTCAGAGAAGAATTATACTAAAAATTTTGATGAAAGTTGAAAGAAATTTTAGTACTATATTATTTATATGAAAGATTTCTTCGTTACTATAAAAGAGTAGACTGTGACTAAGATAAATTTGAAATAAATAGTTTTACTAATAATGGGCACTTTACTATTGTCATGATGGATTGTCATCTTAGGACAATTCTAATAAATTAGAAATTACTTTAAATATGATTTAAATTTTAATGTAATTATTACAAAATTGAATAATTTTCAATTATATTAACTATGTTAGTAATTATAATAAATCTTACTTTATACTATAATTCGTCATTTTTTATAATGTCACTTTATTTTTACTATTTTAAATAATTCGATCAATTTTTATTCAAATTTAACAGCTAAATTTTCTTAAATAGATCTCATACTTTAAGTAATTCAATTTTTACTTTCACTTTGAATTGTATCTTAATTTGTTTCTTAAATTGAAATAGACCGTAGGATTCATATAAATTTCAATTGTCAAGTCGTTGCGTCAAAACAAAAATCTGATCGAGTTATTTAAAGTGATGAAAAAAAGACATGATATTATAAAAATATACAAGAACATATAAGATAAATTTTAACAACTCAAGTTTAAAATTTAAGCACTCGTTCCTTATTCAGTATTACCGATAGACATGGCAAATTGTACAAGCAGAAACAGCACCCGTTCCATATCAGAAAAAAATGCCCCCAAATTTCTACGGATGTTCAATACACACTAAAGTAAACAAGATCACCACCTCAATCGGTCCTCATGGAGGAGAAGCACTACAGGGGTTTAACAGAAAAAAAAGAAGAAGCTATTCTCAACATCCCCCTCGAAGTTGGCATAGTAAATCAATTTTTTGTAATGTTCCTCTCGAGGGAGAACTCAATTCTTTGATGGAAGAATAACCAAGAGTAATACAACATCATTTAAGTGGATAAATCATAAAAAGGAAAAATTCCAACCTAAAATATGTGAGTATTTAATACATGAAAAGAAAGAAAAATATAAGAAAAAACCAGAGGTTTGACCGTGGTCTGGGACGAAGAGTGATGATGACTGGATAATGCACCAAAGGATATTTGCCAAGGGTTTATACAATAAATTTAAGTGTCTAAAAATATTCCCTATATACAATTCTAAATGAATCCGGAAACCTTGAGTGAAGATAGTACAACAAAAATAATCCACAACAACATGAAGAACGCACAGGTAATCCAAGCCCAGAGCCTAGGCCCTCCTAGCTCTGCGCCAAAAATTTTACGCCTTAAAACCAAAACTGAGATACACCCAACAGAAGTGGAGAAGAAAACAATCAACGAAAAGCTTAGTCCCCCTGCATTTTGGATTCGGAGAGGTTCTCTATATGCTATGAAGTTGTACAAAGTATCAATAAGCCATGGAACACCAATACCAACATATATATTCACTGAATTACTGCAAAAAGAATAAATAACCAACTTTATAAAGCTTCTTCATAAATACAAAAAATGATTTAGCAAGACATAAAGCAACCGATAGTTTCATCCATGCTTCGTAATACAGGGTTCAGATGGGTATAAAATGAAAGAGAAAGAACATTTTACTAAATAATGATATTTCAATCTAAAGTCCTGGCAAATATTTTTTTTTAGTTATTTAGAAGGCATTACTAGCATTTTTATATTACTAGCATTTTCAATCTGTAGAACTGAGATTTCTGCATTATTGGGTATTCCATGTATATATTGAATTATTTCTAATTGTCGTGAATATAGGTATTTAATTTTTTTAATTCTGAAATTTGACTTGAAGGAAAAAGTATTCCTGTTACATTCAAAAACTGTACTCATAGATCAACACTTGTCAATTACAAAACTCAGGTCCAATTAGTCATGTTGCCTTTCAATTAAATTTCTTCTCGGCAAATAAATAAATAACTCCACCTATGTTCATAATTGTTAAGAATTAAGGACATTTTTAACATAATTCTTTTTGTGCAATTAACATTTCAATCTTCACTTTCATGACATTATAACATAACATGATGCATACACACATACATACATACTTCAATGAACTTCCATAAGCCAGCTCCACAATATTTATATTTAGGACTAAACTTTAACAATATCGACCAAATTATATTTCAAAATCAGATGAGATGCTAAAAACATATAATCAAGCCAATAAGGGGTTGAACCAATATCAACCAAATAATAACATCCTTTTAGAAGCTTCAAGGTAATCCACTAAATTGTGAAGAATCAAAAGCATTCTAAGAATATTATTAACTAATAACTACTAATATGCTTCTTCAAGAAAAGTGTTAAGGCAAATCATGATGTAATGATGACATGTGACTGTTTCCTAAAGCAAGAATGAGGTAAATATTGAGATGGAAAACCTGCAAGTGATGTTTGCAATTGCAGAATCAGCAGTTTTTTGACGTTCGGCAGCAATCTTGCTTGCCACTAGATCAGGCCACGAGGTTCCACTGGCTAGGGCTGTAAATGCTATCACGTAAGCATTTATTCCTGTCAAAGAGGGGGAAAAAAAAAGAAACTATGATATGCAGAACTGACAATTGTAAAGGCTACTTTGGATCTATAATGTCTGTAAAGAAGAGGACAGGAATATAATCGAGTGAGAAAGAAAACCTGTGACACAACTTATAAGATCTGTGATCTTAGTCACAATGTAAGCTATCCCACTGATGAAAAGCAGAGAGCAAATGAAGGAGATCCATCCATGAGCAATTTGGCATGGAGGAACAAAAGCAAACAAAAATCTCCATGGTAAAAGCAGCAATTGCCAGAAAATACGAGCTAGGTGGAGACACACATTTTTTAATTTTTTTGATTCTGGGCTCTCCAACTGTTGAAGAAATTACAGACTGGTCTTCAGAAATCGACAATATACAATTCATTTAAGAACACATTAAAATGTAAAGGGTATACTTAACTATGTCATAAGTGTGTTTGTGACATTTATGTTATGTGGGTATATATGAGAAGATGAATTGCACTATCACAAGGGAATACACTTTATAAGAAGAGGCCCATATCCAAGTCTTCATATCCATAAAACCACTGAATTTACCTCATTAACTAAATGACAGTGAGTTTTACTAACAATGTTCATGAATCTGTGATAAGATCTTGCTCTAAATAATTTTATGAAAATTTTGGATTTTGAAGAGCTCAACAATGTCAATTGATAATGAAGTAAGGCTTGGTTGTGGTTGTTGTTATTCTTGAATCTATGATATCAGCATTTATGATTCAACCTTAAAGATACACTTGCGACATAAAATGAAGTACCCTCAGTGCATCCACAAATTGCTGTCTCCAAATTGTAAGCAAGTGGGTATCCTCCAACATTGTTTGCTTAGCTTTGTCCAAAATTTCTGCCTCGTCATCTATTTGAGGTACTCTGACATACAATGGATCTGCAAATTAGAAAATTTTGACACGAGATGGTTCTGACATTTCAGGATGTTTCTAATGCTGAGCAAATTGTTTCAGGAGAAGAAAACTTTGTGCTAAGTCAAGCCAAATTTCACTACATTAAGGTGGGAGAACTACCTGTGGGGTTTTCTGAATGAAAGGAAAAAATATCTACAGTGTCCCAATTTTCTTCATTAAAATGCTTTATCTCAGAGAAATCCGCCTTCTCATGGTCTAACTGTTGAAAATAAGGAGTCTCTTCTGGCACCCAATCCTCTGGCCTCTCATCTCTTGCACTTTAAATAAAAAACAAGGCATCAAACTACAAAGATCAAGATTCAAGAGGATCATGAAATTTCAATATTTTTAGTTAAATATAATAAAAAGAAGCAAGTACAAGCACATACATAGGTAGAGAAATATATGGCCAACGTTTGTCTTGTGCATAAGCATGAGTCAATAGTAATCCATATTGCAGTACTGTCAACAAGGCCTCCCACAGAGTCACAACATTTGGAGTCCATACCTACATTCAGTTTCTTGATTAGTATTCCACTAGAAGAATAAGAACGGTCAAGAATTAAACAAGCAAAGTGATAATATTAACACAGACAAGATGTGTTTTGATTTTAAAATACTTTTGTTTTTAAACTTATCTAACCTTAAGTATGAGTAAAAGAGTTATAATTGTTCTGACTTGCTGATTGGGACACAAGATTGTATAAGATATTCAGTGCTAACTTAGATGCAACTGCACTTATAGACATTGGCCATGAAAACCTAAGAACCACATCTAACATTCTTGGAAGTGAGAGACAGTCTCAGAAGTTTTCTCACTATCTCTCCCTAAATTTTGCATAGGTTAACTACAGTTTCTAAGGCGAGAAGTCTTCTAGCGAGAAAAATAGGCCCAGATTAGAGTTCTTAGATAACCAGAAATGAGTTAATGAAAATAAGAAGGAAGCAAACAATACATATTTAAGTTTTAAACAGAAGAATGTGAGAATATTACCTCCAAAATTATGTATAACCAAATGTAAGCCCAAAATGACCAAAACAGCTCCACCAACCATACTCCTAGATCAGCAATCTTCTTCAGCTCTCCTGCTTTTGGAACTACTACACAAACAGCGTGGATGGGGAAAAGGTCAAATGCTGCAGAACCAACAAGTGTTCCGGGTCCCAAACCTGAATATTCAGCAGTTATAAAGAGTTACTATATTGTTTAACAGTCTAAAGCCCCTCAACAATTCCATTGAAGATCGTAATAAAACAAATACTACTGCATCAAATATTATTCAAAAGAAAGAAAGTCACTGCACGCACTCAAGTCACTCATTAGAACAAATATTTGCACTTCCCAGCATAAAAAACCAAATTTGAATAATCTATTAGTCAGCAACAACTATGTTGTAGTAAAACATGTTTCCAATCACATTAGAGATAGAAAAGCAGGATGAACACATTAGTGATACATTTGGCTTTCTTTATCCTTATAAAGTTATAATAACACAAGCAAAAACAAGATGTCAACTTATGTTTCTAGGGACTAGTAAGCTTGGGACAATTTTTCATGAACAAAATTCGCAATGTTGAAAGCACATCTCACTTTTTTTCATTGCAATTGAATTTTTTGAAGTAAATCTTTTTATTTGAATATTCCTTTTATAACATTTGTACCTCTGGTATCTTACTTTCTATTCCACTTGACACATAAAACACCATGTTGTCTAACATAAGCTAAAAAGATCATGTAACATAAAGTGTATAGATGAAATTATGCACACAAGCATGTATGTTTTCCTTAAATTGTGAGGTAGAAAGATTCAATAATTTTAAACAGTTTAAGGATGTTGGCAACTAACCCATCATGAAATTCAATAGGTACAGCTGGAACAGAATAAAGAGTAATCAGAGATGGAGTCAGAAAGTTTTCCAAGAGGTAATAATACAAGGAAAATAATGAGAAATCAATTGCTTGGTCTATAAACATTTGTTCAGCAATTTGAGGGAATTACAAAAAATATACGTATCAATATTCTATATGTAGCATACAAAATTAATGCAATTTTAGCTTCAAAAGGACTGTCTGTCAAACAAGAAAGGCAAAGGATTAAGAACGTGAAAAATAGTAGCAAAAATTATAACTTATTGACATAAACTCCCTAAATTTCAAATCCACCAAGATGATAATCTGAGAAACAAATCAATCTTGATTCTAATATGCTATCATAAGAAAAGAACAGGACAAAAGCTTTGAAAAACAAACCTCCAGCATACAGCTTCCCTATGTTTTGTATAGCATCAATGGTGGCTAATGATATTTGAGGAAAGCTAGTTCCAAAGGCCAACAAGCTAATATCCGCAATAGTGTAATTCCAAACTTTTTCATGTCTAATAGTTTCAGTTTTAGTAACAGGATCTACCTCCACTACCCTCCTTGTGTGCTTGACCACATTCTCCATCGACTGAAAGAAGCGTTCGGTTATAGCCGATAATCCGATAAAACAGTAAGCAAGGCCAAGAAAATAAAAAAATGCCCGAAAATTATCTCCAAGGGCAGTTTCTCCGCTAAAAAGTAAGTAGCTTTCACACTTTTCGTGCCCCAGTATGCTGGATAAGGGAACCATTCTTTTAGCCTTTTTTGGCTAAAGTACCAGCGGGGTCTCACTCAGTACAAATTCCACGCCCTGTTAAAACAAGTCGATTATTAGAAGACAAGCTGAAAAGTAAAATTGATGAAAAGTCAAAACACACTATTGCTTAAACAACACGAGATCCGTTTACAATTTTGATAAAACAATCATTCAGCTCAAGTAGAGTCACTCAGCAATCAGCATCTATTAATAGTAGATTCAGAGGAATTAATATTTATTATTTTCTTTTTTCTGAACAAGTTGTAAAACTAATCACGAGCTGGTATTGGAGTTCGAGCACGCAGTGATTGAGTACATTCAGAGAGGGAAAAGAGATGATCTAAATAAATGTGAAAATGCAAACTATGGATTTTGAAGTGAGAATTAGAAGTGCAAATTGAGAAAGAGAAGTGATGGAAATCATGGAATTGGATTGAGGTGAAGAAGGGGGAGAATCAGAGATGTACCGACGATCTGACCGGCGAAGGCAGAGTTCGCCGGAGAGGATCGCAGGGGACTTTTTTTCAGGCGAAAACGATTTTTGTTACTTCAAAAAACAAAAATGGAGCAGAATCTGGATTTGGGAGTAAACTTTACACAAAACGTGGTGTTGCAAGGTGGAGCTTGGTCTTCCGTGTGTCAAAATATTCATTTATTATTTGGCCATTTCCCTCGGAACTACAACCGCGCGCCCAAACACTAGGATAGGAGTGTATGAACATAATTCATTAGCCAGAAAATTGCTGCTTGGACCACACGGAACGTACAGTATGAATTAACAAAATACTCCTTCCCTTATAATCCTAAGTTTTCTTAAAAATTTACTTAAAAAAAAAGTTTTCTTAAAAATTAGTATTATAATTTTTACTGTTTATATTTAATATTAGAGAAAAAAAATTTTACATCCAATCACAATCCATCATTTCTGATAAGTTTGTCAACTTTCATAAAATTACTTTAAAAATTATGCAAACGATGATTTATGATTGGATGACAATAAAATTATTTTACATTATCAGTGCATTACCATTAAATTCTTAATATTATTATAGATATAAATATAAAAAATAATTAATATTACGTTAAAAAATTAAATTACATTTTTTTTAGATTTTTTTTTTCATACACAACACTTATCTCGGAAAAAAAAAGAGTATTTTTTTTGTTAATAAATAAAATCAGTGTAAATCGTTAATTCAAAATCTTAAAATTCATCTGATTTCTCATTTTTTTTTTCTCTTATTTTTTTCTTGTCCACTTTCATGTATTATATTTTTCTCCCTTTGCCAAAAAGCACACTAATGTGCCAAACGAACGGAAGCATAAATATGATCGCAGTACAGCTGGAAACGAGAATCACGTGGGCGGGCACGTGGCGTTGAATGGGTGTCACTACTACCAGCTTGGACGTACACGTACCATTGGATTTGGAAACAAGAATCACGTGGCATTGAAAATGTGTAAATGTTAAAATAAGAAATACTAAAATTTATTTACCATCAATTTAAAATTAAATAAAAAATATTTTTATTTTCTCATTTTATACATTTTAATCACGTTTAGTCATGTTTAAATAAACTTCTCGTTAAATACTTTTAGAAGATGAAAAAAAAAATGAATTAGTTTTCCCACAAGTTTAAATTTGGCTTATGCATAATTTAATTTATAAAAACTCCCTTCATTTAACTTTTTTAAAATCTATTTTTAATATATATATAAACTAATTTTAGTATATTGAAAATTTTTAATTCATTATTCTTTCCTATTTTATTTACTGATAACTTTTATCTATTTATTTACTTTTCTAAGGTGAACGTAAAAATATGAAATGGATGACATGACCATAAATTAAATCTCGCCTTCACCTCTAGGGGTGAAAATAGGCCGAGCCGAGCTAAGTTTTGCTAGGCCTGAGCCTGACTTTAGTTAAAAGTACATGGTCTGAGTCTGGCCTGTTTACCCGTTAAAGGCTTTTTTAAGGGCCTAGGCCTGGCCTACATAAAAGCCTGGCCTGACCTATAAACTTGTTTAAGGAGCCTAGTTTACCATAATTTAACACCAAGATAGAGGTAAAAATATGTATGTCAGGCTTTATAAGAATCAAATCTAATATATTTAAACATATTTTTAAGGTTTAATATAACATTCATGATAACTTATTTAAAAATATATTTTGAAACAAGACAAATTTATTTTTCAATAAACTTAATTATAAGCTTTAGTTTGATTCTTTATGTAGATCAACATGATTATCATTTAAAAAGATAGATACATGTAAGATTTTAATGTATCATAACAAATTTAATATAATAATAACACTAACAATGAATATTTATTTATGATTTTTTAAATAGGCCAGCCTATTAGGCCTAAAAGGCTTTTTGAATAGCCTAGGACTTAGCTTGTTTAACTAAATAGGCTTTACTAAAAGCTTTGGACTGACCTATTTTTCGAAAAGGCCTGGCCTGACCCTAATGTAGACTAGGTCATAGACTCCTGTCGAGCGGCCTGGCTTATTTTCACTCCTCGTAAGCTAGTAATTGTTCCTAAAACTAAACCTCACTTGTACTCTTCCTTTGGATGATAGACTACCAACATAGGAAGCTCACTTTGTGGACAAATAAACTTTTTAGGCAATATGTACTCGGCAACTATCCAAGAAGTTTTTGTTTTCATAAAATACAAAGGGGACACAATGATTTTAGAGTTTAATTTATGTAAATGTAAAATATCTTTATATAGGTATTTAATATCATTTGATTACTTTATCACGTTACCTTATTTATTAATGTGACGTGATAATAAAGTCAATTCTTAATAAGTACTTGTGTGAAAATAGTTTATACCATTAGTATATATAAATTAAACTCATGATTTTATTTCTTTATTATAAAGACAAACAAATGAAAGAATAACAATTTTCATATTTTTTATTACCGAACTTTTTCTACGTGGTATTATTCCTAATGCACACTTTACAAAAAATCATTTACTTGTTTTTTATCCTTCCTCTCTCATCATAAACGATACTAATAACTTTATTTATTTATGTTCCGTCCCTTTTTAAAAAATTTGGGTTCAGTTTGACAAATTAAGTCAATGTATCGGCCCAATGACCAAAACCCAATAACTATCCCAAAGGCATGTATTGAAAACTTTCCAATTGATGATGAACCTCAATATAGTCACAAAACATTAAATCATAGTCAAAAATTTATTAGAGGTAACAATTTTGACAAGATTTGTCCAAGGAGGTATTTTCCACATCACTTCACATAAGAAACACTAACATAACCAAATTGATAATGATATAAATAGGCTAAATAAGGTGTAACTCTTCCTCTCTAGTTTCTACCCTCCATTTGTATCTTATATATACTGACTTAAGTGTTAGAATCCTTGCAAATACCCCTAGAGTTTGAGTTGTGAAAACATGTGGAGATTTCCTTAGAATAATCCACCCTGATGTTGGTCAATTTATTTACTTTTTTAAGGTGAATGTAAGTATTTGAAATATATGTTAGATTGATGAAACAAGAATCCAATATAATAAAAAATATTGAAACTTATTCCAATATTTATCTTTAATTTTATTTTTCTTTAATTTGTAAGGAATGAGATTGATTGGAAATGTTGTTTCATTTTATTATAACATAATCAAATAATGCAACATAGGTGTTATCTCATTATTCTATTCCATTTTAATTTATTTATTTTATCATCTCATATTTTTCCATTAATCCAAACATAACTTAAAATCTTGTCTTCGGTTTTCCCTTTTCTCATATATAATGTATACGTTATTATGTGTTCCTAAGAGAAATTCCACTTGTACTTCTCGCTTGGATGACAGACTACCAAAAAAGGAAGCTCACTCTGTGAACGAATAATTTTTTAAGGCAATATAATATACACTCGGCAACGATCTAAGAAGTTTCTGTTTTAAATCATTGAAAAATTGAAACACAAAGGGCACAATGATTTTTATTTCTCTATTGTAAAGGCAAACAAACGAAAGAATAACAGCTTGCATATTTGAACTTTTGTATGTGATATTACTCTTAATTCACATTATCTTAAAAGAATGAGTTCCTTTCCTTTCTTTTTATCTGAACATATAGTCTCCACCGTTCTTCATTTTCTCTCAAATAAAATCATACATGAATCATCAGGTAGTTCATGCATGGTATATTGGTATATCAATAATATTACATCATCAGAATTAAACCAAGGTTTCTTACAGTAGCTAATTTAACCTCCTTTAAGCGTTAACCTGAACATGCATGTCGCAAATACATTATTTTACAACTATCCCTAGGTTTCTACTTCTGGTTTCAAAGGTTTAACCTGCGTATCCATCCAATTCAGTGACCTTAATGAACAGATAAAGCATCTCATACTTTATTATTCTTTACTTGTTTTCAAAGACGTGAGATAAGTCAAGAATAATAAAGTATGAAATGAGATTGATTGGAAAAACTACTTTTAATATACAGTTGGGATGCACTTAAACATCCGTTCACACTTTCCAAAAGACAAAATGTAGAAGTAAGATTTTGTTTCATTTGAATGAATGTGGATTTACGTTAAGGTGAACTGTAAAACAAATACACTATAAGAGATTTGGACTCGAAGGTTGGTCGCCATTGTGTTGCGAAGCCTGGGAAGTTGGGGTGGTAGGTGAAAAGTGATTTGTGGAAAAATGAATCGGAGCAAGTGTCATGGTGTTTGAATGGCAAGCCTGAAATAACCACCTGCCTTACACGAATCTAACTCATACTGAACCTACTGTCCTACTCCAATTCAAAAGCTCAACAGATAGTAATGGACCGTATTTTTCACTGGTCGCTTCTCAGCAGACTGGACTTAACCTAAATCCGATCGTTGCCCACCTCTAGAATCTGCTAGTCCAACTGTCAACCTCATTTTTACCGCCCACTTTGTTAGAATTAATTTGCTAGGATTTGAAGTGATAAAATCCCAAATTTCAACAAAATTTATGCTGGAATTTTCCATTATACTAGTATTTACCAGTAGTCTTTGCAGGAGCAAAACCCATTTTTAAAATGGTGAAACCGGTTGCAATCTCTAACAATAATCTCCCTATTAAATTCCCTAGATATCATTTTGATTGCAACGTGACAATCGCTACATATCCTCAAGTTCTTCACAATCCGAATCGTGGTACCCGGGCTTGTCCCGAGGAAGCAATATGCAATTGCCAGTTTTTCACTATGATGGGACAATGCAAACTCCTTTCCTTCCTCGTCCAAATCAAGCAATACCTCCCCAGTGTTACGTGCATAACCATGCTTTTCCAACCTCTTCATAATCTCATCTAGCATTCTATATATATCTTGCATTTCTGGATGAGAATTATCCCCTGCAAAAAACTCGCGAATAATGCCATCTACCTCAACCAAACTACACCCTGGAACTTTCTTGATGCCCCGGACCTCCATAAGATCTCTCAAATGCCTCACTTCCCTCCACCGTCCCACCTTGGCATACACGTTAGAAAGAAGCACGTAGGCACTACTATTTGTAGGTTCCAACTCGAGAAGCTTCGTTATCGATACCTCACAAGTTTCAATGTCCCCATGCATCCTAGCCCCACTAAGCAAAGCTCCCCATATCATCACATCAGGTTCCATATGCATTGATTTCACCACATTCCAAGCATCCTCAATACGACCTGCTCTGCTGTATAAGTCCACCATGCAACCATAATGTTGAATCGTAGGACTTACACCATACTTTTTCATCATCCTCTTGAAATATTCACTTCCTTCACTAACCAACCCTCCATGCACACAAGCACAAAGAACACCCACAAACGTCACGGCATTAGGCCTCACCCCATCATTCACCATCCTTGCAAACAGTTCAAGGCATTCCTCTGAGAGTCCATGCATGGCAAAAGCAGCAATCATGGCACTCCAAGCCATCACATCCTTTTCGGGACCCAAATTATCAAATATGCATTTTGCCCTTTCAATGCTTCCACATTTGGCATACATGTCAATCAAAGAAGTCCCCAACACAACATCGATTTTCATCCCACTTTTGTCAATGTAAGCATGAACCCACTTCCCATGCTGAAGCGCACCCAACCGTGCACAAGCCGAGAGCACAGATGACATGGTGAACTCATTGGGTCGGAGTTTACTTCCTTCCAACGTCTGCAAACTGCGAAACAGAGAAAGCGCCGCCTTGTACTCGCCGCAGCTTACATAACCGTGAATCATGCAGCTCCACGATATGACGTTCCTTTCAGGCATTTGATCGAACAGTTTCCGCGCAATGTGAATCATGCCCGCTTTGGCATTTGCGTGGATGATAACGTTCCAAGAGGGTAAGTCGGGTTGAGTAATTTCGTCGAACACTTGGCGGGCGAAGGTGAGGGTGCCACACGAAGAGTACATGTTGATAAGGGAGGTTTGAACAAAAGGGTCGTTGGCGAGACCAAGGAGGAAGATTTGCGCGTGGAGTTGGCGTCCTCGTGGAGGGGTGTTAATGGATTGGAGAAGGAAGGGGAAGGTGTGGAGATCGGGGAGCACGGCATGGAGGCGCATGCGGAGGTAGAGAGAGAGTGGTGGTGGAAACGCTGGATTTTCAACTCTGCTTCTGGTGCTGGCTCGAATGAGGTTGTTCCACACGAATGATTCGATGTTGGGGTGGGAAAGGTGAAGACTTGGGTGCGTGCATGATAATGACATCGCCTTCGCGGAAGCACGCATTGCTGGTGACTGGTAGAGCCAATCATATAAACTCCTGCGCTTCAAGGTGGCAGGACTATGAAGTGATTGAATAGGTATTAGGTAGCAAGTTTAACGAACTCTCTGGTTCGTGGTTCAGATTTTGATGGAAGAAAATCAATGAATAATAATTTTTTCTTGTTTAATTTGTAAGAACAAAAAGGAAAACAAAACTACTATACTTTTATAAAATTAATAATTAATAATTTACAAATTAATTTCCAGTAAAAAAAAATTAAAAATTAATAATTTTAAACAGATCAAGAAAACAAAAGAGACTATAGCTTGTTTATTTAAAATTTTTAAAACTAGACTTGGTATCGCACGGGTTAGAGGTGTCAAAACGGGCCAACCCGGCCCACACGGGTTGGCCCACCACGGGTTGCGAAATAAACGGGCCGGGTCAACCCGGCTCACTTTCTGGTGAGCCATGAAAAAATCAACCCGGCCCGGCCCACCACGGGTTGGTGGGTTAGGTGGGTTGGCTCACCAAATTTATAAAAATAAAAAAAAATCAAAATTAAAAAAATAAAAACGTTATTCTGTTTTTTTTATTTTAAAAAATGACATTTTTTTTTATCAAAGACATTTATCAATTCAAATGATTGAAATACAAATAGAAATAACAGGCAAATGTCTCAAATATCCATTCAAGTAACCATTCAAATGTCTCAAATACATAAATACCATTCAAAACAAATGTCTTAAAATAAAATTCAACCATCCAACTCATAGTTGAACAACATTAAAGTCTTAAAAATACCAAATTGTCAAGCTAACCTACATAATTGAAATTACTAAACAACTAGAACATTAAATTATTTCAATATTTTTTTAATTTAAGTGGGTCAGTGGGTCAGCCCGGCCCAACCCGGCTCGAACCCGTTTGGCCCGCGGGTTAAGTGAGCCGGGTTATACTTTTGACAGTATCACAAAAATTTCCAATTTTTCGACCCGGCCCGGCCCGAACCCGTGGTGGGTCGGGCTGGCTCACCGGGTTCCGACCCGTTTTGACACCTCTAGCACGGGTAAAAATATTTTTTGTTTTTTAATATTTTATAATTTTAATAATTTACACACTATTGGAAAGTTATTTAAAATATTTGCATAATTTTTTTATTTTTATGTTAATAATGATAATTTATAGTACACATAATTTATTTATATGTTAGTATTAGGTAGCAAGTTTAATTCACCTCATTATTTTCATCTCATTCACACTAATTCAACGATTCTCATCTCTCACTCGTTCGTTCATCTCAACATTTCAGTCTGTCAAAAACTATTTTCTTTCCTCTCACTGGATCCGCCTTTGATACTAATTACTCCTCTCACGGATCTCCCTCATATATCTTCTCACTAATCCCCTTTACACCTCTCACCGTCTCACAAGGCCTACTCAATTATTGTATTAGTTCACTTATTAATTATTTACTTTTGTAAACCTCGAGTGGCACCAATAATCCAGCAGCTACATTTTGTAAGCCTCGAGTGGCACCAAGCCCTCCAACAGCTCTATCGTGCTTCCGCGTGCATGTACTCGGAGCAAATACACACACAAGCCAATTCTGCCATGCCTAATAAAGATGAATCCAGCATTGACTCCTACTATTACGGTGATTATCATCGACGTGAACAGCAATTTTATGCCCCATTGGAGGAGGAAAAACTAAACCACACCTCTCCCACTGTAATAGTAAATGGTACCCAAATTAAAGATAGCCATGCCAACATAAAGTTGCATGTATGACAACTTCTCCAATAATCACTATAAAACTTCATATGAAGGCATAAATTTGGTACCAAATAAAACACAGGAATATTTAAAACCAATAACAAGTCAATAAACAACACAGATAAAAGAGACTCCACGATAACTAAACCTAACGGAAAATGCCTCAAGACAGAGAATTAGATCTTCAGTCTTCCTCTTCACCCTCATTCTCAGCGATGTTGAAGTATCTCAACTCATAGACATTCCTGTCCTTGTTGGATGCAATCACCCGAAGCCAATCCCTCACATTGTGCTTTTTCAAGTACTTCTTGGTTAAATATTTCAGATACCTGAGAAAGGTGTAATGGAATGAAAATATAAGCAAAGTAAATCAATATGCTAGAGAAAAGACTAGTACCCACATGAAATTGGGCTACAAATAAACAAATTTAATTTCATGTGTTGGTTTAAACAAAAAATCACAGTATAGATTACTTTCATTAAGATAAAGGTATACTAGGCAACAGTGAGGAATGTTCGAATTTTTCCAATTTAAATATTAAAAAAGTTAATTACAGATACTTAAGTTGGTGATCTCAATGAATGAAAACATCCTAAGCCAAGACTAATGCAACACTTATTTGCATTTTCCCTACTTCTCTATCACAAGTCACAACGTTAACGCTTCCTGAGAGATATGATAAGACAATGCCTTTTGTGAACTCAAGGTCATATTTTCATGATACAAGCATTATAGAACATACATACAGCATCAGCAACAACTAGTCATTTCAGTTAACATAACTAAACAACACCTTAATACATAATTTATTTTCTGTTTTACCTTTCAAGAAACTTGATTAGTAAGCAATCTGACTTACGAGTTTCACAACATAAGAGTTTCAAAAAAACACATTTCGAATCGTCTAGGATTAAAAAAAAAAAAAAAAAAAAAACTGAAGCATAATCTACCATGATTGCCGCATTCAATCTTATACCCAATAGCCAATCCCATAGTACAAAATTACTCACGAATATGTTAGATAACTTAGTAGAAAACCCTAAAAGACTGGAAGCTTTAGCTTATGTTTTCAAACATTTTTCTATCATGCTGATCTCAGTGTCAGTAACAGGGTCCTAGATCTACTCTTCGAAGTTTGAATATCTCAGCTAACAAAACAATAGCATCAATTAACGATGAATAAACATACGGAAAAATAAATCCCCCTGATTTTAAGAAGCGCTATAATCGATAAAAAATCTAGTCCTATATAAAAAAAAAAAATGGCATACAAGAGCAGCATGGCGAACAAAACAACACCAGAAATAAAAAAAAAAACGAAGAGAATACCGTTTAGAGAAGTTGCTGTCAGAGGTAACGGTGATCTTGCTCTTGTCCCGAGTGACGGTAATGGAATCGCCGAGTGCACCGGCCTTGCCGCCGACCTTAATCCTTTCCTGAAGGAACTTCTCAAGAGAAGCAATGTCCATAATCTTATCCTCCACCGGCTTCGCGCAATCGATCACGAAGCTCGCTCCCTTCTTCTTCCCCTTTGCTCCGCTCATTTTCGCGCCTCTCTCACTCTCTCCCCTCGCGATGGTGATAAGACACTAGGGTTTCTGTATTTTAAAACGCCTGCCGTTTTACCCTTTTATTATTATTAGCCCGGTCCAAACTATTTGGGCCGATACCCAACTAAACAGGCCCAATTATGTAAAAATGCTCCCATCCCTGCTCCTCCCTCGACAGAGAGAAAATGGAAGAAGACCTGGACGGCGTCGCTCCGTGCTCCTCCCTCGCCGTCGAGGCTATGATTCGTGTCGGAGCGGTAACATCGTCTATTCTACCTTGCTTCAATCGCAAAATAACAGACCTAATAAAAGAAACTCTAAATTGTTCTTCAGGCCGGTGCTATTTGGGGCTTGTGTGCTGGTCCCTACGACGCTCGTCAACAGGGTAAATTTCTGTTATTCATGGAGACTCTCAACTCTTAATGCATAATTTTTGCAACTATAGTTTCTACTGTGATTGTGGATTTCTAATTTGTAACCATCCATTTCTGTGTGCAGGTCTTACAGGCATTGCTAAAGCTTCTTTTGTGGTAAGTGATTTGTTTATTGATTTTTCATAACTGGTGCTAGGGTTTTCTGTGCGCTGATGACTTAATTTGGGTTGCTAAGTGCAGGCAAACTCGGTTCGCAGGTTTGGGATTCGATGCGGTAATTTAATGTATATGGACAAGATGAAGTTTGAGCTGTGTAATCATGTTTTGTGGTATTAATGTTGCTTGACTTGGGGTTTTAGGGTTTGTAGCTGGCGTTTTCAGTATGACTCGATGCGGGGTTCAGAAATACCGGGGGCGGAATGATTGGGTTAGTTAGTTTATTACTTCTCTCTTTTATATCCTTTAGTTTACCTTAGTTTGCAAATGGTCAAGAGAATATCCAATATCTGATTTGACGAAATATAGATTTTGCGACTGTGCAACATAGTCATTTTTTCAATAATTCTAGACCTGTAATGAAGCTTAGAATCTTAGATTTTGCTCTTTAAAGATAATATCAGGAAATAGGATGTGTGCATATATTAAGGCCAATGAAATGATTATTTTTGCACCTTTTGTTGATTTTATGCTTCTCATGCTGGGATTGGTTTAGATGTTTCTTCAGTCATGTCATATGTTTAGATATCTATAGTTGTTCTAGACTATACCTGAGGGTTGGTCTCAATACTGCTTTGTCATGACCGAGAGAGATGAATCAATGTACCTAGCTATTAAGCCCAGGTAGTCCAAAATTGGCAAAAAAAATATCAATGTCGCACACATACTGTTGGGGAAAAACTCCCTCGCACACACATTGAGGATCAAATATATGGGACACGCATAAACCACACCACAAATAAAAAGAGCACAAAATTAAGGTGTTCAACACCTCTTGCCTACTTCTATGAGAACATCTCAAGAAATATTCACTATCTCAAAATAAGATTACAAGTTTTATACACAAACTTGAGAAAACCCTCCATATTACAAGTTTTTTGGATAAACTTGAGAAAACTCTCTCAGTACATTACCCCCTTTCAACTGGGTGACAGCCCTCTCTTCAGGGTGGATGGTTTTTCTCGTCTCAAGAACCTCTATTTATAATGCAGTCAATGACTTCTAAAGACTCTTTGAATAAGCATCAATTAATTGCTTCTCTCAATTCCAAGAGTCATCTCCCTTTTACTACACCATTGCCAATAGTCATAACCTTTCACTTCTCAATTTATTACTCTTGAGTTCACTATGCTGAACTAATATTTGGAAATTTGAATTGATTTTTCCAACACGTGCAATATGCCCAGATACATATCTTGGGAGTATCCTCCATTTTTCTTTTAAATTTCATTAATGCCACCCAAAGATATGGTCTACCAAACAAAGATGCAATGCATTGATATTTTTCAATTGAAATGGTTGTTTCAAATATTAACTCCAATGCTTCTGTTACAGTTTTACACATAATACTGTAATAGCAAAATTGACAAGGACTAGGGCTTGCTGGTCTCACACATCTAGGTCTCTCACATCATACATTGCTGCTCTTGTACATCTCTTTTTGTTCATTTGTTTCAGTTTTTTTTTTTAATGAAAAATCATTTTGAAGATATTTAATGTGTTTGTTTAAGTTTTTGAAAAACAAAATCAGAATCTAAAAGAAATCAGATTTCTAATTATTTTGAGTAGCTTTTTAAAAAAAGCTGTAATTATAACTAATTTTTGAAATAAAAAGCACTTTTTATAATTGTAACCAACCAAACAATAGTTTCTACTTTCTATAAAATCTTTAAAAAATGTGAATTACTTTTCTATAATTCTTTAAAAAATTTCTTTAAAAAATTTAAACAAATGGGTCTGTAATTTTGCTTCTATGGATTGTTTCAATGCCTCCCCTGTAGTCAGAGTTTAAATGCTTCTAATCATCATTGGAAAGTTCCATCAGTGGTGTTAGTATGGTGACTTCTTGCTTGAACACTGCATAGCATCATTATTCTCTCCGCAGTGATCAGTGACAGGTCATTTGGTACTCAGCTATATATTTCTCTGAGGAAATTTGATTTCTTGTTCTGCAGCTGGATTCTTCTTACCAGACAACAGAATGCATATAATCAGTGGTTTTGACCAAATGATGTGCTTAATGGAAGATAATATTGCATATTTGTATGACTTTGCTGGAACCTTATTTATATATTATTGTAGTTTTGGGGGCTTATTTTGGCTTTGATTCAGAAACCACCATTTTTTTATACAGTACCAAGCATGTTGGAAAAAAATGGTGTGGGCATGATTTATTTTTGCATGGTTGCATATGTAGGCACTAAACAACTGAGCAACAATACAAGATGAACATGGTTCAATGAGTTGCTGAAAATTACTTTTAAATTTCCCCAACAGGTCAATGGTTTGATTGGGGGTGCTGTAGCAGGTGCAGCTGCTGCTGCTGGGACACGAAGTTGGGCACAGGTGGTTGGGATGGCCGGTTTGGTTTCTGTTTTCTGTGCTGCAGCTGACTATTCCAGAACATCATAAAATACATATTAGTAGCCGGGACAAAGAATATTTGAGACTCGTAATTTTCTCATTGCATCAACAATAAAAAATCTCATTTGGCTTTTGAATATATATTTAGTTATTTACATCATACATCTGTGTCTAGTGTAATCTTATTTTTGGTTTTGTTTGTAGTTTGTCCACAAGAATTCCTCATTGTACTCAGTAATAGGAAATTCATGCAGTTTGAACAATTCAATAAATCCCCCCCCCCCCCCCCCCCCCCCCCGGAATTAAAATTCTATTTCTATATACCTGTATTTCTCCTAGGAATTATTTGACTGAATCTGTGTCTTTTTTAAAATACTTAAATTAATATTATATCATTTAAGTTGTTGATAAATAAGAAGTGGATTTAAAAAAATGAATCTATGTGACATTCCATTTAGCTTGCAACCCCTGAAAAGTTGGTTTCGGTTAGAAAAATTATTATTCTACAATCAAATTGTCTAAGATCGACCTAACCTAAAAATATAATAGCACGTCATGAGACACCCCTAATGGGCTAAGGTGCCCAAATTAATAGCTAAAACATTCAAATATGGTTTTAGCACTATACACTATACAGTGTTTTTTTAATTATTATTATTATTACAGATAAAATGGATAACAATAGATTTGTTGACGACATTGACAGTGCGTTTGCGTAATATCCACAAATGATGCTAGAAATGGGATTTGGGAATAACACTTTCTACAAATACAAAAATGGTATGTTTGTCCACCTAATTCATATTATATTTTTACATTCTGTTACTCAAAATAGATAATTCTACAAATACAAAATGGTATATTTGTCCACCTAATTCATTTTTTATTTTTACATTCTGCTACTCAAAATAGATAAATGCAACAATGCAAATTCTTAAACAAAGAAAAGACAACATCACGCCTCACATCTCTTTCTCATTGGAACAAGACTAAGTCTCTACTTCCTCTGTCCCCCTACCACCTTAGCTCATCTCACAAAACATAAAAGGCCTCTGGCCTGTATATGAAAAACTTCATTAGGCCAACCTCTCCCCTCTTTCCTTCTCCCTTCATCATTAGGCCAACCTTATAACTCCCCTCACCTGCTTATATACTTCTTAGAGAATGTCTAAACATTAACTAGTTTTTTTTTTTTAGTTTAATAACACCCACCAAACTACATCATCCAATTATTTGGTCACCTCTATCATGGATGCGAAGTTCAAATATTTTGCAGTAATCCCTCCCAACCTGACTCTTTCATTCACGGACTTATAAGTTCTTTTTGTTTTGTGTGATTGTTTTATTAATTGTGAAAATTATATATTATATGTAACACTGTAGGTATACACGAGGAACTCAAGGGGAATGCAACTCTTCACCTGCAGATGGGTGCCTTTTTCTACTCCGAAGGCCATTATTTTCCTTTGCCATGGTTCAATTGTCTTTTCTCTTCTTCAATTTCTTTCTCTCTCTCGTATTAGGCGTGATTTTTTTAACCTTGTATTTTTTAATTACTTATTGCAGGTTATGCCATGGAGTGCAGTACATTCATGAAAGGTAATACACATTCTTTGATGATTTACTATTTTTCTTCCTTTTACCATATTTGCTCTTCTCTTTCTGTTACTGTTGGTTATTGCTTTCCACTATTGCATGATTCTACTTGTTAAATGATGGATTAAGGAGCTAAAAGATGAAACCGAATTATTTAAGTTTATGACAGTAGTTTACAATATTCCTATAAATTCTTTAATTTTTCTCAACAAGCTTAAGGTTAAGCTTATGAACAAATAAGTTCTTGTTAAATAAATTTTAATTAAATGAGTGCTTAATTAATCTATTTATTCAAACGTGTTTTTAAAAAAGTAAAAGTGATTACAAAATTAAATTTTCTATATTTTATTTTTGAACTCCATGGGATGTAATTAGTAATTACAAATACAACAATAGATAGCTTTTAACAAATTATTATGTAATTAGTATTTACATAATCCATTTTGAAATTATTAATTTCTTCACATTATCGTTCTTCTTTATCTTTAAATGCAATACCCCCATTTTCTCTTTACTTATTGTTCTCAATATTTAGAGAGAAAAAAAGGTGAAGGGAGGAAAGAAAAAGGTAATAGTATTTTTTTTAATCATTAATACGTTGATGTTTGAATTGTTTTTATTTTTAATTAAAATATTATTTATTAGTACAAAAAATATTATCTTATTTTTGTACCATTTTTATTATTAAGATGTCATAAAGGATATAATGAAAAAGAATTTATGTTTGATTTATTCTTATTTTTATTTTTAATTAAAAATTTATTAATTCACTTTTTATTATTTTACCATTTTTTTAACTATTGGTTTACTACTTCTCACTATTAATTATTATTCTTTATTAATATATATTATTTTTAATTCATTTTCTATTTTTTACTATTTCTATTTTTTGTGAATTTATATAAAGTGTTGATGATGCCTTAAATAAATCCAGGATTAAATCTAATGATAAATAAATATAGGTGAACTTTTGTATGTCGTGTATCTAACAATAACATTACCCTTTAGATTGTAGTCTCTCATTTTCAATTAAGAATCTAATCTCAAGATTCATATAAAATAAAAATAAGGTTTAATTTCATTGTATGATTTTATGGGGTATAGAAGGAATAAAAAAACACAATATTACATTGTATGTGATGTGTATCTAAATACATGACATTTCCTTTCACAAGTATATTTTTAGTGATTTTAGTACTTATAAATTATTAGTAGTTGTCACATTGAATATATGGTAGATCCTTGAATGATTTATAGTATGCTTCATGCTCTAGCATGCGGAGAAAGGTTAGCCAATGCTGGATATGCAGTGTTTGGAGTCGACTATGAAGGACATGGACGCTCTGGAGGTGTTCGTTGTCTCATAACTAAGTTTGACAACGTTGTTAATGATTGTGAAGACTTTTTCAAGTCAGTTTGTGGTAGGGTTTCAATTTCTTGCTTTATAAGCAATAATCTTAGTATTGAAACATTTCAAAACTTTTGTGTTGAATTACTTCCTCATTTGGGTATTTTAGAGCTCCGAGAGTACAAGGGGAAGACTAAGTTCTTATACGGGGATTCAATGGGAGGGTCAGTGTGCTTACTATTGCATAAAAGGGACCCTTCATTTTGGGACGGTACTATTCTTGTTGCACCCATGTGCAAGGTATGAATGTTTTTTTTAGAGTATATGGGCATTCATTCAAAAAAAAAAATCTTTTTCTCACCATATTGAGCATAACATGGTTTATTGTTGGCTTAGAAAATGTGTGACAAACTTAACATAAATATGTTCAAATGTATGCCAGATATCAGACAAACTGATGAAGCCAAATCCCATAGTTATAAACATGTTAACAAAATTTGAAGATATCATACCAAAGTGGAAAATAGTTCCCACAAAGAATATCATTGACTCTGCCTTCAAAGATCGTGCCAAAAGAGAAGCGGTGAGGTTTAGGTAGTGTTTGATACACATGATAGAAATAGAAGTAACATAACATATAGATTTCATTTTATGTTTGATTTAAAAAAAAAAAACATATAAAACAAACATGACGTGAGGTTAAAAGTAGTTAATTTTATTTCAACTATACCTAAAATAGATGGATTTTAAGAGACTAATAGAATTTTCAATTTTATTTTCTCCACGCATCAACACTACCTTAATGTCATTTTTCTATATTAATGGAATTTCCAAACTTAACAATGATTGAGGCATATTGAGAAATGAAATATAATATTGTTTCTATAGTGAAAGAGCTACTTAATATCTTTTGATAATGATTGTAGATAAGAAATAACAAGTTGATATACCAAGACAAGCCCAGGCTAAAAACAGCAATGGAAATGATGAGAACTAGCATGAGTCTTGAAGAGAGTCTACATGAGGTGATTTGTAGATTTTTTTTTAAAAAAAAAAATTGATTTGAAGTCAATTCATGCCACCCTTTATTTTGGCTTAAAAAACAAATTACCTCATTTTTGGACTCATTCTATAAGCTTTTAGCAGGTTACAATTCCATTTTTAGTGTTACAAGGAGAGAAAGATACAGTAACAGACCCAGAAATAAGCATGGCATTATATGAGCAAGCTAGTAGCGTAGACAAGTCAATCAAATTGTATCGTGGAATGTGTCATGGCGTAGCAACTGGAGAAAGTGATCAAAACATTGCACTTGTGTTTGCAGACATCATAGCTTGGTTAGACGAACGTGCTAGCAAGGAAAATTTTGATTCCTTTAAATCAAATGAAAATGATGACATTAACAAATAGATAACAAATGTCAATCCCTATAGTTGACACAAAATTCATTCAAGATAAAAAAGTGCATTGAAGCAATCTTGATGATTTGCATGGATTCCATTCATTTGTATAGAATTATAAACCTAGTCTAATGATTATTATCTATTATGGACACGTAGCTACAACTTGTTTGAAAATTTCGTTTTATTATATGGCCAACTTCATCCTCCTTCTAGCCTAAATTGTTTCTGAAATTAAAGCAAAATATTTAAGGGTTCAAAATCAAATATTTTAGCACAATTTTTGTAACAACATAAACATTGGGAGGTTTATAAGGCCAGACTATTTTTGGTACGTTGTTGAGAAAGAAGGAAGAAAAAATCTCTTTCAATGAATGTGCATATATATAGACTTCATAATATATTACTATTAAATTACCCTGTTTGATTGCATAATAATTATTGGGATACATAATTATGCTTAAAAGATGTGTTGCTAAATTATGAAGTTTGAAAGGGGTATAAGACGTGTAGGATTCAATACGACTGTAAAAATGATCTAAGTCAAACTAATTAATGTAATCTAAAATATGGGTTAGAATAATAAATTTAGGCTCAAAATTATTTTGGTCCAACTCAACGTGGCCTCAAAATTTAGTAGTTCAACGCGGGCTAGCTTGTGGTGGGTCAAGCCAATTTGTTGACCTCAAATTTAAAAAATAAAACTTATGTATATCATAACACACACGTTACTTTTCGTAATGTATTTCTCTTTTAATTTAACTAATGCGTATTGCTCAATCTTTTTAGTTTCTTGTTTTTTAGCTTGGAGTGATAATCAAAAGTTAAAAAAAAAAACTATTGTATTAGTAGTAGCAAACTCATTTGTCCACTTTAAGCTCGTTTGATTGTATTTGTGTTTCTTATTTTTATAATTTATTTGTATAAATTGTTGAGGTTAAAAAAATTATTATAATTAAAAAATTAATATATTTTTATTTTTTTATTTATTTAAAAATAAAAAGAAAAAATAATTAATATTTAATAAAAATATATGTAAATAAAAGTATAAAATTGTGCTGGAGTTTTTATCATGGTATTGGTACAAATTAGTAATCACCGGAAGTAATCAAGGTAGGTATTTCCTTCCCAACATGATTTATTTCATATCCAAAGTAGCATCACCAAGAATTGAATTCTGGACTATTTGATTAAGGGACACAAGCTGCTACTACTTGTGCCAACCAATGTTGATTTATAGATACTCTTCTTAATATCGCAAAATGATGATAGAAATGAGATTGGGAATAACACTTCTCTATAAATATAATATAAGTAGTACGTTTTGCGACTTGATTCATTTTTCATTTTTAGATCCTCTCACTTTAAATAGATAAAGGCAACGATGCAAATTCTTAAACAAAGAAAAGACAACATCAAAACTCACATCTCTTTCTCATTGGAACAAAGCGCAAGACACATCCTCCTCTACCCCCAAACTTCATCATTTCATGGATTTGAAGTTTAAATATTTTGAAGTAATTCCTCCCAACCTAACTCTTTCATTCACAGGCTTATAGTTCTTTTTTCTTTCATGTGATTGTTATATATATAATGTGGAATTTGTATTATACGTAACATTAGGTACACACGACGAATTCAAGGGGGTTGCAACTCTTCACCTGCAGATGGTTGCCTTTTTCTTCTCCAAAGGCCCTTATTTTCTTTTGTCATGGTTCAATTTTGTTTTCTCTTTGTCACTCTCTTTCTCTCCGTTGTGTATTAGCCTTGATTGTTTAACCTTGTATTTGTTAATTACTAATTGCAGGTTATGCCATGGAATGTAGTAAATTCATGAGAGGTAATAATGTCCTTTGATGATTTACTATTTTTCTTTCTTTGCCAATTTTTCCCTTCTTTTACTGTTACTGTTAGTTATTTATTTTCACTAATTATATATTACATAATTCTAAATAATTGCCTTGTTAAATGATGATTAAGGAGAATTTTGAAAGAAGAAATTTAATTATTTGAATTTATAAAAGTAGTTTATAATATTCTTATAAATTCTTTACTTTTTCCTCAAAAAGCTCAAGGTTAAGCTTATGAAAGATAAGTTTCTATTTAATAAATTTTAATTAAAAATTACTTAATTAATCTATTTATTTAGAGGTGATCTAAATAAGAAATCAAAAGTTATTTCAAAACTAAATTTTCTATATTTTATTTTTGAACTGCAAGGGGTGTAATTACAACTTCAGCGGCAAATAGTTTGTAATAAATTTGTCATTTTTTATTATTAAGATGTTGTAAAAGAAATAATGAAACATAATTTATGTTTGACTTGTTTGTTATTTTTATTTATTCATTTTTATCAATTTACCATATTTTTACTATTGGTTTACTATTTCTTACTTTTAACTAATATTCTTTATTAATATATATTACTTTTAATTCATATTCTAATTTTACTACTTTTTGTTGTTTAGTGAATTCGTATAAAGTATTAATGTGGCCTTAAATAGATCTAGAAATAAATCTAATGATAAATAAATATGGGTAAATTGTTGTATGTTATGTATCTAACATTACCCTTTTTTTTTTTTTTTCTGAATTGCCTGGGTAAGAAACACCCGAGACAGATTAAATAATATTCAAAGGAGAATTGTCTACATGAACATCCTCCATGAAGGAGTTTGCAGCAAAAGTAGGAATACTGTTATAGTAACAGACATCCGAATTTAAAGAAAGACCAAACTTAGCAAATGAGTCTGCCGGCTTATTAGCTTCCCTAGAAATAAGCTCTTCAAAATGACCTCCATAATGAGTTTTATCTTCCAACAGTTTGAAAGCATCCATGCAATCTGTCTCCACAACGAGCTTAGTAATTCCCATGTTACTAGCCATGATCAGTCCATATAAAATTGACCAAAGTTCTGCTTCCAGCACCGAGCAATGCCCCAACCTCCTTGAGAAAGCCTGTAAAAACTCTCCTTTATTATTGCGTAGAACAGCACCACAAGAGGATATTGCTGCTAATTGAAAGTAGGCTCCATCACAATTAAGTTTAGCAAAATCCTCTGCAGGTTTCTTCCAAATCCCCGAATCATCCATGTTGGTACTAAAAATATCAGGCATTAGCACCTCCTGCATATTCTTACTGCTTAGAATGTCTCGGACTAGGGCCCAAACTTTCACCACTAAACCATTTGTGTTAATCCATTTGTTACTGAACACAAACTCATTTCTCCTCCACCAAAGTCGGTCTAAAATGACACCAAATATAGTACTCCATTTAGTGTCCCCAAAAAGCCTCTTGCTACATATATTCATACGTAGCCAGCCAAAAAAATTTTGTTGAAAAAACACAGAATTTTCTGTAATATTAAAATTTAACCAGACCTGCTTGACCCACTTGCAATCTCTCAGAACATGCACCAATAATCTAACATTACCCTAAAAATGGTAGTTTTTCATTTTCAACTAAGAATCTTATCTCAAATTTCATAAAAGTATAAAAATAAGGTTTAATTTCATTACATGCTTCAATAGATATGGAAGGAATAAAAGAATCACAATCTTAAAAAAATATGTAATGTATATCTCAATTCATATATAACATATTTCGTCATAAGTATATTTTGAGTGATTTTAATATTTGTTGTTACAACCAATAATTGTGTCACATTGAATACATGATAGAGCCTTGTATGATTTATTGCTTGCTTCATGCCTCTAGCATGTGGAGAAAGGTTAGCCAATGCTGGATATGCAGTGTTTGGAGTCGACTATGAAGGACACGGACGCTCTGAAGGTGTTCGTTGTCTCATAACTAAGTTTGACAATGTTGTTAATGATTGTGAAGACTTTTTCAAGTCAACTTGTGGTAGACATTCAATTTCTTGCTTTACGAGCCATAATCTCATTATTAAAACATTTCAAAACTTCATATGCTTATTTGGTTCCTCACTTGGGTATCTTAGAGATCCAAGAGTACAAGGGAAAGACTAAGTTTTTATATGGAGATTCAATGGGAGGGGCAGTGTGCTTACTATTGCATAAAAAAGACCCTTTGTTTTGGGACGGTGTTGTTCTTGTTGCACCCATGTGTAAGGTATGAATGCTTTTTATGAAAGTGTGTACATTCATTCAAATTTAACTTTCTTTTTCTCTCCTTAATGAGCATAACATGGTTTATTGTTGACCTACAAAATATGGAAAAGGTTTTACAAAATATGTTCAAATATATGTCAGATATCGGAAAAACTGATGTTGTCTCCTGTGGTTATGAACGTATTAACAATATTTGAAGATTTCATCCCAAAGTGGAAAATAGTTCCTACAAAAGACATCATTGACTCTGCCTTCAAAGATCGTGCCAAAAGAGAAGAGGTAGCGTTTGATACACATGCTAGAATAACAAGCAACATAATATGGATTTCATTTTATGTTTGGTTTTAAAAACAAAAAAACAAAAATGATGGGACATGATATGACTCGTGAGATTAAAAGTAGTTTATTTTAGTTCCACTATACCTAAAAAAGGTGGATTTTTGAAAAGATGAATAAAACTTTCCTTTTTGTTTTCTCTACACTTCAATCACTACCATAATGCTTATTTTCTATATTAATGGAATTTTCAAACTTAAACAACGATTGAGGCTTATCGAGTAATGACTTAAAATCTTGTTTTTATAGTGCAAGGGTTAATTATTGTCTTTTAATAATGATTACAGATAAGAAATAACAAGCTGATATACCAAGACAAACCGAGACTTAAAACAGCAATGGAAATGTTTAGAGCTAGCACACGTCTTGAAGATAGTCTACATGAGGTGATTTGTAGATTTCATTTTTTAATATAATTTGTCATCAAATTACCTCACCCTCTATTTTGGCCTAAAAATCATATATATTACCCCTTTTTCGGACTTATTCTATAAGTTTTTAGCAGGTTACACTTCCTTTTTTAGTGTTACAAGGGGAGAAAGATGTCGTGACAGACCCAAGAATAAGCAAGGCATTATATGATCAAGCTAGTAGCAAAGATAAGACCATCAAATTGTATACCGGAATGTGTCATGGAATAACAACTGGAGAGACAAATGAAAACATTACACTTGTGTTTGTAGACATCATAGCTTGGTTGGACAAGCGCGCTAGTAAGGAAAATTTTGAGTCTGTTAAATTAATTGGAAGTGATGGCATTGAGAAATAGATAACAATTGCATCACCTACAAAATGTTAACACAAAAGTTGCCTAATTATATTTTATTATGGCCAACTTCATCCTCCGTAGCCCAGATATTTTAGTATAATTTTTGTAACAACATATTCATATGACCAACCCATTTGGTAGACTGTTTGAAAATTTTATCTTTTATTGTTAGTCTTCAATAAAACCATTGATTAAATGGTATCTAGACGGATCTTGAAATATCCATTTTGTGATTGGTGTATATTATATATCACATGTAAAGTATACTTGAATAATGTAGTTGGTAATTGTATTGAATTCATTATGGGTGGAACTATTATAATTTTTCTTAGATGACTATGGTATAAATTATTATATTGCTATTAGACTAGTTTGTTGTAAAAGGAAATCATAAACAACGAATGATGATGATCGTAATAATTTCAACATGAGTGTAGCAAACTCTACAAATTCAGAGATCAAATTGCAAACAAGTGGTGAAGTAATGAAGTTCGAGTAAAATAGAAGTGGAGGTAAAATGTTGAAATAACTATAACTGTAGCCTCTTGCACATACCAATTACATCCAAAAAAAAAAATAGAAATAGAATATAGATGGCAGGAATTTGAAAAATGGAATCATGGGTGGTTGTCAATCTTGAAAGAGGGTAAATAACCCGCATATAAAGATTGACGGAGAACAAACGACAAAAGGGACATTTTAGTAGAAGAGCTCATATAATGCTGTGACTAATGGGCCTTTGCGGGCCAGGGTTATCCTCGAACTGTTATCTTTTCCCTTTCTCACTCTACGATACATGTAACAAACTTCAAGCAAGAATTAGGCTACCGTTGCCTTTTCCTTTTGGTCACCAAAAATGCGTTGCCGGAAGTCAGTAACCATTAGTGGAAGGCCCTTGCGCAGATCAACCTTGGGTTCCCAGCCAAGTAGATCCTTAGCCCTAGTTATATCAGGCTTTCTCTTGTGCGGGTCATCCTCTGTGTTGGGCCTGTACTCTATCCTAGCATCAGGGTCGATTGTTTCTTGAACCACCTACAGCATCCCCAACAAAGCTAAATTTTAACATATGTATCTTGACCCCCAGAAAAAAAAAAAAAATTAAAAAAAAAAAACGCAAGTATATCGATGCACAATGCATTCAATTAATGGGGTCTATGACCTATGAGACTGAAGCTACCGAGTCCACCGACAAAAATACAGCCCTTTCTTCCAAACTAACACTGCTCATTTGCATCCACATGATTAAAAATCTAGAATAAAGGAAGCAATCATGCCACAAGGTAAATTACACCATGTAGTATTTGCTCTGGTAAACGAGAATAGGAAAAATGAAGAAACTGGTATCCCATGCCAAGAATGATGTATATGTGTTTTTCCGTATGAGTTTAAGGTTCAATTAACTTATTCGGATTTATTAGTATGCACATGACTATGAGCAATTTCCTTTTCCTTCCTAATCTTTGCAATTTCCTTTTCCTTCCTAATCTTTGCAATTTCTTGTGGGCAGTTTCTCAGAATCAAGCTCAGGCATGATATTAGCCTAGTTTAAAAACCTTACCCCTCTAATAAAATATATTTGCAGAAAAACCCAACTTTACCTTGGCAAGTTCAAGCATGGTAAATTCTCCCGGATTTCCAAGATTGAAAGGTCCCACGTGTTCTCCTTCCATAAGGCGGATTAGACCCTCCACCTATACCAACATATAGGTCACATTAATACAGCATATTGAGCTAGATTCTGAAGGTATAGCAACAATCTCACTGCATGCTGATCTAGACCATAATTGTCGACAATATTAATATTTAATTATTTACAGTACACGTGTCATTTATCAACTTCGTGCATTCAGCTTACAACGAGGCTGTCACTTCGATTTATTTAGGCTTTTGTATTCCATTGTTTTCAGTGTTGAGCTTCTGAACTTTTTATTGAGTAAACTGCAATAGTATAAGAGCTGGCCCACATGGGCCTTCAAACTCGCTTCCAGTCACATGCAATGCTTCTTCAGTGAAATTAGCCACCGATAACATCACACAAGACAAGAGTATGCACAATTGAATGAGTCATTCAAACACACGGACGAACCTTATCATTTACTACATTTTAGACCCTTTCCAGAAATCGATGAATTGCTCCCGTTAAATTTGCAGCATGCACATGGGGAAAAGTTACTTTAAAGTTTCAACCAAATGACCAAAGCTACCTGTAATCGAAATCCAACCCTTGCGCAACAAGCACCATATATGAACTTATACAGATTCTTTTGTTTTTTTTTGTGTGTGTTTGGGGGGGGGGGGGGGGCGCGAATATATGTTAAGCATTTTCAGCTAAACAACAAAGATATATGCTCATTACATTATAAGCAAAATGTAGTAAGAGTGATGAGAAAGACATTATTTGCTTACCAAATCAGAGACATACTGGAAACTCCTTGTCTGCTTCCCATCTCCATAAACAGTCAAAGGCTCCTTCCTTAGTGCCTGCAATAAGGTCACCAAATAGAGACAATTATTACACAAATAAAGCCAAGAACAACAACCCGTTTCTTCCTAATTCAAATTCAAATAGACAAATGGCCAACCTGAGCAACGAAGTTACTAACAACACGGCCATCATCTAAGCACATTCTAGGCCCGTAGGTGTTAAAGATTCTAGCAATCCTAACCTGAAAAATACAATACACAAGAGGCACCGTTTGAATTTTCATAACTTGAAAAGTCCATCAAATCAAGCAAAGCTGAACTCAACAATCGAATTAAATAGCAACAACGAAAATTGATGAGAGACAGACAGAAAAAAGTTAGTTGGGTCGGTAGAAAATGACCTCGACGCCGGCACCTCGGTGGTAGTCCATGGTCAACGTCTCGGCCGTACGTTTTCCCTCGTCGTAACAGCTTCGGACACCTGTCACACATCCCATGCACCCACACAAATCATAAAATAAAACCATCCATCACATGACTAACATAACACTCTTATGATCTTATCACTTTATCCGTAAAAACTGGCCCATTTTTTTTACCCGTATTAAGTACGAAAATTAATAATATAATATAATAAATAAATAAATAAAGTACTGAGCGTTGCAGCTTGCAGGTCCGTCCCCTCTTTCCTTCTTCCATCTTCCATAGTTCCCACAAGTACCTTCCACTGCCACCCACCCGTCATTATCTTTCACTTTTTTTCACGTTTAGCCGCTGCTTTGTTTTGCTTTGCAATGTTAAATGAAATGACCATGGCGACAAACAACGACAACAAATATCTCAACCCTTCATTTTGTGGACCTGCATATCACGGGTTCCTCGTTGGCGAGACCCTGGAATTCCTAAACCGTGGTCCTCTACCTCCGTTCCACGTGTCTTATTAGTTAAGAAAAACCCCAGAAAACTATGTCTCACACGGAGTGTGCTGCAAGTGCAAAGGCGTGTCTCTGACAATTCTAATCTAAACACGGCCCAGGCCCAGGCCCAGAAAGTCCGGTGACCGGAGAAAGAAAATTAGAAGATAAGAGAAGAAAGATGGTAGTAGTACTAACCAATTGGGTTGACGTTGCCCCAGTAAGTCTCCTTCTGAGGGTGCTGCAGAGGATCTCCATAAACCTCACTGGTACTGGTCAGCAAGAACCTCGCGCCCACTCTCTTAGCAAGCCCCAGCATGTTCAAGGTCCCCACCACATTGGTCTTGTGGACACAATTAAGGACTCCAATTTCCAAAACCACAATCGCCAGATCCCTAGAACTTAAAATAAACAGATAAAAAGGATATGATAGTCTTGACGGGGTTGAACTTGTAGTGGACAGGGGAAGCAGGGCAAGCGAGATGGTAGATCTGATCGACCTCGAGCAGGAGAGGCTCAACGACGTCGTGTCGGATGAGCTCGAATCTAGGGTTCCCAAAATGGTGCATCACGTTCTCTTTTCTGCCCGTGAAGAAATTGTCCACCACGATCACGCTGTCCCCTCTCGCAATCAACCGATCCACGAGGTGCGACCCCACGAACCCCGCGCCGCCGGTCACCACGATCCGGAGGCCCTTCCTCTTAATTCCCAGCGGCACCTTCCCGACGGAATGCACCGCCGCGGCGACACGGTGGTGGTACGCCGGAAGCTTGGTGGAGTCGCGCTCGAAGTAGGAGATCGGGAGGGGGTCGTATGAGGAGGAAGGGGAAGAGGAGGAAGGGACGAGTGTGAAGAATAAGGTGGCTATGATGACGCCGACGAGGACGAAGACGAGTCGCTGCTCGCGGAGCATGTAGCGAATCGGGCGAGTCACGGTGAGCCAGGGCTTGTGGGGCTTCGGTGAGTACGCGTCGTCTACTGGCTGGGCCTCGTGCCCTCTGAAAATCAGTTCTGAGCCCATTTCTATTTTCTTCTCACTCAATTTTCTCAAACCTCCTTCAGAAGAAGGGAAGGAGGGGGTTTGGTTTGGGCTTTGCGATGTGAAGAGAAGAAAAGACAAAATTGAAATGCGGAATGGACTGAGTTCCGAGTTGGGAACAGACCGCGACTCAGTCGCCGGGGATGGTAATGAGATGCGGTCAAGTGTGTGTGGGCTTTTTGGTATTTAAAGAGTGTGCGTGTGTTGAAGGGGGGAAGGGTTTCGCTGCAATGACGGAAGTGCCCTCGCTTTGGCTTCAAAAGCGAACGGCTGTCGTTGGGTGAGATTTGGGTTCGGGGGTTTTCAGAAAATTGATAATTAATTTTGCCGTGATGGAAATGGAAACTACTGCTAGTGTACGCAGTCAAATAGGGGATTTTAACTATTAAGATAAGATGCTCTCTAAATGGAGAATGCTATGCTAGTAGCAATTTTAATTAAGGATTGGGATTTCTGATTTTAAGAGCTACCTCGCTTTGAATGGTAATTGCAATTTGCAATGAAAACATGCCACTCGAGTCAAATCCTGAAAATGATCTTTTGATTCTTTAGTCATATATACATGAATTGTCTGCCGCCACCCGGTGATGTCACTTAAAACACACCTCACCAGCCCAAAGCCCCAAACCCAAACCAACTATTTCGCTCTTTTTCATTATATCCACAGCCCCAAATATTTATATTTATATTCAACTAAAATAAATATTAATTTAGACCCCCAAAATAAAAACATTAGAATGATGATACAAAAACTTATAATGAGGGTAATCAACTAATCATTTATATAAATATAGAAATTTAAAAACAAATGTAATATTATAATACTTAGCTGGTTATGTATCGTAATCATTTTAGTTGGAGATACTATTATTTAAACTATAATTTGTAGTACTGTTTTAGGTGAGAATACTTCCAACGATTTATATATGATTTCTTGGTTTTTGTTTTCTTTTTCAGACTGTGTCCATGATTAGTTTTTCAAATCAGGGAAGCATTGCGTGATAAATATTTCAGTACTGCGATCTTAGGATTTTATTTGGGCACACACACTTTTTTTTTTTTGGTGAAGGGAACACGGACTAACGGTGGACGTGCCACTCATTTTTATAAGGAAAGGAAGTTGAACGATGACCAAATATGGGAAGGACAACATAAATATCTTTCTATTTTCTAATTATATTGTTTAAATTCACGAAATTAACTCCACTGACACGATTTCTATAGTCATTCCACGAATATGTGAATTAAATATTGTAAACTTAAATTTGGGTTAAATTTTTACAAAAATTATCCAAGTCTTCTACAAATTATAAAACTCAGTTCCAGACAAAATTTTAATGTGTAAATTTGTTAAGGGTAACCAAACAAATAACGTATCACAAAACTGAATTTATTCTCCAAAAATACGTTCAGCACCCAAAATTATGTTTTGCACGATTAACCAAACATGTCATGTATTATCCTAAAAAGGTTTATATTATGTCCCCAGTATATTCTCTTAACATTTTCAAAAAAAAGTATTAAATTAAATAAATATATTCAATATCTTATAAACATAAAAATATTACATGTTTACTAATAAATAAATAAAAATTTTAATAAGAATATTTAGAATTAATTTTCTTCAAATTGATGAAATTTTTA
This sequence comes from Pueraria montana var. lobata, assembly GCA_026413185.1. Lineage (NCBI taxonomy): Eukaryota > Viridiplantae > Streptophyta > Magnoliopsida > Fabales > Fabaceae > Pueraria > Pueraria montana. Next base: position 66,444,213 of record CM048647.1, on the reverse strand, counting down.
TTTGTTTATTATGAATAGTTTTAAATTCTCTTATAATGTTTTTCACGAAGAAAATATTAATTATTTTTTATACCTTTGACATATTAAATGTGTTTATTTTTTAATATTTTTATAAAATGTTAAGATAATATTTTGAGAGGATATAGCATCACTCAAGTTAAAATCCTTTTTTTTTCCCTTAGGTGTCGTTGCAATGACTACAACCTGATTAAGCCAACTTTACGTTTTTGTCCCGGCCGGTATGTCTTGGGAGGGAGGGGGGAACTGGGAAGTGGTATATTTGTGCCCATGATGATTTGGTGGAGTCCTTGATGAATGTAAATTATTATAAGAAACACATTTGACACATTCTAATAAAATTTATCTAATTCTAAACCTATGCACTGGTTTGCTAAACTGGATACCATTCAGTGGCTGTTGAACGTTGACAGCATATGCACATGTTATATTGAATATTAATAATTGACTTAATATGTTAATAAGGAAGGATATAATAACACGCTAATTAGTGTGCGGTTTAGATAAGTTCTTTTCTCAAAATAATATATATATATATATATATATATATATATATATATATATATATATATATATATAAGTTGTGATTTTTTATCCTGTTTTGAAGTACTACTCTTTTTAACTTTTGAGAAGAAAAAAATAGATCAATTACTTTTTTAAAAACTTTACATTTTAGTAAAAAAAATACAAATACTTTTAAATATATTTTAAATTTAAAAAAAATCGAAAAAAAAGTCATAAATTTCAATGTGTATAGAAAGGGTCATACTAATATATATATATATATATATCGTGGACCACTCATGTATTCATATGTTAACAAAATTCGTCACCATACAACATTTTATTGCCCTTTTCCTCGTTAATTAATTCTATAGGATACCACGACAAAAAGAAAATGCATTCTCTAGAGTGACTCATTGCCCATTTCTTATAATATTTTTAGTTAAAAAAATTGATGGAACAAGCATAAATCCTTTATGTGTTTTGTTTTTTGGCACATAAATCCTTTTTGTTTATGTATACATAACTTGAGATAACATTTTCTCCTTTTTAGGCATTTTTCTTTTTCATTCAATCACGACAAGAAGTTGATTAGTTGATAAGAAATAACATTAGTAAAAATGGACAATAACTTGAGATGCAAAACACAAAAATCGCTTTATGACTTGTCAAAGCTTTCGAAAACTAATTGAATTATGTTAACCTCAATAAAAAAAGGTTTGGCGTAATAATTTCATATGCTTCTCAAGAAGGGAAGGCAATTCCCAAATTAATTACAATGAACTTTAATTAATGTTGAACACCTAACACTCCCACTTTAGACCAATAGGTTTTTGGTAACTGGTAAGACTGTACTACTGGTGTTTGTTGGCAATCATGTGCCTGTTTCCACTAGAAATCCCTTGATCAGGGCATTAGCCAAAGTGGTACGAATTCCTGATCAAACTTTTCATTTGTTACCCAAGGAAACTGATTAAACTTGACGAAAAAACCAACTATAATATTTGGAGGCTAAATTATTTATATAGTCCTTATTTTTATTTTAAGTTATAATTTGGTCTATTATTTTTTGAAAATTGTAAAATGATTCTTTATTTTTATTTTAAGTTACAATTTGATTATTTATTTTTTAAAAATTATAAAATGGTTCTTTAAGTAATTTTTTTATAGCATGTTTATTTCTGAAGTAATATATTTTTTAATTTTTTTTATAAACATGCTATAAAAAATTACTTAAGAGACCATTTTATAACTTTTAAAAAATAAAAGATCAAAGTGCAACTTAAAATAAAGATAAGGGACCAACAAAGTAATTTAGCCAATATTTGGAAGTACAAATTTTAAATGTAATTCGTTAAATATGTTTTACATTATTCTTCAATCAAAAATAAAATTTTACTCACCGAGGGGTCTAGTTGGTTGAGTATGGTGCGTGAATTACTGTAAATCCTTGGTACCTGTTTTTTATTCCTACGGATAAAAAAAAATAAAGTTTCACTTCACTAATTCATATTATAAATATCAAAATTAAAAGTTAATATGAATTGAAAAAAACACCTAAACAATTGTACCTTAATTTTGTCTTATTAGCAACTATCCCATTTCTCATGATTCTGTTCAAAATTCTGTAAAAAAAAAAAATGATTCTGTTCAAAATGGTCATAAAATTTAATTACAATACACTATTATTATAAAGTTTTTTAACACCCAAAACGTTTATAAAATGATTCTGTACCTTAATTTTGTCTTATTAGTTTATAAAACTTTTACAATAAATGATTCTGTACCATAATTCTTTCAAAACGTTCAAAGTTTCCGGTACTTAAACATTTATTATTTTCATTTATTTTTTTATATTGCCCTCTTTTTTTTTATCAGCAAAAAACTTTGATAATGCATTGAACTCATAGGCACAAGTGATACCCATGCAGTGAATAATAATTACAGCATTAGCAGGAATTCCAGCAGAAGATCCATGAAATAATAGTTATAGAGTTATCTTCTTCAATTCTCGCATGAGAAAGAAAAAGACAATTTACAACATTTTTTATTTATTAACTAAAAGATTATAAAATAATTGATGATATTTTAGTTAAAAAAACAATTAGTGTAAGGGACAAATTAAAAAAAATTATAAAAAGAGACAAAACATTTATCAAAAGGGTTTTCTTCTCAATTTTAAAATTTTAATCTCTTTAATTTAATTGTACGTATTTAAAATAATAAAATAGTTAATATAAATAATGACAAAACATATATAGTGAACCTTTAATAAAATAGTTAAAATTTTCTTCACATTTTTATTTATAAAATTTATTTAAATTTAAAAACACATATAGTTAACCTTTAATTTTTTTTGTTTAAAAAAAAATATTTTAATTAAATATTTTAAAAAAAGAAAAACACTTAAAAAGGAGTAAGAAGCAAATTGGTATATAGAATTTGGAGTGATTTCGAAGCTCTTTGCATGACTTAATATGCAACTTCAACTTGCGAAAATTTATGTACATAAGGAAAGAGCAAATTTTAATTATAATTATTAATTATTAATTATCCCTTTGACTATACTGCCTACTAAGTATCATGAAAAGAATTCACTGTTTTCACGCCAAAACTCACTTTGCGTGATAAGCTAACATCAATAACTTCTAACATGCCGTTTCCTCCAATGAACATGGACACCTCCACGCATCTTTCCATTTCCGCCATTTCATCACAATAACAAATAAGTAGGGGTGTAAGTAGGTCGCGCCCAACCTATGAGTCCATCCAACTCAATCCAACCCAATTACATTTTTGTGGGTTAGGTTGGGTCACTCAACCATTTAAATAATAGCTAAAACAACTGAAAATTACAAAATGAACCCTAATAATATATTTTTTGTAATACACTCTTTATTATTAATTAAAAATTACAATATAAGAAGTGAAGTTCATTAAATAAGAAATAAAATTTATAAAATTTTATGATTTCTATTAAATTTTAATTAATAATAAATAATTTATTAAAAAATGTATATTATCAAATGTAACCAAATTATATATATATATATATATATATATATATATTATCAAATGTTTTACTAATATTTCTCATTTTCTACAAATTGGCTCCAACTTTAGTCGATCTTTCTGTAAATTGGTTTTGTTTCAACCAATTATTCCAAAGACTGACTTCAGTTTTAGCTTCTCCTTCCGCAATCTAGCTCCATTCCAACTTTTTTTTTTTTTAATTTAAAGCCTAGATTTGTTCCCATCTCTAACCCAAAAGTGTAGTATCTAATCCAGATGCAATTTGAGTCTTCTAAGTGTGTACTTTCTCTGTTTCAGATTAGGCTTAATTACAAATTTTACCACTCAATTTTCATAATTTTGCGAATTTTACCACCCAAGTTTTAATTTTACAAATTTTACCACCTAAATTTTCAATTTTTGCACATTTTACCACTCTGATATTTTATAAAAAAAAAAAGTTAAAGAATTAAAAAAAAAATTGTGAAACATCAGGGTGGTAAAATGCGCAAAAATTGAAAACTTAGATGGTAAAATTCGCAAAATGATGAAAGTTGGGTGGTAAAATTCGCAAAAAAAAAAATTGGGTGGTAAATTCGCAAAATTATGAAAGTTGAGTGGTAAAATTTATAAAATTAAAACTTGGGTGGTAAAATTTACAAAATTATGAAAGTTGGATGGTAAAATCTGCAATTAAGCCATCAGATTATATGATGTTTTAGAGAGAAAAATTTGTTTCCAAATAGATGACGTTTTACAAAACCAATGCTATATTAAATATTTTTTCCAATACTACCCTTAATCAATATTTAGTGGGAGTAGTGTTGTATGAATAATTAATTAGAGAAATAAATGGTATATTAGGAAGTTATCTAATGTTTTCTAAAAAATTTAATAAATTAGTTACATTTCTTAATACCTGTGTCAAAATCTTAAACGTGAATTGATAGAGTAGTTTATAATGTCTTTGATTTGTTCTGTCTCTAATCCTAAAAGCAGTTTGATCACCTTCACATATGTACACTTTGACCCCATTTCCTGTCTGAAATGTAGTATAGTTCGCCTTTAATTCCAATTGTCACATCTCACCCAATTAAATATGACCTTGCGCATGTTATACATAAAATATGACCTTAATTAATATTCTTCGTTTTGTTAGTTACGTCAGTACTAAAATAATTAAAAAAAATGCTAAAAAATTGTCAGGAATAAAAGTAGCAATTTTTTTTTTTATAAATACTAAAACCAAACAAAACCATAGTTGCTGAGATTTAATACATATTTAAGCCGATTAACAAATACATATACACTTTAAATTGCTCACAGATTAACTTTATATATAATACATATTTCAAGCAAATAATTTATCTCAAGCTTGAAGTCTTGGGTTGATTAAATCTTTCAGCATTTTTTTTTTTTGTGTGTGTGAATTTCTAAAATAATCGATGGCATAGGAGGAAAATTGCACCATTGCTTAAAAACAACTATCAATTGCCCTGAAAAAAATAATATGGCAATGCGAGGGACTCATGAGATGATCAGAAATGAATTTGTTCCGCCATGATTAAGGGCTCTAGAGTCTGAAGTGCAGTGTGCACGTCGCCTAGTTCCGAAGCAATGTTATGTTATGGACTTATGGTTGTTGACATGCAATGCATAGTACATGTGAATGTGGTCCTTCAAAAGTGCGCACGTTTTTTTGTACTCTTCCTACGCCACCCCTCCGCCATTATTGCACGGAATCCCAACCAACAAGGAAATATTGTTAAATTTCTTAGACACCTTTGCTTCGTCTTTAAATTGAAATTTCTATATCCTAAACCAATAGGTTAGTTAGATGGATCAACTACTCGCATAAATAATTCTTCACAAAAATGTAATGTGCCAATAAGTAATATATGTGTTCATACCCAGTAGGATCAATCCTGAGTAGTATGTATAAATATTTATTCATAACATAAATATTTTTTTATGCCATTATATATATAATAAATTTATCAATTTTTATAATAATTATCATAAAAGTTGTATAATTTTTAAATTAGTTAATAATATAATTTTTTTACTGACAAATGACCAATTATTAACGAAGTCAAGCTTCGTAATAAACACGCTGTCATATTCACCTGGTCCATTTTAATTTTTCATATATAAGAATTAAAAAAAATAAAAAAAATACTCCCTCACATGAAGAGGGACCTGCATGGAAATGAAAAAGACTAATGGTATGATCCGGGAAAGGCGGTATCTGGTGCTGCCAAGTTGCGTGGACACGTATAAGAAACTCATGAGAATCGTCAAAACGATAAAAATAAATGACTCTCCTACGGTTTTAAGTCCTTTGAATTAGAAAGACTTTTTTTTTTTGTTTTTGTTTATGTGTTATAGGTATTTTTTATGGAAGACAATTTTATTTGAGTTAAGTAGATCATTATAAATAATAAAATTTTCTCTCAAAATATTTAACATAATTATATATACAGGATTTAATCTCGAAATAATTGATTAAGTTGCAACAATCTCCCATAAATTGAGTTACGTGTTTGTGTTTGTTGGCATTTGATAGACTTTTCTAAACAAAAGGGACCGCTGGCTAAGGAATATAGTCATCATAGTTAATAACCCTTTCCCAACGTAAAATTATTCCAGTTTTCAGATACTTGGCCACTCAACAAATTTTCAGGTTTCTTTAGAAAATGTGATCCGTGATGGTAGGATGCAACTATCAAGTCCAACATGGCTTTGACTTTCGATCATCCAAGTAAAGAAACGGCCAGAATAGAAATTTATTATCTCCGTTGAAAGATAGCAACAAAACAAAAGAAAGGTTAAATGCACCAGAATATTCTTTCTTTTACCCTGAAGTGACAGTTCTAATGATGCTATGTGTGTATGAACCACTCTTGGGACTTTATAAATTTCATCGTTCATAAATAAATTAAAATAATTTGTATATCATAAAAAGTAATAACAGTGTTCCACCAAAAAAAAAAAAAGTAATAACAGTGTAAAAAATGCTGTATCACTCAATCATTCTTCTACAGGTCATAACAATGACTTCATCTTTATCCTTATGAACATATTTTTACTTTATTTATTTATTTTTCTATTTTTCTCCTATATTTCATTACATCACTTCTTTTTCTAGTACAATAATGACAATGAAATTTGAATCATGATTTCATACAAACTAACTCTCCACCATTAGACTAGTGCTAGTAGATTATTATATCACTTATTTATCATATATATCACTTTCTTTTCTTATTTGTTCTTTTTCCTTTCCTTTGTTTAGATTTACTCTTCCGTTTTGTATCATAATATGTGACATTGCTAACAGGTGTATAGCATGTTTAGTTTTACATTTGAGACACGGTTTTTCACTTTTACTAAGAAGTTAATAGTTGTATTTGATTGATAGTAGTCTAAATTGAATTCTAAGAGAAATTATATTCCTAAGTTTTTTTTCTAAATCTATTTTTTGAAAGTCCTAAGTTTATTTTTATAACAAAGAAAAATAGAAAGAAAAAAAAAGAGAGAAATCTATGAAATAAAATAATGAAAAAAATAAAATAGATGAAATAATCAATAAATAATTGTTTAAAAAATTTGTATTTTTTAAAAGAATATAAAACATTAAACTAGGACGACCCAAAATATAATTCGAACCGTCGTCAAAATGCATTGGTTCTAATCCCGATCATCTCAAAATCAACCTCAAATTAAACGAAATTAATAGAATAGACTAAATCATGCTCACTCCTATTTTCAACTAGATAAAAATATTGCCAAACACAATTGATCAACTAACATATATATATATATATATATATATATATATATATATATATATAATGACATAAAAAAACATATTTATATATGTACAAATATAATAATTAAAAACTAAGCTAAATTATATAAAATTATTATTATTATTATTAGGTAAAGTATATGTCATAAAAAATAAAATAAAATAAAATAAAATAAAATAAAAAATGACTAAGTATGCACGTGTAATTTATTAAAAAAATATTAATTAGGTGAGGGTAAAAAGTCATTTTAAGATAATTTTAAAAACTATCGGTCAACTCTTTGTTTGTAAATCACACCTTCATACGTTACTTTTAATAGCTTATTAAATCAAAAAATTTAAATTAATAACATTTAAAAAAAAAAAAAGCTCCACCAAACATTTTTTCTAATAGTTTACTTTTAGTCAAAAAGGCTAACTGCCTAACTTATAAATTATCTAGACTTTGTTTGGTTTAAGTAGCTAAAAATAACTGATCGTCGAAAAGCTAATTGAAAGCTAAATAGTTACTACAAATTGAAAAGTTAAGAGTTGAAAACTAAAAGTTGATGAACTTATTCAAATAAAAATGCTTGGTAAAATAAATTAATGAATTAGCTGATATATATAAGATTATGTAAAATGAGATACTTATGTACTTGTGTGTCTACATAATAATTAAAATTTTAATATTTAATATTATTATATTAAGTAAAGTATATTTCATACAAAATTAAGAAATTAAAATAACTAAATATGTATATATCGTTGAAAATAAGGATATTAATTAGGGCAGGATTTTTTAGAAATTAATAGGGGCGATCGTGCATTAAAATAACCTATAAGTAATACGCTACTTCTATTAGTTCATCAAGACAGAGCAAGTCAATAGTTTTTTCAAAAAAAAAAAAACCCTGAAACACCTCTAATAAATAATTTTTGGTTAGATAAATCAGTTGACTAAATTATAAACTAATCAATTATCTTGCTAAATACGCACCTAATTATCTTGCCTAACATTCATGTATCACTTTACTTGCACTTATTGCTTTTCTTTCCATATTTAAGCTATAGAAACTCCTTTCTAAATAAAAATAAATAAAAAATAAAATTATGATTGCTGGAGTTATTAGTATTCAATCTCTTTGCAAATCACCCGAATTAGGACCCATGAATTCTGTGTTTTTCTTGCTTGTGCTGGATTTTGAAATATTTTTAGGATTTTTTCTATTTTAACATCTTTAACCAGTAAATAAAAAAAATCAACACAAACAAGGAAAACAAAAAAGTTCAAAAAAAAAAAAAATCAAATTATCAACGAAAACGGAAAGAGAGGGACAACAAATGTTAGAAACTACGACCACCAGGCAAAAAAGAAAAATTATGCGTGATTAATGATGAAATTATTAGATGATTTCAAACTATCATGTCTCCACTAATTTTTATATGTTATACTAGATAGTACCATCGCACGGGTAAATTTGAGGGAGAAGTTTTTTTTTGGATTATATGATAAATTATATGGATAATTTTATTAAATTTTTATATTATTGAAAAAAATCTAAATCAATTCAAATATCCGCAATATAAAACTTATTTATTAATAAGAAATAATAGAAGATAAAAAAACATAATATATTAATTGTAAGTTAATTAATTATTATTACTTTTTTATTTGTTAATTTAAATTATTTGGGTAATTTAATAATATTATAGTCATAAGTTAATATTTTAATTTTCACCTAATTTTGCAAGTTAATTTATCGATATATTTAAATTTTCTTAATCTTTACATTAAAATCTTTATATTAAACTTATTATTAATTTAGTAAATATTTTAATTCTACTGATTATATTAGTTACATTGATATCTATTTGATAAGAAATAATATATTACTCACAAGTTATTTAGTTATTATTAATTTTTTTAATTTAATTGCAAGATTAATTTAATAAATCTATTCACGATTATTTTTTAGCTAGCAATATTTTCCTAGTAAATATAAACAAATAGTAATTTTGAATCTTTTTTTTATTCATAAACAAATAGTATTAGTTAAGTTACCATTATATTTTGACTTAATTTTGCACGTTATATATTGTGAACTATTATATAACGATTATTTTGACTTAATCTTGAACGTTGATATTATATTTGAATTATCTCAATAATATTTATATTAAAATATTTTTATTAGACTAACATCTTTAATACAAAGATGAATCATAAAGAACTTGTTATTTTTACTTATTTTAATTTTTATTATTTTATTAATATATTCCGTGCATATATTTAAAAATAGCAAATTAAAAAGCTTGATTGCCTGTAATTAATCTAATTTATAATTATTATAAAAATTACTAATTTATCCCAACGCAACTACTAATTCATGCATATATTTAGTATTCATATTTAATGTAATAGAATAATGTAATAATAAAAAAATGGATTTATTGTAATTTTTTTGAAAAGCCAAAAATAATTTTATTAATAAGAACTAAGCATAAAGTACAAGATGTACTAAAGCTTAAAAAGAACTAAGTCAACTACAGAGATACAATTGCTGGCTACTAGAAATACAATAAATGTTATTTTAAAGCCTGCTAGCCAAAAACCTACACCCAAGTGATCTCTGATGATTGAAACATAAATCACACATTTTTTGTACAATTCTTCACACCAAAGAGATCATCCCTGTTAAACAACCCATTGGATTTAATATCCATGATGTTAGTGAATAATTAAACCCCTTCTTTCTAAACCTTAACCATTTCCACACACAAATTAAACCTATTGGATTTATTGTAAATTAAAGATCTGCTAAAAAAACACCTTAATTATAAAATACAAATCCATAAAAGTATCATAATTATTAAAAAAAAAACTAATTATTTATAATCTTGAAATCTTCGATGATTGGGAAACCAAATAACGATTGTATTTCAGCATGATTTTCAATTTCCCTACAACAAAGAAAAAGACATACAATTTGTTATTGTTTTTAGTTAAGCAGTAATAAAAATGCTAATAAATTTAAATTTGTTTACCTTTCTAGGATTCTTCTCAATTCTTTATAAAGTTCATCATCTATATTTTGTTGGCGTTTGAAAAACTATAAAATAATTCACAATAATTCCAATAGTATCTGCAAAATGATTAAAATATATATATTGAAATAAGATTAGCAAATTTAAAATGAAATTGAATATATCTAAATGTAAATAGTTCAAAACTATCAAGTAACCATCATCAATTTCTTTCAAAACACAATCAAATGGCCAAATGGCCGAAAATCAAATGAGTAAATAGGGATGGTATCAATAACAACTTTGGTCAATTTGGTAATAATGAGGCTATTCAATTGAAAACACCCAATAATTGAGGCATATGTGATAATGTAATTAATTATTCAGTCTAAAAATAACTTATTCCTTAATTATAATTATTATATTAATACTATTATGATTAAAAATAATCATTATTATTTAAAACAACTTCATACCATATTTAAATATTATTATTATTATTATTATTTCAAAGATAATTTAAAGATTACGATTGTCTACTCACGATAACTTGTTAAATAAAAAAGAATTCTTAAATATAATAAAAAGATAAAAAAAAGGAATATAAAAACTGCTCACGATAATTTAAAGATCACTTGAGATTAATTTAATAAATCTATTCACAAATTTTTTCAAAGGAATAATCTTTTTAAAAACAATTTGAAGATTTCGATAATAAGATTCTTATTATTATTATTATTATTATTATTATTATTCAAAGATTTTTTAAAAAATTACGCCAATCAATTTTGGATATTAAATAAATTTTGTTAATTATTCTTTAGATTAATTATATTAGAGATTGAAATAATTTTATAAAAAAATTTCGAAATCAATTATAATGAAATTTTAATTATATTTTAATATAAAAAATATAATTAATTGATAGTCTAAAATTTTTATATTAATCTATCTATTTATCTCTCTATCTATCTATCTATCTAATTTTTATATTAAATGTCTTATAAATATTAAGATCGTGATTGTGCTAATCAATAATTAATTAATTGATTATATATCTATCCATCTAATATTTTAATATCACAAATTAATATCACAAATATAATTAATTGACAGTGTAAATTTTTTATATTAATCTATCTATCTATTCTATCTATCTATTATCTATCTAATTTTTATATTAAATGTCTTATAAATATTAAGATTGTGATTGTGCTCATCAATAATTAATTAATTGATTATATATTTATCTATCTAATATTTTAATATTACAAATATAATTAATTGACTGTGTAAAATTTTTATATTAATCTATCTATCTATTATATCTATCTATCTATCTATCATATAAACACAGTTCATCAAAATGCGATACGTGGACTATTAGTCCCAGTCAGCAACTGTGTCTTATATAATATATAGATAGATAGATATAAATAGTCTAATATCATCATTTTTTTTATAAATTAAAAAACTTAAATATATATTATATAGATATGTAGTTATTTCAAAGGATATGTTTAGATAAATTCTTCTATAAGTACTTCTAAAAAAAAAGGAAAAAAAAAAGAATTTTTCCATAAGTTAAAATTAATTTATGTATAAGTTAATTTATAAAAAATATCTCATATTAGTTTCTTTGAAAAATGATTTGTAATTTGTAGTTTTTTTTTTCTGGAAGAAATTTGTAACTTGTAGTTAAGCAAATATTAACTTACGAAGAATCTTATTTTATCTTTTTCTTATATTTTTTTCTTATAAATATTTATAAAAAAATTTATCTAAATATATCCAAACTATCTAATAATTTCTCGTGTCGTATACTAGTCATTGGTGTCTGCTCGTTATTGAGAATGACATGCTATTGTACTATTTTGGGATAAAGAAAAAAGAACGAGCACGTAGCAATAGCATTTCCGTTTTCCCAATTGAATATTAATAGCATGCAACTTTATAAGTGTACTCAGACCGAATGCGAAGGACTACTGATAGATTAAGCATAAAGTCCAACCCAAGAGTTTGCCAAGGGCTTAACAATTGATTGCACAAGCAACCAGGCCCTTTTCAGTTTTTTTTTTTTCTTTTTAATTTTTCAGGATTAAAAAATTCTGATTATTTAGCTTAGAGTTGGCCACTGCGGCATTACAATTTCATATATGGGAATTCTTTTGATTATTTAGAGCTGCTTGTGGCACATAAAATTAAATAATTAAATAAATAAGAAACAATAAGACAAGTCTGTCTTAATATTGTGCTAAAAAAATGTTAACTAATTTGTTAGCAAAGAAATGTTCTGTATTTTATTTTAAAAACAAATATTTTAAAAAAATAATTATCAAACAAGATTTTTTATTTATCTTTTGTTTTTAAAAGCATAAATAGATTTAAAAAAAAAATAAGAAACAAACATATCCTAGGTCTTTGTACTTAATGGAATCCTTATAAAAATGTGGTTGGAGATCCCATTAAAATTAATTTATAAATTAAGGGGCCTGACTACAAAAGGGGCCTTTTTAAAAATCTCTAAATAATTTTAGGACCTACAAATTAATTTAACCTAAAATAAAACCTTCATTCTTGACAATGTGAAAACTCTTATTATGCTTTATTCTTTCTTAATAATTTGAATTTTTTTCTTTTATATATTTTTACATTTTATCTAAATTTAAAAACACCTGGAAAATTCATTGAGTAATTTTCAGTGTAAGTTTATTTAATTTTCGGCCCTTCCCTTGTTTCTTGGATTCCTCCCAGCACGAGCCTTTTTTTTTTTTTTTGAAAAGCACCCTGCACATGAGCCTTCAAGCTTGAAGTGTGAATAATGCACAGGTCCATCTGAAATTTTATTTTTTATTAGTAAAATGGGTGTGTCAAAGGATTAAATTTTGGATCGGTTGGTCATACAAGCTATAATACCATGTTAAAAACCAACTACCTCAAAAGCTTATTTTGTTAGGTGAAAACACATGAATAATTTTGTATTACATCTCTAATAGATAAAATAGAAAATATAAATTTGCACAAAAAGTCACACAAAGCCTTCACAAAGTTATAAATTAGTAGCTTGAAATGTTTCAATGTATACAAAGTAACCAGACAACTTTTAGGATTGCTTATTATGATTACAAAACCATCATACTACTACTTGATCCAAACTATATTATTCAGACATCTCGCCTAGCTAGGCTATTTTATTTCTTCTCATGGTCACATTTCCTGGACTTTTTATTTCTTTTCCTTTTTTTTTTTTTTTGGGTAGGATACTGCAGAAAAAACAAATCAAAGCTAACCTCTAAGCCCTCAGAGACAAAACACTCACAGAACCTGCTAAGAGCAGAGGACTCAAACTACCGTGCCCTACACCTTTTATTTTCCTTGCTGAGAGGAGTATCCCTACCCTAGCTACTCCTGTTCACAGCTCATCCTAGTTCTTTGGAGAAACGTATCTTTTACAATGTTCAGAACTTATATGGATCAGACATGCTTCCTAGACCTGTAGTAGCAAGTTTGTTGACAAGAGCTAGCGCGTAACTGGTTATTGTTATGTTTGGATTACCATTAAAATTTCATTAGAGGGTGTTAAACATACTTTTAGAAAAGGATCTCCATTGTATCCTTTACTCTCAACGTACTTTTAAGAGTGCAAACGGTACCCCAAACATGCACTATATAATAGACTTTCAGAACCCAATTCAGCAACAATTTAACTTTTCTCTCCTTTTCGCCTTGAAACCAATCAAGGCAAAGTATCTTCTTTAGTCAGTGCTGCACTTATCCATGTATAGAGGTCCCCCATCTGGGTATCAAATGTGCTTCTGCTAAGCCTTCTGAGCACACCCAGTGATTCGAGGGCATCTGCAAAAGACTCAACACAATCCAAAAGTGCTACTCTGTTTCTTCCTCTTTCACATTGTCAGATATGCTGTAACATTCTTAACCTCACCAATTGTCACTGACACTCCCACTCTCGCCCACTTGCTGGGACTTCATCCAGCACTGTTAGAAAATGGTGCTAACGAGCAGGTACAAAGGTCTAGATACCTAGTTACTCCACAAGCATCTCTAACACTGTTTCTCCCTTTTGCAAATACCAATTGACCAGTAATTGCAAGGAACGAAAGAAAAATAAACACAAGCAGTAACATATTCTGATCATTTAAAGGAAGACCAAGGGAGAAGTTGAACTTGAAAGAAGATGGAACAAGTAGTTATGCCGCCAGTTTAATATTAACAGTACAAAAACAGAGTTAGGAATGACCATATAGAGTTCTTATAGTGGACTTGGAGAACTGTTTGACTAGTTTTGAAAAAGGTAGGCTCTTTAAAAGCATTATGCTAGCCTTATATCTCACTTTATTCAGTTTATTGCACCTTTTCTGGGGGAGTTTGCTGCATATAGTAGAACCCATATGGATTCCACTCAATAATAAAGAATGTGTCAGAGAATGTGTTGTTAACATTTCTTTTCAACCAAACATGCCTCTATGTCTATTGATCATGTCAAACTGTCAATTGGGTATGCCTTGATAGTTGATAGTTATAATTATTACTCTACATGGTTATCAGGTGCATTTTCATTTTTTTTAATGTATCAAGGCACCAGGGAGGTCAGTGCTACATCAAATACATGGGGGATCTTAGCAATGCCACCTTAAAGCCTCACACTGCCAAGCAGGAGGAAAGTAACCTAGCCTTACATTTGAAAGGTTTAAATATCACTTTAATCCCTATAGTTTACACCCACTTGAGCTTTGATATGCATAGAGTTGTTGCAGTTTTTGTCTTAAACAAATGTATCAGTACAAATATTTTCTCTCATTTCAGTTTCAGCTCCCTTCCTATCTTTAAGGTGTCAGTCCCTATATTTTCACCCATTAGATTTTAATTCCTGTACTTTCTACTTATTAAGGTTGTCATTATTTTTTCATAAGAGATTGGTCCTAGAGGAAAAAAAAACCTTAGTGATAAAAACTACTAGGATCCACACTCCATGACCCCATTAATATGTGTGTGCGTATTTATAAGGACCAAAATCCAAATGAATATAAACTATATGGAGAACAATCTTATCCAAACCAATTTGAAATTCCGCTGAAGGCAAATTAAACAAGCATACAAACAGTTGGGATACATTATGTAATCATACAACAAATAAAGGGTATCATATACTTTTAGCAGTCAGATTTATATCCTGTCCACTCCGCTAGATAGATTTGAAAGGAAACAAAGGATTGGGAGCAAAAAAGAAATAAAGCTACAACCACTTAAAGAAATGTAAGCAGAAAAATTCAAACACCCCCATAAAATCACTGTCAATACTACTTATTGATCCTAAACAAAAAATCTAGAAGAGGAATCAATTTGTTCTAACCTCTTCTCTGTTGTCCTTATCCTGATTTCCGAATAATTTCTTCCGAGGGAAGTTCAAGCGTTGCTCCAGCATGCTCTTTACCCGGCTTCACCGCTGCAGCAATAATTTTGCAAAAAATGATGAAAGGACTTAGTCTACTCAGATACAGATTGTATTGAATAATAAAGTTCCTAGCTCCTTCAGAAATAAAAAGAAAAAAGAAGCCAAAAATTCAAATGTAAAACAGAGGAACAAAATAACAAACAGGAGGTGAGCATACAGTAAGTGCCAGAATCGGGATTGAGTTGTGCCTGGACGAGCATGTTGGTGATGAAATGTGAGGCCTCGTCAGCCTCTTGGAGAAGCTTCTGGATCTCCACCTCGGAGCTCACGTTCTTGTTTTCCTCGAACTTCTTCCTTACTTCCACCGCAGATTCCTTCAGCATCATGGTGTCGCCGGAAAATGTTTTCCGAGTCGCTTTCAGAAGCGCGCGGTAAGCGCTCAGAACTTGCCCTCTCCCCATCTCTGATACTGATCTCTCTTTTTTTCTCCTTCGCGTCGTTTTTAGTTTAGCTTGTTTGTAATGTGTACCATCACAATGTGTACCATCTCCTATCAATTTTCTTCTATGGAAACCCTCAAAATCTTTTTTTTTTCCTAAAAAAATGTTTTTTTTAAAGGAAAAAAAATGTTCTTAATTTCTATATTTTTGATAAAATATGATAATGGTCTCTATATTTTCATATTGATAAATTTGGTGCTTAAAATTTAAAGAACATGTGATTTAATCTCTTCTAACTTTAAAATACATAACAAATTCTTTTAAAAAAAAAAAGGACTAGATTCACATATTTTTTAAAATTTAAAGATTAATTTCATTGATACGAAAGTATAGGAACCTTGATTACATTTGATTAAAAGTATGGAAACTAAAAACACATTTTTCTTCATTTTTTTATCCAAATATTTGATGGTTTAGGAAAGATTTGAAATATTAGGAATTAGAAATTTAGTGAAAAATTGATAAAGTTCAAAAAGGATTTAATAAAATGTGAAATCAGGATTTGAAGAAGAAAAATTTTAGATTATTAACTATTAAACCTTGAATTATAACCAATCTATGTATTAAAACATTAGACAGATCATAGATGTCGTGATATCACTTATGTGCCAGGTAATAACTTAGTTAAGGATGACTAAGGTCCACTAATGTATATTTGCTTATATTATTAACTAGTATTAAATGTTTAGTAAAATCAAGAATTGAGGTGAACAATGTCCAAGACCTATTCGTTTAAACTTAAGAAAATAAGTTTAAGCATTAAAAATTTGACTTATTTTCTAGAAATTTAATAAAAAAAAGACAAAGTATTTTCGTTTAAATATAACTATAGAAAATACTTTATATTTAAAACATAATTTTAATTACATTTTTCAAAAACCACTTAAAACAACTAAAAAATAATTAGTTTTATTTTTAAAACTTATATAGGAACCCTAAAGTTTTTTTTCAAAATAAACTGACTCTTGCAATGTCTGAAAATTGAAATAGTGTGTATTCAAAAATTTATAAATAGAACGAAAATAATGAGCTCGGATTTCTGTTGTGGATCAACTATCAAACAAGAATTAATACTTACAACAAATAACGGATTGCAATCAAAACTATAAAAAATTAATGGCAGGTTAGTCCATTTAGATTTTTCAAACGCAAGCCCAACATGCTAGAATATGTTCTAAGAGATTTTTTCAACTGTTTTCTATGAAATTTGTATGACTCAGATTGAAAAGTTGCACCCATCCCAAACAAATAACCAAAGCCTAATACTTGTAGGTCCGTCCTTGTACATATTTTCCTTTTCAGAAATCATTATCGTAGATTGGTAAGTACATCACTTCATTCTTGGATCGAAATCTACAGAAGCTGATTGATCCCACATCATCATATTTTCATACTCGCCAAAATACTCCGGATATTGATTTTTGGCAAATGGGTCAGGCCGAGGGTAAGCACCAAAACCATTTGGTCAGGGATTCGTGCACAAAAGAAGCCAGTCCATCAACTATTGAAGGAAAGATAAAACTGTGTTGTGTTCATAGTCCACAGATTTCTGTGATAGTCAGTCACCTTAATGCATCAACCATTCTACAATCATGCTTCCTGCGACGGCATCTATGATGAGATTTTTGATCTAGCAAGGTGTTCTCCCCAACCATCTCCCTTCTAGAATCTACAGCTGGTTCAATGAAGGTCAAGTCAGTCTCTGAAACAGCTAATTACAGTACTAGTTTTATATGATCCTATGCCTTAGTAGATAATGCTTCGAAGATATTTGAATGAAACCCAAAAAACCATAATCAAATAAGATCACAAAAATTAGAACCTTTCAACCTATCAACTTTTGCATATAACACAATGGTTTGTGAGTCCACTGTCACGTGCAACAGAGGATCAGTAAAGTTTATCAGGGAAGCATTTAGCTTCCAATCCTAATTAAAAAAAAGCATATAAAATGAAAGTTCCATTTAAACTTTCATGGCATGCTATAGAACAGCAACACAAAATCTTTAAGGTAGCTATAGCAAATATGAGCAAATTTTCACCAGGCATCAGTTGAAATGGCAAAAGCAAAAACACAATTTCTTTGCTTTTTCGAGTGATTAATCAACATCTTCAAAATATTCCATTCCCTTACCTAAAAAGTAAAAAGTTACTGTCAAAACAGCAATGCCATTTCCAAACAACCTTCTGTTTTCTGAAAATAGTTTTTGCCTATTCTAGAAAGAAAAAAAAAATCTCTCAATAATGTGCACTTTCACCACATTGGCCTATTCTAAACTCAGCCAAATCATCAGTTACAACACTACCAACACAATTGTAGTGTTCCATCCATCAACTTGTGCTCATTGAGACCTCAAGCCCCAACCCTCAAACCTAGATTTTGCAAAGAGTTATCTTGGCAAAGAGTTTCTCAGCACACTCTCCAAACATCTTGCCAAGCATCTAGAAACTCAAACACTACATAGTTGAAAAGGGGAGGAGGATTTGAGGCAATAGATTGTCACTGTTGTTTTCCCAACAAGTTGTAACTTCAAATAGAAAAGGGTCCTTTAATAAGTTGGGATGCAGATAAGATGATCCTTATTCACCGATCAGAAGCATAATGGAATCCAAGCATCACCCTCCCAACACCAAATGTATTATCATTGAGGCTAAGTATGGTTTGGGGGTAAACCAGGGAGAAATTTTAAGTTAAGTTTTTTTTAAAAATGAGATGTTTGGTATAATGAAAAGAGAACTTTACGGGAACTTAAATTTCCCTCTTTAAGAGTAAAATTTAGAGCAAATTACACCTGTCTCCCCTCTATTTAGAACTTATTACACTCACCCCCACTCCTTTTTTTATCTCTACACAAACCCCCCCTACTGTTTGAATTTCGTTGCAGAGAGACCCCTTGTCCCTTAACAGACTTCTTTCCGTTAATCCCAATGTGTCATGTGCTGTGCACATGCTTGTTAAATGAAAATTCAGCCAAAAATGTCCTTATCTTCATCCTGCACTGATTAAAAGAACCTGGAGCATGGAACGTTCTTAATGGGAAAAAAAATTGACACACCCAAAAAGCTTGAAGTGCAGGAGTTGTGGATCATGTTCGTTGCTATTGAGGTTGGAAATCATAGAATCTAGAGTAGATAATTGCTTCTATCCAACCGCAAGCCAAATAACAAAAAAAATAAAAATTATGGATACCAATTTGCTTACAGAGAAGTTGCTTTAGAATTTGAAGGATGAAATCTAAAACAAAGGTGAAACCAACTACAAGCCCACCGTGAAATAAACTTGTCTCGTTAATGGGAAAAGTGTTGAAATGGTTTCATAGGTATGTGAATGGGACCTGCAAGATGAAATTTTTTTTCAGCTCACATCATTAAAAAAATTCAACAGAATCCAACTACAAGTCCAACTTGACCCACCCAACTACATCCCCTCCACCGCGAACCACCCAACTGTGAATCACCTCCGGTGCGAACCACCCAACAGTGAGACCTCCACTGCAAAGTGTGAACCAACCCAATCGCTAACCAAACCATCCCTATCCACGAACAAAAAAAGTTTATGTTTTTTCATTTTTATCTCAAATCCCTTGGAACAAAATGTTTTAATTTTAAGCGTCGAATTCAAAATTAATTGAGGGATTCTCTATACCTTTGTAATGCGATTAAAACGCCTCAAACCTTGTCCATTTACGTTCTCGGATTTGAGATATACAATCACATCTTCATCGCCGGTAAGAAAGAGTCGACTATTCATCTGGTGCTTCGTCTCCGCAGAGGGATGCAGATCTTTGTGAAGGAATAGCCTCCTTGTCTTGGATCTTATCTTTGACATTGTCAATGGTGTCGGAGGACTCCACCTCGAGCGAAAACTCAGATTTGCATGCTGTCGCGGAGGTGGAGGACTGGGTGGAGCGGCTTCTGGGATTGGGGTTAAGTGTGAAGGGTGTTTTTTACCTTTCACTAAAAATTAACAGCGTTAGTTAACTGTGTTGGCTCAGGGGGTGTCAAAGTAATGCATTTATAGGGAGGGGATGCAAGTGTAATACGTCCTAAACAAAGGGGAAGTGAGTGTAATTTGCTCTAAAATTTATTCCCAAGTGAGAATATGATCATTTTCTTCTGCCTGAGTCGTGACTTTAATTTTTGTATACATAAATTTTCAGTCCAAATTATCCAGCAAAGCCTGGTTATCCTACACCACATGTTCTCTGGCATCAGCCACTAGTCTCTTCTCTACAGCCTCTTCTGTTGACGATTAAACCCCTGGCATCTGGAGTTTATTCACAGGAAACAATGCTGTCATTGACTTTGCCGGTAACAACAGCAGTTTCAAAGATGTTTTTCTTCATGGCACAGCACCACATGGCTGTCATGTTCCCGAGGGCATGGTTTGGGATGAGGTTTGTGTGTACTAGGGTCTGACCCATCTCAAGCCACTTGCTTGTACCAAAAATCTATCCAGAGCTCGATGGAATCTCCATGTCTATTCCTTTGCTGTCACAAATAACTAATGGAAAAGTTCTGCTGATTTTTTTTTCTCATTTTTAGAATTAAGATTTTTATTCATCTCCCAACAAATCTTAAATTTTAAGGTGTGTAAGAAATTTTACTCCATCAATGTTTGCTCTACAAGAAGTTTCCCCCCTTTTCCCCTTGGATGTTCAACTTGATTCTAAATACACCCAAAATAATAATGATTAATCCCGCAAACATTGATGGTTTTTTTTCCAGCAACCCAGGTTATTAGCTTAAACAGCACTATAGCAAAGGCAAAACAACAGACAATACCTGTACCTATATGTAACAGAAACATGTTATCTTCAGTTCTTCTTTCAAACAAAGGCTCACAAAGCATATCCAAAATTGAGGAGAAACAAACTCACTGGCCCAATATTTAGAACGATTGTTATTCAAAAATGGAATCTACAGCTGTAGTAGTAATGAAAATGATAAAGAAGACGACTTGGATTTAGAAGTTGATGACTGATAATTCATGATTCCTATCTAGGAAACTTGCATTTGACTTTTTTTCATATTTCCCTGTATGTTTTGTTTAAGACACCTATGACTTTTTAATGTTAACTATGAGTAATTTTTTTTTTATCACTTTTGAGCATTTATATGTATATATAGTATACATACATTAAATAAGCTATACAAAAAATTCCAAAATAACGGCTATCCTGCTATCTACTATCCCGCTATCTGCTATTCAGCTATAGCGTTTTTGGGGCACACTGCTACATGCTGCTATCCAGGATTTAAAACACTAACAAATAATGAACTATTACCCCAAAATGATTTGTGAATGAACTGAAACCTTATTCTTGAAGTAATAATACTAATCCAAACAAGTTTTGCAAAAGAACACGCAGACAAACAAAACAATCCTCTCATTCTAAACATTCCAAACACAAAAATTCACCAGCACCTACTTGAAAAACACCACAAAACCAAAAGCAAAGCAACAAGTTAGTGATCAATACAAACACCAAACATCATCCACGAGTTTCAAAGGAAAAAGAAAACAACCAACCCTAATAGAAGGGAACTAAAATAGAAGCTTTACCTCCAAGTTGGTCGCCCCAGAACAACAATCTGGGATCATCCTCTTCCTCATCAAACTCATCCCCATATCCAAACTCAGCGTCCCCACGATAACCCGGTTCACTCCCATACCCCGATTCGTTCCCATTCGCATCAGAACACCCACTCACCCCAAACCCAACACCCACATTCTCCTTCTCGCCGCTCCCACCGTCCCTCTCTCTCTCCCTCCTCGAATTTTTTGCCTCGCTCACATCCGAAGACCAATTCGGGTCGCCGTTGCCGAAGAGTTCCCCGCTGGAGTCGGTGCCCATGGCCACCGGGAAATCGGAGCAGGTGCCGTACGCGGCGGAGGCCCCAACGGAGCAGCAGCGGCGAGTCCCGCTCCGGTCGCTGCTGCGGCCGGACACGGATCGCGAGCCGCGGCGGCGCCTCTTGCGCGCTACGAGGCGGTAATTGGTGGCGCGGTTGTTGTTGGCGGCGGTGGTGGTGTTATTGTCGTCGTCAGCGAGGGTGAGTTTGGAGATGTCGAGGGAAAACGACGTCGTGGCGCGATCGGAGAGGCAAGGGCGCTTGTAGTAGTAGGGTTTGGGGTGGGGCCCGTCTTGTTGGAGCTTGAAGGGTTTCCAGCTGCGGAGCTGCAGCATGCAGGAGTCTATGGAGTGGCGCGAGTCCAGAGGCTTGTGCGACATCGATTGAGTCATCACAGGCGCGAGAGGAGAGAGAACCAGGAATTGAATTGAATTGAAATATTGAATCGTGAAATTTGTTTTCTCTGAGGCGGATCACGGGGTTGGTTGGGAAGAGAGATGAGAGAATGGGTTACTGCTCTTCGGGATTTTGATACGGAGCTCACGGGAAACTGATTTTTTGTATCCACACCACTCTGATGGGTCCCGCTCTCACTGCCTCCACTAATCACTCCAGGTTTGTTTTGGTAATATCTTCTTTTTCACGCCTTTAGCCTAGGTTTTGTTTTCTGGTTGTACAGTTTTAAACTCAGTTTTTTAAAAACTACTTCTTTTAATAATATGTTTGATTATCTTTAAAAATATGTTTGTATATGAAAATTTAGTTTTGTAATATAAGACTTGAATTACTTTTATAAATCTAATTTACAAATTTTAATTCAAATTTGCACTTCATTCGAAATAATTTTAATTAAAATACACTCTAGATTACTAAATAGTAAGAAGATTTATATCTTGATTTATCACATCGTGAGAGAGGAATTATTTTCACTCGATTAAATTTTGTTAATAGATAGTTGTAATATCTAAAACTCAAAAAACTTTTTTTTATCTATATTATATAAGGTAAATTTCCTTTTTTTTTTTATTCTGATAAGGTTATTATTTTATTATTATTATTATTATCATTATCATATTCCCATTCAAATTTTATAAAATAAAAAATAAAAAATGGTCAATGCATCTTACTGTCCACTAATAATTTAAATATAAATTAGTATTTTAATCCATGTAAATTAGTATTTATTAAATATAAATTACTATTATCGGAAGGAAGCAAAACAAGATATTTATGGGTTGAACTTGCCATCGGGGGCTGGTGTACTGATCCTGATGTTCTTAAGGGAGATGGTGTCCTGGAAGAGGGAGATATGGAGAGGAGGTGGTGGCTTTATCTGATTTGGCTAAGCAAAGCCTAACAAAAGACCAACCCCTCACGAGCATGAAATATTATAAGACACCTAGGTTGGATGGTTTTCAATAAATGTTTTGGAATAAGGTGGGAGATGGTGTTTGGAACTTTGTGAATGAGGCCTTTGAAAGTTTTTTTTTCACCTTCAACTAACTTGGACTGGCTTAATGCATGTCTAGTTTAAGACGCAGGCTAAAATGGGAGACCTTATAATGTCTCTCACATTGGGAAATTAATATCCACCGTTGGATTTTGAGATCAATGTGGGACTACTGTACAACCGTTCACACTAGATTTTTTTTTTTTAAAAGAGATTTTTTTTTTGTTTAAGTTTTTTTTTTTAAAAAAAAAACGACTATTCTTCTCTGTTGTTGCTTTGTTTCTACCTCTCTTCCCATTTTTTTGTCCGTCATTTTATCTTGATTTTTATTTTTAGTCTCTCATAAATTTTTTTATTATTTTTAGTCTCTCATAAATTGTTCTGTTCTGTTCTATTTTAGTCCATCATAAATTGTTTTGTTCTATTTTTAGTCCCTAACATTAATTTCAACGGTTAAGTGATGACATAAACTGTGTGTGTGAAAATTTCCTAATTAAGTTTTTAGTGACTTTTAACCGCTGTAAATTTTTTGGTGGTCATAAATGTTTATTTTTGTAACATTTTTTGTGATTTCAGAAAATCTAGTGTTCGAGATTTTGATTTTTGATTTTATTTTTTAACATTTCTGACAGTTTTAGTTTGCCAAAAAATTTGCGGTAGTTAAAAACCACTAGAAACTTTAAACAGAAGAAGAATGATTCCTTTTTTAAAAAAAAAATCTAGTGTAAACAGTTGTATGGTAGTCCCACATCAATAAGCAACAATGGTGAATAATGGTCATTTTTAAAAAAAAAAACTTAAACAGAAAAAAAAATCACTTTTTAAAAAAAAAAAAAATCTAGTGTGGACGGTGGTACGGTAGTCCCACATTGATCTCAAAATCCAACGGTACATATTAATTTTCCACGATGAAGGACATTATAAGGTCCCCCATTTTAGCCTGCGCCGATAACATATTGCATAAACAGTTAACAAGTCTATAATCAAATACCATTTCATTAACATATGTTACCGTTAAACCGCAATACGACCTACTATCGATCACAAGTAGTCAATCTTGTCATGAATGCAGGAACGTTGGTTGCAATGCGTGAAAACATTTGTCAATACAGTCAAAATTTGAAAGTATATTTAGTAGGAGGAAAATAAATAAAGTAAATAGAAATAAGTGAAAAATAACTTATTTGATTTGAGAGAAATAGAAAAAGGAATTAAAAAAATGTAAAGATAGTTGATTTTATTTTTAAAAATAGATTTTTTTCAGTTCAAAATTATTAGAAAATGTTGAAAATCATTATAAAATGTCAATTGTAATAGTTTTTAATCGCCGTAAAATGTATCACACAACACGCATATTATTCATTTTTGCTTAGTTTTATGGAGAAATAAAAGGTTAAATCCCACACATTTTTTTTATATCCTCTTTTATTTCTCTCTACCAAATAACTTGCCTTTCTCATCTCTCTTCTGTTTCCTCTCCCTCCTCCCTATTTCCCCTTTATTTCATCCATATCAAATAAACTGGAAGTGGTAATAGTGAAATACACATTATGTAATACTCTTTCAATTCCATTTTGTTTGTCGTTTTAGCACCAAAAAAAAAGCTCCATTTTAATTGTCATTTTGCAATACCAATAAAATATCAAATGTTTTTTTTCTTATTATACCCTTAACCATTTATTGTGGAGTGAGAAAAATAAAAATATAAATGAAAGATATTTTTTTTTTTATATCTCATAAGTATTTATCACAGAGGCAACCTTGCTCGAACCAAATAAGACTAATATGAGTGACAAAGCTCTAATATGGTGTCAAAGCTCTCATTTCAAGTATTTAACACAATTACATATCCAGTATTCAAACATGAGGCCTCTGGTCAAGGTGAAGCAACCATGTGTTAGTTGATTCACACGTTTCATGGTAAACAAAAGAGAATCTACTTAATATGAATGATAAGAGGTATTAAGAAATTACAAAATAATTTTTAGGAAATCTAAAATATTAATTATATTTCTTAATTTATGAGCTAAAACCTTAAGTCTAACAAAACTAGACAAAAGAAGTATTCTTTCCAATCTTGAATATAAGTAAAAAAAAAAAACATGAGTGTTGGTCTCAAATATAAACAAATCTCAACTAATTTTACCTTATTTGATGAAACCATTCCTAAAACACCATTCATTTAGTTAATGTTTTATTTTCATTGATATCAAGTTCCAATGAAAGATAATTTATTAAAGAAGTTCATTTTTAAACTAAATTGATGCAATTAAATTATGTTAACTAACTTTGTTAATTAATGTGAATTAGTTTTTTTTTCTTATATTGAAGACCAGAAGGAGTATTAGTTTATGAGGAGCACTAACAATACACTCTTCCTAACATCTTTATTACTTCCTTCAGACCAAAATTATTGATGTTTTAGCTTTGTTTTTTTGTTCCAAAATTATTGATATTTTACAGATTTCAAATTTCATTACTTATTTTCTTTCATATACACTTCTATTTAACATGACCTAGATAATTATAATTATGATTTATTCTACAACTACTCTTTTCATAGATATTAAATGAGAGCATTTTAGATTATAATTTGTGAGTAGTGCTGAATATATTCTATTGTAATTTCTAATGCAATCACAATTTAAAAAAAAATAGTAGTTATTAATTCTTTAACAAGTACTTAAAGACACTAATTACTGGGACTCCTAAGTATAAACTTCTACTACTATACTCATTTCTTCCTCCTGAACATATTCCCAAACACTAATAATTTATTGGGTGCTGGAAAGAAAATAGAAATGCATTGGTAACAAGCAGTCAAAATCAGCAAAACCAAAACAATAAACAGGTCAATCACGACTCAATCATAAAAGTTTCCACTGACTACTTGACAAATATTGCATGACTAGTATATTACTCCCTCCGTTCAGATTATATACGACGTTTTAGAAAAAAAAATTATTTTAAAATAAATATTATTTTACAAAATTAATATTATATTAAATATTTTTTTAAGATTATCTTTAATCAATAATTAGTAAGAATAGTATATAATGAATAATTAGTTAGAGAGATAAAGGTATATTAGTAAGTTACTTAATATTTTTTTTAAGAAATTCAATAAATTAATTATATTTTTTAATACATGTGTGAAAATCTTAAACGTCATATAAACGGAGGGAGTACATAACTTTGTAGTCCTCTCAAATTGATACTATCTCGTTCCTATTTATAAGACCTAATTATTTAATTAATCAAAATTAAGAAAAGTGATTAATTTAGTTGATAGTAATAAATTTGTCCTAAATTTATATGTATTTCCAAAAATACCATTGTCATTAATACTCTTCTTTCTCTTCTATTATATTTGTTCCTTATCTCTTATGTTTAAGGTCAATGCACACAAATTAAAAACATTTAATATTACTCACAAATAATATATTTAGTAAAAAATATCTCATTTAATATCTATGATGGAAGAAATTGTGAAAATTTAGGCTATGTTAAATAGGGATACATGTGAAAAAAAATAATTAATGAGACTTAAAATATGTAAAATATCAAAAATTTTAGAACAAAAACAAAAAGTTAAAACATCAAGAGATAAGGAATAGAGGTAGTAAAGGTTTATCAATACAATTTCTCTTTTATTTAATTAAAAATACTTTAATCTAAAAATAATTAATATAAGAAATATTATAAATTGAGTCTTATAAAAAAAAATAAACACTACTTCTAACTGGCATCCTGTAAATAGGAAGTAGAGGTGGTAATTCCTAATCTGTTGCCTAGGATATGATACTTAAATAGCCAGTTGGAGAGTTGGAGTACTACAGCAAAAGCCTTCTTGGCAACAGCGATAAACATGAACTGGTAATCTGAACTTAGACGATACCGGCCATTGTCTTTACACAGATGTAGCCCCCAGGTTTTACTTCTGTCTTTCCTTGCTCCACCAAACTTCTTTTACTTCTTTTCTGTCTCTAGCGACTAATACCGCCCGCACACGCACACAATTTTTATTGTCACTCAAGTACTCAGTCTCAACTTTCAACCTTTTTGGCTCGTTCTTCCTCTTTATTTTTTCCAATCCCGAACATTTTATAAAAATCCAAAACAATAAAAATTGGAGATAGCAGCAGGCTGCATGTGCAAAATACAACTGCAGCCCCTTGTATTTACATTTGCGGCGAAGGAGAGAAATAAAAGTTTAATTTACAAAGCACAAGACGTCAACACCTTATTTTTATAGTAAATACCTTTTTTTCTTTTCCTTCTCATCATTATATTTATATTTCCCTGGTACTTGTCGCAAATATAATAGTATCCTTCAAGAGGTGAAAAATATATATAAAGAGAAAAAAATTATTCAAAAAAAAGTTTTTATCGTACATAATAAAATGATATGACTCGAATAAGATTATTTTAAATAAAAAATAGATGTAATCTAAAAAAAAAGAAAAAATTAATAAAAATAGTTGAATTCTTTTGAGCATATTGTTAGATTTTTCATTTAGGACTGACGGATGCCAGTTGCATCTCGAGTCAAAAAAAAGGTTGAAAGCCCTTCGGCATCAACAGAAGCCAGTTGTATCTCAAGAGTCAAATCCAGTTGTGACCTCACCACCAAACAACGATGGAGGAAAGCAGCGTTTTCGCAGCGCTAACCGACGACATCGTCCTCGCCATTTTCGCGAAGCTGGACGACGATCCACGGCACTGGGCACGCGTGGCCTGCGTCTGCACCCGATTCTTCTCCCTCATTCGCCACTCCTGCTGGAAGAAGAAATGCTCCCAGACCTTCCCATCCCTCGTCTCCGATTCCCCCTCCACCTGGTCCTCCCTCCTCAAACTCGCCGTCTGCTGCCCCGGCCTCCGCCACGCCGGCGTCCCCGCCTCGCCGGAACCCTCGAAACGGCGCAAGATCTGCCGGAACCCGCATTTGGCCGGCGGGAACTGGGATCTGAGGAGAGAGCAGGGCTGCAAGCTTCTCGCGAGACAGTTCCGCGACGACTGTTTGTTCATCTGCGACTGGCCTGGCTGCGTCCACTCCCACGAGAAGCGGAACTACATGCTCTTCCGAGGGTTCTTCAACGACTTCAAAGCGAGCGGGGTTTGGAGAAGCATCAACGACGAGAAGAGAAGGAAGATTGATATCGAGTGCGCCTTTTGCACGTGCCAACACACGTGGGACCTCCACTCCGCCTTCTGCCTCAGACGAGGCTTCGGGTACCATCTTGACGGGGAACCAGTTGTTCGAGCTTATGTCTGTGAGAACGGTCACGTCTCTGGTGCTTGGACCGATGTTCCCTTGTTCTCTTAATTACTTTAACACATTGCTTCTTTTCTTTCTGCTTCATGGTTTTGTAATTTGATCCAATAGAAACACCTCAGAAGACTTGAATTGGATTCCTGTAAAAATCTTTAGTGTTATAATGAAGAAAACTGGGTCTATATCAGATTCCAAATCATGCTTGTGCAATTGGGATTGACAACACAACATCCTTCTAATTGCTGGGGATTATGGTCTTCAATATTTCTATCTTATGTTATGCGAATATATACTTTACACTCAATAATCAGGTTTATAGAGCTTGGATTTTATTATTGTTTGCAAATATTGTTATTTTTTCTAATTTCTCTGTAGTTGGAGAGGAAAAGGATTTAATGCTCTGGTTGTTACAAGAGAAATAGAAGGAGGAAGCAGAGAAATTCATCTTTTTAACGTGAGTTTTATATATTTTATATTCTACTTTAATTCAAATATATCTCTCATATTTTTATCGTCTCTAGTTCCATCTTCTATACCAAACAGAGTCTAAGGCTAAGTGTGTTGAGATCAGTTCAAGGTTTGCATTCTGATTGGTTTTATATAGATTAGAGTTAACTGTTTTTGTCTGCGAATGCGATCTTACGTATTTCAAAATCGGTGCTTTCAGCTTATTTTGTCTGGATTGTCAAGTTGTGATTGTGACAAATGATGCTGTGGGACTTTCAATTGTCTTCTATATATTTTCACCCAAAAAAAATGATTTTCTTTTTTTAAAAAAAAGATAGGAAAATTGGGGTGAATTTCGGTCTTGCTCTCTCTTTTTACTAGAAATAAGATAAGATGAATGAATGTCAATTTATAGTTATCAGAATTTCGAAAGCCTATATGTGTAATTTGCACGTAATGCTAACTTCAATTATTTAATCTAGATTGATCTTTTGAAGGGATATGGGACATCTAATGCTGTGATTGTATGGTTCTTCTTCGTCCCTGGCTTTACAACTTGCCGTTGACCCTCGACGAATTTGTGAAATGTTTCGTTCAGAATCAGAGTCTTACACTGGTTTTGAATTCTTTAAATTTTGAGACAAGCATGTGTGAAAGAGTTAGTAATTAAGGACGCTAGGCAGATATCCTGTTCTACAGAGACGCAATTTGAGGAAGAAGCTGTGGGTAGAGAGACTAGAGATACTAGGGAAAAAAAATATTGGCATGCATAAGAGGGCTGATATTGAGGCACAGCAGATGATGATGATGATGATGATGAATTGTGTCATTACTACTGCTTTCTATTATAAAATTGACTGAAGTTTCAACATTTAAAAAAAAAAATTATAGGCTTAAATAAGTTTTTAATCTATGTAGAATATAGTGTTTTTTTATTTTAGTTCTTTAAAGTATTTTTTTACTTTTTTAAAAATTATTTTAGGACTAAAATAAAAAAAAAACTTTTATTTTATAAGAATCAAAAGGTTATTTAGGTGACAAAAATAAAAGTGATCTAAATTTAAAAGATAAAAAATATATTTAAACCAATAATTTAATAAATTTTTGTTATGAAAATTATTTTATCAAATTTCAACTAACTTGTCGTCTATTCTTTCCAAACATAAGCCAAGGTGATAAAGAACTTAATTTTTCTAACACTTTGTTTGGTACAATGAAAAGAAAAAAAAAAAAGGAAGAAAAAATATAAAAGTGAGTGGAAGTAGGTAGTTTGATTGATTGAAAAGGAAGAAATATTTTTAAATTTTTAGGTGGAATCCACATAATTTTATTTTCACTCTAAATTGAGTGGAAATAAGAAGAAATGTAAACTATTGAAATGTTTTTCTCAAAGTTACCCTCTTCTTCTCATGTAGCTTGTGTTTTTATTTTCGGATCGAGGGTTTTTTTTAATCCTATAACCAGTTATGCTGTTAAGCATAATCGATTATACTTAACAGCATAACCTTTTTTTTAGATTCAGCAACAAAAGTAGCAGCAAATCACAAATTGTGGACTTGGGGTTGGGGCGTATATGCTATGCACATGTATTGTAAATTGTAACTGGGTTTGTAAGTGCTGATTATTATGGCAACATAAAAGCTTGCGCGTGTTGTGTACTGTCACCGGGACACCTTGTGCTTGAGTTTTCTTCATGAATAAATTTTGTTTTGATGGCCTTTAAAAAAAATTGAAATCAATTCGTTTATTATTCTGAATGGTATGTAAAAATAAATTGAAAAGGATGTTTATACTTAGGGGTACAATAATATTTTTATTAATGTATCATTTTTTCTTTTCTTTTCTTATCTACTAAAGTAAACAATTTTAATTCAAATATTTCTTCTTTATTTAACTTTAACTAAATAACCTTAATTTTTACTCTATTTTTTTTCTCATCTACTTACTTTTTTTTTTTTTCTCACAACCAAACACAACGTAGATGCTCCTAGGTTTGACATCTCTAATTAGTGGGGACCAAATAAGCTTTTTAATATCGAAGATCTAATAAAAGACTTTCTAATCCTCTACTTTTATATTAAGATCTTAGGAATGCTTATATATATATATAAAAAAAAAATCTTAGGAATGGATCAAATGTGTAAAAGTATTTCACATATTTGTTTTGACTTTTGAGGTTTCAAGTGCCCAAATTGCATGGCAAACACGATCGAGGGTCTTTGAATTAATTTTATGTAATTGAACTGTTTTCTTATTTTAGTTTAAAAAAAAAGTAGCGTAAAGTTAAAACAGAGAAATAAAAATTGATAAAATTCTAAAACTGTTATCTAATATGAAATTATTAAATTTCATAATCTATCAAATTAATTTTAGATAAAAATTAGTATCTTTGTCTTCTTCTAACTTTATTTTAAGTTAAATTTTAGATAAAATTATTTTAAGTTAATTTTAAGTTTCAGTTTAGCCTTCTAATTAGTTTTATTTTTGGTTTATTTAAGTAATCTAACTTATATTTTTGTGTTATGTTTGGTCTCCTGTCTGCTTGTAATGGTGTTAAATTTCAAAATTAATTTGTTGAAATCTAGCTGAAAACTCATTAAAAATTTGGTTTATGGTGAATAAGGAACTAAGTCACGTGATTCGTAACTTAACTCATTTGATTCTTCCAGTAAAAAAAAAAAAACAAAACTCATTTGATTCTTTTTGTACGCCATGCAACATAGTAAAATTTTAAGGTTAAAAGCACACTTCAACTAGTAAGGAGCTCTAAAAAGATTCAATCAATCATTGCCAGAATGTAGAAATCTAATGTTCAAAGCAAAACAACGAGAAAACAAGTCATGAAGAACGATTCAATTCCATCAAATACTGGTGAACAAACGTTTAGAGGAACTCCTCAATTAATTTTAATAATCATTGAGAGAGAAAAATAGAAAATGAATATTCAAAATTGAGGTTTAATGAAAACAATTGTTGACACAGGCTTTGTTCTCTCATTTTAGCTGACAAATTAAATCATATAAAAATTTAGTACGTTGATCCCGATCCATTTTCTAGACAAACCCTTAATTAAATTTACTATCTATTGAATAAAAATCAAGAAAAATGGGTGTTCATAATTGGGATTTTACTCACCTCACCATGCATCTTTCTCTCTCTTTATTGCTATCATCGCCATCCAATATCACTCTTCTCCTCTTCCTCCATTATTGCAACTCAACTTTTATTTGGTAACAAACCACTATCACAACCCATCACCACCATTACATGTCCCTCATCTAAGTCACAACCATTTGAAGTGTTCTAATGAGATAACCTAATTTTTTACGAAAAAATGGAAGATGAACAAGACGACGAAAATGAGGTAACATAATTTTCAATAATTAAGGTTTAGGTGAACTAGCGATAAAATGTAATACCATTTATGATGAAAGTTGATGAAAATATACACAATAACATAAGTTAGAGAGATAAAACATAAAATAAAGTTAAAAACCAAAATTTTAGTCCCGATCTTTAATTGTTTCTTCCACAAAATCTCAAGTTTTTATTCAGAGGTTCATCTTCTGATTTCATGTAGTAATATGTTTTTTTCTGCTTCGGAAAGAGAGAAGTTTTTCTCAATGAAATCTAAAAATAATAATAATTATAGGTTATGGATTCACTAGTGAATGATAACAGAAATTATGTTAATTCTTGAATATGTTGGGTGACATTGTCACCACAGAAGTCATTAGAAAATGTGCCGACAAGGGTTTGGAAGGAAAGTGTTCTTACCAAATTTTGGTAAGTCTTTCGGTGCGGTGGCTCCGCCGAGATTGCCTCCGTGACTGGTGGGAGGTGTACCTGCAAAGGCACTCCGACGCTCAAGTTAGAGGCGCAGAGGAAAGACAGGTATCACAAATTGGGATTAGAAATTCGTACCTCGATTGGGATGGGTTGTTCTGATTTTATAGGGTGTAAAGAGATAGATTTGATAGGGTTATTTTCCTATCAAATCTCCTCAAATCTCCTCAAATCTCGTAATGAAGATAGAGATAATTCTATCTTCTATCTTTATCTTATGACCTGATCTTTCTATATCTTATCATATAGTAAGATCTATTCTTTCCGTTATTATCATCCGAGTCCGAGTGATAGTTTCTACTCGGCCAGCTCGACTACTCGGTGGAGTGCCGAGTCCGAGTAGTACACATGCCCCCCAAGCTCTGAAGTAATGTAGGAGCTTAAGTATGGTTATACCAATTTCGGATTTTATTTGGCCGAGACGAGTTTGGTTCTCGAAGCGTCACGTCATTTGGTGAAGATGTCGTTTCAGACATATTGAAGTCGTAACGGTTCCCAAGGGCGGCGTCAGTGATTGCTTTTCTGTGGTTCTATAATGTCTTCTTTTTCCGGGGATTCTGGGCGTTCCGGCGGGGGTCGTATGCTTACGCCGGAGGTTCACCCCATCGAAGAGGGTTCTGATGGTGGTTCTCCTTTGCACCATCCTAGTTCTGATGAAATTAGCGATGGTGCGTCAGCGGCAAACGTTGCCGCCGCGGGTGTCGGGGTGGTTCGTCCATCCGTCGACCCTGCACAAGCACCTTTGGCTGTTCCTGTCGGGGGGGTGGTGGTTCTAGAGGATTCCGAGGCCATTGAGGTTCATCCTCTTGAGACTCGGCGTGCTCGTCTTCTATTTCCTCCTTCTGTTCCCCAGCCTATTGATTCTAGGGGTAACAGAAAGGTATATCCTCCTGTTACTACTTCCGGCTATTCTTGGGTGGCTGGGGAGGTAGGTGCATATGCTTCTCGGTATCAGACCGAGGAAGCTTTGTCTGAAATGTAGAGAAATACACTAGAAGGGGGGTTGAATAATGTATTTAAATTTTCTTTGGAAAACTTTAGCCAATGTGAAGATAATGTATCTTTACGTTTTACAGAAACTTAGTAAAACAGAAAGAACGAGCTATCGTCCAGCCGTTTAAAACAACAGACCAAAGAAACTACTCTTCTTCTTTTTCGTTTAAATACACGTAATAGATAAACTTAGATAAAAAGGTGTATAGAAACTTTTTCGTAGTATGTTGAAGAGATAGCTTAAAAGAAATGCAAGTGAGCTAGAAGGCGAGAGAATAGAATACGTAGTTTTATACTGGTTCACTCAACTGAGCTACGTCCAGTTCTCCTTCAAAAACTTTTGAAGGGTTCTACTAATCAAAATCTGATTACTCTCAAGTATTCTAACCTTGCCACTTCTGGCTACAAGTATTCTCTAGGCCACTTCTGGCACACCCTTAATCTCTCCTTGAGATTAAATACAAAAATCAAGTATTCTTTAACACTAAGCCACTCCTGGCTTTCCAAACAGAATTGTTTGATATTGTAAATAAAATATAACTCTCAATGAGAGGATATTACAATAAGAATGAGTATATAGACTCGCTTAGCAAAGCTAAGATGAATGCTCTTTTCGCTTATGATCGTCCAGTCGTTTTGACAGGTATTCAGCTCTTTTTCAAAAATCGTAGTTTTTTTTTGATACGTGAGCTCATTCTTCTATATATAGGAAGTTTGTTGAAAGATATCCGTTGAGGGATCTGTTCCTCTTCCAAGAGCGATTCTTTCTGTAGCATATGGCCGTTGTCACATTTTGACTTAGAGTGAAGTGATGGAAGTGACAGCCGTACTCGTAGCGCCTCTCTCCTACTTGTACTTTCTCTGCAGAGAGAAGCTTCTTCTTTTCCTGTTCAGTACTATTCGAAAAGATCAAACAGAATGGCATGTTAAAAATATGAGAGAGTGAACGTTGCCTTATATCATAGAAAACGTATTTTCAAGATAGTAACAACAGTGAGTGTTATTCAAGCGTTGGACGCTTGCTCTCACAGGAGCATTGGACGCTGCCTGTAGGGTTCTTTATAAAATACAATTGGACGCTCATTTTATTAAAACATAGAGTCCAGGTTTGAGAGATACAATACCATTGCGGGATTGGACGACGTAATTCCTATAACACTCAAACTAGATCATTAGATACTTCAAAATTTATCCTTTAGTTATTATCATCAAAACTGAAATAGGAGTGGTTGGACATCGTCCAAGGTCTTAGAACCTAACAATCTCCCCCTTTTTGATGATGACAAATAATGGTAAATTTTGATGTTAACAGACACATAATCATATAAGAATACAATGAGTCAAGTCAGAGATGATTATGTTATGCCAGAGTATAAAAGAGAAATGAAGTACTCCCCCTGAGTTCAACATTTCTTATGCATCTAATAACAGATATCAGAGTGAAAACATATCAATGATATGGATGCGGAATATATGAAAATAAACACCTCATGTTTTGATAAAGGAGCCAATATATATATGCCAAAAAGAATTTTGAATACAGATTGTTTTAGCTATATATACTCATCAAAAATTCCAATTTCTCCCCCTTTGTCGTTAACAAAAAGGTTTGAAAAATGGAAAAAAGTTTAGCCATCATGGTCACCTTATGGCTGTGGAGGCGGTTCTTGTGGTGGTGGAGGTGGTTGTTCTGGTGGTGCTTGAATTGGTGGTGCTGGTTGTGGAGGTTGAGGTTGGACTTGTGGAACTGCGTGAGCAACTTGGCCAAGTAAGGTGGCTGCTGTGTGTTGAATCTGGTTCACAAGCGTCTGTGAGAGACTCATGAACTGCTCAGTAATTGCATTTTGCAGCATTAGACGATGTTGTTCAGCTTCAGCCTGTTGTCTTTGCTGAAAAGCTTGAAAGGCGGCCTCAGTCTCCAGCTGTTGCTGCCTCAGAGCCTGTTGCACAATTTCGTGAACACGATCTTCTGAGACTCCTTGTGGTTCAGCAAATCGCAGGGGATTGATGCCCCTTGGACTTGAAGATCCAGTTGGAACCAGTTGATGTGTGCCTGAATGTGCTTCAGTTGTTGCATCAACAATGTGAAGGCTTGTGATTTCTTCAGCATTAGGCTGTGCTGCAGAGGCTTCCATTGGCTTGGACGCTTCAACAACAAGCTCTCTATCATCCTCGGATCTATCAGACTGGACGGTAGGTTCTTCATGTGACGTTACAAAGTGTTCTACGTCCACTAGTACTGATGAGTCCAGGTCAAGATGAGCTAGCACCTTTGTTACTTTGGCAGATGCTTCATCCAGTTCTGCCTGTGTAGCCTTTGACTTAGCAACCGTATCTTCCTTTTCCATGGTTGCTGTTTCAGCTTCCTCAAAAGCCAGCTGCTCAAGACGAGCTTGTTCTACAGCTGCAGCGGCTTCTTCTGCTTGGTACTCCTCATGTAGAGTTTGGAGTTCCTCCACAAACTCCTTGCGATCCAGTGTTCTGAGGTCAAACACTTTGTTGCTTCTGATTGTTGGCAAAGTCTTCATCAACTCCAGATAATCATCTGAATCCTTCAGAAAGCAGGCAAATGTGTCTGAGAAATGGTAAGTCTTGACTGGACGCAGTACCTTTAGACCATGAGGGGGATGAACAAAGTTATCCTTGGAACAGCCTGAGGATGAGGCTTGCTGGGAATCGTTCCATAGTATCTGGCGCCAAAAGGTTATGGAATCAGAGGTTCCAAGTTCACGCGTGAGCTTACCAGACTTATCAAATAAATGACCCCAGGTGTAAGAAGATTTTTGCAGGGTTTCAACTTTCTCCTCCCTGCTGGGCATCTCAATGCCGTAGAATTTGAAGCCTTTCTTGCGACCAGCATCATATACAGGTAGTCTAGGACATACTCTGTCTGGTACGAACTTTATTTCCGTCGCGCGGCTTATGTGCATGTTTGGTGGGTAGGCGATTGCTTGGTTTGGAATGTACATCTGTTGCAGAAGCTTTCCAAGATCATCAAAGTCGCCAGGCTGGAAGTTTAGCACTGGAGTTCCAGCTGGTAGAGGCAGGAACTTTGTGATTGGAGTCCAGATTTGAACATCCCTGACCCACCCTGCGTCTGGACGCTGCTGCATTACTGACTGGTCCAGACTTTCTTTAATTGCTAATTGCAATTCTGCATCCAGCTCACTATCTTTGTTAGCAGAAGTCTTCTTGGACGGTGCCTTCTTTTTCTTTGGAGCCTTCCCTTTCTGCTCCGCAACCGTTTTGGTGGATCGAGAGGCAATTTCAACCTCTGGCTTCTGCAGATTTTCTGCTGCTGGACGCACTCTCTGCTGAGTTCCAGTTGGACAGATGTAAGGATAAGGCATGCGTACTAAGTGTGGATACACTTCTCTCGTCCAACTGGGCAGAGGATTGCTGATGATCGTTCCTTTGGGCATGGCATAATAAGCAGCTGACAAAGATTCAGTGCAAACATACCTCGTCCACTCAGGTGCTGAGGCAGTTGTATAATGCCGCTTCAGAGGCTCTTGCAGAGACCTCTGGATCACATCACCTTCTTTACAGAAATTCTGCTCATTGCATGTGAGAAATGCAACTGGGAAGCTTTCTCTGTCTTTCTCTTCTTTTGTTTTCTGCTTGGGGGGTATCGTCCAAGGGGACCATGTATCCCTCCATGCATCTCTTGGACGCACAAACTTGGACAGGTCCAAGCGAAGAGGTGTTTGCTGGCTTGCTGATGTGGATGGAGCACCTGATGTTGCTGGTAGAAGGGTGCTGGTGGACACATTGTCGGTGTCTTGAGAGGAGGATGGTAGCACTGCAGTCCTTTTTGCCCTTTTTGCCTGAGTCTTCACTCTTCTTCGTGGCACATTAGCAAGAAAAGGAGGTGTTTTAGCAGGTTGTGCCTTTTGCTTCTTTTGCTGAGGACCCTCTGTCTCCTTCATGATCTGACCAATTGGGATCTGGTCATCATCATCATCAGAGTCGTCCAGTAGTTGAAGCTTTCGTACCTTTTGCTTTTCTGGGGCAACCTTTACTGAAGCTACCTTTGGACGCCTCTCCTTTTGAACAGGTTTGGACGTTTCAGTCTTTGGACGCTTCCCTGTTGGTGACTGAGCAACAGATGTCTCAGCATGCCTTTTCTTGGTTCTTCTTTCCTTCTCAGCGTCTTCCTCATGCATCTGAGTTGCTTGGCGTGTGATCTTTCTGCCCTGCTGTTCTTCCATCAGCCTTTTGATTTTTCTACCAATGCCCAGTAGATCAATCTCTTCTTCTTCATCATTAGAGATGATCTTGCTCTGCTCATGCCTCTGCTTGTTGATGGTGTCCTCGTCCAGGTCCCTTAAGACCTTGGCTGTTAGCTTGATCTTCATTGGCCTTATGTTGGGCTCACCAAACAACTGTTGTGTTGCCACTATTGGCCCTTTCTTCACTATGGCTTCATGGGCTTCTTCATCCAATTCATCATAGAAGCATTGATAAAGCTTCTGATCCCAGAAGATCCTGTTCAACAGGGCGGCGTAGAAAATGTCATCATTCCCACCCACGGACTTCATCATCCTCACGATATTGATGTAGATGATGTGAGGGAGATTGAAGGGAATGCCTTCCATCAGATGGAATATCACAAACTTGTGTAAGTCTGTGACTGAGTCCTTAGACCCAGCTTTGTGCAGGATGCTCTTGTTGCACACCTCCTGCCATATTTTAGCTTCCTCGCACAGATTCTTGTATTCAATCTTCACCGACTCAGGGGTTTTGAACTTGCAAAGGACAGTCGAAACGTTATCGCCGTACTGCTTGGCCCAGTTGGTTTTGTACTGGTTCCGCTCCCTGATGCAACCAGTTACCTTTGCTATGGCCTCGGTGGACAGCGTCACTTCTCGTCCAAGAATCTTGGCCACGAGCTCCCTTGGGCTCTGAAACTTGGCATTCCTCCAAAACATTCTGATCAACTCGGGATAAATTTTTTGGTTCTCATTGAAGTAGCCTCTGATTCCACACCTCAGTAGGCTTTCGTTCAGGTTTAGTCCCAGCTTTCCAAGTGCTTCAATGTCAAATAAGTGCTCAATGTGCACCGTAGCAGCTCCTTGGTGCACAACCGTAGTCTCAGGGTAGGTGAGGACGTCGAGTTTTGAGTTGCTTGAGTTTGTAGAGATTGCCATTCTTGTAAAGTTTGGATTTTTAGGTTTTCTGAGAGGGTTTTTGGGGTTTCTGAGAGAGAGAGAGTGTTTAGGTTTGATGAGTGTTTAGGTTTTCTCCGGTGAGGATTTGATAAGGTGGTGTTTGGGCTTTGTTTGGAGAATATGAAGCGGTTTTGTTTTATTTTTGAATATTTGAAAAGTAACTGACGCCATAAAACCCGCCATGATGAGACGTGCAGAGGATGTGCGTAATTGTGTACGGTTACCGCCGTTTTGGTGACTCAGCATAGAGTATTAGCTCATACTTATCCTTAAAATGATCCGTTTTGTTAATTTGAAAAAAAATAAAAACTAAGATAAAAAGACATCGTCCATATATTGGACTTTAAGTGAAATGTATGTAATGCATATGCATGACTCAAGTGTTCCTTGGACGACATGTCCTTTGGACGCTATGAAGATATTGGACGCATCATGTAGATGTTAATCATTCCTTTACAGAGGCCATGCCAAGTTTGTCCCTCAGAAGGATTAACTTGTCTTCAGTAAGGGGTTTGGTGAATATATCAGCAAGCTGATCATCTGTGGTTACAAAGTGTAATTCCACAGTTCCCTTTTGAACATGGTCTCTTATAAAGTGATGTTTAATTTCTATATGTTTAGCCCTTGAATGCAATATGGGATTTTTAGAAAGATTTATGGCAGCTTTACTATCACAGAAGATAGGAATGTTACTCTCATATATGTTGTAGTCCTCAAGTTGATGCTTGATCCACAAGATTTGAGAGCAGCATTTTGCAGCTGAGATATACTCTGCTTCAGCAGTGGATAGAGCAATTGTTCCTTGCTTCTTGCATATCCAGGAGACTAGGTTACCACCGATGAAGTGACATCCTCCACTGGTGCTTTTTCTTTCAATGCGATCTCCAGCATAATCAGCATCACAATATCCTATTAGCCTGAAATCTTTTTCCCTTTTGAAATATAACCCAAGGTTAATGGTTCCAGCAAGATATCGAGAGATTCTTTTAACAGCAGTTAAGTGAACTTCCCTTGGGTCAGACTGAAATCTGCCACATAGGCATACGCTGAACATTGTGTTAGGTCTGGACGCAGTGAGGTACAGGAGTGATCCTATCATACCTCTGTATAGAGTATTATCTACTTTCCTTGAGTTGTCGTCCAGTCCAAGAACTGTTGTTGGATGCATAGGGGTTTTCATTGGTTTTGCATCGTCCAACTTGTATTTCTTTAGCAGCTCTTTGATATACTTAGTCTGATGTATGTATATTCCCTTTTCAGTTTGTTTGATTTGGAGTCCAAGGAAGAATTTCAGCTCACCCATCATGCTCATCTCGAACTCTGTTTGCATTAATTTGGCAAAATCTTCACAGAGAGATTCATTAGTGGCACCAAATATGATATCATCAACATATACTTGTGCAATAATAAAATCAGAAGAGTAGTCTTTGCGAAACAACGTAGTGTCTACTTTTCCTCTTGAAAAACCATTTTCTGACAGAAATGTGCTGAGTTTTTCATACCAAGCTCTAGGAGCTTGTTTCAACCCATATAGTGCTTTGTTGAGTTTAAAAACATGGTTTGAAAAAGTATCACTTTCAAATCCTGGGGGTTGTTCCACATATACTTCTTCTTTTATGAGTCCATTGAGGAATGCACTTTTTACGTCCATTTGGTATAGCTTCATATTGCTATGAGCTGCAAATGACAGTAAAATGCGGATTGCCTCCAGACGTGCAACAGGAGCATAAGTTTCAGTATAATCTATACCTTCTTGTTGTGAGTAACCTTTTGCTACCAACCTTGCTTTGTTTCTCACAACATTACCTTCTTCGTCCAGCTTGTTTCTGAACACCCACTTTGCTCCTACAGCTTCTTTGTCGTTGGGGAGTTCTACTAGCTTCCAGACATTGTTCTTTTGAAATTGGTCAAGTTCTTCTTGCATTGCTTTGACCCATCCTTCATCTTCTAAGGCATCGTCCACAGTCTTAGGTTCTATTTGAGATATGAATGCTGCATGACTTTGCTGTCGTTGAAGTGAAGATCTGGTTTTGACTCTGTCTTCTGGATCCCCAATGATTTGCTCCTGTGGATGATGTTTCTTCATTTGCCAGTTGCGTCCAGTTGGTTCTCTTTGTTCTTCGACTGGACGGTCCAGTAGTGCATTTGATTCTTCAACTGAGACATCATGTTTGGACGAATCTGATGACTTACTTGCATCGTCCAGTCTGATATCTGCAAATGATTTGTCTAGCTCTGATAATTCCTTATCAGGCTTGTTGTCATTAAACTTCACATGGATAGCTTCTTCAACAACTAAGGTTCTAGAGTTATAGACTCTGTACGCCTTTGAAGTTTCAGAATATCCAAGCAATGTTCCTTCATCACACTTAGAATCAAATTTTCCCAGGTTATCCTTAGTGTTCAGAATGAAACATTGACATCCAAATGGATGGAAGTAAGATATGTTGGGTCCTCTACCCTTCCACAATTCATATGGAGTCTTTTTCAATATCGGCCTTATATAGATTCTGTTTTGTAAATAACAGGCAGTATTCACTGCTTCAGCCCAGAAGTGTTTAGGGGTTGAATTATCATTTAACATGGTTCTGGCCATCTCCTGAAGTGACCTGTTTTTCCTCTCAACTACACCATTCTGTTATGGTGTTCTAGGTGTTGAGAAGTTGTGAAGGATACCATTATCCTCACAGAACCTTTGAAAACTTTCGTTTTCGAATTCACCCCCGTGATCACTTCTGATTGACGCAATGCATACTCCTTTTTCATTTTGAACTCTTTTGCAGAGATTATAAAAGGCCTTAAAGGACTCATCTTTGTGGGATAGGAATAAGACCCATGTCCATCTAGTATAGTCGTCCACTATAACTAACCCATATCTTTTACCACTTATCGAGGCTGTTCTTGTGGGTCCAAACAGATCAATATGTAACAGCTCCAGTGGTCTAGAAGTGGAAACAATGTTTTTACTTTGAAAAGAATTTTTCACTTGTTTCCCTTTCTGACAAGCTTCACAAAGAAGATCATCTTTATATGACATACTTGGTAGTCCTCTTACGAGGCTGTGCCTGTTCAGCTTTGAGATTAACCTCAAGCTTGCATGACCAAGTTTTTTATGCCATAACCAATGATTTTCTTGTACAGAAACTAGGCATGATACATTTTGACTTGATAGTTTCCCAAGTTTAATCTTATACAGATTGCCTTGCCTCTTTGCAGTAAAGAGAAGGGATCCATCAGAGTTTTTGACTGTACATTCACCTTTGTTAAAGGCAACATCATATCCACTGTCACATAATTGACTTATGCTAAGTAGATTATGTTTAAGACCTTTAACATAAAGAACGTTATCAATACAGGGATAGGGTGGTATACCAATCTTACCTACGCCAACTATCATCCCTTTCTGATTCCCTCCAAAAGTGACTGTCCCACCAGTCTTGGGTAGGAGGCTTTGGAACATACACCTTTCTCCCGTCATGTGATGTGAGCACCCACTGTCCAGGTACCATGATTGGAGTTTCTTTCCTGCTGTTAAGCATGTCTGCAACAGGAACAATTTTATCCTTAGGTACCCAGATTGACTTGGGTCCTTTTTTGTTAGCTCGAAGGGTATTGAATACTCCCCTCTTAGGCAGGTGTCTGCATTTGGACGTTATATGTCCAGGTTTCCCACAGAAGTAGCACACATCTGTTTCCTCATCATGAATATATTTCTTTCCCTTGTATCCATGTCCTGACCTGTCATTCGGTCTCTTACAACCTTCATATTTTAAAAGTTTTTTGAGGTTGTCAGAGCCCTTGACAAAGTTTGACAGATCCTTCTTTAGGCTGTCAATTTCCTCATGAAGTTTTACAACTTCATGTGGTTGACCTCTTAAAGAAGTATCTGCTTCAACTTTCAGAAGCTTCTCAACTAGCCTTTTGTTTTCTGCGTTGAGATTTCGAATCTCTATGGAAAGATTGCTTTCTCTATCCCTTGAATCCTTATAGGATTTATAGGCTTGAGCAGCATCATTCCAGAGAGTTCGCCTCTCCATATTTGTAGTTTCATTTTGCCTTGAAAGCTCTGCAAACTTTTTCTGTAAATCCTCCTTTTCACTTTCTAGTTGTCTAACGTTTTCTTCTAAAGCTTCTTTTTCTTTTGAAAGTGATTTGGATGATTTCTTTAAAGTTCTGTAGGCTTTTGACAAGATAGAAGAGTTTGAAAGTAATTCATGATAAGCCTCTTGAATTGAATCTAAGTCATTAAAATCTACCTCATCTTCTTCTTCTGGCTCAGAGGAATCAGTTGAGGTGTCCGCCATCAGACATATGTGTGCTTCTTCCTCTTCTCCTTCGTCCGATGATGAGTCATCGTCCAGGTCTTCCCAGGTGGACATCAGAACTTTCTTGCCCTTTCCTTTGCTGAAGAATTTCTTCTTCTTGTCTTTGCTTTTGTCAAGATCTGGGCACTCTGATTTGAAGTGTCCTGGCTTTTTGCATTCGTAGCATATAATTGGACTCTTCTCCTTCTTTTCTTTGAAGTCTTTCCTCTTCAGGTTTCTCCATCTGGATCCACCTTTCTTTTTCCACATAGAATGTATCCTTTTGGATATAAAGGATAGTTCATCATTCTCGTCTGAGTCATCATCTTCATATTGTTCGTCTGATGATGTTTCAGCTTGCATGGCTTTGGACGATGATGCTTTCCTTGGCTTCTGGACGCTGAGAGCCAGAGACTTATTTTTCTTACCATCACTGTCTTGATGCAGTTCTAGTTCATGCACCTTGAGGGTTCCCACGAGTTCTTCTAAGGACATATCGTCCAGTTCCTTCGTTGTTCTCAAAGCTGTAACCTGTGGTCTCCATTTCCTAGGTAAACTTCTTAGGATTTTGTCAATATGTTCATAGTTATTATAATCTTTACCATGTGCTCTAAGTTCATTTAGTATGGTTTGAAACTGTCCAAACATACTTTGTATGTCCTCGTTTTCTTCCATACTAAACAACTCATATTGACGAGTAAGGAGACTGAGTTTGTTACGTTTTACCTGAGTGGAACCCTCATATGTTAATGCAAGAGTGTCCCACATTTGTTTTGCGCTTTTGAGACTGTGCACCTTATTGTATTCTTGTTCGCTTAGTGCACACATGATGATGTTTCTGGCTCTGGAGTTGAGATAAAATCTTTGTTT
The DNA here is from genome assembly GCA_026413185.1 of Pueraria montana var. lobata. Taxonomy (NCBI): domain Eukaryota; kingdom Viridiplantae; phylum Streptophyta; class Magnoliopsida; order Fabales; family Fabaceae; genus Pueraria; species Pueraria montana. Next base: position 66,399,737 of record CM048647.1, on the reverse strand, counting down.
TTGCTCTTCCGTCCATCTAGCCTTTGGGATTTCGTTGAGGCTTGCATCAAGCGGAATATAATCGCCCATCTCCACAACTTCCCACATGTCAATATGGCTAGATTCAAAGAATGCTATCATTCTTTGTTTCCAGTAGTCATATTTGACACCCTTGAAGAGTGGTGGTCTGTTCACAGCTTGTCCTTCGTTTTCCATCTTTCTCAGGATCTTTCCTCTGTTCTGTTAAGAACTCAACCCAAGAGGTCGAGCTCTGATACCAACTGAAATGTAGAGAAATACACTAGAAGGGGGGTTGAATAGTGTATTTAAATTTTCTTTGGAAAACTTTAGCCAATGTGAAGATAATGTATCTTTACGTTTTACAGAAACTTAGTAAAACAGAAAGAACGAGCTATCGTCCAGCCGATTAAAACAACAGACCAAAGAAACTACTCTTCTTCTTTTTCGTTTAAATACACGTAATAGATAAACTTAGATAAAAAGGTGTATAGAAACTTTTTCGTAGTATGTTGAAGAGATAGCTTAAAAGAAATGCAAGTGAGCTAGAAGGCGAGAGAATAGAATACGTAGTTTTATACTGGTTCACTCAACTGAGCTACGTCCAGTTCTCCTTCAAAAACTTTTGAAGGGTTCTACTAATCAAAATCTGATTACTCTCAAGTATTCTAACCTTGCCACTTCTGGCTACAAGTATTCTCTAGGCCACTTCTGGCACACCCTTAATCTCTCCTTGAGATTAAATACAAAAATCAAGTATTCTTTAACACTAAGCCACTCCTGGCTTTCCAAACAGAATTGTTTGATATTGTAAATAAAATATAACTCTCAATGAGAGGATATTACAATAAGAATGAGTATATAGACTCGCTTAGCAAAGCTAAGATGAATGCTCTTTTCGCTTATGATCGTCCAGTCGTTTTGACAGGTATTCAGCTCTTTTTCAAAAATCGTAGTTTTTTTTTGATACGTGAGCTCATTCTTCTATATATAGGAAGTTTGTTGAAAGATATCCGTTGAGGGATCTGTTCCTCTTCCAAGAGCGATTCTTTCTGTAGCATATGGCCGTTGTCACATTTTGACTTAGAGTGAAGTGATGGAAGTGACAGCCGTACTCGTAGCGCCTCTCTCCTACTTGTACTTTCTCTGCAGAGAGAAGCTTCTTCTTTTCCTGTTCAGTACTATTCGAAAAGATCAAACAGAATGGCATGTTAAAAATATGAGAGAGTGAACGTTGCCTTATATCATAGAAAACGTATTTTCAAGATAGTAACAACAGTGAGTGTTATTCAAGCGTTGGACGCTTGCTCTCACAGGAGCATTGGACGCTGCCTGTAGGGTTCTTTATAAAATACAATTGGACGCTCATTTTATTAAAACATAGAGTCCAGGTTTGAGAGATACAATACCATTGCGGGATTGGACGACGTAATTCCTATAACACTCAAACTAGATCATTAGATACTTCAAAATTTATCCTTTAGTTATTATCATCAAAACTGAAATAGGAGTGGTTGGACATCGTCCAAGGTCTTAGAACCTAACATTGTCTGCCCTTCTTGAAACTATTGACTTGTGTCATTCGGAAGGCTCGGGTATGGTCCATGCCGAACCTTGTGGGCCCGATGACTGAGTTTTTATGTCTGCTGACTCGTGCCAACCACATTTTACTTTTGTATATGAAGCCTTGTTCTCGGTTCTCGGTTCTCGGCATTACAGTGCCGTTTGACCAGTTCGAGGCTGACGTTCTTCGGGCACTGAATGTCGCTCCCACGCAGTTGCACCCGAACTCCTGGGCTTCTCTCCAGGCTTTCCGGGTGCTCTGCAGTAAATTCTTTATAACTCCTACTGCTCCTAAATTTTTGTATCACTATAAAGTAAAAGAAAGTCAAAAGGGGGGCTGGGTCTCCTTGACTGGGATTCCTGGTCGGTCAATCCTTAGTCCTTATACCTCCTCTTGGAAAAATTTCAAGAGTGGTTTCTTTCGTGTCCGACCAGGTCCGGAAGGGGAGGTCGAATTTTTTGATGGCCGTGGGAAGCCGAGGTTCCCTCTCTATTGGACCCGCTCCCCGAACAAACGGCTGTCTTGCAGGTCGTGGACATGTCTCCTGAGGATCAGGATGACATGATTACGCTCTGTAAGTTGCCGCGTTCCTTGTCCTGTAAAACAGTTGTGGGAATTCCTACTTCTCGGACTCCGAGAGAGGATTGGGACGGTGAGTACCTTTTATTTATTCGATTTTTCTTCTTCTACTTTGCTTTTTACTGATGTTTTGTCTCTTTTGCAGCTGTGATGGGGAAATTTGATTATAAAACGGGCAAAAAGCAAAGGCTGGAGAAATTGAAGGGTAAGGAGCCCGCTGCTGAGGCGGTTCGGGTCGCTTCGCCTGTTCCTCCTCCTCCTCCTCCTCCTCCTTTGAAGAGGGATCAGCGAGAAGTTGTTCAAGGAGGGGATGGCCCCTCGAAGAAGTCGAAACCGAGTCCACCCGGTGCTGAGGCTTCGGGGTCTGCTGTTGAAAGGCATCCGGCTTTCCTTTCTATGAAAGATGGTCGGACCTCGCTTTGGGGAAAGGACTTCAACCCCGGGGCCCTCATCTCTGCCGACAATCTCGGTCAAGCTGATCGGGATATGTTGAGGGATGCTGGGTCGATGCTTTCTATGGAGGCTGTTTGTCGCTTCCAAGCTCGGTCATGGGCTATTGCTCAGTATTGGGCCGAGGAGTTCGACCACAGCCACCGGGAATTAGCTATGGTGAAGGAGGCTGCTGCAAAAGCCGAGCAGGCCCTGTTGGAAGCTACCCGGGCCAACGAGACTCTTCTCCAATCCGCTGAAGAATCTCGACGGTCTCAGGAGGGAGTGGAGGCTAAGTTGAGGGAAGTTGAGAGTCGTGAGGAGGACTTAAAACTTTCCTTAACTGCGTCCGAGAACTCGGCTCGGGAGTTGCGGGCTGAGGTGGATAGGCTCGTTTTAGAGCTTGCTCAAGCGAAAACTGAGGCTGCCGAGTCCGAGGCTAAGCTGAAAGCCGATCTGGGTGAGGCCTTGGACGAGATTGTTAAGACCCATGAGGCCGGGTTCAGCAAGGCACTTCGCCAAGTTCGTTATTTCTTCAAGGATGCCGACACTTCTCTTTTTGACGTTGACAAGGATGTCAATAAAGAGGGGGAATTGGTTGAGGAGTCTGCACTTGGTGAGGATGCTCCGGGCTGTTCCACTCAGGAGGGGGAAGATGCTCCTTTTTAGTGTTTATATTTTTCTTGTTTTTGTAAGGCTCGTACCCGGCCTATCGAATAGGGTACTTAATGAAATTTATATTCAGGGCTCGCACCCGGCCTTTCGAATAGGGTGTTAATGACTTTTCTTCGTTATTCGTATGGTCTTTTTTCGCGGATATTTATCTCACTCGGTTGGGTCTGACTCGCGCTTTTGTATTAAAGGTCTACGCGGTTAAATGTAACTCGCCTTTTGTATCCTTTACTCGGTTAGGTCTAACTCGCTTTGTATTAAAGGTCTACGCGGTTAATTGTAACTCGCCTTTTGTATCCTTTACTCGGTTAGGTCTAACTCGCTTTTTGTATTAAAGGTCTACGCGGTTAATTGTAACTCGCCTTTTGTATCCTTTACTCGGTTAGGTCTAACTCGCTTTTTGTATCCTTGTAAAGGTCTACATGGTTAAATCTAACTCGTTCTTTGTATCCTTGTAAAGGTCTACGCGGTTAAATCTAACTCGCTCTTTGTATCCTTGTAAAGGTCTACGCGGTTAAATCTAACTCTAAATAGATAATTTGAAGAAAAGAGTTCCATTAATGAGAGAAATTGGGTGTGCCTCGTTAAAACCTCTTTGCAAAAAACCTCTTGGGAAAAAATGTCAAAGTAGGAAAAAGAGTACATCACCACTTACAATTTTTCTAACTGTAGTAAAACTTTAGGTGTGTCGCGTTCCAAGTTCGGGGGATGGTTTTGCCGGATGGGTGCTCCAATCGGTAAGCTCCATTTCCCAGCGACTCGGTTATTCTGAAGGGGCCTTCCCAGTTGGCTGCCAATTTACCCTCTCCTGTAGCTTTTCTGGCTTCCCCGCATTTTCTCCAAACCAGGTCTCCAGCTTCAAAGTTTCTTGGTTTGACCTTGGTGTTATACCTCCTCTCAGCTCTTCTTTTACAGGCCTCTATTCTGACTTGGACCTCGTTCAGCGTCTCTTCGGTCATGTCGAGTGCATGCCTGAGTGATTGATCGTTGTTTTCCTGGACGAAATTTGTTCTTCGTAGGGAGGGTTCTCCGACTTCTACTGGTATCATGGCGTCTGATCCGTATGAGAGTCTGAAAGGGGTTTCCCCTGTTGTTGACTGTGGTGTGCAACGATACGCCCATAAGATTGCGGGAAGTTCTTCTGCCCAACTTCCTTTAGCGTCTCCTACTCGCTTCTTCAGTTCTCCGAGTATCACTTTATTTGCGGCTTCAGTTTGTCCGTTGGTTTGCGGATGTTCCACTGAGGTCACTCGGTGCCGAATCCCTAGGTTTTTGAAAAACTCTTCGAGGTTCTTTTCGATGAACTGTCTACCGTTGTCGGAAATCACCGAGTGAGGGATGCCAAAACGGCATATGATATTTTTCCATATGAATTTTTGTACATTGTGGGCGGTGATAGTCGCCAAGGGTTCGGCCTCAATCCACTTTGTGAAGTAATCAATTCCGACGAGGAGGAACTTCACTTGTCCTTTAGCGAGTGGAAAAGGGCCTAATATGTCAACCCCCCATAAGGCGAAGGGCCTTGGTGCTGTGATATTGTGCAATTCCTCTACTGGTAGATGGGATAAGTTGCCATATTTTTGGCATTCTTCGCACTTTTTGACGTACTCGGCGCAGTCGCGGCGCATTGTTGGCCAGTAATACCCTGCTCTTAGAGTTCGGGAAGCCATAGCTTTTTCTCCCGAGTGCATTCCGCATATTCCTTTGTGCATCTCATTTACCACATATTCGGCCTGAGCCTTCGTGATACATTTCAACAATGGTGCAGTGAAGCCTCTCCTATAAAGGTCTTCTCCCTCTATGACATAGTAACTGGCCCTTCTTCTGATCTTTTTAGCTTCTTCCCGGCTTTCTGGGAGGGTTCCTTTCTTCAAGAAGTTCCATATCTCGGTCATCCATTCTTTGTCAGCCGAGTTGATGTTGGAGACAATTTTCTCGATGCTCGGAGCGGATATTGTTTCCTGTATGACAGTTCGATGCTGGCCTTTCTTCTTTGTACTTGCCAACTTTGATAGCAGGTCGGCTCTTTCATTTTGTTCTCTCAAAATGTGGTCGAGCTCGAAACTAAAGAATTCGTTCTTCAACTGGGAGGCCAAGTGGTAATATCTTGTCATCTGGGGGTCCTTTGTTTGATAGGATCCATTCATTTGCCCAGTGACTAGTTTTGAATCGCTCCAGCATCTAAGGTGTTTCGCTCCCACTTCCTTGGCGAGTTTTAGTCCTGCTAGCAGGGCTTCATACTCGGCTTGGTTGTTGGATGCGTTGAAGTCGAATCTGAATGATTGTTCTAGGATAATCCCTTCAGGGCTTTCAATTATGACTCCTGCTCCGCTACCTTTTTCATTCGAGGAGCCATCCACATAAAGGGTCCAGAATGGGAGGGGCGCTTCCGCTACTGGTGCTAGCTCAGCAATAAAGTCGGCTAGGCACTGTGCTTTGATAGGTCCTCTCGGTTCGTACTTGATGTCGAACTCGGATAATTCTACCGACCATGCTATCATTCGTCCGGCTAGCTCTGGTTTCCTCAGTATCTGTCGTATTGGGTGGTCTGTCCGTACCACTATTGGGTGGCTTTGAAAGTATGGACGTAGCCGTCGTGCTGAGGTGACTAGGGCTAGTGCTAGCTTTTCTATCTTTTGATATCTGGTTTCGGCATCTTTCAATACTCGGCTTATGTAGTAGACTGGTTTTTGCGTCTGACTTTCTTCCTGGATGATGACTGAACTGATTGCGTCTCCCGAGACGACTAAGTATAGTATTAAGTCCTTGCCGGGTTCAGGTCTTGTTAGAATTGGTGGTGATGAAAGTAGTGTTTTTATCTTTAGGAAGTTTTCTTCACACTTTTCATCCCATCCGAAGTCTTGCTGTTTCTTGAGTAGTTGAAAAAAGGGTCTGGCTATTTCTGCTGCTTTTGGCAAGAAACGGGACAGGGACGCCAGTCTTCCAGTTAGCCGTTGTACTTCTTTTATGTTACTCGGACTTCTCATGCCTATGATAGCCGCGCATTTTTCTGGGTTGGCTTCTATGCCCCTGTGGGTGAGCATGAATCCTAAAAATTTTCCGCCATGCACCCCGAATACGCATTTCTCAGGGTTTAGCCTCATATTATGTTTTCTGATCTCGTCGAAAATTTCGGTCAGGTCTCCTGGATGTGATTTTGGTTCTCTGCTTTTAACCACCATGTCGTCGACGTAGACTTCCAGGTTTCTGCCGAGTTGTTTTGTAAAGATCTTGTCCATTAGACACTGGTATGTTGCCCCTGCGTTCTTCAGTCCAAATGGCATTACCGTGTAACAGTAATTGGCCGTGTCAGTTATGAACGCCGTTTTTTCCTCATCCGGTGGGTACATTGGTATCTGGTTATACCCGGAGTATGCATCCAGAAAGCTCAGGATCGGATAGCCGGCTGCTCCATCTACTAACTTGTCTATGCTTGGCAACGAGTATGAGTCTTTTGGACATGCTTTGTTAAGGTCTGTGTAGTCAGTACACATTCTCCATCTTCCATTCGCCTTCTTTACCATCACCACATTTGCGAGCCATGTCGTGTATTGAACTTCCCTGATGAAGCCGGCGCCGAGTAGTTTTTCAGTTTCTTCTTTTACCGCTTTTCCTCTTTCAGCCCCGAGTTTCCTCTTCTTTTGGGAGATCGGTTTGGCCTCTGGGTAGATGGCAAGTTTGTGGCAATGGAAGCTCGGGTCTATTCCGGGCATGTCGGCGGCTGACCATGCGAACAAGTCAGCGTTGTCTAACAGGACCTTGGCAATTGCTTCTTCGGTCTCGCTTTCTAGCTGAGTCCCGAGTTTCGTGCATTGCCTTGATTCTCTTCCTATTTGGAAGGATTTTACCTGTTCTGTGGGTTCTGCTCTCGGCTCGGTCTCCTCTATTGGCGTTGCGAGAGAAGTGCATGCTACGTGTTTTATCGTCAGTTCTGGGACCTTTTTGTCGCTGGCAATCTTTAGGCTTTCTAAGTAGCACTCGCGGGCTGCCTCCTGATCAGCCTTGACTGTTACTATCTTTTCTTCTGAATTTGGGAATTTCATTGCCAGATGTGGGGTTGAAATTATTGCCCCTAATTTGTTGAGTGCTGGCCTGCCTATAAGAATGTTGTATGAAGTGAGGGCGTTGACTAGGAGGTACCTGACCGTGATGGTCTTGGACCCCGTCTCATCTCCAAAAGTTGTGAGGAGGTCAATATAGCCTCTGGTATCAACCTTTTCGCCTGCAAATCCGACTAACTGTTCGGTGTATGGTTGTACCTTATTTTCAGGGATGTCTAGCTGTTGGAAAGTGGACCAGTACAGGATATCCACCGAGCTGCCTTGGTCGACTCGGACTTTGCACACCAACCGGTTTGCGACTTCAACTTTGACCACCATCGGGTCATCATGATTGGGCTCTATGCCTTCGAAGTCTGCGTCTGTGAAAGTTATAGGGGGCATTTTCTTGTGTACTCTGGGGTTTGTTGAAGCCGAGTTGATTGATCGGAGGATGTGCATGTGTCTCTTCCTTGCCGAACTCGAACTTCCACCTCCAGCGAATCCTCCTGCTATTGTGTTGATAACGCCTCGGAGTCGAGCTTCGGGAGGTTTGGCTTGCTGTTCCTGGCGGTGCTCTTCTGTGCGTCGGATTTTTCTATCGCGATCGTCTTCCCTATCCCGGGTTCGTTCTCGCACGGGCTTTCGGCTGTCGTCTCGGACGAAGCGTCGTAATTTGCCTTGTTGGATAAGTTTTTCAATCTTATCCTTCAGGGTGGTGCACTCCTCTGTAGTGTGTCCATGTACTCTATGGTATCTGCAAAATTTGGACCTATCTGCTTTCTCTAGGGAGCTGTTTCGAGTAGGCAGGCTTATCAGCTCGGCGCTGCAGGCTTCTTCTAGGACTCGCGCTCTGCTATCAGTTAGAGGGGTATAATGGGCAAACCTTGCACGGGGCGGTCTGTCGCTTCTCGATTTGCTACTCCGCTCTCGGTTTGCTCCTGGTTTCTCTCGTTCTTCTTGTTTTTTATAGGATTCGCCCCTGACCCGTTCCCTGAACTTGGTCATTTCTTCCATCTGAATATATCCTGCTGCTCTAGCTCGGAGCTCGTCCATGTTGTGTGGCGGTTTCCTGCAGAGGCTGTCCGAAAAAGGTCCGGATTTTAGCGCCATGAGCATGGCTGTCAATGCCACTTGTGGATTCAAGTCTCGGATCTTGACGGAGATCTCGGAGAATCTTTCCATGAAATCCCTGAGAGACTCGTTGTCTTCTTGCCGTATGTTGGCCAGTGCTACTGCCGTCAGGTGGTGGGGTCGACTCGTAGCGTATTGAGCGCCCAAACGAGTGACTAATGTGGCAAAAGAGTCGATTGAGTGGGGGGGAGTCGTGTGTACCAGTTCAACGCTGCTCCCTTCAAGGTCGTTGGGAAAACCCGGCACATGATGGCATTGTCGTTTGTGTACAGGTTCACCTGCGTGACGAATGCGTCGATGTGCTCATCGGGGTCGGTCAGCCCATCGTATCTGTCCATGGATAACGGCTTCCACCCAGCCGGTAGTGGAGTCTCCATGATTCCATCTACAAACGGGTGTCGCCTCGTTGTCTCAGGTATCATACTCCGTCTTGGGGGCGCTCGCGATCCTGAGGCGGGTCTGGACTCTAAGTGGGTTGTTGCTCGGTCTGCCTCGCTCCAAGTGGTGTCTTCCTGCTCTGTTCAGTCAGGGTGTCTGTTGGCGGTTGTATGAGCCGCCGATAGTCCGTTGGTAGCGGCGTGGGGTGCCGAGAACCCGTTGACAGCGGCGTGGGCTGCCGAAAGTCCGTTCCGGTCCTCTCGCAGTTTTTGATACTGCTCTCGGAGGATAGCGTTCTCCTTGCGGAGGTCTTCTATCTCCTTAGCGTTGCTCTGTTTCAGCGTGTTAACTTCCCTTTGCAGGGCTTGGATCAGCGGGTGATTCTCAAGCATCTGACACGGGAAGGGCGCCACGTTGTTGGGGTTACCTCCCTGGGTATCCCCTAGAGGTGGTACACCCAGGATTTGGGTTTCCCCCTCCTGTGGTCGCTTTTCATGGTTCGCTGTTTTGTTCTGGGTTGTCGTCATTGGATTAATGTTGTTGCGATTGGTGTGGCTGGGAATAGTTTCACCGAGCTCCACGGTGGGCGCCAAATGCTCTTACCAAATTTTGGTAAGTCTTCCGGTGCGGTGGCTCCGCCGAGATCGCCTCCGTGACTGGTGGGGGGTGTACCTGCAAAGGCACTCCGACGCTCAAGTTAGAGGCGCAGAGGAAAGACAGGTGTCACAAATTGGGATTAGAAATTCGTACATCGATTGGGATGGGTTGTTCTGATTTTATAGGGTGTAAAGAGATAGATTTGATAGGGTTATTTTCCTATCAAATCTCCTCAAATCTCGTAATGAAGATAGAGATAATTCTATCTTCTATCTTTATCTTATGACCTGATCTTTCTATATCTTATCATATAGTAAGATCTATTCTTTCCGTTATTATCATCCGAGTCCGAGTGATAGTTTCTACTCGGCCAGCTCGACTACTCGGTGGAGTGCCGAGTCCGAGTAGTACAGAAAGGAAATTGAGAGATTGAGAGTATTTTTTAATTTTAATTATTAAAAATAAATATTTAACATATGATAAAAATATCATTTAACAAATCGAAATTTTGAATTTTAAATTTATATAACTTTTAATCTAGGTTTCAGATTTAATTAGAATATGAATATTCCAATGTTACTTTAGTATTTTATTCACTTTATTTTAATTTTTTATCTTCAAAAAATATATTAAACAGAATTCTAAAAAACCTAAAAAAAAATTAATGAAACAAAGCTACTAAAAAAATTTAAATAAACTAAATTCAAAAGTTTTCTCCTTTATTTTTCTGTTTCGAAATTTAAAGAATATACTACTAACAAATTTTAATTTAAAAATAAATTTTAGTCAAGATATAAAATCATCAAACATTTTTAACTTTAATATTGAAATTTTGATTCTAATTTTAATTTTAAAATAAAATTTAAGATCAAAAAATTAAAAGAAACTCTACTTTTATATTTTGAAGAGAAGTAGAGGTATTAAAGGAAATTTTAATTCTTAAATAAACCCAACTCATGAATTAAATGAAATATAAAAATTGTGTGTCTTTAGATTTTTAATATTTTTATTTTTATATCTTTCTTATATTTTGATATATTTCTTTTTGTATTTTGTATTTTTTAAATTAAATGAGACATTTTGTAAACTACCTCTTGCCTCTTGGATCAGCTCACCTAACCCATCAAACAGTTATGAGTCAAAATCATAATTTGTGTTTTTTTTTTTACTTAAAAAAATATGTGAATCAGATTGAATTAACTCGTTTGGACTTTGGACAACCGTAGTGTGGCTTACTTTGAAGTTTGAATCCTTGACACTTCTAAAGACTGCATGTGTGTATCCAATGGCAAATGTTTCCTTGCATGGTTCGGCTTGGTCTCGTTTCATGATTAGTCACAAGTTATTTTTTGAGTGAAACCATTAATCTCTTTGAAAAGTTTAGAATTGATGTTTGGAGGTAGAACATAGCGTCTTGTTTGGAAAAAGTCAATAAATAAAAAATTTAAATATATTTTTAGTCCTTACAATTGAGTATTTTTTTTATTTTTTATCCTTGCATTTTTTTCTTTGTTTAGTCCTTATAAATTATGTTTGTTTTATTTTTTATCCTTATAGTAGTTTAGATAGCGCTTTTTTCACTGTTTAAAGCGCTATCTAAACCATTTTAAGGACGAAAAATAAAACAAACATAATTTACAAGGACTAAAATAAAAAAAATAATTTTATAAGGACGAAAAGCAAAAAAACACTAAATTGTAGGACTAAAAAAGTATTTAAGCCTAAATAAAAAGGATATATTATGAAATGATGTTTTTTTTTATCGACTAAATATTAGTTGTTACTCCTTCCGTTTCTTTTTATCTGTCGTTTAAGGTTTATTTTTAGAAATCAAGGAATGCATTAAATTTTCTTGATTCTAATAAAGTAATTATGAGATTTCCTAATTTACTCTTTTTTCATTTCCACTCTACAATAAATACATGTGTAAATTCATTAAAGATTAGGAGAGAAGTAAGGGTATAATTGATAAAAAAGTAATAATGTGATCTTGAACTTTGCAAAAGACAGATAAATAAAAACAAAATTTTTCCAAAAATCCGACACTTGAAAATGGAGGGAGTAATTTGTTAGTTTTTGTTAGCGGATGAATTCGAATCACAATCTATCTCTCTCTTCTTTTTTCCTTCACTATCAAACCAATCTTATAACTTCTATATTATAAAATGATGTGAGAAAGATGAAAAATAAATAGATTTTTAGATATTTATCTTAAGAATAGAAAAAAAAAAAAAAACAATAAGAGATAAAATTGGTATTTTAAAAATTTAAACAACTTCTCGTTTTTTTTTTCTTTGCAAACGGAAGAACAGTCTGTACTTAGGTTCCGATATTTCTTAGACTTTTCGATAGCTTTTAGTCTATCTTTCTTATTTTATTGGGCAATCCAGACAAAGTAAATCTTGTATTTCTGCGACACTTGGATCCCTTGCCCTTTCGTCAAAATAAGGATTTTATTAATCAGTATTTTAAAGATATTAATTAAAAGTTAATAATTATGTAAAAAAAAGGATTAATTAAAAATTAATAATAGAAAAATTTGATTAAAAATGATATTGAAAATATATTAATGTAAATTATGTTGAAAATGATAAGAATTAAATAACCCTTATAAAAAAAAAGAGATTTTGATTTTAGTCTTTTAAATATTTTTGTTTTAAATTTATTATTATTTTTTTAATCTCTCCTTTCTATCATAACCTATCATCTTTATAATTTTTTTTTCTCTTTTTCTTATCAAAGGATCTAGCTCGGTTGAGATTTGATTGATACAGATAAAAAAAATAGTGATATTTATTAATCAGTTTTTTTATAAATAAAAAAAAGTTAAATGCAATAATTAACATTTATTATAAAATAATAATGACTGAGAAGACAAAGAGGCGTGACAATTTCAACAACTGCCACTACGATAAATTGAAAAGACGAAGCTCATTTTCATGGCCCACTCACACCATTTTGGCACATTCGATTCTAGATGCTGACTTTCTCCGTCCCTACATGTAATAAATAAATGAAGTCCTAAGATGCCGTCGATTCGAAACAAGAACATGAATGATGGAACCACCACAAACATGGTTGAGCAACGGTTTCATGCTGAGTTTCTTACTACTTGTGAACTTGCTTGTGGGAGGGCTTGGTGGAGATCACTATAGCAGAGATGATTTCCCTGTTGATTTTGTTTTCGGTTCAGGCACCTCTGCTTATCAGGTTCATTTCTTCATCATATTCTATGATTCATCCCAAAGCAATTTAATTTAGCAGAGATTATTAATATATATAATATGAATGTGGTGTTGTAATTATTATAATAATTTATAAACAGGTGGAAGGAGCTGCTAACGAAGAGGGAAGAACTCCTAGCATATGGGATACATTTGCCTACGCTGGTTATTTTCTTTCGCTATTATTTCTTCTTCTCATCCAAGATTCTTACCAATTATAGATTTTGATAATTTTGGAAACTTGCTTAATTTCCTCAAACAAATAGATATTTAACGTGTCACTTTTACACGTTATTTCTTTTAAAAAATATATTAATTATTATTATAACTTATTAGTTTTTTAATTAAAAGAATTAAAGTGTATATGTAAATTAATTAAAACTTAAGTGAGATGTTAATAAATAAAGATATTTAAAAAAAAATAATGGATGCTTTATTGATATTTTAATATGATAAAATATTTTAAAATAAATTAAAACTCCTAAAATTTCAGATAATTTAAGTTGAAGAAAGTATGTAGAAAAATTATTGACACTAAGTATCTCTAATGAAAATTATCTATGAGATTTTCAAATTTAAGAGTTCTTAAACTATTTTTTTTATTAGAGTTAAATGATGCGGTAGTCATATATAAGAACAGTTTTTCTAAACAAACTCATCCTTGACATTAAAAAATAATTAGTATTTTAGTCTGTACGTATTACACAGAATAATATTTTCTATATATATAATTAAAATTTATAGAAATAAATAATTTTGAATATATAAATTATATTTTAAATTTATAATGAATAATTTAAATTGTGAGTTGTTAAAAAAAATTAAATTGTGATACAAGGTTATTTTTAACTATTGATAATTTAAAAAAAAATATTATAACTCAATTTAAATATAGAGATAAAATATGTTATATTGAAAAGGATAAATTGTACCAAGAGGGTCTAACTCAATTGGGTGAGCAGAGTATCTGAGTTGTTGTAAACCTTCCGGTAGTGTCTTTGATTCCTACAGATAAAAAAAAGGATAAATTGTTAAAATGATTCAAATAAAGACAAGAGTGAGATAGTTTGAGATAATTAAGAGAAATTATTTTGGTTAGTTGCGAATTGTGCGTGAAATGCATGTTCAAATAAGAGAATATTAAGAATGTCTAATTGAGAAAGTGGGGAGAGAGAGTTTTAGTTTCCAAGTTATATGTTCTAATTTATTATAGGCTTAATTGCAGATTTTACCACCCAACTTTCATAATTTTGTAAATTTTACCATTCAAATTTTAATTTTGCAAATTTTACCACTCAATTTTCATAATTTTATGAATTTTACCACCCAAGTTTTAATTTTGCAAATTTTACCACCCAAGTTTTCAATTTTTGCACATTTTACCACCTAAGTTTTCAATTTTTGCGCATTTTACCATCCTGATGTTTCACAATTTTTTTTTTTAATTCTTTAACTTTTTTTTGGTAAAATATCAGAGTGGTAAAATGTGCAAAAATTGAAAACTTGGGTGGTAAAATTTGCAAAATTAAAACTTGGGTGGTAAAATTCGCAAAATTATGAAAGTTGGGTGGTGAAATTTGCAATTAAGCCTTATTATATAAGAGTATATTTCTTGTGAAATCTATTAAAAATATGCTTAAATAGATTTTTAATCCCTACAAAATGAGTGAGTTTTCATTTTAGTCTTTGTAAACATTTTTCTTTGTTTTTTCTCTCAAATTTAAAATCACTATTTTTTTCCTATAAAATGAGTGAATTTTAGTTTTGGTCTTAGTAAAACATTTTTCTTTAATTTTCATTCCTCCAAAATTTGAAATGACTATTTTTGGTCCTTAACAATCATTTTAAGATTGATAAGTAACATTCTTTTTAGGAAAAAAAAATGAGATGTGTCATGTGCTAACTTGGTTTCTAGACACTGATGGATGAAAACTAAAAGAATTTTTTTTACAAGAACTAAAATCAAAATTCACTACCACCAAACACGTGGATCAACTGGTATGAGGTTGTTTTAGTTTAGTCCTAATAATTTATGTATAGTTATATGGTTCATATTTATTCTCCTAACCCTCTTATACAAACACACATGCATACATATACAACAGTATAACTCTAAATTTAAAATAATATTATAAGAATTTAATTTAAATACATTGATGTTGTAAAAAGTTTTGTATACTTTTATTCAATCATGTATTGTCGTGGGTTTTGTATGCTTTTATATCCAATCACATATGGTCATATATAATAAATTTATTAACTTTTATAATAATTATTTTTAAAAAAATCAAAAATAATTTTAAATTAATTGATAATATAAAATGTTTTACGCTCATAGTATGTCAATTAAATTCATATCATAATTATTTAAATTCATACCTTAAATACGACTATTGTATAAAATAAAAAGACATTTGTAATTGAACGATCAAAAATCGAAGACGGTAGAAATCGATTATACCGTATGAGAAAATGTTAAGAACACACTGTAAAATACACTCTCTCGTATTGGTTAAAAGAGTGTGTTTAAAATAGTGTGTTAGAGTCTTAGAGAATGTGTTGGTAGCACCCTTCCTATCATGTTTACCGATCATTTAATTAGCAAACGTCAGTCCCATGCAATCATTTTTAATGAACAGGGTATGCGCATGGAGAAAATGGAGATGTAGCCTGTGATGGGTACCACAAGTATAAGGTGCATACGCTACACCTCAATGTTTTTTCATTTGCCCGTTAATGCATTCCTTGTTGTTCTCCCATTTGTGGAAAATTAAAAACGATTGAGGCATAAGCTGGACAAACAAAACAAGCTTAATTAGTCACTGTTTTGTTCAACTGTTAAAGCGTCAGTGTAGCACCGCTAAGACTTATAACGATATTAATTGTTATCCCGAAAATATATATATATATATAATGCAGGAAGATGTGCGGCTAATGGTGGAAACAGGCATTGAAGCCTATAGATTTTCCATTTCATGGTCGAGACTGTTGCCAAGTATGATGCTGAACACAAACCCTTAAATTTTATTTTATTTATCTATATTTCTTTGTAGTAGGGTAAAGCCTTTCTCAACACTCTTCAAAATGCTTTTGTTTCTCCTTAGATGGCAGAGGACCCGTCAATCCCAAAGGATTACAGTACTACAACAATCTCATCAACGAACTCATCACCAATGGTTAATCTTAAATACGAGTTTCTTAATTAGCTTGCAAAATTAACCATGCCTTGTATTTAATTTATTCACTCCAAATGAACAAATAAATTTGAAACCAATTCTACTTCAACTGATATAGTTCTCTATTTCCGTGGAGCAGGAATCCAACCACATATCATGCTACACAACTTTGATCTTCCACAGGTACTTGAAGATGAATATGGAGGATGGGTTAGTCGTGACATCATGTATGTTCCTGATCTCTTGCATTGCAATGCCATTGAAATTAATTAATTCATGGAATTTCTATTGCATGAATTACTTTCCAAAAATAAGACACTACACCTTTAAATCTAGGCACTAGATCCAAATAAGAATTATCAGGGCGCTGAATGTTTGAAACACGGAATTAGATCCCTTAAATAAGGCCCTGAGTAATATCAAGTATCTAGTCTGGTTATATTCTACTTGTATAGTTTGCAAAATAACCAAAAGGATTTTAGATTTAGAACGATTTTACGATCATTTCAACCCTCCTGTGCTTTTTATGTTGTCATTATCATTTTTATATTACTACATATGATCTTAGGCCTAAACACACTTTCGTGTTGTTTGAATTTCTAGCTATTCTAACAAATGGGTGTGCCGTGTGCGTGTGTTCACTTTTGCCCTAGCATACAAGCTCCTTGCCTCCTTATATGAAATCGTGCACAAAATTGAGAAATACTAATTGATAAATTACTTGGATATAAATGCAGAAGAGACTTCACATACTATGCAGATGTATGTTTTAGAGAGTTTGGTGACAGAGTCTTGTATTGGACCACTGTCAATGAGCCCAATGTTTTCGCCTTAGGTGGTTATGATCAGGGAAACAGCCCACCTCAACGATGTTCTCCCCCATTTTGTGCTACCAAGAGCACTAGGGGCAACTCAACATATGAACCCTACTTGGCAGTTCATCATATTTTGTTAGCACATTCTTCAGCTGCGAGATTGTACTGGAGAAAATACAAGGTATATCACCTAATCTTACATATATATGTTTAAATGGCAAAAGCTTCAACTTATATACTTTGCATTAGACTTGGAAAAAATAATCTATCAGTCTATGCAATGTTAGTGTAAAGAGTTTTTGTATTGTTATCCAATCACAAATTGTCATGTATGGTAAAATTTGTTGACTTTTACTTTAACTAGCTTTTAAAAGTCATACTATGATGTTTTATTAGTTGACAGTGTAAAAGTTTTTTGCACTAATGCATAAAAATTAAACTCTTAAACTTAGCATCCTTATCTGCATCTCAATCTTTATATATTGACTTTTATTCTTCTCATATGCGACACTTTGTTGGCAAAGAATGTTCCCAATTTCTAAGAAACTTAAGTAACTTTGCAGGACAAACAACATGGATTTGTTGGTATCTCTGTCTACACATTTGGGTTTTTTCCTCAAACAAATACAGAAAAAGACAGGGAAGCATCTCAACGAGTCCGTGATTTTTTTGTTGGTTGGTAAGAGACAGACCCTACAATTGGTTTGCTTTACTTCTTTCTTCCCCTTGTGTTCTTTATTTGTTCTCTTAAGTTAAGACAGGTGAATATTTATAGCTGAAGTTTTATCTGTTAAACCTTCAGCTATTCTATCTCCGGTTCCTTAAAGGCACTAAAGCTTGCTTTCTTTCACTGGAAATTCCAATAACATATGCTGGAGAATATGGCAGTTTTATTAGCCTATTTGATGTTGCAGGATTATGGAACCCTTGCAATATGGAGACTATCCCATTTCCATGAAGACAAATGCAGGTGTAAGAATTCCGTCCTTCACAAAACGTGAAACTGAACAAGTTAAGGGTTCATTTGACTTTATAGGCGTAATTCACTACACCAATATCAATGTCACAGACAATTCTGACGCCCTTAAGAACCAACTGAGAGATCCTAGTACAGACATGGCTGCAAATATATGTAAGTACTTCGTTAAGTTTAAGGATAGTGAATTTAGTAGTAAAAGATAAAAGTTGGTCATATAAGGTTATTGTGGAAATTGAGTTCACGACATCTTTTCATTATCATTATGAAAAAATTTATAAAGAAAAAATTAAATAAAAAAGACACATGTTAGAACGTTCACTTCATTTACCATCTCACTCTCTAACAATAATGTAATCTCTTGATAATTTATAAAGAAAAAATTAAATAAAAAAGATAAATGTATAAAAAAAATCTTATGCTTTCTTTATTTAGTAATTAGGTTTAGGAGAATTATTTGGACAATGTTGTAGAATGATTTAACGTTATCATTTTCTATAATGAACTCAACCGCCCGATTCACTCATTTCTGAGTAATGTAATGACTTGTGGCTTTCCTGGTTTTGCAGTAGGACAGGATCTATTTTCAAATGAAGAGGTAACAATAAAATAAAAAACTGTGTCTCATAATAATTTGTTTCAATTTTTTAGATTACTTTCCTGTATGACTAACTGGCTTTACACTTTACTTGATTCAGTACCCTGTCACACCGTGGGGTTTGCAGCAAGAATTGGATAAATTCAAGCTCCTTTATGGCAATCCTCCTATATTCATTCACGAAAATGGTATCTCTCTCTCTCTCTCTGTGGGTTTGTCTTCCCCTTCCCCCTATGGCTCCCCTGCCCAAATGATAATGTTACATTAATGACGAAAGTGATTAATCAGAGTTGAAGAAGATTACATATAATTGCAGTGAATATTTTTTAGTAAAATCATCTCTTATTATGAGGGTTGAATATTAAACTGGGTTTAAACTTCAGAGTTTTGTTGTAATAGACAAAGCAACTTGATAGCATTAGACATTTAACATTTCAAACATGTTAATTCTTGCTTATACCCTTGTCTCACTTTATTAATACATGTAACCAACAATGTCATTAGCTAATGGCATAATTGTATTTTCCTATGTATGGCCATCCTAAGTTGTTGTATGTAATTTTGAACTCAACCTTTTATAGTACATGTATCAATGGTAAACTAGGAAATCTTGTTGATGATTGGAACATGGTGAGTTTAAATGGGCTGAGTTACTGACAGATCAAATTTTGGGTTGTTAGGTCAACGAACAACTAGCAAGTCGTCATTGCAAGATTTGTCAAGGGTGAAATACTTGCATGGATATATTGGCGGTGTGCTTGATGCCTTGAGGTATGCAGTCGCTGCTCTAATTCATGTAACAAATCACAAAAATCTTATTCTAATCACTTCCAAAGGAAGTCCCTCAGTTGATGGACTAGCTTTTATTTATGACTTGGGAATCTAAATTATGGATAATGAATCTATTGAACTATATTTTTTATATATTGAGTTTTTAATTCATATAGTCATCTTGAGAAGTGACTTATCCAAAGAATTAATGAAAATCAGAACACACACTAACACGCAAAAAACACAAATTCTTGAAATGGAAAGAACAAAGTGGTTATCATTAGATCTTAATACAACATTTTCTTTTTCTGAAAGTGTCCACATAAACACCCCTGATGTGTTCTTTGATTTTCTATATCTTCCA
Source organism: Pueraria montana var. lobata (assembly GCA_026413185.1). NCBI lineage: Eukaryota > Viridiplantae > Streptophyta > Magnoliopsida > Fabales > Fabaceae > Pueraria > Pueraria montana. Next base: position 66,380,426 of record CM048647.1, on the reverse strand, counting down.
AATTTTCTCAGAGACGGATCAAATATAAAGGGGTATTTTGCATGGTCTTTCCTGGATTTGTTCGAGTTGCTGGATGGATACTGGTCGAGCTTTGGCCTATACTACGTTGATAGGGATGATCCAGAGTTGAAGAGATACCCAAAGCTCTCTGCAAGATGGTACAGGCAGTTTTTGAAGGGTAGAAGGACCTCTATAGTTGGAACTATTGAACTTGAGAAGGATCCATCACTTGTTTCTGTTGGCCACTTATTTGAGTAGGTTCTTTATTTGTTTTCACAAGATCATTGCTTAGTGGTGTTATTAGCTATGCGTACTTTCCCTTGTGTACGTACATAAAATAAGATTTTAATTGAAGAAAGCCTAGCTATCTGCTTGGGCAAATTTCCACTCAGATATCAGAGAAAGGATAGAGAGAGTTGGCAGGTAAAACCGCAAAGATAGTGTTGTTAAAGAAAACAGAAATTTCAAATAATATAGTTTTGGGGAGTGACAGCGTCACTTGAAAGTAAAATACAAATATCTCATATTGTTCTGTTTTTATATTCCACTTTCTTCTTTCTTCCACCTTTCCTATTCCATGTCTATTGGTTGATATAGCATTTGTGAAAAATCTCTCCACAAAACATTTTATTGTGCAAAATTAAATGAAAAAATAGCTTACAAATAATATATTTTAATATTTTAATTTTTACTATATTTTTAGCTCTGGTACCTTCAGTGTCAAAAGGATATTGGTATTTTTTTTTATCCTAAATCTATAATAAATAATTAATTATACATTAAAATTACATCACAAATGAGTTAAAATTTAATTTTAATAGTGTTTTAAATTTTTTATAATTGCAAAAATCTCCTTCAAGGTTTATTTCAATTTTTTAAATATTAAATATGAAAAATATAAAGTGTAAATTGATAGAGAACAAAAGTAACCCTACAGGTCATTTAACAATTATAAAACATAACAAGATCTATTCTATATTACCTATAAGGTGAGAGTTACAGGTACATCCGTACATGTGTTTATAATTTGTTCATTTTATTTATTCAAAAGAGGTACTGGTACTCATTAAAATACGAAGGCTCCATATATATATATATATATATATATATTACCTTTTTTAATAATTTTTGTTATTTTTTGTATTTTATTTTTAATCATTCAGATGAAATTGATTGTTGACAATAGGAACTAAAAATATAAATTTTAAATTTGAAGAACTAAAAACAAACTTACCTTAAATTTGATGGACTAAAAATATATTAAGCCTTAAATTTACTTTGTACCAACAATCTTCTTCAACATGGTTGGTTCTTTGGCAATGAGAACAAGGCAAAAACTTTCCTTTTCTTGAAGAACCTTCAACTCTCCCTTTGTTGTTATTGGAAGACTATGGGTTTTCAAAATGCCTTCCATTGTGTTTCGCTCAAAAGGCGCTTTCAATAACTTCATCACTTCTCATTGAAACTCTTTGCTCTTGTGCATAAAGTTTTCTAGTTAGCTTTGTAATTGTGAGAGTTTGCAAATCACAAGACTCTTCAATTACAGAGATCTTGGCTTTAAATTTGTCGAGCACCAAAACCATGATTTTTTCTACAACCTTTTGATCTGTAAATGATGCCTCACCAAGAAGTCATATTTGATTCACAACATCCATTAACCTGCCAAAATAATCTTTGACAGATTCATTGTCCTTCATCTTCATCAATTCAAATTCTCTCTTCAATGTGAGAATTCTAACAAATTTGACCATGTTATTACCCTCAAATTCATCTTGGATCTTGTCTCACACTTGTTTAGGTGTTTCCAAGTCCATGATTTTGGCAAAAATGTGATTTGTAAGTCCTAAATGCAAGCAAGTTGATGGCTTTATCTTTCTTCAGCTTCTCCTCCTCATAAGCTTTCATATGAGCCATAGTAGGATTTTCTCTCAATGGTGATGGATCAACTTTAGATATTATAACGTTCCTTAAACCTTGAGATTTTAAGAAAAACTTCATCTTGACTGCCCAAATGTGATAACTTTCACCATTAATCATCGGAATTACATATGAAGAATTGTTGGAAGTAGACATATTTGCACCATAATTGCTTGAAAAATAAATCACTCAATCTAGTATTTGCACTCAACCTCACTGTGTCTAACGCTCAAATCAATTTTTTTCCTCACAGCCCATAGGAAGCAAGCTCTAGATAGCATTGTTAGAAATATTTTGTAAAATAAAATATAGAAATATTGAAACTTGCAGAGAGAATAAAGAGATTAAAAATGGAGAAAAATAACCATTGAAATTCATAAATGCGGATGTCATTAAATTTATTTGAAATTTCTAAACAATCTAATCTTCTATCAAATTTATTTGAAATTTAAATTAACTAACTAAAACAAAAAATAAATGATAAAATCTGCAACAATAATAAAATTATTATCTAAAACTTTTTCTAAATTCAAAATTTAAGTTAGGCAAAATTTCATATCTCTCACAAAACAGAAGTGCAGAAACCACTAGTCAATAGGGGTGGCAAAACGGGTTGAACCCGTTGGGTCAACCTGTTTTGGTCCCTTTTTTTGGCGGGCTGGGTTGAGATTTTCAACCCGCCAACCTGTTTGGACCCGCCCCATTTTGACCCGCTAAAAAATAGGTTGAGGGCGGGTCGGGCGGGTTAACCCGCCAACCCGTATTTTATAAAAAACAATAAATTTAATATTTATTTTTATATTTTATACATATATTATTAATATTTATTTAATATATTTTTATCTAAATAAATTATTATTCAAAATTTAAGGTAATATATTTAATTTTTTAATAAGTATTTATTATTTAATATTTATAAAAGATAAAATTAATTAAAATATATTTATTATATATTTATTTTTTTCATTTTTTGCCAACCTGCCATAAACGGGACGGGTTCGGATTTTTAACTCGCTTTTCTTATGCAGGACGGGTCGGATCGACCCGTTTTTTACGGGATGGGTCAAGGCGAACCAGTTCGTTTTGCCATCCTACTGGTCAAAGATACCAATGTTCTCAAAATCGGACCGGACCGGCCGATTCGATCGGGAACCGGTCTGTTGACCGGTCCGGATACTCTATAAAATCGGAGAAACTTGGAACTGGTGGGAACGGTCAAACCGGCCAAAATCGGTCAAGAACCGGTAGCCCAAACCGGTTTGAACCGGTATTTTTTTTATTTTTTTTAATTTTTAATTTTTCATTTAAAATTTTAAATTTAATATAAAATATTTTAAAAATAAATAAAAACACATATTTAATAAATATCTCAAATAGATATAAATTATTTTATCAATTATTATTATTATTTTCTTGTAAAACATATAATTTGCTCATTTATATTAATTTTTAATTTTTTTATATCTTGATTTTTGATAATTTTATATTATATTAATTTGTCATTTTCTTTCTTTATTCTAAATGTAAATTTGTTATTGTTAATGGACATTATTTTATTTTATTAAAATTTGAACTTAAGTATTATGATATATTTAATTAAACTTTTAGTGATGTTTTAAGTTTTATTATAATTTTTAATGTTATAAAGTTATGTGATATTATATTTATTTAATATTATTTTATTAATACCGGTTCAACTACGGTTGAACCTTGAACCAGTGCCTTGACTGGTTCAATGACCGGTCCGATTTTAAAAACATTGAAAGATACAGCAGAGGTACAGTAACTGATTAATCACTTACTTTAATCAGTTACCGTTATAGCAAAACTTTTGGAAATGCAAGATGCGGTAGAGGCACAAAGACCACAGGTCAAAGACGCACAACAAGATAAACAACACGGCATAATAATCACTCCATAACATAAAATCACAATAAACTTTAACCCCTTACCAGTTTGCGGTTTTGATAGCTGATTGTAAGAAAGGTGGGAGTGGAGCCACGATGGAGGTGGAGAACATCTCAGAGATACCATTAAGCTTATGTTTGAAAATGAGGATGTTGTCATCTACGTTGTTGCTTAGTTATGTCATTTTTTATTATCAAATTTAGTGGTTATTAGGCCAATTAATCCCGCACAATTTGTCTTTTCTTCTGTTTTATTTTATGAATTTTCTTCCTTTTCTCCTCATTTTCTGATTTTTGGTTCTGAACTGTATTGTGATGATGAAAATTATGGAGATCTATATAGAGTTGTTTGTGCTCATCTGCAGAATCACATATTGTGGTTTCAGGGAGATTGTTGGATTCCACTTTCCTATTGCGGTGTATACAGGAAAAAGATTATTGATGTGGTAAAAATAAAAGTTTCAGCTAACATGCAGGTTAAAATGAACTACTACAACAGGTCATTGTATGTGATTCATCCATCATACAACACTTATAAGATGGAAGAAAAATCAAATACAATAACATTTCTTATAATAAGATAACGAGGCGTGAACCTCGCAATAGCAAGCGCAGTGACAATTCAATGACTAGGACCAAGATAAATTGAAATGACAAAGCTCATGGCCCACTCTATTTTGGCACGTCGAATAGATGCTGGCTTTCTTGTACCGTTCTACAATACAAGGAATAAATGAAGTCTTTAATAATAACGAAAACGAAGAGGTATGTATGTGTGATCAATGATGGAACCATCACAAACATGGTTGAGCAACGGTTTAATGCTGAGTTTGTTAGTGCTTGTGAACTTGGCTGTGGGAGTGCTCGGCGCATCTCACTATAGCAGAGATGATTTCCCTCTTGATTTTGTTTTCGGTTCAGGCACCTCTGCTTATCAGGTTCAATAATATTCCTCTCCATTTCCTTCATCATATATTCTATGATTCATCCCAAAGCAATTTAATTTAGCGGATTAGCGAGTATTGTGCAAAGATTATTAATATATAGTATAAAATTAACATGCTGTTATTATTATAAATTATGAACAGGCGGAAGGAGCTGCTAACGAAGAGGGAAGAACTCCTAGCATCTGGGATACCTTTGCCTACGCCGGTTACTTTCTTTCGCTATTATTTCTTCTTCTCATCCATCTTACCAATTACAGATTTTGATAATTTTGGAAACTTTCTTAATTTCCTCAAACAAATAGACATTTAACGTGTAACAACACGTTACTTTTTAAAGGACAAAACTTACATATGATTCCAATTAGAGTATTATCTCGTTAATACACGAAAAATGATTAATATTGAGGGCGTTTGATACATACTACGGTACAAGACAAAGAGAATAACACAAGATAAATATTTAAGTTATAGGACAATTTTTTATCGTATACATTGTTTGATAAAAAATTGACAGCACAAGCAAAATAATATAAAATTTACTAAAATACCTTTTTAATATTAATTATCATAATATCATTTGCATTATTATTATTATATATTATGTGAATTTAAAATGCAAAATATATACAAGTAAGCTAGCTAGTAGATAATGTGAATTCAAAATACATGACATAATAAGGTTTTTGTATCTAGTTGATAATGGAAATTCAAATGCAGTGATTCAAATTCAAATACAAATAATGAGGTATGTGTGTCTTTTGAATACTTTGAATTTAGGACAAAAAGTTGTCCCATGATTTTCTGAGTAACAAAAAGTTGTCCTCATCTGTTTAATTTGTGTTGTCCCATAATCTTTTTTTCAAATCAAATGTGGAATAAAAATATTGATCATGTCCAGTACCATAATTTTTAGCAAATCAAACAGAATTTAAAGGATTATTCATATTACCACCAAGGTGGAACTCTAATTATAATTGGATAACAACACATATAGAACTTATAGAACTATATCTAAGTTTTTTTCTTTCTTAAATAGTACTCTCTTCATCCTTAATTATAAGACATTGTTAACTAAATCACAAAATTTGTTTGTAATTGTAACATTTTCCCCCAAAATTATCCTTAAATAATTAATGCATAGAGAGAGAATAATAGTAGTGAAGTTTTAATTTTTTAAACTAAAATTTTCAATTCTCCGATTCTTATTAGAGAGAAAGAGATAATTCATAACATTTATTATCTATGGACTAAAATAATTAAGGATATTTTTGTTAAAAAATAATTAATGTAAGAGATAATTAGAAAAGAGTTTTATAAAAAGATAAACAAATTTCAAAACAATATCTTATACTTAGGGACGAAGGGAGTAATTTGTTATTTATATAAATTATGATATTTTATTAGTTTTTAATTAAAATATATTTTAAAAGAATTAAATTGTATATGTAAATTAATTAATACTTAAGTGAGATATTAATAAATAAAGATATTTTACTTAAAAATAATGGACGCTTTATTGATATTTTAATATGAAAAATATTTTAAAGTAAATTAAAACTCCTAAAATTACAGATAATTTAAGTTGAAGAGAGTATATGTAGAAAAATTATTGAAATTAGCCTTTTTTTTTTATTCTGATGAAAATAGAATGGAAGAAAATATGAAGGAAAAAGAAAGGATAAAAATACAAATTTCTGCCTTTTTGAGAAGAGAACAGAAAATATTTTTTCCTGAAATTGGAATGAAATGGGAGTAAAATATTCTCTCTTTTTTCTTTTTTTTTTGTTTAATTTTTATAATATAAAAATATTAAAAATTAAAAATAATAAATAATTTTATGTAAAGAGAAAAATTAGACTAAAAAGTTACATTTTTTATTATTATAAAAATATTTTTATATAATTCATTTATATCTTTTCATTCTCTTTTCCATTCATCCAAATAAATAGAGAAAATTTTCTTCATTTCTTTTCTTCATCCATTCAAACAATTTCTCTTTTCATTTTATTTTTGGCTACATGACCATTTTGGTCATTTGCCTTATTTATTTGGTTCACTTCTGTCCTTTAATGGTCATTTATCTTTTAAAAAATTCACTTCCGTACCAAAGTGAACTTTTTAAAAGATAAAGGACAATTTTGAACCTCTTAAATAAGATAAATGATCAAAGTGGATTTTTTAAAAGATAAAGGACTATTTTAAACAAAATAAATAAGATAAATGATCAAAATGATTATTTAATCTTTATTTTTCATCTATTTCTATCATTTCTTTTTCTTTTCTTCTTTCTTTTCCTCTATATTTCATTCTTCATCCAAAGCATGTAGAGTAATGAGAAACTGGGAAACATAAATTTTACTTATGCAGTTTTGCATTTTCATAGAGTAGTTGATGATTACCGATCATTCACACAGCAAACTCATGCAATCATTTTCAATAAACAGGTTATGCACGTGGAGAAAATGGAGATGTAGCTTGTGATGGGTACCACAAGTATAAGGTGAATACGCTACGCCTCAAAACTTTCTCATTTGCCCCTTGTGGTTTCTCCCATATGTGGAAAATTAAAATAGATTTTGAGGCATAAGCTGGTAAAACTACACAAGATGATATCAGAGTCTATCCTAATGATTTGTTGTTGGGCCAATTGTGCCTTTGTTATTGGCCTATTGTGTCATCCGCTATCGGGCCGCTATTGGACCACCCGCAGATGTCCAGTCTTGCAAACTTCACGCTCGAGATGTCCAGTCTTCGTCGTGAGGGGGGTGTGTTGGAGATCCCACATCGACGAGTGATTAGGCCAAAATAATGTATATAAGTGGGGTAACTCTCACTTTACAAGCCGATTTTGTAGGATTGAGTTAGGCCCATAACCCACTTTTCTAATAAATTGTTTAATTTCCCGAAAATATACGTAATGCAGGAAGATGTGCGGCTAATGGTGGAAACAGGGCTTGAAGCCTATAGATTTTCCATTTCATGGTCCAGACTGTTACCAAGTATGATGCTGAACACAAACACTTAAATTTTATTTTATTTATCTATATTTCTTTGTAATAGGGTAAAACCTTTCTCAACACTCTAGAAAATGCTTTTGTTTCTCCTTAGATGGCAGAGGACCCGTCAATCCCAAAGGATTACAGTACTACAACAATCTCATCAATGAACTCATCACCAATGGTTAAACTTAAATACTAGTTTCTTAATTAGCTTGCAAAATTAACCATGCCTTGTATTTAATTTATTCACTCTAAAGGAACAAATAAATTTGAAACCAGTTCTACTTCAACTGATATAGTTCCCTATTTCCGTGGAGCAGGAATCCAACCACATGTCACGCTGCACAACTTTGATCTTCCACAGGTACTTGAAGATGAATATGGAGGATGGGTTAGTCGTGACATCATGTATATTCCCAATCTCTTGTACCATAATGCTATTAAAATTAATTCATGAAACTCTGTTGCACCATATATTGAAATTGTAGCTATTCTAACAAATGGGTGTGCGTTATGTTAACTTCTGCCTAGCATACAAGCTTCTTAGTTCTTATATTAAATCATGCACAACATCAAGAAATACTAATGGATAAATTACTTGGATGTAAATGCAGAAGAGACTTCACATACTATGCGGATGTATGTTTTAGAGAGTTTGGTGACAGAGTCTTATATTGGACCACTATCAACGAGCCCAATGTTTTTGCCTTAGGTGGTTATGATCAGGGAAACAGCCCACCTCAACGATGTTCTCCTCCATTTTGTGTTACAAAGAGCACTAGGGGAAACTCAACATATGAGGCCTACTTGGCTGTTCATCATATTTTGTTAGCTCATTCTTCAGCTGCGAGATTGTACTGGAGAAAGTACAGGGTATATCACCTAATCTTACATATATCTTATATTTGAATGGCAAAAGCTTCCACTTATATATACTTTGCTTTTAACTCAGAAAAGTATAAAAAGTTTTAAAATGTCATCTAATTACTGATTGTTATGTATAATAAGTTTGTTGACTTATAATCTTATACATAAATTAGCTTAAAAGTCATGTTTACTATGATTTCTGATTGATTAATAGTGTAAAAGTTTTTTGTATTGTATGCGTAGAAATTAAACTCTTAAACTTAACATCCTTATCCCTATTTGTTTCTCAATCTTTATATATTGACTTTTTTTTTTCTTCTCATATGGGAAACTTTGTTGGCAAAGAATGATCCCGTTTTCTAAGAAACTTAAGTGACTTTGTAGGACAAACAACATGGATTTGTTGGTATCTCTGTCTACACATTTGGGTTTTTTCCTCAAACAAATACAGAAAAAGACAGGGTAGCATCTCAACGAGTCCGTGATTTTTTTGTTGGTTGGTAAGTTACTGACCCTACAATTGATTTCTTTTACTTCTTTCTTCCCCTTTGTTCTTTATTTGTTCTCTTACGTTAAACCTTCTGCTATTCTATCCACAGTTCCTTAAAGGCATTAAAGCTTGCTTTCTTTCAATGGACATAGAATATGGCATTTTATGAGCCTGTTTCAATATTGCAGGATTATGGAACCCTTGCAATATGGAGACTATCCCATTTCCATGAAGACAAATGCAGGTGTAAGAATTCCGTCCTTCACAAATCGTGAATCTGAACAAGTTAAGGGTTCATTTGACTTCATAGGCGTAATTCACTACACCAATCTCAATGTCACAGACAATTCTGACGCCCTTAAGAACCAACTGAGAGATCCATTTACAGACATGGCTGCAAATCTATGTAAGTACTTCGTTAAGTTTAAGGATAGTGAATTTAGTAAAAGATTAAAGCTGGTCATATAAGGTTACTGTGGAAATTGAATTCACGGCATCTTTTCATTATCATTATGAAATTTCCAACCTGTTGAACTTTCACATCATTTACCATCTCAATTTCTAACAATAATGTAATATCGCTCTACAATAACCTAATAATCTCTTGATACTTTATACAGAAAAATTTAAATAAAAAGTAAATGTATTTAATATCTTAAACATGAAAAATAAAATCAGTGCATTGTTTATTTAGTAATTAGGTATTGGGGAATTATTTGGACAATGTTGTAGAATGATTTAAAATTATCATTTTCAATAATGAACTTGACCGCGTGATTCACCCATTTCTAAGTAATGTAATGATTCATTGCTTTCCTGATTTTGCAGTAGGAGAGGATCTGTTTTCAAATGAAGAGGTAACAATAAAATAAAAAATTATGTGTCTCATAATAAATTGGTTCAATTTTTTAGATTACCTCACTGTATGACTAACTGGCATTACTTGATTCAGTACCCTGTCACACCATGGGGTTTCCGGCAAGAGTTAAATAAATTCAAGCTCTTTTATGGCAATCCTCCTATATTCATTCATGAAAATGGTATGTCTATGTTTCTCTCTCTGTGGATTTGTCTTCCCCCTCCCTCTATGGCCCCTTCCCAAATGATAGTGTTACATTAATGACAAAAATGATTAACAAGAGTTGAAGAAGATTACATATAATTGCAGTGGATATTTTTTTAGTAAAATCATCTCTTGTTGTTATGAGGGTTGAATATTAAACTGGGGTCAGAGTTTTGTTGTAATAAACAAAGCAATTTGATAGCATTTAATGCTTTAATCATGTCAATTCTTGCTTATACCCTTTTCCCACTTTATTAATACATGTAAGCAACAATGTCATTAATTAATGGCATATTGCGATTAACCTGTATTTCCCATGTATGGCCATCTTAAGTTGTTTGGAATTTTGAACGTACATGTATCAATGGTAAACTAAGAAATCTTGTTGATGATTGGAACATGGTGAGTTTAAATGGGCTTAGTTACTGACTGATCAAATTTTGGGTTGTTAGGTCAACGGACAGCAAGTAATTCGTCACCGCAAGACGTGTCAAGGGTGAAATACTTGCATGGATATATTGGTGTCGTGCTTGATGCATTAAGGTTTGTTGTCACTGTTCGAGTTCATGCAACACATCATAAAAATCTTTTCTTAGTCACTTCCGCAGGAAGTCCCTCGGTTGATGGACTAGGTTTTGTTTATGACTTGGGAATCTAAATTATGGATAACGAATCTACTGAACTACATTAGTCATCTTGAGAAGTGACTTATCCAAAGAATTAATAAAACCAGAACATACACTGACAGACAAAAAACACAAATTCTTGAAATGGAAAGAACAAAGCGGTTATCATTAGATCTTAATACAACATTTTCTTTTTCTGAAAGTGTCCACATAAACACCTCTGATGTGTTCTTTGATTTTCTATATCTTCCAAATTTTCTCAGAGATGGATCAAATATAAAGGGGTATTTTGCATGGTCTTTCCTGGATTTGTTCGAGTTGCTGGATGGATACTGGTCGAGCTTTGGCCTATACTACGTTGATAGGGATGATCCAGAGTTGAAGAGATACCCAAAGCTCTCTGCAAGATGGTACAGGCAGTTTTTGAAGGGTAGAAGGACCTCTATAGTTGGAACTATTGAACTTGAGAAGGATCCATCACTTGTTTCTGTTGGCCACTTATTTGAGTAGGTTCTTTATTTGTTTTCACAAGATCATTGCTTAGTGGTGTTATTAGCTATGCGTACTTTCCCTTGTGTACACACGTAAAATAAGATTTTAATTGAAGAAAGCCTTGCTAGCTACTTAGGCAAATTTCCACTCAGATGTCAGAGAAAGGATATGATGGAAACCAAGAGTTAGGGGCAGTTATGACAATGATAATTATGCATTAGGAGTATTAGGAGGTGTGAAGTTATTTGTAATTTGAGGACAAAATATTTTCTATAGGAGGCTTTTGTCTCCGGAATAGAAAGTGTATTGTTGTATTGTGTGTAATTATAATGTTTTATATTATATTTTAGGGTTAAATATGATTTTAGTCCAATTTAGTCTTCAGATTTTTTTTTTTTTTTTTTGCATTTCATCCCAAAATTTACAAAATAGTATATTATAATCCTTTTTCAAGTATGCTAACTCTTGCTATTAGAAACTAGTTAGTTACTCGTGCGTTCGCATGGGTTGTCTTGATTTTTACGTATTTTTTAGATGATTTACGTATATCACAATTTGCTTAAAAATAAATATTTTTTTTGGTATTGCTTAAAAATAAATATTAGATACACATTTATTGTTCAATATTAGATATTACCAAAACATGAATGTTTAATAAAAATGATAGAACAAAAATAGTTGACCTAGTTAATGTTGTATAAACTGTATTAAAATAGTAACTTGAAACATATTAAAAAATTTAGTCTTACAATAACAAATGCCTCTGAAAGTGTTAATAAGAAAAAACACCAACAAAAATAGCATAAGATTTCATGCATTTGCACGGGTCACTTGTTTTCATGCATGTTTGAAATACACATGTTTATAAAATTAAATTTTTATATTGAGACAAATGTAATTAGTTGTTTAAATTCTCAAAAAATGCAAAAAGATCGAGTTAGAGTATTCAAGTAGAGAAAATATATTTAGTTATAGTCCCATAGATATTTCTTATTTCATTTAAAATATTTATAAAATTGTATGAAAAATTTATGTTTAAAAATTTAGAAAAGATTTAACTTATGTTTAATTAAAATATTTTTGTAATTTTGAAATGTGAAATGATAAAATTGTAACACCCCGTTACATTAGACACAACCCACACTAACGTTTTATTTGTTTTAGTTATTATAAAAATGAGGATGAATTTTTCTCGTTTAAATAAAACATTTATTAACCATATTTAGCATGCAGAAAATATTTTATAAAGAACAATGATATTCTTTTAAATAAACATCAGTTCATATCACAAAATAAATACAAAGAAATTATCTACTAGATAATCCCAACCCATACATCAAATAATCCTAATCAGAGTAGTACACAATTTCTACCCAAAAACAGGAATGAATAAAACTAGCCTTTAAATCTCGTATCTTCTCGCCAGTCTCCGCAATCCCTGAAATAACTATGTCCGCAGGAGAGCTCGATCGTTGGGCATGACCGTCATCTTCACGTATCCAATCAACAAGTACATACACAACAAGAAAGAGAAAGGAGTGAGACTTGATATATATATATATATATATATATATATATATATATATATATATATATACACACACATATATATATTACTAACGGTATAACTACCATCAATTAATATAATAGCGGGGGACCTAGTGTCTATCTCGTCCTCACATCTCATCCTTCAAAACACAGTATGGATCCATACATAACGATTGATCAATCACTGATCACAATACCACCTTCGGGAAGCGATGGGGAATGAGTATACCTCAACTGCTGCCACAGTCTCATGCCTGTGCAGCTCCACAATCCACATGGTACTTGACACCATTCCCAGTGTCGCTTAATATCATATCAGTATGCATACTCAAATCATGGGGCAATCTCCCCACGGGGTCACATCCCCGTTACATCACGAGGTATACCCTTCGAGTCATCATGAAGTTGTCTCTACGCTTATCGAGGTGTACGAGCTGGCACTATCAATCCCGGAACGTAGGGGGCCGGCCTACCCATTGGGACGTCACACACTCGATGCCTTCCACCCCTTAGACCTTAGCCAAGGTCATGCATATCAACTCGCGGCGTACCAGACCGTAACTTCCGGCTCCATCTCCCATTAGGCCTTTTGCCTAACTTGGCTACACCAAGTCACATAATTAATACGTACTCTCAGAATACATCCATAGACACTTATTCATCTTTCACGGGTCATTCTCATCCATAAATAAAACATATCTCTACCTCAACAAGCAGAGGTTCATCGTCATAGCATATAAAAACATAATAGTCATAAATTCAGAGGTATCCCTGGTCTCAGCTTCTCTGAGCACTAGTATAGTATATCGGCACATCTGCCTTACAGACAGATAAACAATGTTATCAGAGTACAATCAGCATATCATGTTACATATTAACACATTAGATCCACACATACGTTACACCATAATAAGTTATCTTATCATATATTAAGTATCTAATATAAGAATTTTTGTAATATCACAAAGTACTTAAGCAAGACATTAGATACTTAATTTTTAATTTCACTAATGATTAATTTAACAATTAACTATTGTTTAACTGATCTTTGTTTCTATTTTATTAAAAACTTTTAAATTTGTTTTATCCTTTCTTCTTATCTAATTCCTTAACTTAAATTGTTAAAAAGAAATAATTTTCTAACTTGTTATAAATAAAATATTTCTTTACAAACATAAATAAATTCAAATATTGAAAAATTCCTTTCTAATGTGAAAGATCAGATTAGACTGCAACAACAAAGCATACTCAGAATTTTCCATGAACTAAGTTTATAAACTAGTAGTGAGAAAATCCTTTTTCTGATGTGGAAGGTCAGATGAAACTGCAACCACAGAACATACTCCGAATTTTATTCTATTAATTTTAAGAACTTATTTATTTAAAGAAAAACTATTTTCTTTCAAAAAGTAACTTGATAATTCCTACTGGTCAAGTTAAATAATAGAATTAAGTATTTAAGATGTTAACATAAAATTTTGAATCATTGTTTCTTTATTCTCTGTCAAACCCAAGACCAAAATATAAAGAAAATAAGATTAAGTTTTTGTTTCAAAACTAAGTGATATAATTAAGTATTAATGTTGTCAATTGAAAAACCAACCATTTTCCTTCTTTCTTTAGACCATCATTTGATAAAGAAGCTAGTTTTCATTTCAATTTTCTTCATAAAATTTTGAAGACACTTAAAAAGGAAATAGGTAAGAAACTTTGATGCATTAAGATTTGTAATTTTAGGCCATGGGACCGTGGCTTTGAAAGGGTCAGGAGGTTCAAAATTATGACTTTTAATTCCAACATCGTTTGGTTATTAAAATTCCTCTCAATTAAAGACTTAATGGGGTAAAGATTCTAAACTTATTTGAAAACATTTGTGAGGAAGTAAAAGTAAAAATTTATATGTCAAAACTTAGTTAATTTGTCCATAAAGCCAAAGCTACCAAGTTTATTTATTTATAGAAACTTCTTTTAATTAAGATTAAATGTGGCGAGGATTCTAAGATGAGTTTTTAAAATTGTCTTTCATCATATAAGATTTAATGAAATCAAAACTCTCTATTCCCATAACTCTCCAAACCGAAATGTTACTAGATCAAGAGGCAAAACTTTGGTTCCCACCCCTGATACCAAAGCCGAGACACACATATTGAAGTCCAAGAATTAATTTTTGTTTAGTTATTACTTTTGGTAAAAGCCCTTTGTCTCAAAATGAAAAGAAACAAGCAAATTTCCCCTTTTGTTTCTTCATTTGACCGAACTATCCACCCCCTTCTACATCAACTTTGACTTCTTTATTTATGGTTTAAAACATTAAAATATTAAAACAAAAGTCTGATCCTCTTTTGAAAAACAGAACAGAAACAAATAGGAGAGAAATAATGGCTTTGGTTCATTTATTATTATCATCATTATTATTATTTTATTTTAGTTATTTGTTTCATAACTCAACTTAAGATTAGACTAATGACAAAAGCTTGACAAGAAAGAGGATCTATATCATGAAAACAAAACAATCAAACCCTCCTTGCTAAAACCCCCAAATCGTGAGCATCAGAAGATGGGTTTGTTTCATTTTATCTTATTCATGAGTTAGGGGTCCATTTTGTGTTTAGAACTAGCAGATCAAAAGAAAATTTGTCGAAAGTTTCTCTTACTTGAAGGGCTCAGCAATAGAATCAAAATAGCCCAGAGTCAAGAAAACTCAAGATTACAATAGTAATTAGACAGTGAATAAAAAAAGGAACAAGAAAAAGAATAATTAACAACGTGAATCAACATATAAAACAGTAAATAAGAAGACTAAACAACATAAATCGATATAGAGACAAGAAGGAATTAAGAAATAAGTTTGACATAGTTTCCCCATAAGGAGAGGCTATCCAAACAGTCCAAAGAACAAGAAATTTTACAAGAGAATGAAAATACAACAAAGAAATGAGTAAGGAGTTAAAGGAATACAATAAATGAATTAAGAGAAGGAAGTATATACATCAAAAGAATATAGAATAAGATGGGAACAACAGTAAATCAAGATAGAAATAACAACGAATCAAAGCCTCACTCCCCCTTATCAAGGAAGTGATTTCGGTACAGCAAGGAGAAGAGAGAAATGGGAAAGCTTCACGGTTGTAGGCATGGTGTTGCTTGCAAGTGACAGGAGGAGACTTCTTGGGTGTTTGGGAGGAAGAAGATGAGTGAGTGAAGAGAGAGACCGAAAGAGAGCTGAGAGGAAAAGACAAAAGAGTGAGTGTTGTAGAGTGAAAGAGAAAAAGGTAAGGGAAAAGTGTGTGGGGTTGTTTCCTTATATAGAGGAATATAGGGTTGGTTTTGACCGTTTTACCCCCTTTTTTATTCTTTTATTTTTATTAAAAAGAAATTGGCATGTGTGAGTGAGAGAGAGAGGATCGATGATGGGAAGGGAAGGGAGTGTGTCGAGAAGGTGAGAAAAGAGAACGAGGACAACTGCTAGCCTCTCCACGAATTAAAAAGTGAGAGATAGTGAATTTATAAATAAGTGTAGATAGATATGTTTTTAGTACATGATTTGGTTAATTTAAATTTCATTTTGATTTTTATAAAGTTCCATCTATATCTGTTGCATTCAATTGAGATTCTTGAAGGAAGTTTCCTTCCATGTACGTGTGGTGTTAAGAAATCAAGGTAAATATCTAATGGTAATTATCCATCTATTTTTAGTTTTATATAGTTTAATAATTTTATGTTTATCTGATTTAACTGGGTTTGGGTTTACTTTACACGTCCAACCCTTTTTAGCCCATAGTTTCTTTTAATCTTTATTAATTCATTCTATTAATATATTTTGTGCTATTTCATAATTCATAAATGACTTATTTTACTATAAAATTACTAAAATAAATTAATTTTATTACTATAAGTATTATTATTATTATTATTATTATTATTATTATTATTATTATTATTATTATTATTATCCAATATTATTTTAACTTATTACAATTCTATTTTTATATATGTGACTTGAAAATGAACAAACTTTGTCAGTTTCATCAAGTTTTAATATTAATCCTATACTGACTGACCTATTAGTAGTTTGTCTAGAGCGTTTTGTAAAATTTCCTCAAAAGTCTCTAAAATTTCTGAGAAAATTATTCTAACCATATTTAAACCTATAAAACATGATTTTAAGTTCAAATAATTACTTTATAATTATTTGAGACTTATTCTCACGTTTGCCACAAATATTGATAATCCAGTATAATTGTCGTTCTAATAGTTATTTCAGATTTTCATCTGGAATAATTATTAAAATTTTCAATTATATAGAATATAAAATATCAATCACAATAATGTGATTTAATATTTTATTATCCTATTTGGACTTATTAATTCTTAAAAACACGGTTAAGAATAAACAAATAATTAATTACGGAAAGCGAAAATGAGGGTGTTACAAAAATAATCCAATTATTTTACAAATATATTGAGAATAAAAAATGGCTTAAATAACTTTTAGGTCCTTGATAAATTTCCAAATTTTGCTTTGAGTCCTGATAAAATTTTTCATTGTTCTGAGTTCCTGATATATCAAAAATTTTGTTTTAGGTCCCTGCTTTAGTTAAGTGATGACGTGACACTATCTCAACAACTGGTATATATTGGGAAGATCTGTTCGGATGGTGTCACGTCATCACTTAACTGACGGTTGGGACTCAAAACAAAAATTTTGATATATTAGGGTCTCAAAACAACGAAAAAATTTATCAGGGACCCAAAGCAAAATTTGGAAATTTATCAGCGACCTAAAAGTTATTTAAGCCATAAAAATTATTAATTTTATAATACTTATAGTTTATAAACAATACTTCAAATAACTTAATTAATTTTATAATACTTATAGTTTATAAACAATACTTCAAATAATTTAAAGTCTAAGAATTAATTAAATTAAATGCAAACTTTTGAAATAAAATATTACTTACCAACATGTCGTTGATTCAAGTGGAATAAGATTGAATTTCTTAAGGAAAATCTTAGGTTCGAGACTTGTGGTTAAAAGAGATCTTGCTAAAGTCAATGGATACTAATAAATTATTATTTTATTCTCTAATAGACAAATTATATTTCATTAGTAAGTACTTGTGTAAGATGAGTTGTTATAAATTTTTAGTATTATCTTTGACCCGTGAGAAGAAAATGTACTAAGTTAAAAAAGAATAATATTTTTGTCTAAATATTTCAATTAGTTTTTCATGAAGGATTTATAATGATATTATATGTTGTAACTCGTAAGCATGTTAAAAATATATTTAATAAATTCATTATAATATATTTATTATATATTTATGTAAAAAAAAAGTTAACATTATTATAAAAATATTAATCAAGAAAATTTCCGTAACTGAAGTTATTAAACATAGAGTTAAAATATTATTTTGTAATAAATATATTAACTAATTAGATTTAAATTAATTTTTAATATAAACAGTTTAACCTCATAAAATAAATATTATTCAACAAAATATTTACTTATGAAATTATTTAAAATTATTTTATACGATTTCTAAGTAAAAATGATTTTATAGGATTTAAGAGGTAAAAAAGAATTGTTGAGTATTGAGTATGAAATTGTGTTAAATATCCAAAGAAATGCATTTGTAGTCCATAATGGTCTTACTTGACTCGAGTAAGATTGTCTCCCGTGAATGGTACATGTGGACTCTAATGTAAAAAAATAAAAAATATTTAATTTATGAAATTATTGATGAAATAATTTAAAACAATTTTTTGTAATAAAAATATATTTAATATATATATATATGTATATATATATTTAGCATTATTATATGGATATGAATCAACAAAATTTCCATATATAAAGTTATTAAACATAGAGTCAAAATATTATTTTGTAATAAATATATTAACTAATTAGATTTAAATTAATTTTTAGTATGAACAATTTAACCTCAAAAATAAATATTATTTAATAAAATATTTATTTATGAAATTATTTAAAAAAAATTATACGCTTTCTAAGTAAAAATGATTTTATAGGATTTAAGAGTAAAAAAAATATTGAGTCTTGAGTATGCAATTATGTTAAATACTTAGAGAAATGCATTTGTTGCCCATAATGGTCTTACCTGAGTCCAGCAAGATTGTTTCCCGTGAATGATACATGTGGACTCTAACATAAAAAAAAATAAAAAATATTTAATTTATGATATTATTGATGAAGTAATTTAAAAAAATTTATAATAAAAATATATTTAATAAATTAATATATATATATATATATATATATAAATTTAACATTATTATATAGATATGAATAAACAAAATTTTCGTATATGAAGTTTTAAACATAGAGTCAAAAATATTATTTTGTAATAAATATATTAACTTATTAGATTTAATTGTTTTTAGTACAAAAATTTCAACCTCATAAAATAAATATTATTCAAAAAATATTTATTTATGAAATTATTTAAAATTATATTATATAATTACTAAATAAAAATGATTTTATAGGATTTAAATGTAAAAAAAAATGTTGAGTCTTAACTCTTAGCTATGAAGTTGTAGTCTCTACCATTAAAAAATTAAAACTAATTCAATTTATGATATTATTAATGAAGTAATTTAAAACTATTTTGTAATAAAAATATATTTAATAAATTAATTTTAATATATTTATTATATATATAAATAAATAAATTTAACATTATTATATACATATAAATCAACAAAATTTCCATATATGAAGTTATTAAAAATAGAGTCAAAATATTATTTTGTAATAAATACATTAACTACTTAGATTTAAATTATTTTTTAGTATAAAAATTTAAACCTCATAAAACAAAAATTATAAAAAAAATATTTATTTATGAAATTATTTAAAATTATTTAAAATTATTTTATATGATTTCTAAGTAAAAATGTTTTATAGGATTTAAAAGTAAAAAATATATATATTGTTGAGTCTTAGGTATGAAGTTATGTTAAATACTCGGAGAAATTGATTTGTCGCCTATAATTGTCCTACCTGACTCGAGTAAGATTGTCTCTCGTGAATGATACCTAAGATTATCTCTCGTGAATGATACTTGTGGTCTCTATAATTAGAAAATTAAAACTAATCTAATTTATGATATTATTAATAAAGTAATTTTAAACTAATCTTTAATTAAAACATATTTAATAAATTTATTATAATATATTTCTTATATATTTATGTAAAAGAGTTAACATTATTATAAAAATATTAATCAAGAAAATTTTCGTATCTTAAGTTATTAAACATAGAGTCAAAATATTATTTTAAAATAAATATATTTATTTATGAAATTATTTAAAAATATATTATATAATTACTAAATGAATTTTTTTATAGGATTTAAAAGTAAAAAAAAAAACTATTGAGTTTTAGGTATGAAGTTGTGTTAAATATTTGAAGAAATATATTTGTCGTCCATAATGGTTCTACCTGACTCATATAAGATTGTCTCCCGTGAATGATACTTGTAGTCTCTACCATTAAAAAAATTCAAACTAATTTAATTTATGATATTATTAATGATGTATTTTAAAGGTTAAATGACCATTTTAATCCTTTATCTTATTTTTTTGTTCAGTTTGGTCCTTTATCTTTTTAAAAGTTTAATTTGGTACTCCATCTTATTTAAAAGGTTCAAAATAATCCTTCAAATATTTAAATATATTGTATATGAAGTTTTAAACATGGAGTCAAAATACTTTTTTGTAATAAATATATTAACTTATTAGATTTAATTGTTTTTAGTACAAAAATTTCAACCTAATAAAATAAATATTATTCAACAAAATATTTATTTATGAAATTATTTAAAAATATATTGTATAATTACTAAATGAAAATTATTTTATAGGATTTAAAAGCAAAAAAAAAAAAATTGTTGAGTCTTAGGTATGAAGTTGTGTTAAATATTTGAAGAAATATATTTGTCGTCCATGATGGTTCTACCTGACTCAGATAAGATTGTCTCCCGTGAATGATACTTGTAGTCCCTACCATTAAAATAATTCAAACTAATTCAATTTATGATATTATTAATGAAGTATTTTAAAGGCTAAATGACCATTTTAATCTTTTATCTTATTTTTTTTGTTCAGTTTAGTCCTTTATCTTTTTAAAAGTTCACTTTGGTACTTCATCTTATATAAAAGGTTGAAAATGATCCTTCAAATATTTAAATATATTCTAAATGGTCCTTTATTTGAGTGTTATTCGAAGGTCAAAGTTAAATATATTTAAATGGTTGAATGGTTGAAGGACCATTTTGAACCTTTTAATAAGATAAAGTACCAAAGTGAACTTTTTAAAAGATAAAGGACTATTTTGAATATTTTAAATAAAAAATAAACTTTTTAAAACATAAATGACTATTTTGAACAAAATAAATAAGATAAGGACCAAAATTATCATTTAGCCAATTTTAAAACTATTTTTAATTAAAATATATTTAATAAATTAATTAGAATATATTTATTATATATTTAAAATAGTGCGTTTGTGACAAAGAGAAGAAAAGTGAAGGAGCAGTAAAATGAAAGTGATTTTAGGTGAGAGAGAAAAAATGATGAAGGTGGAGATGTGAAGGACCGTGAGAAAAGAGATTAAAATTAAAAAAAATGAAAAAAAAGTAAAAAGGAAAAACAGGAAGAAGAAGAAAAGTGGAAAAGGGGACAGATAAAGGAGTGAGACATGGACCAATAAGGTGTTACTTTTCTTAGATAATTAGAAGACAAAAAAGCCAAAAAAAAAAGTATAGGTGTCATTCAATTAAAAAGGGTTAGTAGTGTCTTTTCCACAGTCTAAAAAAATCCTTATATAGAAAGAAGATTGGCCATGTCACCATACTAGTCAATTTTTTTAATATGATGTGGCCTTCCATGTTATTTTTTTCCAAGTCAGTTTTTTAATTAATATTTTAAATAAAATTAGATAAAAAGAGAAATAAAGGTAGACATTCTTAATCAACAGAATAAAGTCTTGTCAACTTTTCCAGTCAACCACATATAAATTTTGGGGTCCATTCATACTACAAACGAGTACAATAGAGCCATGCACAAGCAAATCAAACCCATTACGATTACGTGAGCGTGTAGATTATGTAACACCCTAATTTCTATAATGGTAATATGCGAGGTTTAATTCAATTAATTATTTCATAATGCACTTTTATTAATTTACTTACGAAAATCTGGTGAAATTAAGAAAACATGATTGAGATTTTATGGATTTTTTTTAAAACAATAAACTTTTTCCTCAATTTTAATTTCGAAAGTTGCGCTTCGTTTTAATACTTATAATGTGTTAATATAATTTGGCAGAAAAGGTCGTGGCATTATTTTGATTGTAAAGGAACGATTTTAAGTTTTCGAAGGAGTAGAAATGTGTAAATACAAATGTAATTTTGACTGAAATATAACATATGCATATCTGAAAGTGTTTAACATAATATACCCCCGAAGTATAACAGTAAACATGTAGAAAGGCAAGGTACGGGAAAACTAGACATAGTCATATGACATGATGACTGACATATACATATAATAAAAGAAATCTGAGTGCCTAGGTCTACCCCAATGAGATACATGACAAAGAAAAGAAAGTCCTAGGACTCAGAGTAGTCATCTTCTAACTCTCACCCTATGCAGAGATCCTAAGCCTGAAGGGTCATACGTGAGCGTTTGTGAAAATCAGATGTGGCCCAAGATGTTATCCATGCCCACAACTGCTGCCCATCTCCCGAAGATGTTCTCAATCCTCCAATGGAGGGTTGAGTCCTCCGCTGCCATCTGTCCCTAAAAGAAAATAAACAGAAGGGTGAACTCTCTGCTTCATCAAGCAGCACACAAACAACGACTTTACAAGTCACAAACAAAATCCCCATGTAGTTTTCTAATGTTCACACTCGTAGTTCTAATCATTTCCTTTCACTAATTCTGTAAATCCTTTCTTACTGGCCAGCTGTCACTGGAACTCCCAGAACTCAGTGGTCTTACACAATTGAGTTGGATGATTGTTGGGAGTACACCTCTCACCATGGTACTATGGTGGGCTCTCACCAACCGATAATGTCTCGTATTTTTTTCAGGGTGGCCGAACCAGCTATGTGATCTATCGTCACAACTCAGTGCCTTACCCTCCAAGGTCAATTTGCCTGACGATCATCTCCCAGGTACCAACTGTGATCATCCAATACTCGGAGGACTGACTCCTCCATAACTCTCCTCACAAGGATTATTCTTTCTCGTCACCGTGGGGTTCCGCTGCACATGGTACTGGACGGTCGAATAGACGTCGAGCCTGAGACCCCGTCTCTGCTCAAAAGCATATGAACGAGGACATTTGCCTCATCACCTTTCTATGGGTGACCGTCACATTACGTCATGACACGTCTTTCGAAGTTTGCCCCCTTTCTTTGTTATTCTCATAGCTGGAACACTCCACGTGACTCTCTTTTCATCTTGCAGTTCCCACGGATCGCCGCGCACACGTAGTTCCATTGCACGACTCTCAGAAATCAACATGATTCACAACACGTAACAAAATCTTGTTAAGTTTTATTTGTGCCTCCCCCTCTCATCAATTTCTATAATTTTTAATAATTAATAACTTATCGTTGATTCCTCCACGCAAAGGTCCTAAATTATTTCTATGTCCAATGCATAAAATAAAGAGTTTATTAATTAATTTCTATTTAATAAAAACAAAAATAAATCTTTTAGCCTAATTAATTATGCTCACTGTTCAAGTTTCATTTATCTGTTACATGGCAGTCTAGCCACAAACACTAGAACATAGTTCTAGTCCTCACAAGTACTCGTGCCCGATTCTTGTGAACACATCACATAGACAAACAACATTGTCACAATGTTCAATCTACTGTCAAAAGACTGTATCACCAAAGCACACAAAAATCACACTTTCAAGGTTAAGTACCCAAGATTCACATCTCTGGGACTTAAACCAAAACAGAATAGGTCAATGGATATTACATATCCACTGCCTTACAAAATCACAATTTATAATTATAATTGCCACAATTCAAAATAACACACAAAATTGACCAAAAGGCAGATTTCTCTCTGGCAGTATTGAATGTGAGCTCTCACTGATTGTAGCAATTGACCTCGGAATTGAAATTTTTTTATATGAAATCGAAGATCTTGAAATCTAGTTTACAGAAAGGTATCTCACTTATAAAATCAATATCTATAAATTTTTCATAAAATTTTCTAAGTCAGCAGCCCTGGATTTTGAGTGCTCACTGAACATAGCGTAAAGAAATGTAACTTTCTCCCACTTCCCAAAGCTAAATTGAATGAAACTTTTTACAGTTTAAAGCTAATATCTTGATATTTCCAAAAAGGTATTTATTACTTCCAAATTAATTTTCTATTGTTCCCAGTAAAAATATTCCTAGCAGCCAACAATTTTGACTCAAAATAGGGTTCTAACCCATTGTTCTGTTTCTTATTGAAAAATTAATTTAGAAATTATGCTTGGTAATTTTTGTAATATACATGGTTAAAAATATTATTGTGTCTAGTTTTTAAAGGTTTAATTACATTTCAAAAACAATAAGTACACAGGGAGAATTTTAACAAAAACTGAGCCCTGTTCCAGTGAAACCCCAAAACAGGACAGTCCAATGTCGAGCCATGGATGAACCCTAAGATGAAATTATTTTTCAAAGATGTCAACAAGAAAGTTGTTTCATTTTGTGTCTATTTTTATTCAAAACAAATTTCGCAAAAATTAACGGTTAGATCTTTCAAAAATGGCAAAACAGTGAGGGTTGTTCCATGCTAAACGAAAATACAGCCACTGCCAACGAATTTTTAGTTAACATTTTTAAAGAAAACTTGATCAAAACCATTTTGAGAAAATGGTACATGACCTCACTTGTTTCCAGGGCCATTTTCATTCCAATTACAAGGTGAAAATGAATTTACTTCCCACATGCAAAGGCTCACAACTACTGCCAAAGAGAATTCAACACTACCCATCCAGTTTCAATTCAACAAACAATTCAAACACATCACAATTCTTATCAATGGAGGCATGCATGGATGCTATGGTTAAGGCCCCCAGCCCTTAACCATATTCTCAACAGAAAAAAGAAAGCGAAGAATCCGCAAGAGAGTTCCCCTTACCTAGTGCCAAAAGCAAGCAAGGAGAAGAGAAAGAGATGTTGATGAGAATACAAGCTAAAGGTGGTGATGATCCAAGCTTTGCATGCAACCACCAAGCTCTTCAATGGCCTCCCTTGCCTTCCTCTAGCTCTCGGTCAAGGGAAGAAAAAAGAGAGATGAGAGAATTTGGGTTTAAGTGATAGAGTGATTTTGTGAAAATGAAAAGGGTTTTGATAGATTTTGGGGTAGGCCGTGGGTTTTGGGATGATTAGTGTTTAGTTTAGGCTAGGTGTTGATTCTAGGTTACATGCATGTAGTCTAGGTGTCATTAGGGAGGGGATTAGGTGTTAATCCTAGGTTACATGCAGGCATGCATTAGCTTAGGTGTCATTAGTTTAGGCTTAGGGAAATTGGTTACTCAGTTTAATTTACGCAGTATAATTTTATACTGTGTAATCGTAAATAGGTGTGTTTTAAAATTTTAAAACTTAATTTCAAACATCTAATTAATTTTATAAAACTTATAGTAATAAAAATTTTTCTAGTAGCTCAAATAAAATTTCCTCTGTAAAGAAATTATTTACAGATAAACTTTATAAGAGGTAACTTGGTGTGCAAGTTACTAGAATTTAATATAATTAAAATACTTAAACCAATTTGCAAACAATAGATTAATTAGTACATAGCAATAGATATTATAAATATTTTACTACTAGTAATTAATCTCAGCTCAATTAATTAGTAGCAGGTATAACAGATAAGCATACACAGACAATATACGTACTTGATCATTAAGTACATATTACACTACACAAATAAATAAATAAATAAATAAATAAATAACATAGACAATTCAATCACACAGAATTCTATAGCAACTTACAAACAAAAACACAGGAAAGTAACTACAGAGAATTAATTGTAGAAAATTAATTCCAGAGAGTTACTTACAGAGAAATATATAAATATATACATAATTATAAATATATATACGTATATACTTATATAACCGAGTTGAAATTTTCAGGGTGTTACAGATTATAGTTGAAAAGGTGGAGTTTGGTTGAACTCAACATTGTAAACTTAAGTTTAGTTAAAAGTAGATTTAATGTAACTTAATTTATATTTGGAGCTTTCTACAGAAAAATAAGAGAGGAGTAACTTTGGGATAACCTCAGTTTGAATGAAAGTCATGTTCAAGTCAACTGTAAAAATGATTTGTCAAACATGTAGGCACAACTTTCTATGAGGGGTGAACCTCAATTTAGATGGCCAAATCCCAAACCAAACACACTCATACGTCAACGGGTCACTGTTGATGATTTTGGCAAGTGTACCAAATCGCTCAAGTAACATAATGATAAGTAGAGTATTGTCTCCACAGGGACTTGTGCGATAATTGGGTAATTTTCGTAAATTAAGTAGACTACTAATATTGAGAAAATTTAAGTAACCAAAATTAAAGACAATTGCATAAAAGTAAATAGTAGAAGGGAAGAATTCAGGTTTGAGAATTTTGTCTAACACTTTGTAAGCGTAGAAAACGAGGTTTATATCAATGGTGGGAATTGTTGGGGTTTGACTTCATTGAATCAACCTAACATGCATTCCTTATCATTCCTATTCAATTATACATATGTTATAATCAACCCACAATTTATTTTAACCTTAATCCCTTAAGCGAGAGAACCTAAGTCCGTTAATCACACTATCAATCCCTTGAATTAGCGTAATTAATTGACTTGCATTAAGAACGAGGGTTTTAACAATGACCAATAACCTTTACCCTATCCCTAGGCATAAAGTTCATTGGTTGTTCTCTTCAGTTCACAAATCAATTGAATTTCCCAATTACAATCAATAAAAGAATCATGCACTCGGGTGATCAAACCAAGAACAAGCAAAAAGTGTAGAGAGAAACAATAACTGAATTTAATTGAATAGAAAATAATGTAGGAATTACATAAAAGATGATCCAATTACATCAAACCCCAACAAAAGTGGAATTAGCTATGCATAGCCATGGGGGAAGAAGCAAAAGATGGATGAACAACGAGGGATGAAGCCAAACGCATTAACCCGCGTCTCGTTCTCTGTCTCTTTCACGTCAATAGTATTGGGGGTTAGGCCAGAGCAGAAAAACCCTATTTAAAACTATGGGCCAAGATGGTTCAAGCCCAAAAGAAAACAAAATAGAAAAACATGGTTTATTTTCGCAGAGGTCGTTGCAAGGTGTACACTCAGATTGCACAGGTGTGCAAATTCTCTGACTGAAATTTTCAGAAATTTTAAAAACTTGCACAGACACTTGACTTGATTTGCACATGTGTGCAAAGCTCTCAGAACTTCCAAAAATGCTCTTTTGCCTCCGCAAGGCTTCCAAAACTCTAAACTTCAACCCAAATGATCATCAAAGCATCAAATCTCTCTTGGAACATCCCCATTGCTTACTCCAAGCTTCAACAAAGTTCTTAAAAACATAAGAAAACAACCCAAGATCAAGCATAAAAGGGTAAAAGCTAGAAATTTCTAACTAAACTAAACTTTTATTAAAACTCAACTAAAATGAAGATAAACAAAGCTCCAAAGCATGGAAAAAAAATCAAATAATTGCCCCTAAATCACTACAAACTGTAGGAATATAAGGCAATTATCAACACCCCAAACTTAGAACTTTGCTCGTCCTCGAGCAACCAAACAAGAAATAAGCAATGAAACTCCTGAGAACACTAAAAACACACAAGGACATGGCCCGCAATAAATTCCCAACTCATCATCATCAAGCATGCTATCAAACAAATTCCAAAACAACTTAATCCAAACATAGTGCGATGCTCACACAAAAGATTCAAGTATCAATTCATCAAGATATTAATGTGGAAGGCAAAGAATGCAATGAACCACCAATGTTCCTTGGTCCTCACAAAGTGTATCACTCAATCATACAACAAAGGTGAGTGTATCTCTCAAGCACACATTGAAACCACACATATTAACTTTGCTTTTCGTCTCTCAACAATTCACAATTATCAAACATGCAAGCAAGGATCACTAAGGACTTTCTTGGCTTGTAACGTGGCTGGCCTACAACAAAATATTGGTTTTTTTGGGATTCAAAGCATCTAAGAATATGAGAGAGAAAAGAGAAATCTCTAACTTAACCTCAACAGCAATGATCAACGATTTGGACCCCAAGTTCATTCAACAACCAAGACCACATTATTTAACCTCACCTATGTCCCACTGCACTTTATTTATGTTCTTTTCCTTTTTTCTCCCTTTTTTTTGTTTTGTTTTTTTTTGGACAACTTTTAAACCGTAGGACAAAGGTGAGCCATAAGCATTTTCATCATCATTTTTTTTACAGTCATACTAACTGTGACACTAAAATTCCCTTGGGGTACCCTTCTTTTATGACTTTTGGGTGTTTGGTAAAACACCCCAAACTTAATGTACAACCCTATTCCTCAGTTTGCTCTCCTATTCCTAGGAAGGGACAACATTTGTTTTTCTTTTAAGGCTAAGGGTCATGCATCAAGAAAGTTTTCTTTTTATTAGGCTCAAAAAGGGTGCAAGGGATTTATTGAAAAGGAAAAAAAAAGGGTTTTTTTTTTGGCTCATGGCTTAAAATAACAAACAAGGCCTTGATCATTTCCAAGCTAGGATGCAAAACAAAGGACTCAAGAACTCAAGCAAAATCATATGTGCAAAAATCAATGGTATCACTCAACATATATCACAGTAACCTCACCAAGGTAGGTCTCATCAAGGAAGCAAAGGTATCAAAGCAACATGTCACACACATTAATCACAATCAGAAATTCAGAAGAATCCAGGAAAGCAACCATAATCATGCATTGGACCAAAATTTATTTTTCTTATGCTTTAATGAAAACAATCAAGTCATCACTACATACCAAATCTTAGGACACATAACAACAATTAACATTTATTCTAAAACAGAAAGCAATAAATATAAGCAAAGTAAAGAAGAAAATTGCCAACCTTGGGAGGACTAGATAGTCCTCCCCCCTCTCCTTGTCATTAGAGGCCCATCATCACCCCCTTAGCCACAAGAGTGCTGGTCTCTAGCTGTCAGTGGCCAATCAACATGGGTCAAAGCATCTGTCACTGTGGTGGGGTTTGGCTCCCAGAGGAGCCATGAAACTGAGGTTATGCAGCTCCTCCACCAGGCGGTTGTAATATGATTGCCTCTCTTTCAAGTCTTTCACTTCCGCAGTTAGTGCCTGGCTAGCACCCAGAAGTTGTGCATTATCAATGACCTCTTGTTCTGGGGGTTCCTCTTGAATGTTGTTGTCATCATCCGTAAGAAGTTTCCAATTCTCCCTATCTCGAATTGAATATTCGGGATTAGGGAATCGATGACGGATGTCCATGTGAGGAATAGTGAAGTAGAACTCATCATTATCATAAGCATCATCTTTAAGGAAGATCTTGAAACAACCCATAGATTTCAAAGTCTGGAAGTCGTTGATGTTCCATCTAGAACTTTCAACTGAGCTAACCATTGGGAGTGACCATAATGCTTAGCAATTTTTGTGATAAGACCCCCACACACAATTATACCTGAGGTACCCTTACTCAAACTTTGCAAACGCAGAGCTAGGAAAGCTCCAAAATCGAGCGGCTCCCGAGGATCAAGCATAGCCTAAAGAAATAATAGGTCCAATTTGGTGACCTTAGCATCAGATTCATGTCTACCAAACACATTGCATGAAATAAATCTATGCATAATTCTGGTGGAAGGATGAAGAAATTTTGAGGAACTGGACCGAGATGTCGACCACTCTTTATTGGTTAATGCTCTCCAAAACTCCTTGGGCTTAAAGATTTTTCGGGGTTCACACCTGTGTCCGCCGATAGGGAACCCAAAAATAGCATTGAACTCTGCCAACTGAATGCTATGATCAATATTAAACATGCAGAAAGTCAATCTCCCAGGATCATCTAGTGATTTGGGGTCAAAATCGACCTTGAAGGTACTCAAAAATTCCCTCACCAGCGTGGGATAGACTTTTTCTGGCATTGAATAAACTTCCCCCAACCCATATTGTTCAACATGAAATCAAAATCATCACGTAAACCAAGAGAATCAAGAACATCAAAATTTAAGTACTTTGCAGGCTGAATTGGACGATGTTCCAAAGCTTGGTACCGTTCCTGGTGTTGCAAATCCGGCAAATCAAGTAGTGGAAGTGGTAGACTGAGATTATGCCAGTTTTGAGAGGAGGAAAAAGCATCAGAACGTCTCCTACACTTGTTCACCACGGGCATGATGTCAAAGAGAAAGAAAAAGATGCTATTTGGAACAGATCAAACCTTGAAGGTGGTACACACCCACTCAGAAGCACGGTGACGATGTCGCTAGTGCAGCACGAAGGTTCGTACAGGTTGCGTCACACGCAGTGGTCGCATAGAAGGGCCAGAGATGGCTGGCGCGGATCTGAAATGCGAAGGTCTGCGATGTAATGTTGTGATTTTCCTAATTGTATGATTAAGTGTTTGATTAATAATGCAAAAGCAAATTAAATTTAAATTATGTTGATTGATATAATAATTAACTTAAGTTCTATGTTTTGTTATGTGCCATAGTGTTATTGTGAAATTTTTGGAACTTTTACGTAAATTCCTTGAGTTGTAGAAAAAAAAAATATAAGAGAAAGGGGTGTCCTTAGAGGAAGTATAGGTGCGAAAAGTAAAATTTTTAAATAAATCCCAAGCTTTGAACGTGCAAAGCTTCACGTTCTCTCATTTCTTCCATTTTCTTCTCCCTCTTTAAGCTTCTCTTTTCCTCTCAAGAGATTGAGTTTTTTGAAATTCACTCAAAGAGGACTTTGTTTCCTTAATCTCAAGAGCTTATTTGATTGATTTCTAGTTGATCAGTACCCTTCTTCTTCTCCTTTGGTCTCTTAAGTTCTTTTTCCTTCTCCCACCAAGTAGACATGAAATGGGTCTCATGTAGAATCTTGGTTGGTGGGTTAAAATTTGATTGAAGCTTGTTTTGATGTTGGTTTAGGTTCCTCCTAGTAGATTCTATAGCACAAATTGGGGAAGGATCACTCAAGAACCTCAAATTTCTCCTCCTAGTTTCTCTTTCAAGAAATTTCAAGAGTATAGGATAAGGGAAGCTTCCTTGTGAATTCTATTTTCAGTTTAAGTGTGGTTGAGAGTTAGGGGGCTCAACCACATACAGCATGCATTCCCCTCTTGTTGTTTATGTTGTGTTGCTTGGTGTTTGAACTTGAGATATTGATGGAATGGGTTGGGAACCCTTTGGTAGTGGCTGTGTGGGATTTGCATGTACTATCATTGGATTGTTTTAATCTTTGAAATTGATTGGGAAGGCTCCTAAAACTAAGGAGACCCTGCCCAAATTTTCTTGAAATTATTTGGTAAGCTTTGCATGTGAAAATCAAACCACAAAATAAAGTGGCAATGGCTGTTTGGTTCGTCCAGCTCTGTATAGTTCCCATGGTTTTGTGATTTTCGGAAGATCTAACCGTTGGTTTTTCATGAAATTTTCTCTAAATGAAAATACACACAAAATGGAGCAACTTTTATTTTGACACTGTGTCAAGATAACTTTGTTTTGAGGTTCATCCGCGACCCACAATGTGGCTATTCTGTTGGAACATGTCTCAGTTTAACCCAATTTTACACTTGTGTACTTATCTTTTCTTTTTCGAGTTTGTACCATTAAAAACTAAACAAAACAAGATTTTTAACCATATAAATTATGAAAATTATCATGCACAACTTCTAAATTAACTTTTTGAAAAGGAACAGGGCAAGGGTTTGGAGCTCTGATTGGAGTCTGAAATTTAGGCTGTTAGAGAAAATTTTACTGGGAACAATTGGGAATGATTTTGAAGACATAGGATACCATTTTTGAAATACCAATGTGTTACCTTTATCCTGTAAAAAATCCAGCTCAAAACAAGTTTGGGAAGTGTTAGAAAACTTAATTTCTTTGAACCATGTCCATTGTAAAGTCAAATTCGGTACTGTCAACTTGTAGGAATTTTAGAAAATTATCTAGATGTCTATTTTATAATTGGGATACCATTTTGAAAAATAGGATTCAAGAGCTTTAATTCTATGTAATTTTTTTTTAATTCTGAGGTCATTTGCTACAATCAGTGAGAACTCACATTCAGTACTGTCAAAGAGAAATCGATCTTATTTGGTCAATTTGGTTAATATGATAGAATTATTGGAATGGTGATGTTTGTTTATTGAGATGTGAATCTTGAGTATTTAATATTTGAAATATGTTTTGTGTGATATAGTCTTTTGACTGTAGGATGGATCTTGTAATCATGTTTTAAATGAGGATGTTGGGTAGGTCACAACTTTGGTTCTAGAACTATGTTAGGAAATTCACCTTTTGTTAAAGTTAATGTTGTGTTGTAAGTAAGGATTCAAAGTGTGAGAATATCTTACTTGAGCTTATTGAACTGCTGGATGGGTTCATAAGCATAATTTGAGAAAAATGGTGAATTTATAACATAGAGGGAACTTGTGGCAATCAAGATTGTTTGACTTGTTACATGACATTGCATATGGGTAGGCACGTAAGTTGAGGGTGCTAGGTAGGCTCTCAACCTAGTGCCAGAGGTTTTCGTGGTAGCTAACGGTGGGCCTATAGAATAGACAAGTGGGCGAATTCCTATAGATGAAAGGTTTTGCAAACCTTACAGAGGTAAGCCAATACCCACACTTGTCTATATTCGATAAAACCAGATTCCTCCACAGGGTCAGCTCAAGGGACTCCCTGAATGGCCAGAGAGTGAGACCATGGTAGGGGATAGAGCCTATGAGGGATCGCCCAAAAGTTATAGAAATCTCCATGGAGTCGAGTCAGCACGACATTAGTACGCGGGGTTTTCCGAATTTCGTAGGAACGGTCCACCAACTTTTCGTTACAACTCACATTTGATTGAGGCAGAAGGGTGACTTTGGATACTAGAGGAAATTTCAATTACGATTGTGTGGAAAATCTAATCTTCCTATTTTTCTTAATTGCCATATGTTTTGAGTGTTAGGATAAGTTTGTTACTTCTGTTGCTTGTTGAGATGTCTTGTGGTGTTTTGAGATGTGTCTTATTCTGTTGATTTTATATGTTTGCCTATGTGTAGGTTAGATGTCATTCATGGCATGGATTGGTTGTCATCTAATTATGTAGTCATAAATTATTCTGATAAATCTATTCTTGTTCCATGTTGTTGAATTCCTCTGTGTCAAACCTTAAGTGCTAAGTTGAGGAAACCATTCAGAAACATTTTGGAAATTCTTGTTATTTGACTCTTGATTAGTGCAATTTATCTTAACACCATAGCTAACCTTTCCCAATTATTACGTACTGTCACTACATGTATTATCTTGACACTGCCACTCACCAAATATGATTTTAGTATCACATGCATCAACTTGTTTCATGTGAGATTAAAAGTTCTTTGGGGGCATAGCACAACAATGAAAATAATGGCTCAATTAGAATGTGTGGTGAAACTGTCAACAAAAAAAAAATTAAATTAGCTAGTGATAATGTAAATATCAAGCCAATTTTAAGAATAAGACATAGCCTTCACGAATAAAGCCCCTTAGTTAGTCTAGTTGCGACTAACTCTATGCTGAGAGTGCCATTAAAACTAACAAACATTATAGAATGATTGCCTGGAAACTGAATCTTGCTTAGTGATACGCCATCCATTAGCCTTAGTGGTCAAATATCCAGGGATATAAGTTGAGTTCCATCTCAAAAAAAAAAAAAAAAAGGTTATCGACGTCCACTGTCCCACTACACCTATTTTTGGTGACCCTAAATGATGCGTGGGTTGGATTACTTATTAATTGTTCATTTTGAATAGGTGTTGAAATTTAGAGATAAGTGACATTGAATAGAAGAATTCTATTTGAGGGAGTTTATGAGCAAACTAAGTGGTAGGATGTTAACATATAATAGAAGAATTAGTTGGGCACGCTTGATATGAAATTTGGTTGAATGAAGTGTAAGCTGTATGTGTGTGTTTGTATATATATATTAGTTCATGAATGTATATATAATATTCTTATTAGAGTCACAATAGTCTAGCTCTTTGAGTTGAATTTTTACCAAGGGAGGAGGAAACCTTATTTTTTTCTGAAAATTTTAATTTCAATAATGAGAAAAGTTAAATTAATAATAACATTAATAATAATGATAATTAGGCATGATGGTATATGCTTTATCCTTTATTTAGCTTATAATAATGAACATGTTTGAAATTTCATTACCTGCATACTTTAAGTCATCTTACTAATATTTTATTTTAAGTAAAATGTGTGATAGGCTTTAAAAAAAAAAAAACTAATAAGTTCCTATAGAAAAAGGAAATTGAATGTCATTTTGTTTTTCTTTACGTGATTGTTTATTCATAATTAGAGTACTAATACATATACTTGGTGGATTTTGATCATTGATATATTTTTCTGGTCTTGAGTTCGTAGTGTTATACAAGTATTTATTTATTATTATTATTATTTTTTTCTTCTGTCTGTTTGGACTAAGATACAATACTTGTAAGTGGGATTGGTACCCCGTACCACCTTTCTATAAACTTGTTTGTTTGCCAAAAAAAAAAAATGGAGGGCACAATTATGAATAATGGATCTATCATAAGTAATTCAATTTATAATTGCAAGTAGTTTTTTTGAACTTGTGATTTTTTTTCAAACAAGGCTATGATTCTAGTAATAATTTTTTAATGGATTATTGACGTGGAAGAAATATGATATTTTCCTTTTTCAAGTTTTAAATCTCAAAGACTTATATTATAAATTATAATCAATGATTCTTTTGTGTATTGATACCTATCTATATTTAGTGTTTCCATATTTTGATTACCTGGACACATATACTAAATGACAGTTTATTCTCTAAGAAATTTCTTGTAAACTTGTGTCTGAGATATCTGTTATATATGTTTTCGATAAATTTTTTTAGTGGTCAATCATAATTCCCATGTCTGTTGGCATACAATATACTTACATATATTTATTATGGGAAATTACAAAATAAATAAATAAAGCAATAGATAAATGGACCAACAAATAGAATGTGGTAACAATTGAGCAATATGCATTGATCTTTTTTTTAATTAAAACTGTTCACAAAATAGAAATTGTTGTTTCTTACTATGAGTGATATATTTTCCTATATTATGATCATGCTTGTACCTGGTAAGTTGCTTTCTTAAATTGCTTTAGCAAAATTAAATATATTCCAAGGCAAGGTGTTAGAGTACAAACTAGGCCCAAGTTGTTGTCACGTGAGTGGAACACAAATATTTAAATAGTAAGATAGATGCTAGCAAGTTAGCCAATTGAATTAAGGGAAAGAATCTTTCTCTGGGAAGTAAGATAAGTATGATTTATACATTTTAAACATTGAGGAGGATAGCCCCAATCCCTGTGGCTAAGTGTGAGATTCTTTAAGGACAATTTATGAGGGTGAGTTGAAGTACCATTTGGAAAAAGTCAATGTAGTGGCTAATGTTCTTAGTAGTGAATCTTTGCACATCTAGCTTAGTTATGAGAGGGATAAATTTGATAGAGAAATCTAGAGACTTAAAGTTGTGTGTGCCTTTGAATACTTTAAATTTGAAATTAAATTGGTTGAAAATTGGTAGTGACCTTAGGGAAGAGATTAAGTGTGAGCAGAGTGTGA
Source organism: Pueraria montana var. lobata (assembly GCA_026413185.1). Taxonomy (NCBI): domain Eukaryota; kingdom Viridiplantae; phylum Streptophyta; class Magnoliopsida; order Fabales; family Fabaceae; genus Pueraria; species Pueraria montana. Next base: position 66,344,672 of record CM048647.1, on the reverse strand, counting down.
GCAGATTTTTAGAAAAAAAAAATGGTATAGTTTAGGTAAAAGAAAATTACGTGTTATTGTTGATAATCTAGAGTTAATTGAAAATAGGACAATTGTTCCTAATAAAGGAGGGGAGCCTTAGAGAAAAAGGAGTGGAGTGAGGCATATAAGCGGAAGTTCACCACACACTCTGGGATATTCAAGATATACTAGGATTTAAAGAAAATGTATAGGTGGCCAGTAATAGAAAAAGATTGACTTTGAAGAAGACTACTCGGGAGTTAGAGGAGGATGTTATGTGCTAGTACTTAGACCTTACTAATTGAGGAACACTACTCTAAATGTGGTTAACGTGAATTACTTGGATGTAAGATTAAGGTTAATTTCGAGGACAAAATTCTTAAAGGAGGGGAGAAATGTAACATCCTGAAATTTTAATATAATTATTGTTATTTTAAAAGATTAAATTGTTATGAGAATTAATATTAACATTATTAGTATAAGAATTTATTTGAGTTAAAATGATTGAATTATTATGATATAATATGATATTATGTTTAGAATGTTGTATCATGATATGTTATTTGAATTGATTATGATATTATTTTTATTTGGATGGAATCTTATCTTAGTATATTATATTTGTTTGGAAATTAGGATATATTAACTTTGATTGAAATAATTGAATTAAAATATTACTCTTTAGTTACTAGATATCAAATATTATTGAGTTAAATAATTATCTTATCAATAAAAAGATTAGGTGATTAATATAAGAATTGTTAAGATTATCTAGCAACTACAAAAGATAATTAATATAGTAATGATATAATATTATATATCTAGTTTAGATAAAATATTCATTATATATAATTTGAATTGGTCCTCAATAACGATTTAAATCTTATCATGTTCTATCTTAATATATCTTGAAAGAAAAGAAAATAGTAGATAATGCTAATAATGAGATAAATCTAAATAATAAAGTAGAAAAAGATAAAGAAAGATTTGATAAGCCAAATCTGCTAAAATAAATCTTATGCTATTTAATCTTAATCACGTACAACTGCACTTATATAAGGATAGACAGTTTCCTTTCCTAGAATTACATAGTTAGTCTCTTAGGGAACAGAAAATTAGTAGATAGTTTGAGGACTCGGGAGAAGAAGACATAGAGGGAGTCTTGTTGACGTAGTAGATAGAGAAGAGAAAGAATAAACAAAGACCGTAGATTACTTTGCTTCAAGAGGTGAGTAAAACATTTATCTTTTAAAACCTTCCATGGTATGTTTCTTGAAAGATATAAACTTTAGGTTCTTGATTAGAGGGATTTGGTGTTAGTGGAATTCTAAATTTTATAGCTGAACTATAGGTGATCGTTCATGCATGCGTGGGTATGATTTTCGAATGATTGAAATTGCCTTGATTATGTAGAATACTAAGCACTGCAACAGTTTTACTCCTTGAATAATTTGTGAAATTCTGTTATTATATTTTAATTATTGTTTGCACATTGATATATATAGTTTGTATGTTGCGTTGCTGCATATTGTTATTCGAAACTGAGATGTTAGTGTACCCGTAATGTGATATGAGAAATGTTATTAGGTATATGGAATTATCGGATGCATGAAATTAGAGGATTTATTTGATAATTATCTGGGATGATATTTTGTAATTATGTGTGAGTTAGTCATCATCTTCCGAGAAGTGGTGACAGTGTATATTTTATTCTGAAAATTGAATATGAGATACCTCCATCTGGGATGGGGATGAGATTTATTATAGATACCTCCATCTGGGATGGGGAAGAGATTCAGATACCTCCATCTAAGATGGGGAAGGCAGTGAGACGCCATTGCATGGATATGAGCTCATAGACCTTTTACGAATTTGAGATCCACACCGGTTCTGGGAACCAAAGAGTCTAGTCTAGTGATTCTGGGAATCACTAAATTATGTTTGAGATATCTATTTGAATGCATTGGAGTGTTAATTTTATTTATGGAAATATTTACTTTAATGAGAATGATATGAGCACAATTTGTGGTTATTTTTAATTTGATTTCTATTGGAATATATATATATATATATACACACACATACACACAAAATATTTTTATTTTAAATTCTTGCGGGTACCATGGTTGAGTTTTTCCGGATCACCGCACCGGCTGAGAACAACACTATTTGCGAATCCTTTTAGAACTTGTTTTATTCACTGGGATTATTATCTCATTAAAAGTGTTGTTTTCAGAGCACGAGGAAGAAACTGTAGAGACGACGGAGACTTGAAGGCTTAATTCTTTTTAGTTATATTTTGGTTAGTGCCTTTAGAATAAATGGTCAGATGCTGTTAGTTCCGCCACTCTTTTAGATGCTCATATTTGAGGATAATGTTTTTATATATGTAAGGATTTATTTATTCAATCTTATTTTATAAAATTTGAGGTATTTTAGACCATTGTATTTTCGAAAAGTTTATATTATTTATGTTTTAAAGAATATTTTATTATGGGTTGCTATTGTAACGAAGGGCGTTACAATTAACAACCCAACTCCTTTGAGAAGAAGGGTCTTCCACCACTATTGCACCATAGGGTCTCACTTCCTTGACTGTGAAAGGACCACTCTACTTTGATTTAAGTTTCCCTACAAATAGTTTTAGCCGGGTGTTGTACAAAAGGGCTTGTTGTCCTGGCTTAAACTCTCTCTTTAAGATCTTCCTGTCATGCCAAGCCTTGGCTCTCTGTTTGTAGATTTTGGATGACTCATAGGCATTAAGCCTTATCTCCTCCAACTCATGCAACTATTGCTTCATCTTGTCTCCAGATAGAGAAGGATCAAAAGTCAGAAACTTAAGAGCCCAAAACGCCTTGTGCTCTAACTTCGCCGTTAAATGGCAAGCCTTACCATACACCTTCTGATAAGGGGACAACCCTATTGGGGTTTTGAAACCTATAGGCCCACAATGCATCATCTAACTTGATGGACCAATCCTTCCTGGAAGAAGCGACTATTTTCTCCAAAATCTTCTTGATTTCACGATTAGAGACTTCCGCTTGACCATTTGTCTGAGGATGGTATGGAGATGCCACCTTGTGTTTCAAATTATAGTGCTCAAGCACCTTCTTCAACTATGCATTACATAAATGAATACTCCCATAACTGATTAGCACTCGTGGCACACTATATCTAGAGAAAATGTTCTTTTTCAAGAACTTAATCATAGTTTTAGCATCATCCTTCTGTGTAGCCACTACTTCCACCCATTTGGACACATAGTCCACTGCAACAAGAATGTATTCATTAGAAAATGAAGAAGGGAGGGGACCAACAAAGTCAATCCCCCAATAGTCAAATACCTCAACCTTAATCATGTTTTGCAGTGGAATCTTATGTCTCCTAGAAATGTTCCCGGTCCTTTGGCAATTATCACAACTCTTGGCATGATGGTGTGCATCCTTGAACAAGGTAGGCTAATAGAAGCCTGACTGGAGAACTTTTGCAACAGTTCTCTCCCCATTATAATGACCACCATAGGGAGAGTTGTGATAATGCCACAAGATATCCTTTGCCTCCGTTTGGGTCACACACCTCCTGAGAAGATTTCAGCAACCACTTTAAACAAATATGGGTCATCCCATACATAGAATTTAGCATCTCTGGGAAACTTCTTCTTTTGGTGCCATTTCAAATCATCAGGCATATCACCCCTGCCTTAAAATTGGCCATGTCATCAAACCACAATCTCTCTTTAATATAGAATAAGGCCTCGTCAGGGTACTCATCCCAAATCTCTGTCTCCTTTACAGTCACCTCCTCATTTACTAACCTTAAGAGATGGTCAGCAACTACATTCTCACTCCCCTTCTTATCCCGAATCTTAATGTCAAACTCTTGTAATAGGAGGACCCATCTTATCAATCTAGGCTTAGAATCAGCCTTAGTGAGAAGATATTTGATGGCGGAGTGGTCAGTGTAGATAATTACCTTGGCACCAATCAAGTAGGAACGAAATTTCTCCAAGGCATAGACAATGGCAAGCATCTTCTTCTCTGTGGTAGCATAATTGAGTTGAGCTCCACCCAGCACCTTGCTAGCATAGAATATAACATGAAACACCTTATTTCTCCTTTGCCCCAATACTGCACCAACTGCATAATTGCTAGCATCACACATAAGTTCAAACTCTTGCTTCCAATCCGGAGCTATGATAATAAAAGCAGAAATCAACCTTTCTTTCAAGGTATTGAACGCCTTGTGAGATTCAGCATCAAACACAAAGGGAGTATCTTTGACCAACAAATTGTTGAGGGGCTTGGCTATCTTAGAGAAGTCCTTGATGAACCTCCTATAGAATCCTGCATGCCCCCAAGAAACTCTGAATACCTTTTTCATTAATGGGAGGAGGAAGCTTCTCAATGACATCAATCTTCGCTTTGTCCACCTCTATGCCATGAGCAGAAATCTTGTGACCAAGAACTATGCCTTCTTGGACCATGAAGTGACATTTCTCCCAGTTCAGAATAAGGTTGGCTTCTACACACCTCTTCAATACAAGCTCCAAGTTGGTGAGACATAAATCATAGGAAATTCCAAAAACTGAGAAGTCATCCATGAATACCTCGATGCACTTCTCCACCAAGTCTGCAAATATAGCCAACATGCACCTCTGGAATGTGGCAGGTGTATTACACAAACCAAACGACATCCTCCTATAAGCATATATCCCAAAGGGACAAGTGAACACCATTTTTTCCTGATTAGTCGGGTTAACCGCAATTTGGTTGTACCAGGAGTATCCATCTAGGAAGTAATAGTAGGCTTGCCCCGCACGCCTATCCAACATCTGATCCATGAATGGGAGTGGGAAGTGGTCTTTCCGAGTAGCCTGATTAAGTCTTTGTTAGACAAATTGGCAAGTGCACCAGTCGCACAAGTAGTAAATGGATAAGTCCAAGTATCGTTTTCCCAAGGGATTTGCTTAATATAGGCAATGTTCACATAAGTACTAGCTAGACTGAACTGGTTTTCACAAGAAAGCAATAAAAACATAAACTTTGGTTGGTTTTGTGGGATTTTAGAACAGATTTAATGCAGGACAGAAATAAAGAAGATATTTTTGTGGTTTTTAAGATAAAACACAGCAGTAGAAAGATGTTAAAATAGATAAATGAAGATGTTGCAGGGGTTAGATCTCACATTCTCTACTCTCTTCTTGCATGCACACATAATATACATTCTATTTGCATTTAAATGTTAAAATCAGTCAATAAAACATTCTCAGCCCTAATTCCTTAGGTGCAGAGAGTCTTAGATTACTCCCCAAGCCTTGATTCCTCAACAACTTAACGAAGCAACTAGCTTTATGTCTAGAGACCATAAGATAACCCATGAACTAAGCTCCATTCCTAGACACGAAGTTCATAAGGTATATTGCTTTAGTTCTAGACAACGAAAGTGTTTTCCAACAATAGTCATGTCCAAGGATCATGCTATGGGTGATCAAGCCACAACAAGCTTTAAGAAAAGAAGGAAAATACTAACTTTAAACACAAATATGCAGAATATATATAGATAATATCAAAAGATACAAGAGAGTTTTGAGAATGGTTACATCTAACCCCTAACAACTACAGAACTCAGCCACTCATGGGAATAAGCAGCTGGAAAATACACATGGAAGGGAAGAAGAAGAAGAAGAACACTAAGAACTAAGGAGAGAGTTTTTTTCTCTCCACTAAAACAGTACAAAACGAGCTACAGAGACTGCTACTGAAAAATGTCCAAGCCTCTTGAACTTCTGAGGGTCAGTCCTTTAAATACATGTGCATAATTTCTCCAAAGTGACATTTGGCTCAGCCTGGAATTTTGGCTTGGCTGATTGGCAATTTCTGCACTTCAACAAATTGCTACTGCAAAAGACCTTCCACTGCTTCCAAAGCTTCAGAATGCAGCTCCAAAATGTGTTCTTCAACTTCAATCTCCAATTCCTACAAAAATTGGGGCAAAACTCTAAGATATAACCAAAAACTAAAAAAACTAAAGAAGTTCTAACTAAATTGCGAAATTAACATAAATCGAGTAAAACACCACTCCAAATAAGAGAAAAGGATGGATAATTGCCTTAAAAACTACTTGAAAAGTAAGTAATTATAGCGACTAACAGTCTTCTGTAATCAATATCCATTCACTAACCAGTGACTGTTCTTGTGGGAACAAGCTCATTCTTGTCATTCCGCACAACAGTCATACCTCCCTTGTTTGGCACCATATGAACTGGACTCACCCAAACACTATCAGAAATGGGATAAATCATCCCGGCCTCCAAAAGCTTTAACACCTCATTTCTCACCTCTTTTTCCATGATAGGATTGAGTCGCCGCTGAGGTTGAGCAATTGGCTTGAAATCATTCTCCAAATGAATGTCATGCATACAATAAAAAGGGTCAATACCCTTAAGATCGTAAATATGCCACCCTAGAGCTCCTTTATGCAACCTCAGAACTGCAATAAGCTTCTCCTCTTCTATAGTACACAAAGAACTACTGATGATCACTAGCTTCCCATCTCCTCCAGAAAGACATACTTGAGGTGAGATGGAAGCATATTTAATTCCAGCTTGGGCTTCTCTAGCGCTTCATCCTTCTTCAACTCTTCAAACTTGGCTTCTTCTAGTGGAATCTCCTTCAATACCTCCAAGCTTCTTGCACATTCCTCTACTTCCTCATTGAGCTCATCATGGTGATTGAGTAGGACTCGCTTAAGAGGAGAGTGAGAAGTTAGATGAGTATGAACATCTTGTTGTATCTCATCAAGAACATCCACCCGGAAGCAAGCACCATTGTCATTTGGGTGAGTCATAGCATCAAAGACATTGAATTTGATCACCTCATCCTAAACTGAGAGCCTGAATTCTCCATTGCCAACATCAATTATAGCTTTGGTCGTCAACATAAAGGGTCTTCCCAAAATGATGGGAATGTCGGCATCTTCTTCCATGTCCATAATGACAAAATCTGCAGGAAAGATAAATTTATCAACTTTAACAAGCATGTTCTCAACTACACCATAAGGGTGTTTGATGGAACGATCTGCAAGCTGCAGTGTCATGTGGGTTGGCAACAACGCCAACTTTCTCCAACATGCATAGGGGCATCAAATTGATACTTGCCCCCAAATCAAGCAATGCTCGGGCAACAAAAAGGTTCCCAATAGTGATGGGAATGGTGAAACTACTCGAATCCTTATGTTTGGCAGGTAACATCTTAATAATTGCACTGCAACCTGCCTCAAGCTCAATATTATCCTTCTTAATGTACCTCATCTACTTTGTAAGGAGATCCTTCATGAATTTAGCATATGTAGGCATATGCTCCAATGCTTCTGAGAATGGAATATTAATCTGTAACCTCTTGAAGATCTCAAGGAAACGAGCAAACTGTCGCTTTTTATCCTTCTTGGTTGGACTCTTCGAGTAAGGAAGCTATTTAGTGATGGAGGTCTTGGCCTTCAACTTCTCTTCCTTGGCACTCATGTCTCTAGCTTTTCTCACTCCAACGCCCTCAACCACTACTTCTTCTTCACCCTCACTCTCTTTTTTTCTCTTCATTTTTCTATTTTTTTCTTTTTCACTATTTTTCTCCTCATCCTCCTTGAATCTCACCACCTTCTCAGCTTTCTTTTTCTTCTCACTCACACTCTCATACTCACCACCACTCCTAGTACAGATAACACTACAATTACCTTTAGGATTGATTTGAGTATTGGCTGAAAAACCACTCCTGGTTTGCTTCGTCAAATCTGCCACTTGCTTAGCCAACTGCCCCACCCGAGTCTTCAAATTCTTGAAAGAGGCATCAGTCCTCTTATAATTAGAAGTGGAGAGTTAAATGAATTCAGTGAGAGTGTCTTCCAACTTTGTTTGGCGGTCATAGAGGTTAGGCTTCTGTTGGGAAGATCTTTCACCAGCTCCTTTATCAAAAACAGGATGAGTTTGAAATCCACTACGGTTAGAATTGTTACCATAGAAATTCTGCTTCCCTTGGCCATAGTTGTTTTGTCTCCCCATATAGTTCACCTCTTCCTCTTATGTGCTGGAAGTATATGGACAATGCTCCACATGATGATCACCCCATAAATTACACAACTGAGCACTTGGTGATGTGATTGAGAATAAGCAATTTTCATCAACTGTTGAGGAAGATTGGCCACTTGCACCTTGAGTGCTTCCACCTGGGCTAGAATTGCATCTTGAGAGTTTAGCTCCATTACCCCTCTGCGTGGAGCTCTATCATGTTGAGCTTCAAAATCACTGGCTACCATATTTTCAATCAACTCTATGGCTTCATCCAGTAACTTATTCTTAATCACTCCTCCACCAGCTGCAGCATCAAGCATCACCTTTGTTTGCCCCTTCAGACCCCCCAAGGAAGATGTAGAGTTGATCAACCTGTCCAATCCTATGGTTGGGGTACTTCATCAAGAGAGTCTTGTATATCTCCCAAGTTTCATAAAGTGGCTCATAATTCCTTTGGCGGAAGCCCAATATGTCTATCTTTGCTTGGCTTCTCTTCACTTCAGGGAAGAAATGGTCTAAGAACTTTCTTTCCACTTCAGTCCAACTGGTAAGACTCTGAGATGGAAGGTTGCTGAGCCACTTCAATGCATTTCCTATAAGAGAGAAGCGAAACACCCTCATGTACAAATCCTCCTCTTCATTCTGGGCCACCCCTGTTGTGCCACACAGATCATAAGAAGTGGTCAAATGGTTGTAGGGATCTTCATTTTCTAAGCCAACAAATGCATATTGACTGAGAAGTGTGAGCAAGGCTGGCTTAGCTTCAACTATGCGATTGGTGTTCCTTGGCCTAGCGATGCTAGAGAAAACTCGTGGACCATTATTGTTGACATGATCCGTAAGAGTTCTCCTGGCAGGCTGTTCTTCTTTTGCCATCTCCTTTTCAGATGGAGTGGCCTCTTCATCTGAACTGGAAGACTCTTCTGAAGGTAGGATTGAGGAACTCTCCTCCAATGTCACTTGGTGTGCTTGTTGCTTTGCTTCTTGTTTGACCGCTAATCAGTCTAGCGGTCTTCTCGATCTCAGGAATGAAACGGAGCTCTTCAGAATTAGTTTTGCTCCTTGTACCTATAGTATCTGATATAAACAGAATCACAAGCAACTAGAACAAGCAAGTTAGCACTGGATGAGAAAAGAAGAATTAAAGTAAAAGAAAACACAAATAAAATTAAAAAGCGAAAGAATAAAAGAATGTTTAAAGTCCACACAAAAACTAAAAATTTGCCCAATTGCCGAGACATAAGTCCCCGGCAACGGCGCCAGAAACTTGTTGATGATTTTGGCAAGTGTACCAAATCGCTCAAGTAACACAATGATAAGTAGAGTATCGTCTCCATAGGGACTTGTGCGATAATTGGATAATTTTTGTAAATTAAGTAGACTACGAATATTGAGAAAATTTAAGTAACCAAAATTAAAGACAATTGCATAAAAGTAAATAGTAGAAGGGAAGAATTCAGGTTTGAGAATTTTATCTAACACTTTGTAAGATTAGAAAACGAGGTTTATATCAATGGTGGGAATTGTCGGGGTTTGACTTCATTGAATCAACCTAACATGCATTCCTTATCATTCCTATTCAATTATACATATGTTATCATCAACCCACAATTTATTCTAACCTTAATCCCTTGAGCGAGAGAACCTAAGTCCCTTAATCACACTATCAATCTCTTGAATTAGCATAATTAATTTACCAATAACCTTTACCCTATCCCTAGGCATAAAGTTCATTGGTTGTTCTCTTCAGTTCATAAATCAATTGAATTTCCCAGTTATAATCAATAAAAGAATCATGCACTCGGGTGATCAAACCAAGAACAAGCAATAAGTGTAGAAGAGAAACAATAACTGAATTTAATTGAATAGAAATTAATGTAGGAATTACATGAAAGATGATCCAATTACATCAAACCCCAACAAAAGTGGAATTAGCTACGCATAGCCATGGGGGAAGAAGCAAAAGATGGATGGACAACGAGGAATGAAGCCAAACGCATTAACCCGCATCGCGATCTCTTGTCTCTTTCACTTCAAAAGTATCAGGGGTTAGGCTAGAGCAGAAAAACCCTATTTAAAGCTATGGGTCAGAGAGGGTTCAAGCCCAAAAGAAAATAAAATAGAAAAACATGGTTTATTTTCGCAGAGGTCGTTGCACAGGTGTGCACTTATATTGCACAGGTGTGCAAACTCTCTGACTGAAATTTTCAGAAATTTAAAAACTTGCACAGGCACTTGACTTGATTTGCACAGGTGTGCAAAGCTCTCAGAACTTCCAAAAATGCTCTTTTGCCTCTGCAAGGCTTCCAAAACTCTAAACTTCAACCCAAATGATCTTCAACGCATCAAATCTCTCTTGGAACATCCCCATTGCTTACTCCAAGCTTCAACAAAGTTCCTAAAAACACAAGAAAACAACCCAAGATCAAGCATAAAAGGGTAAAAGCTAGAAATTCCTAACTAAACTAAAATTTTATTTAAACTCAACTAAAATGAAGATAAACAAAGCTCCAAAGCATGGAAAATATCAAATAATTGCCCCTAAATCACTATAAATTGTAGGAATATAAGACAATTATCAGTAACATATAAGAATGTGACTACACAATTCACTTAACACAAAAAAAAACTCATAAAGAGCAACACTTGTTGATCTTAATCAACAATTTTGCAAATGAAGATTTCGAAACCCTAGTAAAATTCAAAAACCGTAAAAAATTTTGAAAATCCTAAAAAAATGGAAAAGGAATATCACTTTTTGAACCCACAAGGAACACCACTTTTAAGATAAAGGCCACTATGGTGGCGGTGGCGGAAGCGGTGGTTGTAGCTGTGGTGACAACTGACACTGGTAGTGGTAATAATGGTGATGGCATGGCAATGGTAGTGGCAATGATTGTAGTTTTTTTTTATCGACAAATGTTAGTTGTTAATTTGTTAGTTTTTGTTAGTGGGAGATATTCAAACCCACGACCTCTCCCTTTCCTTTTCTCCCTTCTACCACCAAGCCAACCTTATAACTCCCTAGGTGGCAATGATTGTAGTGATGGTGGTGGTGATGACAATGGTGGAGACAATGGTAATGGTGATGGGGATAGATAGTAGTGGTGATAGGAGATGAGTTTTAAAAAAATAATAACAAAAGGAGATAATTTGGGAGAAAAGATGATGAAAGAGATTTTTTTTTTAAATTTAAAAAGATCAAATTAGTTTTTAAAATTAAGACAAAAGTAATAAAATTCTTAAACTAATAAGTATAATAAAGAGAAAAAGGACTATACACTGGTAGCGTAAAATAATTTTACACTGTCATCCAATTATAACCCATCATGTATAGTAAGTTTGTTAACTTTTACAGTAACTTTGAAAGTCATACATATGGTGATTTATAATTGGACGACAGTGTAAAACTATTTTACACTATCAGTGCATAATCATTAAACTCTAATAAAACTCCTATGCACATGTTAGTTAACTTTTTTTTTTATAATTATAATTTCCTTTTAAAAGTAAAAGTGTCTGTTTACTTGATAAAAGAGGGGTATAGGTAGAAAAAATTGTTAACTTTGTAAAGTGATCCTCCATAGAGAAAGCTTTGAACTATTGGACTCTTCAGACTTGAGGAAGAAACCGGCACACTGATGGAGATACACTGATGGAGTACCGTCAACTGTGTTCAGCACTGCCAACCATGACCAGCATAATATTCAATCTCCATGGTCTTTAAAATGAGGACCTTCCACTTGAAAAAGGGGTCGTTGGATTTCTGCAAATGCAATGTCAACAATGGTCTAAAGGGAAGGAACATTGTAGGCTTCCTACGGTTTATCCATTCTCGTTAATGGAAAAGATGATGTGAGATTATCAAAGCAGGGGCATCTTTTAAAATTAACATAATATTACACCAAATTTGTAAAAATTAAAAAGAAGTAAAACCCTGTTGCAGCTGTAAAAGTTAATGGCTATTGGGTAGCAGATCTTTCTTACTGCAAGGGATATCCGTGCTTATTGTCAATGTTGCTTCTAAATAGCATTCTTATTTTGTGTTCTTACCGAATTTTGGTAAGCATTCCGGTACGGTGGCTCCGCCGATATCTCCTTCTTGACTGGTGAGGGGTGTACCTGCAAAGACACTCCGACGCTCAAGTTAAAGGCGCAGAGGTAGGAGAGGTATCACAATTAGGATTGAGAATTTCATACCTTCTTGGGTTAGATCGTTGTTGTATTTATAGGGCTAAGATGGGAGATTAGATAGGGTTATTTTCCTATCAAATCTCCTCAAATCTCGTGATTTAGATAGAGATAATTCTATCTTCAGTCATTATCTTGCGTTCTAATCTTTCTCTATCTCATCTTATGATAAGATATGCTTTCCGTTATTACTCCCCTGGTCCGAGTGAGAAATACCTACTCGGTCAGTTCAGCTACTCGGTGGATTGCCGAGTCCAAGTAGTACACATGCCCCCCAAGCTCTGAAGTCATGTAGGAGATTCGTTTTTTCGTACTTGGATTTTATTTACCCGAGTCTTGTGTCGTCCTTTACTTGTCTCGTATGGTTGGTTTCAGATTTGGTTGTCGAAACGTCATGTCGTCCAATGGCGGTGGCGTCGTTTCGGACCTATTGAATTCATAACGTTTCCCGAGGGCGACAGTAATGATTGTTTTTGAATTTTGAAACTGTTCTTGGGATTCCCAAAGGTCTCAAACCCCTCTAGCCGTTGATGGGTCTGGCGAAGGGTCTTGATCCAACGGCTTGGGTCGCTTCGTCGTTTCGTATTCAGAACGTTTGGTACCCTATAAAAGGGTCACTGTTCTTGTCGTGATTTCATTTTCTTCTTTCCTGTCTTCTTCTCCGGCGAACTTCTCTGTCGTTTCTTCCTTTCTCGTTTTTCTTCATTCTTTTTCTGTTCAGGTATGCTCCTCTCTCCCCTTTTCTTTTCTCTCTGGTAATGTCATTTTCTGGGGAGTCATGGCACTCCGGAGGTGGCAGGATGTTATCTCTGGAGGTTCGTTTGATTGGGGAGGATTCTGATGGTGATCAGTCGCCGCACCGTGGCAACTCTGATAGGGTTAGTGACGGGGCGTCGGCGTCGGGCGCCTTTGGTGTGGTTCGTCCTCCCCTTGCTTCTGGGCAGGTTGAGGTGCCCTTGACTACCGCTCCAACTGGGGTTGTAGTCTTGGATGATTTTGAGTCTACTCAGGAGGTTCTTCTGGTTCCTCGTCATGTCCGACCTCCTTCTCCTCCTCCCGAGCTGAGGGCGCTAAATCTCCTAAAAAGGTTTCATCTTTCCCTGGTTATTTTTGGGTGAGTGAGGAAGTAGGTAGTTATGCTTCTCGGTATCAATCCCGAGAGTCTCTCCTTTCCTTCTTAGAGGGTGTGGAGTTATGCCACTCAGATTTGCCAGATATTATTCATGCTGAGCATTGCTATCCGAGTGAGCGCGTCTTTCTCCGGGCTCTTCCATATGAGTCTCATTATACTTACGTGTATGATGCCCTTTTTCTGTTCTAGGCGTCACTGTCCCCTTTGACAAATTCGAGTGTGACATCCTCCGGGAGTTAAATGTTGCTCCCACCCAGTTGCATCCGAACACCTGGACTGCTATATATGCCTTTAGGGTTGTGTGCAACGAGTTTTTTATTACACCTACTGCTTCAAAATTCCTTTTCCACTATAATGTCAAGGAGAGCAAGAAGGGTGGTTAGGTTTCTTTGACTGGCATTCCGGGTAAATCTTTACTCGACCCTTATACTTCCTCTTGGAAGAACTTCAAAGGAGGTTTTTTACGAGTTAGGCCGGGTAAAGATGGGGTTTCAAACTTTTTCGACAAGCGGGGTCGGTCCAGGTACCCTTTGTATTGGACCCGATCACCTAACAAGCGGCTTTCTTGTAAGATAGTCGACATATCTCCTGGGGATCAGGATTATATGGTTGATCTTCTTAGGCTCCCCCGTCTTCTCAGGTGTAAATCTTTAGTTGAGATACCGTTTTCCAAGACCCCAAGGGCCGATTGGGATCGTGAGTACTTTTCTGCTTACTCGATTTTCTTTATTTTTGCTATTTATTTTACTGATTTCTTCCCTTTTTTGCAGTTTTCATGGGAAAGTTTGATTATAAAAATGCTAAAAAGCTTCGGTTGGAGAAGTTGAAGGCTCAAGAGGGTGCACACGACGAGGTTCAGGCTTCTCCTATTCCCCCTCTTCCTCCCCCTCCCCCTTCTCCGAAAAATAGGGGTCCTGAGGCGATTCAAGGAGAAGAAGGTCCTTCCAAAAGGGCTAGGCTGAGTCCGCCTATGGTGTCACCGGTCGAGAAGCACCCGGCATTCCTTTCTATGAGGGATGGGTGGACTTCCCTGTGGGGGAGGGACTTCAATCCCCAGGTTCTTATCAGTGCTGACAATCTCGGTCAGGCTGATCGCGACATGTTGAGAGATGCCAGTCCTCGTCTTTCCATGGAGGCTATATCGCATTTCCAGGCTCACTCTTGGGCAATTGCCCAGTACTGGGTTGAAGAGTTTGATCGCGGCCACCGCGAGCTTGTCTTGGCTCAAGAAACGGCTTCCAAGGCCGAGCAGACCCTTTTGGAGGTTACTAAGGCTAACGAGACTCTACTCCATGCTGCTGAGGAGTCTCAAAAGTCCCTTGAGGAAGCGGATTCCAAGCTGAAGGAGGCTGAGGATCGTGAGGATGCTTTGAAGCTCTCTTTGGCTCAGGCCGAGAAGTCTTCAGAGGATCTTAGGGCCGAGGTGGATCGTCTCAACTCGGAGTTGGAATTGACGAGGTCAAAGGCTACTAGCTCTGAGGCTAAGTTGAAGGCTGAATTGGACGAAGTTGTGGCTGAGGTTATTACCACTCATGAGGCTGGATTTCAAAAGGCGGTTCGTCAGGCAGGGCACTTCTTCAAGGATGTCGATCTCACTTTCTTCGATGTTAGTAAAGATATCAATAGAGATGGTGAGTTGGTTGATGAGTCGGATATTCCTGACGAGAAGGTTCCTGATGACTTGGCTTAGCTACTTAATTTTTTATTTTTCTTTTGTAGTCGGTTCGCACCCGGCCCATCTAACAGGGTGTATGAATATTATTTTGGTTTTTCTTATGATTCGTATTCGGGTATGGTTTTCGTTGTCTTTCTATTGAAAGTCTACTTGGTTTGTTAACTTACTTTTTGCACCTTTAAAGGTCTACGCGGTTTTTGATGTTAACTCGCTTTTCATATCCTCATAAAGGTCTACGCGGTTTTTTTTCTAACTCGCTTTTCGTATCCTCATAAAGGTCTACGCGGTTTTTTCTAACTCGCTTTTCGTATCCTCACAAAGGTCTACGCGGTTAGTTATATTGAAATTTGGTCATTCTCCTTTCAGGATGTCGAGTATCGCTTACTGAGTGGTGTTTAATGCCGGTATCCGATTGGTCTACTCGGTCAAATATAAATAGATAATTTGAAGAAAGCTTTGGCTACTAGTTGTCTTTGGCTCAGGCCGAGAAGTCTTCAGAGGATCTTAGGGCCGAGGTGGATCGTCTCAACTCGGAGTTGGAATTGACGAGGTCAAAGGCTACTAGCTCTGAGGCTAAGTTGAAGGCTGAATTGGACAAAGTTGTGGCCGAGGTTATTACCACTCATGAGGCTAGATTTCAAAAGGCGGTTCGTCAGGCAGGGCACTTCTTCAAGGATGCCGATCTCACTTTCTTCGATGTTAGTAAAGATATCAATAGAGATGGTGAGTTGGTTGATGAGTCGGATATTCCTGATGAGAAGGTTCCTGATGACTTGGCTTAGCTACTGTAATTTTTTATTTTTCTTTTGTAGTCGGTTCGCACCCGGCCCATCTAACAGGGTGTATGGATATTATTTTGGTTTTTCTTATGATTCGTATTCGGGTATGGTTTTCGTTGTCTTTCTATTGAAAGTCTACTTGGTTTGTTAACTTACTTTTTGCACCTTTAAAGGTCTACACGGTTTTTGATGTTAACTCGCTTTTCGTATCCTCATAAAGGTCTACGCAGTTTTTTTTTCTAACTCGCTTTTCGTATCCTCATAAAGGTCTACGCAGTTTTTTTTTCTAACTCACTTTTCGTATCCTCATAAAGGTCTACGCAGTTTTTTTTTCTAACTCACTTTTCGTATCCTCATAAAGGTCTACGCGGTTTTTTCTAACTCGCTTTTCGTATCCTCACAAAGGTCTACGCGGTTAGTTATATTGAAATTTGGTCATTCTCCTTTCAGGATGTCGAGTATCGCTTACTGAGTGGTGTTTAATGCCGGTATCCGATTGGTCTACTCGGTCAAATATAAATAGATAATTTGAAGAAAGCAGTTTTATTAATAAGAGAAATAGGGTGTGCCTCATTAAAACCTCTTTGACAAAAAACATATTGGGAAAAAATGTCAAAGTAGGAAAAAGAGTACATCACCAATTACAATTTTTCTAGCTGTAGTAAAACTTTAAGTGTGTCGTGTTCCAAGTTCGGGGGATGGTTTTGCCGGATGGATGCTCCAATCGGTAGGCTCCATTTTCTAGGGACTCGATTACTCTGAAGGGGCCTTCCCAGTTGGCTGCCAATTTGCCCTCTCCTGTAGCTTTCCTAGCTTCTCCACATTTTCTCCAAACCAGATCTCCAACTTCGAAGTTTCTTGGTTTGACCTTGGTGTTGTACCTCTTCTCGGCTCTTCTTTTACAGGCCTCTATTATGATTCGGACCTCGTTGAGGGTTTCTTCGGTCATGTCGAGTGCATGCCTTAGTAATTGGTCATTGTTTTCCTGGACGAAATTTGATCTTCGTAGGGAGGGTTCCCTGACTTCTACTGGTATCATGGCGTCTGATCCATATGATAGTCTGAAAGGGGTTTCCCCCGTTGTTGATTGCGGTGTGCAACGATATGCCCAAAGGATTGCGGGAAGTTCTTCGGTCCAACTTCCTTTGGCGTCGCCTACTCGCTTCTTCAGTTCTCCGAGTATCACCTTATTTGCGGCTTCAGTTTGTCCGTTGGTCTGCGGATGTTCCACTGAGGTCACTCGGTGCCGAATCTCTAGGTTTTTGAAAAACTCCTCTAGGTTCTTTTCGGTGAACTTTCTACCGTTGTTGGATATTACCGAGTGAGGGATGCCGAATCGGCATATGATATTTTTCCATATGAATTTTTGCACATTGTGGGCGGTGATGGTGGCCAAGGGTTCGACTTCAATCCACTTCGTAAAGTAGTCGATTCCGACGAGGAGGAACTTCACTTGTCCTTTAGCAAGTGGAAAAGGGCCTAATATGTCTACTCCCCACATGGCGAAGGGCCATGGTGCTGTGATATTGTGCAACTCTTTCGTTGGTAGATGGGATATGTTGCCAAATTTTTGGCATTCTTCACATTTTTTCATGTATTCGGCGCAGTCACGGTGCATTGTTGGCCAGTAGTATCCGGCTCGTAGGATTCGGGCAGCCATGGTCTTTCCTTCTGAGTGCATTCCGCATATTCCTTTGTGCATCTTGTTTACCACGTATTCGGCTTGAATCTTCGTGATGCATTTCAGCAGTGGTGCAGTGAAGCCTCTCCTATAAATGTCATCTCCCTCTATGACGTAGTAACTGGCCCTTCTGATTTTTCTGGCCTCTTCTCGGTTTTCTGGGAGGGTTCCCTCTCTTAGAAAGTTTCATATCTCGGTCATCCACTCTCGATCTGTCGGGCTGACACTAGAGACGACTTGGTCGATACTTGGAGCTGACACTGTTTCCTGTATGACAGTTCGGTGTTGTCCTTTCTTCTTAGTACTTGCCAATTTTGAAAGTAAGTCGGCCCTTTCGTTCTGTTCTCTTAGAATGTGGTTGAGTTCGAATTCGATGAACTCGTTCTTCAACTAGGAGGCCAGGTGGTAGTATCTTCATCTGGGGGTCCTTTGTTTGATAGGATCCATTCATTTGCCCAGTGACCAGCTTTGAGTCGCTCCAACATTTAAGGTGTTTCGCCCCCACCTCCTTAGTGAGCTTCAGTCTTGCTAGTAGGGCTTCGTACTCGGCTTGGTTGTTAGATGCATCGAAGTCAAATCTGAGTGATTGTTTCAAGATGATCCCTTTAGGGCTCTCGATCATGACTCCTACTCCGCTGCCTTTCACGTTTGAGGAACCGTCTACGTAGAGGGTCCACCATGGGGAGGGTGCCTCTTCTACTGGTGTTAGTTCCGCAATGAAGTCGGCTAGGCATTGTGCTTTGATAGGTCCTCTCGGTTCATATTTGATGTCGAACTCGGATAATTCGACTGACCATGTTATCATTCTTCCGGCTAATTCTGGCTTCCTCAGTATTTGTCGTATTGGGTGATCTGTTCGCACCACTACCTGATGCCTTTGAAAGTATGGTCGTAGCCATCGTGCTGAAGTGACCAGGGCTAGCGCTAGTTTTTCTATCATCTGGTACCTGGTTTCGGCATCTTTCAACACTCGGCTTACGTAGTAGACTGGCTTTTGCATCTGATTCTCTTCTTGAATGATGACCGAACTAATTGCGTCCCCTGAGACGGCTAGGCATAACACTAAATCCTTGCCGGATTCCGGTCGTGTTAGGATTGGTGGTGACGAGAGTAGTGTTTTTACCTTAAGAAAGTTAGCTTCACACTCTTCATTCCATTCAAACACTTGTTGCTTCTTGAGCAGTTGGAAAAAGGGTTTGGCTACCTCTGCCTCTTTTGGCAAGAAACGGGACAGGGATGCCAGCCTTCCAGTTAGCCTTTGTACTTCTTTCATGTTATTCGGGCTTCTCATGTTTATGATAGCTGCACACTTCTCCGGATTGGCTTCTATGCCTCTATGGGCGAGCATGAATCCTAGGAATTTTCCACCGTGTACTCCGAATACACATTTCTCAGGATTTAGTCTCATGCTATGTTTTCTGACCTCATCGAAAATTTCAGCTAAGTCTCCTGAATGTGAGTTCAGATCTCGGCTCTTGACCACCATGTCGTCGACGTAGACTTCAAGATTCCGTCCGAGTTGGTCTGTAAAAATCTTGTCCACCAGACGCTGGTATGTTGCTCCCTCGTTTTTTAGTCCGAATGGCATTACCGTGTAACAGTAGTTGGTCGTGTCGGTTATGAACGTCGTCTTTTCTTGTCTGGTGGGAACATGGATATCTGGTTGTACCCGGAGTATGCGTCCAGAAAGCTCAGGATCGGGTAGCCGGCTGCTCCGTCTACCAGCTTGTCGATGCTTGGCAACAGGTACGAGTCTTTTGGACATGCTTTGTTAAGGTCTGTGTAGTCAGTACACATCCTCCATTTGCCGTTTGCTTTCTTTACCATTACCACATTTGCAAGCCATGTGGTGTATTACACTTCTCTTATGAAACCGGCACTGAGTAGTTTTTCAGTTTCTTCTTTGACCGTTTTTCCTCTTTCGGCCTCAAGTTTTCTCTTCTTTTGGGAGATTGGCTTGGCCTCTGGACAGATGGCAAGCTTATGGCAATGGAAGCTCGGGTCGATTTCGGGCATGTCGGCGGCTGACCATGCGAACAAGTCAGCATTGTCTAACAGGACTTTGACGATTGCTTTCTCGGTCTCGTTTGCTAACTGAGTCCCGAGTTTTGTGCATTGCCTTGGTTCTCTTCCTATTTGGAAGGATTTTACCTCCTCTGTAGGCTCTGCTCTCGGCTCAGCCTCCCTGGGGTCGAGATCGGCTTCCTCTACTGGTGTTGTGAGCAAGGCGCATGCTACGTGTTTTACTATCGGTTCTGGGACCTTTTTGCCGCTAGCTATCTTTAGACTTTCTAAGTAGCATTCGCGGGCTGCCTCCTAATCAGCTTTGACTGTCACTATCTTCCCTTCTGAATTTGGGAATTTCATCGCCAGGTGTGGAGTTAAGATTACTGCCCCTAGTTTGTTGAGTGCCGGCCTGCCTATGAGGATGTTGTATGAAGTAAGGGCGTTGACTAAGAGGTACCTGACCGTGATAGTCTTAGACCCTTTCTCCTCGTCTCCAAAGGTAGTGAGGAGGTCAATGTAGCCTCTGGTATCGACCTTTTCGCCTGCAAAACCGACTAACTGCTCGGTGTACGGTTGTATCTTACTTTCGGGGATGTCTAGTTGTTGGAAAGTGGACTAGTACAGGATATCCACCGAGTTGCCTTGGTCGACTAAGACTTTGCACACCAACCAGTTTGCGTCCTCAACCTTGACCACCACCGGGTCATCGTGATTGGGTTCTATGCCTTCGAAATCTGTGTCTGTGAAAGTTATAGGAGGCATTTTCCTGTGTATTCTAGGGCTTGTTGAAGCCGAGTTAATTGATCGGAGGCTGCGTAGGTGTCTCTTCCTTGCCGAGCTCGAGCTTCCTCCTCCAGCGAATCCTCCTGCTATTGTGTTGATAACACCTCGGAGTTGAGTCTCGGGAGGTTTAGTCGGTTGTCCTGGCAGGGCTCTTCCGTGCGTCTGGTTTTTCTGTCGCGATCGTCTTCCCTATCCCAGGTTCATTCTCGCTCAGACTTTCGGCTGTCGTCTCGGACGAAGCGTCATAATTTTCCCTGTTGGATAAGTTTTTCAATCTTATCTTTCAGGGTGGTGCAATCCTCTGTGGCGTGCCCGTGCACTCGATGGTATCTGCAAAACTTAGACCTATCTGCTTTCTCTGGGGAGCGATTCCGAGTAGGCAGGCTTATCAGCTCGGCGCTGCAGGCTTCTTCCAGAACTCGTGTTCTGCTATCTGTTAGAGGGGTATAATGGGTAAATCTCGCGCAAGGCGGTCTGTCGCCTCTAGGTTTGTTACTCCGCTCTCGGCTTGTTCCTGGTTTCTCTCGTTCCTGCTTTTTATAGGACTCGCCCCTGACTCGTTCCCTGAACTTGGTCATTTCTTCCATCTGAATGTATCCTGCTGCTCTAGCTCTGAGCTCGTCCATGTCATGTGGTGGCTTCTTGCAGAGGTTGTCCGAGAAAGGTCCGGACTTTAGCGCCATAAGCATGGCGGTCAGTACTGCCTGTGGATTCAAGTCTCGGATATTGACGGAGATTTCGGCGAATCTCTCCATGAAGTCCCTGAGAGACTCGTTGTCCTCTTGCCAGATGTTGGCTAGTGCTATTGCCGTCTGGTGGTGGGGTCGACTCGTAGCGTATTGAGCGCCGAAACGAGTGACTAACGTGGCAAAAGAGTTGATCGAGTGAGGGGGAAGTCGTGTGTACCAGTTCAACGTTGTCCCCTTCAGGGTTGTTGGGAACACACGACACAAGATGGCGTCGTCATTTGTGTACAGGTTCACCTGCGTGATGAACGCGTCGATGTGCTCATCAGGGTCGGTCAGCCCGTCGTATCGGTCCATGGACAAGGGCTTCCATCCGGCCGGTAGTGGAGTCTCCATGATTCCATCTACGAACGGGTGTCGCCTCGTTGTCTCAGGTATTGCGCTTCATCTTGGGGGTGCCTGCGATCCTAAGGCGGGTCTAGATTCTATATGGGTTCCTGTTCGGCCTGCCTCGCTCCAGGTGGTGTCTTCCTGCTCTGTTCGGTTAGGATGTCTATTGGCGGTTGTGTGAGCCGCCGATAGTCTGTTGGTAGCGGCGTGGGCTGCCGAGAGTCCGTTGGTGGCGGCGTGGGCTGCCGAGAGTCCGTTGGTGGCGGCGTGGGCTGCCGAGAGTCCGTTTCGGTCCTCTTGCAGTTTCTGGTACTGCTCTCGGAGGGTGGTGTTCTCTTTGCGGAGGTCCTCTATCTCCTTTGCGCTATTTTGTTTCAGCGTGTTGACTTCCCTTTGCAGGGCTTGGATCAGCGGGTGATTCTCAAGCGCCTGGCACGGGAAGGGCGCCACGTTTGTTGGGGTTACCTCCTTGGGTATCCCCTGGGGGCGATGTGCCCTGGAATCGGGTTTCCGCCCCTTGTGGTCGCTTTTCATGGTTCACTGTTTTCCCCTGCGTTGTTGCCATTGTGATTATGTTTTGTTGATCGGTGTGGCTGGGAATAATTTCACCGAGCCCCACGGTGGGCGCCAAATGTTCTTACCGAATTTTGGTAAGCCTTCCGGTACGATGGCTCCGTCGATATCCCCTTCTTGACTGGTGGGGGTGTCCTTGCAAAGACACTCCGACGCTCAAGTTAGAGGCGCAGAGGTAGGAGAGGTATCACAATTGGGATTGAGAATTTCGTACCTTCTTGGGTTAGATCATTGTTATATTTATAGGGCTAAGATGGGAGATTAGATAGGGTTATTTTCCTATCAAATCTCGTGATTTAGATAAGATATGTTTTCCATCCGAATGAGAAATACCTACTCGATCAGTTCAGCTACTTGGTGGATTACCGAGTCCGATAGTACATTTTGTGCTTTACTTATTACTATTTCTTCACGTTCTTTTTTTCCCTGATTATATTGTGCCTTCTATTAGTCTGGTCGAAATGATTCCATGCAAATTTAACAGAACATTACACCAAAATTATAAAAGTTAAAAAGGACTACTGTAGAAGAAATATATGAGAGAGAGATATACAAAATAATCTGATTGCGGTCCTGCTCCTGCGTCAGTGGTCAGGGTGCTTGTCCTCTTTTTTTGTCGTTTTGTTAGCAAAGAATAAAGATAACAAATCAAATCCCGCTGCAAGTGGATAAGGCTGTAATGAATGCTGTGATGATTGGTGCAGAAAGAAACAGAAACATGTTTGAGCCACGCTTCATACTGATTTTGTTAGCTGTGAACTTGGTTGTAGGAGTGTTGAGTGCTGATCATTATAATAGAGATGACTTCCCTGATGATTTCGTTTTCGGTTCAGGCACCTCTGCTTATCAGGTGTTTTCCTTTATACCAAAGCCTTTCACTTTTCTAAATTAGCTTAGCTACATTATGATTATTATTATAATTAAACATGTGATGTGATTATGAACAGGTGGAAGGAGCTGCTAACCAAGATGGAAGAACTCCTAGCATCTGGGATACCTTTGCCCATTCTGGTCAATTCCTTCTTTTCTCTCATGTTTCTTCTTCTCGCCCATCTTTGGATGCTTGCTTGATTCATCCGAAGAATTTTGTCGTTAGCTTTTTACATGTACTGTTTTTTTTGGTACAGTGTACTGTGATTGAGATTTGATAGTTGAGAGTACGAAAGAGAAAAATATTGTTAACTGTACTCTAAAATAATTTAAAAGTAGATACTTCATTATTTTCACCTTATAAATAAGCTCATTTCAGAATTTTATTTTTTTTTGGTAAAGAATTTTTTCTATATTATAAGGATCATTCTGGTAACTACCTTTATTTTTATGTATCGGAGGTAAATATCAGATGTTATCTAATCTAATTATAAACATTTAGCAATTGACACGAAACTAGTTCTTTAGGATTAGAGATTTCTGTTGTTATATACTGGTTAATATATAATAACACCTGAAGCTGAAGTACATCCTTAACTTTAGCATTAAAATTGTAGTTAAAATGAGATTATAATAAATGAGTTGCTCGTAAAGGAGATTAATTTCGTATCCATTATTTTTCTGATACTACTACCCTTAACAATTGCTGTATTTGATATTTTACATAATACATAAATATTGATTAGTAACTACATGATTTTCCAATCTTTTTAGACAAAAGAAATCGGAGGAACACAAAATCCAAAACATTTTTTTTATCGATTATAGTAGATACAAATTTTTTGAACTAAGAATCAATGATGAAAAACTGGAAATATATAATATGTACAGTTCAAGGATCCAGTTTTACATATTCATAGAGTGGTTTATCATTTTTGCTCATTCCCTCACCAAAGACAGTCTCATGCTATCATTTTTAAAAACCAGGGTATGGAGAAAATGGAGATGTAGCCTCTGATGGGTACCACAAATATAAGGTGAATACACTATACCTCAATTTTTTCATTTTCCTGTTAATGCATTCCTTGATGTTCAACATTTTGTGGAAAATCAAATAAGATTGAGGCATAAGCTGGTCAATACAAGCCGTAGTCACTGCTTTAACTGTTATAGTGTCAATATGGCACCGTTAAGACATATGATGAGTTTAATTGTTTTCTGGAAAATATATAATGCAGGAAGATGTGCAGTTTATGGTGGAAACAGGCCTTGATGCCTATAGATTTTCCATTTCTTGGTCTAGACTCTTACCAAGTACAATACTGAACTCAATCTTAGGCACATAATGAAAACCTTTGAATTTTACCCTGTGGTTAGATAGAGGAAAAGAAAATACAGAGGAAAGAAAATTTTGAAAATTGAAAATATATCTAGTTAATTTGAAGAGAAAATTTAACTTTAAGAAACAAAAGTTTCAAAATTCTGTCCTCTTATTTTCTTTTCCCTCATCCGAACATAGGGTTAAGGATCTTTACTTCTTTTTACAGTAAAACCTATCTTTTTTTTTTTAACACTCTTGAAAATGCTTTTGTGACACCCCAGATGGCAGAGGACCCGTCAATCCGAAAGGATTACAGTACTACAACAATCTCATCAATGAACTTATCAGCAATGGTCAAACTTAAATACTCAGTTTCTTAATTTGCAAAATAAACCATGACTTTAATATTCACTCCAAAAATGGAAAAAAAAAAAAAAAACTTGAAACCAATTCTTCTTTTTCTACTGATATATTCCACTATTTCCCTTGAGCAGGAATCCAACCACATGTCACGCTACACAACATTGATCTTCCACAGGCACTTCAAGATGAATATGGAGGATGGCTTAGTCGTGATATCATGTAAATTCCTAGTCTCTTGCACCATAATGTAGTTGGAATTAATTCATGAAACTTCTATAGCATGAATTACTTTCCAAAAAATAAGACACTACACCCTTAAATAAGGCACTCGGTAATATTTGTAAGCTGTTGAAAAAAAGTATCACATCGATGAATTAAAAACAAATAAAAAAAGCATATAAGAGGGCCATAACTTTTAAAGTATTTTTAGACAAACATGCCACCTAAGCTAGAAGTCCATTAACCCACTTTCTCCAGCATTTTTGGACAAGGTCTGCGCATAAAATTGTAATAGTTACAACTCTGCAATCTGCAGAGTTTCCAAGAACTATATTCTAGTTGTATAGGTTCCAAAATAACAAAAAGCCTTTTAGAAGATTACAAAGATTTTATGATCATCTTCAGTTCTCCTGTGCTTTTATTTTATGATTATCATTCTCATACTGATTCTTCATATGATTCTAGGCCTACCAGAGAATGTGTGTGTGTAGTGTACTAATGCTTAGGATATAATCTCCTTATATTAAAGCATGCACATTTACATAAATGGATGAATTACTTGGATGTGAATGCAGAAGAGACTTCACAGACTATGCAGATGTGTGTTATAGAGAGTTTGGTGACAGAGTCTTGTATTGGATCACTGTAAACGAGCCCAATGTTTTTGCCCTTGGTGGTTATGATCAGGGTATAATCCCACCTCAACGATGTTCTCCCCCATTTTGTGTTAGAGAGAGCACTAGGGGTAACTCAACATATGAGCCCTACTTGGCAGTTCATCATATTTTGTTAGCACATTCTTCAGCTGCGAGATTGTACAGGAGAAAGTACAGGGTATATCACCTATCCTTTTCTAAAAAAATAAATGGAGAAAGTTTGTCGTATTCTGAATTTGTTTACTTATTTATTTATTTATTTATTTTTTGCATTTCTACTTTCTTTATATTTAAATGGCAAAAGCTTTGGCTTATATACTTAAAATCCTAACCCATTTCTCTATCTTCATATATTGGTTTTTCATCTTCTCTTACGGGAAACTTTGTTGGCAACGAATGTTCATGATTCTGTAAGATGTAAATTGATATTGCAGGACAAACAACATGGATTTGTTGGTATCTCTGTCTACACATTTGGGGCCGTTCCTGTAACAAATACAGAAAAAGACAGGGTAGCAACTCAAAGAGTCCGTGATTTTTTCGTTGGTTGGTAAGTTACAGTCTTATAGACCCTACAATTGGTTGGTTTTACTTCTCTCTTCCCCTTGTGATCTTCATTTGTTCTCTTTACATAGGATAAGTGAATATACGTAAGTGAAGTTTTCATTTATGTTAAACCCTTTGCCATTCTCACTTCAAGCCTAAACCTTGCTTTCTTTTGTGGGTATGCTAATTCTGTGCATATACTTCCATTTTTATATAAAATATTTAGTATTAATACTTCAAGACCTTTCCTGTCAAGTTTTGCCGATGGCTATGATACACTGAAGAGTATGGCAGTTTTATGAGAGGTGTCTGCTTTATTGCAGGATTATGGAACCCTTACTGCATGGAGACTATCCTATTTCCATGAAGACAAATGCAGGGGAAAGAATTCCAACCTTCACAAATCGTGAATCTGAACAAGTTAAGGGTTCATCGGACTTTATAGGCATCATTCACTATAGCAATATTAATATCACAGACAATTCTGACGCCCTTAAGATCAAACTGAGAGATCCCTATGCAGACATGGCTGCAACAACCTGTTAAGTACTTCGTTTGCTATGTTTAAGGATACTGAATTTAGTAAAAGACTGAAGTTGATCATATAAGCTTAATGCACTGCTTGCATTCACAGCATCATCTTCATTATCATTCTGAAATTTCCAACCAGTTGAGCCTTCACATTGTTTAGCACAACATTAATAATTTTTATTAATGAGCTCAACCAAGTGCATCTGTCGCTTCTGAATAATTGGTGGAGCAAGGTGAATAACTCATCGCTTTCTGGTTTTGACAGATGGACCGGATCTGTTAACAAATGAAGAGGTAACAGTAAAAAAAAATGTGTCTCCTAATTAATTGGTTCAATTTCTCAGTTTAGTTCACTATATGACTAAGTGGCTTTACATGATTCAGTACCCTATCACTCCATGGGGTTTACGGGATGAACTGGATAAATTCAAGCTTCTTTATGGCAATCCTCCTATATTCATTTATGAAAATGGTATCTCTCTCTCTCTCCTTCCCCATGGGGCAGCCTGCCCCAATGATAATGTATTATCAATAAAGAAAGTGATTTAACTAGAGTTGAAGATTACATATAATTACAATGAATATTTTAGAGGAAAATGATCTCTTGATATAAATATTAAACTGCGGCTCAAAGCTTTGTTGTATAGAAGACAACAAAACAACTTGATAGCATTAGACATTTAACATTTTAACCTTGCAATCATGCCCATCTATGCTCATAAGTTACAACGTTTTTTCCAAGCAGCCAAACAATGACATTAGTTTATGGCATGTAGTGATTAGATTATTTTCGAATATTTTGGCATCTTCAGTTATACGAAAATAAAAACTGAAGCCTCCAATGATTTATTCAAGATTTGATGAATCATTTATTGTACATGCTGTCAATGGTAAAACTAGTTATGTTGATTATATAATTTAAATGGGTTGAGTTACTGAACAAATTTTGGTTTGTTAGGACAACGGACAGCAAGAAATTCGTCACTGCAAGATGTGTCAAGGGTGAAATACTTGCATGGATATATTGGCGGCGTGCTTGATGCCTTGAGGTATGCTGTCGCTATTCATCTACTTCACACATATAACAGAAATCTTCTCAGAATTTTGCATGGTCTTTTCTACTTCACACATCTTATGTGTTCTCTAATTTTCTATGGCATCCTAAATCTTCTCAGAAATGGATCAAATGTAAAGGGGTATTTTGCATGGTCTTTTCTGGACGTGCTTGAGTTGCTGGATGGATACAGATCGAGCTTTGGCCTGTACTATGTTGATAGGGATGATCCAGAGTTGAGGAGATACCCAAAGCTCTCTGCAAAATGGTACAGCCGATTTCTGAGGGATAGAAGCACCTCTGTAGTTGGAACTATTGAACTTGAGAAGGCTCAATCACTTGTTTCTATTGACCACTTATTTGAGTTGGTTCTTTAATTTTGTGCCAGATCATCATGTGTTCCTAGGAGTAGCTATGCTTTCTCGTGTGTTCTGCCTACATATATGTAATAAGAATTTAGATTTAAATATATTTTTAGTCCCTCAAATATGGAAATATATATGTTTTAGTCCCCTAAATTAAAAGTTGCTGTTTTTAGTCCCTTAAAGTCGGAAAATGATTTTTTTAGTCCCTCCGTCAAGACTGCATTAATGGAGTTGTGACGTGACAAACAGTATTGCAATTCGTAGTGGTTTTTAGTTGCCAAAATTCTATTTATTTAATATTTAAATGCAGTTTGTGGCAGGTAAAAATCATCAGAATATGTAAAAATAAAATAAAAAAATGTGATGTTCTCTAATCATCAAAACCCACATATTTGAGAAATTCTAAGCCAAAAATCAATAAAATGAACTTCTTAATATTATCTGCATAACACAACTTCAAAGAATCACCACCCGTCACCAAGTAGTACCCAACAAATACCCAATGTAGCAAAGGACAAAACCAAGATTAATGAAGAGCTAAATAGAAACGAAACCACATAAAAGCTACCCCTTCCCTACATAAATTTCCCCCACATCAGATCGCATCACTTATTGTTTATTCAACTAGGCATATTGTTTCTCTTAACAGAGGATCATCAAACAATATAAATTACCCTACATCAGATTTCTCCATATGACACAAACCCCCAAAACTGATCTCCATAAACTCGTAGCCTTTTACCCGTACCATACTCAGTTGCTAACCTACACATTACAATTACTGATACGAATCTACTAAACGGATCGTCTTGAAAACAGGTAAAGGATAGAAAGAGGAACTTGACTCTAACCGCGACCTGCCGGTAGAACCAACACTATAAAGTTCTTAACCCAAGAACAAAGGGGAAGCTCTCACAATGGAGAAACACTCAATTTGATTAATCTGAAAATTCTGCCTTGGAAGCTTACAAGAGGTTCCTATTTATAGGCTATGCTAGGCAGCCCTTAAAAGAAGTAAAATTCCACTAACAATCCCACTAGGCATTAATTACCCACTAACATTTACTCCCCACTAACCATCACAATGGTTCATGATGTATCACAATGGTTCATGAAGTATCATAATGGTTCATTAATCATCACAATGGTTCACCAACCATCATAATGATTCACCAACCATCACAATGGTTCACCAACCATCATAATGGTTCATTAACCATCACAATGGTTCATGAAGTCCCACTAAACTTTCCACTAAGCATTTATTCCCCACTAAGCTTCCCACTAAGCACTTATTCCCCACTAAGATTTTACATTCCACTAAGCATTAATTTCCCACTATCTTCTTGTGTTATGAATTTGGGCTTTTCATGTTGTCTTCATTTTGGGCTCAAATCTTGATCAACTCTTAGAAAAGTGACCCACTTTGGAGTAGCCTCTAATCCACTTTGAGCTGAACTTTTCTTGATCTCCATTATTAGGCCTTGTAATGCTTGCTTCATCCTCTTTGTCTTGGACCTAGTCATGGGACCTCCAATGTCACACAAAGTGTCTTTAGGTTGGCTTGTTGGATCTCTATCAATTACTCAAGATCATATCAAGTGAAACATAATTCTGGAAGACGAGGTTGGCCTGGGTGATGAAGTAGTGGAGGGAGAGGAGATCGGAGTAGCGGGACTGGCGGAGGAGGGTGGCGAGGATGGCGTTGATGGTGAAGATGGTGGGGGCGGCAATTGGTGGTGGGCGCAACCTCGTCGAGGTTGCTTGGGTGCAGCTCAGAGCAGAGAGGGGAAGTTCCATGCGGAGTTGACACTTGCAATGGCAGCACTCCACCGCGGCTTCCTTCGGGGAGGAGATGCAGAGGAGCGGAGACGGTGTGGAGGCAATTTGGGATTTGGAGAGAGATAGGGTTTGGGATTTGGACTTTTTATTTTTTCTAAAATAATGAATTATGCCAAGCAGATTTTTATTTTTTATTTTTTGACATCTTCTGGCAGCTTTTAGCCACCACAAATCGCAACATTATTTGCCATGTCAAATTCGATTAACGCCGTCTAGACAAAATGACTAAAAAAATCATTTTCCAACTTTGAAAGACTAAAAAAATAATTTTTAATTTAAGGAACTAAGAAAAACATACCTCAAATTTGAAGGATTAAAAACATATTTAAGCCAAGAATTTATTAGCTAGATGCCTGGGCAAATTTATTATGTACCAACCAAATAATCAAAAATGGATTTGACTCCACCTCAGCATAAATACATTAACACTACCTACAAAGCATTTCTCCAATGTCTTGCTTGAATTGAAGCTACTGTTCATCACTTAGAGCTGCCACTAGAGTGCAATGTCCATCCATTTGCATTAATCTACATAATACAGTTTATAGGTAAAATAATACGGTCCACAATCATCCATATTATATGAAGATTTCAAGATCTTGATCCCTGCTCCTAAGGACCAAACTGGACCTGTTCTTACCTAATTTTGGTAAGTCTTCCGGTGCGGTGGCTCCGTCCAGATCGCCTCCGTGACTAGTGGGGGGTGTACCTGCAAAGACACTCCGACGCTCAAGTTAGAGGCGCAGAGGAGGAGACAGGTATCACAAATTGGGATTAGAAATTCGTACCTCTGTTGGGATGGGTTGTTCTGATTTTATAGGGTGTAAAGAGATAGATTTGATAGGGTTATTTTCCTATCAAATCTCCTCAAATCTCGTAATGAAGATAGAGATAATTCTATCTTCTATCTTTATCTTATGACCTGATCTTTCTATATCTTATCACATAGTAAGATATATTATTTCTGTTATTATCATCCGAGTCCGAGTGATAGTTTCTACTCGGCCAACTCGACTACTCGGTGGAGTGCCGAGTTCGAGTAGTACACATGCCCCCCAAGCTCTGAAGTAATGTAGGAGCTTAAGTAATGTTATACCAATTTCGGATTTATTTGGCCGAGACGAGTTTGGTTCTCGAAGCGTCACGTCGTTTGGTGAAGATGTCGTTTCAGACATATTGACGTCGTAACGGTTCCCAAGGGCGGCGTCAATGATCACTTTTTTGAATTTTGAAACGGTCTGGGGATTCCCAAAGGTCTCAAGCCTTCCTAGCCGTTGATTGGCCTAGTGAAGGGTCTTGATCCAACGGTTCGGACCGTTTCGCCCTTTCGTATTCGCGACGTTTGGGGTTCTATATAAAGGGGTACTGTTGACGTTGGCGTTCACTCTTATTTCTGTGTTTTGTCTTCCCGCAAGCTTTTTCTCCCTTCTGCCATTTTGTCCTCCCTCTAGGTTTTTCTTTGTTCTTTGTTCAGGTACGCCCTTCTCCTTTCCATTTCTTTTTCTGGCTCTATAATGTCTTCTTTTTTCGGGGATTCTGGGCGTTCCGGCGGGGGTCGTATGCTTACGCCGGAGGTTCACCCCATCGGAGAGGGTTCCGATGGTGGTCCTCCTTCGCACCATCCTGGTTCTGATGAAATCAGCGATGGTGCGTCAGCGGCAAACGTTGCCGCCGCGGGTGTCGAGGAGGTTCGTCCATCCGTCGATCCTGCGCAAGCACCTTTGGTTGTTCCTGTCGGGGGAGGTGGTTCTAGAGGATTCCGAGGCCACTGAGGATCGTCCTCTTGAGACTCGGCGTGCTCGTCTTCTATTCCCTTCTGTTCCCCAGCCTATTGATTCTAGGGGTAGAAAGGTATATTCTCCTGTTACTACTTCCGGCTATTCTTGGGTGGCTGGGGAGGTAGGTGCATATGCTTCTCGGTATCAGACCGAGGAAGCTTTGTCTGCCCTTCTTGAAACTATTGACTTGTGTCATTCGGAAGGCCCGGGTATAGTCCATGCCGAACCTTGTGGGCCCGATGACCGAGTTTTTATGTCTGCTGACTCGCGCCAACCACACTTTACTTTTGTATATGAAGCCTTGTTCTCGGTTCTCGGCATTACAGTGCCGTTTGACCAGTTCGAGGCTGACGTTCTTCGGGCACTGAATGTTGCTCCCACGCAGTTGCACCCGAACTCTTGGGCTTCTCTCCAGGCTTTCCGGGTGCTCTGCAGTAAATTCTTTATAACTCCTACTGCTCCTAAATTTTTGTATCACTATAAAGTAAAAGAGAGTCAAAATGGGGGTTGGGTCTCCTTGACTGGGATTCCTGGTCGGTCAATTCTTAGTCCTTATACCTCCTCTTGGAAAAATTTCAAGAGTGGTTTCTTTCGTGTCCGACCAGGTCCGGAAGGAGAGGTCAAATTTTTTGATGGCCGTGGGAAGCCGAGGTTCCCTCTCTATTGGACCCGCTCCCCGAACAAACGGCTGTCTTGGCAGGTCGTGGACATGTCTCCTGAGGATCAGGATGACATGATTACGCTGTGTAAGTTACCACGTTCCTTGTCCTGTAAAACAATTGTGGGAATTCCTTCTTCTCGGACTCCGAGAGAGGATTGGGACGGTGAGTGCCTTTTATTTACTCGGTTTTTCTTCTACTTTGCTTTTTACTGATGTTTTGTCTTTTTTGCAGCTGTGATGGGGAAATTTGATTATAAAACGGCCAAAAAGCAAAGGCTGGAGAAATTGAAGGGTAAGGAGCCCGCTGCTGAGGCGGTTCGAGTCGCTTCGCCTGTTCCTCCTCCTCCTCCTCCTCCTTTGAAGAGAGATCAGCGGGAGGTAGTTCAAGGAGGGGATGGTCCCTCGAAGAAGTCGAAATCGAGTCCACCCGGTGCTGAGGCTTCGGGGTCTGCTGTTGAGAGGCATCCGGCTTTTCTTTCTATGAAAGATGGTCGGACCTCGCTTTGGGGAAAGGACTTCAATCCCGGGGCCCTCATCTCTGCCGACAATCTCGGTCAAGCTGATCGGGATATGTTGAGGGATGCTGGGCTGATGCTTTCTATGGAGGCTGTTTGTCGCTTCCAAGCTCGGTCATGGGCTATTGCTCAGTATTGGGCCGAGGAGTTCGACCACGGCCATCGAGAATTAGCTATGGTGAAGGAGAATGCTGCAAAAGCCGAGCAGGCCCTGTTGGAGGCTACCCGGGCTAACGAGACTCTTCTCCAATCCGCTGAAGAATCTCGACGGTCTCAGGAGGGAGTGGAGGCTAAGTTGAGGGAAGTTGAAAGTCGTGAGGAGGACTTGAAACTTTCCTTAACTGCGTCCGAGAACTCGGCTCGGGAGTTGCGGGCTGAGGTGGATAGGCTCGTTTCCGAGCTTGCTCAAGCGAGGACTAAGGCTGCCGAGTCCGAGGCTAAGCTGAAAGCCGATCTGGGTGAGGCCTTGGACGGGATTGTTAAGACCCATGAGGCCGGGTTTAGCAAGGCACTTCGCCAAGTTCGTTATTTCTTCAAGGATGCCGACACTTCTCTTTTTGACGTTGACAAGGATGTCAATAAAGAGGGGGAATTGGTGGAGGAGTCTGCACTTGGTGAGGACGCTCCAAGCCGTTCCATTCAGGAGGGGAGAGATGCTCCTTTTTAGTGTTTATATTTTCCTTGTTTTTGTAAGGCTCATACCCGGCCTATCGAATAGGGTACTTTAATGAAATTTATATTCAGGGCTTGCACCCGGCCTTTTGAATAGGGTGTTAAATGACTTTTCTTTGTTATTCGTATGGTTTTTCACTAACGTACTTTTTTGTATTAAAGGTCTACGCGGTTAATTGTAACTCGCCTTTTGTATCCTTTGCTCGGTTAGGTCTAACTCGCTTTTTGTATCCTTGTAAAGGTCTACGCGGTTAAATCTAACTCGCTATCTGTATCCTTGTAAAGGTCTACGCGGTTAATTGTAACTCGCCTTTTGTATCCTTGTAAAGGTCTACGCGGTTAAATCTAATTCTATAGATAATTTGAAGAAAGGAGTTTCATTAATGAGAGAAATTGGGTGTGCCTCGTTAAAACCTCTTTGACAAAAAACCTCTTGGAAAAAAATGTCAAAGTAGGAAAAAGAGTACATCACCACTTACAACTTTTCTAACTGTAGTAAAACTTTAGGTGTGTCGCGTTCCAAGTTCGGGGGATGGTTTTGCCGGATGGGTACTCCAATCGGTAAGCTCCATTTCCCAGCTACTCGATTATTCTGAAGGGGTCTTCCTAATTGGCTGCCAATTTACCATCTCCTGTAGCTTTTCTGGCTTCTCCGCATTTTCTCCAAACCAGGTCTCCAACTTCAAAGTTTCTTGGTTTGACCTTGGTGTTATACCTCCTCTCGGCTCTTCTTTTACAGGCCTCTATTCTGACTTGGACCTCGTTGAGCGTCTCTTCGGTCATGTCAAGTGCATGCCTGAGTGATTGATCGTTGTTTTCCTGGACGAAATTTGTTCTTCGCAGGGAGGGCTCTCCGACTTCTATTGGTATCATGGCGTCTGATCCGTATGAGAGTCTGAAAGGGGTTTCCCCTGTTGTTGACTGTGGTGTGCAACGATATGCCCATAAGATCGCGGGAAGTTCTTCTGTCCAACTTCCTTTAGCGTCTCCTACTTGCTTATTCAGTTCTCCGAGTATCACTTTATTTGCGGCTTCCGTTTGTCCGTTAGTTTGCGGATGTTCCACTGAGGTCACTCGGTGCCGAATCCCTAGGTTTTTGAAAAACTCTTCGAGGTTCTTTTCGGTGAACTGTCTACCGTTGTCGGAAATCACCGAGTGGGGGATGCCGAAACGACATATGATATTTTTCCATATGAATTTTTGCACATTGTGGGCAGTGATAGTTGCCAAGGGTTCGGCCTCGATCCACTTTGTGAAGTAATCAATTCCGACGAGGAGGAACTTCACTTGTCCTTTAGCGAGTGGAAAAGGGCCTAATATGTCAACTCCCCATAGGGCGAAGGGCCATGGTGCTGTGATATTGTGCAATTCCTCTGCTGGTAGATGGGATAAGTTGCCATATTTTTGGCATTCTTCGCATTTTTTGACGTACTTGGCGCAGTCGCGGTGCATCGTTGGCCAGTAATATCCGGCTCTTAGAGTTCGGGAGGCCATAGCTTTTCCTCCTGAGTGCATTCCACATATTCCTTTGTGCATCTCATTTACCACATATTCGGCCTGAGCCTTCGTGATACATTTCAGCAGTGGTGCAGTGAAGCCTCTCCTATAAAGGTCTTCTCCTTCTATGACATAGTAGCTGGCCTTTCTTCTGATCTTTTTAGCTTCTTCACGGCTTTCTGGGAGGGTTCCTTTCTTCAAGAAGTTCCATATCTCGGTCATCCATTCTCTGTCAGCCGAGTTGATGTTAGAGACAATTTTCTCGATGCTCGGAGTGGATATTGTTTCCTGTATGACAGTTCGGTGCTGGCCTTTATTCTTCGTACTTGCCAACTTTGATAGCAGGTCGGCTCTTTCATTTTGTTCTCTCAAAATGTGGTCAAGCTCGAAACTAATGAATTCGTTCTTCAACTGGGAGGCCAAGTGGTAATATCTTGCCATCTGGGGGTCCTTCGTTTGATAGGATCCATTCATTTGCCCAGTGACTAGTTTTGAATCGCTCCAGCATCTAAGGTGTTTCGCTCCCACTTCCTTGGCGAGTTTTAGTCCTGCTAGCAGGGCTTCATACTCGGCTTGGTTGTTGGATGCGTTGAAGTCGAACCTGAGTGATTGTTCCAGGATAATCCCTTCAGGGCTTTCAATTATGACTCCTGCTCCGCTACCTTTTTCATTCGATGAGCCATCTACATAAAGGGTCCAGAATGGGAGGGGCGCTTCCGCTACTGGTGCTAGTTCAGCAATAAAGTCGGCTAGGCACTGTGCTTTGATAGGTCCTCTCGGTTCGTACTTGATGTCGAACTCGGATAATTCTACCGACCATGCTATCATTCGTCCGGCTAGCTCTGGTTTCCTCAGTATCTGTCGTATTGGGTGGTCTGTTCGTACCACTATTGGGTGGCTTTGAAAATATGAACGTAGCCGTCGTGCTGAGGTGACTAGGGCTAGCGCTAGCTTTTCTATCTTTTGATATTTGATTTCAGCATCTTTCAATACTCGACTTATGTAGTAGACTGGTTTTTGCGTCTGATTTTCTTCCTGGATGATGACCGAACTGATTGCGTCTCCCGAGACGGCTAAGTATAGTATTAAGTCCTTGCCGGGTTCAGGTCTTGTTAGAATTGGTGGTGATGAAAGTAGTGTTTTTATCTTTAGGAAGTTTTCTTCACACTTTTCATCCCATCCGAAGTCTTGTTGTTTCTTGAGTAGTTGAAAAAAGGGTCTGGCTATTTCTGCTGCTTTTGGAAAGAAACGGGACAGGGACGCCAGTCTTCCAGTTAGCCGTTGTACTTCTTTTATGTTACTCGAACTTCTCATGCCTATGATAGCCGCGCATTTTTCCGGGTTGGCTTCTATGCCCCTGTGGGTGAGCATGAATCCTAAAAACTTTCCGCCATGCACCCCGAATACGCATTTCTCAGGGTTTAGCCCCATATTATGTTTTCTGATCTCGTCAAAAATTTCGGTCAGGTCTCCTGGATGTGATTCTAGTTCTCTGCTTTTAACCACCATGACGTCGACGTAGACTTCCAGGTTTCTGCCGAGTTGTTTTGTAAAGATCTTGTCCATTAGACGCTGGTATGTTGCTCCTGCGTTCTTCAGTCCAAATGGCATTACCGTGTAACAGTAATTGGCCGTGTCAGTTATGAATGTTGTTTTTTCCTCATCTGGTGGGTACATTGGTATCTGGTTGTACCCGGAGTATGCATCCAGAAAGCTCAGAATCGGATAGCCGGCTGCTCCATCTACTAACTTGTCTATGCTTGGCAGCGGGTATGAGTCTTTTGGGCATGCTTTGTTAAGGTCTGTGTAGTCAGTACACATTCTCCATCTTCCATTCGCCTTTTTTACCATCACCACATTTGCGAGCCATGTCGTGTATTGAACTTCCCTGATGAAGCCGGCGCCGAGTAGTTTTTCAGTTTCTTCTTTTACCGCTTTTCCTCTTTCAGCCCCGAGTTTCCTCTTCTTTTGGGAGATCGGTTTGGCCTCTGGGTAGATGGAAAGTTTGTGGCAATGGAAGCTTGGGTCTATTCCGGGCATGTCGGCGGCTGACCATGCGAACAAGTCAGCGTTGTCTAACAGGACCTTGGCAATAGCTTCTTCGGTCTCGCTTTCTAGCTGAGTCCCGAGTTTCGTGCATTGCCTTGATTCTCTTCCTATTTGGAAGGATTTTACTTGTTCTGTGGGTTCTGCTCTCGGTTCGGTCTCCCTGGAATCTAGGTTGGTCTCCTCTATTGGCGTTGCGAGAGAAGTGCATGCTACGTGTTTTATCGTCAGTTCTGGGACTCTTTTGCCGCTGGCTATCTTTAGGCTTTCTAAGTAGCACTCGCGGGCTGCCTCCTGATCAGCCTTGACTGTTACCATCTTTCCTTCTGAATTTGGGAATTTCATTGCCAGATGTGGAGTTGAAATTATTGCCCCTAATTTGTTGAGTGTTGGCCTGCCTATAAGAATATTGTATGAAGTGAGGGCGTTGACTAGGAGGTATCTGACCGTGATGGTCTTGGACCCCATCTCATCTCCAAAAGTTGTGAGGAGGTCGATACAGCCTCTGGTATCAACCTTTTCGCCTGCAAATCCGACTAGTTGTTCGGTGTATGGTTGTACCTTATTTTCAGGGATGTCTAACTATTGGAAAGTGGACCAGTACAGGATATCCACCGAGCTGTCTTGGTCGACTAGGACTTTGCACACCAACCAGTTTGCGACTTCAACTTTGACCACCATCGGGTCATCGTGATTGGGCTCTATGCCTTCGAAGTCTGCGTCTGTGAAAGTTATAGGTGGCATTTTCTTGTGTACTCTGGGGTTTGTTGACGCCGAGTTGATTGATCGGAGGCTACGCAGGTGTCTATTCCTTGACGAACTCGAACTTCCACCTCCAGCGAATCCTCCTGCTATTGTGTTGATGACGCCTCGGAGTCGAGTTTCGGGAGGTTTGGTTTGCTGTTCCTGGCATGGCTCTTCCGTGCGTCGGGTTTTTCTATCGTGATCGTCTTCCCTATCCCGGGTTCGTTCTCGCACGGGCTTTCGGCTGTCGTCTCGGACGAAGCGTCGTAACTTGCCTTGTTGGATAAGTTTTTCAATCTTATCCTTCAGGGTGGTGCACTCCTCTGTAGTGTGTCCATGTACTCTATGGTATCTGCAAAATTTGGACCTATCTGCTTTCTCTGGGGAGCTGTTTCGAGTAGGCAGGCTTATCAGCTCGGCGCTGCAGGCTTCTTCCAGGACTCGTGCTCTGCTATCAGTTAGGGGGGTATAATGGGCAAACCTTGCACGAGGCGGTCTGTCGCTTCTAGGTTTGCTACTCCGCTCACGGTTTGCTCCTGGTTTCTCTCGTTCTTCTTATTTTTTATAGGATTCGCCCCTGACCCGTTCCCTGAACTTGGTCATTTCTTCCATCTGAATATATCCTGCTGCTCTAGCTCGGAGCTCGTCCATGTCGTGTGGCGGTTTCCTGCAGAGGCTGTCCAAAAAAGGTCCAAATTTTAGCGCCATGAGCATGGCGGTCAATGCCACTTGTGGATTCAAGTCTCGGATCTTAACGGAGATCTCGGCGAATCTTTCCATGAAATCCCTAAGAGACTCGTTGTCTTCTTGCCGTATATTGGCCAGTGCTACTGCCGTCAGGTGGTGGGGTCGACTCGTAGCGTATTGAGCGCCGAAACGAGTGACTAATGTGGCAAAAGAGTCGATTGAGTGGGGTGGGAGTCGTGTGTACCAGTTCAACGCTGCTCCCTTCAAGGTCGTTGGGAAAACCCGGCACATGATGGTGTCATCGTTTGTGTACAGGTTCACCTGTGTGACGAATGCGTCGATGTGCTCATCGGGGTCGGTCAGCCCATCGTATCTGTCCATGGATAACGGCTTCCACCCAGCCGGTAGTGGAGTCTCCATGATTCCATCTACAAACGGGTGTCGCCTCGTTGTCTCAGGTATCATACTCCGTCTTGGGGGCGCTCGTGATCCTGAGGCGGGTCTGGACTCTAATTGGGTCGTTGCTCGGTCTGCCTCGCTCCAAGTGGTGTCTTCCTGCTCTGTTCGGTCAGGGTGTCTGTTGGCGGTCGTATGAGCCGCCGATAGTCCGTTGGTAGCGGCGTGGGCTGCCGAGAACCCGTTGATAGCGGCGTGGGCTGTCGAAAGTCCGTTCCGGTCCTCTTGCAGTTTTTGATATTGCTCTCGGAGGATAGCGTTCTCCTTGCGGAGGTCTTCTATCTCCTTAGCGTTGCTCTGTTTCAGCGTGTTAACTTCCCTTTGCAGGGCTTGGATCAGCGGGTGATTCTCAAGCATCTGACGCGGGAAGGGCGCCACGTTGTTGGGGTTACCTCCCTGGGTATCCCCTGGAGGTGGTACACCCACGATTTGGGTGTCCCCCTCCTGTGGTCGCTTTTCATGGCTCGCTGTTTTGTTCTGGGTTGTCGTCATTGGATTAATCTTGTTGCGATTGGTGTGGCTGGGAATAATTTCACCGAGCCCCACGGTGGGCGCCAAATGTTCTTACCTAATTTTGGTAAGTCTTCTGGTGCGGTGGCTCCGTCCAGATCGCCTCCGTGACTGGTGGGGGGTGTACCTGCAAAGACACTCCGACGCTCAAGTTAGAGGCGCAGAGGAGGAGACAGGTATCACAAATTGGGATTAGAAATTCGTACCTCTGTTGGGATGGGTTGTTCTGATTTTATAGGGTGTAAAGAGATAGATTTGATAGGGTTATTTTCCTATCAAATCTCCTCAAATCTCGTAATGAAGATAGAGATAATTCTATCTTCTATCTTTATCTTATGACCTGATCTTTCTATATCTTATCACATAGTAAGATATATTCTTTTCGTTATTATCATCCGAGTCCGAGTGATAATTTCTACTCGGCCAACTCGACTACTCGGTGGAGTGCCGAGTCCGAGTAGTACAGGATCCAAAATAGTGAATACTAACAACAACCAGAAATCACGATATTCAATTTCACACAGGATGACACGCTTTATGAGATGATCTCGATTCTTGAGGTGAAATCAGATGTGTTTCTTAGGATCCAATTTCATCAATAGCTAAAAGCCACGTGTAAAACTTGAGGATAAGTAAATTCCATGAGAAGTTAAGTAAACCTGAACATTAAATATCTGCAATTTCATGAAATTTCTCAAAATAAAAAAGAATAACTACTATCCTAAAATTAGTTGTTGTTCTTCTCTTCCACCTATGTTTATAAAATAATTCTAAATCCTTCTACAAATCCTCCTACTACCTTATGATAAATTTTAAATGTGTTTTATACTTCCAAGATATTAAATATTTTTACTTTTCATTCAATAGTTACCATAAAAAGGTAGTAGGAGGATGAAGTAAGAGGATATAGCATTACTCATGTTTATACTATTTATAATATTTAATTTATGAATTTAATGATGATGCATTGACAGTGTAAAACTGTTTTACACAGTCATTCAATCACAAATCACTGTTTGTATGATTTTTAAGATAATTTTTTAAAAGTCAACAAACTTACCATACATGATGGGTTGTAATTGGATGACAGTGTAAAACTTTTTACACTGTCAGTGTATAGCCCTTTTTCTCTTAATTTATTATTTTAACATTATACTTCACAAAAATTGACAATGATAAATGTTAGATTTATATTATTTTTTGAATAATTTTGTATTAAACGATTCATTTTATCTATTACGCTAATTAACATAATAAAAGTATAATACCACTTAAGTGTATTTTTTTTACTTTATTTTAAACTTGATTAAAAATATTTTAAGATATAGTAGAATATATAATATGAAAAATGTAATAATTGAAACTAAAAATGTAATTTAAATAATTTATCTATAAATAAAAAATTACAAGAGTTTAAAATTAATTTTTTTATTCGTAGGAATCTAAGACAAGTAATTATCGAGAGTTTACAACAACTCATGCACCTTACTCAACCAACCTAACTAGACCCCTCAATAGTTTAAAATTAATTTAAAAACTAAAATTATAACACCTCAAAATATATTTTTATCTATAAAATAAAATTAAAATTTATATAAAAATATCATATAATATGTCTATTTTTGTTATTTTACATTTTTCAGCTACTTTACCAAATAGTTTTACTAAACACTTATCATTTAATAAGCTAGTTCAACAACTTTTGACTATTACCTATCAACTTCCAATTAACAGCTAACTTTTCGGTTCTCAACTAATTTTTCAGTTATTTTTGTTAACCATAACCTAAATGAACGTGTAGCATAATAATACCATAATTTTTAACATGAAAAATAATCTCAAGGCCAGTAAGAAAAAGTGAAAAACACAGATTTTAGCCTAAATTTCTCTCCATCCCTCTACTGCAATAATGCAGACCGTCGGTACACCTAAGACATTAAATTAAAAGAGAAAAAAGAAACACATGTTCTGCAGAATTGACCCCGCAATCTGACTGATACATACATCTAAGAATTCCTTTGCGTTGGTTTGGTACGACAGAAACATGAGAGAAAGGAAAGGATGGAAAGAATGGCATGAATTTCGAAAATCTCTTCCTCCCTTTGATTTGCATGAAAATAAGGCAAGAAAGGAAAACAACGATAGAGCCCACTCAAAAATGCAATCAGTCCAAATTACAAAGGATGATTAGTAGCACATCTGTTGTGTTTTTTGTGTTTAGAAAGAAAATTTTGTTTAAAATATTGTTTAATAAGTTAAAAAAATGGATTTTTTTTTCCCTTTCATTTCCTCTTTTACCGGACAATTTTTCTTTCCTTTCCTTTGTGTCTTGATAGAGGGAAGAGAAAAAGGGTGTATAGAAATAAGATAATTGAGTAAAATTAGGTAAAAAAATAAAATAAAAATGAAAGATGTCTGTAAAAAAATAGATAAGAGATAAAAGAGAATTTCACCAGGTAGTTATATGTAAATTTTTTATAAACAGTATTTTTAAATCTGTCATCAAATAGTTTAATGTCCTCAACTTTTTAAAATCGGATAGGTATTTAAAAATATAATCTATCAAAAAAAAAATCTACTTGATTATCTCATCAAACTCAATAATGATGCAATAAGTCAATAATGTCAACATTATTGTTAAGTTGCGAGTTAATGTGGTAAAAAAAATTATAAGGACAAAAATTAAAATAAAAATGTATTAAAATAAAAATCTTCTTATTTTATTGAACCAAAAGTTTATTTAAGAAAAAAAAAAAAGAGATAAGGCAAACAAGTTTAGTTTATATCAACAACAGTATGAAAATCCTTAGAATTTCTCTAATAATTTTTACAACGAAAAAATGAATTAAGAAGACAGACAAGACACGCACGAGAAACACGCACTCTTATTTTTATGAACACAACACAGGGTGGGTGAGTTGAGGAAGACCCAGAAACAGAAACAGAAACATAGACGATGGGACTAGAAACATCTCTGAACGTAACTTTCAAGCTGATTTTGTTAGTTGTGAACTTGGTTGTAGGAGTGTTGAGTGCTGATCATTATAACAGAGATGACTTCCCTGTTGATTTCGTTTTCGGTTCAGGCACCTCTGCTTATCAGGTCTTTTCCTTATACCAAAGCCTTTCACTTTTCTAAATCACTGACTGTGACAATTAATTAGCCATATTATTATAATTAAACATAGGTGGAAGGAGCTGCTAACCAAGATGGAAGAACTCCTAGCATCTGGGATACATTTGCCCATTCTGGTCAATTCCTCCTTTTGCTCTTGCTCTTGCTTCTTCTTCTCATCCATCTTAATCATTTTGTTAATTTTGAAAGGTTAATTATTTATTTTAAAAACAAGTTGGTCTTTATTAATTATATAATATAATATAATACGTGTTATTATCTTACGAGATACATTGTCACTGGCACACAAGAACACGGATGAAGTTTTCATAAATGATAAAAATCTCAAGTGCCTTTAGGATTACTTGGACACACACCGTACACGTGGTGGCTTCTTCTAAACTTATCTTTGCAAGCATTTGGGCTTTTCTGGGCGTATGTATCTATGCGTGCCCCACCAAGTATCAATGAATGAAATAACTTTTGTTTGTTAAAAATAAATTTATTATAAGTCTTCACTTATTAAGCTTTTGGGATAGTTATTCATAACAAGGTATTAGAGCCTATGTGAATGTGATTATCTAGCGGTTGCATATTCGATTCATGACTAACGTTCTCTTTTTTATCACATCAAAAAACCTTAATATATGAAATTGCATGTATATATTTGTGTTAAGATCACATATCTTTAATTAGATGCTCTTCCAAGATTTAACCACTAGTAATTGGAGGAACAAAAATCCAAAACTTTATTATGGATTATTGGCAGTGTGTACCAATTTCTCTGAAGCGAGAATCAATGATGAGAAACTGGGAATATTAGAATAGCATGTACACTTTAACTACCCAGTTTTTGCTCTTTCATCCAGTGGCTATTGTATAAGGGTTATTCCTAATCTCATGTTATCATTTTCTATAAACAGTGTTTGGACATGGAGAAAATGGAGATCTAGCCTGTGATGGGTATCACAGATATAAGGTAAACAATAATACACTAGGCTTCCATCTTTTTGCTTTTGCCAGGAATGCATTCTGAGACACCCGATAATTTGTGGAAATTTAAATAAATTGAGGAAAAAGCTGGTTAAAACAATGCAAGTTGTAGTTCACTATTTCCTCCAAAAAATCTATAATGCAGGAAGATGTGCAACTCATGGTGGAAACAGGCCTTGAAGCCTACAGATTTTCCATTTCTTGGTCGAGACTAGTACCAAGTATTTTACTAAACTTGAGTACATAACGAGAAACACTCACTTTTAATGTTCTTTGTTTCCTTCCCAGTAACAGTTTTCTGAATGCCTTTTGAAAATGATTTTATTTCTCCCCAGATGGTAGAGGACCTGTCAATCCCAAGGGATTGCAGTATTACAACAATCTTATTGATGAACTTATTAGCAAAGGTTAATTATGAGTTTCTTAATTTGCAAATTGCAAGATAAAACGTGTCTTGAAACCGATTTTGTTTCTTCAACTAACTGTCCCTTGAACAGGAATCCAACCACATGCCACGCTGTACAACTTTGATCTTCCGCAGGCACTTGAGGATGAATATGGAGGATGGGTTAGTCGTGATATCATGTATGTTCATGTGCTCTTGCGGTTCAACCAAAATGTTGTTGAAATTTATTCTTGAAGCCTGTGCTATATCAATTGCATTGTATAAAATGAGACACTACACCCTTAAATCTTGGCACTGCATCCATATAAAAAGGCACAAAGGCAATTGCTGTTTGAAATAAGACTCTTGTCAATGTCATTAGGTCTCTAAAACCAGGCACTATGTGATTATCCTACTTTATGGTTCTATAGCTAATATTATTATTCTTTTTTCTCCTTTTATTATTCTCATCCTCTTGCTCATATGATCCTTGGCCTACCACACTTCAATGTTGTGAAGAATTCTTTTTCTAACATGTTTTTCTTCTGCTTAGGATACAATGTACTTAAATTACAGCAATAGACAGAATTTAGACAAATGAATAAAGAAATTACGTGAATGTCAATGCAGAAGAGACTTCACAAACTATGCAGATGTGTGTTTTAGAGAGTTTGGTAATAGAGTCCGGTATTGGACTACGGTGAACGAGCCCAATGTATTTGCCTTAGGTGGTTATGATCAGGGAAACAGCCCACCTCAACGATGCTCTCTCCCATTTTGCGTTACAAATAGCTCAAGGAGCGGCAACTCAACATATGAACCCTACTTGGCAGTTCATCATATTTTGTTATCACATTCTTCAGCAGTGAGATTGTATAGAAGAAAGTATAGGGTACATCACATGTTTATTTTAATTCATGGATATTTTTTAAAACTGTTGTTACTTTCTTGGTGTTGAGATGTCAGCAAAGAATATTCATGATTTAATAGAAA
Source organism: Pueraria montana var. lobata (assembly GCA_026413185.1). Lineage (NCBI taxonomy): Eukaryota > Viridiplantae > Streptophyta > Magnoliopsida > Fabales > Fabaceae > Pueraria > Pueraria montana. The sequence goes on along the minus strand of CM048647.1, from coordinate 66,299,894 downwards.
CAAAATTACAATGCAGGACGAACAACATGGATACGTTGGTATCTCTGTTTATATGTATGGGTTCATTCCCCTAAAAGATACAGAGAATGACAGGGAAGCCACTCAAAGAGCTCGTGATTTTATAGTTGGTTGGTAAGTTACAGATCCTACAATTAGTTGTTATACTTCTCTTCCCTTATGTTCTTTGGTTTTGCTCTGTACTCAAAATTCATGACAGGAGAATGTATATGACTGAAGTTTTCTTTTATGTTAAACCTTATGTATATCACTGAAGTATTTGCAGTTCCTTAATTATAAACCTAAAGTTTGTGGCTTCTAATATTTTTTGTAGACTGAGATAACAATTTCATGTGAAGGATATGGCAGTTTTATGTGCCTGCTTTATTGCAGGATTGTGGAACCCTTGGTGCATGGAGACTATCCCATTTCCATGAAGACAAATGCAGGTGCAAGAATTCCAGCCTTCACAAATCGTGAATCGGAACAAGTTAAGGGTTCATATGACTTTATAGGTGTAATTTACTACAACAATATTAATATCACAGACAATCCTGATGCCCTGAAGACAGAACTGAGAGATACCAGTGCAGACATGGCTGCACGGCTAATCTGTATGTATTTTGTTATGTTTGAGCATACTGGATTTAAAAGATTGAAATTATTCATATAACTATATAAGCATGCTGTACTAATTGCAATCACCACTTTTTTTTTAATGATATTTTGAAATTTTCAACTGACTGAACTTTAACTTAATTCGGTATCTGGTTCTTCAATAATTTGCTCAATCATGTCTATTACTTATTCCTGAATAAATGGTGGAGCAAGTTGAATCATTGACTGGCTTTCCTGGGTTTTGCAGTTTTACAGGATCTATTTTCAGAGGAAGAGGTAAAATTGAAAAATAAACAAGAATTATTCTCTTGATTAATTGGTTCAATTATTCAGATTACTTCACTATATAACTATCTGTGGCTTTACTTGACACAGTATCCTGTCACACCATGGAGTTTACGGGAAGAGCTGAATAAATTCAGACTCCATTATGGCAATCCTCCAATATTCATTCATGAAAATGGTCTTACTTTCTCTCTCCGCTTCATTAAATTTCATACAATTTGCCATTAATCTTATTGAGGAAACTGCTCTTTTGATTGAATAACAAACAGTCTTTTTTTAAAATAGACAAAGCCATTAAATAGCACGTGTGTTATAGCCGTTTATAACACATGCTGTCAATGTCGCACAAGGTGAGTTCAAATATATTGAATTATAGATGAAATTTTGGCTTGTCTTGTTAGGTCAACGGACAATGAGAAATTCATCACTTCAAGATGTGTCAAGGGTGAAATACTTGTATGGATACATTGGTGGCGTGCTTGATGCCTTGAGGTATGCAGTTGATGCTCCATTTTGTCTCGTTGACAATTATTTCACGTAAATAATTTTCATCAATACTACTGCAAGAAGTTTTTAATGTCTTGGAAAAGTATGGATTGTGAATCTATTGAACTATATAGTTATATTGGGATATTGATATCCATCTTGAGAGCATGTTACTTATCTGGTGAATGAAACAATATCTAAAACACTGCTGAAATAAGTCCCTAAAATTAGCATGTTTTCTAATTTTCAAAGTCATCATAATTTTTTCTTCAGAGATGGATCAAACATAAAAGGGTATTTCGCATGGTCTTTTCTGGACGTATTCGAATTGCTGGCTGGATACAGATCGAGCTTCGGACTATACTATGTTGATAGGAATGATCCAGAGCTGAAGAGATACCCAAAACTATCTGCAAAATGGTACAGCAGGTTTTTGAAGGGAACTATTGAACTCAAGAAGGATGCATCACTTGGTTCTGTTGGCCATTTATTTCAGTAGGCTCTATAATTTGTTTGCATTACAGCAACATTGCGTAGTGACTTTCCGCTTCTATAAGAATTAAGTAAATTAGCAGGTAGCAACTTTGTGTTTAAAATTATTTTTCACTTTTAGTTTACTTCTGAATTCAATTATTATAATATGAGAAAATAATTAGTACAAATTTGGTAGGTTCAGATGAAAACTCGACATAATAGATCCATCCTTGATTTCTGTCAATTTTCAAAATTTGTTCCCATTTTTTAATTTTATATTTATCTTAAAAAAATGGTAATACTTTATAAGCAATTTCTCATCACTACAAATTTATTTATTTATTATGTTAAGGAGGGCCAAAGCCCAGTATGCTACGTTTTCATAAGGAGCATTTCTATTGTAAAATTCATATGATGCTGGTCTTTTTATAAAGAGTTAATTACACTGATTTCTCCTAAGGTTTACTCTTATTACACCTAGTATCCTTCCATTTTTTGACATTACTTTGAGTACCCCTAAGGGGGGGTCAGTGTAAGATTTTTCAAACTTAAGAGGAGGGTCAGTGTAACATTTTAAACTTAAGAGGGGGGGGGTCGATATAACAAAAGTCCAAAAATTAGGGAGGGTTTCTGTAGGATTCAAAAATGGAGGGATATCGGATGTAATTAGGGTAAACCTCAAGAGGGATCAATGTAATTTACTCTTTTATAAATTAGTATTTCCTGCATTCTACAAATTTGGTGTGTGACGTGTAGTCATCTTTTTGAGCAACCCATGTAAAAAGACCAGATTTTGGATTATCATTTTCAAATCAATCCTTCTTGCCATGAAGATCTACAACATATGTACTATCAAATTGTAGTACACTACAGTAACCATTCCAAGCCTTACTAAACTCTACAAGAGCACTCCCAGTGATTGTAGCCTTCTTCCAAAGAAAATGTACTTTAATGACTTTATAACTCATTTGTCGGCATTGTTCCCTCAACTTGGAACTACTTTCGGTTATAAGAATGTTGACAACGACAGCAAACCAAGGCCAGACAAATCTCTCCATCGCTGCAAATGCTATGAAACAGAAGAATAGTAACCGTTGGTGTTTTTTTTTTAAATGAATGGTGTGTGTGTGTGTGTGTGAAGACAAATGGTGAGTGAATGAATGTAATCGTTGACATTTATAGGAAATTCAAAGGGTTTGCATTGTTCCAAAGGAATGCAAATAGAAGTGTAAAACGACAATTTATGCAGCACTATTTTCTATACGTGAAATCTTTTGGATTTGGTGTATGTATGAGTGACTATCATTATTTTTTACTCATTTTAGATAATTATGTTAACTCTTAAGGTTGTTTTAAATACATTTGACGTTCTTATTTTATGAGTTTTATCTTCCACAAAGTTATATATGAAGTTACAATAATAAATACCATGAAGGGTTGTTACAAATATTAATCTCACTTATGATTTGTAGTATCATTATTATTTATTTCCATTGTTTATATTTACATGTTGTGATGTAATTTAGTTAAGATAAATGATGTTTATATTCACTAATTTAAGAAACTAAAAATAAAAAAATAATTAAACCTAATTTTTACAACGAGAAAGTGATATGAAGACTCTATAAAAAAAAATATTTGATATGAAGACAAGCAAGCACGATAAACACAATATTTTTTAGACTAAATTACTTTGTTGGTCTCTTATCTTTATTTTAAATTGCAGTTTGATTTTTTATTTTTTAAAAGTTGTAAAATGGTTCCTTTATCTTTATTTTAAGTGGTAATTTGGTCCTTTATTTTTTAAAAGTTGTAAAATAATTCCTTAAGTAATTTTTTAATAGTATATTTACCCCTAAAGTAATATATTTTTTAATTTTTTTGGAATAAATATGCTATAAAAAATTACTTAAGGAGCCATTTTATAACTTTTTAAAAATAAAGGATCAAATTGTAACTTAAAATAAAAATAAGAGACCATTTTATAACTTTTAAAAAATAAAGAATCAAATTATACTCTAAAATAAAGATAAAGACCATATAAATAATTTAGCCTATTTTTTATGAACATGCGGTGGCTGAGTCGTCCAAAACAAATCATTATTAAGCACTGCTATATTGTATAAAATTGAAAACACAAAACGCATGGATGAGTTAATTAAAATTGAGTAACCAATCATGCTGTGGTTTGTTAAAAGGTATGGAGGAAAAAGACGAAAAGTAGTATAATATTTAGCAACATACTTTAGTGTGGGTTGAGTTGAGGAGGACCTAGAAACATTGACATAGACGATGGAAGCAGAAACATCTCTGAACATTACTTTCAAGCTGATTTTGTTACTTGTGAACTTGGTTGTAGGAGTTCTAAGCGCTGATCATTATAACAGAGATGACTTTCCTGTTGATTTCGTTTTTGGTGCAGGCACCTCTGCTTATCAGGTCAACGGTCATTTCTCTTTCCCTTATACCAAAGCCTTTCACTTTTCTAAATTAGCTTAGCTACAATATGATTATTTTAATTAAACATGTGATGTGATTATGAACAGGTGGAAGGAGCTGCTAACCAATATGGAAGAACTCCTAGCATCTGGGATACCTTTGCCCATTCTGGTCAATTCCTCCTCAAACTCTTACTTTTGCTTCTCATCCATCTTAATCATCCTATTCATTAATTTTCCATTTTGTTAATTTTGGAAGCTTAATTTAAAAACACGTGAATCTTTGTACAGAACATCACTGGCACACAAGTACACGTGGCACCTTCTAAAGTTATCTTTCAGTCAGTTTCCAACTGTCAACTAGTTGCAACCATTTGGGCTTCTCTGTAGCTACATCTATGAAAGTTTCTATGTGCCGCACGAAGAATCAATCAACGAAATTACTTTTGTTCGTTAAAATTAAATTTATTCATAAGCCTTCACTCAGTTTAAGCTCTTGCATATTCGGTTCATGACTAATGTTCTCATTTTTTTATCCAATCAAAAAATCTAATATACGAAGTGCATTAAGTTTATATATCTCTAACTCTAATTAGGTGGTCTTCCAAGATTTTAGCCACTAGTAATTGGAGGAACCAAAATACAAAAGTTTATTATGGATTATTGGCGGTATGTACCAATTTCTCTGAAGCGAGTATCGATGATGAGAAACTGGGAATATTAATATAGCATGTACACCTTAACTACCCAGTTTTTGCTCTTTCATCCAGTGGCTATCGTGTAAGGGTTATTCCTTACTCTCATGTTATCATTTTCTATAAACAGTGTTTGGCCAAGGTGAAAATGGAGATGTAGCCTGCGATGGGTACCACAAATATAAGGTAAACAATAATACAATAAGCTTCCATCTTTTTGCTTTTGCCCAGTAATGCATTATTCGACTCAACCAATAATTTGTGGAAATTTAAATAAATTGAGCAAAAAGCTGGTTTAAACAATGCAAGCTGTAGTTCACTCTTTCCTCCAAAAAATCTATAATATGCAGGAAGATGTGCAACTCATGGTGGAAACAGGCCTCGAAGCCTATAGATTTTCCATTTCTTGGTCGAGACTGATACCAAGTACCTTACTAGACTTATACTTGAGTACATAATGGGAAACATTTACTTTTAATGTTCTTTATTTCCTTCTCAGTAACGTCTTTCGGAATGCCTTTTGAAAATGCTTTTATTTCTCCCCAGATGGTAGAGGACCTGTCAATCCCAAGGGACTGCAGTATTACAACAATCTCATTAATGAACTTATTAGTAAAGGTTAGTTACAAGTTTCTTAATTTGCAAATTGCAAGATGAAACATGTCTTGAAGCCCATTCTGTTTCTTCAACTAACTGTCTCTTGAACAGGAATCCAACCACATGTCACACTGCACAACTTTGATCTTCCACAGGCACTTGAGGACGAATATGGAGGATGGCTTAGTCGTAATATCATGTATGTTCCTGTGCTCTTGCAGTTCAATCAAAATGTTATTAAAATTAATTCTTGAAACTTCTGGTATATCAATTACATTGTATAAAATAAGGCACTACACCCTTAAATCTCTGAACTTCATTCATATAAAGGGGCACCAAGGCAATTGCTGTTTGAAATAAGACTCGTCATTAGGTCTCTAGAAGCAGGCACAATGTGATTATGCTACTTTATGCTTCTATAGCTAATATTATTGTTATTCTTTTTTCTCCTTTTACTATTCCCGTTCCATTTGCTCATCTGATCCTTGGCCTACCACACTTCAATGCTGTGAAGCTATGATGCACAGATACGATACGTGTATCGGATACGATACATATCCGATACAACGATACGATTATTTTAAAAACATATAGGATACGATACGTGTAAGATAATTATTTAGAAATGTACAAAAATTTATAAAACATGATAAATATATAATTGTAATTCTGCAAATCTAAATTAAAAACATACTTCTTTGACATTACTAAAACTAAAATTATAAATCATTGTCATCATAAATTACTTTGTATTAATTACATATATGAACAGTACTATCAATTTCATCCTTTCTTGAAATCATTCACATAAAGAGAACAATTTCCATTTTTGGTTCATTAAGGGACAATGTTTCTATATTAGACATACTTACATGATTCATGTAATTGTATTGGATTTTCATAAAATGCTATAAAAGCTTGGATACATCACCGATACGTGTATCGGTGAAGTATCCAAAGTGTATCGGTATGGGATACGTGAAGCAAATTGAATTATCGGTGCTTCATAGATTTGGATACTTCACTGATACGTATCGATGAAGTATCCGAGAGTATCGGTATCGGATACGGATACGTGAAGCAAATTGAAGTATTGGTGCTTCATAGCTGTGAAGAAATCTTTCTATAACATGTTTTTTTTCTGCTTATGATAGCCATAGACAGAAGTGAGACAAATGAATAAAGAATTTACTTGAATGTCAATGCAGAAGAGATTTCACAAACTATGCGGATGTGTGTTTTAGAGAGTTTGGTGATAGAGTGAAGTATTGGACTACTGTGAATGAGCCCAATGTCTTTGCCTTAGGTGGTTATGATCAGGGAAGCGGCCCACCTCAACGATGTTCTCCCCCATTTTGCGTTACAAATATCACGAGAGGGGGCAACTCAACATATGAACCCTACTTGGCAGTTCATCATATTTTGTTATCACATTCTTCAGCCGTGAGATTGTATAGAAGAAAGTATAGGGTACATCACCTAATCTTTTTCCATATCTGTATTTTACTTTATGTATTTTTTTTTAATTATTGTTACTTTCCAGGAGTCAAATGTTAAAGGCTTCAAATTATGTACATAAAAACTTAATCCTTTTTAGATTCCTAATCTTCTTTTATTGGATTTTTAAATATTCTTGCATATATGGAAAAATTTGTCTGCAAAGAATGTTCATGATTCCATAGAAACAAAATTACATTGCAGGATGAACAACATGGATTTGTTGGTATCTCTATCTATACACTTGGGTTCATTCCTCTAACAAATACAGAGAAAGACAGGGCTGCATCTCAAAGAGCCCGTGATTTTTTCGTTGGTTGGTAAGTTACAGACCCTAAAATTAGTTGTTGTACTTCTCTTCCGCCTATGTTCTTTGCTTTTGCTCTGTATTCAAGAGTCACGACAGGTGAATGTATATGACTGAAGTTTTCATTTATGTTAAACTTTATGTATGTGACAGAAGTATTTGCAGTTCCTTACTTGTAAGTTATAACCCTAAATTTTGTGGCTTCTAATACTTTAGTTGCTGCCTTGCTGGTGATGACTATCATAACAATTTCATGTGAAGGATATGGCAGTTTTATGTGTCTGCTATATTGCAGGATTGTGGAACCCTTGGTGCATGGAGACTATCCCATTTCCATGAAGGCAAATGCAGGTGCAAGAATTCCAGCCTTCACAAATCGTGAATCAGAACAAGTTAAGGGTTCATATGACTTTATAGGTGTAATTCACTACAACAATGTTAATGTCACAGACAATCCTGATGCCCTGAAGACAGAACTGAGAGATCTCTCTGCAGACATGGCTGTACAGCTAATCTGTACGTATTTTGTTATGTTTGAGCATACTGGATTTAAAAGATTGAAGTTAGCCATATAAGCATGCTGTACTAATAGCATTCACCTCATATTTTTTTAATGATATTTTGAAATTTTCAACTGATTGAACTTTAACTTAATTCGGTATCTGGTTCTCCAATAATTTGCTCAATCATGTCTATCACTCTTTCCTGAATAAATGGTGGAGCAAATTGAATCATTGACCAGCTTTCCCGGGTTTTGCAGTTCTACAGGATCTATTTTCAGAGGAAGAGGTAAAGTTGAAAAATAAACAAGAATTATTCTCTTAATTAATTGGTTGAATTATTCAGATTACTTCACTGTATAACTATCTGGCTTTACTTGACTCAGTATCCTGTCACACCATGGAGTTTACGGGAAGAGCTGAGTAAATTCAAGCTCCATTATAGCAATCCTCCTATATTCATTCTTGAAAATGGTCCTACTTTCTCTCTCCCCTTTATAAAATTTCATACAATTGCAATTAATCTTATTGAGGAAACTGCTTTTTTGATTGAATAACACACAATCCTTTGTTAAAATAGACAAAGCCATTAAATAGCTCTAGACATTTGGCGTTTCAATCATCATGAAGCCATTTATTCAAGATTTGGGTGAACCATTTATAACAAACGCTATCAATGTTGCACAAGTTGAGTTAAATGGATTGAATTATGGATGAAAATTTGGCTTCACTTGTTAGGTCAACGGACAACGAGAAATTCATCACTTCAAGATGTGTCAAGGGTGAATTACTTGCATGGATACATTGGTGGGGTGCTTGATGCCTTGAGGTATGCAGTTGATGCTCCATTTTATCTCGTTGACAACTATATCACGTAAATAATTTTCATCACTACTGCAATAAGTTTTTAATATCTTGGAAAGGTATGGATTGCGAATCTATTGAAGTTATATTGGGTTATTGATATTCATCTTGAGAGCAAGTTACTTATCTGATGAATGAAGCAATATGCAAAACACAACTGAAATATAAGTCCCTAAAATTAACACTTGTGGTTGTGATGTGCTTTCTAATTTTCAAAGTCATCATAAATTCTTGTACAGAGATGGATCAAACATAAAGGGGTATTTTGCATGGTCTTTTCTGGACGTATTCGAATTGCTGGCTGGATACAAATCGAGCTTCGGACTATACTATGTTGATAGGAATGATCCAGAGCTGAAAAGATACCCAAAGCTATCTGCAAAATGGTACAGCTGGTTTTTGAAGGGAAATATTGAACTTGAGAAGGATACATCACTTGTTTCTGTTGGCCATTTATTTCAGTAGGCTCTATAATTTGTTTGTATTACAGCATCGTTGCATAGTGGTGTGCTTTTTCTGATTCTATAAGAATAATGAGTAAATTTGCAACTTTGTATTTAAAATTATTTTTCACTAATAGTTTACTTCTTAATTCAGTGATTAATATGAATTCGTCCTTAAATTTATAATACGAGGAATAATTATTTTTTTTTAAATCTAATACGAGGAATAATCAATAATACAAATTTGGTTGATTCAGAGAAAAGTCGACATAATATTAGATCCATCCCTGATTTTTGCCAATTTTCCAATTTTTTTCTCATTTTTAAAAAAAATATTATTTTAAAAATAATATTATATGCTGACATAAACTATTTTACATTGTCAGTACATCACCATTAAACTTTCAAAATAAATAATAGTTTAATTTTATGGGTCATAAAAATCTTAATAAGATAATATTACTTAAATAAAACAATTTTAAAATAGTATTAATTCAATTACTTAAATAAATTATGTTTAGTTAATTTCATTAATATATATATATATTATTCCTCCCATAAAATGTAGATATTAAAATTTGTAAATGATAAAAAAAATACACGTGTTTGAATTTTAAAATATTTTTAAAATACGATTTTTTTTAATAAAATACTATATCTCAATTATTGTTATTATATTCTTTACCTAATGGATTAATTTACTTGACCATCATCCCTAATTCATGTATTTATGCGATGAACGAAGAGTTTAGAAAACATTATTTGTTGATGTCATTGAAGAAATATATATTTAATACTAATTTGCAATAATATTATAGCTAATAAATTAAATTTTAATATATTTATCTATGTAAAGTTTTTCAACGCTGTCATAGTGTTATACAGATATTAATTAATCATTACAATTTTTATATATAAAGTTATTAAAATATATTCATATTATTATTTAGTAATAAATATGTTAACTAATTAGGTTTAAATTGGTTTTTTATATAAACATAATACATTTCAATCTCATAAAATAGAACACTGTTGATTAGTGTTAGCAGCCAAGTTAAGACTACACACTTTGTAGTGAGTGGGAAATTTTCTACTGTAAAATGTCTATTATGTTCTTAAAAGAAAAATAGTGGGCATTGAAAGAGAAAATGACACTTGATACTTGTAAACGCCTCAAATATTATATAGACAGACAGGTGATAATTTACAAGTAAGACTATACAGCCACCTGTTTTTCCAAAAAAACTTGCGTCTAATCTCAAATCAATTCATTATCGACTCCCAGAGACAGAGATCATCATATCCACAAATACCATCTACAAGAAGAGGCTTTTTATACTTATACGTTTTAAAATTCCAATAGATAAAAATATTGTCGTCACTTATCCATCACAGATGAAGTTAGAGATAGAGGCACAAAGAGTCTAGAAAGAGAAATTTTATCCAAGGTAAAATAATAATAATAATAGGATTTTTTTTTCTTTTTGACACACTACAACTATTTTCTATTGGAGGTAATGTTGTTCTAGTTTAATAGAAATATTATGTGCAATAAAATTCTCCTTCCAAATATTTAACATAGTTGCATATTTAAAACTTAAATTCAAAACTACTAGTTAAACTAAAAAATATATATGTCAGTTGATTCACATGTTCGATAGTAGTACTAAAGATTTCTCTCAAAAGCATAGAGAATTTCACTCTTAAATATTTTAAGAAAAATATTAATAACATTTTTTAAATATTATTTCTAATATATTGTCTCATATTGTGTGAAATTCATATAAGTCATCTCATTTGATGGGTCTTATTTCAAATTAGTAAGACATAGTGAATTTCAATTAATAAGAAAAAGTATATTAAAAGAAGTATTATAAAATGAGGAATGCTAGCAACACTCAATTTTGGTAGGTTCCACTTATAATTTAATGATTTTTTCTCCTAATTTAGAAGTGAGACCAAACAAAAATGGATGATTTTCAATAAATTTAAATTAATCAACAAGAGGGTATTAGAGAGTGTCAAAAAGAATGTCGCTAGCATTACTCTTTCAAAGAATTGAGTCTTTACTCTATTTAAACTAGAAATGTTCTTGCTAAGATAGGTTAATGCCTTAAGGTGTGTTTGAATTATAGTTACGTTAATCCATGTTGAACTCAATTCATCATTCACATAGCTTTTCTATTTGTGCATTGGAAAGTGTAAAGACTCCGTTCAACACCATTTCAACGGATTTACAAACACAATGGTGAAAGCTAACGAGACATAAGCTTAACAAATAGGAATGGTAAAATGAGTTAACCCAACTTGGTTAGATTAAAACTATTTTGAGAGTGTTAGAAATCTCAAACCAACCCAACCTATTAGGTTCAATTTTATTTATTTTTTTTAGAAATTACATGTATCTTTTACATGATGTAATCCTGCTTTAGTCAAATAAAATTATTATAAACAACATAACTCTATTTTTTATTCTTTGTGAAGCAATTCAACCTAAGTGAGTTACGTATTAGGTTGAGTTGACAGGTCATAATATAAAAAATGAGTTATAAAAGAATGGTTCATACATTGACCCACTAAAAAAATAAAAAATAGAAATATAACGAATTCAGACATAACCATGATAATTACTAATTAGTCCTTCAAAATATTTAAATACTTAAAATATTAAATACATCCACCAATAACTTTAAAAAACCAAAATTATAAATATTAATATTTTAGTTCATTAACATCAACAAATCTACCATTACAAATAAAGTTTAGTCAGAATTAATTTTTAAAAAAAAACTGCCGTTTAGGAGATTATAGGAACCAACCCAATTAATTGAACCAATTTTGTATTCTTTATATGCAAATCACAAAATCACAAGTAGACTTCGGACCCCTCACTGCTCATGAAATAAAGGGTGAACTGTCACTTTGGTCCCCGAAAGTGTAATTCATTGTCACTTAAGTCCCTGAAAGTATGAAACTGTCACTTTAGTCCCTGAAAGTGCAATTTATCCGTCAATTTGGTCCTTTTGTTAAAAAAATTTCTTTAAAATTAACGTTTGTGTCTACATTACACGCTATCTAACTACATAAATAACATGTCACGTAGGTAAATATCATATCACGTAAGCACGAACGTTAATTTTAAAGAATTTTTTTTTATCAAAAGGACTAAAGTGACAGACAAATTGCACTTTCAGGGACTAAAGTGACAGTTTCATACTTTCAGGGACTTAAATGACAATGGACTACACTTTCGAGGACCAAAAAGGTAGTTTACCCATGAAATAAACAAATCTAAAAATTGCTCTATGACTCCTTTCACACCCACACCCACACCAAATAAATAAGATTAATGATATTCGTACACCTGGAAAACATACATCTGACGCCCACCCAGCGAATTGGTTAATCGCATATATAAATATGGTTAAATTTGTTTCACAAGTGGTTAACTTCTATTAGACATTTCAATAACATCTTAACACGATTAACTAGGGGTGTGCAAAAACTGGTTCAGTAAAAAAATCGAACCCGAATCGAACCGAACCATTTAAACAAATTCGGTTCTTAAATTCAAATTTGCAAACTGGTTTGTCAAACCGGTTTGAAACCGAATTGTTTTTAAGGAACCGGGTTTGAACTGGTTTAAGAACCGAACCGGTTTTGAATTGGTTTTAAAACATATCTAAGTAAGAAAGAAAAACAATTTGATTATTAAGTGAACCGAATTGGTATACAAAAATAGATCGCTTCGAACCGAACTTGTTTTGAAAACCAACTCAGTTCGTTTTAAGAAAATCGGTTTGATTCCAAACCGATTCGGTTCAGGTTCGGTTCGAAACAACTTTTTTGCACACCCCTACGATTAACCACTTATGAAATAAAATTAACCACTATTAAATATTTCAATAACCTTGTGATATTATTAATTACATATCAATAATTGATACAACCATGTTTATTTACTTTTAACCAATTGTGAGGTAAAATTAATTATATTTACATATGCAGTTAACCACATGTAATAATTAATAATTTCATAACAATTTTAATCACTTGTGAAATAAAGTTAACTATATTTACACATATAGTTAATCACGTAAAATAGTTAATAACTTTATGTCATTATTAACCATTTAAAAAATAAAATTAACCATATTTAAATATATAGTTAACCACGTGTAATCAAAATTAATCATATTAATAATTTTATTCAATCATATTCATTTATTATTAATATTAACCATTTATAAAATAAAATTAACCATTTTTTACACGTAGTTAATCATACGTCTGAATGGATGCTAGGTGTATAAAATTCAGCTGTACGTTTAGCTTTTTCCAATAGATAAATAAATAACTAGAAATTGCTCAGGCTAGTGGTGCGGTACAATATTTTTTTTTTTTTTTTTGAGCATGAGGGTTAGGAAAAGAGCAGTAAATGTGTGTTTGGTTTCACGTTGAAAAATTGATTCAGACTCCATAATTGATTTTGGACAAATTTTATCATGTTTGGTTTCACGTTGAGGAAGAAATCAGAATTGATTCTAAGTCCACAATTGATTCTGAGTAGAAGCAACTTTGAGTAACTTTTGCGTTGGATTCAAAATTTTATACTAAGTTTTGCTCCTAACTTTATTTTATGATAAAAGCATTCAAACATAAATCACATCACTTCAAAATCAATTTTAACTAAAATCAATTTTATAAAATCAATTCCATTCAAAATCAATTTTATCAACACTCATTCAAACACGCACTAAAATGGAAACACATTACACATCAATTCAAGAACTTTTCGCGTACAATATAAAGTAAGGCCCTGGGAAGCGGGGACCTGTCCAATACGTACATATTTTCTGATGGTTCCATCTTTAAAAATAAACTGTACCTCAACGTATCAAACCATAAAGACAATATGCCATATCCATACAACAAGTTTAGCTACGAATTTCTGTGAACATTATTTCTTTTTTTTTCTTTTGGCTGAAAGGATTATGTTTATTGTTGTACACTTGTACTATATAGACGCAGCCATTACAGATCAGTGTTTGATTTTTGGCTTTTTCACGATCATCACAGTGCAGTGAGCATGGTGAGCACAATAGTCACTGACACTACCTAAAACCGCCCTGAAAAAAAGAAATAAAATAAAAGGTGTCAAGTATAACTGAATTAAGAAATTTTGCAGTGAAGTGTAAAGTGTTCGCTTCTGGCAACAATTAATTCACATGTTCCATTCCATTATAAAAGAGAGAAAAAAAAAAAAAAAAAACTTGAGAACGCAAAAAAGTGTTACCATAGGTTAAAATAAAAATGATCATACAGAGAGTTTGTAATCAGTAGAAAATCAATGTATGTCAATACAATAGCATACAGATAACATACATATTTGCCCTTCTTGGCAATTTAATTTTGTGATTATGATCATATTGGTGCATTTTAAAATGCTAGAACTCAACTTGGTTTATTCATGGTAGACCCCGTTCACACGTTTCAGAAAAGTATTTATTATACTCCAATAACCTATCACTGCAAAGAAAGGCACGATAACTGGGAGCAAAATGAAGCCGTACCTTTTTATAGCTCCATAACCATGACTACCCACAACCAACATTGCAGCACGGTACTTTTCCACAGCATCACAAAGAACATTTCTAGGATCACCTTCCACCACTTCCGCTGTCACATCATTTACCTGACAAAGCATCATAAGTATGTTTAGATAAGTATTGATAAAATTAATTTTGAATTAATGTTATTTATGTTTAAATGTTTTATTATAAAAGTAAGTCAGCAGTATTTTTCAATCAAAACTACTTAGAGTCGCTTCAATTCAGAAACGATTATGGATTCAGAATAAATTCCTTACAGAGTCATATGAAAATTTATCTAAGATCACGTTAACTAATAATATTACAACATGATTGATTATGTAGAATTCAAGGTGAAAAATTGAATTACGGATTTGTTGATGCAAAGTTGTTTAGCGGTTTCGACGACTCTGGCGGCAATCTTACGCAAATCGGAATCTACAATAGGCAATATCTCAGAGGCTCCTGCATAAACTAGGAAAGGGTTCTCAATTAACTAAAAAAGCGTGAAAACGAAGAGCGTAACAGAATGAACGTACCAGGGCCGGCGAGGCCCACAGCGGAAGTGGCGGTGGGCCTGGAGTTGATGAGAACGAGCTTGAAGATTGGGCTCGGGAAGAAGTGATCGAGAGCCCAATTCAGCGCGTACGTGCTCTGCTCGCTGTCGTCTATGCCTATCAGCACCACTTGCTTCTCTGACGACGACGCTGCCATTTCAAAAACGATTACCACCACAACACAACTCTCTTCTCTTTACTTTTTTTCACTTCCGCGCACCACATCTATATATATCCAAGTATCAAACCAAACCACTTGTCAATTATTGAATCGTTGCTTTTCATTATCTAAGCCGTGTCTGAAAACGACGTCGCAGGTTATCGGCCCTTGCGGATGGTGTAGGACACAAACGGGGCGAGAATTTAATAATAATATAGCTTATTTTATTTTATTTTCTTAGCCCATAAATACTCCCCTTCGTGGTTGTGGCTGTCAAAACTCAAATGAGGATCAAGTTGAAGCACAGCACGTTTTTATTTAATTATTGTCGTGATCACAGAACATCCATTCCCTGAATCTGTTTCCTAAGATTTAAATTAAATTTGTTTAAAATAATTGTAGCGTAAGATACTTTTCTTTTCTTTCTTCTTTTGGTATGTTTCAAAAATCGCGAATAACTTTTCTTTACTTAATTGTAGTATTTTTTTTTTTTAATAGTAGTAATTACTAATTAATATTAACAGTTAGATTATATTATTAAATTAAACAAGTAAATAAAATGGAGATATGAAATACTAGTAAATTAAAGCTCTCACAGCAGCCAACCATCACGCTTAATTTGGTTTTGGCGGTACATGTGGTGTAGGTGATGTCATTATCGTTGAGAAACAGGTGGAAAGCAAATCTGTGTGCGGCGACTTTAATGTGATCCATGGTAACCAATATTTGACGATGATAAGTCTTGTTCTACATGTTTCTGTTTAGTCCTGAGAATTAGTGCTCCTAAGCCTCACTGTCTGCCTCAATGGCTGAAAGAGTTGTCAAATGGCCCCACCGGCCGGCCAAACTGTGTAAGGAGGGCTGGCTCGTTCCGGCCTGAATCTCTAAACGGCTATGTTGCCGTTGGGCCATAAAAATCAATTGGAACTTCTTCTTGTTTATTTTTTTAAATTTAACTTTATATGAATTTTAAAAGAAAAAAATAAATAATACTTTGGTTTGAATTTTCGGGTCAGTATTTTTTCCATGTATGGCTTAGCCAATTTGGTTTGTCGAGCCAACATGATTTGGCCTGATTCCTTTTTACTTTTATTTTACAAGTCCAACCCAGGCTAATATCCATTAGGTCGAGCCAAATTTGACACTTTTAGTGGCTGAAAGAAGTCTAAGTCCTTAATTTTTTTTTGGGTTCAAGTCTAAGTCCTTAATGTACAAAACTTGTGGATTAATATTATTTAATTATTAAATTAACTTTTAAATTACTAATATTAATTATGAAAAATAAAATTTATATTATTTTAACTAATGAATAATATAACGGCAGTGGTGATGATAATGAGTTAACGATAACTGAGGTATTTTAGGAAGTGATAATTGAGATCTTTTAAAGATTTGATTTTTATTTGGTGAAATGATTATATTAGATTTTAATTTTAATTTTTAAATATTTTAATCTTAACCATCTATCATTTTTAATCTTGATCTGATGGTTTGTTATTAGTTATTTTCATGTTCTTGTTCTCACATAGAAAAGTGATCTCAAGCCGTACTCTCTCTATATCTTCACTCTCCTAACATGCATATCTAACCATGAAATATTCTCTTATGTTTTTTTAATTTTAATTTTAATATTAATTAATATTTTAACAATCTGCAACTGAATTTCAAAAACAAATTTTAAATATATATATATATATATATATATATATATATATATATATTTTATCTTCAAAATTGAAACATGCTCCTAACATGCATATGATATATTATCTTATACTTTTAATATCAACTAAATGGTTTAACTTAGTTTCTTATTTTTTTCAATCTATCATTTTCAACATCTTTAGTTCTAACTTGAATTTGAATTTTTTTT
Organism: Pueraria montana var. lobata; assembly: GCA_026413185.1. Classification (NCBI taxonomy): domain Eukaryota; kingdom Viridiplantae; phylum Streptophyta; class Magnoliopsida; order Fabales; family Fabaceae; genus Pueraria; species Pueraria montana. The sequence continues at coordinate 66,282,512 of CM048647.1, read as the reverse complement.
AAAAACAAATTATCAATAATTAAAAATAACAGTATATCACAACATAAATTATTTATCATAAATCCAAAATATAATTTATATGTTAAAAAATTATTTATTAAATATTTTAATTATAATATATTTTATATATTTAGAAATATTTATTTATTTATTATAAATTATGAATTTTAATTATATAAAATTAATAAACATTTATTCTGTATAATACATAGGCTAAAATATAATTTATATACTTAAAAATTTCATTTATTAGTCACTTTATTTATAATATGATTTATATATAGGATAAAATATGTTTTTGATCCCTCATTTTATCTTGATTTCTGTTTTTAGTACCTCATAATTTTTTTTACTGTTTTTAGTTCCTCAAAAATTATTTTGTTATGTTTTTAGTCCCTGACATTAATTTCAACTATTAAGTGATAACATGACGAACATAAATTGTGTGTGTGAAAATTTTCTGATTAAGTTTCTAGTGACTTTTAACCACTACAATTTTTTTTACGATCAGAAATGTTTACTTTTGTAACATTTCTTGTGATTTTAGAAAATCTGATATTCGAGATTTTGATTTTTTTAAATTATTTTTTTAACATTTTTTATGGTTTTAGTCTGCTAGAAAATTTACAGCAGTTAAAAACTGCTAGAAACTTAAACAGAAATTTTTTTGAAGCACAAATCTTGCTCGCTACCACATAACTTAACCGTTGAAATTAATATCAGGACTAAAAACAAAATGAAACAATTTATGAGAGACTAAAAATAAAAATCAAGATAAAATGAGGGACAAAAAACATATTTTATACTTATATATATTTAAAAACATTTATTTATTAGTGTAAATTTGAGTTATATAAAATAAATAAATAGCATTTGCATGACACGTAGTAGTAATTATCCAAGTCAAACCCTATTTTTATTTGACATTTTGGCAGCTTGAGTGATGATGAGATGTGGATCATCCGTAATCCCTACTTAACCCCTCTGGTACGCGTCAAACAAACAGTTAACAAATGGCTGGCAGACTATTTCGGAAACAATAAAGAGCCACTCGTTGCCATTCAACCTCGCCCTCCTTTTTTGTGTCGCTCATCACGCTTTCTTTCTTTTTTAAATATATAATATCATATCAGATCAGAGAGATTCATATATCATCCCCTTCGAATTCCGTTCCTCTCCTTGTTTCTTTGTTAATTTTAAACATGAAGTTCTGCAAGACCTACCAGCAGTACATGCAAGGACATGGCCAGAAGCTCCCTTCTGTTGGCTTCAAGAAGCTCAAAAAGATCATGAAAATGTGTGGGAGAGCCTCCAAATTCCACACTCAACCTACCTGCCCTGATCATTGCCCAGGTCATCATCATCATTTATTTTTTCTCTATTGCAACCCTACCTTTTCATTAATTAATATTCAACCACTCTCGTCATCACCATTCTTAATTTCTTATTACGTGATCTCTTGTTGCATGCCATAAAAAAATGCCCTTTCCTCTGTGGCCTGCTTTGGCATACATCATACATGATTATTTCTCTAATGATATTAATTATGAAAATCCAATACTACGTATGAGATTCAGAAGCATTTGCACCTTGATGAATAAAAATAGAAATTGTCTTCTTTACGCTTGATTTTAAGAAAGGAATCAGATTGATTCTATTCCTATTCGTAGACAATAGGAAGCGATTTATTTTGATAATGATTTATAATTTTTATTTCGTTTTTAGTAATTTCTAAGAAGTACTGTATGTTTTTAATTTGGATTCGCATTTTGTAATTATATATTTATTATGTTTTATGATTTTTTAAATATTTCCTACTACCTTTATGCTAACCTGATTAATCTAATTATTCTATTCAGTATGCGATGGAACCTTTTTCCCCTCCCTTCTCAATGAAATGTCAGATATAGTAGGGTGCTTTAATCAGCGCGCGCAGGAATTGTTGGAACTACATCTTGCTTCTGGCTTCAGAAAGTACTTTCTCATGTTGAAAGGAAAATTTCACGGGAATCATACTGCTCTAATAGAAGAAGGCAAAGATCTAGTCATGTATGCACTCATAAATTCCATTGCAATTCGAAAAATCTTGAAGAAATATGATAAGGTGTGTCTAGATATCAAGTTCTTCCCTATTTCTTTCCCATGCTAATTTAAGTTTTGAGTTTTGACAATCCATGCTAAGCCGTATGTGTTCTTTAATTTATATTCTCACTACTACTATCACTGCAGATTCATTATTCCAAGCAAGGCCAATTATTCAAGTCGAAAGTCCAGACCATGCACAAGGAAATTCTTCAAAGTCCCTGGCTTTGTGAGCTTATTGCCTTACACATTAACTTAAGGGAAACGAAAGCCCAGCCAAGGGAGGCATCTGCACTGTTTGATGGATGTTATCTCACATTCAAGGATGGAAAACCATCACTTACTTGTGAGCTCTTTGATTCCGTCAAAGTTGATATTGACTTGACCTGCTCTATATGCTTGGTAAGTTACTTGGTTTCATTTGTTGGAAGAATTACTCATTTTATGTGGCATTAAACCATTTTTGTATGTTTTCATTTGGATTGAATACATATACTGAGGTTGTCTATTTGAAGATTACTGCTGCTCAGATGCAAGCAGGATCTAATCAATTTAAAGGTTGTGCATCAGAATTTTAAACTGAACATAGCTTCATGTTTCCACCAAATTAAAAATGATGCTTACTTACAAACTATCTTATTATTATATGGTTTCAAATATTTTAGGTGTGCCAACGGTTTTCAGAATCCAGACCTCCATATATTGTCCAATATTTTCCTAGCTAATTGCCCTAAAGCACTTGAATTTGGTTTTGGATTGCATTGATAGTATCACCTTGGTTTCTTCAATATAAATATACTTTTTCTTTGTGAATAGCATCTCTCATATATAGTTATGCAGTTCTTCACCTTTTTTTTTCACTTAATTTTCATATGGCTCTTCCATGACAGGATACAGTGTTTGATCCAGTTTCTCTGACGTGCGGCCACATATTCTGCTACACCTGTGCTTGCTCAGCTGCATCAGTTACCATTGTCGATGGACTTAAGGAAGCAAATCCTAAAGAAAAATGTCCTCTATGCCGAGAGGTAAGCTACTGGATGTAGTAAGCATTAAGCTTTCCCACAACTTACTATTTTCAACGGGAATGTACGCACAAAAGGGTAGATGTTCCTTCTGATTACATCCATAACTTCTTTTAACTGGTACATATAATACATTTTAATAACTTGTAAAATAATCCTTTACTCGGCATTAGAGCTAATGGATGATCATTGACCTTATTCTCGAGGTTATACACTTATACTTAATTATGATGCAATAACCAAACAAAATTACAATGCCAAAAGCCCAAAAGAACTGCTAAAATTTAATAACCATACCAGCTGCCCATGAGACTAGTTCTGTTCTCAGCTTCATTTGGCCTTCAATCTAATGACCACAGTGCATTGTATGTAAAATTTGCTAAAGATTCGTTAAGGCTTAATAATTGACTTTTACCATTGAATCTCTAGATCAGCAATATTCTAAGTAGCCCTTCTGGCTTCTGTAATTCTTCAACTTCTTTATTTTAATATCGTGGCTATTGATAAATTGCAGTTTAGAGGAATAACTGTTCACTTATTTTGGGCATTTCAATGCTGACCAACTATATTTGATTAGTTCTTCTCTTCTAGAAAGAGTGGGGCAGCTAAGAATGGCCTAATGCATTATTTATTTATTTGTTTAATTGATTTGAACCTGTTAGAATGGTTGGCAACTTACACTATTTATATTGTTGACTGCAGAGAAGAGTATATGAAGATGCTGTGCACTTGGAAGAATTAAATATTCTGCTAGGCCGGAGGTATGATACCGATTATTCCATTAGCAAGTGGGTGAGATTAGAATCATATATCATGTGGCCAAGGAAGAGATGGATGCAAAATTCCACATAAACTCTGCATTTAATCTTTTCAATAAAATAAAGAATATGCTTTGCAAATCCCTTAACCTAATAAATTTCAATATTTTTACAGCTGCAGGGAGTACTGGGAGGAAAGGCTTCAGATGGAGAGGGTAGAGAGGGTTAAGCAAGTGAAGGAGCACTGGGAAAAGCAGTGTAGGGCGTTCATGGGCATCTAAAAGTAAATATAAACACGTGTTCACCTTCTCTTTCATTTCCCTATTCATCTCATTTTTTCCCCTATCCCACCAGATAACACTTATCTCTCGTCACTTTTTCTGTTCCTTTTTTCTTTCAATATCTTTCTTCTTTCCACCCAATACACCCCATTTTGGGGTGTAAGTTTATAATTACCCAACATCTAAACACACAACCAACTTCTCTTGGGTATGGCAGTTTTGGGTTAATGTAAATAAAGGCTTCTACTTTAGGAATTATTATTATGGCCGTTTTTTCCTAGAGACTAAAACTTACGTGTTTATTTGATTGTGTATCTTAGCAGTAGCACTTTTAAGTTGTTATTGATAGTCTTTGTACTTTGTACTGATCAATGTAAATAAAGCCTTCTACTTCAAGAATTTTTACTAATGGCCATCTATTTTCTTGAGACCTAAAACTTGAGCGTTTATTTAATTTTGTATCTTAGCAATAGCACTTCTAAAAAGTTATCGGTAGTGTTCGTACCTTACTCTGTTCAATGTAAATAAAGGCTTCTACCTTAGGAATCATCTATATATATAATTATATATAAAAATAAATTAAAATAGTTATATTAAACCAGAGTGTTTTTAAGAATTATATTTTTTAACCATAGCTTTTTAGGAATTTTTCTCAAACGAGCATTTTTAGGAGTGTTATCACTTTATAAAGACATGTGTCCTATCTTAATTTCGTATGTTGAGTATTTTATTTTTATTTTTATTCTTTTAAAATATATTTCTTAATTTTAATTTTCAATTTAATTTGATTTAACAATTAAAAAATATTTCTTAATTATTTCAAACCACTTCTTTTATCATAATTTATATATTTAATATTTAATTTTCTTAACCATTTATCTTTCTTAATCTACTATTTTTATCTTTATTTTTAAATTAAATTTTAATATTTTTAAAAAAATTATCAAATAGTTAAAAATAATATTGTATCACTAAAAAATATTTATTGTAAATTATATATTTAAAATATTTATTTATAAGGAGGGATCAAATGATACCGGTGTAACTTATACCAATTATTACACCATTCAATAACTTGGTATAAAATGTAATTTGTATCCACCCAACCGTTGAATTGTATCTACATATTACCAAGTTGTTTGTGTCAAATTTTGTCAAAATTGAACAACAATAAAAAAGTGATCAAATGATCCATATTTTAGTATATTTTGAAAATTTTATATTACGTCAATTTTAATCTATATGAATAAGATAGTAAATAATTTTGGATTAATATAAAATTTTGTATATATGACTATGTAAAAGAAACTTTCAATCCAACAGTGGATTTTAAGAAAATATCATCTAATTGAATGTTATTAAATAGTATAATAATTGATATAAGTTATACCGATATCATTTGATCTCTTCTCTTTATTTATTACAAATTTTAATTATAATATAATTTATATATTTAAAAATATTTATAATAAGTTTTAATTATATAAAAGTAAATATTTATCCTATTCATTAGGCAATCTAAAATGCTAGTTATTATTAGGCAATCTAAAAAATTGTTTTATTAATGTGTAACAATTATAATAAAACAAAAAACTGAAATTTAAAAAATTATAAGGACCAAAATTCAAATTGGTAGTGTTATAGGAACTGAAATATACTTGAAATCCAAATAATAAAACAACTGACAGTGATCACTGATCAAGTATTGTAGCTCGATACCTTACATTATATAGCTCGGACCCTCTCTTGCACATTTTCGTGCAGCAAGTATCGTGGCTAAACTTGAGTCATTGAATTGGTCACTGCACAACAACTAAAAGGAGAGAAAATGTGATGCTTGCTCAAAATTTTGGATCCAGAGAAATATTACAAGAGAGAATATGCGCTCTCCGTGAAGCCTGGCACGAAAAGGCTAAAAAGAAACACGAAATATATACCAACAGCGAAAGGTCCATTTTCTATTGTTGATTTGATCATTTTGATGGCAAACCACAAACACAAAGCCTCATATAATGGAGGAAAATCCAAATTAACCATGGAGATACTGCATAGAACCAGTTTATTTTATGAATGAATAATATACATAATAACAGGGTAAAAATTGTTTATATGGTCATTTAATCCCAAATCATCATATACTTTAAAACTCCAAAAGTGCATGAAACACTATTTCATGATTTAAAATCAATTCTATAATAAAATGCTACATAGTCCAGAATGCCTCATCTACCACAACAAAAATCCACATATAATTTATAAAATTCAAAAGCACTAACAAAAATTTCTCAACAATGACACATGGTAGAGAAACACGTCCTCACTGTGACAAAACTTTGGCGAAACGATCCGCTCCAATCATTCCATCTCCATCCATGGATTAATTAACTACGCTCCCATTTCATTTGGCCCTAAGGAGCGGGTTCTTATTTTGATACATGCGGTACCTCATGCACAGCTTCTGCAAAGTCCCAATTGAATGCTGCATCGGATTTAGCTTTATATCCATCAACATACTCTGCAAAGACAAACAATAATAAAAACCTTAAAACCCGAAACCAAAAATAAATAAATAAATAAATAAATAAAATATCGAACCTGATAATCATCTCCGTATTTATCGACGAGGCGACTGATATGAATCCGTTGCATTGCAGTGAGAGGCTGAGGCGGCGCACTTCTCCCATCTCTTCGCTTCTTTCCTAGGGCTGATTTCAAGTCTACACAAACCAAATAGAACATTAAATTATTTAATTAATAAATAAATATTAAAAGGAGATAATTGAGCGAGATACCGTCTTCTTCGAGATCGCTGCCGGAATCGATGGTTTGAGGAGTGGGAGTAGGGTCGGAGAGGGAGTTAGGGTCGGAGAGAACGCCGAAGGAGGAGTAGTTGTGGTTAACGGTGCCTTGGTGGTCCCATTGGGGCTGTTCGGCGAGGGATTGCAAGAGCTTCGGGGGAACGGAGAAAGAGGGTTTGAAAAGCCTAGGGTTCTTCTTCGGGAGTCCCACACGGACCTTGGCTCTGGATTGCTTGTATTTTCTTCGCGACCTTCCCATTCTCTTTGCTCCTTGCTCCTTGCTCCGCTCGCGTCTGTCACAGCCGCTGCCACTAACGAGGGATTTAGGTTTGCTTAGGTTAAGGGCATAAAATGTCTCGTTATTTCAGTGCAGCTTCAGCGACGTCGTTTCTCTCGCTTCTACTGTGCAATTACGATAGGCCATTCCACATTTTAATTTTAATAAAGGAGACAAAATAAAAACTTGAGCAAATTGCATAGTACTAGTACTTATCTTTTAAGAGTTAAATATTTTTTTTTCTCATTTTTATCAACAAAATAGAAAGAAAGAAAAAATGTGTCATATGTCATGATTTTAATATCAAGAAGATTTAATACATAAGTAGGTTAATGAATTATTTAGATATTTTTAATTAGGTCCTTAAATTAAAAAATTATAATTAAATTCTTGATTCTTATAATTTTTGTAATTAAATCTTTAGAGTTAGTTTATAGCATCTTGAAACTATTAGAAAAATAACAATTTATGACATTTATTGTTTTTATATATATAACCAAATCAAACCAAATTGCAAAAAAAATAAAAATCTTTTATATGATCTTCAACTCTAGTTTGGTCCCTAATGTGACATCTTGGAGTTGTATGTAATGAATTCACATTACTTTTTTTTTCTTTTGTAAAAGCTTGTAATATTTTTTTAAAAAAAATATTATAAACTATTTTTTCTCCTACTGAAGAAAATTTCTAGATTCATCACCGATGGTATAAATATAAAAATTTGATATCCAATATCAATTGATGATGTGCATGATTAAAATAAACTCACATTTTAACATTTTTAGAATCTCATGCATCTAATTTCTTCCCAAGTAACTACAAACTTTTTTATTTTTATTTTTAAAAAAAATCAACAATAGAATTTTACCATTAAAAAAATCCCATAAATTATATAAGATAATCTAAAATGGATCTTCCATTTAGAACTCTAGCTTTTCGCCACATGAAAAAGGTCAACAATATTTAATGTTGTAAGGTAATGCTCAACGAGAAGTACAAAGTATATTACTTTACTAATGGTGCATAATTCATAATGTAAAGGCAATGGTGCAACTGTGTAATTGTTACACTGGGCACTGTAGTATATAAATTAGGACCTAAAATGGCTATATTTTATGTATACTATAGCTACTTAAGCCAAAAGTAATTAGAAAACCATTCACAAGCGTTGCTCACTCTTCACTTGTCAAAATAGTGGAGCTCTCTACACTAGTTTTGTGCGTCCCCAATAAAATGTCTTTTTTCCTTCTCATGGCACTTGGAAGACCAATCAAAACTCAAAAAGACTTCAGCCTATGTTTGGTTTTCTGTTATTGTCTTGCTATATGCTGAGAGAGACACATGAAAGTTTCTTATAGGCCACTGGAACGGTTGGCATACTCTTGAACTAACGCCCCAAAGAGAGATGGCCTTTGGAGCAAGTTGGCTGGTGTGTCAAATTCTTTGGCCCACCCTATTAATGGAAAAATGAACACAACTTAGCATCCAAATAGTATAGTCCATGAGATGTTATATAAGAGAAGAAACAAGAGAACATATATAACATACCAGCATCTACAACTAGAACTCTATCACAGTCCATAACTGTTGGTATTCTATGAGCAATGCTGATGATGGTACGTGCTGCAAAGTCCTCTCGGATGATCTTCTGAATAACAGCATCGGTTTGAGAATCAACAGAAGCTGTTGCCTCATCCATAAACAACAGCCTGCTTTGCTTAAGCATAACCCTCCCTAAACAAAGCAACTGCCTCTGCCCCACACTCCAGTTATCTCCATTATCAACCACTATAAAGTCAAGTAGCATTGCCATGAGTAAGACAAAAATGGGATGCAAGTGAAAATGCGAAATTCAAGCTGGTAAAAGAAAATGTCATAAGAATCTTTAAAACCTGAAGAGTCAAGTTTCTCAGGCTTAGAAGCCACTGTGTCTTTTAATTGGCAACGGTCCAAACTCTACAGCAATAATTAAAAAGTGATGAGATTAGGCCAATGATGGCAAAAACTTCATCCATTAAACCAATGAATTATAGCATGAAAGTAAATGGGTTTGAGGGTGTTGTTTACCTTCCATATCTCTTCATCTGTGTACTGTCTAGTTGGATCAATGTTACTTCTGACAGTTCCTTCAAAAAGGACAGGCTCCTGAGGGATGATACCAAACCGTGATCTAAGATCATGAAGCCCCAAGGCGGATATATCAATGCCATCAATGATTATTTTTCCTCCTGTAGGTTCCACCAGCCTGAAGAAAACTTGAATTAAAGTTGATTTTCCACTTCCTGTTCGACCAACAACTCCAATCTTTTCTCCTCCATTGATGCTTAGAGTAATGCCTTTAAGAACCAAAGGAGTGTTTGGACGATATCTGACCTGTTTGCCACAAGTTTAAGAAATTATCACAAGGAAATAATGTTACTCAAAGCAGATTGATAATGAAAAATCAGTAGGAGCCTAGGACTATTGTCAAGGACTAACTAGAATCAAAACTCACTCATCTTATAAGAACTAAAAATATATTTAAGTCTAAAATAAATCAAACTCCTCTTATAAATTAAAATTAACTTTAGAAGTTCTGTGATCTAACTTTAGAACTTACAAACTTATTAAAACTGGCATTTGTGTTTTAAAAGTCTTAATAATAAGATTTTAGAATTGAAAAGCTCTCATGAACTAGAAGCTTATCCAAATTCGGCCACTGCAACTGTAATGTACAATTAATTTTATCACAAGAAATAATCATAATCAATTTGGTTATATTCTAGATACCTGCAAGTCTTTGATGTCAACGTGGCCTTGACCGGGCCAATTTGCAGGAGGCAGACGATCCTTAATGTTCCATGCAGCTTCTGATGGAATATTTGTGAACTGTTTGATCCTCTCAACAGATACCATTTTGTTTTCAATGAAACAGCTCATGTATATAGCCCAAAACATCACGGCATTTAATGACAATCCATATGAGAGCGACAAACCCACATTTTCTGCATCAAGCAGAACAACCATGTCAATTGTTTATCACAATAAAATTTTGACTGCAATATAAATACCATTTCTTTTCAACACATCCTAGTCATTGTTATCGTTGTACAAGATGTAGGCATGTAGCGTATACGTCACACATTCCAAGCTACTAGTATTTTTGACATGTAATAGTTGAATAATTCAATAGTTGAATAATTCAAAGGAGCACGACACCATCTTCAAATGATTTTATGTCTATATTTTGTTTTATCTGCACACACATTTTGCACCCATAGGATATTCTATTAGAGCCGTGCTGGATAAGTATGTTGAGTGATGTGATTACATCTTTAGAAGATAAATTTTAAGAGCTGGAAGAGCATGAGTGATGTGACTACCCCATTAGAATTTAGAAGATAAATTTGGCAAGGAATGGAAGTGGGATAGGGAAATGGCCACTCTTTTTTGTTGTTTGAAAGTGTAAATCGGTGGAAGCTTTTTTCTTTAAAGAGTAGTTGTAATTATAATGTTCTTTTTTTCCTGTACTTTTGATTGGTATGTTTTGTCTTGTGTAGACAATATTGTTATTTGAAATTTATAACTTCTGTCATTCTCTCATTTTCCTGGCTAATACTCTACACGACTTCCAAGTAAATGGAAAAGCAGTACCACTCCATTATCTACTCGACTACTCCCACTTCATTTAATTCCACCTTTCCATGATTACACCCGAAACATCCGAACATGAGAAGTGATATTTATCCACTTGATGTGGACTCGGGCGAAAATAAGAGAGAAATAAAGATAAAAGAAAAAAAGTAGAAATAAAAAGTGATAGAAATAGTAGACAGGTTCCAAGGATTCTTAATCATAGTGACAGAACCAAAAACCACCATCTGTTCTGCTGAGGACCACTTAGAAAGATTAAACCGATATATTGTCAAGGATCAAGGATCAGTGACAAGACAAATAGTTTACAAATGCTTTTAAAGTAAAGTTTGTTTACCTGGCTTTATGATACTGCTGGGTAACATGATCATGAACAAAGCAGAAAAGCAAAAAACTAAGCTTCCAAGCAATTCTAAGCGGAAACCCAACCACGCATTGGAACTGAAGTTGTGGAAATCCATTCGCAAATTAGCATTCACCCGGTTAATATTTTCTCCGCAAAATTCCTTCTGCTTTCTGAATGCACGGATTGTCATGACCCCGGAAATGCTTTCAGAGAAATGGTGAATGACAGGTGCTTTTGTAATTGAATCCAGACGAGTTAACTCACGAGATGAAGCAAGAAAATAACCCTGCAAAACCAAAAAGAAAAATCAAACACATTAATTGTTAACATAAATTGCATGAGATATATTTAACTGTGAACAAATTTAGTCCTGACTAGAGTGGATTTAATCTGTCAAACAATGACTACATTGATTGCTGTTCTCTAATCTATATTATTTAACTAACCCTTTTAAGAAAATGGCTTTACCACAGCTATTCAACTGCTTCAATAGTTGAAGTGAAAACTCATTCAATAGTAAGCCCACTTATTTTTGTTTCCAGCCACAAAAAATGTTTAGAATATAGACATTGATTGACAATCTAAGAAAGACAAAACTATTAAATCCATCTCATGTCTCATGCTTTAAATCTTGAAACATATGCCAGCAATCATGGACTAGCAGAACAACCATGAATTCACCAAAAAAAAAAAAAGCAGAACAACCATGTACATACCCGGTACCAAATGTTTAACCAAGCCAGAGGAATTAACAAGAAAGCTGTTGGCCAAGAATTTTGACATGTTATTATGAAGATGCTGATCACTGTAATGTACATGGCCACCACAAAATTGATGAACAAGGGGATAAAGACATCAACATTGGTCTGATCAGTGGATGCCTGTAGAAGTTTAAGAAAAAAAAAAGTCATTATGCATGTGGACTTGAAAGATGACAGTAATGTAGAAGTTTATGTCAATATGAATTAGTTATTATTCCATGCAACATTTAACACAACACACTTGAGCCTTCAAGTTCTTACCCTGCTGAGAATTCTCCCGGATGGAGTAGTGTCAAAGAAAGACATGGGGGCATGCAAGATGCTGTGGAGAATTTGAGAGAAGAAAATCTGTGCTGTCTTTAACCCCAAGACTGTAACAGAGTAGGATCTAAGCACAATTAAAAAAACTGAAACTAGAGCAATAATTGCGTAGATGGAAATAAACACAGAAGGATTGAACAACTGAGCACGCTCTTCTGATGTTTCATATGCCAACCAATAATCACTTGCCATCATTGATGCTTGCCACAACACAGAAAGAAAGAGTATTGCTATAATGCCCCACCACCCAAAAGCCTCAGTGCAGTAGAGTTTATAGATATGTAAGCTAACTTTCCCCGTTTCTCTTTCCTCTTCTTTGATGAGTTTAGAACCTTCTTTGCCAGACTTGGGCTGGTCAAGAGAATTGCTTTCACCATTGGCTTCTCTGTTATTAGAAGCTGCCTTCGGAGATTTCAATGGTTTGTTCAAATTTTCCCCTGGCATGACTGCACCTTGTTCCACTAGTTCCATAGAGGTCTCATGTGCTGCAACAAGAGCACTAAAACCCATTCCAGAAGCAAGTAGATCATCGTACTTCCCTGATTGGACTATCATTCCATCCCTCATCACCTTTTGAGAAGCAAACATATGCATTAGAATAACTCAACAAGTTAAATCGAAGATTGAATAATATGACAAAACATTAAAGGATTAGAAAAAGAGACTTACCACTATAAGATCCACATTATGTAGGAAGTCTACTTGGTGTGTTACAAGAATAACGGTCTTGCCTTTCAAAGCCCCCCTCACGCATTCCTGTATAAAACGACTCTAATTTAAAATTTGGCAAAACTACAAAAACATAGTAATGTAAATAAATATGGCGTAAAATTATTATTTCGTCCCAAAAACACTTGACTAGGAGCTGATTTCAACCCGCTCAAAATCAATAACTAAAACCTGAATTGTACATCATTTTTTAATATAAGGATTCACAAAATTGACTTTAAGCAACAAACTAGCACTTGCCAAATGCCAATGGTCCAACAAATATGAATCAGTGTAACTTATAGAATGCTGAGAGTATTAAACAGTGAGAGAGATTAGATTAACAACCTTGAATATTTCAGTGCCAGTATGTGCATCAACAGCACTGAAAACATCATCAAGAAGATATATATCAGAGTCTTGATACACAGCCCTGGCAAGCTGTATGCGCTGCTTCTGACCCCCACTTAGGTTGATGCCACGCTCTCCAATCTCTGTCTGGTCCCCGTGCTCCATCATTTCCAAGTCTTTCTCCAAGCTACAAACTCTAACAACTTCATTGTACTTCTGTCTGTTCATTGGTAAACCAAAGAGAATGTTTTCTTCAATGGTCCCATTTTGAATCCATGATGTCTGTGCAACATAAGCAGTACTCCCACAAACTTGAATCTGTCACCAAAACATAGTCAGAAATGACCATCACTGTACACATTAGTGACTGCATGGTAAATAAAACGAAGTCCTCATCTCTAAACAAAAAAATACATACCTTCCCAGAAATTTTGTGCATCTCACCAAGAATTGATGCAAGGAGTGAAGACTTCCCTGACCCCACAGTCCCAACAATTGCTGTAAGTTCCCCCATATTAATCTTCATGTTAATATTTTTCAAGTCTTGAAGTTGGCCATCATCATCCCAGCTAAAGCTTCCATCCTTGACCTCCACAGCAGTGTGTCCACCACACCCTTCCTCTCTCTCAACCGAATCATCCAACAATTCCCTGCTAGACATGTACCTATCCAACCTCCCAAGTGATACCAAAGCTTGTGAAAGAGATATCATACTCTGGGGAAAGGTCCTAATAGGTTCCTGCAAGATCTTAAACACGGTTGTGGTGGTGAAAACCGTCCCTGCATCAAGTTGAACTCCAAGCAAAAGCGCGGTACCAAACGTGAGAGTTGATATCAACAATGGGGTGCTCCACAACACAATAATAACACCACAGATTGAGTACATAAACTTGGAAAGCCAGTCAAACTCGGATTTGCGGAAACCCAAAATTCTCCCATTGAAATGCTCTTCCCATGCTTGGAACTTGATGACACGCATGTAATTAAGCATCTCATTCACTGCCTTCATCCTTGAATCACGGCTCATCATGGCATTAAACTGGTAACGCTTGTTCTTTCTTGTAGCCACCACAGCAAATGCAATAACAGCAAGAAGTCCAAGCAAAGCCGTAATCACCGAGGCTCCTAGACAATTGTACAGCAAAAGCAAACCAATACCAACTTGAAATGGCATCATCCACACGGCATGTAACTGAAGCATCATATCAGAGAGTTGTTGGGTATCAACAGCCATGTAATTGACAATAGGCCCAACTCCATGATCCTGCCTCGCGGAACACGTTAGCCTCAGCCCCTTCTTGTACAAAGAAGTGATGAGGGTGCATCTGATAAGCATCCCAAGCTTCTGCGAGTTGAAGTTGAAATGGTGAGTTGTCAAAACTTCTACAAATTTAGCACACAGGAGAATCAACACGAGGTAGTACCCTTCATACACAGAGCTACCTTTCCCTGCTGTGAAATCAACAAAACTTTGAATGAGAACAGGCCCTACAAACATCACAGATAGCCTAATAACAGCAAGGAAGGCGGTGAAGGCTATCTCCCTCCAGAAACACCGAAGCAACGTGGTACGAACCGGGTGCTTCGACCTCTCATCTGATTTAGGCCATTTTGATTCAAAGATAACTGACATCCTCTCAGCTCTATGCTGAGGTGAAAGGTATGGAATTTCATCAATCTTCAACGGTGAGACGTACCCTTTACTCAACAACGGGTTTATCCAAATCCAAAAGGCCTTGGATATTGCAGAAGCTGAAGCAAAGCCAGTAACGCTGGATTTCTCATACAGTTTTGTTTCCTCATCAATAAGCGGTCGTGTTTCTTCCCCGGACACAATCCCGGTGGAACCTTTAATGGCAACACAAAGCAGAAAAAGTGACAAAGGTAGAGAAATGAAAGAAACCGTGTCATCAACCATGAAACTGAAGTGTTTCCCATCTTCCACTCCCACAGAGACCAAACGTATGACCCCAGAAGCTGTGAACAAAGAAACCAAAACGAAATTTGCAATCCAGTATATTCTAAGCGACAATGGGTGAACAACAGCTTCAAATCTTTTCTCATGGATGATTAACACTGCAAGGACTAGTTGTGTTATGGCCTGAAGTAACCAAAAGAACCCATCAATTTGCTTCCACGTCCCCTTGGTGGAACTTGTAAACACCAGAATGCAAGCCACCGTGTACAATATTGTCCAAACAGCGGTTGCAGTTAGAGTCAGCTTAAACCATATCGTTGTTCGGTTAGAAACTCTGTTGTTTCTGATAAGGGGCTTGTCGAGCTCTGAGTTGTGGTTGCCATTGGAAGTGAACCTAGAATAGAGCTTCACCACCGCAAACACAAAGAGAGTCAGCAGGAGTAGAATGTCAACACCAGACAAAAGAGCCCTCTGAGGACACGGAGAGAGGAAAATGAATCTCAGCCAGTGAGGTAGAGTTGGAGTTGCATTGGGTGAACACGAGAGGGACGTGATCCAAGTTGAAGTTGCAGAAGACATGTTTGGTTGTTTATAGCACCCCCAACAAGAAACTTCACTCTTGCTGCAACAACCTTATAACTCAACTCTCATGGACCTTGTTTCTCTGCAGCCCCTGAAAGAATTCAGAAAACACGGTTGGACAAAAGAGGTCAAACCATTAATTGGTTGACGGGCTGGAAATGATTATTATGCTACAAATAAGGCCAAAAAATAAAAGCGCTTCAAAAGGAAACAAAAAGAAAAACTCGTTAAGTGCAAACTCTCTTGTTTGTCGAACAAACCTTACCTTTCTTCTTTGCGAGCTTTCACGGTCTTACGAGTTACGACCTGTAAACCCAGAAAACAGAATCTTACTAAAGTCGAAGCCAAAAACTAAAAGGTAGTCCTGAGCAACGATACGTCGCTCTGGCCTTGGAAGTATTGAGGCTCTCTATGCAACAGGATATGTTTTATTTTTATAGTATGGAAGAAAACAAAACGAGTTTCGCGAGCTCCCTTTTTGGTTTTCGCATCACTAGAATTTATAACATTTTGGATTAAAATTTACGAATTTAAATTTAAATTTATAAATTAAATTTGTAAAATATTTTAAATTTTATTTTTTTAAAATTTAATTTTAAGATAAAATTTTATTTTTAAATATATTTTTGAAGGATAATCAAACATAATTTTAAAATAATTTAACTCTTAAAAGTAATTATGAATTCTTCCGCCAAAAATCCAAATATGTTATTAATCTTTTCAATCAAACAATGGGAACTCCGGAAAGAGAAGAGAAGAAACTTTAATGGAAAGGAAAATTTCTTTCCATAAAGATGGTTAGTTGAAGTTGAGTTTGAATTTGCAACTATACCAATCCCGCCTACCATGTCACATGATTGTGTCTAATTTACTGTAATTTCTGCGAGGCAGCGATGTTCACCAACTTACATAAAATAAAACTATAGCAGCCTGGTCAACATGAAATTATGAAAAATTGCTATCATTCTGAGGAAACAACGTGCAAGCTTCCCTGTTGTTACAGACTAGTCCTAGAAGGCACAGAGAAAATTGGCCCTTTGACGAATGAGCAATGAAATATAATTAATAATAAGACTAAACAACATGGCTGAATCACCTTGACCGTAATGAAATGAAAGAGAACAAATTACATGTTGATAGACAATAGCCCATCGTTAATTAGAAACACAAGTTGAAGGGAATATTCAATTCACGAGATTCTCTACCTATTAGAGAAGAACCTCTCCTTGTACAGTTGTACTCTTACTGTTAGTACTAGACAAAACATCAAATAAAAGCAATAGTCTTGCGTGAATGGGTCTTTGATACAGTAGAACTTTAATTAATTAAATAATTAAAGGACAAAACTTAAATACATTAATACATAGGTATTATTAGTGTTGTTCTCTTATTAGAATTAGAATTTCATTTCAATAATCTGAATAGCAATATATTTCATTAGATGATATAGCATATTATTGTAAAATTCTAACTCTAATTAAAAAACAACACTAACGGTAGATATAATACTCTATCCAAATTTTATTTCCTTAATTAAAATGAAAACATGTGATGCTCAAGAGTCGAGAAGAAACGGTGCCTCGACGTGCTAAGAAAGGGATTTGGATGGGATTGGCCGAATGGGAATACAAAAGACAACAGCATCGGGTTCTGAAGGCTTGGGACAAAATATACCGGCTCTGGGGAAATTGCTATATAGAGTTATACTCCCTCCGTTCCAAATTATATGATATTTTAGAGAAAAAAATTTATTCCAAAATAGATTTCGTTTTATAAAATCAATGCTGCATTAAATGTCTTTTTTTAGGACTACTCTTAATTAATACTTAGTGGGAATAGTGTACTATGAGTAATTAATTAGAGAGATAAATGATATATTAGAAAGTTACCTAATATTTTCTAAGAAATTTAACAAATTAATTATATTTCTTAATATTTGTATCAAAATTTTAAATGTCATATAATTTGAAACGGATGGAGTAGACTTCATTTACGCAATTTGTTCAATATTAAATGATTAAATAATGAGTGGACTGTTATAAAGATGAAACCAATCAGACTCGGAGTGGTAGAGAATGTACATGCTTGTCATCATGTGGAAATCTTAACACAAAAATTGTCCAGTTCTTTATTGTTTATTTGGCAGGCTGCTCTCATCCAGTTATATTGGGGACCATAAAATTTAAAGTTTAGGGCCACATGCTTATATGTGGCTTGTCACAAAGATTCTCAGTTATTACTGAGTACTCCTTCCGTTCCAAATTATATGACGTTTTAGAAAAAAAAATTTGTTCCAAAATAGATGTCATTTTACAAAACCAATATTGCATTAAATATCTTTTTCTAGGACTACCTTTAATTAATACTTAGTGGGAGTAGTGTACTATGAGTAATTAATTAGAGAGATAAAGGGTATATTAAGAAGTTACCTACTATTTTCTAGGAAATTCAACAAATTAATTGCATTTCTTAATACCTGTGTCAAAACCTTAAACGTCATATAATTTGGAACGGAGGGAGTACTATAATACATTAATGATTGTAAATCATTTACTCTTATAATTTAATTATAAACTTAGTTATTAACTTAAGAGTTAATTATGATTTTGTCTCTAACTTTTTGTAAATTTCATTTTTAATTTCTAAACAAATTTTTTAACGTTTTTATCCTATACTTTTTCGTTGTTAATAGTTTTAATTTTTATTATCAAGTAATAACATTAACTAGTGACGTAACAGTCAGTCACGTTAGCAGCACAGTGACTTGCATGAGACAGACGTGGGTAATTTTTTTTTAGTAAAATGTGTTTTTAATCTCTAATTTGTTCAAACCAGATGATGACATAAGAATAATTTATAAAGTCTGACTAATTGATGAGGAATTAAAAATACAGTTTAAAAAATACACATAATTGTCCCATCGGTTTCCTTAATAACGTGACAAGTTACTAAGTTGTCAACATGACTTCATTAGTTAACGTTGTTACTTGACATAGAGAAAAAAATATATATAAGGACTACAAAAGTTAAAAAAATTGTTTAGGTACTAAAAGTGAAATTTGCAAATTTGTTTTTAAATACTGACTTTTTTCATGTCCGGGAATCATCATTTATGTGAATCGTGATTCCTAAGAATCATGATTCCTATTCCTATGGATAACTAAATTTGTTTAATTGGTCATAAATATTCTTATATAAGTTTATTGGGAATAAAAAAGTAAATCGTATTTTTACCACAAACTTTAATTATTTATCATATTAAATTATTTAATAAGAATAACGTGATATTTTTATCGCAGTAAAACTTATTTTTTAAGTCAAAAAAGTTGGATTCTCACATCGCAGTAAATCGTATTTTTACCACAAACTTTAATTATTTATCATATTAAATTATTTAATAAGAATAACGTGATATTTTATCGCAGTAAAACTTATCATATCTTTTTGTGAGAAACGTAACAAAAAAAAATCCCAAAAACCACTATTTCTTAGGAGTTATTTTTTAAAAAATAAATCAAACATAGGAAACAAACATTTTCAAAAACCTAAAACTTTTTCTTGTACCAAATGTCTCTAAAAATAAAAATATAATAATTAATTTCTGTCGTATAATTATAAATAATGATAATGAAGATCACGCCGTGATTGTTAATTTTAGGTTAAATTAATTTACAAGTCCTTATACTTTTACCAAATTTTCAATTAGGTCCTTGAACTTTTTTTCTTTTAATTGGATTCCTGAACTTTTTTTTTTCAATTGGGTCCCTCATCTAATTGTTGTTATGAAAAATTAACCACATACACTTAATTAGATGTGCAAATAGTGAGTTGATACTTCTGGAATGTGTTGTAAGCACAACTGAATTAATTCTGAAAGATTTCTGCAAAGTTTTAACTTCTACAGGTCAATTTAACTCAAGCATTCTTTCACAATTATTTGGCTCTGCAGAATGTTAAAACTTTGCAGAAAACTCTCATAATTGACTCAGTTGGGCTTACAACGCATTTTAAAAGTATCAATTCACTGACTGCACCTCTAATTAAGTATATGTGGTTAATTTTTTATAATGACAATTAGACGGAAAAATTTAATTAAAAAACAAATAAAAGTTCAGGAACTCAATTGAAAAATAAATAAAAGTTCAGGACCAATTAAAAGAAAAAAAGTTTAAAGACCTAATTAAAAATTTTGTAAAAGTATAGGGATCTATAAAGTAATTAAACCTTAATTTTACGTGTTTGTTTTTTGCATTGAAAAACTATTAATTAATTAAACCAACATTTTGGTTGAAAGCTACAAGTTCCTCCTTCTCAGAGAACGCAACATGAGGCAGCATGACTAGGTGAAAGCATATAATCAATCTTGTTTAGTTATACCAAAATGCTTACTTTATAGAACACGAGGAAGGGATCAAGTGACAGAATATTAAATATGTTCATATGATAGAACCATAGTCATCAACAACATCATAAAATACAAAGCGAGCTCGTGGTCCTGACTCCTAACAATGTATGACAGCTCTTTTATCTTCGAACACATAAATCGATCAATTCTATGCTTATTCCTTTCTTCACTATGAAACTTATTTTCTTTTTGTTTTTCTTGATGTGACGTTTGTTTGGCATCAAAATATAAATTTTTTCCAAAATGTTTACTGCATCTTCATTGTTAGCCAATAATTTTTCATGTGGTTTGCAGGGACATATGGACGTTGTAAATTGGATCGGAGGAGTTTTGGCCTCCCCAATTATTTTTAATGTTAAATTATTTAATATATATATATATATATATATATATATATATGGTATCTTAATATTAAAGTAATTATTTCTATTTAAACCCTACATAAATCTCTCACAACTGATTCAGTAGTATTTACAACATATTTCAAAAACATCAATCCACTTTCTACACCTTTAATTAGATATCTGCGGTTAATTTTTCATAACAATAATTAGACGAGAGGGTCCAATTAAAAAAAATAAAAATTCAGGAACCCAATTAAAAGAAAAAATTCAGATACCTAATTAAAAATTTAATAAAAGTATAAAAACCCGTGAAATAATTAAACTTTAAATATATTTTATGACAACTCTATTATATATTACATATATGTTAAATAAATTTTTATTTAAATTATATTATATATATATATATATATATATATATATATATATATAACATTATACCGGATCATGTGAGTTAAAAACCCACGAAATAACTTAGTACTTCGACCAAATCGATGATGTATCCAAGTATGAAGAGTGAAGACATTAAACATAGACATGCTTCCTATATAGAAATCATTACTAAATTCAATAAAAAATTTCATTTATTTATATATTAAACAATTAATATTATATTTTTTTCTTCCTATGTAGAATTAACATTATATTTAATATCTTATATAATTATAAATTTATTATATTATCTCAAAATAAAAAGAGTGAATATTCCACTTCTATTGTGATTCAGTGAAACACTGAAAAGAAACTCTCCTTCGACACGATACAAGAGTAACATCCAAGTTGAGGTTCGTCAGGCATGATGTCAACATTTTCCTACATCAAAATCTAATGCCAGTCATTAATTATTATTTATTTATTGACTCGGATTCATTGTATTATTTGTACGTTGACGTGAGATGATAGTGATGTTCTGGTTTTAAGAGGGACCAGCAATCCATATCCCCTCCAAGCACTGTACGGTCCTGCAGTCATCATTCAATAAAGGCTAAATGACATTTTTATCCCATATATATATATATATATATATATATATATATAGTTTGATACTTCATCTTTTAAAAAAATTATTTTGATCATTTATCTATTGAAAACGATTTAAATTGGTCTCTACCGTTAGTGTGCCGTGACTTTCGTTAACAAGCTTAATGATTAAGTGTTCTTTTTTTTTTTTTGAACTCTCGCATTTTGCCATGCATTTGATTTTTGAATTTGTAGATATGGTTTTAGATCTGTGAAATTTGTGATGGTGTGTTTCATAACTGCTTTACAATTTATGAGATTTGATTTCAGATCTGATTTTTATTATTTTTCAGATCTGTGACACGATTGCGATGCCAAGAACGCTACATGGGCATCGTTGTTCTGTTGTTCATAGTCTTGGAGTGAACGACACGACGACAACAATGATGGTAGAAGCGGTTGAAATCCCGATCTTCACAGCGGTCCTAGTGGCGTGCGACGGTCCCAATGGCTTGACGAAGGAGGTCGACGCAACAGAGGGAGATCGTTGGCACGACTATTTTTTTTCTTTTTTTTAATACAAGAGTTGTAAATTCTCTCAATTTTTTGAATAAAAATCAAATATTGTATTTGGGTTTTGCTCGTAAAGATATGCACTTTAAAAGCCCTCAACCAATTTTAAATATTGTTGCAACATTGTTCCAGGTTATGGATTGGGGATGTTTTGGATATTGGGTGGTTAGAACATGTTGTGTGTATTTTTTTTTTTAAATTTTGTAAATATTATAGTGGCAGCTAAAAGCCACCACTATGTGTTAATTATAGTACGTAGATATTTCAGGAAAAAAAAGTTGCATTTTGTGGCAGTTTTTAGCCGTCAATATCTTTATATTATTCACGACGTTAAATTTACCTTGATGGAAGGACCAACTTGAATCGTTTTAAATAGATAAATGACCAAAATAATTTTTTTAAAAGATAAAGGATTAAACTGAACAAAAAAATAAGGGACCAAAAAGTTCATTTAGCCTTCAATAAACTATTATGTAAGTTATATGTTATTCTTTTATTTAATAGATATAATATATTTTATCTTAAATGGTTGGGATCATTTCATGCCGTTGTCAGCAGAGATTAACATGGGTTGGTTCGAATGTAATTCAACTTGAATTTTTAAGGGTGTATTTAGTACAAAGGTAAGAAAAAGAATGAAAATAAATGAAAAGTGTAAAAAGGAAATGAAAAAAAAATTATTTGATTGAGATAAAAATGAATGTAAAAGAGATAAAATATTTGAATTAGATAGATTAGGTAGAAAAGAAAAAAAATTATTAATAATATTATTCTAATTTATTATTATTTCTATTATTATTATTATTTATTTTATTTTATTTTTTTGATTAATATTATTTTTATTATGATAATTTTGTATTATTTATTATATTATAATAAGAATTAGGAGGGAGGGATGAGATCTGAATAAACTAAAAAAAAAAGAGACAAGGGTCTATATAACCGATAATGCAAAGGCATAATCGGTTATTTCATCTATGAAAACACGGTAAACAACATGCAGCGGGCAAATTTTTTTTTAGGGAAAATAAGCTATGTATAGTAAAATAATTTTATACTGTCATTCAATCACAATCCATTATGTATGATAAGTTTGTTAACTTTTATGATAATTACTTTAAAAGTCACGCTAACAATAATTTATTATTGGATGACAATATAAAATTGTTTTACACTGTCAATACATAACCATTAAACTCATTTTTTTATTTGGTAATTTTTTTCACGTTTCTCTCTCACAGTTACTGTTCATTTCAACGCACTTTCATCTCATTTTGGGGTGAATTTTGTGTGTTATGGGGCCCACCTCTTTTTTCTCACTTTCATCCCTACCAAAAACACCGTATTTTCACTTTCATCTCACTTTTATCTCTTTTCTCTTTCACCCCCCCTTTCACTCTTATCAAACTCACTATAAGTAAAATCTCAATTTTTTTGTTGTAATATGGATGTATATGAGATTAATCATTTTCTTAGTGGGTCGATCTATTTTAAGGTAAAGTGATATTTCCTATCATGATTTCATGTCCAAGTCGAAGATAGAATCCTAGATCTTAGTTAAGGAATCCAAGTGTCGAATCACTTGTGTCAACAACTTTTAGTTAGTAAGATCTCGACTTTGAATCTTGTAAACGGACAAAAAGTAATTAGGAAGAGATATTTATTAAAGGTTATTAACCAATATCTTCAATGAAAATTAATCATCAACAAAATTGATGAATATTTTGCATTAATAACATAATGACTAAAAATAGTGACAGCCAAGGTGCAAATAATTTGTTCCTTGTGGGATAAAACACCATTTGAATATCTAAAAGTGTATAACAATGTCACATCAATCCCTAAAAGTAAGAAAGTTAAAGAAAAAAACACAAAAAATAACCACTTTAGTTCTAAACTATAAAAAAAATGTAACTTAAATGATAATATTAATATATATTTAAGGATTAAAATGACAATCAGTAATTAAATTTAAAGACTTATTTGATATCTTAAAAATTTATTTGAATTTTTTTAATTTTAAAAATTAATGTGACAATGTTTTAAACTTTCATATATCAAAATACCATTTTCTAAAGATCGGTAGCTTAATACTCTTATACAAAATGAGATTCTTTGCCGTGACTTTTCTAATTACATGAAATGTTAACCATTAAAAAAACATACGTGTATTCAAAATAAAAGTTGAGGAGAACAAAATATATATAGTTTTGTTACATCGGTTAGATACATTAAAAAAAAAAAATTGGTGAAACACCAAATAACATTGAATCGAGGCAAAACATTGAATCATCCTTATATTATTTATAACTTAAAATTTTTTAAGCTCTTAATTTTTACACACACTTTACATCTTTGTATTCCTCTCATTTTTATATTCTTCCCTTATTTTTCATCATCATTTGTTATATTTGTCACTTTTTTTTTCTATCACTTTCTCTTTAACGAGTGCCTCTTATTTAAAATGTCAAAGGATCTTTATCCCAATATTTGAAAAGCTAACAACATTTCAGTATTTTTTTTTTAAATTTTATTACTGTAATACTTTTATTGTATTCAGTAAAAATATAAAACATAAGAGTAAAAGTAAAATGTAAAATGCTAGTACTGGTATTTTTTCTTTTTTAAAAATTATAAATTTAAAATTAAAAAAAAAAGAATAATTATTTTAAAAAAGGGGTATGAATATGATATGATTTCTCTTTCCAAGTATATTATTTATCATTTTCCAAACAATTATTGAACTTAATAATGGCCAGGAAAAGTGGAAAATGATCGCATGAGCTTCTAGCACAAGTCCCAGTCAACGTGGTAGTTGGTGTCCACAAGTTTTATTTTATAAACAAAAACACAGGCCGGTAGGTCCACGCACGTTAGAATGCGAAAGAGTCGTGCTCGTGCATGCTTTCTAATTTGAATTTCTATTTGACTAGTAAACCTGATCGATTTTCAGGCCATATCCAACTCTCCGGATCTTACAAGTTACAAGAAATAATATATTATTTATTAAGAAACCAACATCATGCATTAATGGAATGTCTTTACACCGCGGTTGCTTATCTAAGCTTCAGTGTATAATGTAGTAATAAAAAAAAGTTTATATAGTAGACTTAGTAGTAATAGAAAAAGAGTTATCATGGGTGTCGTGTATATTTTTTTTATAAAATCATATAGCAGTATATATTGAAACGAATCTTTTATATATATATATAATTAAAAATAAATTAATAATAATAATAATAATGTAATAATATAAAGTTATTTGTGAAAATCATTTGATAAAGTTTTTAGAATTGTTATATTAGAGAGATAAATTGCTTAAAGTAAAACAAATATGAATTATGTGTAATAGTGGAATTCATTTAAAAATTTCAAATAGTGAAAAAGTGAGTTACTCCAACGAAGATTACCTGATTCATGGGATTATAACTATTATTTATTTTAGTACTTAATTTTATAAATATTTAATTTTATTTTTATTTTATATAATATTATAAAATTTTATTCATTTTAATCTTTATTATATTAATATCAATGAAAACCGTAGTAGAAAAAATTAAAGCAAAATGAAAATTTTATAAAACAATAAATAAAATGAACAATGTAATTCTCATAAATCATAATTTCAATAATCAAAGTAGAAGTTAATTTTATTCAATATTTGACGGATGAATATCTATCATTGTTTTTCAAACTACACGATATCTGACTATTAAAATAATTTGAAAAAGTGGTTAAAAATTGTCAATCATGAAATGAGAGATTTCACCAAACCGTAGTTGTTTAAAAATTCGAGTGTTTTGTTTTAACGTGTACTTTTGCATTGAGTGAGAGTGACAATTTTTAAGAATATTATAATGAGTAGGAAAGTTACTATCACATTATATATAAGATATTTCCTCCGTATTTAAATTATTGATGTTTTAATATTTTACTTTTGTTTTAAAATTATTGATGTTTTATAAATTTAACACAAAATTTATACAGTATATAGAATCTTTTTCTATTCTTAAGAATCGTATTTTTTTTGGAAATTATATATTTTTTTAAATCGGAAATTATATTTTTTGGAATCATATTTCCTGATAATGTCAGAAATATGTTTGGAATGTATAAGATATTTCAAGAAATGAAAAACACAAATATAAGGAAACATTTGATACAAGATAAGTTTTTATGTCCGTAATCATGATTTGTAAGGATGAATAAAATTTGTTTGGTTGATCATAAATATTTTTGGAAATATTTATATAAATTTCTTGGAAATCAAAGAATATTGTGGTATTTTAACTAATAACTTTAATTCTTTACCATATTAAATAATCTAACAAGAGTAACGTGATATTTTTATCACTTTTTAAAAATAGATACCACACATGAAAAATCAAGATTCTCAATTTAAGATTCTTAATAAACTAAAAATTTCGCCATTACCAAATGTCCCGTAAAAAAACATTTTCTATTCGTGAGAATGTTGAATTTTCAACCCTCCGATGGAAATTTTTTAATAAACTTAACTAAAAAATAATTCATGAAAATGTTAGATTTTTGAAATAATTTTTAAAATATATATACCAAACATAAAAATTTAAGAAGTTGTTTAGTTTAAGAAAACATTTTCTATTTTCATTTCTTAAAAAGAATTCTCCAATATCAAACACCCATGAGATTTGTTTTCCTTATTCAAATAACACTGCAGCGATGAGTACTTTTTTTTTTAGCAATACAGCTATTAGTACTTTGAGTAACACTGAGTACAAATTCTATAATTTTGTACAAAATGTTAATATTTATGGCGAATGGCGTTAACATAATTTTTGTTTATTAAACAGTATTACATGACATGTGTTTATGCTTGTTATGAAAATTTTATAAAAATACTTTTTTTTCTCCTGGGTCAGAGATCACAGGTGTTCCCTAACCCACTGAAAACTTTTTAAAAATTCAATTTTTAGTCCCTCAAACCCCATTAAATAATTAAAAATGACAGGGTCAAACTTTTGTTCGGGATTAAAAACTGAATTTCTAAAAAGTTTCGGGACTTTAACAGGCCAAAATTTTGTTCAGGGACTAAAAATTGAATCGAATTTTTAAAAAGTTTATGGACCTTGCCTAGTCAAACTTTGATTCAGGAACTAAAAATCGAATTTTTAAAAAGTTTAAGGACTAAAAACTTAATTAACCAATTTTTTTAATAGTTGCAATTGAATTTGAACTATATATATATATATATATATATATATATAAACTTTCTTTACAATTTTGAATATCATTGGTAACTATTTTAATCACTTTATTGTTGATTTAATAATTTTAGAATATATAATAAAATTTGAAATACTCTTTTATCAGCTTTATAACTTTGGTCAAAATCTTTATTTTATCTTTTATTGTTCCATAGTTGACAGTAGGAGTTTAAAATTATATGTTAGTGATATTGAGAATGAAAAAGAGAGAAAAAATAATACAAAAAGAAGCTTGATTATAGTATTAAAATAAACCAAAGTATTTTTTTGAAAAGGCTAAAATTTCATTAATAATAAAAATGTTTAGCACAAGAAGTGCAAACATAGAACAAGACGAAAAAAGAAAATACATCATGAAACCTCAACGTCATATCCTAACCTCAACAAATTCAATATCATGAATTATACATCATAATCCTCACAACAACCTCATACTAAAGAGGCCCAATATGACATTCCTAGTGACTAAAGCATGTCATGAACATGCCAATAAACATAGCCAGGATCATTACACTAGCATGAATAAGGATATGAAGTTCTTCCTGTTTGAGAGATCCACCTCCATGAAAGGAACTTTATTGTTTCTAACATCTCCGCCAAATCCTGCTTTTCGTGTGAGAAAACAAATGCATTTCAATTTTTCCAAATAGTCCACACCACCACAAACCAGACAACATGCCAAATGTAAGCTTTTTTCTTGGCCAATTAAAAAAACCTCGAAACTGCAAAAAAAGATTAGAGAAAGGAAAATGCAAAGGAAAAAGATTAAACCAAAGTATAATATTAATATATTTTCAATTTTCAAGAAAGAAAATATATATTTTAACATAACAAGAAAAGAAGTGTAATTCAAGCTTCTTTCAAAAGGGGAAGTATAATTTACTCTTCAATTAAAAATTAATTCAACTCAATTTCAATTAAACATTTTATTTTGATATTTACATTTGATGACTGAAAATTAAAAATTTTTCCAGCGAGGATTAGTTTTATGGACGATTCAAAGAGTGTTTTATATCTGGGCCTTAACTGGGGGTCATATCTGAAATAAAATGGGCCTACTATGACTAGTTTGTTTCAATTTGAAAGTACAGTGAAAGCAGCGTTTTCTAGAAGCTTGTCGAACGTTTGACTCCTAAAATAAAAAAATTAAAAAGAAGTAAAAAAAAGAAACTTATCGAACAAAGTACAAAACATCTATGTTATCAAAATCCGAAAGAGGAACAGCTGCGGTTGGGTTTGTGAGTAGACAGACAATTAGTACCAACGAAGAAGACATCTAGGGTTTCAAATCCACTTCTTTCAAACAAACATGAGGTACGAATCATGTTTCTATTTAAATATTACCATTTTAATTTTTTTTTATTGTTTTATATTTCGTGTCCTCTCGACAATCACGTGCCCCTGCTCTCTTTCTCATTGCTAATTTGCTATGCACTCTTACGATTTTTAATCGTCACATTGTCTCAGTGGCACATTCAATTTTTTTTTTTTTAAACACCGTATATTACTTTCGATGCTTAGTTGTGTTATGTACTAAATTTTTGTTTTTTTAATCATAATTTATTAATTTTATTGTTTGCACTGTGTTGATTCAGTCGTCATCCTGAGGTCAAGTGGGCTCAAAGGTTAGACAAAGTCTATATGACGGTTCAGTTGCCAGATTCAAAGAATGCAAAAGTTGTCCTTACCCCAGATGGCGTTTTCACTTTTTCTGCTAATGCTGGTGCTCAAGACAACCTCTATGAGCTCAAGTTGGAGCTCTTTGACAAGGTCAATGTAGAGGTGAGAAGACATTACCAAGTTATGTTTATGTTTTTTGTTATTTGTTAATTTAATGTTTTCTGTTACGCTTGTACTGTAATGTCTTTTTTTTTATTTTTTATTGTTCTTTTGTTGTTCAGGAGAGCAAAATTAATGTAGGAGTGAGAGGAATATTCTGTGTATTGCAGAAGGCAGAGCAAGGATGGTGGAAAAGGTTATTGAATGCAGAAGGAAGGCCTCCACATTATGTGAAAGTAGATTGGGATAAATGGGTGGATGAAATTGAAGATGTGGGTACGTGCATGTTTAAACCATGATGTAAATTATACTGGCTTTTTGTAATGTAAATTATAAAAGGGGTTATATTTTTATGTATCAACTGTTTGTCTCTTGTTTATCATTAGGTTTTGCTGGTGACCTGGACTTGGGAGGGATGGATTTCTCGGTATGCAATGTGTTCATGTGATTCTGAGTTTTGACCCCCTCTCTCTTGTAGATGGTTTTTGTTCTAATTATTTTTATATTGCAGAAATTTGGCGGGATGGGTGATGATGCAATGGGTGATGATTTTGATGACAGTAATGATGAAGGTAAGTATTCTGCTCAGTTTGTGGTTGACAACTTGGCAGTTGGCATTGTTGAATATGGTGTCTTAATCACTTCAATATTAAAAAGCATGCTTGATTTTAGAAGATATTGGTGGTAGTTAAACAAATTATGGCATGTACTTCTCACATGTATAAATTATTAAAATATGCTTGTATGTGCATTGGGCTGTCTTATTGTTTTAGGAGTACACTTGGAAAACTTTCATCAGTTTCATCTTTCATTTTCATGTCTGGCAGATTGAAATGAACGCCCTCCAATTAAAAGGGTGTATATGAGCAAAAAGAGGAGAGATGTAGGAGTTTATTAACCCCCGACATAGTTTTACTTGTTTGTGACAGAATTTTTAACTAACTGATTGTTGTTAGTGAATTCAGTAGTTGGATTGGGAATTAAATAGTCACTTGTATAGTAGGAAAGACGTCTCATTTTGTAATCTGAGAGGTTGGGAGAGAGCCTGGAACTCTCAAATTATACAGGGATATTCTTTGTACTTGCTGTTCTTGCCTAGCCCAGGCTGTCACCACCATATTGGTACAAAATTGGGGATTAGGTTTTCATTAGTAACACTTGGTCTTTCTCTTCTTTTTGATCCAGTTAATCTATTAGTAATTTTGTCACCACCATATTGGTACAAAATTAGGGATTACACTATAATCTAAATGTTACTGGGTTGGCTGTAGGTTATATTAATTTACCCTTGGTTAGTGCTAAAGATTTTGTTTTCATTGATGAGATGGTTTTTGTTAGACATGTATAGTTATGAAGTTTAAATGGTGAGTTTAACGGGTCGAGGATTGGAAGTTGACCATAAGGCTACTATGTCCTAAACTTGAAGTTTACAAAGTTATAAGGAATTCCAAATGCAACCTATCTTGAAACAATCATGCACCTTATCATATTGAATTGGTTGATTATTACTATTTTTTTTTTAAATTTAGAAGAGGCCCTTGACCTATGGCTTTATTCAAAACTGAGTATCAAGTTTTTTCTCACTTACCACTCAATCAGGTATTGCCATGTCATTAAAACAATTTGACTCTTGCAACTAATATGACAAAAGTCACCATTTTAATGATGTAGCAATTCATGATTGAGTAATGGTGTAATAAAATTTACAAGCAACAATGCATCCATTAAACCATTCAGAATTGCTATTGATAGTCTTATTCATAGCACCTCAAGTGATAGTATTCTGTAGAGCTGTCAAATGGACTGGCCCTAACCTATTTGGCTCTAGCCCACATGGGTTAGGGCCAAACTGACCCATAGGGTCAAATGACCCACATAATAAATGGCCCATAGGGCCAAAAAGCCCTTAGGACTAGGGTCAACCCATGGGCCAACCAACTTCTAGAAATTAAAATTTTAAAAGTTAAGAGAATTTTTCTTGTGAGCTAACATTGGCCAAGGTCGGCCGACAATTGGTTTGCTCGAGGTCGGTCGAAAATTGTCGCGGCAAATGTTGGCCGAAAATTGCAGCAACCGACGACGATCGAAAAGTATTTTCAGCGGAGGTAGGCTTAAAATTGTCCTAATCGACGTCAAAATCAAAAACTCCCTCAGCCAACATTGGTCGAAAAACAGCTCTGGGCGAGGTCGGCCGAAAATTACCCTGGTCGAGGTCGACCAAAAATTGCCGTGGTCGATGTCGGATGAAAAACAACCTTGGACGAGGTCGGTCGAAAACTGTCCCGGCTGACATCGCCCAAAAACTCCCCCAGCCGACATCGGCCGAAAAACAGCCCTAGTCAAGGTCGGCCGAGGTCGGCCGAAAACTGTCCTGGTTGAGGTCGGCCGAAAACTGCCTCGGTCGATGCCATCGAAAAACTACCCCAGTTGACTTTGGTCGAAAAACAGTCCTGGTCGAGATCGGCCGAAAACTGCCCTGGTCAAGGTTGTCCAAAAGCTGTTGTGGTTGAGGTCGGCCAAAAACTGCCCTAGTTGAGGTCAGCCGAAAATTGTCTTGGCCGACACCACCCAAAAACTCCCTCAGCCGACTTTGGTCGAAAAACAACCCTAGCCGAGGTCGGTCGAAAACTGTCCTGGTCGAGGTCGACTAAAAATTGCCGCAGTTGATGTCGGTCGAAAAACAGCCCTGATCGAGGTCGGGCGAAAACAGTCCTGGCCAATGTTGCCCAAAAACTCCCCCAGCTGATGTCGGTCAAAAAACGGCTTTGGTCAATGTCGACTAAAAATTGTCCTGGTTGAGATCAGCCGAAAATTGCCCTGATCGATGTTAGTCCAAAAACAGACTTGGCCGATGTCGGTCAAAAACTGTCCTCGTCGACGTCGTCAAAAACTGCCCTGACTGTCAGCTGAAAATTTTCTTGTTCTAGGTCAGCCAAAAATTGTCCTAACTGAGGTTGGTTGAAAAATGTCTTGGTCAAGACTGGTCAAAAGAAGCACTAACTAAGACTGGCCAAAGTTGGCCGAAAAATACCCTAGCCGAGACTGACCAAAAAATGCCCTATCTAAGGCAAGCCGAAAGATGCCTCGGTTGAAGTCGGCCAAAAAATACTCTAGGATTGGTCAACTGAAAAAATATTTTTGAAATTGTTATAATTTGTGGATTGGCCCTTCAAGACTCTAGTCTTGGTCCTTCACAAAGTGGGACTTGTGGATTAGGATTTTTTTTTGCCCTTTCATTAAATGGACTAGAAAACTTAGAACCATTATAATGGGTCAAGTGGGCTGGTCCTAGGACTTAGGGCCAAATTGACAGCTATAGTATTCCATAACTTTGTTTTCATATACGGTTCATTTGTTGCGTTATTTATATGTATTTGTTTGCCAATTTTACAGGGCAAGAGCATGGAAAAGAAGAGACTAACAATAAGGAGGGAGCTTCTACAGTTGGAGAACAAGAAGCTGGCAAGAGAACCAGTGAGGAAGTTGCAGCCAGCACATAATAATAATATCCTTGCAGTGCAAAATCTTGAACTCGGAAGACTTACAAATGTGCAGTGAAATTTTCAGTCTGATTGTACTATCAACTGAAAGTTGTTTAAGTGGAGGCATTTACATCGATCTTCCTTTGTGTCTCTAAACATTAGCTCGTGTTATTTGCCAGCAAATGCTCCCTTCCTTCATATTGAAGTAGGATACTGTACAATTGAAATTTGTATTTCATGAAGGTGGCGGTGTCTAGCTTTCTATATTTTGTAGACTCTGTATTATCTTACTCCCCCAAAGAAAATCACTCATCGGCTGCGTTTGGAGTTCCTTTAAATCAATTTTATATCATAAATTACTGGACATTAATTGAATAAGAAATCATGAATCTATTAATTGAATCAGTTTCGTCAATAGTTAATCTCGTGGGTGAATCAAAAAGTTAGTTTCTTTCCATACTGTTTTCAATGAAGTCAACCTTTCAGCCATTTTCTGTATTTCTGTTTGGCTGTAGAGTTTACTTGAGGATCTCAACTCAAACTAGCTATTATGTAAACTTAATTTTAATATAAATGTTTGATTATTTTTAAAATTGATTTTGTCTTAAAATCTCAATCTGACTAGAAGTGATAAAAAATAGTTTTTGTTGAGTTAAAAAAATTATACTAAATTTTATAACAAACTTGTTCTTAAGATAAAAACTTTAAATATAAATTACTACCTTAAAATTAATTTCATTCAGTTTTTTTTTTTTTTAAATACTCGTCCAAATACACAGTTTTACTTGAGAGTCACGTCCAGGCATAGATGTATTTCTTTCTTGATTGCTTACCCTTCCACCCCGTGATCTGTAGCGGGGCCTAGCTAATCTTCTTGTCGCATAATATATAGAACCTAAGCTAATATTCATTGCTCAATATATTGTGTGCATTAAATGACGATGACTTGTTATAAAAAAAAAATGACGATGACGATGACAATACTTTATTTATAGACTTAAATAGAGCATGTTACTTTGACTCTAGATCGTTTTAATACTGTCTTTCAATAAAAAAATAAAAAAAACATTTTATTTATTTCATGTGGGGCAGAAGTCATGGCTGATTTATTGGAATTAAGATTGCTAGTAGGTTCATTTTGTCCATGAATGAATGGCCAAAAACATCTTGAATGACCAAAAACATTTTTATATTGTTGGGACCAAAAGAATGTTAGCAGGTTTATTAAAAGACGGGTTTGTATTTATATATTAATTCTTCCCTCTTTTTCCTTGTAAAGTTGATGTTTCATTTACTTCCTGTTCATGTTTTATTCTAATATTTCATTATTAATTGTTGCCTAGTAATGTCTGGGACGGCCAAGATACTAGAAATGAAGTAAATTATTAGACTTTGGGTTATACAAGTTCCTCCTTATTTGATTGTACAAACATGCATACGAGTTTTGTGGCCAGGGCAGCTCAAAAGAGAATACGGTTAAAAAAAATGTTAGCTCTAACATACTTTTTATTATTTCCTGAAATTTATTAAGACTTATTAAATTTTGTATGTCTCACTTTCTATTAAATGAATCTCATTCTTAATTTTCCAAGTCTTCCTAAGTTTCACCTAATAATAAAAAAGTAGTTTAGAATTTTTTTTTTCCCCATTAGCATTCCTCATATTTATTTATATACTTCTCCTCAATGATCAAATGGTCGCTCCTATACATGACTTTAAACTTTAGGGGATATTTGTTTCAACGTGTATAATATTGCACTTTCAAAAATCACGTTATGAGAAATATTATATCTAGGAATTTTATTCTCACAAACATGTTTAATTAGCATCTAGTAATTTCAGAAAGAAAAATTAAAATTTATTCAATTAAAAAATTAAAAAAAAATGTAGTAGAAATTTGGAAGAATAAAATGGAGATAAGTAATTGTAAGCAAACACAAACGCAGAATTCTCACTAAACAACACTCAATAGCAAAGTATAATTTGAAAATTGTTCCTCCAAGTCTCTATGTGAGTCCTCTTATTTATAGCACACTTACAAATAAAATAGGCTAAAGTACTGTTTTGGTCCTCTAATTTATTTTCAATGTTCGATTTGGTCATCTAATTATTAAATGGTTCAATTTGGTCCTCTAATTATTTCAAATGGTTCAATTAAGTCCTTATCGTCAGTTTTGCTTTAACGTCGTTAACACATGGTCTACGTGGCAAATGATGTTGGTGAAGTGTCTTAAGTTTAGCCAACATGGATTTTATGACCGTTGGGAGTAGAGAGTGTCTTCTTCTTTCCCAAATCATGAGCATTTAGGGTTCCATTGCTACAAACTTAGAGCTCAAATTTGTCATTCGGTTGGTTCTTCCATTGCTGCCATTCGAATTTCTCCATGAGTTAGAGCTCAAACATGGATTCGAGGTCCACTTATAGTGGTCGGAGTCGAAGATTCGCACCTATGTGTCAGTGTGGTGATATCGTGGTTCTTCGAACGGCTTGGACTACTGACAACGCTGGGAAGAAATTTTGGGGCTGCCCAAACTATAAGGTTGTATGTGGATGATGTTATTTTTTTTTTCCTTTTGATGGTTGTTGTAGTTGAGACTTCATGTTTGTTTGTAGGTAAAACAGAGGGGTGCAGAGGCTGGGTGCAATTTCTTTGATTGGGTTTTACATGAATCGGTTGATGAGAAAGATTATGTCATTGCGAGACAGAAAAGAAGGATACTGAATCTGCAAAGTGTTTTGAAGTCGAAAAAAGCTTGCATCAACTTCTTAGTAGTTGTTTGCTCTGTTTTTTTTTGCGTTGAATGTAATTTTTATCATACTTTTGTTCAATGGGCATTAGTTTCTGTTAAGCGAAAACTAATGTATGTGTTTAGGGAGAATTTGAGGTAGATTTTGCTGGTTTTTTTGTGGTCAATTTAGAGTGTTGCACAACATGACTGAGAAGGGCAATAAGTTTTTTTTTTTTTTTTTTCAATTTTAGTAATGTAGTGTTGATGTAAGCCAAGTAGACCTTAGTACGTGCCTTCTTAAATGATGTTGTAGTCTCATTGCAATGAAATGAGAAATGTTAAATTGTTATAAAGTGTGTTGTTAACGAAATGACAATCCATGTGATGTGTACAATATGTAAACATAAAAAATAAATTCAAAGCTGACATATACTGACATAATATTATCCATTTCATCCACGTGATAGAAGGTTCCACAATATAAAGTTGACCTACACAGTTCAACAATTACACACCAAAATAAACATGGCTAGCATAATTAAGTACTAGTGTTCAGGAGACACATTCCAACAATTACATTCCAAAATAAATATGGCTAACATATCACTAGCAGCCTATTCCAAAATAAGGTTTAGTTGACATGGATTTCACTGGCACAACATCATGCTTGCCAATATGGTGCTCTCCTTGTTGGAAGCTTCTGTCTGTATGTGGCATCCTTTTTGGCAGGTTGAGGTCCATTTGTCTGTGTTGAAGTATGTGGCTGTGTTGAACTTTGTGGTTGTGTTGAAGTTGAACTTTGTGGCTGTGTTGATGCTTGTGGCTGTGGTTGTGGTTGTGTTTATGTGGTTGGAGGTGGATCCTTAGGTGCTTCCTTACAAGTGGATTTGTTGTGGCCATACTGTTGGCACCTGCTGCATTTCTTAGGGAAACCAGCCTTGCAAAGCTGTGTATCATCCTTTTTTAACTCCCATGGTTCGAGGTTCCTCCTTTTTTTTGGTCTTCCTGGCATCTTTTTGTGTTATGGAGGAAGGACATCACTGCACCAAGTTTTCTTCCATACTTGTGGTCCATTCACTGGTTTGATCATTGATGCATACACTGCCTGATAAGTTTCTTTCCTAAAGCATGCAGGGATATAGTTCTTTGGATCAAGCTTCATGGCTTTCATGCAGGAAATGGCATGACAGCAAGGGATGCCAGTCAACATCCATTTCCTGCAACTGCACTCATGGGCCTGCAAATTGATAGCAAACTTTTCTCCTTGCATGCTAACATGTCTGACCTCAAATAAATGGTCTCCCGCCCAACTGAAAACAAAAATTATAAAATGGTTAGTAAGTCATGTTGTTGAAGGTCTCAAACTGTACAGTTCTACCAATCTCTATTTCTTCTTCACTATCATATATGTCACTACCCAAATCCTCTGATTCATACTCAGAATCTGAAAGTCCTCTATCAACCACAACAGGTTCAGTAACATGGTCATCTGAGTGTATTTCATCATCTTCTGATAGGTTTCCCATATCAAATGGTGGAGTAGGAATTGAGGTCTTTCTTGGCCTACCTCTCTTTCTTTTGGAACTTTCACTTTCTTGGCCTACCCCACCTTCTTCAGCAGTGACATTTGGTTCCTTGTTTGGTGTCTCATTTTGATTGGGCCCACTCTCCTGGTCTACACCAACAACATGAACTGAACCCTCATATTGGCTTTTTTCATGACCAGTGCCTGCCACAGGTTCCACACCAACATCAAACAACTGATCTAAATCAATATCAGACAAATCCATTTCATCATATGAAACATTTTCCTTTTCAACAGGCCCAATATCTTCAGTCTCTATATTCCCCTCAACTGGCCCATTTTCATCAGTTGGCCCACTTGTCCCATTAAACCCATTCCCAACAGAGGGCCTATTCCCTTCAACAGGTCCATTTCCCCTAACATCCCCAACACCAGTAGAAGTTTCAACATCATTTTCAGGTAATTTATAAATTATATCAGCTTATGAGACAGGGTGCAACACATATAGATTCACCTGTCCATCTCTCCTTGCTATATCAATCATTTCCAATGCACCCACATCATCAATCAAAAGCCTTAACCCATCCTCCAGGTTTTCTCCCCCAACAAAATACCAAAGCTGCTCCATTGAAGGGAATTTCAACTCTTTCAAGATACCTAATATCTCAAAATAACTCCACCTTTCTGGGTCACATTCCCATTCAGACTCAATACCTTTGTATTCTATGTGCTCCTTCTTAACAAACTTACCCGCATGGTTAACAACCACCTTAAAGTATCCTTCCATCACAAAATCTGACAAATGCACAAGCCAAATCACAAACATAAAAAAACAAATAAGTTTTCAAACAAAATGACAAACCCAATTTAACAAAATGGCCCCACATAAATTTGAAATTTATGCAAAACCCAACACCCACCAACAATTTCAAATACTTTTCACCACTGGTGGGGTCAAAACCACAAAAAGAAGAACGTTCCACATCTATTTCACCCATCCATCCTACATGTTGTTGGACCAAGAATCAAAGAAAAAGGTATCAAACACATGCAGGCCTGACACACACGATGGACCACAACACAACAACCACACAGTAAACCCTACACACGTGGCCTACAGTAACCACACTTCATTGCCAAAATAATGGAGAAAAGACAAACATTCAGGGATACACAACCAAACAGCAAAAGAATAACAACAATATACATTACCTTCGATTGTTCGACTCAGAGTAACATTCAGCAACGCAATCGTAGTCTTTTTTCAACCAAATAAGCCGATCTTATGCCAATTTTAGCAACAACACCTTCATCAACAGTAACCCCTCACGGAATTCGACCAACCTCCATTAGAGCATACACACATAACCCTAACACAACGATTGTGGCATGAACATGTGACAATACCACACAAAACAACGTCGTTTTGGTGTTGCCCCTTCACAATACAACACAGTGTTTGTAACGTGGCACATCAGCACTCCACCAAAAAAAAGACGACACATCACGTGCCACGTCAGATTCCGCCATTAACGTTAACCAGTAACTGACGGTAAGGACTTAATTGAACCATTTTAAATAATTAGATGACCAAATTGAACAATTTAATAATTAGAGGACCAAATCGAACATTGAAAATAAATTAGAGGACCAAAACAGTAATTTAGCCAATAAAATATAACCCTCACGCTGCACACTTTTTAATTTTTTATTTAAATAGTACATTTCTGAAGATTCTTCTGAATTTCAGTATTGAAACTTGTTGGCTGAAGATTCTTGCAGTAGCTTTTTCACATGACATTTTTGGGAATCACAAACTTTGTCATCTTGGCTCTAGATTCTTGCAGTATAGAGCCATAGACTAAGAACTTTGGCTTTATACTTGAAAAGTACCATTGCAAGTTTGAATGCATTTTGATTTTTATGTTAATTTTTAAATTTGAATGCTTCTTCATAATTTTATTCTTTTGAGGTGCTACGTTACAACTTGACTAGTAACCACTTGAATTTTGAGGTGCCACGTAATCCCGTAACAGGCATCTTCATTGTCTTGCAAATAATGTCCACTGTTTGATGAGACATCGTCGTCAAGTTCGAAAGATGGTGTTGAACTAACATTCAATCTTTCTCGCCACTCTTCTTCAGAGGTTGCAAAAGCTAAGGCTGCCATGAAGTAACTTTCATTCTCATGAGAATGTAAAGTACCTTTCACCATGAGAATAAAAAAAAAACAAATATAAATATTTTATATCTACGAGAATCAACCATATAAGGAAATACTATTTCAAAACTTGTATTAAATATAAGAATGTGATATTTTCAAATTCATTTTCGCCAAAAATAATGTGATACCTTAAAATAAAAACAACCTTAGGATAAAGATGTTTAGTACAAAAAGCATTTTCTTGAAAGTGCAAAACTATGAATTGATATGATTGGCTAAATGTTATGTAATGGGATTAACCAGTTACTTTTAAAATAACTTTCTTTGACCATTCTTGTATTGTTATGTATTTTTACTTTCATATTAAACTTCATAATTTTCTTGAAACTAAACAGCATTGCTCTTGAACTTATTTACTATAGTCAACTTATTTTTTGTTGATTGCCATTGTTCCGTAGAAGCTGAAAACTATAGGTTTGGTGGTATTAATGATGCGTTACAGGCTACTTTTGAAGGGAGTGGCAACAGGATGTGAAGAAACAGTTCTTGGGGTGTCAGCTTGTGGCCCATATCATGGGTTAGCCTAGATCATCACCGGTTAGAATTAATTTTGAAAAAACTGAGAAAAATTACATTAAAACATGTATTTTTTTTTATTAAAAATGTAAATTAAATTTTAACGATAAAATAAACAAATCCTATATTGGTGGCTGCTTGTGCCTGATGATTCCTCTCTATCAAATCAATCGTGAAAAATCATCAGGGATGGGTCGACCACTTCATAAGAAAAATCCTTCAAATAAACAAAGTCTGGGTCTGATTATGAAGCTTAAAAGAACTCACAAGAGAAATCATCACAAGTTCTACTAGCAGTAACAATGCCATTGATCACTTCATTGCCAATGAAAATTTTCATTTTTATTTATTTTTACTTTTAATTAACACTAGGCAGCAGGGATGGGCTGGATTTTCTCAAAAGATTAAACTATTCACTTTATTCCCATGGTTCTCCCCATTTTAAATTTTAATCCCTTCACAGTTTTTTGTACAGATTATCACCGCTAGAAATTTTTTGTACCAATTTTAAACCGCCAGAAAGTTTCTCTAATGTTAATAATACAGACCAAAGCAAAACTTATATATATAAGATCCAAAACTTATAATTTTCTTGTATAATGACTAAAACTTAAAATTGAAACAATTATAGAGACCAAATAAATAGTTTAATCTTGTAAAAAAATACAGCCTTAGTTTTAGATTGTCTTGTGTATTACTAGTTTGTACCGATAAAATTTCTAATTATGTACGGCTTGTCATTTTTTTTCTCATGTTAATGCCTTTTTAGTTAGTTAATAACTTTGTGTTTAATGACACTAACATAGCAAATCTGCAGACAAAATTTTATATATTTAGATGAAAAAACCTATATAAGCAAATACGAATGCCATTTCAGTGTTACACCCACCCAAGCACACATATACTGCTGGACTGGAGGCAAAAAAAACAGGAAGTTCAGGGTGTAATGGTACTCTAAGATAACAATATCAAGTGATGAAATACAGACAAAAAAATATAATTATAAATCTTGCTATATATTTTTTTTCATCACATCACATTTTTGCTATTATATAAGCAACATGATAAAATCAAAATCCTAAAATTTAACAGTCTAAGCCAATTACTTTCATGATAATTGCATCAATCACCAGTCGCAAGAATTAAGGCCTGTTTAGTTCAACTTTAAAAAAAATATAATTTACTTTTTTCTTTTGACAAGCTATTATTTTTATCTTGAGAAAATCACAAAAGTAACTTTTTAATGATTTTATTTTTTTTAAATAAAACTTACACAAACAAACTTCAGATTCAATATAACATTTCAAAACCTAGCAAGATTGGGGGGTATTTACTATTTAACAATCAACATGTACCACCATGATTACTTCTCCCCGAGACTATGTTTGAATTGAAGGAAAATACTGTAATAAAGTGGAATGAAATGAAATAAGACTAGGTTCCATTATTTGGGTAGTTTAGAATAGGATGGAATGAAACCTCATGGATTGTATTCCATTCCATCCAACGAATACCCTTTCCTTCCCCTCTAATTTGGGAGTATGGGATGAAACCAGCCTTTTGCATCTATTCCATGATAAAACTATCCAATCAATAGAATGCTATTTTTATTTCATTCCACTACAATATTTTATTTCATTTCATTTCACTCGTCACTAGATATCTAAACATAGCCTCAGGAAAAAGGATTACAAAGGCAAGTTTTCAACAGAGAAGGCATTAGAAAACGATGTTGGATAGAACCTTTGGCGAGGTCCATAATATCACCATTTTTGTGACTATAAATGCAGGAAAATAATTGGAAACCTAAAATCAAATAATGCACAGGAAACATAACACAAACGGTAGATGTTCTGAATGGGCACCAATGCCTCTAAAAGCAGCAACTGGCCCGTCTGTAGTTCCATATCAGTACTCAAATCAACCTCTACCTCGCCCTGCACCTACCACAAGAAAAAACATTGGATGAGTTTCAATCACAATATCTATGTTAAACAATATGTTGGATGGGATGCAAATGAAAAAAGTGGCCTAAACCCTTGTTTGGGGGAGATTTTGAAGGAGAGGAAGGGAAGCCACTCCTTCCCCTCATATTCAAATTGGAGGTAACCATTAAATAACGTGCAATACCCCTACGTCTGTGACATAAAATTACAACATGGACTATATTAGAATTTAGAAATTTAATTTATTGACTTGTAAACCTCTCTCAAATATAACATGCACTACCAAATTCTTTTTCCATAAACACCCAAACAATGAAGAGTAAGACTCTCCAAGTTCCTTCAATAATAATTTACTTTTTACATCGAAGAAATGTTTGTTCCATCAGCAGATCATCCAAGTGAAAATAATAGCATAATAGCAGGAACATCTTTCACGGTGAATTTGAGGGAAAGAAACCAACAAAGGAATAATAGGTACACATGCAATACTTGCATTTTGAAATGACGCAAGAAATGATTTACCTCTGTTTCCACCGGGCTTTCCACCAGGACCACCCCTGCCACGTCCTCCTTGTCCTTTAGGTCCACCTTCATCAAGGCCGCGCCCAATTCCTTTTGGTTGACGTCCACCAGGACCATCCTCCCTACCTCTTCCCCTTCCACGTCCCACACCAGGGGGTTTGCGGTCTGAAAAAAGGTCACATCAATCAAAGAACTTTCTAGTTTTTTGGTAACCGAAAAAAGAATACACATAACAGCTCATGCTATATGCACAACAACATCTTGTTCACAGTGATGACACTTATGTTGCTGGTTTATAAAAGAGACAAGTTTGACTCTGAAACTGTTAGGTTCAAGCATAAAACCATATGCATCTTCAATATGACAAGCATACTGGTATCTTTTTCTTAACATCTTAGATCAACTAGTCAATTTAAATATCAATATGAACAACCAAGTAGTTGTCAAAAACAAGGCTTACCAGTACGGCTCTTTGTTTCTTCCTGGACTTTGTCAATAACCTAAATCAACAGGAAGTAAAGCTAGATTAGTGGATAAATGAATGCATCACTAAGAGATTACGACATTCACTAAGAAGTTCTGAACCTTATTCACTGAAAGAGCAAAAAACAAAAAAAAAGACTGAAACAGCACCACACACCTCATCAGGAACCCGAAGGTACTTGATTGTATTGCCACGAATGTAGCACTCAGGCATACGCCAAAATCTATCTCCATCCTAAATTGCCAATTTCAATGAAACATTGTAAGTTGTAACAGACATGAGAAAACGATAAATGAGAATGAAAGGAAGGAGGGCTGTCAAAAAGAACAATACTTTAGAGGTACAAATGACTTCTCGGAGATGGATGTTCATCCATGTATCACAATTAACCAAATGGCCGTTATAAGTCTCCCCATTTTTCAGTTCCACCAGCTGTTGGAATGTGTCACAAGTTACAAATCAAACAGTACTAACACAAGTTCTATACATATAATAACAAAAATAGGGTAAAAATAAAGCAAAGGGGTTTGGCTGACCATAGGGTGGCCTTGGGCAGTCTTGAGAAGGGAAAGGGGCAGCTGCAACAAAGAGTAAACAGTGAGAGAATGCAACCCTAATAGTAACAAATAGTCAGGGGGAAGTTGAAACCTAATTGGGTTTTAAGGTTTTAGGTTAAAAACAATATATGTGAGGAAAAGGAATGAACTTGACGAGATCTACGTATCCATTGGTGTTAGTGCTGAAAGGAAAGAACTTAGAGAGAGAGAGAGTTACCATGGATGGAATCGGTGGTTGAAGAGGTTGACGGTGCTATGTGTCACTGACTGTTGCCTCGCCCCGTCTCCGCTTTGCGATTCTACACAGAACTCTCTTCTGTTTCTACTTCCTATTGAATCTTTGGCGACTCTACTCCTTTTTCGTTTATCAAATTTTAGTTATATTAGCGTATTTATTCACCGGTAATTTCTGCTGATTTTTTCTTTTCTTTTTTTTAATCACGCTCATATTTTTAAAGTACTATAATAATAAGATTATAGTAGTACTACTTGATTGAATGATTTTTTTTTTCTTTTTAACGTTGACTTTCTTTGATTTACATAATTATATAAAAAATTCAGAAAAATCTTACTAAGAATATATTATAAAATTATAATGTTATATAAATTGAAGAAAATTTTTATAATGTAAAAAAAGAGAAAAATATCGAGTGAAATTTTATTAAATTTAAAGTTTAAATTTTGTATTGCATATGATAAATATTTATTTTTA
Source organism: Pueraria montana var. lobata (assembly GCA_026413185.1). Lineage (NCBI taxonomy): Eukaryota > Viridiplantae > Streptophyta > Magnoliopsida > Fabales > Fabaceae > Pueraria > Pueraria montana. The sequence goes on along the minus strand of CM048647.1, from coordinate 66,238,666 downwards.
TATAATCAAAATTTATAATAAGTATTTTCTTTGGGTAATGCACACAAATCCCGTAAATAAGAGGAGAGAAATTATTAAGGGAGAAAAATTATAAGAAACTAAAGAAAGATAAAAGATTATGAGGGGAAAAAATTAGTTACTACTATTCAGAAAAAAAACACAATAAATAATAATTTTAATTAGTTAGTTGTAGTAATCATTAACGGGGTTTAACTTGTGTATAAAATTAGTTACTACTATTCAGAAAAAAACAATAAATAATACCAATTTAGAACAATTTTAATTTATGATTTATAAAATTTTACTCTCCCTACTTTCCTTATATAATTACCATAAAGGTTAACTTATTTCAATGTTATAATAATATACGGTTAAAATATAAAAATTACACTAATAATGAACTAACTTGCACGGTTGCACGAATCAGTGTTCCCAAGTGTCCAGAGTATTGGACTAGAAAATGCGGGGCTTAGCCTTTGTTTGATACATAGGGATGAAAAGAGATGAAAATGTGATAGATGAAAAGGGATGAAAGAGAATGAAAAGACAGTAGAAAGTTAGATTGTTTAATTAAGATGAAAGAGGATGTAAAATAAATGAAAATTTTGAATTAAAGTAATAGATAAATAATAATAAAAAAAAAAAAAATAGAGATTGAACAAATGTCCATTTTACCCCATAAAAAAACAACTTTCCTAATTAGTTGAGACAATTTTTTTAAAACAAATTAAAGGAATATAATTGATTATGCAATTTGCTTCGGAGGACCACGAGCAGCAAAGACATGGATTTGGGTTTCAATTCTCTCTTCCTTCTTCATCAATTGAAAATAAATTAAAAAAAACCAAAAAAAAAAACCCAATTCTTTCTCTCTAATTCGTGTATGATCATCTAAATCCAAATCAAGAAATGAACTCAGTAAAAGAGCACAATCAACATCCAGTACCAAATTGCAAAAAAAAAAAAAATTAAAATCACATAGCTAAAAAAAAAAAAAAGGAAATAGATCTAGTCTTCTCCCCCCTTATCTTCTTCATCTTCTCATGGAGGGTTCATCTCCACCCAACACACCACCACCTCTCTCTCCTTTGTCTCCCACAAATGAAAAATCATATTCAAAATTCTTCAGGTTTGCAAAATTCCCTTTCTTGCACATGGAATTCCCCTTTCGTCGTTGTATCCTATGAACCTACGATTCTAATTCCAATAACCATGGCCAGAGCGTAAGGGTGCTATCAACGCTGATGAGTTCGAAGTAGGTGAACGCAGAAGGTAACGTGAGCAGGTGCGTGCTCGCACAACTCGCAGAGCGCCATGAGCGGGTAGCGCAACTCAAGCTTGTTAGTTGCGTGGACCTTGGAGATGCATTGGACGCAAAGGAATGCCGCGTAGAGGCCACTTGAGCGAGAGGGACAATTTTGGCAACGGAGGAAACTATGTACTGTGCTGTCCGTGAAGCTTTTCCTTTCACTCCCTTTTCAGCACATTTCACTTTCACTACTCTTTAAACCAAACACTACGTTAGAGTCTTAGACTGAGAATAAGACGGTATAAAACATTCTTTTTTGGTTATGCAAAAAAAAAAAAAAAAACATTCTTTCTTGTTCAGATCTCTTTAAGCAATCACGCTTCAAAGGATATGAATCATAAGAAAGTTTATCCTAAATACAACTATGAACGTAAGAAAAATTTCATCTTGAGACAACTTCCCTCTTTTTAATTGGTACTGAGTTGTCTCCAGGAGAATCTTGGGTTTCTCTAGTATTCATCTCTACTTCCTCTGAGGTTTGAAAAAAATTACATTACGATATCCTCTAATAAATATTATATCATCTTTATTTTGAATTACATAATACAGATGACTCCCTTGTTTAAACTTTTTTACAGAAACAAAAACCTATCACTCCATACAATTTTTCCCACCCCCAATTAAAATAACCCTAATCCAAAACCAAAGTCCGCAGGCTAAGGCGGAGACTGGAACGAAATGAAGACTCAGAAGTTATGCAGCTATAACATTTTGCAGAGACCATTACCAAAGTAAAGCAGCAAGACTGTCCAATAAGTTCATCACATCAAGCATGCTTATGTAAAGATACTCAAGATATCCAGGCTCATTAAATTTACAGTAACATTTGAGAACAAATATTTTTACAGGTATTTGTACAAAATAAGTTACATAATTCCCTTAACTTCTAATATAACAATGGCGATTAAGGCAAAAGTCCATTATTAATTACATCAGCGTTGTAAGTTCAGAGCTCTTGTGAATTTTTGTCAAGTCTACTAAATGGCGCATGGTTGGTCTGCCATGGGGACAATTCCATGGGGATTTCAGCTCAGCCATATGCTCAAGTATCTGAAACAATTAGTGTAAGCTACAAATCAGTCTGTAAGGGTGAAATATTTGAAATTCAATTTATTCAGATTTAGTTCCCCAGAAAAACAGATGCTTATCATTCCACTCCTGCATTGTTTATTGTGTTATTACTTATTAATGAAGGGGAGGGGGCAGTGCTAAAAGTATTGTGCTTTACTACCTTCTGCATTTCATTTCTTCCAAGTGCATCACCAACCATAATTGATGATCGACATGCACGTGATGCCAACATTGCTCGAACTCTTGAAGGGCAAACAGAATCTGAGGTGTCCAGTTTATAGCTACCAACTATGGAACATTCCACATGACCATCACCATCAGACAGGATGGAGATCAGCTCCTTAACATCTGTTGGAAAAAATGCTTATCATTAATCACTTCAATACATCATTTTTTTTATCTTAAATACAGTCTTCAATACATCATTGCAAACAAGCAAGTAATTCACTTTGATTGAACAGAAATTCTAAATAGAATGATTATGCAGAAGGGATCTAGACGTTTACAAGATTCAAATATTGTCAATCTTTAGATCAAAGCTTAGACCCTGGGGTACTAATAATATATATGAAAATATAAAACTTTGGTATCATGGAATGGAAAAAATCTCAATTCAATGGGTACTAATAAGTGCATCATAATGATTTCCAAGGTGAAGCAGGCTAGGCTCCACAAATCCTTACAAGGGCTGAGGGATTTTCTAAAGCTTAACCACAATGTGAGTGTCATTTATGCATCCTGAAGCATGTTTATGCAGAACATTGTAGGTTTAACAATGTTTTGAAGTACCAAAGCCATCAGAAGATGAAAAACCTACATAATTGTTAAGATCCTAAATTGTCTTCTTCATATTACCTGCATCATATATCAACTTAAATCGTGTTACTTAGCTAGACTTCCAGCTTTGGCCTGAGTCATCTTCCAATTCAAATATAAAATTTTAAAAATAAAACAATTATCATGGAGAATTACTTGTCCAATGCACAGCAGATACTTTTCCTTGACCTACTGTGATGTGATCATATCAATCAACAAAATCCCTGAACTAATCATGGATAAAATCTACAAAATTCACCTGCCTTCAATTCCAAACATAGTGTTTTTACTGAAGGGGACAGACTTTAATTTAAAACGGCATCCAGGTGGTGCATTTGGATCCTCTTCCAAAGTAAATCCATTCTTCCTGAAAATGTGGATAATGCAAATGCATGTTACTAACCACACTAAATCTTACAGAAGCAAAAACAAGACAAAAGTATAGCTTGATGAAACTTAGTAACTAGAAAATTGAATTCAATATGAAACCTCCATAGACAAAAGTAACCAACACTACAAGATGCACTAAATCAAGCATAATGGACAGATGGTGTACCCCTAAGCAAGACAATCCTTCAGCGATTATGCAAAAGTTAAAATTTCTAAATTCATGCAGCAATAATTTGGAAGCTGTCAAGATCAGAGTTCAAAGCTGTGATTTCTGTTCATACATGCCGCTCAAGCATTGCTAGATAGAGATATAGATGCCATTAAGGCAGTCCAGGTCACCCATTGAATTGACTTAGCATTAACATAGTGCAGTATTTTGAGCACAGCTTTCATGTGAGCCATAAGTGATATCTGCATATTGATTTTTATATAGCAGAGAAATTCATGACTGGTACATCAGGAAATGATTTTGTTAAGGTGACATTAGATCATAGCTACTATTAAAGATTCTTAAATACACGAGGAAAGATAATCAAACTGGTCATTTTTCAAAGTTGAACATCCAAGGCAACTTGTTATTACAATCAAATCAACTAAACAAGGTCAATAAGAGATACTATTGCAGCACATTTCTGTCCTGGCTACAGCAAACAGGAAACATAAATAATTTGATTGATGCAGGATTGACATCAGGATAATGAAATCTAGTTTCTTGCAATAACCGGAAGCAGGTAAAATCAACATATCAGTATCACTACTTAATCAACATGGCTCTAGTTTTACCTGATTATGTCCATGTGCATCGAAGCAACTATTTCTTCTTCAGGGGATAACTCTAATCTTATTGGCCTACATATGAAATTTTTATGGGTAGAATTTAGATCATGAACAAAAAAATAGGAGATAAATTGCTCTGTCATGTGCCATCTGTGCAATGTAGGAAATATATAATCCATTTACAGTAATTGTGCTTTAACAATCAACGTTTCTGCTCTATTCATACTCTGTAATTTTTTGAACTCAACAAGACCCTTTTACCTTCTCCGCAAGTTTGCATCAGAATAAGCAATTTCCTTGTACCATGTTATTGAAAGTCCCCTCCACTCCAGACAAAAAAAAGGAATAATATGTATAATGATGGTTAGTGAATAATGATATAAACTCCTCACCTAAGGAGAGGTTGTTGGTTCAAGATGGTTGACTGCGATAGACGCTCAAAATTATACTTCTCATCAGCAGCATGCTGAAAATGGTCATGCTCAAATACAAATTATGATTTGGTAAAGAAACAAACTTTAAATTTAGCAAAAGGATGAATGAATTAATCATTCAAGGGAATGGTGGAAGAAACCACAGATTCAATAGTTCCAAAAGTATATTGTAAATTACCTGATCCACAATGAATAAATCTTGATCCAATTTACAAATGATAAATCCAAGATTGAATTGCCCAATCACCTGTTCATACATGTGGTCTAAGTAATCATCAGTAAATACAGTATGTATGTAATCTGAACGTGCAGATATGATTGAGCAGTTAAAGAAAATATTTAAATTTTGGCATGATAAATTAGATATTATTCCAAATACAAAAACAAAAATGACTGCTCATTTTTCAAAATAGCTTATGGAGGAAAAAAACCTAAAAACCCTAAACAGCTTAGCTTGACCATTTACTGAAATAGCAAAGACCAAAACAGCACTGCAACAACCATTTACAAAATAGCATCAAGTATTGACATTTGTGCAATGCCAAGCCTTACATGTTTATGAAAAAACAATATGAAGCATACTAAGTAAGGACCTTCATTCTGCTGAAGTCTTCCTTCTTGAAAAATCTTTCAAGTTCGGTAGCTGCTGCTGCCAAGGTCCTTTCTTTCTGCTCCACAATTTCTGATTGTGAAAGCTCCAAAGTTGCAGCCGAATAGCGACTAGAAATAATTATGAGAAAAAGTCAGCACATAGATATTTTCCTATTTCATACAAAGGATACAGAAATAAAAACCTTTTGACTTTAGCTTTTCGACATCCAAATTTACTGGATTGCAACAGAGCAAGCCCCTTCTCTCTCCTTTTCTTAAGCTCTTGAAAGGAAAATTGCATGTTAGAGCATATCTTCTGACTGGAAGACTTAGAAGAATCTAACTGTACAGGTGATGAATGTAATGGAGGGTCTGAGGCCAAAACATCTGTAGTGATCATATCAATGCTAGGAGTAATTGATGCTGTATCCCCTAGAGGTGTATTATTTTTTAGATCTAATTCCTGTAAATCAGCACATGCATAAATGAAGAAAACTATGAGAAAATAGCAGTTTTTTATTATTTAATTTTCCATTTCTTTTGGATAAAGGAAGAAATTTTATTGGAAAGAATGAAGCAGTATAAAGGAAAGGAGGATTGGTCTTCTCCTTAGACAAAGCAACATAAAAATGTACAATGAATGAGGTAAAGACATCAATACTGCATTTAGTTTTCTTTTATTGGTATCCAATGTTGAAAACAGAAATTTTTGGAAAGGTTTAATTACTCATTTGGTCCCTATAGTTACAAAAAAATTCCCTTTTAGTCCTTATACTTAAAAACATCTCCTTTTAGTCCCTACATATACCATTTTTAATCACTTTTAGTCCCTACACATATCATTTTAATCCCTTTTAGTCCCTACGGCGAGGACTAAAAGGGATTAAAAATGGTATGTGTAGGGACTAAAAAGGAATATTTTTAAATATAGGGATAGGGACTAAAAGGGAAAGTTTTTGTAACTATAAGGACCAAATGAATAATTAAACCTTCTGGAAATGTCATTATTAATGATAAAATATCAAATAATTTTATAAACCAAAATCAACTTATAGTACAATTACATGCAAAATTATACTTCAAGAACTAAAAGCATAAATAAATGAAATTTTCGCAGTTCAAACCACATACCATATTAGATTTAGGTTCTCTGTCAGAGAAGTCATCCTTAAAAGAAACTGAATTTTCATTTTTGTAGACAACATTATCAGGATTAAGTTGCTTCAAAGATTCAATCTCACTTGCCCTAGCAGGTTCATCCCTTTGCTTCAAAGGATGACTTGTAATCAAGTCATGTGTTTCAGTATTTGCAGTCTTCAATTGACAATGAGGAGCTTGATTTCTAAGAACAGGCACTTCAGATAAGGCTCTAATGACACTATCACGATTTCTTTTATTTACAGAAACAAAGTTGTTAAGAGTGGACTGAACATGTCTTGAATGGTTAAATGAATATTTACTAGAAGTGCTGCCACTCTCAACTGTCCTTGAGACAAGGTTAGCTTGATCAGGTATAATACTACTAGGACATGCTGACTGTCTTCCACTATTGTCATCCTTTGAAGTGCTATGCGCTCTGAGTGTGAACTCCTGGTTCATTAAACTCCCATCATTCTCACAAATTAACCCTTCTTCAACATGTGAGTACTGATATTCATTAATAGATTCAGAAGCATTTTTGGAATTAGTAATATGTTTCTCCTCATATTCATCCTGAGAAATAGTATCATTGTTGCACTCAGTTTTAATTTCATCTAAAGATATACTACTGTTGTTACTTTCACTACAATGCTCTTCCTGAGGACGACTGCCATTTGGGGATGATAGTTTCATTACAAGAGGAGACTTCCCATGAGAGGAACACAACTCAACACAATCTTCTTTTTCAGCAGGCAGCATAACTTCATTAACAGAGTAACAGACATTACTAGCAGAATAAATTTGTTGCAATCCCTCTCTCAGAGCTTGCAATATGGCACTTTCTTCAGAAAAAAATATTTTCCTCTTGTCAGGAGTCACATTGACATCATACGCTCTTGTAGGAACCGTAAAATTCAAAATAGCAATGGGATACTGTTTGGAGTTTGCGCCCTTATACAACTCATTCACAAGTTTGCTAACTTTAGGCATATCCACCGGTCTACCATTCACAAAAAAATATTGTCTATCTCCCAAATTGCGTCCGTTACCCTGTCCAGACTTGGAAAGAAAACCTTCAACCTTGCAAGAATCAGATATAGACAATGTCACAGGCTCTAAGCAGCTGAAAGTGTTCATGCCAAGCACTGTTATGACATTATCTTTAAGTGAACCACTTCCTTGCGTCTTAAGAACCACAGACCTCACGTTTTTACCAGTCGTGTTGGTGCAGACAAAACGAACACCTTTTGCTATCAGTGCATAAGCCTGAAGTAAAAGTTCACATTAAAGTCGAAATTAGGTTAAACAACTTCATTAAGGCTTATTGAATAAGGACTTGTTTGGGTAAGCTTATCCAGAAACATTTCTAGGATAATAAAATAAGAAGAAAAAAATGAAATAAGCTTCTCCATAAGCTAAAATTAACTTATGCATAAGCTAATTTGTAGAAGCTCTCTCATATAACTTCACTAGAAGATGAGAGAATTTCTACAAATTAATTTATGCATAGGCTAATTTTAGCTTACAGAGAAGCTCTTTTTTTTTATTGTCCTAGAAGTGCTTTTGGATAAGCTTATCCAAACAGACCCTAAGTACTTATCATATAAGCATTTATGTATAAGTTGTTTCTACAGTTAAAGAGGAAATTAGGTTAAACTGTTTTCATATGAGCTATAAGTTATTTTCATAAGCTATCCTGGAGAGAAATAAGCTGAAAACAGCTTATGGACATATCATAAGCTGTTTTCATAAGCTTTTCCAAACACTTGCACAAGTGCTTATATCATAAGATAAGTCCACATAAGGTTTAAATAAGCTCCTCCAAACGGACCCAGATACCAAAAGTAACATACAATAACCAAACATTTTCACACAGAAAATAGAGACTCACATTCAACAGAGAAACCAACTTGCCATATTCCCTACGTATGTTACGACTAAACTCTTTGCTTCTCACAGGCAAATTGGAGAACAACTTCTTAACCATAACAGTGGTACCAACTTGCCGTGCAGTTTTCCTTTCCGCCACAAGAACACCGGAATTATCGAAAGTCAAGTGCGTAGCGACCGGTTCGCTCACCGTTCTCGTCTCAACGGTCAAGTTCCCCAACGCGCAAAGCGAACTCAGCGCCTCCCCTCGGAAGCCAAAAGTCGTAAGAGACTGAAGATCATGAAACTCTGCTAACTTCGACGTATGATGCTTCAGCGCAAGAACCTGCAAAATCAAAAAACGGTTAAAAAATAGGCGAACCCTACCGAACCCTAATAACGATGTTTTCGGCGTTCTGAGTGATAAATAAATAAAAACCTTGAAATTGTTGGGGGAAATGCCGCAACCGTTGTCGATGACTTGAAACCACTGTTCGCCGAAGTCTTTGAGGGAGATTTCGATGCTGGTGGCGCCGGCGTCCAAGCTGTTTTCGACGAGTTCCTTGACGGCGGAAGAGAGGTCGAGGATGACTTGACCGGCGCAGATTCTGTGAACGATGCCCTTGCCGATAGGCTTGATGATTTGAGCTTCGACTACCATTGCTGCTTCAGTGCTTCACACACTCGATTACCGAAACCACCATAGAAATCGCGCAAAACCTGCAAATTTTGCCGCCAAAACTGAAGCGGCAACGGCAACAAAAGATCGCAGAAACGGGAAAGGGAAATTAATATAAACCTTTTATTTCGCTCTTGATTTTATTCTTTTAGATTGGATTGAATTGAATAAATATAAATCAATTCGTTACTCTTTCGATTTTGATTGATAAGCAATTTAATGAATTAATTAATTTTTTTATAAAATTAAGTAACTTTGTTCTCTTATCATTTATCATTTTTTTTACTCAAAAATTTTAAATTAATATTTTCTATCTAAATATTTGAAAAATTTATGATAAGTTTGCAATATAAAATAACTTTAAAAGTTTAAAAATAAGAAATTTAATAAAAACTTGATGATGTTTAAAAGATTTTATAAAATAAGATATTAGAGTTTCGAAAAGAAAATTTTAAGATTTTTTTTATGTGAAACTTATATTTTGATTAGTAAATTTTGAGTAAACGATAATTCAATCATCTTAATTTATAAACATTTTAAGTGAAAAACAAAGATTTAATCATTATAAAAAAAAATTAAAGATATCAGGTATAAGAAAATTTATGGGAGGCCAGAATTTAGTACGTTATAAAAAAAATAACGAAACTGAGTTAACTTAAAAAAAATAACGAAGGATCAAAACCTCACACAATCTGAACAAAAAAAAAATGCAAATAAGCCTAAATTATAAATAATGTTTGGAGTTTATTTCATTTCTCGCAAATACGGCATAAGGTTTTGGTTTGCTATCATCTTATTTTCAGATTCAATTACAATCTTAGTTATCCATCCTGATTCAATGTGGTGCAACTTTCTTTGAAAAAAAAAAGTTATAAATTATGGGATAAATTATATTTTTGGTCCTCTAAAATTAGAAAATTTAGTTTTAGTCCCTCCAAATTTTTTTGTCTATTTTTAGCCTTTCTAATTTTGAAATAAACTACTTTTAATTTTCTAAATACTGTCTAAATCACTTTTTGTCTTTTTATAAAACGCTATTTAAATCATTTAGAGGAGTGGTGCACTTTAAAATTAGAAGAATCAAACCCAAACAAAATTTTAAATAGACTAAAACCGAACTTTTCAAATTTTAGAGGAATAAAAATATATTTTCCCTAAATTATAACATTGTTTAATATGATTATATTTAAATAGTGAAATTATCTTTCTTAACATTTTTTTAAATTTAACGGTTAAAATTGTGATAACAAATTTTGAGGTTCGTTATTTTCAACAGTGTGTATATATTAAAAAATTATTTTTGAGAGTGGAAATCTAAAAAAAGCCTTTTATCTTTACTTCGTTTTATGCTTTTTGATTTAGAAGTACACAATAACAAAATTTATACATTTCAACTAAATAATGTATCTGTAATAATTAGCATACAAGGGAAGCCCTTCTTTAGATATATTGTAGCTTTAGACTATTTGACACATCATAACATAATAAAATTGTAATAATCCCACACGGCTTTAAAATTTAGAGGTATAACAATCTCCCTCATTCTTTAGAAACTCAAAATTGCTAAAAGAATTATTAAACTTAAGTTTATAGTAATTTTTATAAAATAAATTAATAATATTAATGGCTAAGATCTCAGGCAGTGAAATGTCCCTGCGAAGGATCTGAACCTCTCAAAGATGCTTTAATCTCGTCCCAAGTAAATTTCATTCCTCAACTCGAAGTGAATATAATCTAACCAAGTCTCATCACAAAAAATAGGTATTGGCGCATAAACTCAATCCTCAGACTCCTAAGTGCCCACAGGTTCATTTACATGACACTTGAAAAACTAAGTAGCGTTCACACATAATCATAAACACACCACAAACTGCAAATCAGAAATACAATGCCATACAGCCACAGGTTATACAAGAAATTAACAAAAAAATAAATAAGAATCATTTTATTTTATTTTTACGAGAGAAAAAAAAACTCGGTATATACAAGCAGAAAGCCCAAACAGGGCAAGAATAAGGGGAGGGAGAGTTGGATCAGCAGGGAACCTAAAATTGAGCCTTTTTATCTCAAGTGAAACCGTCAACAAATTCTACTAATATATGAAAAAATTTGGAGGATGGTAAGGGTTGGAAAAAGGGGAAAGAAAACCTATGATGATATAATACAATAGAGAGGCAGAAACCAATGATGGGATTTCCACATCAACAGGTCACTGCTGACCTTGCTGGCACCATTTAGGTGGTGATAGAAGAATATCAATAGCCTAAGCAAGAAATGCTATACAGAGAGAGAGCTTTACATGAAATAGCTCAGAGATCTCATTTTTCTTGATCCTCCTTCTCCATAGAGGTCATTCCATTGGAGTAGCTCATTCATATTGTTTGACTCTGATGACACGCTTGCACACACCTGCACAAAAATACATCAAATTTGTAATTACCACGAAAAGGACTCTATCAAGCAATAAATGATCACCATGAAAAACAACTGATTTTGTTTACAAAGGTAGTAGCTTAATGTTCAATGAAGTAACACTCTCAATTTTCATATTTCTTCAGGCCGTGCCAGATTCAGCATCACTTGCCTAACCTTCCATCCATCCACCACCACCAGACACATAATTCAAAAGTCATTTAACATTGAACTTCCATTTGCTAACTCGTCCTTGGCCTGTGTTAAACATGTATGGTAATATTCCCCCAACAAATTTAAAACTCAGTGAGCCAATTTTATGAAGCTATTGATTGCACCAAGAGTCAAGACTACCCCCTCCCCAAAAGATCTCATCAATATAGCCACTCAAACCTTGCAAACCTCAATTTATTGTAAGCTAGCAACCTAGAATGAAGCCTCATCATGTTTAAACAAAAAAACTGAAAATGCATGTGACAGTATCAGGTTTACACTTTAGTTCTTCATCTGTGACAATAAGAATGCCCATCCTAAAAAGCCAACCCCAGGACTGAAGGAGGACAACAATGCTTTTTACACCATCCCCAACCCAACCTCCAAATTTAAATTCTGTCACCCTTCCCCAATGTCCAAAGGATGTTTCCGAAACTAGGTTTCACAAGGCAGCTGTCTTACTTTTGAGGACACCCTATACTCCAAAGTAACACATTATTTTAAAAAGAAAAACTATCAAAAGGAAATTAATATACCTGCTCATGTGCATATCTAAAATCATCCATCTTTAAAGGACGAATGTCGCCGCTGCCACACAATCCAGGTAAAGGTTTGTTCTCAGACAATGCTACGCTTCTCTCCTGAAAGACATTTCATGTCAAAGTGAGGAAAAGATCACCAATCCTTTGACTATAATGCAAGCACATTAAAGTGCACAGATTTATATTTAGCACTGAACTGAGATTTCTGTATGAGAAACCCATATATTTTATGTGAGAGAGAGAGTCACTAACCCTCTTTTCCTTCTCCAAGATCTCTCTTATTGGACAGTGAGCTGCTGTGACACACAGATTCTGCAATCAAAAGATAACAATGAGAATATTTTATGTAGAATCAGATGCTACCTTCTCCACAGCCAAGAAAGGAAAGTGAAAAGTATATGGAAATACAACCTTTAGGTCACTCCCAGAATATCCATCAGTCATATTCGCCATTGCTTCAAAATCAACATCAGGTGCCAAATCTTCTTTCGCTAAAATGACTCTGAGAATTTTTTCTCTGTTTGGAGCATCTGGCAAATTAACCATCAATCTACAATTTTTTTTTTTTTTGATGAAAGACCATGCATTAGAATAGATGTCATCTGTAAAACATGAAAATACAAGTTAACATTAAACATATAACATGCTCACCGTCGAGGAAGCCTCCTAATAACAGCCTCATCAAGATCAAAAGGCCTGTTTGTAGCAGCAAGAACAAGTACACGCTCTTTATCTTTTGTACGCAGACCATCCCAATTTACCATAAACTCATTTTTCATTTTTCGCATAGCCTCATGCTCACTAGGGTTTTCACGTCTCCCTAGCATACTATCAACCTGCCACAATTGCCACAATAAATCAACACAGATAATTGAAACTTAGAAAATCCGTAGTAGCTACCATAAAAAATAGACGAGATTTAAATATGTTTAGGTCTTCAATTCAACCAGCTTTTCACTTGCCTTATAGAAAATAATCACAGAAACAATATAACTGAGGAATTCATTAAAAAATCAGCTTTAGAACTTTTGGTTCAAATCTGCTAGAAATTCATTCAACCCTTCATAAACACTGTTCCAGCCTTCCAGGCACCATTGCCATTCTCCTTCAGCTTAGTAAAGCCCTAAGAGGTCTAGCCCATTTTATAATCTATGTAAGAGAATACTTTCTCTTGTATTTTACTTAGCTGTGTTCTGTTAGTTATAACTGTCTCAGTCAGTTATAACTGACTCTACTACTCTTAAGTCCTGAGAGTATATATAGGGCTGTAACTCAGAGACTTAGACACCTTTTGTACATTTTACAGAATAGATCAATAAAATCAAATTTTATCTTCTCTAAATCTAATAATCTACAATCTATTAACTTCTGTAAACCTAAAAAGCACTTCAAAGCATTCCCCATCACATTGTAAGCCACAAACACCTTTTGCACATCCCTTTAACATCATTATATAAAACATGACTTTGCTTTCCCCCGTTTGATGGGCATACTATCCTCTCAAACTAGTCCAGCAATGGCTCATATGAAGGGTAAAAAATTTTAAAAAAATATATTTAAAACAAGATAAACAAATGACATGATAAAGCAACCTCGTCAACAAAAATAACACTTGGAGCAATTTTGCTGGCCAGAGAAAAGACTGCTTTGACATATTTCTCTCCTTCACCAAACCACTGCAACAAACAAATCCATATTCTTCTTGTCACTGAAGCATACAAGGAAATACACAACAAAAAAAGGTAATTTACAACATTAATACCTTTGAAGTAATGCTTGACATTGAAATGTTAATGAAATTTGCTCCAGCTTCAGTTGCTACAGCCTTTGCAAGCATTGTTTTTCCTGTGCCAGGGGGCCCAAAAAGCAATATTCCCTTGCAAGGCTATATCCAAAGTAATTACAATGAGGTGCTACACACATGATATGAATATGATCTACTTAAAAATGTGTTCCACAAGTCATTTAAAGCAAATAAAAAGAAAATCTATCAACCTTAGTCAGCTGTCCTTTGCAAAATAATTCAGGCCTCTGAAGAGGAAGCATAACCAATTCCTTCAAGGTGTCCTTCACATTTTCTAAAGCTCCAATATCATCAAATGTGACCCCAATATCAGTTGGTGGAATAACATCAGCAAGCAGTTTTTTCTCAAATTCATTCTCAGTAACCACATCCTAGAAAAACAATTCAAAGAATACAGGTGACAATTCCATAATTCAAACCATGACAAGGTAAAGAAACTAGATAGATACCAGTAGTAATGAAAAATATCTCCATAAAATATGATGGAAAAAGGTTTAAATTTGTAACATCTTATGTTAAATTACCTTCAGTGATTTTTTCAAGTTTTTGTTCTCATTTTGAATGCCCTGTAGAATGTTAAGCCCATAATTAATGCTGCACCAGTGAAATGAAAAGTAGTGTTAATAAAGTTAATGCGATGAGAACAATTTTTTTCATGGTACTATATATTTCATTGCTTAATTTTTTGGCCTGAGATTAACAACATGCCCAAAAATGACAAACACAACCTTTCTGCAGATATCACAAGCTTGGAATCTTTGATAGAAGCTTCAGATGAATGCATAAAATGGTAACTTATAGCCCATCCAATGATCTTCTCCACACCTAAGAAATGGAATTCATAGGATGTTATGAGTAATAAGGCAGCAAATCTAAACATCTTATATTTAGCTGGAAAAATAATTTCATACATAATATTAAAAAAAAAAAGGAACTGACTTTCAGTGGTTAGGGTTTGGTCTTTGATGCAAAGAGTCTCAAGGTCAGGGCAATCCAATCCAATCCTGTTGAGAACCTGAATCATTTGAAGAATCTTATCAGATGTTTGACAAATGGCATGGCAAAAATAAATTTTAATATTTAAGAAATCAAACTTAAGTCAGATACAGGTCAGAATAGAGCTCTATATTGTTTGAAAAATGAAAATCAAGTAATCATTTTGTTAGCAGTAATTGGCCATATTAGACAAGGCAATGTAAATCAAACAATGGATACGGATGGCCAGGATGGTTAGGCTTGAAAAAGCAGGAAACAAAACAGAATTTTATCCACATAAACAACTTTTAAAATGACATTGAGCATTGTTAAGCCCAGTTGGGAAAATTTCACAAAGCCAATGCAAGTGATGCCACATATTCCAAAGGCGAATGACAACTAATCCACAGCAAGTGAGAAAAAGATTTGAAACATGCAGAAAAAATGCAACAAGAGGAAGCATAGAATAATAAAAGCAAAAAAGGCACATAATTATCAGATGTTTCTGGACTCACTGTGCGAACGCTGACAATATTGGACTGAGCTTTCATAGTTTCAATATCACGTTCTAATTGTTGCTTCCAATCAGAAAGTAAAGCCTCGTCCTGCACAAGTTTAGAGTTAAAATGGATACATGTACTGTAAATAGCAATGGAATAAATTTCATAATAAAGTTAATTTAACGACATACCTGAGGCAGCTGTATTGTCACTTTGTTCAGGAAAAGGCGACCAAGTTGCTTCATTACTTTAGGGGTTTCTTTGCTCCGATCATGCAGTCTACCAAAGTTATCCTAAAAAAGAACAAATGGTGGTGGATTGATAATTAACTCCTTAAGGAACCAGAAGCAACCAAGCTACAATGTATGTATGACAATATTAACAAGGATTTAGATCTATCTCAAAGCTATGAATAGTGTGAAGGAACAGAAAAAGACAAGCAATGTAACTTCCATGCTAGAAATACACAAGCTTTAAATCAAGGTAAGAAGAGCAATGGCAGTGATTCTTATACCGGAAAAGCAAGATCAAGTAGTGCTGTCTGATTGCTCCCAAACTTGGTAAACAGAAGGCCACCAGGTTGGGTCTGGAAACATAAACATGCAGTCAGTAAATACAGCAGCAAAAACATTCCTCCAATCATGAGATCACTACAATCTAATGCTAGCTAGCAAAAATAATAACAAGACAGTACCTTCTCCTTCCGATTGTCAAGCAGAGCATGAGAGCCAATTATCACAACATTTGGTGGCAAGCTTTCAAATTTATTTTTCAAAACTTCATAGTTCCCAACCATTGCCTTCTCTATATCTTTAATGAACAACACTAGTGGACCACTTTTACTCTGATTAGAGGTAACCTACGCACAAAGCAGAGAAGGGTGTTAAATATACTTGTTCAGGAATAGAGGCATCTTTCGGACTGGTAAAGAACTGGCACAACCTCAAAGATATCATTTATTGCAACTTTGTCCGTGTCATCCCCTCCAGAACCATCTACCCGTAGTAAATGATTTGCTGCGGTATAAATCCTCAATGAATTATACATGCGAAAATTATAGGAAACAATATGCTAATATGCAGCTAAGGCAACAAAATTTCAATCAAATCCAGTGAATTACCAGAACAAAAGAAGCCACGATCATCTTCACAAAGGCCTCCAAGATCATTGCCATCAGGAATTGATTTATCAAACCTAACCCCAATTTTTGAAGACCTATTATCTTCAAAAGCAAGCAGAACTTTGCCCCGAGAGCCATAGCTTGGTCCCCTGACCAATATAGAAGAAGAAGAAAATCTTAATTTTCCAGAATAAGGAAAAAAAAACTAAAGGATTAGATATAAAAATTTAGCAGGAGGATAAGATATCAACATAAACAGCAAAGCTCTCTGGTCAGCCTGCATAACAGAAATTGAAAAACCCTTTGAATAGCTATGAGCAATGCACCAGAGAAAAACCATAAGAACACATAACAGTAAATCTAGAGCTTAAGTGCATTTAGCTTTAATTAAATACAAAGGAGAAATGACAATAACACAAAAATATCTGAACCAAAGTACTAAGAAACAGCCCCAAAGGAAAATTATTTCTTTTTTTGGTCCAAAAAGTGTGAAATTTTCTGAAGTTATAACCTCTGCAAATGAGAACTGCCATTAAAATATTGTTACTATTTACTAAAAGTTCACCGTGCTTTTTAAAGCCATATTAAAAGAATTTTCATGTACATCTTCCTCAATAAAAAAGAGTAAAATCTTATATCTCAACAAGAGCAGATCAACGTCTATTACTCATAAACAGTAAAAATATTATAATTTATAAGTATAATTATTCCATTACAAAAATTACCTTGAAGGATAATTTGGTAGTGATGAGACAGCAGAAGGAAAGTTACCAACAAATTTCACTCGATCACCTGCAAATTAAGCAAGCATCATGTCATTAAAGCCTTAAAAAATGTGACCTAGCATTCATAATAAAACAAGACAATGGGAAGGTAAATTTGCTGATCAATGTTCATTTCCAGTTCTAGGTCACAACAGCATACCCTCTTTAAGAGTAGTGCCTTTTGATGATGCAGTAGAAACCTCTTGCTTCAGCATAGCCTGAGAACTTAATGTGGATCCACCTATAATTTCAGCATCAACACTAGAAGCTGGTTTCTTATGTTGTAATGTGGCGGCAGTCTGGGAACTTCTCTTAGCAAACACAGATGATGGTCTTTCAGGTCTGGAACTTTCTTTGGCAGAATCAACTTCCTTTGATGGTGCTCCCTGAAAAACAATCGCACAGTTAAGACTTAAGAACAATCGGGTGTATATTAATCCTGATTTAGCAAGAAACCATCTCAACAGAAGCAGGCAAATAATCCCAGCAAAGACCATAACAGGAAACACTTTAGATTAGTACGGCAATTCTGCAAAACCTCTATGACTATTAAAAAAAAAGAGAAGAATATCTAAGAAAACATACACCAGGCAATGAGAGAGAATCGACAATCAGTAGCCTGGCACCAAAATGCTTTGCAAGTGCCTTGCACAAAGTCTCCTGATATATTTCTGAACCTACACAAGAATCATAAAAAATATCACTTCTCTATTACAAAAATGGGAAAGTGGAAACATAAGCAAGAATTATGTAACTACCTGCAGGACCAGATAACAATATTCGTGGAGACACTGATGGGAGGTCTGAAGCATATTTTCCAAAGCCATTGCACTTCAAATGAATATATGTAGAAGCAATCAAGACGTTCTTTGTTGTATCACTGTATAATACAAAACATCATAAGCAAGTAGCCATAAATTATCTCTTATCTATCTCAAAGCAGTAACTACAAGCAATTAAACCCAGCAAAATAGCAGCAAAGAATATCAACATAGCTATAGTTCACGTGTAGTTCAGGCAGCATAATCAAGAGATAATATAATAACAAGTAATTGTATGCACCTTAGATAATATGGGAAAGTTTCAAAAGAGACATCAATATTCTCAGATTTGAGAATTCGCTGTTGTAAACTGTCCTTAAATGCTTGCCGCCTGGTTGATGCCAATATTGTTGGGGTATCAACATCTTTAAGGAGCTCTCTTAATTCCCTTCGCTCCTCCAATATCTTGGTAATGCCACAACTTAAATCAAGTTCAGGACATGAGCCAGCAAGCATGCGCAGTAATGGCCTCAATTCATATGTAGCAGCAGCCACCTTCCCAACATCGGCATCCACATTGATGTCGACTTCCGCTGTGTCAAGGCTAGGATTTTCATTAACAGTGTTAGAGGATGCAAGAACAGTTTTGTCAGCCGAGAAAACTCCAGATGGTACATCATTATTGATGGTATCCTTCATTTCACTGTCTGGCATATCATCCCCGTTGCCAGAAGGTAGTGATGAGTCAGCGTTCTGTTGCACATTCTTTCCAGTTTTAGCAGGAGGTGAAAGAGGAGATAAATCTTTAGGAAGATTAGATAAAGAGGCCAATATCGATGCTCCAGCAACAGCAGAAGGGTCACCAGATCTAACTTCAACTTGCGTTCCATTTATTGGAGCACTCTGGGCTTCTAAAATACTCACAGAAGAAGGTATACCAGCAGGACTAATATTATTATTTGTGAGCTGCTGAAAGATCTGAATTCAGTGTTAAGGAACCCATAATAATAAAAGAAATTTAGGAATGAAAAAAAAAAACCCAGTAATTTATAAAGAATACGCAGAACACATGACTAACTGATATCCTTGTAAAATGTAAAAGTGACCATATGCATGCAAAAAACGAAGGAAAAAGCAACAGGAACTAAAAGGGGAAACAGATAAAGTCTTCCCAGGGAACCATATGTAAAGGATACATAAGCATGCTTGCCAGAAGAACCAAATACCACCTCATCACCTCCACTTAAAATCAAACGGGCATTCTTTCGATATGTCTTGCCATTAACTTGAATAGAACCTTTGCCCCCTGTGATTTCAAGTAATGCAACAGACGAGCCTCCACGCTGTACAGAGTCCAAATAACAACTGTGGTCAGTAATCTTGAAAGACATGGAAATGCTCAACAGTAATTTTCTTCAGAGGGGATATTTTTAGGAAGCATCTACCATAACATAACCAAACAAAAATTAATACTTTTTAATAATATCTTTAATCAAACATCTAAAATAGTTTTTTTTTTGTTTGAGAAATAATGATTGTCATAGTAAAGCTGGAAAACAGATGGACCATTAATTATTCAGCTGACCATTTCAAGTTTCGAAACAAAAAGAGGAAAGTCTACCTCTATGTGGCTCAACTTGCACAAAATATTACCAACAGTGGGATCTTTAAGCCATAAATTACAATTACGACCTTGACCAACAGTGAAGATAAGATCACTCATGGACACGTGAGGATTCTGCAGAAAGATGAATAACAAAAAGATTAATTCCAAACCTACAATAGTACAATCAGAAATAGAAGAGTTAATAAGACAACATAAATCAGCACACAGTCCCCCACCCCTGTAAGCCAACAGCAAACCGAACAAACTTCAAAATATATGTGAATACTACTCAAGTCTACCATCAATGTTATTTTTTCCAACGAAATCAAATACAATATTTGTTTTCACCAAGCAACTTCAAATCTTCTCTGCATAGTTGATGAGACACCTTATAATCAGAAAATGTAATTGCAATAGAACCACACGTCCTGTGGTGTCCTGTTATTACACATCTACCAAACGCACTGTGTGAGATATAGAATAAAATAAAATCTTCTCTTTTGGTAATGCACAAGAGACTCAAATTTCCCAAAGTTACTAGATTCAACCCCAAAATAAATTGATGTCAAGACAGCTTTACAAAGTGTTTGAGAGATTAAACTTCTTTTTAAATTAATTGTATCTCTAGATCTAGTAAAACACTTTGTACATCCACCACCCATCATCATCTATTTCCCCACAGCCTTTAAAACAGCATCACCGCTTCCCTCACCTGCATCTTGTGAAACAACACCCATCCATGTCCTTCTCAATCTGCAAACTCACTTCCCTCCCTCCAATGACTACTGCATAGCTGAACCTCCCTATTGCTGCCGCCTACCACTGTTACAAACCACATCAGCACCCTTGCGTGCTCAGCCAGTGCCAGTGCCAGTGCACCCACACTGGCTTCCAGCTCAAATGTTCACAGCACACTCCCCCTCAGGTCCATCACTATCCATGCTCCCTTCTTCCTCCTCCAGCAACATTGCTGTCAAGGCTGTCAACAATCACGCACAAAGGGATTTGCTGCCATGGTGGTGGTCAGTTTGAACTGGAGGAGAAGTAGGCCATAGATTGGTTAAAATAGTAGCATCTTCCACCTTTTTCATTTCTGTAGCCGTGGACCTATCTGTCTCTGACTCTCTGACTACTCTCTTTTCCTTTCCTTCTTTTTTCTCTGATCATTTTCCATATCCTTTCCTCAATCCCCTCGCCTTTTCCTTTCTTTTGCTCGTATGCATGTAACCTGTGTGAGGGTATGATTGAGATTAATGCAGAGCTGTATAGCAGCCCATAACAGTGAAAAAGAGAAGCACCTTTTACAACCCAAAGCCAGCCCCTTCTCAATCATTGGAAGAAGCAGAAGAATTTCACCATATTTTAGTCAAACACTTAAAGATCTACCTAACCCAAAAGTTTGAGTTCCCTTCCTCCCTTCCAGTTTCCTCCATGGCAGCAGCCACTTAAAACTAGAAGAGCGGTTTGCCTCAAATGGGTGTCACCCAGACTCTGGAACAGTGAGCACCAGAACCATCTGGACTCTGTCTTGGTTTCCACCATCCTTGACAGGATGAGCTTCCAGTGGTAGAAAAGGTCCATAATGGAAATCAATAGCAAAAACCAAGGTCCTTGTAGCCAAAACCCTTATTACAAAGAGCATGGAAGCTCTATGCTGTTTGGGACACGTTTTCACAGTAAACTCTAAGACAATCCATCTGGCAAGTTTCCTAACTGGATTTCCAGTAATGAAATAACAAATGCTCTCCCCTCTTTTTTTTGACAAATTTGTCAGCAAAAGTGTACAGTTATGGCTTTAAGTTGGGTGCAAATAAAATAAAAATGAATAAAAATTGGCATAATATTAACTCAAAAATTCAATTGGCCAGAGACTCGCTAGAGATGACAAGAGGATGCAGGACATATGCCACAGTCATGACACTCACAGCGCCCACAATAGCAGATGGAGTTGCAAACACAGATCCAAGAAATTCCGCAATGCAATAGCGCTATAGCCTAGAATAACACTGATTAATTATGAATATGCTTTTTAGTTTCTGGTAATTTTTTTATCTTTTAGCAATTGCATACGTGCGGTATAAACTATTTCCCTAGTATTAAGCAGTGATCCCGCTTTCCACTATCCCCACTATAGCAGTTAGGGGGCAGTCACTCACTCCGCCCCGCTATTTGGGATTGATAACTAAGCGCGGAATGTAGAGAGTATCAAGTATCTACCAATACAAGAATACAAAAGCATGAACACAACAGCTCCTGAGTCATCAAAATCACTAGTCTAACAAAAGCAAGCTGCAAGGATCAAAATTGCCATGCATTCCTCTTGCAAAATTTGAAAACAAAGTACTCAAAGACACACACAAACCCAACCCAACCCAAGCATGCCAAACACCCCAACTATTAAGAACAATAAAAACCAAACCTGAGAACACTGAGAAAGAAGCTTTCCCCACGCAGCCTTGGGGCTCAACTTCGTAGGGCGTTTCTTTGACCGAAGACCCGCGGTCGCCGCCATCGGCACCCCCTTCGATTTCTCCGCTGTTTCACCTGAATTTCCCGCAAATTCATGAATCTCACCAATCCAAAAACCGCATGCATGCACAGAACCAACAACCCCAAATGAAAACCACGCGAAAAAGGTTTCATCTTTCTTACCTAGACACTGAGGGGACACCAAAGCCTCGCCTTCAACGGGCGCAGAGGAAGACTTTTCGGGCGACATCGCATCACAGCCATCGACGGCCTTCAACGACGCCGTATCGGGCAGATCAGAGGGCCTTAGCTCCGGTTCAGCGGATTCATTTGCGGTTCCAGATTCGTTGACCGGAGCAACCGAAGGCACGGTGGTGGATGAGGAATCCTCGGACACCTGCGTCATGAAAGAAAGAATTGATCAACGCGTACCCATCGATTGAAACCGAATACCCAGATGAGGAAAAGGGTAATTGGCATCGAAAAGATTGTACCTTGGATCGTTTGGTGTTGTTGGGGGGAGAGGGGGAAGAGAGAGAGCGCTTGGAAGAGGAGGAGCTGCTGCGTCTGGTTTCGACCATGGTGGGTTGTGGAGGGTTCTGGGGCCGGTCCTTTTCGGGGAAGATGAGAAACGCAGGTTATGACTAAGAATGATTGAGGCAGATCATGTAAATGTTATGAAGGTTTGTGTGTTGCTGCTTTTATGTAATTGTGGGGGATATAATCAATCAATACAAAATAACAATAATAATAATATAATATATTTAATACAAAATATTAGTGCATTGATAGTAGTGTTTTATTTTATTATCCAATTATAAATGGTAATATATTAATATTATATATTATTCACCTTTATAATAATTACCATAAAAGTTATATGTATGAACTTATCTTTGGGTCAAGAATCAAGATTAATTCTTTGAAATATTAAATTTAATTATTTAAAAGGATTGACTTTTTTAATAAATGTTTTTCATATATATGAATCTTATAATTGATCTCTGATCATATACTTAAGTAACAAAGTTACTTGCTAACTATTTCGCATTGTATTAACATATTTTACTTTTGGTCAATAGTCAAAGACTAATTCTTTGGGATATTAAAATTTAATCAAGGAAAATGAATTATTTTAATAGATATTTTTTTATACACACAAATTCAATAATCGAATCTTTGATTATATACTTAAAAAATGAGGTTTCTTGTTGATCAATCATGACATACTGTATTAATACATTATTATTTTACATGTATAGTAGAGAGAGGGGATAGGAGAGTGTGTGGGAATTGGAAATGCCAAATGGGGAATGGCATCACCGCAGATTAGTGATAGGAATTGAGATACCAATTTGTTATTTGCGAATGGCAAAATGGAAATTTTTGGGGTGGGTGGCTGTGAGTGAAATATACAGGAGTAATCACCTTGGATCAAATAATGTGAGGTTGTTCCAACTTAATCAATGATCTCGGACTTAAGTTTTAGATATATAATTGCGTTAAATATTCAAAAGGTTATCACTCATAGTGATCATACTCGATTCGAACAGAATTATCTTTAATAAAAAATACATGTGATATAGATTAAAAAAAAGGCTTAATTGTAATTTTTACCTCCAACTTTTTATTTTATGATGAATTTTACCTCCAACAAATTAATTTGGAGTATTTTACCTTCAACTTTTTTAAAAAGTTGCAAACTTTACCTTCCACAGTTTTGCTGACGTGGCATGCTAAAATAATTGTACTTTTTACCCCTAACTTTTTACTTTTTGACAAATTTTACCCCTAACTTTTTCATTTTTTGGCAAATTTTACCCCTAACTTTTTACTTTTTGGTGAATTTTACCCTCATTTTTATGCTTATGTCAATATGTCACATCAGCAAACAGTAGAAGGTAAAATTTGCAACTTTTTAAAAAAGTTGGGGATAAAATGGGCTAAATTAATTTGTTGGGGGTAAAATTCGTCAAAAATAAAAAGTTGGGAGTAAAAATTGCAATTAAGCAAAAAAAAAAAAAGTAGCTCCTGAAAAGAAAACAAGTGGGGAGAGAGAAGGTTTGTGTGTGTGAGAGGGTGAAAACTGAAAAAGAGGGCACACACATTGATGATGTAACCAGGTAGTAGTGGCGATTTTAGGATGAGTCTCGTCTCACGATCAGCGTCTAATCCAAATTAAATTTTCATTGTAACCCACTCACAATAAGTAAAGCTAAAGCTAAATCAAATCCTTTAAGTGTGTTTGTTTGCATTGAAAGGTGAATGTATGAAAGTGAATAGGTAGGAAAAGAGATGAAAGTTTGAGTTGATGGGTGTTTGTTAGAGATGAAATGGTGCTGAAAGTGGCACTGAAAATGTGGGCCCCATACGTTTTCAATTTCCAGTGTGTTTGTTTGCATTGAAAGGTGAAGGTATGAAAGTAAATAAGTAGGAAAGAGATGAAAGTTTGAGTTGATGGGTGTTTGTTAGAGATGAAATGGTGCTAAAAGTGGCACTGAAAATGTGGGCCCCATATGTTTTCAATTTCATCTCAAAACAAGATGAAAACAATAGTAAAAAAGGGGAGTTGTTCGGTGGTTTTTATTTGGACAAAATTAACCCTTTCAGTTTCAAAAGGGTTGTGCGTAGGGGTGCCCATAATTTAGTTATTCCAATAACTATAACTATAGCTACTAAATAACTAAATTATAAATAGTTACTATAACTATAACTAGTTTATATAACTAGTTGTGATTTGGCATAACTAGTTATTATTTTTAAAAACTAGTTATATAACCGATTATGAATATATAACCGGTTATATAACTAGTTATATAACCACATGAGTATTGGGATTTGAATTAGTAAAATTGTAATAATCTGATGTAATTACTTATGAGACCGTCATTACAACCCACCTTGGTCGGGTGAAAATTTATTGAAGGGATGGATGTGCCTCTGTGATGTAAATAGGAAAAACACTAAATGTCTATGCTTTTTTATAACTAGTTTTAACTTTTATTTCTTGATGTAAATATTCCTACTTTTGCAGTTTAATAAGTTTCTCTTAAAAAAAAAAAAAGTACTATCCTTGGTATGAGAATATATATAAAAGCAGAAATAAAAACATGTATTAACCTGAAAACTTCACCAAAAAATTATTAAAAATAAAATAAAATACAGAAAAAACTAATATTAAGGTGCAAGACTGCAAGGTATTTTTCTTCAAAATAATGGATTCATCTACCAATATTTAAATGATAATTGTTTCTAAGTACATAGATTATTTTTGGAAAATCACCAGGACCTGTTGATACTTGATATGAATGATAGAGAAATTAAATTCCCTTACTTAAGGGGTTAAAAGAAGCATTTGAATTAACCAATTAGGAGCGATAAATTGACTTAACAAATATTTATAAGAGAAAAAAATAAAATGAAATATAATTTTAGGAATTAAAATTGACCTATAAATATGCCTTAATTTCTCAATATTTGTAGTAAAATCATATTTTCACACGCATATATTTCAATGTACTGTATTAATTTGTAGACACCAGTTGCATTTAACTTTTTTAAAAATAAATCTTGACACCAAAATTTGGAGATTCCCGTAATTTGAGTTGAGAGGTAAAGAATTGCGTAGACTGGTAGTCAAAAGGGTAAAGAATTCCTTGATGTATCAATTTCACTTTTATTTTATTATAACCAGTTATAACTGGTTATTAACTATAATTATTTTTAACTAATTAAATAAATCAAATAACTATACTTTAATTTAATTAATAAAACAATTATACTTTTATAATTAGTTTTAGCTAACAAGATATTTTATAACTAGTTAGTTATAATTATCATTAACTAGTTTCATAACTAATTAATTTGAACACCCCCAACCGTGCGTGACTGCATTTGGTTTTGTGGTGAATAGTGGTTTGTTTTTGCAATTATGAAGTTGCTGAAACCTGAAAGTAACATGTGCCTTTTCGTGGTTTTTTGTTGGGACTCGGCTTTCTTTTTTTTTTTTTTTTTTTGAGATGGCAACCGATTATGGTGTAAGTATAATCGATTATGCTAGGCATAATCGGTTATACTTTCATGCAAATCTATTTTGTTATTTATTGAAATATAACTGATTATGCCTTTAATTTATAAAAAAGAAGAAAAAACTGTTTTTATAAAAAAAGTTACTGAAATATTTTTTTTTGTCTTGGGGTAAAATGAAAAATTGGTTAATCATTAGATTATTTTTTTTTTTACTTACCTAACCACTTTAATTCAAATATTTCATCTCTTTTACACTCTCTTTCATATCAAACAAACAACTTTACTTTTCCTTCTCTTTCAACTCTCTTTCACTTTTTTTCATTCCTCATACTTTCATTTCTTTTCATTACTCTCTACCAAACAAAGGCTTAGAAAAATCCGCTACATATTTGTTGAAAAATAATTTTAAAACTTTCACGCACGTGTTTCTTGTGTGTTATTTTTAATAGTACAATATAACTATGTTTCTTGTGTTTATTTCCTCATAAAAATTAGAATAATTATAGGTTAATGTTTTAATATAATTAAATAGTAACAAGTATTCAGGAATGAAAATAGAATTTACACCAATTAAGTCAAACACAATTACATTAAATAGTTTACTCTTTAAGCACATTTATGATAATTTAAATTCTGATTATAAAAATATTATGTATTCTGATTATGCATAAGCACATTTATTATGAAAGATAAAAAATTGACTCAAATGAGAGATAAAATTTATTTTAGTAATCTTTACACTTTGAAAAGATTAATCTACCCTTAGCACTTAGCAGAATGTACCCAAAAAAAATCTACCGTTAGCAGAAGAATGTTCAAACTTCAAAGCACGATTAATAAAGTATAAAGTACACTGTTACACAGGAAAAAAAACAATTAAAGTTTACTTCCAAATTAATGAATAAAAATATTAAAATGTTTTAAAATTTTAAGACATTAAATATTTTGATTTTTTTATTATACCAAAATCATAGCTTGAATTTTTTTTTTTGTTTGAAAAATACATGTTAATAAAAAAAAACTATAACTTCATGATTTTATTAAAGAAAAATTCAAAATCACTAGTTAAAAATATTTAATTTTTTAGTAAAATCTTTTGTTTTTTTTTTAATTTATAGTGGGATTATATATTTCTACGTTGAGATTATCCTGAAATTTATTCTAAATCTTAACTTTATAGAAAATTTTAAACTTTATAGAAAAAGAGACTGATCAGACAAATTAATTTTCCGTTAACCTTTTCAACAATTAAATAAAAAATAATAATAAATATTTTAAAGTTATAATCCGTAAATACTTATTATTTATTTAATATTTTTTATTCGATAACTGGTATAATGAAACTTATTATCAAAACTTATAAATATATGTAAGGAGTTGTTCTGATTTATTTACAATTAATGCAATTTTAATTTATATTTGTTTTACATATTTAGAAAATAAATTACTACAAAAATAAAATTTGAAAAGTTCAAAGTATAATATAATGTATATTTTTTCTATATAGGAATAATATGTTTAATAAAATATACATTTGTTTTCTAATTTGTTGAAAATCAATATGTTTTTATAGTTATTTATTTAATTTTTTCAAATAATTTTAAAAGTTTTAAAGGTCAAAGAAATGAAAAGTTCTTTTAAAAAAAAGCTCATAAAAAAAACTAATGAAGTAATAAATAAAAATGAAATATAATAAAAATATCATGTGAAAATTGTTGTAAAACAACTCTAGGTTTAAGGTTTTTTTTAAGACTCTAGGTTTAAGCTCAGTACATGCTTGGAATATTAAAGTTCGTAAACTTAAGTTTGAATTTTATTTTATTTATCCGTAAGAATTGAACTTAAGTTGTTCTATAACAACTCACGTATAATGTTCAACCAACTAAGTTAAATCCCTTCATAAACTTAAGTTTGAATTAACTTTATTTTGTGAACTTAAGTTTTAAAAGCAATCTTAATGTCGCTTTTATCTAAAAATTGGTTCACAGTCAAACATAGGTATGCAAAATTACTGAATGGGAAATCAAATGTATCACCAAACTTTTTTTTTTTTTTTTGACAGAAAATGTATCACCAAACTAAGAACAAAAGAAATGTGTACATTTAAGGCAACTAAACAGCAAACAAACATAGCCTTAGTTTGTTTTATAATTAAAATGGTGATCGTGCGTTTACAACGTAAATTTTCCAAAGTGAAAAATTCTTGTTGTAGCCCAAACTCCATTTGAAGTTTTTTTTTTTTAGAATAACTCCATTTTAAGCTAGACACAACCAAATTATTAATTTTCAAGTTGTACCAATTTGATCAATAATTAAGTAATAGTGTGTTTGAATTTACGTTAGATCATCTAAAATTACATTGAAATATTAGCTAGCATAAATTTAGTTAAATGTTCAAATATTTAATCACATCCTGAGAAATTGATTAAGTCTAAAATTGATTTTGAGATTAAGCAATTTTGAGTAGTTTTCATGTTGGATATAAAATTTTATACTAAATTTAACTATTAATTTTCTTATAGAATAAAATCATTCAAACTAAATTACTTCATTTTAAAACCAATTTTAACTAAAACCAATTTTGCAGACACTCACCCAAATATCCACATAGAACCATTCAAAATATACACACCTCAAATTGTTCAAATTAAAGTAATTACTATTTGCATCATCCTTTTATATTAATTGCATGATCTCTTATTTTTTTGAACTGTTCTTTCAAAATTACTCCTATTTACTAAACAACACTCATTTGTTATTGATTCTTCCAAAATTTTAAATTTAGAATATGTTAGACTTTTTTTCAAGGAAATTTAATTTTAAAGGTAATTTAAAAAGAGGTGGTTGTTGTGTTCAAACTATTGAATTAAATTTCTCAAAGAGAATTCTTTTTAAGAACTACATGTATCTCTACGAGAGACAATTTTGTTCAAGTTAGATAACATCATGTTAAGCGATATAACTTTTTCTTTGAATATTTAACACAATTACATAGCAAAAGTTTGAATTTGAGACTACTGGTTAAGGTAAAACAATCCAATGTAATTTTTTTTTGCTGAATAACAATCCAATGTAATTGATCCACACATTTGGTAGTATTTGCAAAGAAAATTTAATACATCATCGAATTGAAGTTCTAAAAGTGTTTTTCTTTTATTTTTAATTATAGAATTTATTAAATTTTTTACTAAATTAATTTTTTAATAAATTCCTTTTGTAACAAATTATCTAAAAGTGGTTT
Source organism: Pueraria montana var. lobata (assembly GCA_026413185.1). Taxonomy (NCBI): domain Eukaryota; kingdom Viridiplantae; phylum Streptophyta; class Magnoliopsida; order Fabales; family Fabaceae; genus Pueraria; species Pueraria montana. Next base: position 66,209,154 of record CM048647.1, on the reverse strand, counting down.
GTAAATCAATTTTTGAATTAGACAAGGATATTGGTAAAAAAGAATAGTGCAAAAGTTATTCCTTCAAGTTTATTTTGCACTACCCTTTTTGGCTAAATAATGACATGCTCATTTTTTCATTTTCAAAATGTATTGAACTCCATTCCGAAATTAAAATTTTGAAAGGATTTTAAAACACTAATCCATATTTTAATTTCATAATATATTAATTTTTCTTTCAAAATTAAAATTTTGGAATTAAAAATAAAAATATATAATTAATAAAAAATGGTACAAAATAATATTTCAAATTAATTAAGTCAAAATGGAATTTGGATTAAGGCGCGTTTGGAAAAACGATGGGTTCAATGTAACCCACATTTTTTCCAATTCACCAATTACACTTCCTTCTCTATTTTGAGCCTTGACACGTGAACCCACGTTTCGTGCCTTGCAAACGAAATACCAAACACACCCTAAGTTAGATTCACTTAAACATGGCGTAGTCCATATCTGAAATGCTATGTAGATTTTTGAAGTGTTTATGGTTGACTAATATTTTATTTAATTTCAATTTGCATCCAAGTAAATCAATATCAATATAAATACGAACTTATATACACATGTATACACATTGACTCAAGCTAGGATAGGAAACCTCCTCATGTCTCCCACAATACGAAACAATTTTTTTATTATTAGATCTCTTCAATTTTAAATCAACGGCCTAAGTTTATTTTTTTCTTTTTCTCTTTTTTTCCTCACTATTTTCATTTTACCATTTTCCCATCCATCTCCTTTTCCTACATTGAGATCCACAACGTTGCCGCCATCACTAATAGTAATAGTAACAACCACTAAACGCAAACGCACCACCACTGGAAGAATATCACAAGTGACATGTACGTCACCGTTTAGATGCCTCAGCTCTCGGTGGTGCACACGAACATGCTTAAGATCTCGCAGAACCTCTACCTCTCCAACATGCACATTGTTGAGGTCGTCATTCCAAATCTCAGTCATGGTGAAAGACATGAGAAAATCTCCCCCCTAGCCTGAGTCTACACACACTAGCTTACCTTAGGTCATGTTGTGCTTAAAACAAGTTTTGTTGAAAATTATAGATTAAGTAGGATTTTAATTATGTCTCAATCCAATGGTCATAGGTTGCTTACTCTTTACATCATGTATTTAAAATGAGCAATTTACTTTAGAAGTAACAAATCTCAGTCGATAATTAAAAAATCAATAATTAATATTACATGACAAATCATTGATGTGTTCAAATATCTAACAGTTACCAAAGGAGTCTAGCTCAGTTGGTTGAACAGGGTGCGTGAGTGTTGTAAACCCTTTAGTACTGTCTTTAATTCCTACCGATAAAAAAAAAAAATCTAACAGTTGATTTTCTCATGAAAGACATTATTTTCTTTAATCAAAACCAAATCCATTCACAATACTAAAATTACATAAATACGATATGTTGTAAATAACCATGCTCTTCTTTTTGCCAGGTAAACATGAAAAAAGAGAAAACATACACAGCAGAACTTTTAACACCAAATGAATGATGGATAGAAAATTTTGATACCATAGTTGCCTCTCAGCGTGAACTTGAGAATTTTCCATGAAATAAGAATCCATCATACACTGAATGCTTAACCTCAGCCCAAGCGAATCTGATTCCAAACGCGCACACACACACACACACACGGGTAATCCAAATTCCACGCACCCCACAAAACAGTAAAGTACTAAAGTAGACTCAAAAAGCCTCTTAAAAACATAATCAAAGGCAACAACATTAATGATGAATTCACTAGAAACATATTTCGACACAAATACCGTCTAAACGAAATTCAACTTTAGAAAAACATCACGTGGACATAGACAACAAGCAGAGGAATCAAGTCATAAACGAGACAGAATCAAACTGACTTAAAACATAGTATTTCACAATCATCAATGACAATTTGATGGACAGGCAGAACACACTGCGGGAAAATGACCATGTCTAACAAGGGTAGGATATTTGCCCAAACTCAAATCCACGGACTCTAGTATAACTTGACTGTCCATTTACAGAAGACAATAGAAAAGTAATGATCAAGGTAATTTTAAATCAAATTGAACAGAGACAACATATTCACTTTCCATGATGGATGTGCAGAAAACACCACATTAAAAATTATTCAAGTGTCCAATTTTCCATTTGGCAATACAAAGAGTGTGCATATAATTTCCAGATATACACTTCTTTTTTTTTTATCTAGTGATGAGGGTATTACACTGCAAATCACAAATTCAATGTCATACGATTTGTTTATGAAATTAGCAAAAATAAGACTTAGTCTTTTAAAAAATAACTGGGTATTTACAAGCCGAAAGCCCAGCACGGGGAGAAAATTAATGGGAGAGGAAAAGAGTTGGATCAGAAGAGGACCTAAAATTAAGCTTTATCTAAGTGAAATTGTCAAACAAATTATACTTTGAAAAAAATTGGAGGGAGGTGAATAAGGGAAAACCTATTATACAATAAAGGCATGGACACTGATGAGATTTTCACATCAATTGGTCACTTCTGACCTTGTTACACACACCATTTAGGTGATAGAAGAATTGCCTAACCAATAAATGCTATACAGGAAGCTTTACATGAAATAGCTCAAAGATCTCATTTTCCTCGATCCACCTTCTCCATAGAGGTCGTTCCATTGGAGTAGTTCATTCATATTTGTTGACTCCGATGACACACTAGCACAAACCTGCATAAATGCATAAAAGTATACATAAGAAACATTATACACTACCTTTGCAGGCCATTAAAAGGACTCTCATGCAATTAACTCAGGTGTCAATGGCATTGTAGATTTTGAATTGTGCAATGGTTAAAATGGTTTAGATTTTCTTAAATATGTATCGGAAAAAAAAAAAAAACACTTGAGCATCCCAACCATTCAGTGTATTTTTATACTAAAGGAACTGGGACAACCTACTCCACTGCACTACAAAACCAAACAACAATATCCATCATCCAGAGTTTGAGTTCCATCTCTGGCAAAAAACCCATCAGACTTTTCTTTCTGTCTTTCATTTCTTAGATAACCTCTCTGACCACTTGTGCATTCATCTGAGTTCCTTCTCTTCCTCGTATACTTTGTCCCTGCCTGTTCTTCTCTCCCTTTCTGTTTCCATTTTTGTTCCTCTCTGTTCTCCATTATTTCCTCTCCGTGTCTATGTGATTCTATTTGTCTTTGTTCACTCTCTCCCTCATTTTTTTTTGATCCTCAGTGACTCTCACTTTTCTGTTTGCACTTAGTGATTCTAGAATAGTGGCAAATCAAGATGTTGATCACCAGAGTTCGAGGACTGGTAGCAAGACAGATCTGGAGTCCAACATCGCCACTATATGGAAGGAAATGACATGAAAACTCTTGTGTACAAAAACAATTTCTGTGGAAAGGGATCATGAAAGCAGAAGCCAAACAACTACTAATGGGGAAGATAAGTAACGTTGCAACTTGCACGAGTTAGAGAAGGGTTGTGACTTGTGAACATATGTGAGCAAGAAAAAGAAGCAAAATTGTGTAGAGATTCCAGATGTGAGGGATCCCGATCTTGAAAACTTGGGATGTGGTTAAACTGAAGAGGAACTTGACAACCCTAACGAAAATTAAAGCACCTAGTAGGGTTATAAAAGAGAGGGGAGGGGGGGGGGGGGGGGGGGGGGGGCGGGTACAAATGTTGCTAAGAATTTTTTTTTTGTAGAAAACCAGCAACTGCCATAGAAAAGTAAAGGGGAGGTTGAGGGAAACTAACATAAGAAAGGCATGCAACAAATGAGAAAGAGCTAGGGTCCATCAATATATATCTTGGTTTTGGTACCTTTAAATATTATCAAATTGAAGAGCTTTGAAGAAAAGCTTACACTGTTGGAAGTTTGGTCAAATTTGCAAGCTACAAGATATTACGTCATAAGAGTTCCAATTCTCATCAAGGAGTTGGAATACACTAAATTTGTAGAAGGATCAGTTGGAAAAACAAGGCTGCTCTCTTATTTTAGATATATGGACTGATGGGAAAGAAAGATGTTTTATATAAATTTGTGAAGACTAGCAAAAAAAGTCTGTACTGCTTGATTCTCTTCTGGAAAAGATAGGAGAAGGAAAAATTTTCAAGTTATCATTGATGATGGAAGAAATTATGTTTTAGTCAGTAAAATGTTGGATGATAAAATACATCTTCAACACGCTCCTTGTGCAGCCCATTCCATAGTCCATACACTTAATTCTTGCAAACATTGAAAAGCATCCTTTGATAAAGAAGACAATTCAAAGGGGAATCTCTCATGTTGACTTCAACAGTTCAACAACTAGAGTCATTTTAGTACATTGGGCTTGTTAAGGCACTTCACAAACAAGGAATTGGCAAAGCATCCAATCACTCAATTTGCTACATCTTTTCTATCATTGGAAAGGCACCGGTGAGAAAAATCAAGTCTTAGAAGAATGTTTACCTCCAATGTTTGTACCAAAAACTAAGTTGTCTAAGGGGGCGAAGGGGAAGCAAGCAAACAAAAAAAAGTATTTGTCTTTCATTTTGGAACCATGTGATTTATACAATCAAAGTTGGCTTCTCTTATTCGAGTGAGTCAACCGATTAATGGTATGACAAAAAACCAGCTATCGGTTACATTTTTGAGGAAAAGGATAAGGCAAAAGAAACTGTTCATGTTATGAATTTGAAGTTGTTCAACAACACCAAAAGAAACACAGATGTGCTTACAATCAATGATAATAGATGAACTAGCCAACATCATCATTCAATACATGTGGCTTGCTATGAAGCACCGACTCCGAGACGGACACCGGGACACAGCTAATGTCCAAAATATTTTTTTAGTCCATGCAAATATAACGTTTGTTTTTAGTCCCTAAACAATAAATCATCTCTTTCTGGTCCATTATTTGTAAAATTGTGTCAGATGTGATCTTTGTCCTTCACAAAAAATTGTCTGCTTTTGGTCCCTCATTTATGGAAATAAAGACCACACACACATGACACATTGCCATCAATGGGGGATCAAAAGGAGAAAATTTATTTTTTAGGGACTAAAATAAAATCATATTTAACCCATTTAATTTTGAAGAATAGGAAGTTAAGAAGGAAGAAGGATATACCTCACTAAATGACAATGAGAATGATTACATTAGGGAGGAAAAGTAGGAGGAGGATTAGATTTTTAATTTAGCTTTGTCTTGTTTGGAGTCAATTTATTGTTACTTGATAGTTTCTAATTTCAAGTGACCTTATGAGGCATACGATATTATCCTTCAAGTTATTGATACTTTAGGTTAATTTTATTTATTGTTCTTGACAAATATTATTTTTATTTATTTATTTATTTATTATATTCAGCAATTTTTTCTAGTGTGCATGTGTTATAGCCACCTTGCTTCTTCTAGGATAAAAAGATGTGGAACGGTGCATGAGGTTCCCTCAGCCGTGGGGTTAAGGCAGAGTCACATGTCATTTATACACAGCCTTGCCCTATTGACCTGAGAATGTTTCCAAGACTTAAACCCAGGACAATCAGGTCACAAGGCAGCAATCTTATTATTCCAAAGAGAATACATTATAAAGAAAATCCATGGATAATGAAATAAAATTAATATACCTGCTCATGTGCATATCTAAAATCCTCCATCTTTAAGGGACGAATATCGGTACTTGCTACACAACCCAGGTAAAGGTTGATTCTCAGTCAATGCTAAGCTTCTCTCCTGAAATACATTTCATGTCAATGTGAGCAAGAGATTGCCAAGCTCTGAACTATTATGCAAGTATAACTTTGGTTTTCTTTAAATACACCCAAGATGTAACTTGCCAAAATACCCCTTTTAAAAAATGAGTGTTAGTGAATCCCTACCCCCCCCCCCCCCCCCAATATACATGTGAGATGAGCTAATCTTGACTATATAATCAAAGTCAACAACAGTCAATATTATATTTAAGTAAAAAAATCTTAGTCATCCGTGTATGGTTGTATGACCAAAAGACCAACTCCTCTCGCTGCTCACTAGATACACCCTCATACACACATATCACTAACCTTTTCCTTTTCCAAGATCTCTCTTATTGGGCAGTGAGCTGCTGTGATACATAGATTCTGCAGTAAAAAAATAATGAGTATTTCATGTAAAATCATGTCATCTTCTCCAGCGACCAAGAATTGAAGTAAAAGATATATAGAAATATAACCTTTAGGTCACTCCCTGAATATCCATCAGTCATGTTTGCTATTGCTTCAAAATCAACATCAGATGCCAAATCTTCTTTTGCTAAAATAACTTTGACAATTTTTTCTCTATTTGGAGCATCTGGCAAATTAACCATCAATCTACAAATTTTTTCAAGAAAGAACATGAATTAGCATAGATCTCATTTGTAAAACATGAAACAAAAGAAGTTGACATCAAACATAATGAGTTTACCTTCGTGGAAGCCTCCTAATAACAGCCTCATCAAGATCAAAAGGTCTGTTTGTAGCAGCAAGAACAAGTATACGCTCTTTATCTTTTGTTCGCAAACCATCCCAATTAACCATGAATTCATTCTTCATTTTACGCATAGCCTCATGCTCACCAGGATTTTCACGTCTTCCTAACATACTATCAACCTGCCACCAATACCACAACAAATCAAGCACAGATTATTGAAACTAAGAACATCCATATTCCATAGTAGCTACCAAAGGAAAACACTAGATCTGAATATGTTTAGGCCTTTATTTCAGCTAGTTTTTTATTTTCACTTGGTTTTTTTTTTTTCTGAATGCTCAGTTTAAGTTTTTCAGTAGATAGTGCTGGAAAATTGTAAATTTGGAGCTGATTTAAACATCAGCTACACTATTGAGCTTTTGGTTCAGATCTGTTTAGAATTTATTCCAAATCACAACCCACCAGCTCTTTCAACCCAATGTATCACAAACACTATTAGATGTACCATTGCCTCTCTCCTTCAGCTTCACAATTCCTTAAGCAGCTAAGCCCTTCTTTTAACCAACAACGTATTAACAAATGCTAAACCTAATTTACCACTCCAAAGCCTTCTATTATTGTCCCCATCACATTGCAAACCATGAATGCCTTCCGCGGATATCTTTACCCAGTTTCTCCCCATTTGATTGTCATATATATCCTCTCAACCAACCCATCAATGGTTTGCCTGAAGTGATTTTCTTAATTTCTTCTTCAAAGGCATGAAAACTCTGGCTCCATTGGCAAAATCGAATCAGTTTGGATTTAAGTTTTCATTGTCGTCAATTGGATCTTTAAATAATGTGATAGGGACTTGGGTATTATGGGGTGCCTACGTCCCACATGGAGTAGTATGGGATGCTCGGTGGAGTATTTAAGTGCTTGGTGCTCCCCCCCTTAACAGCTAGCTTTTCAGGGTGGGTTTCCCAAAATGCTTAGCTGCTTATCATAATGGTTAACAGTTTAAGTAAGGTATATGAGAGAAGTGGAAACTCTTATGTAAAGTCTGGCCTTTACAGTAGTTAATACATCTATTTAGAAGGCCAAGGAAACTCCACCTAAATCTGGGACATTGAGAAATTAGTGAATTGTGAGGACAACAGTTGGAACTTCAAAGAGTTCGGGATTTTTTCCCCCAAAATCACAAGCCTCAACCAATCACGTTTGTTAATTACACCAGCAACAATCCAAGTTGCATGTTCATGTTCAGGAGTTTACATTGGTATTCCTAGATAAATTGTATGGCAAGCTACCCTTTCAAAAGCCAAACAAAGAAAGCAGTCAAATCAAGGGAAATTGCAAAAACAGGGTCATATGTACATCATCTAAACCATTGAGCATCCTCAGCTATTACATCTTCGCCATGCTGATATCAACTGATATGCCACATTAGCATGACATGTCAATAGCCACAAGTTACAACTTACATGAGCATAAAACCACCCCTCAAATAGTGAGAATGACAAAACAAAAAATTATAGACTGAACCGAACAACAGAAGTGGACATTATAAAATGGTCAAAATGTAAAGAAATTTAGAATACTTAAAACAAACAAAATAAAAAGAACAGGAAGATATATACCAACCTCATCAACAAAAATAACACTTGGAGCAATTTTGCTGGCCAGAGAAAAGACTGCTTTGACATATTTCTCTCCTTCACCAAACCACTGCAACAAAAAAAAAAAAAAAACCCATATTTTTCTTGTCACTGAAGCATACAAGGAAATACACAACAAAAAAAGTAATTTACAACATTAATACCTTTGAAGTAATGCTTGACATTGAAATGTTAATGAAATTTGCTCCAGCTTCAGTTGCTACAGCCTTTGCAAGCATTGTTTTTCCTGTGCCAGGGGGGCCAAAAAGCAATATTCCCTTGCAAGGCTATACCCAAAGTAATTACAATTAGGTGCTACATGCATGGCATGATCTACTTAACAATGTGTTTCACAAGTCATTTAAAACAACTAAAATAAAAATCTTTCACCTTGGCCAGCTGTCCTTTGCTAAACAATTCAGGCCTCTGAAGAGGAAGCATGACCAATTCCTTCAAGGTGTCCTTCACATTTTCTAAAGCTCCAATATCATCAAATGTGACCCCAATATCAGTTGGTGGAATAACATCAGCAAGTAGTTTTTTCTCAAATTCATTCTCAGTAACCACGTCCTGGAAAAACAATTCAATTTAAACCATTAGAGTGTAAAAAAACCAGAGAAACCAGTAGGCTAAATACTAGTGTTAGAATATACAAAAATATCTTAATCTTAAATTAGCCTCTAGGAGTAGATTCCTTATTTTCCTCGTTATCTCTTAGGATTGATTGACATATTTCCCTTGTCTTATCAAGATTTGGATTATGATTAGTATATACAAAGGCTAATGCTCTAAGTTTTAAAAACATGTTAAATACATCATCACATTGTAATACATTTCAAATTTCAATTAATATTAACTCAGTGTTTTTCGTTCCCTTCCATCTCTCTCTTCCTCCCTCTATACCGAAAATCACATATTTTCAATAACTTGCTCCTCAAGATAGGGTACGAGAAAGTATAAATTAGTAATAGCTTTTGTTAAATTACCTTAAGTGATTTTTTCACGTTCTTGTTCTCATTTTGAATGCCCTGTAGAATATTATGTCCATACTTAATGCTGCACCAATGAAATGAAAAGTAGTGTTAAAATTAATAATAAACGGCAGATAACTTTGCTATATTTGATTCTGACAACAACCTTTCTGCAGATATTACAAGCTTAGAATCTCTGATAGAAGCTTCAGATGAATGCATAAAATGGTAACTTATAGCCCATCCAATGATCTTCTCCACACCTAGTAAACGGAGTTGACAGAATATCATCAGCAATATCTATGATAGCAGGACAAATCATTTCAAACATTAAACAAAAAGGAACTGACTCTCAGTCGTTAGGGTGTGGTCTTTGATGCAAAGAGTCTCAAGGTCAGGGCAATCCAATCCAATTCTCTTGAGAACCTGAATCATTAGAAGAATCTCATCAAATGTTTGACAAATGCAAAGCAAATATAAATTATAAATTGAATATGCCAAGTCAAGCCAGAGACATGACAGAATGGAGCATATTGTCAAAAATGTGCATAAGTGGCTTTTTTATTGTTTAAATAAAACACTTACATATCTATGATAGCATTAACAGGCCCTAGTAGAAAGGGGCTATGAATATGAACCAAACAACAATTGATTATGGAGGGCTAGGATAGCAGCTTTGAAAAGCAAGAAACACAAAAGAACTTTACCAACATGAACAATTTTAGAAAGACACAATTTGTTAAACCCAGTGGGGAAATTTCCACAAAGCAAATGCATGTGATGTCACATGCTCCAAAACAATAACTAATCTCATCCAAGAACAAGCACAAAAACTGAAAACATACACAAAAAGTGCAGCAAGATAAAGCATTGAATATGATCAAGAGATGTTGCCAGACTCACTAAGCGAATGCTGACAACATTGGACTGAGCTTTCATAGTTTCAATGTCACGATCTAACTGCTGCTTCCAGTCAGAAAGTAACGCCTCGTCCTGTACAAAGTTTGGAACCAAAACGGATATATGAATGGTAAATAGCAAGTTCGCAATATTATGAATTGCAAAATCAAATTAATATAACACGATACCTGAGGCAACTGTATGGTCACTTTGTTTGGAAAAAGGCGATTAAGTTGCTTCATAACTTTAGAGGTTTCTTTGCTCCTATCATGCAGTCTGCTAAAGTTATCCTAAACAAAGGATGAAAGGACCAAATTGTAGTAGATTGATAATTAATTCCTTAAGGAACCAGAAAAAACCAAGCTATGATGCATATAATGGTATTAACAAATATTCAGAAATCCAACTCAGCCAAAAAAAAAAAGGTATAGGCAAAGAAAAGCACTGGAACTTCCATGCTAGAACTTCACCATGCTTTAAATCGAAGTATGAAGAGTAATGGATATGATTCTTGTACCGGAAAAGCAAGATCAAGTAGTGCTGTCTGATTGCTTCCAAACTTGGTAAACAGAAGGCCGCCAGGTTGAGTCTGTAAGCATAAAGATGCAGTCATCAAATACAAAACTTTGCTCTAATCATGAGATAACTACAACCAAATGCTAGCTAACAAATTATAATAATGAAACAGCACCTTCTCTTTACGACTATCCAACTGGGTGTGAGAACCAATTACCACAACATTCGGTGGCAAGCTTTCAAATTTACTTTTTAAAATTTCATAGTTGCCAATCATTGCCTTCTCTATATCTTTAATGAACAACACGAGTGCACCACTTTTACTCTGATTAGAGGCAGCCTATGTACACAACAACAGAGAAGGGTGTTAAATATATTTCTTCAGGAATAGAGACAACTTTTGGACAAGTATAGAACTGGGGCAACCTCAAAGATTTCATTAATTGCAACTTTGTCAAGATCATCCCCTCCAGAGCCGTCGACTCGTAGTAAATGATTTGCTGCAGTATAAATCATCAATGAATTATATGCGCCAAAATTATAGCATACAATGTACTAACATGCAGCTAAAGAAACAGAAGTTCAATCAAATACAGTGAATTACCAGAACAGAAGAACCCACGATCATCTTCGCAAAGGCCACCAAGATCATTGCCATCTGGAATTGATTTATCAAACCTAACCCCAATTTTTGAAGACCCATTATCTTCAAAAGCTAGGAGAACTTTGCCCCGGGAGCCATAGCTTGGTCCCCTGCCCAATATAGAAGAAGAATAAAATCCATTTCCCAGAAAAACAAATAATTAAACTAATGGATTTGAAATAGAAAGAAGTGTTATCAGAAAGAACAGAAGAAAAGAACAACTAGTGGGAGAATAAAATATCCACCAAAACAAGTAACTAAAAAATGCGAAAAAGAATAAATAAATAAATAAACAAACGCCAAAGCTGTCTAGTCTATCTGCATAACAGAAATTGAAGTTCCTTTGAAACAGCCAAGCAATGCACTAGAGAAGACATAAACACAATTTTAACCGAAAGTAAATGAAGAGATCATTGCGTTCTGCCCCAATGAAATACACAGGAGAATTGAAAAAAATCATAATATAACCAAACATCTAAACTGAACCAAGAGAAACTGTTCCAGAGTAAATTCTTTCAAAAGTTATTACCTTTGCAAATGCGGACACTTCAGTCACTAAATCATATTACTCTTTGTAGAAAATTCACAATGATTTTTAAAGCCATATGTAAAGAATTTTCATGTACATCCTCCACAATAAAAAAGACTACAAAATATTACTCAAACTGTAAAAGTATTATGAAGTATAATTCATCCACAACACATTACCTTGAAATACAATTTGGTAACGATGAGACAGCAGAAGGAAAGCTACCAATAAATTTTACTCGATCACCTGCACATTAATCAAGCATCATGCCATGAAAGCCTTCAAAATGCTACCTAGCATACATAAAAGAACAAGACAATAGAAAGTAAATTTGCAGATAGGTGCTCATTTTTAAGGACATAACAGAATACCCTTTTTAAGAGTAGCGCCTTTTGCTGATGCAGTAGAAACCTCTTGCTTCAGCATAGCCTGAGAACTTAGTGTCGATCCACCAATAATTTCAGTATTAACACTAGAAGCTGGTTTCTTATGTTGTAACATAGCAGTCTGGGCACTTCTCTTAGCAAACACAGATGATTTTTCAGCCCTAGAACTTTCTTTGGCAGAATCAACTTCCTTTGATGGTGATCCCTGAAAAACCAATTGCACAATAAGAACAACTGTGTGTATATTAATCCTAATCCTAATTTGGCAACAAACCATCTACAGAAGCAAGCAAACAATGGCACTATGCCAGGAAAGACGTGAAGCAAGAAAGAATTTAGACTAGTAAGGTAAAAATTCTGCAAAACCTCTATAATTGTAACAAAAGAAGAATATCTAAGAAAACATACACCAGGCAGTGACAGAGAATCCACAATTAGTAGGCTGGCACCAAAATGCTTCACAAGTGCCTTGGACAAAGTCTCTTGATATATTTCCGAACCTATTCAAGAATCATGTAAAATGATGTTACTTCTCTATTACAAGACGGGGAAAGTAGAAGTATAAACAAGAATTATGGAACTACCTGCAGGACCAGATAACAATATTCGTGGCGACACTGATGGGAGGTCTGAAGCATATTTTCCAAAGCCATTGCACTTCAAATGAATAAATGTAGAAGCAATCAAAACGTTCTTTGTTGTATCACTGTAATAATACAAAACATCATAACCAAGTAGCTATAAATTGTCTCTTATCTATCTCATAACAGTAACTACAAGCTATTCAAGCCAACAATATAGCAACAAAGAATATCAATGTAGCTATTTGTGACCACAATCAAGGTACGGCATAGTTCAGGTAGCATAATCAAATCAAGAGATGAATTAACAAGAAGAAGTACATGTTTGCACCTTAGATAATATGGAAAAGTTTCAAATGAGACATCAATATTCTCAGCTTTGAGAATTCTCTGTTGTAAACTGTCCTTAAATGCTTGCCGCTTGGTTGATGCCAATACTGTTGAGGTATCAACATCTTTAAGGAGTTCTCTTAATTCCCTTCGCCCTTCGAATATCTTGGAAATACTACCACTTAAATCAAATTCAGGACATGAGCCAGTAAGCATGCGCAGTAATGGCCTCAACTCATATGTAGCAGCAGTCATCTTCCCAACATCTGCACCAATATTGGTATCGACTTCCGCTGAGTCAAGTCTAGGATTTTCGTTAACAGTGGTAGAGGATGGAAGAACAGTTTTCTCAGCAGAAAAATCTCCAGCTGGTTCATCATTATTGGTGGTATCATTCATTTCATTGTCTGGGATATCATCCCCGTGGCCAGAAGGTAGTGATGAAATGTTAGTGTTCTGCTGCACATTTTTGCCAGTTTTAGCAGCAGGTGGAAGGAGAGATAATTCTTTATGAATATTATTAGATAAAGATGCCAATATAGATGCTCCAGCAACAGCAGAAGGGTCTCCAGATCTGGCTTCAACTTGCATTCCATTTATTGGAGCACTCTGGGCTTCCAAAATACTCACAGAAGAAGGTATATCAGCAGTACTAATATTACTATTTGTCAGCTGCTGAAAGATCTAAATTCCATGCTAAGGAACCCATAATATATCAACGAACAAACTTTAGAATTGAAAAAATATAGTAGTTTATAATGTAAATACATAAAGCATATGACTAACTGATATCCCCGTAAAAGTGACCACAGATGAAAGAAGGAGCAAGCAAGAACTAAAAGCAAAAACAGATAAATTCTTCCCAAGGAACCATATGTAAATAAAGGATACATAAGCATACTTGGCAGAAGAACCAAAGACAACCTCATCACCTCCACTTAAAATCAGACGGGCATTCTTTCTATATGTCTTCCCATTAATGTGAATAGAACCTTTGCCCCCTGTGATTTCCAGTAATGCACCCGATGAACCTCCACGCTGTGCAGAGTTCAAATAATAACTGTGGTCAGTAATCTAAAAAAACAGAAATGCTTAACAGCAATTTTCTTCGGTTTGGAACATTTTAGGAAGCATCTACAATAATGGAACAAATTTTCATTCTTTTCATTAATATCTTTCACAAAACATCTAAAATAGATTAGTTTTTTGCTTGGGAAATAATTTCTTTGTTATAACAAAGCTGAAAACAGATGGGCCCATAGTTATTTAGCTGATCAGTTCAAGTTTCAAAAGATTAAAGAGGAAACTCTACCTCTATGTGGCTCAACTTGCACAAAACACTACCAATGGTGGGATCTTTAAGCCATAAATTACAACGTCGACCTTGACCAACAGTGAAGATAGGTTCACTCATGCACACGTGAGGATTCTGGAGAAGCATGAATAACAAAAAGATTAATTCCAAACCTACAACAGTACAATCAGAAATGGAAGAGTTAATAAGAAGACAGAAGCATAAATCAGCTCACAGTTCTCTTGTCCCTATTTTAAGCCAACAACAAATAGAGCATTGTTACAAAACATCATTATGTTTTTTTTTTTTACTAAAATCAAATATAACATTTGTTTACACTGAGCAGCACCAAATCTTCTGTGCTGCTGAGCACCATTGGTGATGCATCCTATAATCTGATAGTGAATGCAATGTGTTATATAGCAAAAAATGAGATTTTATCCTGTTGGCTATGCACAATAAGAAATTCAAATTTACCAAAGTTACAAAATTTAACCCCAAATTAAAAGGATGTTGAGACTGCTGTGTTATGTAATATTTTTGTTAATCAGTTCTCACCAATTACTTCTCCCACATACAACAACAACAACAACAAAATCCTTATCCCACTAGGTTTGCTTCTCCAACATAGATTGTTATTATTACAACTAAGATCCAAACAGATGTGACTAATAACTAATTCAACTAATCATCTGTCATTATTCTACTCAAGAATAAAGGACCTGGACAACTTAGGCCTGCCATTCCAATCTTATAACTTAGGGGGCATTTGTTTCAAAGTATAATATTGTATTCCCAGGAATATTATGCCCAGAAATATTATTCCTGCGAACATGTTTTATTTTTATCCGTAGGATTCGAAGACAGGTACTAGGAGAGTTACAACAATCCACGCACCCTACTCAACTAACTGAGTTAGACTCCCTTGGTTCCCATGAACATGTCTGGTTGGCATTTAATTAATTTAAAAAATATTTTATTGAAAAATAAAACTGGAAGAAGAAATGTGAAAAAATGGAGTGAGGATAGGTAGTTACTGTAAAAAATAAGTTCCATTCTCATGGAAATATAAGATACCAAGCTTTCACCATGGGAATTGGGAAATTAACCTACATCACTTGCTTAATATATTCTTCTCAGACACGACACTCTTGAATTGAGAAATTACACATACTTCCCCTACTTCATGTACACTTCCTAAACCATTTCCACTTCTAGAGAACAACAAAAAAAAATTTCCAAACAAGAGGGATGCCAGTGTAGTGTGTAATAAACACTAATGTCAGGTTGTATTTACACTGCATTTGAGACTGCAAAACAATGCCTCTTAGAATTTGGGCTTAGGGGCAACTTAACTCGACAAAATTGGCTTGTAAGGTGAAGATTGCCGAAGCCACAGTTAAGGCAGCCCAAAGAAACCGCACTTAAGGCGGGCTAGGAGTGACTGCAATTAAGGCAACTTCCAAACAATTTTTTTAGCAAATTTAGTTAGCTTGAAGAATTTCAGATCCCAGCACGCAGAGAGCATTAGCTATCTATCAATACTAGGATCATCACTTTGAAGGTGAGTGAGCCTTGGGGCAACAGAAAGTTTGCTGCTTTGCACTCTATAGGCCACAGATTCAAACATTGAAAACAGCCTTTCTGCTTCCAAGGGGATAAAGCAGCTGCATACATCTATGATCTATCCACCCTACCTGGAGGGAGCCTCATGCCAATGCCATGAGTTGCCCTAGCTAGAATCACAATTTCATACACCCAACCACAACATTAAGGTTTTGGAGGCCTCAGCAACCGCAATTGCAGCTGCATCAGCAGCTTTTGCCTCAAATTTTCCATGATTCCATTGATCTCAACGCAACCAAAGTTTAAAACCTTGACAAGAATACAGAAATGCAAGACAACTAATCCTATGTCACCAAACTCACTAGACTTTGAGCATGTTTGGGTAAGCTTATCCAGAAACACTTCTAAAAGGAGAAAATAAGAAAAAAATGAAATGAGTTTCTCCATAAGCTCAAATTAACTTATGCACAAGCTAATTTGTATAAGCTCTCTCATCTTTTAGAGAAGCTATATGAAGAATTTCTACAAATTAGCTCAGATTAGCTTATGGAGAAGCTCATTTCATTTTTTTTCCCTTATTTTCTTCTCCTAGAAGTGTTTACCCAAACATGCTCTTTATATAAAACTAAAACCCCAGGATCAGATTAGACCATGCACCCCATTTCCAGAAAAATACTCAACTAACAGTATAACTGTAAAAGCAAAACCTGAGAACACTGAGAGAGGAGCTTTCCCCACGCAGTCTTGGGGCACGATTTCGCAGGACGTTTCTTCACGCTTCTCGGGGGGACACCAGCCACCTTCGATTTCTCCGCAGTTTCACCTGAGGTTTCCACAAATTCATAAATCCCACCAATGCAAAAACCGCATGCATGCACAGAAACAATGAAAAAACCACACACACGCACCTACACACTGTGGAGGCACCAAAGCCTCGCCTTCAGAAGGAGACTTATCGGGTAACACCGCGTCAGAAACATCCACGGCCTTCAACGACGCCGTATCTGGCAGATCAGATGGCCGTAGCTCCGGTTCCCCAGATTCGTTGACCGGAGCCACAGAGGAATCCTTGGACACCTACGTCACCACCACAAACAATCGATCAACACCTACCCATCTCGAACTGAGGTTAAAATCGAATACCCAGATGAAGAACAAGGGAATTCGCATCAAAGGAGGTAGATGGGTAGCTGAGAAAGGGAGGAAAGTTTGTACCTTGGATCGTTTGGTGTTGGGCGCAGCAGAAGGCGAAGAGAGAGAACGCTTGGAAGAAGAGGCGCCGCGTCTGGTTTCGACCATGATGGCTGTGGGTCCGGTCCCTGTTTGTGAGTGCGAAGAGAGATGAGGAAACAGGCTACGACCAAGGATGATTCGTGAGTCAGATCATGTAAATGTTGTGAAGGTATGTGTGTTGGTATTTTTATAGAAGGAGGAGGAGAGAAGAAGGAATGAATGCAAGTTACGAATAAACAAAAGTTTTAGTTTTATAATGATAATAATAATTTAATTTAATTCGTATGATGATGGTTTCTTCTTTTTTGGTTGTTGTTGCCACTTTTAAATACAGAGAGAGAAAGCTGAAGTGGGGGAGTAGGAAAAGAGACTCTAGTTGTGCGGGGGTTGCAACTTGCAATTTGGCAAATGGGAACCGCAATTGGCAAGTCGACAAATGGGAATAGTTGCAATTTGCAAACGTGAATAGGAGGGATCCAGCGTTATCAAATGGTTAGATGAATCACACAACAACAAAAAAATGGTTAGATAAAAATTTACATGAGTAGTGAGATTGGTTTGATTTTTACTGTGTAGAGTGTGTGGAAAGAAAAGACAAGCCTAGGACTTTTTAACAAAAAAAAAAAAAAAAAAAACTAAATAGCCAAAAGGTGTGGTTTCAAAATAATTTACACTATATGGGTGATTTTTGTTACGAAGGATTAACAAAAGGCGCCACATAGGATATAGCCTCCTGCATTTCGATTCTTTTAACACAGGAGGCGCCACCCTGAGCAATGCCTCATGTTATTTTTTTGGAACCAAGTAGCGCCACCCTATGTGTAGTCATAGGAGACACTACTCTGTCAGTCTCCTCCTATTATTTTAATATGAACAGGAGGCGCCACCTTGTCAGTCTCCTCCTATTATTTTAATATGAACAGGAGGCGCCAGACTGGAGTCTTCTCCTGATGCGCCAGACTTAAGCTGCAAATTACAACATTTTTAACATCAATTCAATACTCATGAATGGTATCGTTGTATTCATTGACATTAATACTAGTTCACATAACATTTTACAGCGTACCAAAAAACTCTCTAAATACTAAAAAAAATAACCCAGAAAGCATGCTCGTAATAAACTTTTTTTTTTAGCAAAAGTTAATTTTTTTCATTCTTCAGCTACAAATTACAACATTTTTAATACCAATTCAATACTCGTGAACATTACCGTTTCAAAGATTAACATGACCAAAAATTTGATGCGTTTGACAGCGAGGGAAGAAGAGGAACCAGTTTGGCATACCATCAATCTGGAGGGAAGCGGCACCAATTCTATGTCACTTCTCTTAAAACTTTTTTCAAGAAGGTCACTTGTCTTGAAATTCTTTTCAAGAAGCGGCACCCTGTGTGTAGGAGGAGACTGACAGAGTGGCGCCTCCTGTTATACTTGAATCCACGCTTTACACGAGGTAAATAAAAAAAGGAGAAGACTCACAAGGTGGCACCTCCTATTCAGATTAAAATAATAGGAGGAGACTGGCAAAGTGACGCCTCCTGGTTAGATTAAAATAATAGGAGGAGGCTGATAGAGTAGCGCCTCTTGTGACTACACACAGGGTGACACCACCTGTTTCCAAAAAAGCAACATGAGGCATTGCTATGAGTGATGGCTCCTGTGTTAGAAAAATCGAAATGCAAGAGGCTACACCCTGTGTGCCGCCTCCTGTTAATCCTACGTGGCAAAAACCACCTATACTATGTAAATTATTTTCATACTACTCTTTTTTGGTTTTTACATATTTTTTTTTTTACTATTTTTGTTAAAAAGTCACTCAATAGATAATTTAATTTTTAATAAATTTTAATTATATAAAAAAATAGAGTTTAATGGTGATGCACTGGATGTAAAACAATTTTACACGGTCATCAAATCACAAATTGTCGTTAGTATAACTTTTAAGATAATTTTTTAAAAGTCAACAAACTTACCATACATGGTGGGTTGTAATTGGATGATCGTGTAAAACTATTTTACACTGTCAGTGCATGCATAATCATTTTTTATTGACCATGTTATTGGTACGAATTATTCATCGCCAGAAGCAATGACTAAACTCCGTTTATTCCATACCCAAAGTAGCATCATCAGGATTCAAACCCTAGACCACTTGGTTAAGTGACACAAATCGCTACCACTTTGTGCCAACCAATGTTGGTAAATGTGTTATATTTTAACAATGGATATTGGTAACATGTGTTCAAAAGGTGTCACGTAACTGACGACGGATATTCGAAACAATTTTTTTTAATATATAACGGATCCAACACAACGAAAAAAACTTATTATGAATCCAAAATAAAAATCAGTCATTTATCAAGTACCTCAAACATATCTAAGCCTATAATTGCATACATTTTTATAAGAGAAATTATAGATACTTTTCTCAAAGTTTAATTATTTTTTGTTCAAAACTTTAATTTTTATTTCTTTTTTTTCTTAATTAGATTTTATTTTTTCTTCTAACTTTTTTTCACTGTCACATCTGTCATGTATTTTAATGGAGGTTAATGATGATTTAAGTTTGCATGACATATACATGATTTTACCAAATCATATTTCTCAATCATAAAACATTTAATTGAAATTTGAAATCTAATTTAAAGTATACAAATGCTAATTTTTTATTTTGAATTTGAAAGTTGAAATTCTTTTTTCTCATTCTTCTTTCTTCTCCTATGTTATTTTTCTACATCTATCATTTATTTTATGTTCAAAGATGCCATCACTCAATAATAATAACATCCCTTCTGTAAATTTAAGTACCCATGTAATTATTTTTTGAGTTCAAAAGCTTTTCTTGCCTTGAACCGGGACACTAGTACCATTTCTTCTCCCTAATTTTTTTTAAGAAAAAAATAATAACAACAACATCGAGGGATAATATATGGTAACCTAACATCATAGAACGAAGACAAATTGAGGAAACATGGGTTCCATTAATAAACTATGGATAAATACATTGATAAGTATATCTAGAAATAAAAATAAAAAATCTCAACAATCATCTTTACTAAAAAAAACAGAAGGGGGGGTTGAGAATCTAAAATCCAAAACCCCTAGTATGAATGGAAATGCTTCTTCTAAACTAAATCATATCTCTAGAGCAGATGCTTTTCCAATTGGATTCTATCCTTTTTTTATTGTCTTTTTATTGTTTCAACTTTTTTGGGTTGAATTTTGAGGGAAAAAAAAAACTTATACTGAGTTTTTATCTTTTCGGGAAAAGAACGGGAATTTGCGAGAAATCGGAAGAGAATAGTGATTTTTATTTGTGTTTCTTAGGATTGAGTATAGATCCAATTTATATCTTGAGTTTTTGACACTGAAAATTATATAGAAGGTACAGGACATTAAGAATCCACTCCTCATTTTTTTTTTTTTTTTTTGTAATTCTCCCCTGTACTAATTTCTAATAGACTAGAATATGTAGAATAACATTAATGATTTAATTACTTAAAAAAAGCATTAATTATTTAATGTATCTTTTTTTTTTTTTTTATAGATGATTTAATGTATCTTAATTCTATGTGATATCACACGAAGTTTCCTAACTTTATTTTTTATTCTATTTTTGTATTTTAGCTCCCTGAATTATAAATGGCTGGGTGTTAGTAACTACTATGATCTTAATTTGTCCTTAACTTTTGGACCCAGGTTAGATGATAAAATGTTTAAACTTCCTTAATGAGCTATTTCCCATTGATAAAAAAAAAAAAAAAAAACTTCCTTAATGAGCTCCAAACCGATGCATGGATAGTGCCATAGTGGAGTTAGTAGCAACATAATCAGTTTTTCCTCCTTGTTTTGGTTGGGTCGCGTTCTATGTTTGTACCGCTAATACAAACTAGAAGTTACTGTGTTTCCATGTTTTATTTCCTTTCAATGTCCATGATCTTCCCAAGAGAGTTACATATTTTTTATATGCAAAATGGCTGTGTCTAAGGTGAACCACTATCACAAGTGGTTCACCATGTACTAAAATTTATAGTCTTTGGATTAATTCTTAGTGTACAATCTTATCCTACACTCTCCTTACCAAATTATTTCTTGTGTCCCTCTTCCTCGTCCGTTCCATTTTATGATCGGCAACCAGAATCACCGCCGCTCATCGTTGCCAGAGGCGATTTCCAGCGGCGGTGACCCCCTCCCTTTTTTTTTTATCCTTCTTTTCCTCTCTCATTCTCTTTCTTCTTCTCCCTTTTTCACAGTACAAAACTAACAGCACAAAAGTCAGCAAAAGGTTGACCTATGGCAGCTTCGTGTGAAAACGTTTCAGATCTCATGGTCGTCACTGCGGATGACCTCCGACGAGACGTACTCCTCCGTGCCACAAACGAGTTGGAGCATTTGCCATTGGAGAAACTCGGTGTTGCCGCCGTCGACATTCATGTTGAAGGCTTTGTCTGTTGTTTCACGGCTCGTGCTATTGTTTCACGGCAGAGGTTCCCTGTGAGATGGTGGTGTTGAAGGCTTCGTCATTGCTGTCGTGGTTCATGTGGCGCGGGGGATAATGGAAGTCGTGCTTGCGGCGGCCGATGAGTCTCCGACACGACAGCAAGGGTTTTGCCCTTTTCTTTCTCTGATTAATTTTGTGGTGATTTTTATTGATCCCTTTCAATTACTTTGTCTTATGGTTGAGTTGTGGCTTTGAGGTGGTTCAAGAAGCTGAAAATTAGCTTTTTGGAACTCAGGTTGAAGATTTGCTTATATTGTGCAGCGACGGCGAGGGAGTTTAGGGCTTGTTATTACGGCGGCGGAAGGTGGAGGATGTGGTGGCGATGGTGTGAGGAGGATGGCAGAGTGTCACTGGTGATGATGAGGATTCACCGGCGGCAACGAGGGATTCACCGGTGACAAAAGTGTAGACAGCAGGGAGGGAAAGAGGATGGTGAGAAATAATGTGGTGTTGAGGGTCCACTGTAATAACATAAGTCCAAGATCAATCTAACGATTATAAAACGTGGTGCATCATGGACCACCTATAAAGGTGGTCCACGGTAGAAGCTGCCCAAAACAACTTCCTAAAGTAAAACTTAAAGAATAATTAATTCCAAAAAATATTATTAATATTATTAAAAACCAAAAATATATTTAAACTATAAAGCAATAACCATGCATGCATGGCACAGGATGATAACACTAGTAAAATTGCAAAGGCAACGGAACGTAATAACTCAATATGTCATCCTATATATTTTTTTATTCAAACCCTCTAGACAATGGGTATGCATAGATGAAGAGTGCGCTTTAGGCCACATGTATTTTGTCAAACACATTGCATTATTTTTTTATTCAAACCCTCTAGACAATGGGTATGCATAGATGAAGAGTGCGCTTTAGGCCACATGTATTTTGTCAAACACATTGCATTATTTTTTTTATTCAAACCCTCTAGACAATGGGTATGCATAGATGAAGAGTGCGCTTTAGGTCACATGTATTTTGTCAAACACATTGCATTATTTTGCATGGCACATATTGAGTTATTACGTTCCTTTGCCTTTGCAATTTTACTAGTGTTATCATCCTGTGCCATGCATGCATGGTTATTGCTTTATAGTTTAAATATATTTTTGGTTTTTAATAATATTAATAATATTTTTTGGAATTAATTATTCTTTAATTTTTACTTTAGGAAGTTGTTTTGAATCTCTCACCAAAGTGCTTGTAGGAAGTAAAAGTAAATCATTTTTATATTTCTTAATATGTATAAATGAAAAATATTGAAGATAAATTAGTTTTAAAAACGTCACATTTTCAAATATTAAAGATATATTTAAATTAATTCTTAATATACATTTTTTTAAATAATGATGAAAAATAAAACAAACTGAAATAAATTTTATTTGAATATATTTTTTTTTTACTTTTATTACCTTATATAAATGAAAGTATGTTTCCAAATTTTCACCTAGTCAAAAGAATTTTTTTAAGACTATTTTACATATTTATTGTATTTGAATAGAAAATTAATACCATACCTTTTTAACATAAAAATTTTAAACAATGATAAGAAAATCAGATTAAGATTTAAAATTATTTATAAAAAAATATTTTTTTCAGAAGTCAAATGGATTGTCTTTAACATTCTAGTGGACAAAAAGAATTTAAACAATTGATTACTATAGTAGATGAATCAATTATCATTGCCAACACCATCGATGGTCATGTGTAGACAATCGATTATGAAAGACACGCTCAAATATGTTTAGGGTGACATTTCATATGCATATAAGTTAATGTTTGTGCATTAATTTAGTAAAAAAGACACATAAGTAACTTTATCTCATCATATCATGAATGAAATGCACCAAGTATCTTTTACTAAAAAAAAAAAAACTTTAACTTGTTTGAAAAGGACGCAAGTATATGATATCACTAGAAAACGCATGTCCAAACACGTAGATAATCAATCATTAACACTCGTATATTTACTTGGGGAAACAAATCAAAGTAGTGTGTAGCAAAGAAGCAAAGGGGGTCACCATAGACCAAATCGGAGATGTGTGGCGCTTTTGTGCAATGAAGAAATGAGAGCACAAAAGGGTTATATTTTAGGAAAATAAACTTAACTTAATAGGAAATGTGTGTGTCCATTTCCACGATATTCCCCTGCCTCTTTAACGACAATTTTTTTTAAAGACCCAACATTTACTAACTCACCTGTACCAACACAACATTTTTTAACATTTATTTCCACTTTCTCCTCTCAATTTCTCATCTATTTTTATGTTACTAAACATGAGTGTTAGAAATAATCTTATTTGAAGCATTGTTAAACACCATGCCCAACATATATTCGAACCTTATATATATATATGCCGACTTTAGAAATTTTGCCCCAAATTTCTCTTTGATGCCAGCCCACCAAACGACTGACTTCTTAAATGTGATATGAATAGTCCATACAAATATAACTTTTTAAATGCAACTTACACAACCCGTGCTGACAGGCGCAACAGCATAAAATATGAGCACTGATTTAGATTAGGATAACCTTCGCCGTCACGTAAAATTGACTTAATTTTCTTACACTGGACCGACAGGAGCTATCATTTACACCTTTTTTTAATGAGTAAATTATACGGATCCCTCTTGAATTTTATATATATTACACCGATATCTTTTGTCTTTTTAAATATTACTTTTGACATCCTGTAATTAAAAAAAAATAGGGTGTCGGTGTAATATAAGTAAAACTCAGGAGATCCGTGTAATATAAATAAAACTCAGAAAGGGGTCCGTGTAATTTAAAACCAACAAATAAGAGATTTTTTGTATGATTCAAAAAAGTAAGAGATGTCGATGTATTATATATAAAATTTAGGGGGTCCGTGTAATTTACTCTTTTTTAATTTGTCATACAACGATAGTTTGCTATTTCTTTCAGATTCTCATCTTACACTGTTTTTAGGTCAATCCATTAGTTATCCTGTCCCCAGAGTAAAGACACTAGATTTTGTAAATTAGTACATAATTATAATTTAATTTTAATTAATAGGTAAAGCATATTGGAAGCAAATCATATCATATGCAACCCTATAAAGGTGAAGGTAAAGGTAAGGGTAAAGAAGGAACCGCGCTGACCTCCTAATAATGTATGGTTTTGGATTGGGTCCAATCATTGTCATGTTTAATTGGATCTAACACATGTGAAGACCTGATTAAATAAGATTTACACAACCCCGATCTAATCATTAAGCATGTGCATGTTGTAAGTAGAACTTCCTTAATTTCTTAGAAGACACAAGTTAATTGGTGGCTGTTATGGCTATGTTACCATTGTTAGGTTATAATTATTGCTTGGCGTGAGCGTAATAAGAGATTTTTTTAGTTTATTCAAACCCTTTTTAATTTCCTAAAATTTTAGTAACATGGCTCCATAAAGATAAAATAATTAAAATAAGACATCAAACAGTACCTTATATATATTTTTAAAAAAAAGTAAAAGACAATATTTACACTTATATGTGCATCATTTATGCATTGTATGATATCTATGATGACTTCATCTGTGTTCAAATTAATGAAGAAGCAAAATATAGGCTCTCAAACTGAATCACGTAAATGTTTAGTATATACACCATGCGTGTTTAAGATGTTAATAATTAATTGATTGTTTACAAAGCATTTCTAGCTTGTATTTTTAGATTGTTATGTACGAATGAGATGAAAGGCTTAATTACTGTTTTAGTTCTTGAATTTGGGAGTTGTGCTTTTTTTAGTCCGTGAAATTTAAAAAAACTTTTTTTAGTCCCTAAAATTTTGAAAATTGTTCTTTTTAGTTCTTGAACATGATAAATTGACAATTTGTGACGATTTTTAGCTATTTGTGGCGGCACAAATTACCAATTTATCATGTTCAAGGACTAAAAAGAACAATTTTTAAAATTTTAGGGACTACAAAAAATATTTATAAATTTCAGGGACTAAAAAAAATACAACCCTCAAATTTAAGGAATAAAACGGTAATTAAGCCTTTGAGGAAATAAGGACCTTAAGTTAATCTATTGACACAGAGCAGTGAGAAAAAAAAACAAATCAAGGAGAATTTTTTTTTTTTCTAAAGTGAAAACCAAGGGTAAGATCTAGTGAACAAGCTTCCTAAACCATTTATATTCTCAAAGATGATTTCTTACGACTCCTCCTCCAAATCTTACCCTTTCAAGATTTATCAATGGAATGGAATCATCATCCATGTTGAGTTTAAAGGCCTTTCAAAAAAAAAAAATGTTGAGTTTAACGGTAACAACTCAGAGGAGGGTTCCAACTTCCAAGCATGCAACAAAACCATAGGATTCCTCTGTTGCCCCAGAGAATCCAATTGAGGCCCATCAAGAGGCCCGAGCGAGAGATCATGGGCCGAGGAAGTAGCCCAGGTAAGAAGAGTATTTTTCTTCCTCCTCCTCCCTCACAGTCACGCGCTATCCATCATCTTGTCTAAAGTGGCACAAGTGCAAAACACAATAACTTCCATTTTGGGTTTTAAAAAAAAAAAGTTTAAAAGAATGGCGCGATCCAAATCCAAAATCCGAAAAAAGAAGACTTAAAAAATCGAAAGGGTACTTTTGTAATTACCTATAGCTCGTGGGATCGGATCAAATTTAAACGGGTCTCATTCGCATTGCATTGCATTGCATTTCATTTTGAATTGAAACCGCGGAGAATTTGCAGCTGCATCGATCATCACATCATGGTTAGGGTTCTTTCTCCGGTTCCTTCCCGTTTTATCATTAATCTGGTTATCTCCTTTGTTTTTTTGTGGCTTTAACCAATGCAATGTGTTCTCGTACTCCAATCGAGTCTGCATATTTAGGGTTTTCTAGATTTGGAATCTGGTTCATCAATTAATCTTGTTATTAAGCGAGGTGAGCAATTGCGCATTATGCTCATTGGTTTCCTTCATGATTGCAGGACGGGCACGATTCACAAGACCCAAAGCAGAGCCCTGCTGATATGACTGCCTTTGTAAGTTTTTCTTCGTTTTGATCAATTTCTTTTGTTACAAGTTGCAATTGTTCCCTTCAATTCTGCTGTTTATTAATTTTAATATTCGATGTGACTGGTTTCTTTTAAATTGTCAATGTGGCCACTTTACGTATTTATCCCAATTTGGTGCACTTTGTTTTAGTTTCATTATGATTTAATAATTGACGTTAATCGTTTTCTGACCTTTGTCTACCCTACTTTCTCTCTTTCCAGGTGCAAAATCTTCTTCAGCAGATGGTTAGTTGTATAGTATAGGTTCTTAGAGCTGCATTTATGACTTTTAGAATATTTTTCACTGCTGCTAACTAGAGAATTTTGTTTCCAGCAAAATAGGTTCCAGACAATGTCCGACTCCATTGTTACAAAGAATATCCTTTTTGGTATGCCCTTCGAGTTCTTTAAATAAGCTAACCCTAGGCTGGAATTTGTTAAGGAAATTAATTCCAGGCAATGGTAATTTGTGCTTGTGCTTTTTTTTCCCTCTCCTCCAGAATTAAGATTTGATTCAAAGAGTTAGTCTGCTTGTATGATAGATCGAATGGGGTGTTTGGTTTAAGAAAATGTTTTTGTTTTCTATTTTCAAAATTTTGTATAGAAAACAGTGAAAACAACTTTCTAATTATGTTTTTATTTTCTATTCTAATTATTTCTTGTTCAAATTTTTGAAAACAGGAAACAAAGTGAAAATAGGATAGCATTTTTGTAACTTAAAGTGAAAACAGAAAATGAAAATAGATTTTTTTTTCTTAAAACAAACATGCCCTAAGTTAGTTTAAACCTGTATTTTACTTAATAGTCTTGCTAGGAATCACTTTGGATATTTAGTTAAGGAATTAAATGGAACCTTGAAGTTTGGTTATATGATGTTGAAACTATAATCTATGTTGGTTTCAGTTCACATTGTTTCATTTGATTATTTGTGTTTTGTTACCAATATATAAATCTATTTCTGTTTGTAACTGACTAGCAATGCTCCACTATAAAAATGTGGTCATGTCATCAATACTCAAGCGAATAACATGATGGCATGTATACACTGTCATGCAGTTGTGCACAGTTGTAATTTGACCTTTTTCTTGTGAACTCAATGCAACCACCTATGCGGTTGTGCACAATTTGGATATGGTTTGTGTACGGTTTCATGTTATTGGCTGAGACAGGATGGGCAGTGCTTCCAATTTTATTAAATGAGTATTGTAGACTTGCGAAATACTTAAACTCTGGAAAAAAATGTTTTCCTTGACGTCAATGCACTTGATGATATGGGAAATCGCATAAATGAGTTGGAACAAAGCATCAATGACCTAAGAGCAGAGATGGGAGTGGAGTCCTCTCCATCACCTGGTGCCCCTGCTAAGCCAACGGAGGAGATAACCAAAGAAGAGGGTTCAGCTTAAGTGGCGTTCTGATTTCAGTTGTTCATTATTCATGTATTGCATTGCACAAGGATTGACATTCTGCATCTACTTATGTATGCCGTAGTGGTTCAGCAAACAGATGTGCCGTATAGCTGAGTGCATCTGATCAATTTGTAGCTAACTCGTATTGTTTTTATGATTTATGGGTACACCTATGTTTTTATGTTGCAATTACTTTGTTGCCATCCTGTCCCCGTTTTTGCTCAGCATTCTCTGGGTGGACGAATCCATGGCCCCAAATCCAGGGGTTGCTCATTGCTTTACTAATAATACTCACTTTTTTTTTTTTTTTTTTTTTTTTCAAACTTTCGAAAGAAAGCTAAGACTAAAGACGCACGTATGAATGGAGTATGCCCCCATCCAAGACATTGTAAAACCAATTTACCAATACCGTTGCGGGATTTGCGATTCTGTATTTGAGTTTGTGACATCATTTAAAAATTTCATGATAAAATTGCTGTATTATGGATACTCAAAATTGTGGTAGTAACATTATTCATCCCCCTCTCCCCCCTTCCCTTGCACTGTCACTTACACATCTTGCTGACTTTAAAATTAGGGTCATGTACGGTGTGTTTGTGTTTTTTTTTTTTTTTTAAAATTTAGACATCTGAAATACACCATTTTCAAGTTTAAAGTTTTCCAAATGCTGAGGAAAACGCTGCATTCATATCATGTGGGATTCTACCTACTAACGATATGAAGGGGCATCGAGGATTCAGTATCTGACTCTTTGAGTTCTAATTTCAAAACTACTAAGGTAACCAATTCAGCTAAAAATCCTTGAGCTTCAACCCGCATTTCGAAGACCTTATTATGGTTCATCCCTTATTAATATGTATGAAACATAAGTAGTCAACGGTTGTCCTTAGGAGACCCAAATTAACGCGAGATTCTGCCGTTTCTGAGAAGAAGAGCGTGAAACAAGCAAAAAAACAAACTTTTTTTTGCTGAAGTAAAAGAAAGGCTTTATAAGGAGGAAAAGACGGTCTTATTCTAGTTCTTATTTAATCGAGAAGCAGAGGAATTGCAGGTGCAGGCAATCCTTGACAAGTTTCATGTCATAGTCGGTTACTGTTATTATTGTTAAGTTAATCTATCCAAACAAGTAAAGATTTGTTCCTTCATTTTAGCCATTTTGAAAACGGATTTGGCTAAAATGGAGTTTGGATTTGGTGAGACACCGGTGAGAATGGTCTTTTTATCTGTTGCAGCAGGTTAGTCATCCATTTTTAACCTGCTGTAGCAGGTTAGCCATTGGGAGAAAAAAAAATAATTTCTTTATTTAAAAAATAAAATTATTATAATAAAAATTAGAATAATTTTTTTTTGAAAAGTGGGAACCACCGGTGGTATTTGAACAAATTACCTATTATATAAAATTATTATAATAAAAATTAGAATAAATTTTTTTTTTTTTTTTAAAAAGTGGAAACCACCAGTAGTACTTGAACAAATTACCTATTATAATAGGTTGGTTAACCGGAAGAAAAAATCATTTTTTTATTAAATGAAATTATATAACCGTAACATATTTTTTTATTTTTTTTCTCCTGGTGGAGCATAAGAGAAATAAAAAAATAATTTTTTTCTCCCGATTAAATAACCTATTATAATAGGTAATTTGTTCAAGCACCACTGGTGGTTCCCACTTTTTTCCAGTGGTTCCCACTTTTTTAAAAAAAGAGAAAATTTTTATTATAATAATTTTATATAATTTTATTTTTTAAATATTTTTTTTTTAATTTTTTTTCTCCTTATGGCTAACCTGCTACAGCAGGTTAAAAATGGGTGACTAACATGCTGTAGCAGGTAAAAAGACCATTCTCACAGGTGCCTCACCCAAACTCCACTTTAGCCAAACCCTTTGAAAACACGGTGACGTCTTATTGTAGAGTGCTCCCTAATACAGCTACGTTTTTCTTTTTTTATTTCACATACTATTATTCTCACTCAAGACTAATAATAATCTTTCATGCTGAAAGCAATTTTTTTTTTCACACACCTAAATTTTAGGACCAAACCAATAACCATTTATTTGAGACTGGTGGTTGCAATTGTCAATTTTTAGTTTTCAAATGAAAATTTTACGAGAGTTTAGTTAAACTAGAACTAAATTAATCTTAATTTTAAAAAAAGTAGTTTTAACTTTTGCTTAAAATAATGATTAGCGAGACAAATGTTACATTCTCCTTCATCCACCCCTTTTTTTCTTTTATTTCCAGATGCCAACAACACACTTTTTAACTCATTTTTTTTAATACATTATTTATTATTGACTGATATTTTTTGAAAATTAAAAATTGTGGGGGGTCTCATTCCTTTTTTTAATGAACTTTACTTGTGATTTTATAGTTTCTAATAAATTTTGACAAATAATAAAGAATGTGTAAAAAAGAGTGTATTGCTAACACTTTTCTTTATTTTTTTTATCCATTTCTTCACTAGATTATCATAAATATAGAAAGTTGAATAAAAAAAATGAAGCAAGATATGGGAATAATTAGTTACAAAAGGCTAAGCAACCATCGACGAGGGAGAAAGGAAAAATCTTGTAGGTATATGAGGAAAGGTCAAGAAAAATATTAAGATTCAACAAGAAAGGACAACAAACATGACAATGAGAATTTTTTGGTGGAATTGAAAGTCTTCCCAAGGACTCGACAGACCCACACAGGCTCACAAGTATCATAATAGTTTAATTCTAAAATAATTCAACTCTCCATGTGTTATGAATTACTAACAACTATCAAAATTACTACTATTGCTATCATTGTCATCACCATCAATCCATCACTAATCAATTGTCATTACTTTGACCACAACTACTACTCGCTACCACCATCAGTTGATGATCATTGACACAGTGTCACCACCACAATTGTCATTGTTATCATTGTGATTGCTGTCAACATCACTATCGCTACTATTATCATAATTACAATAATCATATTGTTGCACTCATCATTATTGTTGTTGTTACCATCACAATTATCACCATTATCACTATTATTATTATTGTTGTCACTGCAATGACCATTGTTAGAGTTCTACCATCAATATGGTCATTGACACTATTATTATTATCAATCACTACTATTGTTACTATCACTTCTCTTCGTCGTCTTCACTGCTAAATGAACATAAATTAAGAAGTAAAAAGTGATTTATACGATTTAAATTTAAAATTTAATATCAAAATTTGAAAATTAAAAACTACAAATTGAAATTAAAAATTATATTAGTAAAATCTGATTTTAGTTTTTAAAAATTTCAAAATTTAGAACTGATAATCTTACTAAACAGGGCTCGAGAGACAGAGGTATTTTAGTGAACAAAATACATTGCCAGCTGAGATTACAAGTTGGATTTCTTAAACCTTGGCGTCTGGAATTGAAATTTTCATAGTTTCGTATTGACGCTAGTTGTTTAAATCAAATTAGATGAATCATATTCAATTCATTCATCTCTGCCTTAGATCACAAGCAAATATTAATGAATTGCTTTAATTAACATGTTTTTTTGTTTCTTAGCGTTAATTCATCTTCCATTTACTGAGCTGCTAAACACTCAACTTAATTGTTAAAAGTTGATACCTTTGATTTGATTTATATTTTTAGTTCAAATAATAGTATATAATTTTATAAAGAAGCATCTCGATTCTCGGTTGCAACTTGCTGACTTTATGGGTCTAAATGACTCGAAACTTACCCGTGGTCGGAGAACACATTTATATACGCTTTGTGAGCGACAAAAAAGACACTGTTAATTCAAAGCCGAAAAAAAAAATGCAATGACTCAAACAAAAAGTTGCAGGAGAACACGTTTATGCTTTTGTGAGTGACATAGAAGATGATATTCAAGAGCAGAGATGAGCTCCGGACAAAGATATTTTGTGAAGAATTTTGCCAAATATCTTAGTTTTTGTTTCTAATATTCCATCCTGCCTCTACTCTATGTCTCTATCTATATAATATAAAATAATATTTTATATGTTTTTTTTTTATCAGCATAATATTTTATATGTTATAAGGCTCCATATATACAAGTTGTATAGGTGTGACAGTCTTTATTCGCCGCATTTATTGGTGAAGGCTAGAGACGTATTTTCACAGGGCTTCACCCAAAATAATGAATTCCACTAAGAGCATAACATATCATAGTCATAGATGTTAAAGATATAGTACCATAGCATTTCATGTTTTACCAACAATATCAAACACCTTCCATGATAGAGGAAAGAGTTAGCATATATGTATCACATATTAAGTAATGGTATACGTCATATGACACCCAGAATTCAAAACAAAAGATGCCTACTTTTCTCTTTAAAGATGGCCATAGCATACCACACTCCTCATTTGGCACATGTTTCCCTTCCATCACTCTGTCTTAAAGGTTTCATCCACTAAGCTAGTTGTGGACAAGAATGCTAACCCACTCATCAGGTTACGGATTGTTTTTTTCATTTTGCATTGAAACCTTTGTCAAATAGAATATTTCTAATAAGCTTTTGGAGGACACACAAATCCTTTGTGATGTGCTCACCCAGTCATGCAAAACCGACCCCTAAACCCCATCACTTTCCCTTGCACCATCAATACTTCCTAGAAATAGGAAAGAAAATTTTACCATCTTACCATTATTGTCTCGCTAGAATTTTCATGTGGATAACTAGCAGAGCACCCATACATTCAATAAGCAACTAAAAACACAAATGAGTAAAGGCATTGATATGACATGCAAAGAGTGTTGCGACACTTTTCCTTGATGACATCTTGGACAGTGACATTAGTTGTTCTCCTTGTGGATAAGGATATGTGCGTGCTTAATTGAAGTCGGCTAGGTTTGGTGCTCTACATTTCTTTGTGATGTTTAATCCACCCCTAACAAATCTAACATTTAATTTCACTCTATCTTTGTAAGCTATCTATCAAGAATAACTTTTTTTATTTTTTAATTAATGGACGCTATCAATGATCTTTTGATGCTTGCAACTTATTTTGCCTATGATGTTTTTAGGACTAGCATCAAGTTAAATACAGGCCTAGTTATAGAAAAAAAATTACTCAATGGTTTCAATTTCTGGTAGACCACCTTCAATTTGAAACACGGAGAGAACACGAATATATCATAAAATTTTAAAAGTGCAAAGAAGAATATATACATGTCCAATCATGAACTAGAACCAGATACTTTTGTTATACATACATACCACCATCTTCGGTGTCTGATGTTCCTGATAGCAAATCTGAAGAATAGACATAATAACTTCCTTGTTTAACCACCAATGCAGTATCAAAGCTACAATATCGAACCTCGCATCCTTGTCCTGTAGATTATTCAGAAATGAGAATACTGCTGGCTTCTGCTTTACCATATTCTTTGTATTGTATTTGTCTTTCACTCAAATTATGCAAAGTTACAAAAGTCCCTGACATAATTGTGGGTGTTTGTTATGATACTGTACCAATGAAATTATTCTATTGAACCAGCTAAGCTGTTTATTCTATTAATCTGACTAACATGGAATATCTTGGAGGACAACAGTACCGTGTACAAGATGTTTTGACACACCAATGGAAACGAGTGATGAGGGGGGCATCTTAATCATAAAACCATAAAATTTTCAGATCATGTGATCTGTCTAATTCTCATTGTTACTTAGCACAGCTAAGCTTTTGGAAGTCATGTTATCTATTATGCAACACTTTGCATGATTGTTTCCATAGAATGTACCCAAAAAATTTGTTTTCGTAGAACCTCAATTCTGAAATCATTAAGCTGAAATCAAGTAAATGTTTTATGGGGACCACATCATGAATGGCATCAGCATTAATTGTTTCCAATCGGGTTGCACTGATGTAGTGACAAGAGTGGAAAAGATAAATTAAACAAAAAAAAAGAGAAGATTTTTTAGGAAGAGTTGTATCTGGCCATATCAATAATAGGACAAAGCTTGCAAAAAAGATTTTAAGGTACTTATGGTTTTTATACTCCAATAAAAAAATAATACGGGTATTATTTATTTATTTATTTTTCACCTCAATTTTGGGAATTGGGACCATTGAAATGAAGGATAAAGTGACTAAAAAATAATACACATGTTTTCATTGAAAAATAACACTACAAGCACCAAACAAACTTTATGAAATAATATACATATGCCTATCTATAAATAAACACACTAAATGCCTTTCACACCCAGTGAACATCAATTAAGTGTTATACACTACTCTTGCGTGAGTTCTTCTGTTCCTTTCTGTGGCCATGGATGGAAAGAAATTAGAGTACAAAGGTGAGGAAGCACTAAAGGAGATAGAGAGGCTGACAATGAAGGCTGCTGAAGTTCAGGAAAGCCTTTTGAAACAGATCTTAACTCAGAATAGGGAAACTGAGTATTTGAATAAGTATATGAGGGGAGAAAAAAATGTAACAGACATAGCAGAGTTTAAGAGGTGTGTTCCAGTCATCACTTACGAAAGAATCTTCCCATATATTCAGAGAATTGCGAATGGGGAAGACTCTTCTCTCATCACTAGTCACCCAATAACAGAAATGTTATGCAGGTATATATATAACTCTGCAACCGCTAGTATAATTTGTTCATTCATTCCTTTATATTATAAGTTTCTGCTTGTATCTTATGTCAACAATCTTAATCATATATTATGGTATGTGCAGTTCAGGGACATCAGGTGGAGAGCCTAAAATGATGCCATCAATTGTCGAAGATCTAGAACGCCGTACCTTTGTGTACAATCTTATCATGCCAATCATAAATCAGTTAATATAATATATAATAGTAACATCCCCACATTTTTTTTTTATTTCTTGGTGGCCTTGATTATGCACGTAGACACCTATTAGTCACACCCTTAATTTTTTGTTGCATTTGAATTAATATTTCAATGTTCATCAGCAGTTATCTAAAATTTCAACATGGTTGAAGCTTAGAGTACTCGCTTGATTTTCCTGCTTAATTAGCAACTTGATTCTTTGTTGTGTTTGATGTCATCACACTTGGGTTATGATTCTCCATTCTAAGTATACGGCCAAATGAAAAAGATAAGATGAAAAAGATATGACGTGACAACTATTCATAAGAGTAGGCGGGTGGAGGGCCCATTACCATGCATCGGTTACGTTTATATATTTTTTAAAAAAACAAAACAGATGATGATAGTATCTATTAGATGATTCTTTGCTTGTATATATTTGCGTTATACAAAAGGATCATATATAGTGCATGCTAGCTAGCTAGCTAGTGCATCTTGACATGTATTTCATTTATGCATATATTCAATCTCATTAATCTTACTAAGTTCCCATGTACCATGCCAATAGCAGAAACGCCAAAGCTAGCACATCTATCTCACTCTAGTTAAATTCGTATTACTACCTTATCATATCAGATAATATAGCGGTAATGGAAACCATTACATAGATGAGCACTTGTACGTCATTTATCAGATAACATGTGATTAGTGTTTTCTGCTTGGTAGTACTAGCATGCCTACCTGTTCTACTACTTTGAAAAAAAAAAAAAACTTGTTATAATTAATTAAGTGACGTATGCAAAGTGTTTCATCAAATACTTTTCATTAAAAACTCTATTAACATTTCTCATTTTTTTTTCTATCTTTTTTTTCTTTTCAGACCACATCAGCAATTATATTAATCATTTATCTCTCATCTCTTCTAATCTCTCTCAATATGTAAACACCTAACAGGTGTCGAAGAATTATTTTCCTTTCATCAATGTAACCCATTTTCCCAACCATATCTCCAATTTGAATATATAATTAATAATCAATTTCAGGTACGTTCCTGATCTTGACGAGGGCAAGGCAATGTATCTGTACTTTGTGAAAGCAGAAATGTGCACCCCTTGTGGCTTACCAGCAAGGACAGTGCTAACAAGCTACTACAAGAGCAAGCACTTCAAGTGCCGCACACACGACCCTTGGAACGATTACACAAGCCCCGACCAAACCATTCTATGCAATGACAGCAACCAAAGCATGCATTGCCAGCTCCTAGCGGGTTTGGTCCACCGCCGCCAGGTCCTAAGGCTCGGTGCCGTGTTCGCCTCAGCACTTCTTAGAGCCATTTCCTTCCTCGAACGAAACTGGAGGCACCTATGTGAGGACATACGCAGTGGCCAACTCAGTTCCTTCATAACAGACCCTTCATGCCGCTCATGCATGTCCACAGTGCTCTCTTCCCCTGACCCTCGTCTTGCTGATGAGATCACGAGAATCTGTGGCCAAAAATCTTGGAAGGGAATTCTGTGCCAGCTCTGGCCCAAGGCCAAGTACATAGAGGCTGTGGTTACTGGGTCCATGGCTCAGTATGTTCCTGCTCTTAAGCACTACAGTGATGGCAAGTTGCCTTTGGTTTGTACCATGTATGCTTCTTCTGAGTGCTACTTTGGGGTTAATCTGAAGCCTCTGTGTGATCCTAGTGATGTTGCTTTTACCCTCTTGCCTAACATGGGCTACTTTGAGTTCCTTCCTCTTGGGCATAATGGGACGCTGTTGATGGACTTTGATGAAGGGGAGCATGTTCCCAATGATAAGCTCGTGGATTTGGTGCATGTCAAGCTTGGTTGCTTTTATGAGCCTGTGGTCACTACCTTTGCTGGTGAGTTCCCAATTAATTGTCCCATTTCCTAGCTAGCTAGTCCATGCACGCATCCTTATGTAAAGACATACACAACATAAGGATTTATTTTTCTTTATGGTATCATCTGATCGAGTATATTCATGCCAAATAGTTAAAGAACTGTTTAACTAACACAACCGTTACTTTAGAAGCCTTTTTTTTCTTCTAATAATGTACTTAAACACACTAATTAACTGTGTGTTGGTGTAATAATTGGAATTAAAGCAGCCAAGTGTTATACACATAAGGGGTATGTATGTTGAGACTGAGAAATGAGAGTAAATAATTTTGATTATACAATTGTATAAAAATAACTAAAATTGATTTCATTGTATAATTGATTTTAATTTTTTTCCACATTCTCACATGATATATTTCATATATATGCAACATATATTAAGAATGTACTAAGTGAGATGATTATTTTTACTTGAGAGTGAGAAAAGCAAAACATAATTATGTAACTATAAATTGTATATTTTGATCTTAGTCATTCATGTAAATTTAATCATCAATACTTCCTCTTGTTATTCCAAAATAAAAATACTATACTCCATAATACAGTAAAAATTCAAAATATATATTTTTTACACGTCAAAATGATGGTGTATCCTTGTCATCAGACCATTTTCCACGAAGTACAAAAAAAGTGGGTTTCAACTTTCAAATAACTTAACCCATTTGCTATATTATCATGATAATATCCACTTACTAATGCATTTTTACCTTTTCTCTTTCACACCACCATGATCCCAACATTTAGGGCTGTACCGATACCGCGTCGGTGACGTGCTTCAGGTGGTGGGATTTCACAACAAAGCCCCACAAGTCCGTTTCATCTGCAGGAGAAACGTGGTGATCAGCATCGACACCGAAAAGACCAACGAGGAGGACCTGCACAGGAGCGTGACAATGGCGAAGAAGTTGTTGGAGCCCTACGATGCACTCTTAGTGGAGTATACAAGCTACCCCGATACTTCTTCGGTACCAGGACACTACGTATTGTACTGGGAAATTCTGCATTGCGGCATGAAGACAGAATCAGGGGCCCCACCACTCGATGGAAACATACTTGAGGAATGTTGCATTGCGGTGGAAGAGCAATTGGACTACGTATATAGACGATGCCGTAGCTATGACAAGTCTGTGGGGCCACTCGAGATACGTGTGGTGGAGCCAGGAACCTTTGACGCTTTGATGGACTTGTTTATTAGCCAAGGGGCTTCCATCAATCAGTACAAAACTCCAAGGTGCATTAAGTCTAAGAAAGCACTCAAGTTACTCAGGTCTAAAGTTACAGCCTCTTTCTTCAGCCCTAGAGATCCCAAATGGGCCCCAAAGATGTGTTCAAGTTGAGGGTTGATTATGTAATAAGGTGTTTGATTGCAAAAGAATTTGGCTTTGATCGATCAACTGATTTGTACTCATAATATTTTATGTAAGGAAAAGAAGAAACTCTTTTAGACTGATACGAAGAAATTTTATAACATATCTGCATTAATATAATTAATCATTTTTTTTATCGGCCAATGTTAGTATATTAATTATTAGCTTTTTTTTAATCATTTAATTTAGATATAATATGTTATGAATTAAAGAAAAAAAAATCAAAATTAGAATTGTGTACCTGTTGATGTTAGAAATGTTTGTTGTTGAGACTAGTCGTTTATTATCGGCTAACGGCTAATTCAATCAATGGCAGTCGACTAATGCAGCTGAATCTAAATGGTTCTAGTTTGGCTCAATACTAGAAATGACTGACAATTAAAATAGCCGTTTCTGACGGCTAACAACTAAGATAACTATTTCTGACAATTGACAGCTAGCACGAGCTCGATAGACAACCCACAATCAAGTCTACTTTGGGAAGACTAACTTGGAAAGGAAAGATGAACGTGGGAGTAACGAGAAGCAGTTTTGCAAGCCTAAGCATGCATTCCATGATTTCCTAAAAAATAGGAGAAGTGGGTAATGGAAATAACAGTTGTTTGTTTGCATGATTCGAAATGCAATTGCTGGGACATGGTTTTGACAACTTGGTTGATTATGTAGCCCATGATCTCCCTAAAATCTAGGGTAGTGGTTAGTTGGGCATTAGGAACAACTAGTTAACCTGTAACCATTTTTTATATTATAAATAGGAAAAAACACGATGTAATCAGGTTCCTAACCAATTCAATCAAATTTATCTTTTCTAGCTATTTATCTTTAATTTATCGCTTTATTTACATCTTTCTTACCGTTTTTAGTCATTTACAACTGTTGAGTCATAAGATGAATCATGACCCTCAATTATTTTGATTTTATGCAAAACAAATATTAAGTAAAAAGATTGCGTCTTATAAATGCCAATAGATGAAAACATTGGATCTGCGTCTGTAAGGTACAAATGACACGCTGACAGATGCTTAAGTCTGAAGAAGCATTTAAAGGCATAGTAAATGCACTATCGTTTTGAAATCTGTTTTGTAGAGAATATTCATAGAACATCCTCCTAGGATCTGTTGAAGTGCATAAACGAAAACAGAAAGAAGAATCAAAGTTTCAGAAGCTGCCCTCGCCTCAAAAGACGCGCTACAGCTAGCAATGAGTACTTGTCTGAGCAAGCGATGTGACCACTGCAACAGAAGGATATGTAGTATATATCAAAAAAGATAAGCAGAATGCTTTCTTAGTTCAAAATGACTAGTTGGTGACAAACATTTAATGCTTACATTAAATGCCCCTCAACCACCTTTCTTTAGACGCTGGTCAGACGCAAGAAAGAAGACCGTTTAGAGACAATAGTTATTTCCTCAACAAGTCTATATATAGAAGAAGATTTGAAGTGCTGAATATACAACACACGAACTGAATTCATAATTCAAGCATTCTTTCAAGCCTTCATTCTTTCTCTTGCAAACTCTATTTGTAAAAAGCTCTCAAACCACTTTGCGTATCCTGAGAGAAAAAGACTTTGTTCTTAATCTTGTATATCCGTCTGTAAGACGATAGTAAAAAATTCTGTGTGCCTTTTACAAAAACAAATATTGTGATTTGTTTTAAAGCCAGAAGTGGCTTGGTAGTAAAGAATACTTGAGTTTTAAGCTTGGAGAGGCTAAGTGTGAAAAACTATTTGGGTGAGCCAGAAGTGGCAGTGAACAAGACGCTTTCTAGCGTGCACAAGTGGTGTTTCCTTTGGCACCGTGCACAAGTTTTTTGAACCGTTAGATGTAGGACTTAATAAATCGACAGCGGACATTTTTTTAAGTTATCCATTTTTTATATTTTGCTTCTGGTTATTTAAAATTGTCCACGTGGAAAAGGAAAGAACAGTTTGACCCAAATACTTTGGCCCATGGGATTGTTCTTCCTCGATTTTCGTATCATGTGCCTCGTTAGCTTCGTTTGGCTGAAGATTTGTTAGCGCCGAACGTCTGTACACATCTGGCCACATCTTCGAAGTCTTTTTAAACTTTGTCCAGCTTGGTGTGTTTTTTGTTTTGGACTCTTTAGTGGCTTATGGTTTTTTTTTTTTGTACAGCGGCAGAATGGTTATAGTGAACTAAGTACAACTGTTTTTTGATGTCCATATTGTTCGCCAGACAAAATGGTCGACGGTCATTGTGTTTGACTTCATCTCGACGAACAGTAATTGCAAATATTAAGTGCATCAAACATCATTCTAATTAACAAACAACTCATCACATCCACCTACCATCAACCTGGGAACAACATTTTAACCCCCAAATAAAAAACTATACATCAGGTATGGCAACCACTATGCAATACATATTTGATAAAAAATGAAGATCGAAGAAGACCATTCTTCGGCCAAACAAAGATGATATGGGATGCACAGCAGCACATG
Organism: Pueraria montana var. lobata; assembly: GCA_026413185.1. Classification (NCBI taxonomy): domain Eukaryota; kingdom Viridiplantae; phylum Streptophyta; class Magnoliopsida; order Fabales; family Fabaceae; genus Pueraria; species Pueraria montana. Next base: position 66,168,619 of record CM048647.1, on the reverse strand, counting down.
ATACAACCAATTTCTGAAAAAGCCAATCCACAAATGCATCAATTGGGTCAATCTATTATTTTCTTTTTCCACGTGGGCAATTTTTTAAAACCAAAACCAAAATATAAAAATAGAATAACTTAAAAGAATACTCGTCGTTGATTTATTAAGTCCTATATCCAATGGTCCAAAAAACTTGTGCACGGTGCCAAAGGAAACACCACTTGTGCACCCTAGAAAGCGTCCAGTGAACAATACTTGTAACTTGTGAAAGTTAGTGAAACTTGGTAGTTTACCAAGAACTGGACGTAGTCTCGGGGTGAGATGAACTACTATAAACTCCTGTGTTGTCTTTCCTGCCTTCTATTTCTTATAACTGTTTGAACTGACTTCGTCTTGTGATTTAAACTCGTTTTATTAAAAAGGCATTCATCTGTTGTCTTCGTCTGTCAAACGTTTCTTTCAAAAAAATTGTTTCCTTTTTGCTACAGACAAAACACGCGTTTGATAAATATTTGTGAAAAGATTTATAAATCACAATTCAACCCCCTTTCTTGTGAGTTTTGCCTTTATAGTTTGGTATCAGAGCTCAGCCTCTAAGGGTTGAGCACCTGACTGTGTCTAGAGGAAAAGATCCAGATGACCAGTCACGACAATCAGTTCATTCCCGAAGGAGCTTCTCTAACAAGGCCTCCAGCCTTTCTTAGAGATGACTTTCCTTACTGGAAAGACCGCATGAAAATGTACATCAAGTCAAATCAATATCAACTATGGAACATCATCATGCATGGAGATATTCCCATCACAAGGCCTGAAGATCAATGGACTCAAGATGACTACAACATTCTTCAACTCAACAACAAAGCCAGATATACTCTGACCCGTGCCTTAACCAGAAATGAGTACAAGAAGATACGTAAACTAAAATCGGCCAAGGAGATTTGGGATTCCCTCTACACCAACTATGAAGGAACATAAGATGTTCAATTAAGGAAAGCTACCACTCTGACCAGGCACTATGAGAGTTTCTCCATGAAAGAAGGAGAAAGTGTTGATGATATGTTTGGGAGACTTTAGGTTCTTCTTTCAGACCTGGAATCTCTTGGACACACATATACTAAAGCTCAGATTAATCTAAAGATTCTTGATAGTATGCCCAAAGTGTGGGAACTTAAGACCACAACTATCCAAGAGGCAAGGAACATGAGAACCTTGTCTTGGGATGAGTTGCTGGGAGTTCTACGAGTGCATGAAGTGCATCTGCAGAACCGAGACCAACTGCCTGTAAACAACGCTAACAATTCCGCTTCTCTCAAAGTTGATGAAACCAACACCATCTAGGAAGAAAAGAAAAGAGCCCCCAAGGCTCTGAAGGTTCAAACAGAAGAATCAGACGAAAGCTTTGCCGGATCTACAGACAATGAGGTTGTCTTCATGGCTAGGAAGTTCAAGCGGATGCTGAAAAAGAAAAACAAGTTCAGATAGTCCTCCAGGAAGAAAGATTCCAGATTCAAAAGGAAAGATAAAGATGACAGTCAGGAGATTATCTGCTTTGAATGTAGAAAGCCAGGACATATGAAGTCTGAGTGTCTGAGATTAAAGAAAAAGAAGTCCTACAATGGCAAGAAAAAGAAGAAGAGTCTGATGGTCACATGGGACGACTCAGACAGTGAGCAAAGCAGCAGCTCAGACGATGAACAAGCAAATATTTGTCTGATGGCAGAGACAAAAGAAAAAGTTGAGGTAAAAACTTGTTCTGATTCTGAAAGCTCATCTGGTTCGTCATCAGACGATGAAGAGGAGATGCCTTATGACGTTTTACTTCAGAACTGTCATATGATCTCTCGGCAATGTAAAAAATTTAAACAAAAATTCAAACAATCTGTTTGTGAAATAGAATTGCTGAAGAAATTAAATGCACAATTGGAAGAAAAAGTCAAGACTCTGAAAGAGAACCTAAGTCAAACCAGTACCCCTAGTCAAACAGACGATTCATCCATAGTTGAAAAACTAAGGGAAGAAGTAGCCTGTTTATCTAAGGATTTTGGGAAGTTTTTGGAGAGTTTTAACACTCTCACTATGCTTTTAAAACATCATCAACATCCCCATGATAAATTTGGTTTAGGCTTAGAAAAAGATGTATATGCTTTTACTCAGTCTGATCTAGACGAATACGACTTCTGTGGAAAGTCTGGACATTCCAAGTTCAGATGCATACACAAGAAGAAGCAAATGTCTAAGGGCACTAATGCTGCTGGACCCAAGAAGATTTGGGTACCAAAGTCTCAGATTATTCCTATTTTAGATATCCTTGGTAGGAAAAGGCAAGGGTTTGAGCTAATACTTGGACAGTGGTTGCTCACGACACATGACAGGAGAAAGGTCTATGTTCCTAGGCCTAAAGCCAGTTGAAGGCAGAGCAGTTGCCTTTAGAGGCATGGGAAAAGGACGCATAACAGGCATAGGTAAAGTTGGTGTGTCCTCCCTAACCTCCATAGACAACGTCCTATATGTTGAAGGTCTGAAGTATAATCTACTGAGCATAAGTCAATTGTGTGACAATGGTTATATAGTCTCCTTCAACAAGGACAAATGTATAGTCAAAACAGATGATGGCAAGTCTGTCTTTTCTGCCAAACGACACAATAATCTGTATGAAATTGATCTTATAGATCTTAGCAAGCAGATGGTAACGTGTCTGCTATCCAGAGAAGATGAAAAATGGATTTGGCATAAAAAGCTTGGGCATGTGAATCTGAAACACATTTTGAAAATTTCAAAAAAGGGTTTAGTAAGAGGATTGCCCGAGATTTCTTGGAAAACTCATCTTCTCTGTGAAACATGTCAAAAGGGAAAACAGATTAAAACATCTTTCAAATCTAAAAATGATGTTTTCACCTCCAGACCGTTGCAACTCTTGCATATGGATTTATTTGGTCCTACTAGAACATTGAGTATAGGCAGAAAGAAATATGGCTTAGTTATTGTAGATCACTATTCAAGATATACATGGATATACTTCCTAGGCCATAAACATGAGTCTTTCAAGGTCTTTGAAATATTCTGTAAACGAGTTCAAAATGAAAAAGGCTTTTGCATCTCTAGCATCAGAAATGATCATGGAACTGAGTTTGAAAATGTTGAGTTCAAGTCTTTCTGCGAAAAGAATGGGATTTTCCACAACTTCTCTTTACCGAGAACACCTCAGCAAAATGGGGTAGTTGAAAGGAAAAATCGAGCTCTGCAAGAGATGGCTAGGACCATGCTCTGCGAGAACTCTCTACCTAAACACTTCTGGGCAGAGGCTGTGAATATTACTTGTTTTGTTCAAAACAGAGTATTGATCAGACCTATGATTGAAAAGGCTCCTTATGAACTATGGAGAGGAAGAAGACCCAACATTGCTTACTTTCATCCTTTCGGATGTGAGTGTTACATCTTAAACACCAAAGATCAATTGGGAAAATTTGATTCTAAGGTGGATAAAGGTGTCTTCCTAGGATATTCTGATACATCTAAGGCTTACAGAGTTTTCAATACTAGAACCTTAGTTGTAGAAGAATCTATTCATGTTAAGTTCAATGATGGACTAACGTCTGATAGGAGACTATCAGATCTTGAGGATGATTTTGCAGATATGCAGATAGGTTCGTCTGTAGCACCAAAGTCAGACGAAGTTCAATCCCCTCAGAAAATTCTTTCTCAGATTGAAGGAGCGTCTGGCTCTCAACCACAGATAAGGGACTGGAAATTCGTAACCTGTCATCCAGAAGATCAGATCATAGGAGATCAGAAAGAAGGCGTAAAGACTAGATCATCCTTCAGAGATCAAGCATCTTATGCTTTCGTCTCAGAAATAGAGCAAAAAATAATAGACGAAGCCCTGACAGACGATGACTGGATCTTAACCATGGAAGAAGAATTGAACCAGTTTACCAGAAATACGTCTGGACCCTAGTTCCCAAGCCAAAGAATAAAAGCATCATTAAAACAAGATGGGTCTTCAGAAACAAACTGGATGAGAAAGGAAAAATGGTAAGAAACAAAGCTAGATTAGTAGCTCAAGGCTATAATCAACAGGAAGGTATAGATTTCACTGAAACCTTTGCTCCTGTAGCTAGATTAGAAGCTATAAGAATCATGCTTGCATTTACTGCTCATAAAAACATTAAGCTTTTTCAAATGGATGTTAAGAGTGCGTTTTTAAATGGCTTTATTGAAGAAGAAGTTTATGTTAAACAACCTCCTGGATTTAAAGATTTCACTCTTACAGATCATGTCTTTAAACTCAAAAAGGCTATATATGGTTTGAAGCAAGCACCTCGTGCTTGGTATGACAAACTGAGCTCTTTTCTTTTAGAAAATGGTTTTATGAGAGACAAAGTAGACACTACTATTTTCAGAAGAGAAGTGGGCAAAGATTTCATTATAGTTCAGATTTATGTTGACGATATTATCTTTGGAGCTGCTAATGAATCTCTTTGCAAGGATTTTTCTGATATGATGAAAAACGAGTTTGAAATGAGTATGATGGGAGAACTCAAGTTCTTCTTAGGGCTTCAGATCAAACAAGATAGTAAGGGAATCTATATTCATTAGCAGAAGTATACATGGGAGCTTCTTAAGAAGTTCAAAATGGAAGTTGCTAAACCAATGAAAACACCTATACATGCTTCCAGTCCTTTGAGCAAAGACGAATCAGGTAAACCAGTAGATCAGACGATCTACAGAGGTATGATTGGTTCACTTCTTTATCTTACAGCTAGTAGATATGATATTATGCATAACGTCTGTCTGTGTGCTAGATTTCAGTCAGATCCTATAGAGTCTCATCTCAAAGCTGTTAAAAGGATCTTACGTATCTAGTTGGAACCATTAACCTTAGTTTGTTCTATAAGAAAAATCAAGATTTCAAGTTAGTAGGATACTGCGACGCAGATTATGCAGGAGACAGAGTTGAACGAAAAAGTACAAGTGGAGGATGCCACTTTATAGGACACTGTCTCATTTCATGGGTAAGCAAGAAGCAGAACTCAATTGCTTTATCAACTGCAGAAGATGAATATGTGTCTGCTTCCAGTTGCTGCTTACAACTACTATGGGTAAAATATCAGTTAGAAGATTACTCTAGTTTTGAAAACAATATACCTGTATATTGTGACAACACTAGTGCAATCAACTTATCTAAAAATCCCATACAACATTATAAGGCAAAGCATATTGAAATCATATATCATTTCATTCGTGATTATGTTCAAAAAAGTGTTTTCGATGTTAAATTTGTAGATACAAATCACCAATGGGCTGATATCTTTATAAAACCTTTGTTTGAAGAATGTTTCGTCTGTATTAGGGATCATTTGCATATGCACATGCTTTCAGATTAATGTTTGCATTCATCAGACGATATCTTTCATCTTATCTTTCTCATTAATCTGTTGGAACTAATATATGTTCAAGTGTACAGACGATAAAAGCCCCACGTTCACAACGGTTATAAGTCTTTTCGTTTTCTCTCAAAACGTGCACCGCTCTTTTCGCCATGATGAGACAGTTTTCGAAAAGTTTTTTTTTAATGACTTCAAACTGCTCTTTTTATGATGTCTTTTCTTCTCTCTGATCTCCTATGGTATAAAAGGACAAAGTGCCTAAAGAAGAAGGTTCCTTTGATCTTTCTAATCTCTCTGAAATTCTCCGAGTCTTTCAAAGACTTCAAAGAACAAAACTTTCTCATATTCTCTTCTCTAAAACCTAACTTTCTGTGAACAAATGGCACCAAAGAAGCAGGCTTCATCCTCTGCTACTTCTCTCATCCGTAACATGGACGAAGCTACTGCAACTTTTCTGGAAGAACTCTTCATTTTTGGAAAATGGGCTAGTCTGAAGGAGCTAGCAAAGGAAGGTTTTGATGTTCAAGACATGTTTACCAGAGTTGGGTGGACCAACTTTGTTGGGAAGCACAGCGTCTGGTACCATGGTCCCTATGCCTTATTTTGGGGGACTGCAAAGATGGAATATGACCAATGCATCAGGGGCACCATTGGTCAGACATTAGTAGAAATCAGCCTTGCAACCATAGCTAAGGCTATTGGATGCGCTGAGGAGGGACTGATCTTTGACAAAGATTGGGAGAAGACCATCACTCAGGAGACGGTGGATAAACTTCTCTACGATGGGGTGAGACCAGCAGACGAAGACCCTAAGAAGAGAGTTGCATCTATGAAGAAATTTCTCAGGTTTACCAACATGACCCACATTTGCAGACTTCTTCACAACATGCTCTTCAACATTGTGCTCCCAAGGACAGGGTCAAGGGACCACGTAAGCGAAATGGACAGATTCTGCATCTACAACATTGTGGTAGGAGAAAAGATCAATCTTCCGGATCTGATCTTCTATCATCTGGAGCAAGCCTTCAAAGACAGATTCTCAACGAAGAAACAGAAGAACCCCATCCCTTATTGTATGTTGTTCACTCAACTAATGAGGGATGATGGTGTTGATCTGACGGAGTTTGAAGCCTCTGGAGGACCCACACAGGTGACAGGAACCACCTTTGTGAGAATGGGAATAGCTCACAAATTCCCTGAATGGGTAAAGAAGCAAGGAACCAATGTCAAAAAGGAGCCTAAGGAGGAATCGTCTGAAGAACCTGCGTCTTTCACAGAGACACAGACTCTACCTCAGCCTCAGCCTGCACAGACACAAACCAAACCAACTACCAGATGCACCCAATCTCCTTCCTCAGACTAACCCAAAAAGCCCAAACATCAACCATCTTCAGATCCTCCCTCATCCCTTAAAAGAAAGGTTACAGAAACACCATTTGAACCAATCTCTGACCTTTCCCTCAAAAAGCCTTTCACCAGAACTACCAAAATCCGCATCGTTACCAAAGCCAAACTCTCCACCTCACCAGAATCCCTACCTGCACCTCAACCTTCACCTTCTCACACCCAAGAATCTGCTGTTGAGATTCTTGATGCACCCCTCTCTAAACCCCAAACCTCTTCTAAACCCAAGCCTGCACCCAAGCCCAAATCCTCATCTTTTCCTCCACTAGCTGACAAGAAGGAAGCAGCAGCCATCAGGAAATCTCAGGAGCTGTCAAGAAAGGAGGATGCCGAGAAGGCCAAGATAGACAAGAGCCTTGAGGAGAAGGAGCAGATTGAGTTAGAGCAATCTGTAGTAGAGTCTGTTAAGACTCTATCAGTTGAGGAATCGAAGGGGAAAGTTGATGAAAAAGCCTTGGCTCCTGCAGATGATGCTGCAGAAGAAGAAGCCATAGAAGAAGCTGTTCTTGAGTCTATCAATACTCTGTCTGAAGAAGAACAGAGGCAATCAACTATGGAAGATCTCACAAGAGTTGAATCTGCCCTGATTTAAACAGCTGAAATAACATCTTAAGAGATTGCCACCAAGCAAAAGGAGTTTCAACCACTCATAGTGGACGAAGATGCAGACGAAGCTGAAATAGAGGAACTAAATGAAGCTCTTCTTCAGTCTATTTTGGAGGCAAGCACTCAAGGTCTGGATATTGGAGAAGACCTGGTTGAAGCTGATGACTTAGGACCTCGTGCTATCTACAGACCTATCATTGAAGAGGATGAAAGAAAAGTAGATGAGCATCTGGCACAGTCCACAACAGATCGCACTGACAAACAGATGGCTATTTATGGTGGGTCATCGTCTGCATCTACCAACGAACTTCAGACTCAGACTGATGAAGAAATTCAGACTCTAACCGAAGATAAACTTTTCAGACGCAGAAGGTATGCTGCCAAGGCCACTATCTCTCTCGGGTGCATATATGGAAGTCTAGCTCTAGACTTAGCTCCAAAGTATAGAGGCTATGACTGGATCATCAGACGCAGCCTAAACATCCCACTCCCTCCAGTGCAACCACCAACAGACCCAGATGCCAACGTCAGATACTACCGTGGGTGGAAGTGACCTAGAGTGAATGAATGGGAACACTGCAACCGGGAATGGAGAAGGAAAGGTATCTGTACTGATGGTGATCAAGCTTTCTTGCTTGATTCCATTAACTTCATCGAGTTGTGGAAGAAAGGTGTTCCTGGGATTGATCCCTTCAATCTTCCCAACCATGAAGTCCTTCCAGAAGAGGAACTGCCTGCACTCTCATGCTATAAGGTGGAACCTTAGTTCAGGATCTTTCCTCCTCGACAGATGTCACCACCTGTTCTTAACATTCTCATCTTTGAGCATAACCCATGTGGCAGACGAAGCTACCTCCTTGAAGCATCAGTCTGGCGACGACTCTCAGTGCTAACTGATGAGGTACCTTTCTATGAGCCTGTCAACTTACAACAAATGATGAGGCTGCTAGCTTATCTTAATGTGATTCTCCCCTGGAATCATGCTGAGCCTGGACGTTCTGTCTATTATGAAGATCTCAACTTGGACGATCCAAAAGCAAGTCCAACTTTTAATCTTTGGGAATCTTCAGACTACTCTGCAGAGTTACGTATGAAGCTGCAGACGTATAAGGAGGAGATAAAGAAGAGGCAAAACTCCTTCAAGCAGATCCAAAGAAGAGCACAGGCGATGCCTCATTTCCTAGGCACACAATTTCACTGTGTGGCTTCTAATAAAACCTAATTCAAGCTTGCTCTGGACAAGGCCATTCCTATCCTCCTAATCTTGAATTATAAGGGTAGGGAGAAAGCAGAAGAAGAAGACGACGCTTCTCAAAGAAACATTCGCCTGCGAAGAGGTAGACCCTTCAGACGAGAAATTGAAGCCATCTTTCAGACGTTAGCTGCTGAAAGAATGTCTGAAGACTTAAAGACCATCAGACGCATCAGAAAGTTTGATGCTTTCTGTTCTGGTATGGAACCTGAAGACAAACCTCCGGCCGATGGGTATCATCTGAAGATTGGAAGATGCTATCAATGCAAAGGACATCAGCCCTTCCCATCCTCATCTGGTCCTTCAGAGCTCATGCCATGGAAGTCCACCTTTCACTATCAGTCTGATAGGGACTTCTCATTTGTTGTGAAACTACCATTTTCAACCTTCTTCTTTGATAAGCTTATTCTGGGCATTGTACAAGAACCGAAAGATGCCATTGTTCCATACAGACCTCCAATCACAGATGAAGAAGTCTATGATCTGTATGTTGAACTTTGGGAAACCAGAAAAGCTTTGCGTCAAGCTCTGGAAGATAGGAAGCTCTAGAGTCTGAGCTCAAAAAGTGGATCAACATTGATGCCTTCTTCAGAGGACGCCGCCGCAGATGCACTCCCACTCCACCAGGATCCCCTATGGTACTCTCTTCAGACTCTGACTCTGACACCTCTAATTCTGACGGTCCCATTCCTGGGGAACCAGGTTTTGCTGATCGCCATGCAAAAGGGGGAGAAGGGAAGAGTAAAAAGAAAGCATGAAGATATGGATGCATCTAAGGGGGAGCTACATCTAAGGGGGAGACTAAGAAAAATGGGAGTAATTTTTTTATATCATCTGTAAAAACACATCATCTCGATGTGAAAATGTTTCAATAAGACGAGTTGTTTGATTGCTCATCAAACCTGAGTCTTCTTTTCTCTCTGTTTAAATTCTATGTTTATAGTTAATGTTATTAATAGCTCTGATACATCTTTTTACAATATTTGCTTGGCATCATAAAAAAGGGGGAGATTGTTGAGTCATAAAACAAATCAGGACCCTCAATTATTTTGATTTTATGCAAAACAAATATTAAGTAAAAAGATTGAATCTTATAAATGCCAATAGACGAAAACGTTGGATCTGCGTCTGTAAGGTACAGATGATACGCAGACAGACGCTTAAGTCTGAAGAAGTATTTAAAGGCATAGTAAATGTACTATCATTTTGTAATCTGTTTTGCAGAGAATATTCATAGAACATCCTCCTAGGATCTGTCGAAGTGCATAAAGGAAAACAGAAAGAAGAGTCAAAGTTTCAGAAGTTTTTCTCGCCTCAAAAGACGCGCTACAGCTAGCAATGAGTACTTGTCTCAGCAAGCGATGTGACCACTGTAACAGAAGGATATAGAGTATATCTCAAGAAAGATAAGCAGAATGCTTATTAGCTCAGAATGACTAGTTGGTGACAAGCATTTAATGCTCGCATTAAATGCCCCTCAACCACCTTTCTTCAAATGCTGGTCAGACGCAAGAAAGAAGACAGTTTAGAGACAACAATTACTTCCTCAGCAAGTCTATATATAGAAGAAGATTTGAAGTGCTGAATATACAACACACGAACTGAATTCATAATTCAAATATTCTTTCAAGCCTTCATTCTTTCTCTTGTAAACTCTATTTGTAAAAAGCTCTCAAATCACTTTGCGTATCCTGAGAGAAAAAGACTTTGTTCTTAACCTTGTATATCTGTCTGTAAGATGATAGTCGAAAAGTCTGTGTGCCCCTTATAAAAACAAATCTTGTGATTTGTTTTAGAGTCAGAAGTGACTTGGTAGTAAATAATACTTGGATTTTTAGCTTGGAGAGGCTAAGTGTGAAAAACTACTTGGGTGAGGCAGAAGTGGCAGTGAACAATACTTGTAACTTGTGAAAGCTAGTGGAACTTGGTGGTTTACCAAGAACTGGATGTAGTCTTGGGGTGAGACGAACCAGTATAAACTCATGTGTTGTCTTTCCTGCTTTCTATTTTTTATAACTGTTTGAACTGACTTCGTCTTGTGATTTAAACTCGTTTTATTAAAAAGGCATTCATATGTTGTCTTTGTCTGTCAAACGTTTCTTTAAAAAAAATTGTTTCCTTTTTGCTATAGACGAAACACGCGTTCGATAAATATTTGCGAAAAGATTTATAAATCACAATTCAACTCCCCTTCTTGTGACTTTTGCCTTTACAACAACTTTCTTTACCACTTTCCTTTATCGCAATTTTTTGGGAGTAGCGTAGCATATAAATTAACTTTAGTTCAACGACTACTAGAACGCTCTTTAGAGTGGACTAGAAACCTAATTGAGAAACAAAATCCCTTCCTCAAGTCAGTTGCCTAAAGGGAATCACTCATTGGTAATTACTCAACACAATGACTGATCAATCACAATTTTCACACCAACAGTACCCGATAACCGAGAATAGTTCATCTTTCTTTGTTTTTTATTAGGGGAGCAAGCAACTAATAATGAGAGAATGATTACCCTTGGACAAAAATAATAAAATTGTTTGATGGAAAATAATTTTTTATAGTTAAATAGATGAGAGCAAGAATTTCTTAATAAACATTATATGAGTGACCCAATCTATCGTAGATAGATATGGTAACGGGGTAGGTTGAAAATGAGTTTGACTCTTATATCTTCTGCCTCCACAAAGGAGGGGGTGAGTCCAAGGTCAAATTTAGTGGAATTGGAGATAAAAATTTAAATTTAATCTCATCATTGTTGAGTTGGGGAAATCCATGAGAAACCTGCATCACCTTTTTATTTTTAAAATTTAATTTATATATATATATATTAAAAAATTATATATTAAGTTATTAATAATATTTTAACTAAAATAATATATAAAAATAATAAATAATAATCATTTTAAAAATAAGAAACTTAAGAAATAAATTATATTCTAGTAAAATATTGATTTTTAACTTTATTATTTAATAACTATAATTTAATCTATTTATTTCAAGAAATGAGAGTATAAGAATAAAATTCTAACTCATATATAAAATTTTAGATAAATAATATATTTGTAATTATAAGGAAGCAAAAAAAGAATCTCTAGTGTTTTGACCTCAAGTTTGTTGTATTGTTAAGTTCACCATTTCCGATGTATTGTCTACTTTGACTCTAGTGTGAATCTCATTGCTTTGCTTTGTTCTTAAAAGGCATCTTGGATAGATTAAGGGACAAAAGCATTTATAAATGATCTTTATCTTCGATTTTTAAACAATGTGAAACTTTTTTAGTGTACTGGAACAATTAATAATAAAACCAAAAGATTAAAATAAATAAAATTAACAAAGTTTTTACTGAACAGTCAAAAAGTGCACCAATGGAGTCTAGCTCAGTTGGTTGAGAAGGGTGTGTGAGTTATTATAAATCTCCTGATACCTATGGATAAAAAAAGAGAGTCAAAAAGTGCCTTAATTTTAATAATAAATGTGGGTAATTAACGAGGGTTACATAAATCCTTGTTAATTTCAAGTGTGTTCTCAATAGTTAAGTAACCCCCATTAAGAAATCCCAGTTAAAATGAATTTTTCTTGCAGAGACGTTCTGGAAGGCAGTCCAGAATGTACTGCAGTGGCTAATGTTCACCACTTGATCATCAATACTTTATTGTTATTAATGTTAAACCCTAGAGACATTGAATTTTGACAAATTCACACAAGCTCTTGTAACTTGTAAGTGTCCCACTCGTTTGAAATTTGTGCAGTCATACACTTTATCATAGTGTAATAATCATGCCCAGCATGCGCATGGCAATTTTTCAAAAGAAATGATGGATTGTGAAAGCTCCAAAAAGAGCGTTGAGTACGGAATAGAGATCACAGTGATGCAAACCGAAGCAGCTAGCATGGCATGTCGAAGGAGAAAGAGCTTGTTAGTGAGGTTTTATCTCTTTATTATTGTCCATCATTATTAAAGATGAGAATTGTTTTGAGTTTTAAAAGGTGGATTATTAATTAGGAGATTAGCTAGAGAGCAAACTACAAGACTATGAATCAAGGGGGTCTAGCGAAGTTCATTGAACAGTATAAGTGAATTGGTATCTGAGTTCGACTCCTTTCTTTAAAAAAAAACAAAATAATTACAAGGCAATGAATTTTGGGTTGCTGACACCATACTTCATAATATATTACGTCAATATCCTGTAGAACTTAAAATCTTGCATCTTTTAATCTCTACCTTCCCTCGAAGCTAAAATTTCTTGGATAAGATTCAAGGATCCAATACAAGACACTACTATCACACAAGTACCAGTAGTAGTACACTATAGAGGAGCACTTTTTTTGTTTGGTTAGGAGAAGAGCACGTTACCATCACCACATTACATTACAAAATCTACTAGAAAATGGGCAATGGGCCATTCAGCTTTTGTTGCATTGTTGGATGTTGTGCTCTTAAAATCTTCCCACTCATAGTCTTGATCTTCCCCCGACCACTTAAGAGTGCTATGCAATGTTTGACACCCACTCTCCGTACTATTAATTTGAATGTACCAAAATAACCGAAATCAAATCAGGCAAAGAAGAATACTCCACGTTGAGGTTGGTAACAAAATCTTCTACAAATATAGTGAGTGGTGACCTAGGAGCAATGCATCTAACACCCAAATGATGGGGGGGTACGTAGGGGATTTAATATGATATGCGCTGGCTCTGATGGATATATACTACTAATCTATGGGGTACTTGATCAAGTTTGTGGTTTCAAGCGGGACCATCTCCTTATTCCTTCGAACTAGGGTCCATATTTTCAATGAGGATGAAGTCTAGCTTATTTCTTGGGAACCTTACATATCAATCTTTTAACCAACTTTCCAGCGGGGAAAAGCTTTAAATTCTTCTTGAAAATGATTAAAGCCAAAGTTCATGGGCCAAGAAAGCGATGGCAAGAATAATTTTAAAATAGGATGTACAGTGCTTTTGATAATTTGATCAAAAACCAGAATTAATAAACTATCAAATTAGTCTTTAAAATTTTAAAACAAGAAAAGAAATCTTAGCAGTTGTAGGTCTTCAATATCTAATATTAAAGGTCTATCAATTTAAACCCTCAATTTAATAAATATTAATAACTTTGGTCTCGAACATTGATGTTATTTATTTTAAAATATACTATATTATAAAATATACCTTTATTTAAGTTTTATACTTATTTTATTATACAATTTAACTATATATAATATTAAGATTGATATATTATGTTAAAAAGCCAAGTTAACCTAGTCCCATCTCATATATTTTTAATCTTGATTAGGTTGGGTTCATGTTCAAATGAATGACATGTTTAAAATTTTGAGTTGGGTAGAGACAAAGATCATAAGTCTGTTCTAATCTGCAGTCCCTTGCACTCCCCTGTTAAAGTTATATATACTATGATTTTATATCGGTTGAAAGTGTAAACTTTTTTACACTAAAATGTGGAGAAATTAAACTCATTGATTTATATTATAATGTCAAGAACTACCGATTTTACACACATATACATACCTCTCGCTAAGGCAAAGATTGTTTTGGATAAGATTGTTACTTATTAGTTAGGTGCAATGTTTTAAATTACAGTTGCGTTTATGTTGCGATTTTTGATATTGTAGAAAATTATAGATTAATGTGACCAATGCGATGATTATGATAAGTGAAGTAGGCATTTTTTATTTGCTAAAGGCATAAAGTTACTGAAATCATTCATATTTTCCAGTCCAGCTGCCAATCGTTACATTGCAAATTTGATATTAAGGAATCTGGTCATGTGGTTTATGCTCATGTTTTGGTTCTATGCGACAAACCATGTTGCAATATTTGTATGCATTACATGTGATCCACTATAATTCCCTTTGAGTATCTTGGGAAATGCCGCCTGCATATCTTCTATACTTTTGGTCCATTGGTTCTAACTTTTTAAATAAATTAAACAGAAATGACAAGATTCAGATATGATATCATATGTATTATAATTAATATTATTTTTCAATTAAATTAACATTTCATTTTAATAACCACATATTTAAGTTATTGAAATGAAAACAACAGTTACTGAAATAAAATATTAATTTTAATTAAAAAATAACATTAGCAGTAATTATAGTACTATATCTAAATTATATTTTAACATAAGCTTCGTACACTTTTTGCCTTCGCATTCTTTACAAAGGAAGGCTAGAATACTGACACTTAAGGGGCAAGACTCCCATACTTAGATTTTGTGATAGTATTTCGAAGTGGTCATATTCGGTGTTTTATTCCAATTAATTAGTGACTTAAGCGAGGAATAAATACTCATGCTCTTTGCCACCTAACATGTGTTGAACTGTTTCTTGCCACCTAACATATGTGCATGTGTTGAACTTTTTGGATGATACTCGTAGTAATACAATAGCAACGTACATTCCAACCATGACAGTTTCTAGGATACACAATGCGGTTGGCTGATTAATCCATCTGGATTACTTTTAAAAATTAATTTTTAAAATGGGTCTTTTTCAAAATATATTACCAGTATGAGTCTATTTTGACCAAATATCAAGTCAAATTTTCAAATTGACCACGTGGCATGCCACGTCAGTCACGTGATGAAACAACTATTTAAAATAGCTGTTTCATCCTGACACGGTCAATCATTTCTGATTTAATTATATTGGAACAAACAAAAAAAAATGTATAAAATTCGCTACTCGGAATGGCTGGTTCAGCAGGCTGAAGGAAACAACCAATCGTGATAGCTAGACCAAGAAAAAGTGAAGCAGCCATTATGAGTGGCTACTTCAAGTACACGGACCCGCTGACCGAGAAAAAGTGAAATAGCCATTGTGAGTGGCTACTTCAAGTACGTGGACCTGCTGATCGAGAAAAAAGTGAAATAGCCATTGTGAGTGGCTACTTCAAGTACAGTTTGGAGGTGCAGCCATTTGTAATGGCTGCTTCTAAACACGGTACCGAACCAGCTATTTTTAGTGGCTGTTTCCTCTCATTTGCTCATTATTGTGTCGACAAATTTTAACGAAATAGTCAGTCTTGAAACAGCCATTGATAATGGCTGGTTTATGTGGATTTTTTTTAAATAAAAATTACGTGGAATTTAATTTGTTGGTCAAATTTTTTTGTTGACTTGGTCTTTGGTCAAAACAGACCCCATGCCGGTAATATGTTTTGAAAGAGACCCATTTTAAAAATTAGTTTTTAAAAATAACCCAGATGGGTCAATCAGCCCAATGCAGTTATGTCATGATCACATGCGTTTTCAACTAGATTGTAATTAATAAAGCAACTTCACATTGTGGAAACTTTAGATAAGTAGTGCTCCAATTGAAGGTTTAGTTAGGGGTATAAAATTATATTTTTGGAAATTACATTCCTAGAAATATTATGCATGAAAATATTATTTCTATGAACATGAAAATATTATTTTTATTTTTGAATAACCACCTTAAATGACAAAGAGCGGTAGGGACTGTCGAAGGAGAAGGAAGATAACAGAGGAAAAATGAGAAAAAGATGATGAAGCACACCATTTGTTCACATTTTGTGTTGGCCAAGCCGATGCATGCAATTGCATTAATTACACATTAACAATGGCCAAACCGACTCTAACATGCAATTAACGCGCAAAACCATTTTGAAATAGCTTCAAGCAAATTATTCTGATTAGCATTGGTTAAGCCCATGCTAACTTGTAATTAGTTTGAAACGGTCCAATTACTCGACTGCATTAAATGCCATGTATTGCTGTTTTTGGCCGATGCTAAATTGTTGATTGTAAAATAAAATAATTTAAAAAAATGCTTGCATTAGCTTTGCGTTGGCTTGGCTGATGCTAGTAGCTAGCGTTAATGGACCAATACTATGTTTTGGATACTATTTCTGTGTTAATTTTCTTATAATGGTCAATTTTTTTTTTAAAATTGCACGAATTGTTCGGTTGAGTATAACCAATTTTCACCCAGAAGTGGAACCAAAAAATATGAATGTCTACTTCATTTTGGAGTGGATTAGAGTGGAAGGAAGGGAGAGATAAAGAAAAAAAAAAAAAAGAGAAGATAAAAAAGAGAAAACAATAAATGTGATAGGTGATATGATAAAATAGAGAGAAGAACTAAGAAACAAGAGATAGTCTTGTACAGGCACACAACTAATATCTTATTCTTATACATAACCAATAGATAATTGACCAGTGATAAAATATAAAGAAAAAAAATGTATGAAAGTAATTAATGAAGTGGAAGTGTGGAACAAGTTCCATATGGAACTAACCCAATTTCACCTTTGGGCGAGTTCATGGGAACGTGCTGATTCGGGTCTGATGTTTGTATCCGGAACAAATACAAAACTTTTTTTTTTTAAAGATGGAACAAATACAAAACTTAAAACATAACTTTGTTACATTAAAAAATATAATATGAATTATTTATTTATTTTTGTTATCAAAATCAACCCAGCTCAGAATTTCTTTAGTTGTTCTCTACAGAGTAAACCGTAATGAAAATGAACTAATAGGTTTTGTTTATATATTAGTAGTGGCCTATTTAAATTGTTTTGGAAATTTAATAAAATTTTAACAATTTAATTTAGTTTGTAATTTACCCTCTTCCTAAATCAAAGCCAAAAGGAAGAGTATTATTCTTCTGTTAGTGTTGCTATACTAGCTTCTTATCTCCTCAGATTCTCATATGACTAAAAATATATATGATGGTACTAGTATAGGGATAGTTGACTATGATTAAAATCGTAGAACTCTGGAATGAAATTTCTTTCTCATCTCTGTTCAAGTTAATTCATTGGACTAAAGTAGAGTCTGATATGGGGAAAATTCAAGTAAATACCCCCGTTTTCATTTTATTAATATTAATATATGAGCCAGCAAAACCACTCACCAATAATCCATGATCACACCATAAAGCATGTTCATTTTATTATTTTGTATTAATTTTTCCTTTTGATATATTTATGGTCTGTTTATAATTCACTTCGAGGTTCTGCTTAAATTAATCTCAAACTTCCAAAAACTGCGTATGTTGGAGCCGTGAGAGTGTAGAGTTGAGTCTCAGATGACAAGCTTCTGACTAGAGATAATCAAGAAAATTCTCATTATAATAGATTATATCAGATCTTATGTAAGTACATGCATAGATCCAGCCATATATATGCAGGAGTAATGGAATCAGAAACTTTAAACTAAAAAGATATTATATACATAAATAGGCTGGTATTTTTTGGTATATAGTTTCAAACTAAAAACAATCAGAAGTGAGGGATACTTGTAGTTGTAGATAAGAAGGTCCATGACATTTTTACATCACTGCTGTATTAACATATATGTATTTATGTGACAATTGGAATGAATTTTGGTTTTGATTTGTCACCCCAACTCAAAGGGAGTTAAATTTGAACACCAAATACCTCATGAATCATGTTATGTGTGATTCATAGAGCCCAAGAACATCAAGGTTCTTATGGGGTCTTCTGCACGGTGACTCCTCCTCCGTCGCTTCTCAGTTTGAATATACTTTAGAAGCCTACCTTGCTTGGCGGAATCAGCCTCATCAACGTGATGAAGCTTCTCGCTAACAGATCTCCTCAACTCATTGCCCAGAGAGCTTTCTCCAGAGATGTGAGGTTTCATCCTAGTGTTAGTGTATGCCAAAGGGACTAAGATATTAGAACCTTAGGGGAAGGTAGTGGGGATTTATATAGAAATTAAAAGCCATGTGTATTCGCCAAAAAAAGAAGCAAAATGGGAAAAATCCTTTGTGTGGGCTTGGCCTGCTAACAGAGAATCTACTTTTTGTGTAATGAGAGAATCTATCTACGTATTTTTATATTTGTACAGGAAGTAATTTTATTTGAGTAAGGTAAGATTATTTGTGGGTGATAAATTAATTTTAAAATTATTATATATAATTACATGTTTAAATTAATTGCAATTACAAATTTTACATTAAAATGACCTCACGAAGTTAATTGTATATATTTGCCAAATGAATGGACACTATTATAGTGGACTCCAAAGTGCTTGCTGGGCCACTTGTCTGTTGTCTCGTTCATAAGCCTCAAGATTCCTTGCAGTTTTGGATAACACTGGAAGGATTCTCCACAAAAAATATTTGAATATTTTTAATTAAAAATATAAAAAGATAAAAGTAATATAACAAAAATAATGCAGATATAACATTATCCGATAATCGAACTCACTCTGGATAAATCACGGTGTGACATGTTAAACAATTTGTAATCCAATTAGCTAATATTGAGTTTTTATTCTTTACAGTCACGTTTACTTTTTTTTTTTTTTTTCTTTTTCTTTAACTTATCTTGCATTTTTTTTTTCACTATAACAAGTTCAAAGTACTTTACCGATAACTAATCTTTTCAGTAAACTTAGCTATTGACTAATCACTTTTAGTAAAATTTTCTTCCGAACCATATTTTTCTCTTCACAAAATTCAAATTTGAGACATTATTTAAGGAAATCAAGTCCTTAACTATTCGGACCAATGCCATCTTGGTAGTTATCTTGTATATTTCATTTATTCATTATGTAGACTAATTAAAAATTTATCATTTTTTTTATATTTTGTAATAAAGTTTTATGAAGGGGAGTTAATTGTGTTTTTCTGATAAAAGATCGTCATTTTTATTATATACATAAAACCTCAACTTTTCTTTTCTTTTTTTAAATAATGATTAAATTTACGAGCCTTTCAAATTTCTTTCAAAGTATTGAAAATTTCAAAAGAATTTTTTTTCTCAAAATGTTGTAATTAAGTGATTTAGCAATATTTAACTTTTATAAATGTGTTTTGGTAAACAAAAATTTATTACTTTAATTAAATTATTCATATTGTAACTATTGATTTTAAATTATTTCAACTTAATTAGTGATTTTAAATTCAAGTTTTGATTATGCAATTAGATTAAATTTTCGAAAGAAAAATTTTATTGTCTATAATAGTTTTACTCAACTTGATAATTTAAATTAAATTGTCTACCATAAAAGATACACGTGTTCTAAGAAAAAATATGATTTAATTGTACATTTTACTACTTGATTATAATCATTTTGCGAACTTTATCACCGTATATTTTACAATCATGTTTTTAATTTTTACATATTTTACCACCTAATTTTTTTTTGTACATTTTATAATATTTTTTCTATTTTTACATATTTTACTATCATATTGATAATAAAATGACGCTGTTATACAAAATTTAGTGAAAAAACTATTATAGTATACAAGAAAATAAAATTCATACTGTACACACCTTGTTCCTCTGCTATTTAATCTAGTTAAAATATCTATTCTAATATTAATTAAAAAAATCCTTCCTGACCAATAAAAAACGTTAAACAAAAAGGCTCAGATTATTGATAAGCACAAATCCTTCCCGACCAATAAAAAAAGTTAAACAAAAAGGCTCAGATTATTGATAAACACTTGTGCATCTCTCTCTCTCTCTCTCTCTCTAATATATATATATATATATATATATATTATTCTGATATCAATAGGCAGAAGCGGCTTATCAGAATATTTGACCTACTATATGTCTTGTCTTTATCACAATTTATCTATAACAAATAAAGTATTTTTTTTTTAAAATAAGATGATTTTTAAGTTATTTAATAAAATAAAAATAAAATAAATATTTAAAATGACATAAATACCCTTAATAAAATAGAACAATATAAGAAAATAATATTATTTGTCATTGTATTAATGGCTAAAGCTATTCTTTCTCCCCTTTTCCGTCCATACTTGGACAGATTATATTTTTAAAGTGAATCCCACTTAAAATGCTTCTATCTTCTACTGTTTTGTATACTCCAAATGCAAGAAAGAACATAACACTTTTCTCTCCATTGCTCTTCTGTCTATCGTGAATGATGCATACCAAACGTACTGTAAGAGGGGAAATGGAGAACTCTGTATTTAAACAAATTTTATTTCTTGAAGTACATGTATTTTCCTTCATGCTTAGACAATAGCAATTTTGGCACACACAAAAAATGCAACGAAATTGTTGAAGTGGAGTGTATTCACAGGTATCGTGATTTTTTTGGAAAGAAGATGCTGCACTTATACTGAAATTCGTATATTTCAGATGAGATTTGATTCCTAATGAAAACAGTGTTTTGAGGATGCCAACTAACTAAGATGCCCTAAACTAAACTTGTCAATTGTCAATAAAATGCAGGCACTCGAGGATGTCTCCTTCTGACGTGTGGAATCAAAACAAAAGCGCATAGTTTCTTTATATAAGCTGCCAAATGTCAAGAAACAAAATATCTGCTCCACAGAAAAATTAAATTTTGAAAGAGCTTATCGTTCACACGCACAAAGAAGTTGGGGTAAAAGCAAAAAGCTAATCGAGTGAATATATGCTTTCTTGAAAAGATATAGTGTGGGACATGTTGGTTATATATTCGAACTCTTATGAACTTTATATTTTTTGTCATTTATTGTGAATTGTAAATTGATTTTTTTTTGGGGCCATCACTATTGCTTAATGATGTTTCAATTCACTGTTCTTGAATGAGGTTCATGGCCCAACAAATTGGTTTATGCCAAGTCTAGCTTGCAATCAACTGTTTGATAATTGACACTATTGCAAAGTCATACCTTTCGAGTGGCATATTGTAGAAAGCAGTGTTACCAGAGAATCGGATTAAATCTGTTTTTTTTAAGGAGCGGATTAGATCAGTTAATTGAACTGAACTGGTTTGGCTAGAATATTTTTAACTGTACTGATATATAAAATATATTAAACACTTCATCTATACTTATTATTTCTTTTTATTTTTCATTAATTCTCTTCTTATCATATTATATCACTTATTATACTCCCTTCGTCTCATAATATTTGTCGTTCTAAATTTTTTTATATAGATAAAAAAAAATTAATAAATAGATGAAAGAGAGTAGTAATTTTACAAAATTAAACTTATTATTATTAATTCATTTATAGATTTTGTTGCTTATCATTAATTTTGGGTATAATATGTTTTTAATCCTTTAATTTTGGATATATTTTTTTTGTCCTCTATATTTAAAGTTACTTTTTTTTAGTTTATGGAATTTGCATAATGCTTTTTTAATCCATCTTCATCATGTGAGTCAAACGTGGAATAAGAGATTCGCAATTTGTGACGACTTTTGATCTCTAGAATTTGATTTTCTACTTTATTTTAAATTAGTATGATTTTTGACCGTTAAAAACTGTTAGAATCAACTCAATAAAAAAACTAAAAATCTATTAACCGTTTTAAAAATTGCTTTATTTATTTATTTTAATTTTGGACTAATTTACTCTTAAAAAAACATATATAACTCGGTACCAAAGCAATAGTGCATTATTCCATCTATTAAATTAGTTTTAATCTGAGTCTTCACCAATAAGCGCATCTGGTGTAGTGGTATCATAGTACCCTCCCACGGTACTGACCGGGGTTCGATTCCCCGGATGCGCATTCTAATGCTTTTTTTCATCTAAACCAATTTTATTTGGATTCATCTTCAGAAGGAATCATGAATTTATGAGAAGGGGTCAATTCAAACACGCTTACAGTCTATTCAACAGCTGCACTTGTGCGATTAAGCTCCATCAAATTCAATCCTCCATTCAGACATACTTCCCAAATTTTGGCGTGGTTGAAATGGGCACGTGGCTACATGATTCATGTTCATGGGGTAAAGTCGATGGGAATTGGATGTCATTTGAGGGACTCCATTGATTGAAAATTTGAAATGTATAATCATAAGCACGAATCAAAACAATGTATTTACTTGGAATGCTTTTAATTATTATAGGAAAAGCATAGACCAGCTTGGCATTAGAACAGATGAAGTGATTTTGGTTGCAGTGCTTTCTTTTTTTTTATTTTTTTTTATCAGCAAAACAACTTATATTAGATATAAAGAATACAACCAGCTACAAGTGATACCCAGCAATTACAAAGCTTTTAAAAGGCATAACTGAAGATAAAATTCTGTCCCAACAGCTGGTTACTCTGTATTAAACGGTGTCGTTCATTTAATATAAAGTAACCAACTTGTACAACAGCATTAAAATTTGTGCAGTCATACACCTGCCAGAAGAAATCCCATCAGGTGCAGTGCTTTCTACGTGTAGATCGTTGGTCATATTCAATCATGGTACAAGTGCACAAATGATTGGGCATATTTGTTTCAAAAACCTCCAATTGATTGAGTTTATCATGTTCACAATGGAAAGTCAGTAACCATTACTTACTTTACAAACCAGAATCACAAATTCAACTCACCATTCTGATGGAATTCATATTGCATCGATCTCATGTGATTTTACTGTCTTAATGGATGGTGTGAATTATACTTTCGAAAATTCTGGACCACATATCCCAACACGTATTTACGTTGATGACACATTCTTATATATAGGAAGATCTTCGTGAGACTTAAAGCTATAGAGATTCTATACATTCGGAAATCACTAAACCAATGCAGTATTATTTTTTTTATACGTAGGAATCGAAGACGGATATCAGAAGATTTACAATCACTCACGCACTCTTGAACTAAACCCCTCAATACTAATATAATATTGTTAGAAAAACACAATACCAACTTACAATATTAACACTCCATCTTCAAAATTTGCGTTACATTTTTGCCTTTTTAACTTTAGCCAAATGCCCAAAGATATTGACTAAGGAATTAAAAAGAGAAAAAATTTCGTTGAAAGGCACAAAATTGAACTTTTCATAATTTTTTTTACGTTCTCCTATAATTTTCACAATAAATATTTTCTCCTTTTAATTCCTTAATCAGTAACTAAGGACATTGGTTACAAAGATCCTAAACTTTATAATAATCTCTTTTATAGGAGTACTGTAATGTGTTTCTTGAATAATAAAATATATTATTGTAATATATTTCAAACAATTAAAAAAGTTACTATATAGGAAATAAAAATCGTGTAAATATCAAAGAAATAACATATATCAATGTAATTTGCTAAAAAAAAATAATGATAATAATAACAACAATTATTTCCATTACTTAATAAAACTTAAAAGATGAATATGGGAAACGTGGCAACACAATTTCACGAACTCATAATGGTGTCCATGCATGTTTGAACATTTCATTGAACACACGACACATCCATGAAATGTGTTGGTCCCTATTTTAGCACGGGCTGCATGGCAAGGACCTTAGACCAAGCTGGTCTTGCTGTAATATCAGCTACCCATGCACCAACATGGGGTCGTGATTCAAACAACTTCTTGCTCTGTGTGTTCATCAAGTACTGAATGGTGGGGAGGTGATGCAGATCTGCCAAGGTGAAGCACTCCCCTGCCAAGTATTTGGACTGAGACAATGTTTTCTCGTAATAATCAAGAACAGTGCCTAGCTTGCCTTCATTCTCTTCCACAGCTGCTGGATCCGTTGTCATACCATACATAGGCTTCACCACCAGCTCCCATACAAGTTTTGAAGCTGGTTGATCGTATTTTTGGCTCTCTACTTCCAACCACAACCTCAGTATTGCCATCTTCTTGGAGTCGTTGCTTATCAGTTGGGTCCCCTTGTCAGCATACTCGTGAACAATGTATTGAGTTATTGCCCTTGATTCTGTATTTCAAATTGTTATTTCAATATTCCTACTAATACAGATTTAATTAGCCAAAGGTATTACTAAAGAGAAAAAAGATTATGCACTGACAGTGTAAAAAATTTTACACAGTCATCTAATCACAACCCACTATGTATGGTAAGTTTGTTGACTTTAAAAAAATTATCTTAAAAGTCATATCAATAGTGATTTGTGATTGGATGACTATGTAAAATAGTTTTACACTGTGTGTGCATTACCATTAAATTCATTACTAAATGCTACCATATATACAATATACTCTTTTGAATATTTTCTTTATTATATATTGGCTGAAATTTATTTATTGGAAGTTGCAAAATTTTTGTTAGTTTTACTTATTTAATTAATGAATCTCACTCATGAGTCTAATGTTTAATAAATTTTAACCAATAATAAAAATGTGTTAAAAGAAATTTATTAAAAAATATGTTATTAACATTGATTATACTACCAATGAGTAATCACATATGATTATATGTCATACCAAAGAGCTTCAAATCTCCGTCTTCAAAGGCTGGAACTTGACCGAAAGGCTGCATCAGATCGAGGTGAATAATAGAATTGAAAATTAGCTAAAATGCTAAATATATATTGTTGGAAGAAGAAGGAAAATTTCACTTCATAATTGTGAGAGTGATAATGCTTACATTAAGGGAAATGAAGGGTTCCTTTTTGTGTTCACCATTTTTCATGTCAATGAGAACAAACTCAAATTCAAGCTGCTTCTCGTGCAGGGAAGCTGCAGCTCGCATGGTGGCTGTTGAGAAGGGGTTTCCATGAAGTTTTATTGTTGCCATGATTGAGCAGATCTGAAAATTATTTTATTCAGTGAAAATGGAAGGTAGAAAAGAGGAGTAGCTAGATGGTTATGACTCCTTGAAGTGAGGCTTGTGATTAGTATATAACATTGGGAGGCAGTTACTTTCCTGGAATTTTTCAACGCCACAAAGATTTGTAGGCCAAGCAGACAAGCCAGTTAATATAATAACATTCACGTGGACATAGAATATTCAAAAGCATATATTACGTAATGCTTACTTTTGAAAGTAAATTAAGTTTTTTTTTTCTCCTTTTAGTACATTGAACGCTCAAGTTTCATCATGCTTACGTTATACATGCCTTATAATTTTATTTTTTACGTTTTAACATTTAAAAATCATTTTTTTATTCGTAAGTATCAAAGATAAGTACATAAGTTTACAATAACTTACGCATCCTGTTCAACTCCCTTGGTATTTAAAAATCAATTGAAGTTTCCTTAATAATAATATGAAGCAACCCTTTTTTTGGTAAGGACCTTACTTAATAAATGTAGAGTAAAGCAACAAAATAACATAAAGTTTATGATAATTTAAAAAAATATTATGATCAATAAAACAATATTTAACTAAACAATTTATAAATAAATCTTAACATAAAAAAAAGCACCAACCCGGTGAGTGAATCCAACCCGACCCGCTCTTTCACATGTTGGGTTGGCAAGTTATGTAGGTTAGGTCATGCTAGTTCAAGGGTTGAATCACCCAACCCAGCCTAACCCGTTTTTAAGGGTTAAAGTGGATTGACTCATCAAGTTCAACTCACTTTGACATCCCTAACTATAAATAGATGTCTCTTATTAATCAAATATATATTACGTTGCATTGGGTTACACACATATATAGGATCGGCATGATTTGCTAAAAAAACATGCTATTGGACAACACAACTATAATTGTTTTACGTTTGATTTAAAAAAAAAAAGATCACGAGAGAATACAAATCATATGAAGAGGGGCAAGACAAAAGCTCTAAATTTTTGTTACTCGATTAATCATGGGACAACTTTTGTCCCAAATACAAATACCTAAAAGACAAAAATATGGGTCACCACTACCACTGTTGTCGTCGCTGCCGCCGTCACCATCATCGTCGTCATTGCCACCGTCGTCACCACCATGCACTACTATCGTTATCACCGTATTAAGATAATTAATATAAATTATATTAAGATAATTAATATTAAAAATGATATTGTAGTAAATTTAACATTATTTTATTTGTATTATCTATTGTCTATCAAACAATGTATCAGATAAAAGGTTGCCCTATAACATAAGCATTTATCCTTTGGTGTTCTTTTTGTATTGTACCTTAATACTACTATGTATTAAATGCACCAAAGTAGCAAAGGGACCCTAAGTGAAAGTTGATAAACTAATTATTAAATTAAA
The DNA here is from genome assembly GCA_026413185.1 of Pueraria montana var. lobata. NCBI lineage: Eukaryota > Viridiplantae > Streptophyta > Magnoliopsida > Fabales > Fabaceae > Pueraria > Pueraria montana. The sequence continues at coordinate 66,142,105 of CM048647.1, read as the reverse complement.
AGTATTTGGTAAGTAAACCTAATTATTAAATTAACTAAAAAAATATAAAATTATATAAAAAACGCAAAAGAAGAAATTAATTATGATAAAAAAAACAATGACAATAAAATGGAAAAAAATAAAAAAAATATTATAATTTAAAACACTAGACTAGATGAAGTAAGATATTAAAACATATTATCAAAACACTACAACATAAAATTAGAAATTAATCAAAATAAGATAAAAGGAGCTTAAAGTCCTTCTTAAAAGAGCCTCTAAAAACTGATTCGTTTTCCTAATCAATTCAAGTTATATGAAACAAAACAAGTTTCATGAACACCCAATACTACTACGATTATACTAGTTGCAAGACTAGACACTACTGCAACAAATTAAGTAATAATTGAACCTCACAAAACACTGATTATTCCTGATTCTGACCAAAAGTCATTCCTCCCACAACCTTATTGAAAGCAGGCCTAGAAGAGATATCCTCCCACCAAGCCTTTACATGGGGACGCTCATTGACCATTGAAGCACAAGGGGTCTGCATAAGGTAGTGAGTTTCAGAGACATGGCTGAGATCAGCGAGGCTATAAAAGTCCCCGGAAAGGTACTTGGTGCTGCTCAGCTTGGCCTCGTACACATCAAGCACCTTCTTCAGCTTCTCAACGTTGGTGTCTATCACTGACTTGTCGGGCTCTTTGCCTTGGAAAGGGGCCACGAAGTACTCGTAGATAATGGGTGACACTGCTGGCTCGTAGTAATGAGACTCCACCTCTGTCCACACCTTCACCAGTGCTGCTTCTTTTGCGTCCTTGTGCCTTGTCAGATCGGGTCCTGTTTCCTTGAATTTTTCAGCCACGTATGCGGTGATGGCCCTGGACTCTGTTAATTAAAGATTAAGAAAAAAGGAACACATTTTTGTGCCATTGCCATTTCAACTTTTAAATCAATTGGTTGAAGTATGGAATAGCATAGGCCATGTTACAATTTATGGGACATGCATTTGGAAAAAAAATATGTTACATGGTCATGGACACATAACCATATATATATTTTTCAATGTATGACATGAAAATAGTCTCACACCATATAATAATTTCTCCTAACAAGTGCATGTTTGATAAATCAGATCAAACTTGCATTTATAGCAAGTTCTTCTGAATAAAAGGGGTCTCATGCAGAGTGGAAAAAATTCTGAAAATAAAGAAGAATGAAAACATACCAAAAAGAGTGAGGTCACCATCTTCAAGTACCGGAATCAAACCAAAGGGCTGCATGTACAACACAAAAGAAGTCGATGTGGCTGGTAGCTAACTTATTAAGAAAAGGAAAACACTAGAATGGAAATGCTTACATTCTTGGAGAGAAAAGGAGGCAGCTTATGCTCTGCAGTGAACACGTTAACAGGAACAAGTTCAAAATCCACCTCTTTCTCATGGAGACAGATCATGGCACGGGTGGTGTTTGTGGACATGGCAAGACCATAAAGCTTGAGTGCCATGTTATTTTTTGTGTTGTTTTTTTTTTTACAATCAGACAGAGATTATATATAAAGCGATTCTATTACTATAGCTACAGCTGTGGACAGCGAGAGAGAGGGAGAGAGACATGAATGATATGAAACCAATGCAAGGTCCATATTTATGAAGTGTGGTGTGACTACCAAGCCTAGTCTGCGCGCGATTTGAGTGTGGGGAGGGTTGGATTTGTCGTTTTGACATGTCATGCCATGCGGAAATATATTTCACCGATAACGTTTGCGTGAAAACAAGGTGAAAACTCGAGTGAGTCTCAGATTTGGAATTGGACATGTTATTGTCAGCTGCGGTCCCCAAATCTGTTTTCACTGACATTGCAATACAATACTGTTACTTATACTGACATCCAAGCCAAAAAAATAGTGTTACTTACCCCTTTTATATTCACCACTGGAAACTCGAAAGCCACTCCGAGTCAGTGATGAATTTCATAAAATGAAAAGATATTTGTACACTCATTATTTTATATACCTCATCAATGTTTTATCATTTTCCTTTTCTTTTTTCTTAAGTTTTTTATATTATATTATTATCGTATTTATATTTTTTATTATTTTTTTGATAGATGTCCAGGTTCTTAGGGTGTTCAACAATTATTTTTGTTTGATAAATGAGAAATTATGTGATTTATAAGTTTATAAAAATAAATATGTGAGAGATTGAATAAAAAGTGAGAAAATGAAATTACAATAGAGTAATAGTTAATTTTTTTTTATCTGTAAGAATTAAATACAATATCAAAAAATTTACAATAATTCATGCATACTGCATAATAAAAAATGGGCAACTTGTTATTATGTCAGTAATTTTTTTCCCGCCAATTTATTCTGCTTGAACCATGCATCGAAAAGGTAGAATTAATCGGATCTACCATATATTTTATGGCATTGGAAAAATAAATTCAGAATTTTATAAATGTAGAGAACAAATAAAATAGGAGATGCACCTGATAGTAGAGAATAGAGAGAAGAAAAATTTTCCAATAAAAAATTACTGATGCTCTCCAGTCAAACACAACTTTCAAAGCATGATTTCAGACGAAAATTATAGGATTTTTTAACTCTATTGCTGCAAACACATTTTTAATATTATCAGTTTGGTACAGTTTTTTTATTTTTATTTTTTATAGAATGTTATAAATTACAGAGTTATGAATCTAAACTTGCTATTAAGTACAACTAAAATATAGAATGTAACTTTGTACACGACTTAATTAATTTTGAAATATTATTTTAGTAAAATCGTATACATGAACAAGGATATATCCAAAGTTATAATTCAAAGTCGCGAATTATATATGATATTCAGCAATTCAGCTATAGAGTCATGATATATATATATATATATATATATATATATATATATATATATATATATATATATATATATATATATATGAACCACAAGTTATTTGCTGATTGTGGATTTGAGCCACAAGTTAGAATACTCCAAGGTAAGTAGAAGGTAAGAAAATTATTTTAATTGTCTTTGCTAATAAACTTTTTAAATTAAACTAATAAAAACTTAAAGAAATCCTAAGCCCAAATAAGTTTCTTATAATTCTTAAAAGCTCTTTCAAACATCGTAAAAACTACATATAAGCTCTTCTATATGTCCTTAGACATAAATACAAGCTAATTTTGTTAAATTTCTTAAAAAAACACTTATAGGAGAAAATAATAAACAAATTAATGAAATAATTTGAATCAAACTTTTGTATAAATTAAAATTAAGTTATGTACCTTAACATTTTAAAAAATACTCTCTCATATATATGATTTATTTATAAACTCCTATAAACTTAATAGAGTCAGCAATTTTTCCTTATAATTAAAAATTTCATTACAATAAAAGTTTACAATTATAAAGCTCTCATACAATGTAAGGTAATCCAAATTGGGGCCCAAACCTTATGACTGATAGTGGTTGAGCAAATGGTGCTTTATTTCAGTCCCAACTCTGAAGCTTTCAAATATACATTAAACTCTCATGATTCCATGAACATCTGAACATGCATACTCCAAAGATACTGCAATTCTTATGCACAACCGGAATAAATGATAAGCTAGATTGCATTTATTTTTATCACTATGACATCGATACGAAATATTCATTGACTTTATTAATGACCAATTTTTAATGGAAAATCTATCTGATTAATCTTTAATAGGGTTTTCTCTCTTAACCACATTTTTTCTATTACAAGACTCAAACCCGATACTTTACTTAAAAGATCTAAGTGTAGTGTCACTCAAATTAATGACATATTGGTAGATTGCATTGATTTCACAAAACCCAGAAATTTATCATTTAAAAATGATTAACTATTAGTATATAATTACAACGCTATAATGGAATTAATGACGCGGTCCTAAATAAAATAATATAAAGGTGTGTTTGTTTTACCGTTTTAAACACATCAAACACACGTTCAAGTAAGAGCAAAAATTTCTTTCTTCTCACAAAACATGGCTTTGGAACATGTGCCAACCAAGTGAAACTTGTATACAAACAGGCTATAAGTGATTAGCCAAGATGTATCTCAATTAGCGTCAGTCCAAACCCTTAAGACATGGGAATTATGTAGACGAAGGATGTTCATGTTCCCCTCTCCACTAAGCCATTATTTCCACTCTTGTATCAAGGTGATTGCACTACAATAATAATAATAAACGTCAGCAATGATATCATTGCAGACTCTCATCTTCACACACGAGGCTATTTCTGGTTTTACAAAGGTATGTTATTCAATCTGAGTCATCTCTCCACTATGCACTGCACTGGGTCAAACTGACATAGACAGAAGCTGCTCCTCAGAGCAATGAAACTGCAGATCATTAACATCCATCCACGTAACATTGACGTCCACTTAATAGCAAGCATTTTCAATTCAAAGCGTACAAGGAAAACAATCAAAGCATGCATAGCTAGCACCAGCAGAAGGAATTTGTCAAATGTCTAGAGAGGCATAAGATTCAGTGCAACGCATATGGTATTGCTGAATATAAGAATACTAAATTTAGTATAGTATTCGTATTTATCTTTAAAAAAATGTGAGGTAACATCATCACCAAACTTCGAATTCCCTTGTTCATGAAATGACCTTTCTTCAAAATGTCAATTCAGTAATACAGTGTTTAGTGAATATAAAATATTAGGGTCTTGTTATCTAATTCTGATGTCCTTAAGACACACTAATAAGGGATCAGTAATATATTTTTTTTACTGGAAATCACGATGAGAGTGTATTAATTATTAACATTCTTTTTTTTTATAAAAACTTTCTTAATTCTTTAATCAATGCCTTTAAAACATTGATTAGCATATGCCATTTATCAATCTCAGGTGACGTAGACGTAGGGATTGGTTAGTTTTCAATGAAAGATCTCCCCCATAAAAGAGTAAAAGTTTGATTATGAACTATTTTGAAAACAAAAATAAATTAATCTAAATATACGTGAAGAAATAGAATCACTAATCATTCAAAACCAATGGCATCTAAGAGACTAAGATAAATAAAATAGCTATCAACTTCACCATTTTATCATTTATGTTTGCAAATAGATCCAAAATGACTACTCACTACTCACTCACCATTTTATCCCGCCGATAAAGAAATTTAAAAACAATTTCACCATAAATAACAAAACAAAATCTCAGCATACACATAAAAATGCCAGCAAGCCAATCCATCACCTTAGAGCAAGATTTGAGAGAGGTGTGAAGAGAAAAAGGGAGGAGATATTTAAGTAAATTTAATAATAAAAAATGGTTTAAATATGTTTTTATTTCTTCAAATGTGGGTCATTTTTTTTTAGTCATCCAAATTTAAAGTTGCTTTTTTTAGTCTTGAAATTTGCATAATGCTCTTTTTAGTCCCTCCGCACAATGTGAGACAAATGGAAAATAAGAGATTCACAATTTGTGACAACTTTTGATTGCCAAAAATTAATTTTCTATTTTAAATTTTAAAGTACGATTTTTGGCGGTTTAAAATCGTCAAAATCAAGTCAATAAAAAAATTAAAGTAGTTAATGAGTTTTTAATTTTTTTATTGATTTGATTCTGACAGTTTTTAACTACCAGAAAATCGTACTTTAAAATATAAAATAAAAAATCAAATTATGGCTGTCAAAAGTTGTTACAAATTGCGACTTTCTTATTTCCCGTTTGATTCACATTGTGGAGAGGGACTAAAAAGAGCATTTTGTGAATTCCAGGGACTAAAAAAAGCAATTTCAAATTTAGAGGACTAAAAAAATGACTCACATTTAAGGGACTAAAAACATATTTAAGCCATAAAAAATTAAGAAAAGAATGTATATTTAATAGTAATTATGAGAAAAAGTTGTCATAAACCAAGTAGAGAGAGAGATGAGCGAGAGAGAGAGAGGGAAGGAAACACTTTCGTGGGTCGGGTTGGCATGGAGAAATTGCTAATTTCTTCTTCTCCAAATTCCTAGGGAACTTCAAGTAGACTGATCTTTGGAAAGTATTCCAAAGGTGGGGGAGGGTTAGGGGAGTGTATATTGCAAGAAGAAAAGATATGTGGGGTAATAGATATGGGTTTGTAAGATTTTCAGGGGTGCAAAATACTAAAGCTCTGGAGAAACAACTTGATAGCATATGTATTGGTAATATGAAGATGAATGTTAACATATCAAAATACTCAAGGACAGATAAGAACATACAGGGTGGCAAGGTAGTAGAAAAATGAGGGTACAATGGCAATACTAATGGAGAAGCTGGAATACAACAGACGGTGGATATAAGGAATCAGGGAGCTTACCGAAAAGAAGGAAAAATGAACGTGCAGGCAGTGGCTACAACACGAAAGCCAACCATGAAAGTATGGCAAAAAATACAAAAAAAAAAAAAAAGGGAAAAAAGACATGGAGGATAGGTGGTTGGGGAAGGACATCGAAGTAGTGGAAAAGAATTTGGAGTGGCTTCAAACATGCTGGGTTGGAAGACTTAGAGATCTAACGTTATTTGGTAGACTGAAATATGTTTTTATATCTGAAGAGGCCAGGCAAGTGAATTTGAGGTATGTAGGAGATGACATAGTCTTGATTGAAGGGATATCAGAGGAGAGGATACTAGAGGAGATGAAAAATGAAGAAGACAAATTAATGTCAATATTCCATTATGTTCACAAATGGAATGAAGGGGCCCTCTCAGGTAACAGATTGGTGTGGCTACAATGCACCGGAATACCACTTCAGGTGTGGGGAGAGGAGTGTTTTGCAAAGGTAATTAGTGGGTTTGGGGAGCTTATTTCCCTAAATAAAACAACTGCTAATATGGAAAAGCTAGATGTCGTGAGGATTCTTATTAAGGTGGCTTCACCACAACAGATCATGGTATGCAAGAAGATATGTATCAACGGAAAAATATGTAATGTTAGAATGGTGGAGGAATCTCAGAGACAAGTGGAGCTATGTATCTGTTGGAGGTGGGATAAGCAACTCTATAAGGAGAATTCGATTGGAAGTGAAATGGGTCTGGAGGTAATGCCATCATGCTTAGAGTTCGACAGTGAAGAGGTTGAGCAACCTAGGGAGGGTGGAGATGGTGATGGAGGCGCAATGGAGATGTGTGACGGATGGAACCACATTGGATCCACGAAGTGTTCAAATCTTTATCCAATGGATATTGACCATAGGGCTAGCAAGTTACCACACGCAAGCCAAGAAGGAGTCATCATGTAGGTTGGAAGGAGTAAACAACACGCTATCACGTGGGGGAGATAAGAACGTTGGAGGAAAGAGGCTTAAGGATATAGCTAGGGTGGGGACCACTGAAAAAGAAACTGAGAAAGAGTCATCTTGTAAAGTAGTGGTTGAAGGATGCAAGCAAAAAGTATAGAGCAAAGTCATGTGAAGAGGGGGACAAAAGAGAAAGATGGGGAGGAAGTCTTAGTTGGGAATAATAGTGGACCGTATGAAGCTGACCCAATACTTGTGAACAACGTGGACCTTTCAAAAAGCGATAATATTGCCAACTCTAAAAGTACTGAACGAGTAAAGGGCCAAAAGGTAAACTGTGGGCCAAGTGAACCTGAAAAGAAAGCAAAAAAGAAGTGCCAGGATAAGTATATAAAACGTAGAAAATGAGTTGCTCAGGAAAATGTCATGTGGTCCAATGAAGAGTTGTCATTGCATGAGGAAATGTCGATGCATAGAGAAAAATATTTCGGGAATAATCATTTCCGGATGTTGAGCAGAAATGATTATGCTAGGAAGGAAAGTATTGAAGCTGGAATTGTTCGCGAAACACTAAGAGGTAAATCTATTTTGGAGGACAAGTCTGACTTGGAAGTTTCCAGCGTGGGGTGCTCCTTAATTAAGCTACCTATGAAGGAAAATGAGGATAATCAAACTCAGACTCATTTCAACAATGATTTATCTGACGGGTGTGTTAAAAATTGCAACCTCTTGGTATGGCTCAAGGAAGACAAAAAAGAAGCCCATAAGTTGAGGGAGTTAAGGAAACCGCTCAGTGTCACTTTTGATGGAGATGATGAGATGATTTTGAAACAACTCAAGGATATGGAGGATAGAGACCGTGAAGGGCTACAGACAATGAGGAATGATATTAGAGAGGGTGTTACAGACAGTGTCCCATGAAGTTATTATCATATAATGTCAAAGGGTTGGGGGTAGGGTGAAAGGAAAATACGTGAAGAATTTAGTTTAAAAAGAAGAAATTCAAGTGTTGTGTATTCAGGAATCAAAGAAAGAAATGGTGGATAAGTTGTTGCGCATGTCTTTGTGGGGTGATGGGGAGCTGGAATGAGTTGCTTCTCCATCCGTGGGAGCATCGGGTGGCCTCTTGTGTGTGTGGGATAAAAAAGTATTCCAAGTTCAAAGTCATTTTGGGGTCGGGGTACATTGAATTGGAAGGCTTATGGAAAGAAAAATGGTTGTGAAGTGGTCATTGTGAATATATATGCTCCATGTGAAAGGGAGGCTAAGAGGAGAATATGGGAAGAGTTAAAGGAGAAAAAAGCTAATTGTGCTTATTCCAGGTGGTGCATTCTAGGATATTTCAATTGTGTCAGATATGCCTCAGAGAGGGAAGGAGTTGGTGGTGTAGAAGGTGGTGGTGGTGAAAGTAGGGAATTTGATAAGTTCATTGAAGATTTGGAGTTGGTAGATATTCTGATGGTTGGAAGAAAATTCACATGGTATAGGCCTAACGGGAAGGCAAGGAGTAGGATTGATAGGGTCATTGTCTCTAGAGAATGGACTAATGCTTGGCCGGGAAGCACTCAATACATCCTTAATAGGAATATTTCGGATCATTGCCGGATTGTTGTCAAAAATTCTCTTGTTGATTGGGGGCCCAAACCTTTTAGGGCTCTTGATTGTTGGTTTTTACACAATCAATTTAAGGATTTTATGATAAAGATGTGGAAGGATTTAAATGTGGAGGGGTGGGGTGCATATGTACTTAAAGAAAAATTGAAAGGTTTGAAAAAAGGCTTGAAGACGTGGAATGTTGAACACTTTGGGAGGTCGGAGAGGAGGCAACATGAAGTAGAAAAAGATCTGAATGAATTGGAAGTAAATGAGGACCAAGGAGAACTTTGTGAGTTGGAAAGCAATAAAAAGATAGAATTACAAGAGGAGTTTTGGAGGGTGGCTTTATGCAATGGGTCGTTGGCAAAACAAAAGTCAAGATCAAAGTGGCTACTTGAAGGTGATCGCAACTCCAAATATTTCCACATTCTTGTTAATTGGAAAAAGGAGGAAAAACATGTTGAGAGGCTTGTATATTGAGGATGAGTGGGTGGAGGAGCCATGTAGGGTCAAGAAGGAGGTGAAGAGGTTCTTCGAGGAAAGATTTTGTGAACTTGGGACGGTCAGACCAAGATCGGACGGTGTGAGATTCAAGTCCATATCAAGTGAAGATAACTCTACTTTTGGCAAAATTTGATGAGTTGGAGGTGAGGGCGGCGGTATGGGAATGTGGGTGCTCTAAAAGTCCGGGCCCGGATGGATTTAATTTCAAATTCATTAAGGCCTTTTGGCATTTACTCAAAGTAGATGTGATGAGATATCTTGATGAATATCATGCACATGGTGTCCTTCCTAGAGGTAGCAACTCTTCTTTCATTGCCCTTATTCCAAAAGTGGAGGAGCCCCAACATTTGGGTGATTTTAGACCAATATCCTTGGTTAGGTGTTTATATAAGATTTTGGCTAAAATTCTCTCAAATAGGCTCAAGAAGGTTTTGGGTAAGGTCATAGATCATAGACAAAGCGCTTTTTTAGGTGGGAGATATTTGTTGCATAGTGCTCTTGTGGCTAATGAAGTAGTGGATGATGTAACACCCTAATTTCTATTATGGAAATATGCGAGGTTTAATTCAATTAATTATTTCATAAAGCACTTTTATTAATTTACTTACGAAAATATAGTGAAATTAAGAAAACATGATTGGGATTTTATGGATTTTTTTTAAAACAATAAACTTTTTTCTCAATTTTAATTTCAAAAGTTGCGCTTCGTTTTAATACTTATAATGCGTTAATATAATTTGGCAGAAAAGGTCGTAGCATTATTTTGATTGCAAATGAACGGTTTTAAGTTTTCGAAGGAGTAGAAATAAGTAAATACAAATGATAATTTTAACTGAAATATAACATATGCATATCTGAAAGTGTTTAACATAATGTACTCCTGGAGCATAACAGTAAACATGTAGAAAGGCAAAGTACGGGAAAACTAGAACATAGTCATGACATGATGACTGGCATATACACATAACAAAAGAAATCTGGGTGCCTAGGTCTACCCCAACGAGATACATGACAAAGAAAAGAAAATCCTAGGACTCAGAGTAGTCATCTTCTAACTCCCACCCTATGCAGAGATCCTAAGCCCCAACGGTCATACGTGAGCGTTCGTGCGAATCGGATGTAGCCCAAGATGTGATCCATGCCCACAACTACTACCCATCTCTCGAAGATGCTCTCAATCCTCCAATGGAGGGTTGAGTCCTCCGCTGCCATCTGCCCCTAAAAGAAAATAAACAGAAGGGTGAACTCTCTGCTTCATCAAGCAGCACACAAACAACGACTTTACAAGTCACAAACAAAATCCTATCCACCATCGCCATGTGGTTTTCTAACGTTCACACTTACAGTCCTAATCGTTTCCTTTCACTAATTCTGTAAATCCTTTCTTACTGGCCAGCTGCCACTAGAACTCCCAGAACTTAGTGGTCTTACACAATTGAGTTGGATGACTGTTGGGAGTACACCTCTCACCATGGTACTATGATGGACTCTCACCAACCGATGATGTCTCGTATTTTTGTCAGGATGGCCGAGTCAGCTATGTGATCTATCGTCACAACTCAGTGCCTTACCCTCCAAGGTCAATTTTCCTTACGATCATCTCCCAGGTACCAACTGTGATCATCCAATACTCGGAGGACTAACTCCTCCACAACTCTCCTCACAAGGATTATTGTTTCTTGTCACAGTGGGGTTCCGTTGCACATGGTACTGGACGGTCGAATAGACGCCTAGCCTGAGACCCCGTCTCTGCTCAAAAACATATGAACGAGGACATTTGCCTCCATCACCTTTCTATGGGTGACCGTCACATTACGTCGTGACACGCCTTTCAAAGTCCGCCCCCTCTCTTTGTTATTCTCACAGCTGGAACATTCCACGTGACTCTCTTTTCATCTTGCAGTTCCCACGAATCGCCGCGCACACGCAGTTCCATTGCATGACTCTCATAAATCAACATGATTCACAACACGTAACAAAATCTTGTTAAGTTTTATTTGTGCCTCACCCTCTCATCAATTTCTATAATTTTTAATAATTAATAACTTACCGTTGATTCCTCCACGCAAAGGTCCTAAATTCTTTCTCTGTCCAATGCATAAAATAAAGAGTTTGTTAATTAATTTTTATTTAATAAAAATAAATCTTTTAGCCTAATTAATTGTGCTCACTGTTCAAGTTTCATTTATCTGTTACATGGAAGTCTAGCCACAAACACTAGAACATAGTTCTAGTCCTCACAACTACTCGCGCCCGAGTCTTGTGAACACATCACACAGACAAACAACATTGTCACAATGTTCAATCTACAGTCAAAAGACTGTATCACCAAAGCATACAAAAATCACACTTTCAAAGGTTAAGTACCAAAGATTCACATCCCTGGGACTTAAACCAAAACAGAATAGGTCAATGGATATTACATATCCACTGCCTTACAAAACCACAATTTATAATTATAATTGCCACAATTCAAAATAACACACCAAATTGACCAAAAGGTAGATTTCTCTCTGGCAGTACTGGATGTGAGCTCTCACTGATTGTAGCAATTGACCTTGGAATTGAAAACTTTTTATATGAAATCGAAGATCTTGAAATATAGTTTACAGAAAGGTATCCCACTTATAAAATCAATATCTAGAAATTTTTATAAAATTTTCTAAGTCAGTAGCCCTGGATTTTGAGTGCTCACTGAACATAGCGTAAAGAAATGTAACTTTCTCCCACTTCCCAAAGCTAAATTGAATGAAACTTTTTACAGTTTAAAGATAACATCTTGATATTTCCAAAAAGGTATTTATTTCTTCCAAATTCATTTTCTATTGTTCCCAGTAAAAATATTCCTAACAGCCAACAATTTTGACTCAAAATAGGGTTCTAACCCATTGTTCTGTTTCTTATTGAAAAATTAATTTAGAAATTATGCTTGGTAGTTTTTTAATATACATGGTTAAAAATCTTATTGTGTCTAGTTTTTAATGGTTTAATTACATTTCAAAAACAATAAGTACACAGAGAGAATTTTAACAAAAACCGAGCCCTGTTCCAGTGAAACCCCAAAACAGGACAGTCCAATGTCGAGCCATGGATGAACCCTAAGATGAAAATATTTTTCAAAGATGTCAACACTAAAGTTGTTGAATTTTGTGTCTATTTTTATTCAAAACAAATTTAACGAAAAATCAACTGTTAGATCTTTCAAAAATGGCAAAACAGTGAGGGTTGTTCCATGCTAAACGAAAATACAGTCACTGCCAACGAATTTTTAGTTAACATTTTTAAAGAAAACTTGATCAAAACCATTTTGCGAAAATGGTACTTGACCTCACTTGTTTCTAGGGCCATTTTCGTTCCAATTACAAGGTGAAAATGAATTTACTCTCCACATGCAAAGGCTCACAACTACTGCCAAAGAGAATTCAACACTACCCATCCAATTTCAATTCAACAAATAATTCAAACACATCACAATTCTTATCAATGGAGGCATGCATGGATGCTATAGTTAAGGCCCCAGCCCTTAACCATATTCTCAATAGAAAAAGAAAACAAAGAATCCACAAGAGAGTTCCCCTTACCTTGGTTCTTGGTTCCAGCCGAGAGAAAGGAAGAAGAGATGAAGAGGAGACTAGGTAGAGAGGATGAGGACTGTCAATGGATTGCATGCAAAGCTTCAAGCTCCAAAAATGGCTTCCCCTCCTCTAGCTGGTGTCTCGGCCAAGGAAGGAAGACAAGGTGAGAGAAGAGAGATTTTTGATGTGTGAAATTTGCTGGTTGAAAGGATTAGTGAGTGGGTGTGGGAGCTTGGAATGGCCGTGGGTTTTGGGGGGTGATTAGGTGTTGGTTTAGGCTAAGTGTCAAGCCATTATGACTTGCGTGTAGGTTAGGTGTTAATCTTAGGTTACATGCATACATGCATTTAGCTTAGGTGTCATGCTTAGGATTTGCATTTAGTTAGGTATCATGCTTAGGTAAATTTAGGAGTTTAGGTATACTAAGTTTAGTTTTTACAATGTAATTTTAAATTGTACATTTGTAAAGAGATGTGTTTTAAAATTAAAAAAAAAATTTAATACCAAACATCCAATTAATTTTATGAAACTTCCAGTAATAAAACTTTTCTAATAGCTCAAATAAAATTTTCTCTGTAAAAAAATTATTTATAGATAAACTTTATAAGAGGTAACTTGGTGTGCAAGTTACTAGAATTTAATATAATTAAAATACTTAAAAACCAATTTGAAAACAATAGATTAATTTGTACATAGCAATAGATATTTTAAATATTTTACTACTAGTAATTAATCTCAGCTCAATTAATTACTAGCAGACATAACAGATAAGCATACACAGACAATATACTTACTTGATCATTAAGTACATATTACACTACACAAATAAATAAATAAATACACAACATAGACAATTCAATCACACAGAATTCTACAGCAACTTACAAACAAAAACACAGGAAAGTAACTACAGAGAATTAATTGTAGAAAATTAATTCCAGAGAGTTACTTACAGAGAAATATATAAATATATACATAATTATAAATATATATACGTATATACTTATATAACTGAGTTGAAATTTTCAGGGTGTTACAGATGAGGCCAAAAAGAAGGGGAAAATTGTTTGATCTTCAAGGTAGATCACGAGAAAGCGTACGACTCGGTGTGCTGGGAATTTTTGCTATATATGCTCCATAGATTGAGCTTCAATGAAAAATGGATATGGTGGATTAAGGAGTGCTTGGTGAGTAGTAGAGTGTCGGTTTTGGTTAACGGGAGCCCAACTAATGAATTCATGGTGTCAAAGGGTTTGAGACAAGGTGATCCTTTAGCCCCATTTTTATTTACAATGGTTACGGAGGGCTTGTGTGGTATGATGTGAGAAGCAATTGACAAGCGATTATTTTCTAGATATTTGGTGGGTGAAGACGGGATAAAGGTAAATCTTCTTCAATACGCAGATGATACTATTTTTTTGGGGGAAGCTTCTCTTTCGAATGTGGTCACTATTAAAAGCTTGCTTAGATGTTTTGAGTTAGTATCCGGTTTGAAAGTCAACTTCTTCAAGAGCAACTTTGGGGCCATTGGAGTGGAAGGTGAGGTGTTGGAGATGTATGCTCATTTCTTAAATTGTAAACTCTTACACCTACCATTTGTGTATCTTGGAATTCCTATTGGTGTTAACCCTAGGGTAGAGAAGACTTGGGAACCGGTTTTACAAGAACTTTTTAAAAAATTGTCTTCTTGGAAGCACAAAGTGTTGTCTTTCGTGGGTAGAGTGTGTCTAATAGATTCCCTGTTGTCATCTTTACCTTTGTTTTTTCTCTCTTTCTTCAAAATTCCCAAAAAAGTTGGTAGGTCTTTTATTCGTATTCAAAAAAAACTTCTTGTGGGGAGGTGAGGAGGGAAAGAGGAAAATAGGGTGAAGTGGGACAAAATTTACGAGCCTAAGAGTTGTGGTGGGTTGGGTATCAAAAACATTTTTGAGTTTAATGAAACTCTTTTAGCCTAATGGAGGTGGGAACTTATTCATGATGATGGCTCTTTGTGGGGTGAGGTGTTGAAGTCCAAATATAAAGGGTGGAGGGGGCTTTTTGATGATGATGGTAATAAAAATTCATCTATGTGGTGGAAGGATTTGTGTTTGGTGTGTGGAGGGAAGAGTGAGTCTAAATGGTTTGATAGCATGTTTAAGTGAAAGGTGGGGAATGGAGAGAAGACAAGGTTTTGGCATGATAATTGGGTTGGGGCTCAATCTTTGGCATGTACTTACCCAAGATTGTTCCTCAATTTGCAACAAAGGGATGAAGTTATTGGAAACATGGGAACTTAGGAAGGTATGGGTTGGAGTTGGAACTTCACATGGAGGAGAGAATGGTTTGAATGGGAAATGGGTATGGTTAACAATTTTAATGGGTCAATTGAGGGTGTCCACCTACATAAGGAAGCTGCAGATTCGTGGTTTTGGCTATAAGACCATCTGGGCACTTATTCGGTGAGATTGGCATATGGAGCTGTGATTAGATCTTTGGGAGGGTGCCAAGAACAAGACATCTTTATGCATATTTGGAAACTTAAAGTCCCATTGAAAATAAATTTCTTTTTGGGGAGAGTGATGAAAAATAGATTACCAACTATGGATAACTTGAGAAGAAGGAATGTTGGGGTGCAGAACTGTGATTTTTTGTGTCCATTCTACAAAGTCACGGAGGAATCTCTAAGCCATATACTATTTTCATGTAAGGTCATAGATGACATTTGGAAATATTTCATGGTCCGAATGAACTTTTGCTCTGTTCTACCAGATACAACAGAGGCTAACTATTGGCAACATGTGATCCCTTTTGAAAAATCTAGTACAAACTATAGATGGAGGTACATATGGTGTGCAACTGTGTGGGTAATTTGGAACAAGAGGAATCAAATCATATTCCAAGATAAGGTCTTCAAAATGGACAATATTATTCATGAAATCCTCTTCCAAAGTTGGTCGTGGCTGAGACTTTATGACCCTTCTTTTAATTATACCTTCATCCAGTGGTCATCCAACCTAGTACCATGTATTGTGTGTTGAAGGATACTGGTGTTGGATGTGGATTGGGGGATGGTACGTAATTTTTTTAGGTTAAATTGTGCTGGTGGTTTGTGGAACTAGAGTGGGCGTTTCTCATGCAAACAACGTAGACTACTCTAATAACAACAAAGCTGGTTTTTGATTGGTGACTAGGTAGCTGTTGGTTGGTGCATGTTAGTGGGCATTAATTATAGGAATGCCTGCTGTAGACTCGTCCACAAACTGAGCCAATACAGCTGGCCTCCTTTACTTCAGTGACGTGTGGCATTTAATTGGATTTATGTTGTTGGCCATATTAACAGTAGTGGCTGGTGTTGTGTTTTGATGGTTATTTAATATTTTCATGATCTGCATGTAAAATATGGTATAACCATTGGATAGAAGTGGTGAATTTTGTAAAAATCACTGTCATGTGAGGATTCGTTTGTACTTCACGGGTATGACTTATACCCTTATATATTTATATCAATATTTTTCGGTGATTAAAAAACTAGTAATTATGAGAAGTAAGTTTAACGATTGCCAAAAACATATGACTTGACCCAATATTGGCCCGTACCAAAAGTGATCTATTCGCCTAAGGCTATTTATATTTATACCTCCCTAACATACCTCCTTTTTGTATTTCTTTTCCACAAATAACCTCAGTATAAACGTACCCCCCCCCCCCCCCGCCCCTCAACAATTTGAAGAACCAAGAGCTCGACCTAGAGCTCTTCCAAAAGTACGTCGGTGATCGATTCTCCGACCTCCTTTCCTCCATGACGGAGAACGCTCCGGCAACATAGTCCTTTTCATCGCGTGGCTCTGCAAGCTCTTCGATGAGTTCCTCTGTTGCGGGCTCGAGTTTAAAGTCCTTGTCATGATAGGTTGCATCCCTTCCCTTATCATTTGTTAAAGAAAAAAAAATTATGAGTGGAGGCATGGGAAGGTAGTTGAAAGAGGAAATGGAAATCACATCTCTTATTGTAACTGAAGTTGCAGAATTGGGTCTCATTCTGACGAAGAAAATGGGATTGAACGAGATTCCTAATGTGGGATTTATGATAGTAAGAGTTGCAACTTTGGCTGGAATGGCAACAAAAGCACTAACAACAACGAAGGAGAAGCAAAAGTTTGAAGGAGGCAAAGGATTTTGTGGAAAAAACACCTATTATGAAGAATGGTGTTTCAAAGGAGGAATGATAACAGATAATAGAGAAAAGGAAAACTCTTGGTGAGAAAGTTGTTCTGGAATGAAGTGATTTAATTTGGTTGCTGGTTTTTTATGACAACATAAACTTTCATTGTAAACCTGTTTATGTGATCTCATCCTTGTTCTCACCTGGGTCAATGTTGAGTTTGCCATTGACAAGGTTGGTGATGTGAGGCTATGATGAGAGAAACACAAACACAAAGAAAAAGAGAAAATAATAGGTAATAATTAGATTGGAAGTATAATAAAAAAAATTAAATTCAAGATGATAAATGTTTGAAACAATGGAGTGAAAAGGGAGGTATATTAACGATAGAGAGGAACTTAATTTTGAATTGAGGATATTTTTGGAAAAAAATAATAAAAAGGGAGGTATATTAACAAAAAGGGAGGTATATATATCAATTGCCTTCACCTAATTTGAACCCACTCCAATCCATGGGCCCATTTGGGGCTTTATTTTCGAGATCGAATTCGATCTAACTCCCCTGTTGCTCAGTCCTAGACAGGGCATACAATTTTCTATTTTTTCGTAAAATTGTTTTTTTAAGGCTTTCTTCGTAAAATTGTAAAGAAGAATACTATATAATTGTGCAAACTTAATGGCACATCACAATCTTTCAACAATCAACTTTCTTGGCCGTTCACGAGAGTTATAACTCCAATCACAAAAATCATTTGGACATGAATCAAGTCGAAGTGTATGGCTGAGTAAAATTTTTGCATGTCCAACAAAATCCGACGCGGATAATTTGTCCCAAGTTGGAATATTCTCATCCTTATACAAGCTTAAGCCTTTGCAGCGCAATGAAGGCAGCGGCAACACGCAGAATCTGTGAATAATGTTGCATATTTGTTGACACGATCACAAAGTCTGAAAGCTACCTCCTCAATAAATTTCAAATAATTACCCTATTTATTAGTTTGAAAAGGTGCTATTATTTTTTTTATTATTTATTGCCGTGACTAAAACACAAAGACAAAAGGAACATTATTAACTTGGATATTGAAGTGATGCAGGTGTTTACTTTGACGCATATGAACCGGCAATTTCTAGCCAGGTTCGTGGAGACTGTCCATACACATGCAGACAGTATACGATAGCAACAAGACCTCTCATATTCACGCATGATTAAAGAAAGAGGGATAATTTTCAATTTTAATTAGATTTGATGCTCTGAGAGCATGGAAAATTTGTTTTTATCAAAATTATTTAGTACAACGACATATTCTGCCAGATGGTTTCATTTTGACCAACATGGTATGGTATGATTCAAAGACAATCATACTCTTTAAATATATATGCTTGTATATAAAGAACATTTATTAGAAAAATTCAGTCTCTTAAATATATATGATTTGTATTCGAAGAATCAATCTTTATCTCTTGGCTAGGAAATATTCCTAATTCAAGAAAACAAGATAATTTCATTTTGAATTGTTATTATCTATATTAATAATCTATACTTACTAATAATAAAAGGGATAACCCCGTATGGTTTCTATATTTTGTTTAGGGTTAATTATATTTTTGGTCCCTGAACTTTTTCGAGTTTTCATTTTTAATTTCTGAACAAAAATTTGACTGGTCTTAATCTCCGAAGGTTTTGTCCGTTAATGATTTTGGTCATTGCCGTCAAATGTTAGTATTAACTGATGACATGGCAATAATTTTATTATTATTTAATTGTTGGCTAATTTTCTCACTATTTTTAGCCGTCAAAAAATGCTTTAATGAGGTGATTAAAATATATTAAACAATTTAAAATTGTTTTTCCCTTTACTAGTTTGTTAGGTGTCTCTTCTCCCTTTTATTCGTTGGCAATTGTTCACATCCCCACATCTTAGCCATAGAAATTTCAAATCTACCATCATCATTCATCCACTAGTCACACGCTTTTCTTTGCAAAAACAATAATGACCTCGTCGATCGAAAACCCACTTGTTGAGACTCCCATTAGGCATGTAATCATCAACCAACAAAAGCTCATTCCCCTTTCTACACCACCCTCACATTTGGACCAAGTTTTTTATGTTGCAACCTCCCCATGCTCGATATCTCCGCCATGAATTCCTGCAACCCTTGCTTTGAATCGTGGTTCACACACTTCACCGTAATCTGCGTGTTGTTCGATAATGTCCCTCTGTACACTCTCTCGAACCCTCTAGAACCTAACAACATCTCCTTTCGAAACTCCCTTGACGCTAAACTTAATTCCTCGTAGGAAAACCTGTTGCTTGTGTTCCATTGTACAAAATTTCAGATCTGGGTAGGTTTGTCGAATCTGGTGATGTTGACGGCGAACCCCTTCAAGAACACGGTCCTGTGAGCACGATGGGGTTGTACCGATTCCAATGGAGACGCGCGGCAACCCCAACTCCACCACCGCGAGCCGCCAAACTCCCGTCAGTGGCATAGTTCGGCAACGACGACGAACATATCTGTGATGGGCTTCACAACGACTATCGCTCTATGCCGGGCACCGCCGCCGTCGCGTTGAAGCTCCTCACCGTCTGGCACGCCACTTTCCGCGAAATCGCCCTAACTGAGGCGCGGATGCGGCGCTATTCCTCCTCATCGAGAGTGGACACTGCGCCTTCCTCCTCTCGTTCTGTTAACTGTGTGAATGAATTCGTTAAATTATTTGATGAGATTATGGACTTGGTATATTTGATTGATGTTGTTGTTCCTTTGTGAATCGGAGTTTGATAGTTAAGGTTCCTTTGTGAAATCATTTAATTGGATAAGCACTTCATACCAAGCAATTTTTGGCTGTCAAAAACTGTCAGAAACCTAAAAATGTAATATAATAATAATAAAATTATCAACTCATCATTGTTTAATGCCAATATTTGACGGTAAGGACCAGAATAATTGATGGATCATAACTTTAGGGACTACTATCAGTCAATTTTTTGTTCAGAATTAAAAATGAAAATTCAAAAAAGTTCAGGAACCAAAAATATAATTAACCTTTTTTTTACCCATTTTATCTTTAATAGCTGCAGCCTGCACATAAACTCAATATGCACATGACTGGAAAAAAAAAAAAAAAAAAGAAGGAAGGAAGTATCCATGCACACAAATACAACTAAACAGTCTTTGCTTTACACAATTTGTAGTCTGTTTTATCCTTCAACTGATTCTAAACATACCCTCAATCAAAGCAGTTATTATAAATAAATAAATAAAACTCAATCATAAAAGATATTTACATCTCTTAACCAATTTTTTATTATTAAATAAAAAATTTAACTATATATATAACTAAACCAACTCAAAATTAAAAAAAAAAATGTTGATAGACAAGGCACATAGTGCCTATTTTTCACTTATTTATGTTGTTATTATTATTAGGACAAAGAACACCTTCTAATATCTGAATGGGTGTATGTGCCGCTCATTCATATATATATATATATATATATATATATATATATATATATATATATATATATATAGGGACGGAGCTGTGTTATAGGGTGGGGGCCCTGCCCCCCCTGATTTTTTTCAAAATTTTATAACTTATATAATTATATTATATTAATTAATTTAATTTTTTTAGTTATTAAATAAAATTTTATTTATTCATTCACCCCGTGCAGAAATTTCATGAAGGAGGAGGTTCTGATCTTTTTTTTTTTTTTTTTTCTGGTTCCATTTCCTTCAACCAATTATCAAATTTTATTTAGTGGATAGGGTAAAACAATTATCAAATTAGAAGTGGTAAAACAATTATCTTCTTTAAAGAAGAAGAAGATTAAGATCAATTTTATCCACTTTAAATATGGGAAGTTTTAAATACGGAAATTACGCAGTAAGCATCAGGGCAATCCTATCCCCTTCTTGATAAATATTAATAATAATTTTTTTCTTATTAAAAAAGATTTTATCTACTTTTATATTTTAAATACCAGATATGTATTTTTATCAAAGTTTACCTAATAGATAAGATTTTATCCTATATTAAAAAAATATAAAATTTGATCTTTTTTATACTTTAAATACTTGATTGGGTAGTAGACCTTTGTTGTGTCTCTCTTTTATTCTGATTTAATTGTAACAAAATATACTTAATTTGCTTTCAAACCTCCCGCTCCACTTTTTGTCATCACTCACTGCATCACGTATTAGCAACTCTGAAAGTGGAAACGCACATTGCAGTTCAAGAAATCAATAACTGAATCACACATGATTAGGCAAAGCAACAAAGGTATGTATAATTATTTCATATTATTTCATTTAATTTATTGATTATTCAATAAAAGGAAAAAAAAGTGTAACTTGTTATCGTACATTTGTACTCAATTAAGTAAACTTATACACTTACATGTAATTATAAATTTATAATATTAATAAGTATGTTAATGTTTTGCTTGTTTCTTATATCATAAAATTAATAGTTTTTTATTTTATTTTTATTATGTCTTTAATTAATTTACATGTATTATTGTAGATTTGTATTGTGTATGTAAAAAAGCATAATTAATTTAATTATCTATATATGTAAAATTAATTATTTTAATTTTTAATGTTGACAGTTGTTTGTTACAAATCAAAATAAGTATTCAAATATTGTCACCACTCACCAGTCTTTGTTCTACCACAAGTAAGTTTTCACAATTTATCTTTTCTATTATTTTTATAATTTTAATAGATCTTGAAGTGTTAGTAGTTGCATTTGAGTCAAAAGTTTAATATTTGAATTTGAGTTGAGTTGTTATAAGAGACCTAGTAAATAAAATAATTGAAATAAAAAATTTGAGTTTACATAGTCGGCCCCTCCTAGCATTAAATGCTGGCTCCGTCCTTATATATATATATATATATATATATATATATATATATATGTATGTATATATATATATGTATATATATGTATATATATAAACTTTTTTTTAAGTATTTTTAGAAAAGAAATGAGAAGAAAAAATTAAATAAGTTTCTAAATAAGATAAAATTAATTTATACATAAGCTAACTTATAGAAGGTTTTTCATATTAATTATTCTAAAATCTGATTTTTTTTTTTTAACTTATGCATAAACTGTTTAAAAAATAAATAAAAAACTTATACATAAATTAATTTTAATTTATAAAAAAATTATTTCATTTTTTCTTCTCATTTTAAGTGTTTATAGAGAAATTAACAAGCTCAAAATGTACTTCAGTTTTAGTGCGTTTTGTGCGCACCATATTTCCTTTCACTATCATATAAAAATAAAAATATTTAAATTTATATATAATTTCAATACTTGATTAAAAAATATTGATTACATAAGAGATGTGCAACATTCTTTGACTGGGATTTGATGACCTTGTCCTTGACGATTCCGATCGAAGGTTGTAAAAAGCCGGGGGAAGGTGTTGCAACTTGCAAGCCAATTGCAAGCAGCAAGCAAAGTTTGAATTGATTCAATTGAAGATGGAAAATCTGAAAAGCCGAAAAACTAATGACATAATATTGACATACTGAGAACTTGGAAGCGTGTGATACGTACGTAACGCCGTAACGGGAAGCTAATCACAGGTGACAATTACTTCTTGTCCTTTTTGTTAGTATTACCGATTAATGTTTAGATTAAAATATGGAAAGTATTTTTATAAATTTTAATACACGATAATAAATTTTAATATATCAAATGAAAAAGAAACAATTTAGGGGTTGTGGACCAGACTGTCGAATAAGTTAATTGAGAATAGCGAGCGACCACACATTTCAAGTTCAGCACTTTAAGGACTATAGACCATTTGATTAAGTATGCCGATTGAGTATATAGTTGGTGGATCGTCCATAGTAGGATAATTGAACCTAATAACATTTCCCAATGTAGGATGATAGAGTCTCAGATCGTTGGCCTAATCATATCCAATAAATAAGGGTGATCCTCCTTGGTCATCCTAGGTTCACACAATTTTAGGGTTTCGCAAAGGTTTGTTGAACTTCCGGCTTTATGGTTTTCGAGATCCAGTTCATACAAAATATATTTTAAGTTAAATGGATAAAATTGTATAATTTAACATAAGAGAGAAGAATAGTGTAATACTCACATCTTTCAAGTGAGGGAAGTGTAACTTACTTTATATTTTTTTTATAAAGCATAATGTTAAAAGTAAATTAATAAATTGAAAAGTAAGAACAATATCAAAAGCAATTAAAATCACTGTTATAATATATTAAAAATTTAAAATACAAATAATTCATTAAAATTTTATTAGGAAAATTATTGTTAAAAGAAATTGTTTTTTGAAAATTGACATTGTTGTTAAAAGTTAAATGTTAATTAACATAAGAAAGATATCAATTTCTAGTTTTTTTTTCTATATATAATATAATATACGAAATGTATCAATTGAAAATTTAACATAAAATAATTTATTAGGAAAATTGTTAAAAGAAATTCGATGTTTGAAAATAGAATAACTCTTAAAATAATTATATGTTTTGAAGTTTCTATAATTAAATATTAATTAATTTTAACACACTTAATAATGACTTCTAATATAAGTAAGATATCAACCACCAATCTCTTAAAATAATGATAGTGATGTATTGACAATGTAAAACAATTTTATAGTGTCATCCAATCACAAATCACCATTGATATGACTTTTAAGATAATAACAAACTTATCATACATTTGTAATTGAATGACAATATATAACCCTTTTTCTATAAAATAATATATATATATCAATCAAATATTCAACCTACAAAAGATTTCAAATATTATATTCTATTTTAATAAGATTTTCAGCCACATATTAAGATTATAAACCAACTTAAGGTAGGGATAGAATTAGGTTTATAACTCATTACAAGGCGAAAAAATAATTTATTTATAGACTAATTTTAATACTCTTAGTTTAGTCAGAAAAGTTAAAATTACCAATTTAATTATCTCTAAAATCCTTCTTTTTAATATAGATAGAATGAATTAATGAACCCTTGCATATGGTCCGTAACATTCCTAATATCCTCCACCAAGGAGCTCTTGTTAATTGCTCTGTGATCGGTGATCACTATATTTGATCTTGTCATGTGTACATACATGTATCTGACTTGTAATTTGAGAGAGGATCGATATATATTCACTGATTAGAGATTGAAGGAGAGAGAGTACGCGCATTCGTGCAAGCTCATTAAATACCGTGGAACGTTATTTTAATTTGAGCTCGTTCATTCATATACCCAAATCATCAACCATGTCTTCTGAAGTAGTGGTGGAGGAAAGCAATGGAAACGTTGAAAATAAAGAGCAACACCATCATCTCCCAGTTTCTGATCCTCCTGGCCTCACTGGGAAGAAGCTTTCATGGCAAAAATTGCCAAGAAACGATTCTCTCGACATGGAATCCCGCAGCTTCCCTACATCCTCCCATGCCTCTAGAGTACGCATACCATATTTCCTTTTCCATCTTTAATATATTAACAAGGTTCTTTGGTTCTTTTTTTTTTTTTTTTTTTATTGTTCATATCATATACTAATATGGTTTAATTTGTAGGGGCCATCGATGTCAGTGATTTTGCATCTAGCGTTTCAAAGCATCGGAATTGTATACGGTGACATAGGAACATCACCGTTATATGTGTATGCAAGTACCTTCGTGAATGGCATAGAGCACAACGATGACATTTTGGGTGTTCTTTCTTTGATCTTCTATACTATCACCCTCATTCCTCTTGTTAAGTACGTGTTCATCGTCTTAAAGGCCACTGATAATGGCGATGGTACGCACCTTCATATTCAACCCTCTCAATTCTTTTTTTTTTTTTTTTTTTAACATTTCTTTGTATTTGATTATAAGATTTCAGACACAAAGTTAAGAACTATTTACAAATAAGTATCTTTTGCATATAAAATATTGTTTAAACGTATATTAATTCCTTTAAATTGGCTAAGATTTGGGAAATATTTTACATAAATTCTTAAGCTAATCACAGCTTGTGGTTAATCTAGACATTTAATTACAAAGAAGGAAAACATGAAGAAATACACTGCTATTATGATTTTTTTTTGTATATAAATTTTTACATGTAATAATATAATGAATTATAATTTGTGTTGGACATATTTTAGGAGGGACTTTCGCTTTATACTCCCTTATATGCCGTTATGCGAAAGTGGGACTCACTCCAAGTCAACAAGTTGAAGATGCAGAAGTGTCTAATTATAAGTTGGAGTTGCCCAAGAATAACCGTTTAAAGAGGGCTTCAAGGCTTAAGTCTAAGCTTGAGAACAGCCACTTTGCCAAGCTCTTCCTCTTGCTAGTTACCATGCTTGGCACTTCAATGGTCATTGGGGATGGTGTTCTCACTCCTTGCATCTCCGGTTAATTTTATTTATTTCTTTATTTCATACAATTTATTTCTCTTTAATACGACTAAATTTCATTTTCACTTGATTTTTTTTTTTTTACAAAACATTAGGTGTTCCTTTTATTTTCACCTAGTCAAACATATAAAATAAATAACATTTAATTTGGTTTGCAGTTTTATCTGCCGTGGGAGGGATCAAGGAAGCTGATTCTTCAATAACTGAAGGTATGTGGTATATAATACTCTTTCTTTTAGTTTGATTATTTTTCTTTTAGTTCCTTTATCTGAATATAGAAAGCTTGATAATTATTTTATCTTTCTCTTACTTTTTATTTTTTATTTTTTTATAGTAATCTAATAAAAAAATACATTCTAAAATTAAAAGAATAGCTTTATTTTATCCTAATTTTGTATTAAAAAAACATTTTGTTTTTCTTTTCTAGCTGACAAAAGTATTGAAAGAAATTAAAAAGAAAAATGCAAGGCTCCGAGCAAAGATGTATTTAATGCTTTTGCCGTTTGGATGGATATGGTAATAAAACAAGGACGTTGTTATTAGAGAACAAGAAAAAATCATTTCTCAATTTTAATAATCAAATATTCAAATGCGTAATTTTCATAAGCAGACATATTTCATAGCCCCTGCCGTAAACCGGCTTATTCGAAGTTATTTATTGTTCTCTTTAGTAAAGTTTTCTCAAATTATTAATTACCAATTTTTATATTCAATAACTGCATAGTGAATCGTAAGTACTTGCACGATTGACGAATATTGTCAACTGAAAATTAATATCAGGAATTCAGGATGCATAATAATACCTTAGATGAGATACTTTGGTTTTAACTTTTAAGGCAGAGCTCTATCGAAAATAAGAACTTTTAAGGAATAGCAATTTTATTGGATGATAATGATTCATGCTGCAAATTCCTTTCTTTGTGCATAGGTGGGGTTGTTGGAATATCCATAGCAATCCTGATATTGCTTTTCACGGTGCAAAGATTCGGAACTGATAAAGTGGGTTACAGTTTTGCTCCTATTATTTGTGTGTGGTTCGCCTTCATCGGAGGCATTGGTCTATACAATTTCATCAAGTTTGATCCAACAGTTGCCAAAGCAATAAATCCAAAATACATAGTAGATTATTTTAGAAGGAACAAGAAAGATGCTTGGATTTCACTTGGTGGTGTTGTGTTGGCCATAACAGGTACATTTTTTTTTATTGTATATATGCAACTCCTAAGTCCTAATCATTCTTAGTCTTTTTGTTTTTCATCGCTCTAGATTTGATGAGAAATTTTATTTTGCAGGAACTGAAGCACTATTTGCTGATGTTGGACACTTCACAGTTCGGTCCATTCAGATAAGCATGTGCTCTGTAATATACCCTGCTCTCGTACTTGCCTACACTGGACAAGCCTCCTTTCTTCGCAAAAACAATGATCTCGTTTCAGACACTTTCTACAAGTCCATACCACGTACTTCAATTTTACCCCTTAAAAACCATAAACATAGCCAATTCCCTTTATTCCAAAATGAAAACAAAACAAATTTGTATTATACTATCAAGTATCAACTAATTAGTGATGGCTTTTGCAGATCGTTTATATTGGCCAATGTTTGTTGTTGCTGTTATGGCATCCATCATTGCTTCTCAAGCCATGATCTCTGGGACTTTCTCTATCATCCAACAATCTCTCGCTCTTGGATGCTTTCCTCGTGTGAAGATAGTGCATACATCAGCCAAGTATGAAGGACAAGTTTATGTCCCCGAAATCAATTTCATTCTCATGATTGCATGTGTTGCAGTCACAGCTGGATTTAAAACTACCACAAAAATTGGCAATGCTTATGGTATGGTAACTTAACCTCTTAAACCCTCAAATTTTAGTCTTAGAAATAGAAACCATCTCAATTAGGCCTAGTGACACTTACACAAATTTGTGCAATGCAGGGATAGCAGTGGTGTTCGTGATGACACTTACATCTGCTTTGCTAGTGTTAATCATGATCATGATATGGAAGAGTCACATACTTTTTATTATCAGCTATGTGCTTATTATTGGTTCTGTTGAACTTATCTATCTAAGCTCGGTGCTATACAAATTCAAAGAAGGAGGGTATCTTCCTCTTGCCTTTGCCGCAGTGCTAATGGCCATCATGTACATTTGGAATGATGTGTATAGAAGGAAGTATTATTATGAATTGGATCACAAGATTTCTCCACAGAAGCTTAAGGAGATTGTTACTGGAAGAAACTTAGCTCGAATGCAAGGTCTTGCTATAATCTACTCTGAGCTTGTTCAAGGCATTCCACCCATTTTCAAACATTATGTATTAAATATTCCTGCACTGCACTCTGTGATTGTCTTTGTGTCCATCAAATCATTGCCTATTAGCAAAGTTCCTGTGGAAGAGAGGTTTCTATTTCGCCAAGTGGAACATGAGGAACTCAATGTGTTCCGGTGTGTTGCTAGATACGGATACACCGATGTGCACAACGAGCAAGAGCCTTTTGAGCATTTGTTGGTTAAGAGGCTGAAGGAATTTGTTGGTGGTGGATTTTTGGCATCCCAAAGAGTGATAGAAGATGGTAAAACTGAAGAAAAAATTAATAGTGGTGGTGATGGTGGTGGCGGTGATGAGTTTGAGGGTGTACAAGAGGGTGGTGATAAAGAGAGAGTGGTGCAAGAGGTGGAGGCTATTGAAAAAGCAGTGAGAGGAGGCGTTGTTCACTTGATTGGTGAAAGTGAAGTGGTTGCTAGCAAAGGAGCTGGCATATGGAAAAGGATTCTGATAGATTATGCTTACAATTTCATCAAAAAGAACTTGAGGCAAAGTGATAAAGTGTTTGATATTCCTCATACGCGTATGGTCAAAGTGGGAATGACTTATGAACTTTAAAAGAACAGAACAGTGCATGAATAATCAGAAGAAAGAGAGTTAGAACGATGATAAGCACAGAGCATATGCTCCTTTGATCAGTCAAAAAGGAACCAAGATGATTTTGATTTCGATGTTGTTAATGTCTTGTCTTGTTGTGATTCCTCTTTTTTCTTAATATTTGTATTTGTTATAAATAAAATTGAGAAAGTTATTAAATCCTCTTGATTTAAAAAAAAATGTTTATGTTATTCTTCTATTTTATTAATATTCTCATATTCTACTCAATAAAATTTCAAAAGATAAGAATAAAATTTAAAAAAAAATGTAATCAATGGTTTCTTTCTTTTTTTTTTTAAATGGTAAATAGCTTAAAATAAATAAAACTTTAAAACTGATAATTATTTAAAATATAAGAAATCTTTTTTGTCTAACTTGAAATTAGAAATTGAAAGGTTATGGCTTTGCTAAATATGAACACGAAATTTAAATATGGCTTTGTCCAACTTGAAATTAGGAATCTATCTAACTGTATAAAGGACACTGAAGATGTTAGGGTGCAAAGTTATAATTTTTCAATGAATTGAACAAATAAATTAGAAAGTCAGATTTAATTTCACAAATTGTGTGTTGAAATTACTTTCTATATCTTTAAATTATACACAAATAATGCAGAATACAAAATCATTTTACATGTTTAAATTAAGTTTTGACCTTTTTCATTATATTGGTTTCACTTACTTTTCCTTTTCTCTCTTTCATATTCATCTCATTTTTTTTAAGGTGCTTGTAGGAAGGTAAGAAACAGGGTTGATATCACATTCTAGGAAAATCTGAGGATGATAGAATTCAACCTTCAAAATTTATACCCACGACTGTATTGATTGTCCTTAGAAAAATTTGCCAAGAGGTTTAATATGGGCAATTGGAGGAGAGAGATTTGGAGTTGGGAATGAACATGGAGAAGGAAACTTTTTGTATAAGAAGATGATTTACTAAATCAACTTAAAATTAGTTATGAGTAATATTGAAGATGGGAGGGTGTTATGAGTAATATTAGTTAGATAGAAATAAGTGCCATATATAGAGCATTTAGGTACTATTAATTGTATCTTTTATCATTTTATCAAATACAATGAGTTACTTTGTTGATATTCCTTTACTCTTCTTTGAACTTTATGATCTATGGCCTCATCAAATGGGCATTACTTGCATCTCATCCATCTCTTCTCCTGAGTTTTCTGATATGGTATCAGAGCTCTCTCAAGAGAGAGTGATGATTCTGCTGCGGAAGAAGATACAAATGAGATCCAAGACTTCACTGAACCTGTGATTGCTGAAGAAAACGAAGAAGAATTCATGATGATTGGAAGTCATCAAATATATGTTCATTTGTCCAAAGAACATCAATCCTCTTTTTTCCAAAGCAAAAGAAATGGAGAATGTTAGGGTTTATGAAACATTTGTTTTTGGAAGCGTTGATTGGATCAAGATTAAGGAAAAGAAAGAGCAGAAAGTGATGAAAACTGAAATTGATGGTGTTGAAGATCTGTTAAAGCAAGAAGCAACGATGGAGGAAGTCGTTTGGACAATGGTGTAATAGAGGCGTTTGCGGCAATGAAACTAAGGAAGATCGAAGCAACGAAGGATCTCGTCATCTTATGGAGTCGTTCTTCCCTCACAATTAATCTCATCTTTCACGCACAAGATTCGATCAATGTTCCATGGTTTGCGTTTGAAAAGTTTGATTTGGAAATTTCTTCCCCGCAATGTCGTTGTTACAAGTTTCAGAACTTTAATGGTAACCGTTCAACTTCGATCTTGAGTGCGAGCATCATCATTTTCAATCCCGGTGGAGATCGTTGTTCGCAGTTCCTGTATCAGTCATCAATGGCAGCGAAGTCTTCGCCGCTGGAGCCACCAGATCCACCGTGGACTTCTCCTCTGTCTAAAGACAAGTGGTGCGGGGTGATCCAAAGTCACGGTTACTCCATCATCATCGTCGATCCTAATACCTTCACTGACGACGTCGTCGTCATCAATCTTTCCAATATCGCTCTCTACAACAAAGTCTTCGACGTCGTTCTGTTTGCTCTTTGTGTCAGTGCATTCTGGTGCCCTACCAGCGATTGCCTGGTCCCTACTGGATTTGGGCTTCAAAGCTTTTGGGCTATATTGGATTCTTGACTAATTTGGGCTACTATTTTTTTCTCTCAATCTTTCGATGTACGTAGGGAATACTGTTTGCTGAGGAGCATAACATCTCATTGGGCTTGGATTTACTAATAGTTTGGGCTACTATTTCGTTCTCTCATCATATGTAAAAAACAAATAGCTATTTTGTACATTTTTTGTTTTGTTTTTTGTTTTGTATTCAAGCTCATTGTGGTGTTACCACTTATGAGCTTGCGGGAGGGTGTCATGAGTAATATTAGTTAGTTAGAAATAAGTGTTATATATAGAGCACTTAGGTACTGTTAATTGTATCTTTTATCATTTTATCAAATACAATGAATTACTTTGTTGGTACTCCTTTACTCTTCTTTGAACTTTATGATCTATGGCCTCATCAAATGGGCATTACTTGCATCTCTTCCATCTCTTCTCCTGAGTTTTCTTATACACCCTCACCTTACAAGCCAGTTTTGCAAGATTGAGTTAGGTCCACAACTCACTTTCTAAGATGGTATCAGAGTCTATCCTAGCAATATGTTGTTAGACCAATTGTGCCTTGTTGTGGGCTTATCATGTCATCCGCTATCGGACCAACCACATATGTTCAATCCTGCAAACTTCACACTCAAGATGTCCAGTCTTCGGCGTGAGGGAGGTGTGTTGGAGATCCCACATCGACTAGTGATAAGGCCAAAATAATGTATATAAGTGGGGGAACAACCCTTACCTTATAAGTCGATTTTATAAAGTTGAATTAGATCCATAACCCACTTTCTAAGATAAATCAACTTAAAAATATGGTGTCCGATATTTCTCTCTGTGGAAGGCAGGGGTAGACCAACAATATTTTGTTAAGTCAACTTACTCCCTGGTACTTTGCCAATCTGTTTTGTCATACTTTGACGACACATGCAAGTCTCTGTTCAAAAGGTTTTGGAAATCACATTCTCTTAGCTACTCTTGTTGGACCGTCTATCCACAAGGTTAAATCATTATCATGGGAGTGTAATTACAAATCTTCTAGGAATTCACTGTCTTCTTTGTGTTCGTGAGTAGCATCGGGTTTGGTCAATGGTCTTCCTTATATGCTTGACTTGGTTTTCCAATTGTTCTTCCTTTTGATCATTTGATGCTATAAATTATTATTTGTATCACCGAGGGATAGCGAGAGGAAAGGTTAAGTACTTATGGCATGCTACAGTGTGGAGTATATGGTTGTCTCGTTTTTTTTTTTGGTCAGCAAACAAATAAGTATATTAATAAATGGTACCAGTAGTACCTTAAAACGATACAAAGGCAATCAGCAGAATGGTTAAAAAGTATTTATTACCTAGACAGACAATAACTACAATTTAACCACAGACTGCAGAGTTTCAGGTACAAACATATCAATCTCCCCTGTAACCATAAATGCCAGATTCCTATCGAGCCATTCAGGGGCCAACAAAAGCTAACGAAAAAAGCCAATGATACCGTCAACTTCTTGTCTATTATGGATTTCATTAAGATTAGAACTTGATCTTGGTTTATTCAACACTAGCACATTTGCTCGCTCTAGGCTTTTATTATTGGTGTACGAGTCCTCTTGAATGTATTAGATCCTTGTGTTTATTGTTTGAGGAATGTTTCTTTGCTAACTTGTAATAGGATTAAAAAACCCTGCACTCCCATTAATTATATTTTGCTTTTAAAAAAATAATTAACTACGAGCATAATTAATTATATATATATATATATATATATATATAAAAGTTTATTTTTATTTAATTATTGATATTTCGTGGTTTTAGAAGAATGAATAGCGACAACAGTCTTAAACTTATTACCAAAAAGAAAAAGTTTAACCTATACTTCAACTTTTCTGAGAACTTCGTACCCATGCGGTAGTTAATTAAAATAAGATACGAGATATATAATATGCTTTTATACATTAAGAAGTAGGTTCTTATTGCTTTAACTTATATTTTTTATTCAGGTTCTCGTTCATTTTCAACACATACCAGTTACTATAAGAGAGCAAAATAGGACACGGTTTCTTGTTGCTCTGTTTACGAAGAATATTATATATATCTAGACGACACACAAACACACAGAATCATCCTCACTAGTTAGAAGATGATTCAAATTCTTCCTAATTAATTAAACGTGTGAGGTTCATCGAGACCCAGCAATCACTGGAGTTCAATAGCCCAATACGACAATACATGTGTGGGTATGGGAGGTAGAGCCAGAAAAATGTGGTCCCAGGATTTTGCTAGGGTTTTGAATTTCAACTGCGTTACCAATGAACATATGTTACATATCCTGCTGCCCAAGTATATTCGATTGGATACTGGACTACATGAGTAACTGATGAAGATTCCGACAAAAAAGTCAAGGAATAGAAACAAACCATCAGCCACGTGGGCACAATGGCTTGTCTTTACTGTTGTTTTCCATTTTAATTTATATATATATATACCAGTCAAGAATAATAAATTAATAAGCAGTTAATTTAACTCAAGGGCTTCTCTTGGGTACTCTCTAAATCGAAATATTATATTACCTTTTTTGGAAATTATTATAGACTGCAAAATAAAAGTTACATAAAAATATAAGCTATATATATTAAGTAAATTCTTATTATTTAGTCTACAATTTTTATGTATAACTTTTATTATTTAACTTATATTTTTATAGAATTTAATTTTCATGCATTATTAGAATAAAAAAATTTATACTATTAACCAAACAAAAATTATCCTAAATATGATATATTTATATAATTAAGAGTGTAAAAACCTCTACACTATTTCTACATTCTAATTAAATTCTTTTTTACAACTTAATTTATAATTTCAAAAAATAATATAAGAAAACAGTGACGCTCTCTTTTATAGGGGGATTCCAACTGCGCCCACCGATAAAAGCATTGGCAATCTTCTATATACTTGTTATAGTATTCGGCCATCAACAGTACTTTATACCAAAGTATACTCAGCTTCACATTTAACTCACTGCTCAGTGAATAATTAATGAAAAATAATAAATATCTACTCACTTTATCTTCAATTTCATTTTCCCTTCTATTTTCTTTATATCTCTGTATTTTTTTTCATCATATTTTCTTTCTCTTTTTATCCTTTTTCCACGTCAATCTGGCCCATTTTAGAGTGAACATTTTAGAGTGAATGTTTATCAGTTCTCGTAATTAATTAACCGTGTCATTATGAATATAATAAATATGAAGTTTTATTTATGAGAAATAAATTCATGAGTGTTTTTTTTATATATATAATTAAGAGGTATTTGAGACTTCTATTTAATATCCAATTAATCTCCTTTTACTGGACTGGAAATTCATGAGTGTTTTTTATGTAAGAAGTTTGTTTTTTTTTTTATTGCAATAAGAAGTTCTTATTCTAAACCATATTTAATGTGGGATACCTTCTTTATTTAGGACAAAAAAAAATATTCTTATTGAAGTTAAAAGTAATATATAATTTCCTACGTAACTAGCGCATGTGTTAAGTGAAAACTCCTTTTCTTGACTTCGGAAGTACCCTAAATTTTTTCCATCAGAAACAAGCCTGTAAAGATTTGTATCAAAATTGCACTCTACCAAATAGGCCGCAGGTTAAGCTTGGTTTGAATTGAGCATTGGGCATAATTAATGAATTTAGTATATTTATATTGCATAATATATCACTGTATATATTGTTTAAAAAATGAACATTTTGAATCATTTTTAAAATGAAAGAATGTATCAAATTCCACCTCACCTTTCTCCTCACTTCAGTTTCTTTCCTTCAAGGTCAAACGCTATCTAATGAATCTTTTAATCCATTAGTGATCAAACAGAAATGTGAGCCTTTTTAATTAATATACCATTATGTTGCTCATGTTGATTTTTTTTTTCTTTGTTGCTTGTCCATGTTGAAATTAATAATATATCAAAATTATTTGTAGAATCCATCAGTTAATTCACCTCTGTTGTCCATTTAGTTGTTTTAAGATTGTGGATTCGAGTCTGAGAATGAAAAAAAAAAAAGGGGTGTTATGAGATATTTATTTCTTTAAGTGAGTTCAACTATCTCTACTCAGATTAGTTGATGCTCAAAGTTGCTTCTAAATAGCGAGGATTTCAGACACTAAAAACACTGAAACAATTAAAACAGGAAGAGACTTGGACAAAGATGATTGGAACAAAACAAAACTAGGTTCTAAATATTCCAAAAAAAAAAAAACAATTAAAGCACAAAATAAACCAAACAATTCGACAAAACATTAAAAACCTTTAGCATCAATCATATTTATGCTAATTGCATAAAAACAATCATAAAAAACAATTACATCTGATATTCATATGCACAAGAAAACATAATTTCATCGAATGAATCCATCATATCTCTTACTTAAGGTAAAAAGCAATCAGTTTCTGAAATGGAGAATCCTTATTACTTGCATCTCGATTAGCTGCAGGCAATTACATATGATTAATAAGATCTAAATCACAGGAAGAGGTTATTAATATGTTAGCTGTGTGTACTATAATTAGTTATAGCATTTTGGCTCTCTGATTCTCCCATCTCTCCTTTACTCCAAGTCCAGCTCCAAGCATAGGAGGTGAGTACCTCAAAAGTTTTCTTTTCCATTCTCCTATTTTCTCATTCACTTACAGAGCCTTTTATGAGTACTAATCTCTTTACTCGTTGCTGAACTTAGAACAATGGAGTGCTGAGGATGTAACCTTAGCTAATGTTCAAATTAAGATATTCAAAATCCCAATTTACAAGTCAAGATGATGTGGGAGAACATATAGATGCTCATGACTTCTGGAAATAATTGAAGCTTATTATTGGAGAGACAAATACAAAGATTAGCTATAACTCACATGATTCTCAAGCTACCATGTGTTCATCTAGTGTCAAACCCAATAATTTCAACCCTGATGAAAAGATCAGGTCTAAAACACATGCGTATGCATATATGACTCAAGTCATAAATATATCACATAATAAGGATACAAGCACCTTGAATATCTGAAATGTCAGGAGAAAATCAGATCAACAACAACTAGCAATTTGACCTATCAATCATGGGAATTGGAGGAAGCTAGTGTTCACCTTCAATACCACAATTAATTATATGTTTGCAATGTTGTTTTCATATCTATTGCTACCCTTATTTTGATTTGCTCTCTCCCCCTCCAACTCCCTATACTTATGCAAGTACCTTTTAAGTGGCTCAGCGTAGTCATCAAACCCTAGGGTAGCCAGGGCCCAGCAAATATCATCACCATTCACAGTCTTGCGCTTCTCCTTGTGACACTTGTCAGAAGCTTCCCCAGTGACAAAGCTAACGAACTCGGACACACATTCTTGCATGGTTTCTTTAGCTTCCTTTGAGATCTTGGCGTTGGGAGGAAGGATTTGCTTCATGATGCGCCCCACATTAGCTATTGGAAGCAACCGATCTTGCTCTTTAATGACCCCATCATGTGCAGAGGTGTCACTTGCAGTTGCCGTTGAAGCTGTGAAGTTGTACTTAAAGCCTTCTCTCTCTAAGACTTTGCCTACGTTGTTGTCACCCATCTGTATACTTTAGTACTGTCAAACACAGACACGTTGCTCTCAGCTTTGGTCAAGGACCCAGTATATACTTATATATGTGTAGCTTTATATTACTAACAGTACGAATCAAATGATATAAAATTGTTTTAAGTTTAAATTTTGAAAATATAATTATATTAAATATTTGAAAAAAAAAATTTACCATGCATGCTTATAATAATTTTACTTCACTCGCTTCGAATATGATTTTTTTTTCCTTGTAGAAATACAAGTGTCTATATCAAAAAGATGATGATTATGCAAAAACGTGCATGTCTATGTGTATGCGCACCATGTGGCTATTTAGCTCATTGATGACATATGGCACTTCATGAGCAGGAGCTGAAGATCAGTTTATTATAAGGGAACACAGTGGCAAGCAAATTCCCTTTGTTGGTGTGAGTTAGGTTTATACCTTTTGAGATGTATGAGCTTACATATGTATCTCATTGTGTTCGTGGGGCACTGCAATTTCCCGAGATCCTTGAAGAAATTGACTCAACTTCTCAATTAAAGAGAGAGTGGTCCCCTCTATACCTTTCCTTTTATATCTCTTGTTAGTATCAATTATCAATTGACTCAATGCCGTCCTTTTCCTTTTATTATTATATTTAATTAATTTCTTTTACTAATGCTGTCCATAATTTCGAACCAAGTACAGTAAATAATGCTGTAAATAAATTTGAACTTGTGGACAATATGAGTGCACGTAGCTGTGTATTGTTGGACACGATTACACGTATTATTACCAAACTAAGACCTAGAAAGAAAATGAATTTAAAATAAAGTCTCTAGGATTACCTACTACTTATTACGTACATAAGAATATGTCACTTTTTCGAGCAATAATAATAATGAATTAAGCCTGGGCAATCCTGTCCAGAGTATGTATCTTTCCATCATCATGTCATATAATATTTTAGGCTTTTTAGCCTAACAGGTGTCAAGCGGAGATTCATGCAAGAGAAGCCACTTTTTACTGTTTATGCAACACTCTATTGACATTTATACCCTTTGCAATGTTTTGCTATTATCTCTTTCAAGTTTCAATCTAACGACTCATATAAGAAAGAGATAATCTAAAGCAAGGTCAAGATCATCTAAAAAAATGAAAAGACTATGAGAAGAAAGGCCACGAGGTGTGTGCTACTGTATTCAGCATTTACACCCCCTTTCCTTCTCTCTCTACACCTTCATATTATTTAATCTCTTGCGAGAGGGTTCGTAACTGGGAACATGTTTGACACTTTTTTTACCCTTTCCGTTTTTTACTTTCTTACATTTTAATCATCCATTTCTTTGATCTCCTGACTATTTTTCTGTTCTTTCAATCGTGTGTTTTCGTCTTCAATATACTGGGGGTGATAGTTGGTTTGGAATGTGCCTACAATATTTCGCACCAAAATGTATTTTATATCTTTGATCTTTTGTAAAAAATTGCACTGGTATATTATAATATAATCAATGGTAGTGAAAATTGTATGAATGTTTTATCTCTATTTAACGTACATTATATATCAATAATTTATTTTTATTATTATTCTTATCCTTATGACTTATGAAAACTTTGTGCAAGAGCATGGTTTATTCCACCAAATGAAATTGTAAATGTGATTATATAATGGTTATTATTATCAAATATTATTATTATTAATCTTTTTTGTTAATAATAATAATAATAATAATAGTTATAAAATATTATAGTATTTCATATTCTATTATGCTGATTTTGTTATTCTTATATTATACTTATAAATATAATATTGTTTTCGTAATCAAATGATTACCAATTTTAATAAGAAATTTTATTATTTATGATTATGGATCTAACTACAAAATATTTTCATTATGTATTCATAAATATTACATTTGTTACGTAAAAAAAATATTACATTTGTTATTAATAATTAATTACAATAATTAATGTTGGTAATTATAATTCGAATGATTATATACAATGAAACACTATATCTTTTCAAAAAATATTAATATTATATGTATTATTATTTTTATTTAGACTTAATTACTAATTTGGTCCCTAAATTATTTTAAATGGCTCAATTTGGTCCATAAATTTTCAAATAATTCAATCAAATCCTCTAATTTTAAAAAAATGTCTTAATCAAGTCCTTTATGTCAAATTGATCTTATGTAATTCAGGACCTAATCGAGGCATTTTTGAAAATTAGAGGACCTGATTGAAGCGTTTGAAAATTTAGGAACCAAATTGAACCATTTAAAATAATTTAGAGACCAAATTAGTAATTAAGCCTTTTATTTACCCAAATTGTTTATTATTATACTATTATAAATAAAATCTTAATTTTACTATAAGTAAATTTCATTAATTAAATATTAATATATATTATTACTGACATTATGTGACATACTTGTCAGATAATTTTGTCCCTTAAGCATGTGGTCAATGATATGTATATTATTATTTTTACTTACCCAAACTATTTATTTGATAATATATTATTATAAATAAAATCTTAATTTCACTATACGTAAATTCCATTAATTAAATAATATATATTATTACCAATATAGTGTGATATGGTTGATGAATAACCTTATTTTTTAAGCATATGGTCAATGGGTTGATCCCAGATTCTTGTGTATGAAAAAACATCTGTTGTAAAAAGTCAGTCCCTCGTATAGATCTTAGTACTTTGAGGGATTAGTTCTTGACTCTCGGTTGAAAGATACTTTGAGTTCAAAAAATATTATATATTATTGAACACATTTTAAATAGAAAAAATAGGTTATGCATTGATAATGTAAATAAGTTTTACATTGTCATTCAATCATGAATTACTATGTATGATAAGTTTGTTAATTTTTATAACAACTACCTTAAAAGTCATACCAATAATGATTTATGATTAAATGACAATATAAAATTATTCTATACTATTAGTGCATAACCATTAAACTCTTTTGAAAAAATATTTTATCTTTTAAAATTATATTATTATATTAAAAATATTATATGTGCGATACACGGGATAACATACTAGTTACTGAAAATTTCCCTTAAGCAAGAGATACATACAAACAAATTAAATGGTTAAAAAAATTTCATACTCCCTTTTTATGTATTTATTGAAAATTTTTAGTACTAGAAAAGATTTATACACTCTTGTCCAGGTCTAATTCGATTCTAACCAATACATAATGATCATCTCCTAAGGGTACAATGGTTTCGATTATCGATTTAGAAGTCTTTGATCGGGTCATTTTGTTTAACCACCGATCACTGAACCGTCAACTAAATAAGAATTTAACCACTTATCTCAGTCAGAATCTCACATTTATTTACTCAGAAACTCATTTAACACTCACCTGAAATCACTCAATTATCTTTGACATGGGTATGAATCTTGTCTGTTAAAAGCACTTAACGTAAATCACCATTTCAACCACCTTTTTGGAGGAAACACTTCAAAATGATGCCATCAAACTACTGAAAATGTCAGCTCTAAACTCCTATAAATATCACGATGACCTCTCTTACCAAGTATGTTCCTTTTATACAAACTAATCATTACTCTACTGAATACTAGCTAACTTCAACGTGGAAATCTCTACATGTGACAACCCTCCTATTTTCAGCCACATTGGGAAAGCCACAATACTAGTCAACACCACATTCGAACCAGCCTGTAGTGGTTAGCGCATAACAAAAAGGGGTAATCCAACCCTTTTACAAAGACCTTAAGGATGAACCATAGAAAGAGTTAATTAATGCTCCAATTTGAAAACAACAAAAGACTCATGTCCTTTTTCCCAACGAAATACTGCAAAAGAACGAACCTTAACTTAATCAAATTCAGATCTAAAATAGAAAGTAAATCACATTTCCCTTCTTTAAACATTAATTATATCATTCTTCAATAATCAGATAGACCATGCAACCGCGTGTCAGATAAAAAAGAGAATTTCTTAACTTTTTTGGAAACCAAAAGATTATCAAACAACTCCAAACGTACAGGTACGGGGCAACACAAAAGGAGTATCAATCCAGTCTAAGATATTAACCCAAACTTGATAAGAACATTGAAGTTACCTCAAGACGGGATAGAAGCAAGTTATAAGTTGAAGAGATAAAGTAAACATTAGAGAGTTATCCTCTTTCCAAAACCAAAACCAAAACCCTTTTTCCCCTTAAAAATGTACAAAGAGGCAACATGATTTTAAGTTCTAGCTTCCTCCCATTAAAAAAAAAGGTCTCCTCCAACTTCACACACTGCCAAACATTCCCCCTCCAAGGCTCCATTTCTCATGCTAGCAATAACACACCTTCCTCATTTTTAGAAATGTGAAATAATATAGGGAAAGCAACTTGAAGCATCGTATTGTCTATCCATTTATCTAGCCAAAATCTTATATCATGTCCTCACCTCTAAGTTTTCTTGAGATCAAATCTGAAAACCCAAGGGGGAAGAATTTGGGAGTAATTTTATGGATGCAACGTTCCACCAGATTGATCCGAGTCTTTTTTAAAATTCTTGAACTGTACCATATTACGCTGGGAAAATCAACAGCTTGATTGGCTTCCATAAAAATAAGACTAATTATCAGCTTCCCATTGCATGCCACTTAAGAATCTAAGATGGAGAAATATTAATGAAACCAAGTGTCAACGTTTAATTGAAATTTACTTTCTCCATAATAAATTAAAAAAAAAATTCAATATGTTTGTAGTCCCTCAAATTTATATTACTTTTTTTCAGTCTCTCAAATTTAAATTTGTTTTTTTAGTCTTTTAATTTTAAAAAATAATTTTTTAATTCCTTCTACAGTAAAAAAAAATCACCACAAATTATATATACAAATCACCAAAAATAAGTAAGGAAGACTATAAAAAATATTTTTTTTAATTGATAGACTAAAAAAAACAAATTTAAATTTAGAGAATCAAAACTAAAATGATCCAAATTTAAGGAACAAAAGCCCCCCAAAAAAAATTACTTTCTCTGGTTCTATTGCGCCCTCTCTTATCTCCTAATTAACCTCTAAAATTATACACACGCATGTACCTGCAGATTATTTTAAGGGAAAAAAAATAAAAATGCGGTCGTAATGGGAGATTGGTCCTTTGCTAATCCAGTATAATTAAATTATTTCATGAGGCGCATATTAATTGACGAGTCCTCATCTCAATCATGATTCTTCAAAACTCCTTTTTCACTTTTTTAATTTTTGAGGTGGAACCCTTTTTCACATTCTTCATACAATGAAAATGACACAAGTTATGACTTCATTAATTAGACGGCATGTTCTTAAAGCTTTCGGTCGATCCTACATTACCATTTATTAAAGTGAATATGTGATCCCCTATGTGAGCCAACGCTATGATACCTATACGCCTAGATGCTTGTATTTCATATATGAAGTATGAAGTTGAAACACCTTAATCGGATCAGAACCAATACTCGGAGGAATAATATCAAAATTAAAGGAAAATATAAGTGGGAAGAAATTGTTTCCTGCTAATATATAATTAAGTCTAAATATTTCCTCTGAAAGGAATATTATAACAAAGTCTTTCTTTATTGATGTTTTTTAAAAGATGTCGATCTATTATAAACTGATTTGAAAAAAGGAACACATCTTTCAATTTTGCATGTTCATGAACGCAA
Source organism: Pueraria montana var. lobata (assembly GCA_026413185.1). Classification (NCBI taxonomy): domain Eukaryota; kingdom Viridiplantae; phylum Streptophyta; class Magnoliopsida; order Fabales; family Fabaceae; genus Pueraria; species Pueraria montana. The sequence continues at coordinate 66,100,369 of CM048647.1, read as the reverse complement.
CCTTATATGATCTTATCAGTGTTTTAAGTCAACAACAACAGCAATAATAATGAACAGATCCATAATAGTCATGGCATCATTATCATGTAAATATTTGGATGCATATATTTTGATTTACCATCAAAGAGCTGTATTTTCTTTGGGAATTCAAATCATATAAGTTTATGTACGTACACACCAGCTACTTAAAATAAATTAAAGCAGAAAGGGGAGAAACTGAGAATAAAGTTTCTAAATTGGGGCATCATCGACCAGTAAGTTGCTTTTGGTGAGACCTCTTAATATATAGTTTAGTTAGGCTCAAAGGTTTGACAGATAAATAAATTAATAAAATTTTAGGAAGCTTCCCAAACACCCCGGAAAAAGAAAATGAGTAACAAAAAGAAAATCTTCGTTTCTGTTCGACAACCCAAATTTAAAATAAACGTGTACATATTTTATTTCCAGTGCATATATATATCCCCACATAACTGATCACTTTCTTTTCTTTAATCTTTTCCTTTCTCTGATGTTCGTATATTGAGAAAATAATAGTCTACTTTGGTACCTCATACATAATATAAAAATCCCAATTGATTTCAATTATTACACAAGAATATATTGATTTAACTTTGGCAAAAACGAGACATCATTGATCTGTGGAGTAATATTGTGAGATTGTATAGGGGATGAATTAATTAGTTCTTCTTTTTAAAAAAAATAAAGACTAATAAGTGGTACAAGAAAAAAGAAATTGTACCATTTTCTTAACAGTAATTAACATGGACTGTGAGAAATTTTTTATAAAATAAAGTGAAAGTATGTGAAGTGTTTTACGACTTCATATTAGAAGCCACCTTAAAATAACGAGCAAAGAAGTTTTATTGCTATGGTAACTATTTTACTTAGGGCCAAAGAGAAAGATTTTTCGTCTAACTGAACCTCTGGGCGTGAAGTCACTGTTGGGAGAACATGGTGTGTGGTCCTGTTACGACGGACCTTCATATATCTTAAATTAACAATAGAAAAGTTGCGCTTAATTATATATATATATATGCAGGGATGAATTTATATAATATTGAGAAGCAGACAGTCCAAAAAACATACTTATGGCCCTCACTTGTGAGGATCAATGGATGTAACTATTATTGTTAAGTATTCATCACCGGAATAAACGCATAAATTGCCGAGTGATCCTGAGAAAGACTTTTCTCTAACGTCTTTGTTTAAAGAGGGAACCTTCAAGATTTCAACTTAATTATAGGTTATTTAATTTGACACAACTGGAATCTTCGAGTTGTGAAGACTTTTGTTGTTTCAAATATGCGCCTACGTATACACATGCTTCCTTCTGTAGTCATATGCAGAAGTTTGTAATTACTGTAATTTTTCTTTCCAGTAATTGCTTCATAAACATTAGAATTTGTAAACTTTGGTACATAGGCAAATTAATTCCTATGTACTGGTGTGCCAATTTTTTTTGGTGTGGTTATTTATTTTTATTTTTTTTGGTATGGACTGGAGTGCCAATTTAAACACATGCCTTAATTAATAAATTAAATAAAACAGACATATAATCAATGAGTAAGACTAAGATTTGATCTGGGATTCTTTGTCACAACTTGGCACAATAAACTAATATAAACCTGAAAGTGGGTGTAGGCACATGACTGGGAAAGAAACTTTTGTTTTGGGTACAGAACTACGAAAGAGACTTTGACAAACCCAAAAGGTTTATTAAAGCTCTCTATGATGGAGCTAAAGAAATTCATACATTCCAAATCTTTTTTTTTTTCAAGCTGACCTTCCTTCCACTTTGGTTAGGATTCTTGGCCTTAATTTGATCCTTAACTAGTTCCCACTCAATTATATAGTGGGTATCTATGCTGATATTATATTATTTTGAATCTTCCGCAACGGCTAACCCTCACCATTAAATGTTTAAAAGGTTCAATTTTGAAATCCCTATTTTTTAAACAAAAGAAATTTTCAGCATAAAAGTTTAAAGATCTTTTGTGTAAGACTTTTAGTTATTAGAGAGTTTGGTTCTTGACAGTCAATAAAAAACTTAAATATTTTTAATTAATATTTCTAAACATATAATATTTTTTAATTTGATCTCTTGTTTTTAATAAAGTTATTCAGCAAAAAAAAAACTCTTACATACATTAAACTCTATTAATTCAACAATTGAATATTCGGATATTGAATCAATAATCATGCATACCAAATTTTAAATAAATTAGAGATTTGTAGAATTATGTAATTTTATAATTGATATTTATTTATACATATTTTTAAAATATATTATATGTCAAAATAAATTTATTTAATAATATGTAAAAAAAAGTTAGTGAAAGGAATGACTTTACTAAAACACACACAATAATACATGCACAAACTAACTATTGAATAATTTGATATATATTTTATCTAAACAAAAGAAACTATAAATATATTTGCATTCCTTTTTTCTCTCCCACCTCCATATCACTTTTCGTATTTTAGAAATTAATTTTTGAAATATAAAAATACATTCTAAAAACTAACTTTTAAAAAAACAAAAAAAAATGGGAGATGTAAAAAAGGAAGAAAAAAAAAGTGCAAATAGAATGGGCCTAAATCCAACTAACTTAGAAGTCACATTCCACTACCAAAAACAGGCAAACACAGGAACATTTATTATGCTTTTACTTCCTGCACCCCCAGCAACCACAAGCAGACAAAATACCCTTGCCCCCCACCTCCACCCAACCACCCAATACCACCGCCAGACACCACCTACAACCACCAGTGCAACCACCCAGCACCACCTCACAACCGCCCTATGCCAAAAATCCTCAAAACCACCACCGTAACATAATTCCGTAAAGGGTGCACCGGAATGAATTTTGTTTTTTGGAATCCCCTTTCCAAAAAAAAATTGCTTCCGGAACCCCCTTTCTAGAAAAATAAATTGCTTCTGGAACCCCTTTCAGGAAAAAAATTGCTTCTAAAACCCCCTTTCCAGAAAAAAAAATACTTACGAATACCCTTTCCGGAAAGAAAGAGTGCGGAAAGTAAAAAATAGGGTGCAGGAAGTAAAAGACAAATAGTGATATTTTTCTTCGGAAAGGGGGTTCCGGAAAGCAATTTTTTATTTCTAGAAAGGGGTTCTGGAAGCATTTTTTTTTTTCAAAAAGGGGGTTCCGGAGGCAATTTTTTCTGGAAAGGGGGTTCTGAAAAACAAAATTCATTCTGGAACCCCCTTTTCAGAATGTTACAGTGTTCACATTTGCTTGGATTTATTGTGTTCCGGCGGTTGTGAGGGGGTGGTGGGTGGTTGCGATGGTGGTGTTCAGCGGTGATGCGGTGGTATTGGGTGGTTGGGTGGAGGTGGGGGCAAGGGTATTTCCGTCTACTTTGTGTTACTGGGGGTGCAGGAAGCAAAAGGTGGTGCAGGAAGTAAAAGCCCATTTATTGAAGTGCATTTTCTTTCGGCTTTTTCTTTATTTGGGTATCTTTAGGGAGTTTCTATTCACACCTCTGAAATTGCTATTCTCACAACCCAGTTGGTGGCTTTTTACTAAATTCCAAAAATACCTTTTTCCATGGAAACATGATTCCGTTGCCCAAATACACAACGGAATCATGTTTCCGTTGTGTAAAAGGGGTGCGAAAAAAATACACAAAGAAAACATGATTTCGTTGTGTATTTTGGCAACGGAATCGTGTTTCCGTTGTGCATTTTTTTTTGCACCCCTTTTACACAACGGAAATATAATTCCGTTGTGTATTTTTCGACCTCCTTTTACACAACGGAAATGTGTTTCCGTTTTGTTACATTTTTACGAAAAATAATTGTAATTAATTGTAGATATAAGTTACCTTTTTATTTAAATTTGCATTAATGATGACACAAATTATCCTTTTTAATTGTACTAAAATTATTTCTGATACAAATTAGTATCTTAATTAATTCAATTACTTTTACTATTAATCAAGGTAATTCATATAATTATTTTGATTACCTTTATAAATGGTAACTTCTATCTAATTAATTCAATTTAAATTAAAAAATATAATCTATATGATACTGACTATGATTAAAAATGGTAAATTATATCTTAATTAATTAAATTTCGATCTAAAAAACATAATTTATATCACAATTAATTTGATTATCTTAAAAAAAGTATCCATTTATATGAATTACCTTTATATCACTATTTATACGCATTACCTTTATTAATAGTAATCGAATTAATTTGTGTCATCATTAATGCAAATTTAAATAAAAAAGTAACTTATATCTACAATTAATTACAATTATTTTTCGTAAAAATTTAACAAAATGGAAACACATTTCCGTTGCGTAAAAGGAGGTTGAAAAATACACAATGGAATCATGTTTTCGTTGTGTAAAAGGAGTGAAAAAAAATTACACAAATAGAAACACGATTCCGTTGCCCAAATTCACAACAGAATCATGTTTCCGTTGTGTAATTTTTCGCACCCCTTTACACAACGGAAACATGCTTCCATTGTATATTTGGTCAACAGAATCATGTTTCTGTAGAAAGGGTATTTTCGGAATAACAATGTGTCTAAAGCACATAGGGGGTGTGAATAGCAAAAGTGGAGGTGAGAATAACAATGCCCTATCTTTATGGTACAGCCATTGCTCTTCTCATATGTGTATATGAGTCATCCATTTTTTTTATATAATCTTTATTTTTTAATTTTTTTTATTGTAATAGGTCAATCCAACTCGTAACTCATAACTCACTTATAAGGTTGAGTTGGGTTAAGATTTTCATCACAATTTTAAAACGGATTCAATTTAACCTAATCTATTTTTGGAAGGATTAAGGATAGATTGAGTTAGATTAACCTATTTTAACATCTCTATATTGAATAAATGAATATACAATAATTCGAGACGAGGGATAACAAAATATAGGGTTGAGATTTTGGATGGAGGAAAGTTGTGTAGGAGACATGGGAGACAATCCAAATTCTTGTTTAGCAGTATTCGTTCTAATAAAAAAAAAAGAGAGAGAGACCTAAAACGAAATACTTAACAAAAAAATAAAATACAATAAAATTTGTGCTTCTTTTTTTTAAAATTAAATAAAAAAAGAAACAAGACTAGATAATCTACACAATATATTTGAATTTGAACTGAAATGAACTAATCATTTAAAGTACTTTTAATTAATTAAATCGATCTAATAAACACCTGTATATAGAAAGTTTATAATGTTTCTTATACTTTTTTAATAATATTTTTTCTAATTAAAAAAAAGCCAGAGGGTGAGAGAGAGATAAATAAAGGGACAGTAATTTTAATCCATTGATTTATGCTTAAGATAATGGAATAATCGTCATCAATTTCCCAACTATGGGGTAAATGTGCAGGCTTGCTGAGCAACCAATACTTTTCAATTTTATTTACAGTACATGCATTATTAGCCTAGTCGAAACATTTCCATATCAAAATACCAATTCTATGTATTTCCTGTCCTTGGATAAAACAAAACCCAATCGTCGAAGAACTATAAGATATGCTCATGAAAAAGAATAATCCACATGGTTGGTTTTATCCATAGAGCTACTTTGTCTATGTCAATTAGCAACCAAGAAATGTGTGAGAAATAACTGAAGTTGACAAGCTTCTGTCTTTATATTGGTGTAAATATGCATGCTTCATCAAATATATCGATCTCTATATCGATAATTTCAACGAGGTCTTTCTCATCGATTATATTACTAGTTTGAAATGGAAAGCCTTCAAATTTTATTGACTGAAAATGTGAACCTTAGCTCATGTCTGATATTCTAGTTTGTGTCTCTTTTTATTATTATTTTATTTATTTTACAATCACGTACATTTAAGCGTGTGCCGTGTGGGAGCAGCAGAACTCAACACAAACAAAAGACAAAGATAACTTTTCTATGTGGGATTATGACTGCTTCAAGCAGGTATAAACATGTCCCTTTATTAAAAAAAAAAATTCAATGATATCTAGCTAGTAATTAACAATTCTGATAATAGGTTATATGCTACCTTTGTCCTTATACATATAAGAGGTTTTTTGAGAAATTGTCTCTTATATTAATTATATTTTTTTTACTAAAATACTTTTAATTACTTTACAATTTTGTAGTCAATAAATAATAAATATATAAATTAATAATATAAATCATTCTCTCTTGTGATGATTGGAAAAGATTATTAACTACACATTAATTAATTAGGTGAAAATTAATTAGATGAAAAGTGTGAATGATGAACCATAATAATATAGGGATAGAGATAGTATATATTTAAGTGTACGTGTATATACTCATTTTAAAAGGTGGGAGTTTGTTAATTAATGTTACGTTAAGTAAGACGAGAAGTTTATGAAATGAATGAATAAATCCTTGAAATCAGTATCATCACATTCACATATCTAAGGTTATTTTTTTCAATAGTTTTTTTTTTAAAATAAATTTTTTTCAATAGTTCACACTAGGTTATATATACATTTTTATTTTTATTTTTAGGAAAGGTTATATATACGTTTAAGTCTCTGTGTATATGCTCATTTAAAAGGTCGGGGAGAAAACTATAATATTTATGCCTTATTCAAACTATGGAATACTAAATGTACCAAAAAAGAAAACAATGGAATATTAAGGAAGTCATAATATTAAGGAAGTCATAGGACGCTCTTAGTTAATGTCGCTGTGCCATAAAAGCAAAATTGATATAGCTAGGTTAACTCGTCAGCAACCCTCTTTTTTGTCTTTACTAACTACTTTATCCATTTTTTGTTTGAAGATACTTATTTGGCCAGTTTCCTTTGACCGTTTGGATCAAATGAGAAGCAAAGAGTCGGCTATGATAATAGTTATTTATGATTTCTTATTCTGTAAAAACAAATTTAATTTCTAGATTAATTAATACCAACATCTAGGTGCAGTTTAACGAGATTTGAGGAAGCTCAACGTATTGTGAACAAATGTACAAAATATATAAAGCTTGTGACCAAACAAGGAGCTATTTTGCAAGGGAAAATAAATAAAGTAAACATTCTAAAAAAATTCTCAAAGCTGAGAAAAAAGGGGAAAGGAGTAGTACTTTCTTTTTTTTTTTTTTTTTTTTGACAGCAAGAAACTTATCTCATTTCATTAACAACCAAAGCAGCAATACAATGGCGTAGATACTCAAAAACAGTAGGAGAAGCATACAAGCATACCTATTTCAAAAATGAAGCAAATTAATGTCTAACCTCTACCTGGTAAATTACACCGAAGAAACGTTCTTTATTTTTTATTTTATATTAAATTTTAATTAACTTTTTTTAAATGTTAAGCACTATATAAAATTACAGAACTAATCAACAGTCCAATACAAAAATTAAATTTATTTACCTGCAAACCAGCTATGGTTGTTTCAGTTTATTCTGTCATTAGCTAATTAAAGTCCATTATTATGTCAGGAACCTGAACTTTTTCTTTAAACTGTAGTATTGTCTGTTCATCTTGTAGCATAATTTGTTTGAAAGCAAAGCAACAGTACGGAATATCTGGAGTAGTATAATACTATCCTATGCCGAAGCTTTGTTGAAAATTAATTAAGAGCGAAAAACATCATGGCACAGCGACCAGAAAGAGTACTATATAGAATCACTTTTTTGAAAAACAATCAATGCCTTAGTGTAAGTAATCTTTGAAAAGTGAAGAAGCATTTCCATGGAAATGTAATAAGAATTATCTCCATACCAAAAAGAAAATGTCATATAAATTTCATATAGTCATTAATAATTTTTTTCTAGAACCGAAAATTAAACTATTTGTACAACAGCATGACTCTACACCAATAAAATGATGAAAAAAATAATCCATACACAGTTTTTAATTAATGACAAATTATTATATATGATAAATTTATTAACTTTTATAATAATTATTTTAAAAATTATATCAAGAACTATTTTTATTGGTTAACAATATAATTTTTTTTATAATAACAAGACATAGCTATTAAACTCTAAAATGATATATATATTATTGACAATTCTATTGTTAAAGAAAATTAATATATGCTACAATATATTAAATATTAGTATAATATAGCATATGGTGAGTATAAGTATATAATGTTTATATTAATAATTTAATTATAATTTTATTAAATAAGATATATGTTAATAAAAGTAAGAGAAAAAGGGTTATGCACTGACAATGTAAAATAATTTTACACTGTCATCCAATCACAACCCACCATGTATGGTAAGTTTGTTGACTTTTACAAAATTATCTTAAAAGTCATACTAACGGTGTTTTGTGATTGGATGACCGTGTAAAATTATTTTACACTGTCAGTGTATCACCATTAAACTCTAAAAGTAATCACTATCAAGTTTTTTTTTCTTTTTGTTTAAATTATAGGTATTTTTCACTAAAGACAATCTTGTTTGAGCCAGGTTGGACCACTATAAACAACAAAATTCTTTTACCAAGTATTTAACGCAACTGCATATACAAGACTCAAACTCGAGACTACTAATTAAACTGGAACAATCCTACGCCAGTTGATCCACATGCTCAACGGTAGATCACCACTAGTACCAAGTATATGGATCAACTAGTATGTAATTGCAATAAATGTTTAAAACAAGGACGAATCCAAGGGGGGTAAGAACACCCCCCCCCCCCCCCCAATATTTATAGAGAAAAATAAATAAGAAAATAGGTGTTGAGTATCAGTGCATCATAACAGTATTTTGATTATCATTTCAGTATAACAGTATTTTGATCTTATCACTAGTCGATGTGGGATCTCCAACACACATACATGGTGCGAGGTAGATTGAAGTGTTTTTCAACAAGAGGTTTAAATTGTTGAAAGATGGTAAAGACATCTGATTTATTCTTTAAGGGGTACAACCATATATATTTTGAGAAGTGATCAACTAAAACTAAGTAATACAAAAAATTGTCTAAAGATCTAGTGGGAGCAGGGCCCCATACATCAGCATAAACAAGCTCAAGAGGTTTGGTGGTGACAATGCTGGAAAGAGTGAAGGGTAGTTTGTGACTCTTGGCACTGCTGCACGAGATGCATGGTGTGGCGGTGCTCAACCTTATTTGTTGACAGGAGGCAAGATGTCTTAGAATTCGGTCAGATGGATGCCCCAAGATGTGATGCCATGGTTTGTGAGTTAGTGATGTCATGATGAATGCGGTTGGTGAATTGGTTGGGTGGGGCATGTGGTAAAGACCATCCCTATACGGCCCTCTGAGTATTGGAACCCTTGTCTTCAAATCCTTCACCAAGAAATAATTAGAGAAAAATTCAACAGAAATTTGGTTAGTTTTACATAATGAGGAAACGGATAATAGGTTTTGAGAGACAGTGGGAACATGTAAAACTTTGGAGAGAGAGAGTTTGTGTGTGTGAGTTTGGAGAACTGTTTTACTAGTGTGGGTGATAGGTAGAGCTGAGCCATCACCAACAATAAGTTGATCGTTGCCATGATATGGTTGTGTGAGATGCAGGTTCTCAAGGTCATTGGTGATGTGGTGCGTGGCACCTGAGTCCACTATCCAATATGAGGAGTTGATGGTGGATGCTTGTTTGGCATGGTGAGCAGAGGGACCAGTGTTTCGCTTTGGTGGATAGCCATGAAGCTTATAACAAGTCTTGGTTGTGCGCCCGGGTTTCTCACACTATTGGCAAATGACACGTTTGGATGAAGTTGGTGATGTGGAGCGTCCTGATGAAGGAGTGGCAGTATGGCCCGAGGAATAGCCACGAGATTTGTTGGGCATTCTACCCTTATGGGCAGCATGTGTAGTGGCCACGGATGAGGAATCCAAGCTGGTGTCCTCCCTTTTGAGGTAGGTCTCAAAGTCAGTGAGGAGATCATGTAACTCCTCAAAACCAATAGGTTTTCACGGGTGCGAAAGGTAGCAGTGACTTCTTTGTATTCTTGTCCAAGTCCATTAAGGGTATGGATGACAAGATCATCAGCATCCACAGGAGTGGTGATGATAGCAAGTTCATCAGCTATGGATTTGATGCCTTGAAGGTATTCAGATATAGATCTGGTTCCTTTTGTGTAGCGAGACAAGCGCTCTTTGAGGTACATGATGTGCGCTCGCGTTTTGCTGGCAAACATCTTCTTGAGAACATCCCATGCTTCCTTGGAGTTCTTGACATTGCCAAGCATGATAATCACATTCTGATCCACATATGTGATAATAGCATGCAGGATTAATTGATCCTGCCAGATCCAGTAATGATAATCTGGATGATTGGTGGCAGGGCATGTGTTTGTGCCATCAACGAATCTAGCCAGGTTATAGCCGACAAGGAGAGCATTAAGCTGGACTCGCCATGCTGGGTAGTTCGACCCATTCAGCTTGATGGAGGATTAAGTGTTTAGAACAACTACTGATTGTGAGTTATCAAGGGGAACGAATGACATATTGGTGGGTGTTGGATCGGTGTTGTTAAGCAAAAGCTGCTGATAAGGCCAAAATAGTGCATATAAGTGGGGGGCAACCCTCACCTTACAAGCCGGTTTTGTAAGGTTGAATTAGGCCCATAACCCACTTTCTAAGATGATATCAGAGTTTATCCTAGCGATATGTTGTTGGGCCAATTGTGTCTTGTTGTGGGCCTATCGTGCCACCTGCTATCGGTCCGCTATCGAACCATCCGCAGATGTCCAGTCCTGCAAACTTCACGCTCGAGATGTCAAGTCCTCGGCGTGAGGGGGGTGTGTTGGAGAGCCCACATCGACTAGTGAAAAGGTCAAAATACTGTTATACTGAAATGATAATCAAAATACTGTTATGATGCACTGATATTGAGTTAATGTTTGTTTAATTTCCTTTTAATAGTAGATCTTATCTCTAGTTTTACACATAAAATTAATAATAAATATTTTTGTAAAACTCATTATTTATTTAAAATTATTTATTAGAAATTGGATATTTAAATAATTGTGAAAAAAAATTATGCCCCTTTGATACATTTCTAGATACATGATTTAGAATAAGAGTTTTGTCACCCATATCAGTCATATTCAATTTAAACTGGAATATCTTCTATAGAAAATATGTGTAGCTTTCACAAAAATAATAAAAATAAAAGAAATCCTAATAGAACAATTTTTTTAATGAATGAGATTATTTTTTGTACACAAATATATGTGGAAAGTGCGGAAGAAAGATTTCCTTGGAAAGAAAGAATTACAAGTAAAATATAAAGAGAGAAATTAGTTGTTATTTAATTAGGATATTACCATAATACCAAGAAGCTATAGGGGCATTTACCGTGTAGTTGTCTTTATATGGGCATCGTATATTGGTATCATGGCAGCAATAGATTTCTAATTCCTCAACAGAAACCAAGGATAACTCCCTCGGTTTTTTGTCTTCCTCTAGTGGGGAGAGCAGCTTAATGATCTCTTTGCTAAGAATTCATCAGAAAACCAAGCCACAGCTTTATACTAAGGTCCAGCACTAACAAGGAAAAAAAAAAAAGAAAGACCAGAGAAGCTTCTATTAATTATTTTACAGTCTTTTTGTTCAAATGTCAAATATTTCAGGTGATGAAGGAAGTTTCTCCTCAGCAAACACTGGGGAAGAAGTTCATCAAGAAAACAAGCAGCAACAACCACTAAACCACCCCCATGGCTCAAGTTCTGGTGCTTGCAACAGCAATGGCTCCACTAATCAACAGCAACAGCAAGCAGCCAAGAAGAAAAGAAACCTACCTGGAAACCCAGGCAAATATTCAATTATGAGTTTCAGTTTTTTCTCTTGCACATACTATAATTTAATTAATCCCAAAATATTTGGATTTTAATCATGTTTGATCAATTAGTTTCAATATAGGAAAACTTACTTCCAAATACGAAATTTTACATTCACTGATGGTGTGATTAAGGAAACTAAAAACTAAAGAAGTCCAAGTGCTTTTGACAAGTTCAATTTTGCTTTGAAATATGAAAATGGTGCATGCTAGCTGTGCTCTACTGGTCAAACTCTAGTTACTAGGTAGTCCTTGCAAACTTAAACGTTGAATTATAGTTAAACAGAAGGTTTGGTGTGCATTATTAGTGATAATTCAGAAGTGTGAAAAACTGTGTTGTTTTAATATTGAAGTTGATATTATTCTTTGTTTCAATTCTGCTGCGACCTATTAAGCAACGAGGAAACTATGTAATATGAAATAATAGTAAATTTCCTTATTCGAATTATACGTACACTCTTCTTTAATTTGCTCAGTCTTTCATGATTTTGGAAGTTGGATTAATCCAAAAGATAGTATAACTAAGGTTGCACCAATGAGTTAGCTAAAAACACTCATTAAGAAATTAAAAAAATATATTAATAACATAAAAAGTTCAATATTCTTTTGGAAAAGTCGTGGTGATGGATGAATTTTATCATGTAACAGATCCGAATGCTGAAGTAATTGCCTTATCACCAACCACATTAATGGCAACAAATAGATTCGTGTGTGAGATCTGCAACAAAGGGTTTCAGAGGGACCAAAACCTTCAGTTGCATCGCAGAGGTCACAATCTTCCATGGAAACTGAGGCAAAGAGCAAGCAATGAGGTGAAGAAAAGGGTTTATGTGTGTCCTGAGCCATCATGCGTCCACCATAACCCAGCTCGTGCATTAGGAGACCTCACTGGCATAAAAAAACATTACAGCAGAAAACATGGTGAAAAGAAATGGAAATGTGACAAGTGCTCTAAAAGATATGCAGTCCAGTCTGATTGGAAGGCCCACCAGAAAACCTGTGGCACCAGGGAATACAAATGTGATTGTGGGACCATATTTTCCAGGTATTATTATTAACACCATCCTCATCGAACCAATTTTAAATTTTAATTACAAACCTTAATTTGCATGATTTTTTGGAGGGTTAGATACTAATTATGCTAATTTATATACCAGCTGCATGTTGACATTGGTTGTTGCAGAGAAACATGAACAAGTGTTGTCACGTCCGATATATTTTTCATTAGATTATGTTTCATGGTAGTTTGTGCTCATAAATAAAACACATGCAGGATTTGACAGATAACATTTACTCACCATTATTATTCATTTGGTGTGGTCCAATCTTTCCTGTATAAGTCTACTTCTTAGGCTCATGCACTGTTTCCCATGGTGAAACCACAATGAATTACTAGTTACTCCCTCCGTTCCAAAAATCTTTTAAGATTGTGATACACATATTAAAAAACATTCAATTGATATAAGTTTAGACAAAAATATCCTTACTTTTTCAACTATCTTTATCATAAATTATCTCACTATCCACCAATAACAAATAGACTTAGTTGTAATTTTTACTCAAAACTTTTTAATTTTTGACAGATTTTACCTCAACAAATTAATTTTGCGCATTTTACCCCAAACTTTTTAAAAAAGTTACAAATTTTACCCTCCACAATTTTGATAACGTGACATGCTAAAATAGTTGTACTTTTTACCACCCAACTTTTTACTTTTTGACAAATTTTATCCCTAATTTTTTCATTTTTGGCAAATTTTATTCCTAACTTTTTATTTTTTGGTGAATTTTACCCTCATTTTTATGCTTATATCAGCATGCCACGTCATCAAAACTGTAGAGGGTAAAATTTGTAACTTTTTTAAAAAGTTGGGGGTAAAATGCGTCAAATTAACTTGTTGGGAGTAAAATCTGCCAAAAATTAAAAAGTTTGGGGTAAAAATTGTAATTAAGCCTAACAAATACATCATGTTATCCACTAACTTATTTTTATGACAGATGTCTCTTTTCAATGCAAGTATTAATTGATCTTCTTAATTATGTATAGGGGTATTGTTGAAAAAAATAGCTTAAAAAGTTAAAATGATTATTATTTTGAAACAAAAATAAAAAGCTAAAAAAATTATTATTTTGGAACGAAGGGAGTACTTAAGTCATTTTTATTGAGTCTTATAATCTTACATGAGATTTAAGAAATTCAACTAATTTCTACTTCAATGATATAATCTTTAAGAGAAAAATGTGTTGCTAACATTTCTCTCTTTTAAGAACTTAAAATGAATTCTTATTCTTGAACAAGTTTTCTCACAATTCTTTTTTTTTGACACAATTCTTAAAAACTATTAAGAACTACAAGGATTCTTACATTAAACTGTCAGATTAATTGTATAAACTATATAAAAACTGATTTTTAAGATATAAACTACCAATTCTTAAGTTTGGAAATTCTTTAAACAAATCCCACAAGAGACTCTCAATGAAGTTGAATTTTGAGTAATACTGTCAAAACACAACTGTTACATTTGCAATTCAACAAAATACATATGACACCATTGACTTGATGTGGCTCTACTTTTTTCATGTTAAATTAAGGTGTAGCCATAATTGCGAGTACCAGAGTTGTTGAATTTAAGATCATAACTTTAGAATGAAATCATGTCTCTTTTACCTGCCTTATCCTCTCAATAAATGAACAGCTTTAACGCATCAAAAAAAATTTATCATATCTAAATGTTGAGATTGTGTCTCTTAACTGTTACTAGTAGATAGGGGTGTTCGCGGTGCGTTTTGATTCGGTTTTTAGAAGAAAAGTTATCCAAACCAAACATAAAATTAAGATGCGGTTCAATTTGGTTCGGTTTAAATATAACATCAAATCTGAACCAAACCAAACCAATCTTTTACGGTTTGGTTTGGTTCGATTTGGTGGTTTTTAATTTTTTTTAATATATTATCATAATGTAAAATTTATTAACTAAATTTATATAATTATTATACTATGTTATTTTAAAAATAATTTTTAATTTTTATTAAATTTTGCTTAACATTTGAAAATTAATTTCTTACTTCTATTTAGCATTATTATAAAATAATATTTCTAACTCTTTTTGTAGCGTAATAGTAAATTGTGCATCACTTGATATTTAACACTATTTTTTAACAATATTGGTACATCCTTTTTTAACATATGAAAGTAAAATATGCACATTAATTACAAAAACAAAGAAAATGTCATAAATGGTTTAATACTTATTATTAATTACCGCAACAAAAATCACATATTACAAATTTATTATAGAAAGAAGTACATTATAAATCACATACTATAATCATTAAAAATTTAAAATAATACTAGTTACATAATGTTAAACATTCATTAAATAAAATTAATATAATTATAATATGCGGTTTAGTTCGGTTTGGTTTGATTTTTATAACAAGAACCGAAAACCGAATCAAACCGCAAAAAAGTATGCGATTTTTGAGATTTTTTGTTTTGTGGTTTTCGGTTTAAGCGGTTTTTCGATTTTTTTGGATCGATTTGACAGTTTATAGACGGTTTGGTTCGATTTTGAACACCCCTACTAGTAGTTAGTATTAAAGTGCCTAATTCGTACATGTCAACATTCAACACATTTATCTGAATCTTGCAGAAGGGACAGTTTTATCACACACAGAGCCTTTTGTGACGCATTAACTGAAGAAAACAACCGAGTAAACCACTCATTAACGAGTGGCACCTTGCAAAATGAATTGCCGGACCTTATGGCCACCACAATGCCTCTAAGCACTAGTTCCAACAACAGTGAACCCGAATTGAACAACAACTACGACCCTAGTAAGAGCCCACTCAAACCCCTCTCCCAAGAACAACTTGTCCCAATGCAATTCAAGTCCACAAGCATGGGTGGTGGCATGTTCTCCACCACCACTTCAGGTACACTCTTTGGTGGTCCAAAAAACATGTCTCATCCCTCTAATTCTTCCACCCTTCAACTCAGCTCCAACAACTCCACTGCTTTCAATTACTTCCAAGACAGCAAAAACGCTTCTGCCTCAGCTCACATGTCTGCCACGGCTTTATTGCAGAAAGCAGCACAAATGGGTGCCACTGCAAGCAATAATAGCATTAACTCTCCCATGATGCAGAAAAGCTTCGTTAGTCATGGCATGCCTGGTCCTGACCATCACAACCATAATTCTTCTTCTTCTTCCTATGATCCCTTCCATCATCATCCACACCCTAATCATTCTCACATGGCTGGGATTAGTGGCGCTGGAGCCTTCACCAACCAATTTTTTCACAAGGGGCAACATGAAATGTCACTGATGTTTGATTCCAACACCAATGATATGGGAATGTTCGGTCCAATGTTCATGGGAAGTGACCACAACCAAGGCTTGATGAAGAACGTGGAGCATGAGATTGGTACTAGTTCGAGTTTGGTTCATGACTTCTTGGGCGTTGGTGCAACTTCAAGGGTGCATGAACCGCAGAAACAACAACAGCAAAGGTTGGAGTTAGAAGCATTAACCCACCAGAGGTTGCAAATTATGAACCACTTTCACCACCACCACCTTCCACATGGGGATTCTGCTATGGAGAAAACCATTTGGGACATTTGAGAACCGACACAAACTATGTCTAGTTGACTAGTTTAGATTAAAAGAAAAGAGAATGTTTCCTTTGAATGAGTTTTTGAAACTTTGTAACATCATGTCTGGTAACAGATTCCTCAGCCAATAATCTCCATAATGCGCCCATTTTTCGAATCAATAGTAAAAAAGTTCAAACTTGACAAAAAAAAAAAAAAACGTATTAGTTCAAACTGGTTGAATTGATTTCAATGCGAGGAAATGTGTGTTGGAAAACCACGCTGAACCAGAACCAGAACCAGAACCTGTTGAATGATAAAGTATGTATCTTACTAGTTTAAATATTATGTACTTCAATTATAGTTGTAACAATGGAGTAATAACCATGAATCAATCAAATCATTACTAAAACACTGACCTAAAGTGTTTCATGTATGAATTTAATTTTTGAAAAATAAAATTACACTTGCATCCCTTTTACCATATTATTCAATGAATTTTTATTCATTAGATAAGGTGTCATATAAGATTAGATAATACTAATATAAAAAAAATTACTCTAACGGTCTATTTAAAAAACTCTTAATATAATAACAATAAATATAAGGAACTTATAAAATCATAGTAAAGCCATGAACATGATGATAGTTCTAAGTTTTCTTTTCTTTTCTTTTCTTTTTTTTGTCATCAGTACAATAGATAAAAACGGCCCAACATAGCCAAAAGCCCAGATGCTATTTCTAAGTTATATTTGCTTGATTCATCAATGGCCTTTGCTATTTCCACCCTCTATCTTTTTAAGTCCACACACCCTATAATTCTTGTGAATTTTTTTTTATGAAAATATCCCTGAAGGAAACACATTTCCATTGAGACAAATACACGATAGAAACACATTTCCATTTTCTATTGGTTCACAATGGAAACATGTATTAGGTTTTGATACACAACGAAAATATATTTTTATTGTGTATTTTTTTTATGAAAATATCCCTGAAGGAAACACATTTCCATTGAGACAAATACACGATAGAAACATGTTTCCATTTTCTATTGGTTCACAATGGAAACATGTATTAGGTTTTGATACACAACGAAAATATATTTTTATTGTGTATCAGATACATAACGGAAATGTTCGTTACATTGCAAACACACAAAAAAGAAAATGAACTCACCAAGTTCACAAGGTGACAATGACGAGGGAGCAGCTTGAAGCAATGATTGTAGTCTTCCGGGAAGGGGTGAGGAGAGGGGAGGGAGTTAGGAGCGAGTGAGCAGGAGAGGAGATCGGTGGGTGTGTTTGGGCTAGGGGAGGAAAGGGTTAGGATAGTTTAGGATATTTCAATTTTTTTTAAAAAGATGGAGGTGATCTTTGCAATAAATGGTGTGGGAATAGGAAGGCCCTTCATTAACACGAGGCATTTGGGCTTTAGGCCCTGTTTAACAACAACAAAAAAATGAACGCATGGCATTGCAAGCAAGCAAAATCTGAGAAATTATACAAATACACATGCTGTATCATATCACATTTCATATATAGAACACATTTAGTAGGACATTGAAATTTTATTTTATTTTTTACCATTTAAATAAAAAAAAGATTTTTTTTTTTTGTTGCTAAAAAGCCACAGAATGAATTACTGTTTATGAAAATAGTATACGTGAGACCGAAAATTAAAATGCAGCATGGTGTTTGATGGGTCAACAGGCCCAGGTCAGAAAGGCCCATAAGAACAGAGTACTTGGCCCGAGGGGCAGTTCTGTCATTGAACTTGAATTTCCTCTCTTCGCTGTTCGCAATGGGCCAAAACCCTAACCCTAATTAGATCACGTATTTATATATAGACAGCAGAATCAATCAATCACAATTTCCTCTGTTCTTCGCCGAACAGAACATATGGCTCTCTCCGAGTTTCAATTTTTGTACACTTTGTCTTCTTCTTTTTGTTCGTCTTTTTTCATCTTTTTCATTTTCTTTCTCTCAATTGTGTTTTAGTGTTTCGGAGGCAATGATGGTACGAACTACCTATTTTATGAGGGAATAGAGAATTTTCCCTTGTGATTACAAAACTACCAATGGATCCTTCTGAGCCTTCTACAATTTTGGGTTTTTTTTTTTAAGGTTTGGTTTGTTATTATAGATGAGAAAATTGAGTGTGGTGTGGCAGAAGAGAAAGAGAATAGAGTGCCATTGAAGTGATGATGACCTTTTCTGAATTTAAATATATGTGGACTTATTTAATCAGACTACAATTATCTGATCAATGGCTCTCCTTCAATGAAGTGTTACTTTACCTTCATGAAAAAAAAAAATTTATTTATTAAGTTAATTTAAACACCCTATATGTTAATGTTATGGAGAAAGGAATTGAGGAAATCACTTGTTTTTCTTCTCATGATCGATCCTTTAAAAAAAAAAAATACGTAGTACTTTTTAAGCTTTTCTCTGCACGGTAAGGTATTAGATTTTTTTTTTTCAATCTTTTTTTCAAGTTTTTTTTTTCCTCTTTTTTAAGTTTGAATTGGTTCGGCCATGAGAAGCTAATCAGAACAAATATTAATAAAAGTTGGCCAATTTACTCGATTTGTAAATGAAAATGAAAATTATGATAGCAAGAAATGTTTTCAAAACAATATATTTTGATTTATCTATCTCAATTTTTGTTTAATTTATTAAATTTTGATCGGTGATTCAACTCAAATTGCTGGAGTACTATTGGATGGCGTATAGGTACTCAGTTTCAAAAGTTGTGTACAGTACACGATTATGCAAAAGTCATTAGATATAACTTTATTAAATGAATGATTTAGATTAATTACTTGATTTTTTTTTTTACGGTAATTACTTGATATTTGCTATTTGGTAAAAAAAAATCATTTTAATTGTATTATATTGATCAATCGAAAAAGAAAAAAGAGGAGACATGAACTGTTACAATAAAAAGTGAAGGAGTGTAGAACTTGCATTGCATCTTGTTAAAAAGATAAATGTAAGTTGTCTTTAAAACCCTTTGTATTTTAAAATTATGTTGATTCCTATCTAATTCGAATCAACACTAATGAATTTAATCAACAGGATAAATATTTCACAGCATCTATTTTTTCAATCACAAGATCAAAAATAACCTAAAGAAATTAAGCTCAAAGTGACTTCACATCTTGTTTCAAAATATAATGAACCATTAATTTAATCTCTAGAGTATTACGCTCTCTCTTTTAAGTAGTACTTAAAGTAATAAATCAAAAATCTCTAAATTATTAAAAAAATCATACTACATAATCCTTCAAATATTGAAAAATCTTTCAAATTAGTTCTTCAATATTAGTAAAATATATCAACATAAGAACTGAGAGATTTTCAATACTTCAGGAACTACTTAATTTCATTACTTTCAGAATGAAGATAGTAATACTTTAAGGACTAAGTTGATAGTTTATTCTTCAAAATATATGCTTTATTTTTATGTAAATGGTTGTCAAATTCTAGTGTTAACTTGTAAACTCGGCCGGGTTTACGAGCATACTCGTGAAAATCAAGCTGACACACATTTGCAAGCTTATTTTTTTGTTGAACTCATGCAAACTCGCATGAAATTAAGCAAGCTCGCTCAGGCTTGTGAGTTCAACACCGAGTGGGCGAGTTCAATTCATTCCTAATTCCTAAACAAAAGAGCAAAACAAAAGTCCTTTCTGCACTTTGTTTTGAAGACGTTGGTTCTGCTCGATTCTGTTACTTGTATAATGAGAAGCACGATTCTTAACTATTTTTAGCCCAATTTTTAGCCATCTCGTTATTTGAAAGACTAACATTTCATTACGCATATTTCATAAATGACAATATTTCAATGTTCGTATGTACTTAACCCACTGCAAAAATATCATAGAATAGATGAAGTTAGTCAATTCACTTATTCACATGTTAGGAATGCAAAAATCCAATGCTAACATTAGGGTAGGATACAAAAAATATCTAATGCTAATCAAACACAGCAGGCGGAAAATGTTTTAGGTTTTGATGAAACTTTGAACTTACAAGGTGCTAACACAAGGTGCTAACAAAGACATAAATTTGCCGTTAAAAACCGTATAACTCCAGGAGGTTCATTATTTAGCCATATTCAGCAGTTTTGCAGGGCTACGAGGGAACTCAGCAGTGTATGAAACGTCTAATGGGCGCAAATATATTCAGTTTTCGTAGGTCTCCTTACCTTTCCACCTCCTGCGAACCTCTCAAAGTAATTGGCTAGTATGGAATTTGTATGAGACTAGGTAGGAGTTGCAGCAGAGCAATGTTGTAATAATCAATTTAACTTAAATCATACTAAAAGGATGCATGGAGTTGCAAAAAAATCGGCTTTCTACCATCCATGGATGGTTCTAAGTATGATTATTGATCTGTGGGAATGGTTGCCCCAAACGTAGCTGAATGCCAACATGAATTGTATTCGAGACAGCCTTCAAAATCTCTTTCTCTGCTTGCTTTGCCATTTCCATTGCATGTCTGTGGGTAAATAAACATAAGTTGCCATGGGAGACTGACCCAATTCACAATCAAACTCACTAAAGGTAAGACGATAGAAATTACCGAATTGAGATATCGGGTGGCATGGAAACCTCAATTTGAAGAACTATCTTGCTTTGAAACATGTGATGTGTTATGCGCTCAACTGACATCTGAAAACCAACTAGAGACAATTAAAGATTGAAAAATCAACTGTACTACCATTAACAATGGAATCATCTTACTTTCCACCACCTTCAATTGAAACAGAAAAACTTGATATCACACTCGTACTAGTAAGAGAATAGCAACCATTTAATTCCCCAAATTTTATGGCTAAGAGAACTTGAACCAATTGCAAAATAATCCGTTCACTTCTAACCAATAAAATCAAAGAATCCCCAATAGATGAAAGACCCACATCAAATTCCAAACTGAACTTATTTTCATTGTCTTCTAGCTTTCACAAACAAATGTTACCTGTGGAAAGTTTGATGAGATGATATCAGAAACAATCCCTTTAATGTTACTATCCTCAGCAAGAACAATACTGCTCTGGTCCATGTCTCCACTCCAACCATCTTGCTGATGAGAAACATGTGACCTTGCAGGATCTATAAAAGAGAAATAAGAACAGGACAAATTAGAGTTAAAAGATACAAAATAGCATAACACATGGCATCCACTACAACGACAACAACAACACACACACACACAAAAGTGATTTAGATTTCAGAAAACCTCATTACAATATATCATTGGGATAAGTGAATTTTAGTTGTCATAAGGCTGCAATTTGAAAATAAAGGCTGAATGAGTAGAAAATTAGGCATATCTTTGCCATGCAGATATATAGTCAGTGAAATAAGATAGAAAGAAAGAAGGATCAGTGGTGACAGATTTAAATCTGCCTTTTTGACATTCATCAACAGGCTTAAGCATTTTCTTACATAAACAATGGTCAGTACCAGTGATGAATAATTTGCATGAACAGTGCTGAAATAGAAACTACTGGGTTGGTTCAGAAGAACCCAAGACAAAATACTGCATTTCAGCCTTGACAATGGCTAAAATAAGGATGCAAAACAGAGATGACGCCAACTTGAGATCGAAGGAGATAATATTTTAGCAACTGTTAGGTGAGTGAAAGATGCACTCAGCCTTAAGGGATTTATATACATGATGATTACAAACCTAATAAATACAAAACACAATTTACAAGAGAAAAATAATTAATTCTACTTCTAGGGTACAATGTATGTAGTCTACTTTTGTAAATGGAACAATTTCAATTATATAATTTCCAACATTAATAATCTCATACATATCTTAATTCAGTACTTGTCAGTTTATTCCATTGCTTAGATTTCATTCTTCTAAAACAGGGGCTTGACACTGTCACTCACTCTGCACCCTACTCGGTCACATTCCATTACTCTGTTTTCACTCTTTTAAAGCAGAAACTTGACAAAGTAAACTGCATCTTATCTGGCCATATCATTACTTACCCTGTTTTTGTTCTGATGACATATGACATACAACTTATGATTTTGTTTTGTGAGGCTTATGCTTTTTGTACTTTTGTCAATGCCCAGTTAAAATAATAACATTGAGAACTATACATCATTTATATGATATATTTCAAGTTATTTTTCATTGTATCTCTAAATCTAATTCAATGCAATGTGCAATTCACAAATGTTATTAAAATAAAAAAAATTATAGTGAATCACCTTGCTACGTTAACAAGTATGTCAATTTATTAAAAAAACAGTGATAACAAATAACTACCATTCTGCAATAGCCAAGGTAAGAAATTTAAAAAACTACAAAACAGACCTATGTGTATGAAAATTTCTACCACAGTAGGATGAGACTTGTGAATTTGATGACGAACATTTTCACCAATGTCATGTGCAGCACTTACACTAGAAAAAGGATCAACCTGCAAGGTAAAACTAAAAATTAAACCCTGAAAACTGACAAATGCAGTCCAATCATGAGTTCATGACACATAATGCATGCGACATAAAGAATATTCAGGAGAACTGACCACAATATGTACATCAAGATAAAGATACGAACCAGCTCTCCTTCCTCTTAAACGATGGCACCCCTGCATACAAATTGAAAAAAAAAAAAACAAAGAAATGAAAAGAATGTAATCTAAGTTCATACATTTGTATGCAGAACACCAAAACAGCATTAATGTATACCTGGTTAAAGTGCATGCAAAAAATTAAAGCAGAACTTGATACATTTCTTCAAGTAAAAAGATGACATTGGAAAAGAAATCACATGCAAAGTTTCAAGGGTGCCAAAATAATATTTTATAAAGAATATTGGGAAAAAAAGACACCTTGACACCATCAACTCGCAATATTGTTTGTTTAATAGGATCCAACTGTTGTGCCGGGATTGCAGCATCCACCAATTCCAAGACACTGATAATTGATCATAAGCAGCAACAAAATTAGAGCTAGAAGTTTGGACATAATCAGAATTGTCTATAGATACTTCTGGTGGAGTAGAAACTAGAAACTTTTGCTAAACCCCTTAGTTTAGGCGGAATCAATTTACCCCAAGTGGTTACACATTTTGAGTCACTTTACAACCATTTGTATTCTCTGTTATCTTAATAATTTCCCAAATTGCAAATTTCATTAAGCATGGACAAAGAGGTAGTAAATTCTATGCCTGAAATTATTAAATAATTGCATTGCATTGGCCATTTAGTTGGGCTCATTAGTATGTCGTAAAGAAACAACCCATCAATTTACATATGTCAAATGTGCATCATTAAGAGATCAGTCCAAAATGACAAAGCCATCCATCAAACAAGAATTTTTACACTTATAAAATCCCTCTAAGTTGAGGGAAAAACAAGTACACTC
Source organism: Pueraria montana var. lobata (assembly GCA_026413185.1). Lineage (NCBI taxonomy): Eukaryota > Viridiplantae > Streptophyta > Magnoliopsida > Fabales > Fabaceae > Pueraria > Pueraria montana. The sequence goes on along the minus strand of CM048647.1, from coordinate 66,076,599 downwards.
ATTACATTAACTAGATGCCATATCCAACATGATAAATATAATCTAATTTATAGGTATCCAGCACATGTCTATGTCTAGCATAGGTTTGTTCAATTTTTTGTTGTATCCTTGTATGAGGTTCACACTTAGCTCCCATATGTTTAACTTGGGTTCCAAAATGTGCTTAACATGTATACACCAGGGTAAAGAAGACAGTTTCAATAACATATAAAACAATCAGTTAAACTTGCAAGCAAAGATAAATTGCAGAATGCAGAGGAACAGATATAGGTACCTTTGGTAACCAGTTTCAGCTCCAGCTTTCAAAATCATGCCTGAGACCAGAAGTCCAGCAAGTGGATCTAGAAACTTCACTCCAAGAATAGACCCTCCTAACATGGAGATGAAAATCTATGGTTAGTGAACATAAGCAAGACCCAAGACAAATGGATCAAGCATCCAGAGCCAAAGACTGAGCAATGCAAAAAGTATACTTGTTTAGAGAATTTAGAGAATTACGGTCTTACAGCAAGCAGTCATTATGGAAGACTTAAAAAAAAAAGAATTAAGCCAATTTTTAGTCCTTGAAAGAAACATCCAGTTATCATTTACTCCCTTAGGAATTAATTTTATCAATTTAATCACTCAAACCCCTAATAATTTAGTCAGTCCATCCATCCATTTTAGTCTAAAACCGTTAACAAAAATCTTGGAGTTTGCATTTGAAGATTTGATTATTAGTCTATAATATTCAAGTATTATGATGCTGTTACAGGTCAGCATTTAATGTAAACCATGTTAGACCAAAATGGATGGAGGAAATAAAATTATAGGGGATTAGATGTTTGAGCTGAGAGATCAAATTATGAAAGTAATCCTTAAAGAACTAATTGAATTATAAATCTTTAAGGACTAAATGGATTCTACTAAAGATATAACTACAAGGTCTTGGATGGTAAAATATGATGCAATATCAGATAGTTTTTATATTTTAACAATTAAGAGATACTATGACAATTTAGTGTAGAAAAAAGACTTAATTCAGCAAATTAAATAACTAAAACGACAATGATGGATTTTAGTCTGTAGACAGTAAACTCAGCACTTGTTATGTGTTAATGTTTTAGTATGTTCTAATGTTAAACAAAGCCGCAGCATCTGATCAATTCAACTAAATCAAACAAGTTGTCTACAAAAGAAAACTTAAGCTCAGATTCAGACTTCAGAGCCTCTATAAGTGAGTGATCATGCTTCTAGTTATGTCAATTAAGGTAATAAAAACAGCAGCAGCAACAACAGAAAATCCATTAGTAATGTACCAATAAATAGATGAACAGAAACAGCTCATGAATTCATAAAACCAAACACACAATAAAAATTGTTAAATATAAATTATTCCGTTGGTGTTAGACGAACAAAATGACCACTTATTTTTAAAAGATGTCCACAAAAAACTTATATGTGATTGTATGACTAATATCATATTATATCATATGATTAATAATCATAACCCAACAACAATGCCTTGTAAGCAAGTAAACCTGATTGAGAACATATCTTGTACTAGAAGCCAGCATTAAAGGACTTTTTACTGATTAACAACCTAGTAACCTTTCAAAGAACTGAGTTATTTACCGACTCCAATGAGAGCAACTACTGATGAAATTGCATCTACACGATGATGCCATGCATTTGCTTTCATTAGTCCACTACCTTGCTTCTCACCAGCTTGTTTTGTTATCCAGTAAAGCCTACAGATTTGCAAAGCAAATATAAATACTGAAGTCTTGGAGAAGAAACAAAACCTAGTAATGCACATATTAATCAAAGCATAGGGTCCATCAATAAAAGAAAAGGAAATAAGGAAAGGAATTTAAATTACAAGGTTCTGATGTCGGAAACCCAACCAAAAGTTAAGAAATTCAATATAGACCTTGTCAGGTGAGGAAAAGTCAAGTAGTTAAGGCCACGAGGACACATTCCCTAGGAAAGTAAAGTGCTTGAGCTAACATAACTACAACGATAGCTTAATTAATTTTTCCAGGATTCATTCAATTAAACATTATTCTCTAAAGGTTTCCTATTTAGTAATTAACTCATTATCCTTTTGTATCTGCCCCCATTGACTTGAGATTGCATCAAACTTTATTAATTAGTATCTTACACTCATGATGGAGAAGTATCAAATACCACCCAATGAAGGATTAGTCAAAGTCGGCATATTTAAAATAGTGACAAAGGACACAGGTGACTAGCAAGTACAAGTAAATATTAAGTAATAGCAGTACCCTTCTTTAACACATATTGACACAATAGTCATATTCAAAGCAAGGATGGGATGATCCATGTCAATTCCATGATGATGTCCACCATGTCCATGGCTATGCCCATGCCGATGTGCCAATGCCTGGCTAACCACTTCAGGACCAGATGAGAACAATCCCTGCATGTGTATAACAGTGATTTCAAGTATTGAAAAGATGAAAAAATATCTACTTTTCATACATAGTCTAACAAAAATCTCAATGAAAGTTTCTTTAAATCACATTCTTCATGGGAATAAGTGAAGCAACAAATAGATCAAAGTTTGAATTTCAATACCATCAAAATGTCTACAGCATGCCATGCAATGCCACCTCCAGTCGCCAAAAGCATGCAAGAGATTCCAAGAGCTCCTAGAGTCTCAAACTTACCATGTCCTGAGATACAAGGCCATATAAATATAATCATAAATGACACAGAAACCTTTATGTGAATAACATATGAATGGCAAACATTAGTCTAATGAGTAATCACAACAAAATAACAGAACAAAAGAGCATTATGTAACTATTATTATTATTATCATATGTAAACTAACGGATAATCAATCCAATTATATTAGCGTTGAATGAAAAGTTAGCATCTGGAATATCGGATAAACCATCAATTTCATCCCTAAACTATTACTCTCTTTCTTAAATAGTCTTTAAAGTAAAAAAATTGCATAAGTAATCTCTCAAGTATTAGAAACCATAGTAAGTAGTCCCTCAAGTATCGAAAAATCCTTCAAATTCGTCCTTCACAAGAGTCCCTGGACGTTAATAAAAAATATCAACATAGGGACTAAATTGATGGATATTCCTACTTATATATTTTCATTACTTTAAAGACTATTTAGGAGAGACCGAGAGAGGGTAATACTTGAAGGACCAAATTGATGATTTACTCCCAGAATATCTAATAAACAGTAACTTGATGCACAAGAGATAAATGGAGTAGCGTGTAGATACAAATGAAGTGACCATATGGGTGTTCTTTATCTCTCGGCGCCTTGGCAACCTTGAAAGACAACAAAGCTATGCCACTAAGAACCTGCGACAACACAAACAATTAGGACGATGAACACGGAAAGTTGCACTTAGGAAGCGAGTGTGAGAGTTACCACTTACCACATCGGATATGGAATGCGCAGCATCGGCGATAATGGCAGTGCTGCCGGAAAGATAGCCGGTGAAGGCTTTTCCGGTGGCCAAACCGATGTCGGCGGCGAGACCCAGCCGGAAAATGTTCTCTCCCTCTTTGTGGTAGTGGTGGCGGTGATCGTGGTCGTCGTGGTGGGAATGACCCAAATGCCATCTCCTTGGGATTTTGAACGCGGGATTTTCAGTTAAACAAGACTCTAGTGGATGGAAATTAAGCGATTCCAACACTGGAGGCAGAAAATTTGAAGATGAAAGCCTTGTTATGCACGTTCGGTATATGGGATTCAGATTTCTCACTCTAAACCCCATGCTCTTTTTCTTCCAATCCAATTCTAAAATCTAATTAGGGTTTCCTTAACTTTCAATTTTTTTCTCCCCTTGATTATAGGATAGCTGCAACCACGCTGAATTTCAGCAAGAACTTCAATTTCATCTTCAGAATCACGTCCATCTAACGCAATTGTGTGCGAGGTAAGTGACACGTGTCACCCAAGAAGTCATAAGGTCATAACAGTCGTGCCACGTGCCGAGCTAATCTTCACTCTATGTAACATGATTCATGAACTAAGAATTTTTTTTTATCCTAATTAAAATTTCAAATCGGTCAAAACTCAAAACTTACATCATTTTTTTGTCATTAATTTATTTAATCCAATTATGCATAGATGCTTGTGTTTTTTTTTTTTTTCTGAATTGCATAGATGCTTGTTTAAAATTATGCATCATATATTTAATGGGGATTTTTATTATTGAAAAAATATCCGTGTCATTTAATTAGAGAATTCAATATGAAAGACATCAAAAAATTCAATTTAAGATCCATCCTTAAAATAATCTATAGGATTAGTGCAGTGGTGTAAAGTTTCCTCCATGTACAAAACTCTCTTATGTTAGCGGCAACCACGCACCGTAAGCGGAATTAGTTTCTAACACAGTGGGTTGGGCTGAAGACACTCGTCGTCTCTGACTAGGAAAATAAATTCATCCTTAAAATCAATTATATCAAATTGAAAATAAAATATTAATTAATTTATCTTAAAATTGATATGACATTTTATCTTTAATATTGTTAATACAATATAATTAAAATGAACTAAATATTATATTTATCAAATATAATATATAATGAACTTAAATAATATTGTTAAATAATTTATTCATCGTGCTTGAGGGAGACCATGTCATATTAAAGAAACTTGCACTTATCAGAGATATGGTTGAAGTGCAAGTAGGAGTGAGAAATTCCACATTAAATAGAAATAGGTGTGTTCAACAACATATGGCAAGAACTTATATACCTAGTGACTTAAGATTCTAAGTTATATATGGTATTGAGTTAACTTGTGCGGTTGGCTCATGAACCATGGACGGTACTGAGTTACCTAGTGACTTAAGGTTTTAAGTTATATATGGTATTGAGTTTTATTCCCCAACAATATTAAGTAGTTGATATGAGTAAAGATGATAATAAAGGTTCTCATGAAAATGTTGTTTAAAATTGTTTCAAACCTTTAATTTTGTGGGGGCAATGTTTCTAAAGTGAGGAAAAAGTATATAAGTTTTATGAAAATCATGTCAAGAAAAAAAGTTTTGAATTTGAAAAGGTCAGTTTATTAATAAAAAGCGTCAGAACAAATAAATGAGTTTTTCTTTATCATCATGAAGGATTTACAAATAAACAAAAATAATAAACACATCTAAGGAGCAACAATTTCTCTTCTATCTTACTACAACATATCTAAGGATTATGAGAAGTGCATTTTTCTATTAAAAGAAGTTGGTCCTTTAGTTGAGCAAATAATGCATGTTACAGAGCTTAGGAAAAAAAAATCAAAAGTGGGGATTTGCCATTTTCTCACAAAGACTGTTGTGGAATACAAGGAGGTAAAACACTGAGGAGATTTTCATCAATAGGTTACGAGCTGATAAACCCCATTTTGCTCGTAATTATTGATGGGTGTGTTCATGCATTTTCTAAACATTTTTAGCACCTTAAGTGATTAAGTTCACCCATTTTTTTGTCATTTTTGTGCAAAATTGACATAGACCTGAAAGAGAAGAAAAGTCACAAAAAATGATGGTTTTTACTTCAAGGAGTGAAGCACGGCCATGCATAACTCCATAGACCTCATTGGTTGCTTTGAAAGGTAGCATGGTCGTGCAAGAGCTTCAGCACTCCGCTTCGAAAAAGAAGCACGATCATGCATAATTCAACACGATCCTGCATGACTTAGAACCCATCTCTATAGATATAAGGTTTGTTGCGAAGCACAATCGTGCATGCTTTTGTGAGTTGAAGGCCCATTAGGCCTATAGATAAAGAAGGGGAAATGGGGAATTTAAATCTTGGCTTTGTGTGAATTACATTGCATTGAGCAAGAAAGTACTAATGAGAGAGATCTACAAGATTAAGAAGGTGTAAAGAGCACGACGGGGGTTAAAACTTATAAGAATTTTCCTCGTTTTTTTTCTCTTTATGTATTCATTTTTGGTTTTGAGCTTTCCTATGCCTATAGCTAGTTAAACTCCTAAGTTAGGGTTGGAATGTAAAATGTACCTATGAACCCCAATTTCCTACTTTAATTGAAATCTTTTTTTTTTTGTTGATTAGTCAATTGAATTACTTTGCCTTATTCCTTTTTTTTTTGTTTGGAATTGATCACTCTAAATCATAGTTATTTACTTGTCAGCGAATTGTTGCTTTTAATTAATGGACATGCAAAGTAATTAAACTCATGTAGCATAGTATGATTATTCTTGTTGCATGGATTTCTAATTGGATTAATAAAAATTGATCAACCTCTCTACAATTTACCTCTCCCCTAATTTAAACCCTAAATGAACAAACAAGGATTAAAATATAGGAAAGACTATTGACAGGTCATGACCAATATTTGTTGGTAATTTTAAGAGGGATGATTAGCAAATGAAGATTAACTTAGGGTTCAACTGAAGTGGAATTTGGGGAAAATTTAAGGTACATTTGAAGCATAACCCTAGGCTTTTCTATTTGTGAAATCTTACATTTAAATTGTTTGTTCATTGTCCGTACTTTTCTACAAACACTTGATAAACCCTTGAAAATAGAAATTGCTTGGACTACTTATAGAATTTAGTTATTTGGAAACAAACAGTAGTCTTTAGGTTATAGTATCTGAACTTTAGGTCCATTGTTATTATTGTGTACGATATGGTTGCCTTAAAGCAAGATTTCCAGTTGCTCATGAGATTTTCTTTTTTCAAAAAAAAATCTTTTCTCTATTTTTCCTTTCAGATAAAATAATAAAAATTTGATATGTTCGTTTTATATCTTTCTTTCTACTTCATTTCCTTTCTTTTCATTTCCATTAAACGAAAAGATAAGAAAAATGAAAAATAAAATAAAAAATTAAATTCTCTATTTACTTGTTTGATTAGACAGAAAGGTTAAAAGAAAAAAAATACTATTATATACTAAAGCCATATAAAAATAAAGAGAAAGAACGGTTAAATTCTTTATCTACTCATTTGATTAATTTTTTTTTAAAAGAAAGCACGTCATTTTGTCTTTGTATTGAAAGTTAATTTTTTATTTATTTAGTTTTACTATTTTTCCCCTCATTATTTCATCTTGTGTTGCAAATAAAATAAAAAATTTTAACTTTTTTGTATTTTGACTGCATGGCATTTTAAGTTTCATCCTTATTGTCATAATTGCATACAAAAAACATTACTCTTAAAGTAATTTAATCCCTCATCTTTTATAATAATAATAATAATTTACAAAAGAGATAGAGAGCCAGAGTCTGAAACATATAATTACTTGAGTTTGAGTTTCTAAATAGGACATCAAACAATTCCAAATTCCATTAATAACTCTTTTCTTGTCCCCACAAAAGAAAGAAAAACAGCCTGCGTGGAATTTGAACAGACCAATCAAAAAGTCCTCGACCACAGCTAAAATGACAAAATTACCCCCACTGCTCTTCTAGTGACTATAGCTATAATAATAACGAGTCTCAGCTCTGGACTCTGGTCTGGAAACGTAACGTAACAGCGCATCCCCCTACCAAACACTAGTGTGGAACCATAAAGCGAAGGCCATTTGCGTCATTTCATGAGGCAAGAGTGTCGGTTACATGTTAAGTATGCACTCCCTATTTCGTTTTAAACAATGATGATATTCCGCAGAACATAACATTTTGCGCTATTTGGTGGGTACGCACACACCCAAATCAGAAAAAAGGAAAAATCAAAATTAATACAAAAAACAGGGAAGGGAAATCGAGCTGAAAAGCGCAACACAGTGAACACACCACATCAGACACTGTATAATCCTACTAGAGAGAGAGAAACAAAACAACACACACAACAAACGCATACTCACCAAATCAATGCACGCTCTGTTACAATGAAAGTGTGAGAGAAAAACCCGTCTTTATCTCTCTCTCTCTCAAGTTCGCAACGAGGAAACAAAACCAGAGCTCTTCGATCTTCCATAACATTCTAGAGTGGGAGTCGGAATCTTTAGTTCGAACAACCAAACACTAACCCGTTTCCCATGAACTTGTACGGTCAGGGCCCCGCCAGAAATGGATCCAACCCGGTGAACCAACCCGAATAGCGTTCACCGGGCACCGACACTTCTCTCAAAGGTTCGTTTTGCTTTTCTTCCCGTTTCGTTAGGGTTTTCTTAATGTGGAAGTTAGGGTATGCTGGTTTAGGGGTTTGTTTGTGGCTTATAATTAAGGTTTTGGTTTTGTCATAGAATCGATGTGGCATTTAACGCTGGGTAGCGGCGAATCTTACACGGAGCAACCTGGCGTGCCCAATTGTGTGTATTACATGCGAACTAGGGTGTGTGGATATGGTAGCAGGTGTCGTTACAATCACCCTCATGATCGTGTTGCAGTAACACTTTCCATCATTTTGAGATATCTGCATTAGGTTAGAATTCAATGGAAGTGTCTTGTTGCTCTTGGTTTTAGTACTAGGCATTATTTCCATGCCTTTTTTGCCCCTGGTGTTGACTGTTGGTATTGTTTCTAAAGGTTAATGTTGTGTCCAAATTTTCACTAATTAATGTTTTTTTAGTGAGAAAGGGGGAGTTGAATTTTGACTTTCTCAATGGGGAATGGCCTTTCAAAGTGAGAATCCAACTGGATTTCGTGTTGCATAAACCAAAAAGGATTAGAAGAATGTAGATTACTAGTTTTTTTTATTCCATCTTATTGCCAAAGTGTATAGATATGAATTGACTCAATTGAGTCAACTATGGCTTAGGTTGCTACGGCAGTAAAATCTACAGGGGAGTACCCAGAACGAGTAGGGGAACCTCCATGTTAGGTATAGTTTTTTATCCCCCTTAAATGATTTTTTCAATGTAAAATCTACAAATTTATTCTTATATGTCCAATTTATTGTTGTTATTAACACTTGGAGTTTCTGATTAGCAGTATTATTTAAAAACTAGAACCTGTAAATTTGGTGCATCTTGTAAATTCCATCATCTTAAAAATAGAGGTGGATATTTAAGCCAAGCTCCACTAAATGTTTATGGATACCCATTACGGCCGATATGATAATGACACTTCTTTTTGCTTTTCTTCTCCCTCGCGTAATTGACAACAAATGATGCAATGTTAAACCATGCCTTTTGTTTAAACAGGGTGAGAAAGAATGCTCCTACTATTTGAAAACGGGGCAGTGCAAATTTGGTATATCTTGTAAATTCCATCATCCTCAACCGGCTGGCACGTCATTGCCAGCATCTGCACCTCAATTTTATCAACAGGTGCAGTCTCCTACAGTTCCTCAGCCTGAACAATATGGAGGAGCTTCCTCGAGCTTGAGAGTGGTCAGGCCTCCTATATTGTATGGTTCATATGTACAAGGGCTTATGCCCCTGTACTTCTTTCTCCAGGGGTTGTCCAATATCCTGGATGGAGTCATTATTCGGTGAGTGGGACATGTGTGTGTGTGGTGAAAAGTCAATTTTTTCTTCATTTTAGGAGTTGCTTTATTCTGACATTTTTAAATTGGTGTAGGCACCTGTAAGTCTTATCCCATCTCCTGGTGCTCAACCTGGTGTTGGGGCTACTTCTTTATATGGAGTGACCCAGTTGTCATCACCAACTTCAGCTTTTGCTAGACCATATACACCACTGCTCTCTACAACTGGCCCTTCAGGAAATAGCCTGAAGGAACAATTATTTCCCGAAAGACCTGGTGAACCAGAATGCCAATACTATCTGAGAACAGGGGACTGTAAATTTGGATTAGCTTGTCGATATCATCATCCTCGGAATCATATTGTGGCACGACCACTTCTCAACCCTGTTGGACTTCCTTTATGTCCGGTATGTGGTTACTCACTTGATTTGATTTTTTAATTGTCTATCTAGTTTTTTAGATTCAATTAAATTTTGGCTTAATTGTAAATTTTACCACCCAACTTTTAAAATTTTGCGAATTTTACCACCCAAGTTTTATTTTTGCAAATTTTACCACCTAAGTTTTCAATTTTTGTGCATTTTACCACTATGATATTTCACAAAAAAAAGTTAAAGAATTCAAAACTTTTTTTTTTTTGTGAAACATCAGGGTGGTAAAATGTGCAAAAATTGAAAACTTAGGTGGTAAAATTCGTAAAATGATGAAAGTTGGATGGTAAAATTTGCGAAAAAATAACTTGAATGATAAAATTCGCAAAATGATGAAAATTGGGTGGTAAAATTCGCAAAAAAAAAAAATTGTGTGGTAAAATTCGCAAAATAATGAAAGTTGGGTGGTAAAATCTGCAATTAAGCCTTAAATTTTATGTTGTATGATACTTTACTGTTATACTTTTTGATGTTATCCAAATAAATGTACATATACAAGAGTGTGAATAACATGTTTATTTTGCTCAGGGCACACTACTTGCATTTTCTTCTTATTAGAAATCAAAATCTGTAAGTAGTTTAGACAATCTGCTCTTTTTGTGTGTTGGGCCCTAATAGTATTAGTGTATCCTTGCTTAGTATTTAACTCAGTAACCTGGCTTCAGTTGCACTAGGGTCAATATGGAAAGCATTCAATCTTGAGTAAGAGATAATGTACAAGTTTTGCTTTGCACAATTGCAGAGTTGGTCCTTGACGGAACATGACTGATTTTACACACACACACATGCCTGCCACATAAGAGGCTTTTGGTCATTGAAGTCCTCATTTCATGTCAAAAATGAACTTTCCTAAAAGCTTGCAATACACACAAACACAGTCCTAATGTAAAACCTGCCATTTACTCTATTTTTCTTTTTAAGTTAATATGATATTAATGTGACTTGTTGTATTCCATATATGTCTAAAATTTGAAAGTTCTATGTTTTAACAATAAAATCTACTATCTCGTGACTGTTTTATATGGGTATCATCTTTGAATGATGTATTTTATGTTGAATTTGTAGCACGGTAGTTTCAATTCTATCTTGAGTTGAGTTTTGCATGTTTGATGTTGCATCATGTTTAGGGGAAATATGAGATGGAAACATAGGATCTGAACTGGGGCTGCAGCAAAAAGGATTTGGGTTATCATTGCATTGTAAGTAAATTTTGGTTGTGGTCAATTGTTTTCGTTCCTTATTGAGGAAAAATGCTATTTACAGGACAATTAGATACACGACAGCACAAGTTATTCCTTTTGAATTCAGGTAGCCCTGAATGGATTTCAGATGCAAATACAATGCATGTGCAAATACAATCGTTCATGATGAAGTTAGCCACATATAGCAGCAGTGCTTGTAGCTTATCAATTCGTATATTTGTTTTTCCTCTCATTTATACCAGTGCTCAGAGTTTAGTGGTTGATATAAGGATTTATATTATTGTTTGAAGCATGAGTTTTATGTGAAAGAATTGATTGTTCTTAAGTACGTTCTCATGTGTTGCAGCATTGAAATTTATGTGTTTTTTTTATTTTGGGATTTTTTCTTAATTAATTCGTTTTCTAGAAAATAGGGGGTACAACCTTGTGCATTTTATTTGCAAAATGGGCATTGCAAGTTTGGCTCGACATGCAAATTTGACCATCCTTTGGGATCTATGAGATACAGTCCATCGGCATCTTCTCTCATTGATGTGCCAGTTACTCCATACCTAGTTGGGTCTTTACTGTCTCAGTTGGCTATTTCAACAACGTCTTCAGACCTTCGGCCTGAACTGATGTCAGGATCCAAAAAGGAATCCTTTTCTTCAGCCATAATACCTTCTTCTGGAAATAGTTCTGGTACTTTTGTGGGTTTAATTTTCTCACAAGGTGGGTCTGTCTCGCTATCTGATGTGCAACTCTCAAGTCAGAGTTCTGCCCCTCCAAGCAGTAGCAGAAGCACCAGACAAAGTGGTGAGATACGTTGACCTGGTTAGTGCAAACTTGAAAATGAGTCCTCCTTATCCATTGGATATGATTTCACAAGCCTTCATTGCTTATGTCTATAGTCCCCAGCATTTTGATGGCAATTGTTCAAAGTTTCACTATCGTTGTTAAGAATTCATCATCCAATTATGTTTAGAACCCATACTAGGTCATTCTCTTTTATGCTCACCCCATCTGATTATATTATTATCTCAAGTAAGCTTCAATAGAAAACTTCATATTGTCTATTCTTTCTCTCTTCTGAATATTATTATTCTACCTTCATTTATGGTGTTTGTGATTATTATCATTACATTTCTAAATGTTTGTGTGAGATAGAGCCTAGTTCATACTCCCTACAAGAGGGCATAAGTTCTAGTTTTGCTACTGCTTTTGAGTACTTGCAATTGTTTCCCATACTTAACAGGTTTATAGAATAAAATGTCTTTTTAATTTTATTACCAAACTTACATATAGTATTATTCTCTCTCCCATCCCATTAGATTCATATAGATATGTACTTTTCTAAATCTAATGATAAAAGGCCTTGTATCCTATCCAATGCTTTAATAATATATTTTCTTATTGGTTGTTCAACAACAACAACAAAAATCTAATGATAAAAGAAATTGGCGATTTGACCTTACACTCTTGGAGTTGGAGGGAAACAGATCTTGATATTTTTTCCTGCGACGTGATTATATTAGAACGGGGCTAATTATGTTTTGGTCCCTGAACTATTTTTAATTTTCACTTTTAGTCCCTAATCAAAATTTTGACTAATCTTGGTTCCTAATATTTTTGTCCATTAATGATTTTAGTCCCTGCCATCAAATGTGCCGTTAAATAATGACGTGACAGACATGTTTTGTGACGTTTATTTTTCTAGGAGATAAAAACCACAAAAAATTGCTATAGATAAAGCATCAGTAGGTATTAAACAATTTCTGTCAGTTAGAGAATTGCTTCGCTGAGGCACTTAGTATTGGCAATTAAAAACCTTTAGAATTTGAAACAAATTTTAAACCATCAATTATATCTTCTCCGCCCATTCTCCTAACATAGATCATTTCAAAAACTCAACTCATATTTTTGCCTTCTTCAATCCATTGGCAGAATTATCCAGAGCCATGTATGGGAACTTTAATTGAAAAGACAAGAATATTAATCAAATTTGATTCGAATCCTAATTGAAAAGAAAAACTAAACAATAATTGTCAATTTTGATCGAAGTCCAAATTCCAAACAACGATATAATGAAATTGGATTCAATTCCTAATTGCACGAAAAATCAAAACTAAAATTAATGGTTCAAAATCAATTGCCCGAAATACTGGTGATTGCAATTGCGATTCAACTAGGCACAACAAAATATCTTCTTCCTTCTCGATTGCGAGATTTCTCACTTTCTCGATACAACGACGAATGACGATACGATTCCAAGTATAAGCGGGGAACATTAAGCACTCCTCACGCGAGGCACATCGGCGACAAATCCGAAGACGCTCAAGCCGACTCGCGATACAAGAACTGTTTTAGGGTTTGGTAGGAGGTTTCTCACTCAAAACCAAACTCGCCGATGAAAACAAAACAAAAAAGAGAGGGAAGGGTTGTTGACAGTGGAGCTTTAGGTACCGTCGATGACGGTGAAAGGGTTTTTGAGAACGGAGGAAGGAGGGTACCACAATCTTCAACTTTCCAAAGCCCTTTGCAAGTGTCCACTCGTCCCGTTTCTCTTCCAGTGTTGCACCATGGAGATGCGTAGTGCGCGATATGTCCAGAGGAGTTCCGAGACGGCGACGCGGTGAAGATGATTCTGTACTGCAAGCACATGTTACACCCGCCTCTCTCACCCAAACCAAACCAAACTTTCCCAACCCTAACCATGTGGTTCCAATCGCGATTTGCGCTTTCGTCGAGTTATTCACCGAAGGAACAAATTGTGTTGTTCTTCGATTTGATTCGATTGTGCTATTCTGCCCTAACTATTGCTATGGCTTCTTTGGATTTCTAATTTGAGAGGGCTTTGCTTCGCCTGATTCAGATTTGTTTGATTTGCATCCTCAATCGTTTGATAACGATGTTATTGCTCAGATTTTGAGAAGAGAAAGAAACTGTATTATTAAAAAAATATATGAAACTATGTTGGGAATAGATGTTATACAATTTGATAGTTCTTATCAGAATCAATTTCTGGCGGTTAAAAAAATCATTTAATACATTTCAAACATATCAGTCACGCATTTACTGGCTGTTTAAACCGCCAGTAACCAGTAAATGAGTCGCCACAAAAAATCAGCACGTGACACTCTCAACCGCTCCCACCACGTCATCAATTAACGGTGACACTTAATTGGAGAGACTAAAACCATTAATGGACAAAAATATTATGAATCAAAATCAGTCAAAATTTTGATTAGAAACTAAAAGTGAAAATTCAAAAAAAATTCAAGAAACAAAAACATAATTAATCCTATTAAAACAATACGAGTCGTTGTACTATATGCAATTATGCACATATTATGCTTATTGACATATTTTTTAATCTAGAAAAATATTAAAACTATGAATAAAAATCAACATTCAAAACATTAATTTGATTAATAAAAATTTAATTATAAATAGAAAAATATAAATGCTAATTTTAATTTCAATAAATTTTAAAAAATTAACATAATAGAAATTTTTTTATTGGTAATTTATAAATATTTTACTGCAATATTTGAGCGGTGTCAGAATTTTAAAAATACTTTTTTTTAAACAATAAAGATGTAAGAAATATTAATCTGATTTTATATGAAAATTTTGAAAGACGGGTATTATAAAAATAATTCTTTTTTAAATAATTAAGATTTAAGAAATACTAATTCTATTCACAATAATATCAATTCAAATTTATTATATGAAAAGTAGATTATTATTATATCTGTCAAATGTATGTAACCTATTTAGGACAAAATGAATATTATTCGCACACGCACACCCCCTTTCTAAATTAGAGTGTTTTCTTTTTCTATATGGGTTTTATTAATTGATTTCTTTTATTAATTGATTTCTTTCCCTCATCATTTCATCATGATACAAACAATTGAAGATTTTAATTTTTGTATTTTGACCATTTATTCTTTAAATTTATTTTTCCCCCAAACTCCCTCGAATCAAAGTCTTAATAAAGTTGAGATACATATAATAAGAGAGTTTATTTTTTAATTTCACAGTGCATTATACTTTCCATCCAGTTTTCATTTCACGTTTCTTAAGCTTTTACGGTCTATTTCAATAATAAATACTCTGTTGTAGAGTAAAGAAGAAAAACATTGAAAGCATGTGATAAAATTAGAGGCAGCATATACAAACACGCAAACGCAAATAATAATAATAGTACAACAATAATACTTATTTATAAAAGATAAAGAGCCACTCGGTCTGAAAATAAACAATAATAAAGGGAACTTATGGTTGCATAATTACTTACGACATTTGTTTCACGTATTTGATTATATTTTCAAGAATGATATTTTTGAGAATGTTATTATTGGAAATGTTATTCCCATCAAATATGTTTGATAAATACTTCTAATTGCTGAGAATGTTTTCAAATTTATTTTAATTTAAAAACAAAATATTAAATAAATAAATAAATGAGGTAGAATAAGAGGAAAGTGAGAAATTATTTTAAACATTCCTATGAAAATATAAGATTTCCACTATTTTATATGGGAATAGGAAGATGGAAAAACATGTATAATATGAATTTTTGGGAATGAATTATGCATGAGAATACTTTTTTATTACCTTCTAACAAACATGGGAATATATATTTTTATCTTCACATTCCCAGAAATCCAATAAGATTCCGTAAAACAAACTCCACCTTAAGTTTCTAAATAGGACATCAAACAATTTCAAATTTCATTGAGAACCAAGAAAAAACAAACAACTTAGAATTTGAGCAGATCAATCAAAAAGTCATCAACCACAGCTAAAATGACCAAATTGTCTCACTAATCTTCCAGTGACTATAACTAACTCTATTTGGTACAAAGTGAAAAAAAAATATTATATTTAAAATTTGAATTACAAAATAAAGTTTAATAAGAATTGATTCAACTCAAATTAAACTCAAATTTAATACGATTTTTTTTAGTCAAACTTGATTTGATTCAAGTTTGCAAACGATTCATCTCAGATTGTTAACTCAAATTACATGAATCAAGAGTTAAAATAAGGCTAACATTTTAACAAGGTTAAAACTATAAAGCTTCATATAATAATATTTTATCTAATTGTCAATGTAATATACTTACCACACAATACTTATCATTTTACTAATATTACAAAGTATTTTGATTTATTTTATACTTGATAAGATTTAAAATTAATATTACATTACATTTATTTATTTCATACAAAAAATAAAATTTGTTTCAAACTTGACATAATTCAAGTTCATTAGGTCCAATAAACTCTAAGACAACTACTGGAAGTCAGTCTGACTCAATAGTCCTAAGTCAACAAAATTTGGAGACAATTAGCATAGACAAAGAGTCTTCTAATAATCTAAAGATAGTTTAAAAAACAATTATTCTATCATATAAAAGTTTATCTTGTTGTCCTATTTTATCTCATCATATCAACACTTGAAAGGAACCTATTAATATTAATATACATCACAAATCATGCATGACTCTTTTCTAATAACCTCTTAGCTCTTACTCATATTGACTCTGAAATCAAAATTTTTATAGCTTATTTTTTACCACTCATTTAAGCAGAAGATCGCATCCAAAATATAAACTTGTTGAAAACTAACTTGAAAGCTTGTGTAAAATACGTGTTATCTGACTTTAAATTGATTATATATATATATATATATTATTTTCATGAATTATAATAACTCAAATTGAATTCAATTATTTAATAAATTTAAATCTTAGTAATTCATGAACCAATAATTTTCAAATCAAGTTTGTGAAGTTGATTGTGTGATGATCCGTACTCCCAACCAACCAAACAAACAATAGTTTAGAAGGCGATAAGCGGAAGGACATTTGCGTCATTTTAGAAAGGATGAGTGTCGGTTACCGGTTAAGTTAGAACTCCGTTTTCCGTTTTATACTACGAAGATATTCCGCGAAACATTAACATTTAGCAGTATTTGGCGGGTACGCACACAGCCAAATCCCAAAGAAGAAAAAGCCGAAATGAATTAATTAATAGAGAAAGAAAGAAAATCGAGCTGAAAAGGCCAACACACCACACCACACTAGAGAGTAGAGTAGAGACCGTACAGTCCTACTAGTCCTAGTCAGAGAGAAACAAAACACACACGCTCTGTACAGTGAAGCTGTGAAATTCCGGTCTCTGTCTCTCCGAGGAAACAAGACAACCTCGCCGATCTTCCGGAACATTCTACTAGGAACCAACCTGATTCTTCTCTTCAAACAACCAAACACTAACCCGCTTCCATGGACTTGTACGGTCGGGGCCCCGCGAGAAATGGATCCAACCCGGTGAACCAACCCGAATGGCTCTCACCGGGCACCGACACTGCTCTCGAAGGTTTGTTTCGCTTTCGTTCCCGTTCTGTTAGGGTTTCCTTAATCTGGAAGTTAGGGTATGCTAGTTCAGGGGTTTGTGACGTTGTGGCTTCTAATTAGGGTTTTGGTTTTGGTGTAGAATCGATGTGGCATTTAACGCTGGGTGGTGGCGAATCTTACCCGGAGCGACCCAGTGTGCCCAATTGTGTGTATTACATGCGGACTGGGGTGTGTGGATATGGTAGCAGGTGTCGTTACAATCACCCTCGTGATCGTGCTGCGGTAATCCTTTCCCATCACTTTCAGATAAATATCTGCATTAGGTTAGAATTTCATGGAAGAGTCTTGTTGCTGTTAGCCTGTTTGTTTTAGTAGTGGCCATCAATTTCATGCCTTTTTTGCCCGTGGGTTTACTAAAGGTCAATTTTTTGCGAGGATGGGGGATTTGAATTTTGACTTTTTCAATGTGAAGTGTCATCTCAAAGTCAGAATCCAGCTTAGAGGATTAACTGTTTTTAGTGTTTCATAAACCCATATAGTAAGGAAAAATGTAATAGAAGAATGCTTATGTAGATGACTAGTTTTTTATTCCATCTTATTGCTAAAGTGTATAACTATGAATTGACTCAGTTGAGTCAAATGCTGTTAGGTTGCAGCGGCAGTCAGAGCTACAGGGGACTACCCTGAACGGGTGGGGGAACCTCCATGTCAGGTATATTAACTTTCCCCCCCCCCGCCCCCCTATAAATGAAAATTTCAATGTATAATCTGGAAATTTTTTTTATCTTTCCAATTTAAAATGCTTGTACTAATTTTTGGTCTTTCTGATGAGTAGTATTATTTGAAGACTGGAACCTGTAAATTTGGTGCATCCTGTAAATTCCACCATCCTAAAAATGGAGGTGGATATTTAAGTCAAGCTCCACTAAATATTTATGGATACCCATTAAGGCTGGTATGACTCTTCTTTTTGCTTTTCTTCTCTCTCATGCAAATGACAGGGTTAAACCACGCCTTTTATTTAAACAGGGTGAGAAAGAATGCTCCTACTATTTGAAAACGGGGCAGTGCAAATTTGGTATAACTTGTAAATTCCATCATCCTCAACCTACTGGCACATCATTGCCAGCATCTGCACCTCAATTTTATCAACAGGTGCAGTCTCCTACGGTTCCTCTGCCTGAACAGTATGGAGGAGCTTCCTCGAGCTTGAGAGTGGCCAGGCCTCCTATATTGCCTGGTTCATATGTACAAGGGGCCTATGCTCCTGTACTTCTTTCCCCAGGGGTTGTCCAATATCCTGGATGGAGTCATTATTCGGTGAGAGGGACATGTGTGTGTGTAGTGAAAAGTCAATCTTTTCTTCATTTTAGCAGTTGCTTTATTCTGACATTTTTAAATTGGTGCAGGCACCTGTAAGTCCTGTGCTATCTCCTGGTGCTCAACCTGCTGTTGGGGCCACTTCTTTATACGGAGTGACTCAGTTGTCATCACCAACATCAGCTTTTGCTAGACCATATACTCCACTGTCCTCTACTATTGGCCATTCAGGAAGCAGCCTGAAGGATCAATTATTTCCTGAAAGACCCGGTGAACCTGAATGCCAATACTATCTGAAAACAGGGAACTGTAAATTTGGATTAGCTTGTCGATATCATCATCCTCGGGACCATATTGTGGCACGGCCACTTCTTAGCCCCATTGGACTTCCTTTACGTCCGGTATGTATGGTTACTCACTTGATTTGATTATTATTTAATTGTCTGTTTAACTTTCTTAGATTTATTTAAATTTTAAGTTGTATGGTACTTTACAGAATTACAGTTATAATTTCTGATGTTATCCATATAAATGTACATATATACAAATATATGAATAACTCATCTATTCTGCTTAGGGCACACTACTTGTATTTCCTACTTATTAGAAATCAAAATCTGTAGGTAGTCTAGACAAGCTGCTCTTTTGTGCCTTGGGCCCTGATATTATTAAAGTATCCCTGCTTAGCAATTAACTCGTAGCCTGGCTTCAGTTGCACTAGGATCAACATGGACAGCAATCGATCTTGGAGTAAGAGACAATATTCAAGTTTTGCTTTGCACAATTGCAGAGTTGGCTCTTGAATTCACATGACGTATACGTATATACTATATGTATGTATATGTATATATCATGCCCTCCACACGAGCCATTTTGGCTTGAGATGTGGAATTTGATTTCTTATTTAGAAGCATGGGGATAGCAACGATTGAACTCATGATCACATGGTCATTGAAGCCCTCATTTCATGTCAAAAACCAACCTTCGGAAATAGCTTAAGCTGTTGAATAAAAGCATGTGATTGTATTCTTTTTTTTTTCCTATATATATATAACAGTCCTAATGTAAAACCTGCTATTCACTCTATTTTTCTTTTTAAATTATTATGGCATAAATGTGACTTGCTGTATTCCATGTCTGAAATTTAAAAATTCTGTTTTAAACTTGAATCTACCATAGAAGTGATGGTTAAGGCTTTCCAGTTTCCAACAGAAAAGGCCAATGTAATATCTAGATTTTATAATATTTATAGAGTTGGCATCATGCATATCATCAGGTGCATGATGCCAATTTTTTAGCATGGTAGTTTCTGTTCTATCTTGAGTTGAGCTTTGCATGATTGATGTTGCATCATGTTTGGGGGCATGAGATGGAAACATAGGATCTGAACTGGTGACTACAGCAGATAGGATTTGGATTCATTGTTACATTGGAAGCAAATTTCAATTGTGGTAAACTATATTTCTGCCTTATTAAGGAAACATGCTATTTACTCAGCTATTGGATATCACTACAGCACAAGTTACTCATTTTTAATTCACGCAGCCCTGTATAGACTCCACATGCAACAACCTATGCAGTTGGGCACACTTGTGAACAGAATGCATGTGGAAATACAATTATTCACAGTGGAGTTACCCACATGTAGCAATAGTGATTATAGCTTAATCAATTCACATTTTTGTTTTTCCTCTCACTTATACTAGTGTTTAGAGTTCAGTGGCGGATTGAAGGATTTATGTTATTTGTTTGAAGCATTAATTTTATGTGGAAGAATTAATTAATCTTAAGCACATTCTCATGTTTTTTTGCAGCATTGCAATTTATGTGTTTTTTATTTTTGGGATTTTTTCTTAATTAATTCGTTTTCTAGAAAACAGGGGGTACAACCTTGTGCATTTTATTTGCAAAATGGGCATTGCAAGTTTGGCTTCACGTGCAAATTTGACCATCCTTTTGGATCTATGAGATACACACCATCGGTATCTTCTCTCATTGATGTGCCAGTTACTCCATACCCAGTTGGGTCGTTGCTGTCTCAGCTGGCTCCTTCAACATCTTCAGAGCTTCGGCCTGAACTGATGTCTGGGTCCAAAAAAGAATCCCTTTCAGCCAGAATACCTTCTTCTGGAAATAGTTCTGGTACTTCTGTTGGTCTAATTTTTTCACAAGGTGGGTCTGTCTCGCTATCTGATGTGCAACTCTCAAGTCAGAGTTCTGCCCCTCTAAGCAGTAGCAGAAGCACCAGACAAAGCGGTGAGATACATTGATCTGGATAGTGCAAACTTGAAAATAACTCCTCATTATCTATTGGATGTGAATGTGATTTCACAAGCCTCCATTACTTCTGTCTATAGTCCTCAGTACTTTGATGGCAACTGTTCAAAGTTTCACTACCGCTGGTGAAAATTCATCATCCAATCCTGTTTAGAGCCTATACTAGGTCATTCTCTTTTTATGCTTATACTAGTATCTCAAATAAGCTTCTATAGAAAACTCCATGTTGTCTATTCTTCTGATTCTGAATATTACAACTATTCTTTATTTATGGCGTTTGTGTGATGATTATTATTACATTTATTATGCATGTTTGTGAGACACAGCCTAGTCCTAGACCCGTACAAAGATGAAAAAGGGGCTTATGTTCCAGTTTTTTTAATTTATTTTTATTTATTTATTTATTATTATTTTTATTATTCTGAGGAAAGAAACAGCAGGAAACTACCCTAGGCTTATGTTCTAGTTTTGCTACTGCTTAACTGGTTTATGGATTTTTTACTTTTGACAAAACTTACCATCAGTATCATTCTTTCTCTCCTCCCCAGTCCCAAGTCATATATATTCTCTTCTAAACCGAGGTTGGTATTTTCTTCTGCAGCGCTATTAAATTAAAAGTTAAAACAGTATCGAGCCTTTGGACTATATGCAGTTATAAACATGTGATGCCTATTGGCAAATATTTTATGCATTCAACGAATATTTTAAAATGTAGATGAAATGATAAAAATATAAATAAATAAAGAGAATCACTAAAGTTGGCATAGTGGTGGGAGGTTTGGATACATGAGGTCATAAGTTAGCCACGTTGCAACTATATAAAAAAGAAATATAAAATTAAGAATTTTAAAAGGTTAATGTGATTAATAAAAAATTAAAATATAAACATTTAAAATTTTAAATTCTAATAAATTTAATAAATTATCCTGATAGAAATTTATTTATTGGTAATTTATTAATATTTATTGAAAAATATTTGAGCAGTGTCGGAATTTTAAGAAAATAAATTTTATTTTAAAATAAAGTAATTAAGAAATAGAGTTTAGTAATTATATAAAGATAGTATAAAATAGTTTCGTATTATTCAATTACATATTACTATGACTTTTATGGTAGTTATTGAAAAAGTTACAAATTTATAAATGTAGTTTGTAATTGAATGACAGTGTACAATTTTTTACCACTATCAATACATAATTTTTTTCACTAAGAAATATGAATATGATTTTATATGGAACATTTTTTTTTTTGCTGGAACATTTATATGAAAGTGAATTATCATCAGGCTTGCATTGATGCAATTTCCTTACTACGCGTTTCGTGGCTCTCAGCGTCACAGTTATTTTCTGAACGCATCCACATATTGGCTCCATAAATGCATTTCTCCTGTTACAGGGAAAGCTAAAATCTTTTTTTTTTTTTAAACATGGTTCATAAGAATGAAAGTCTTAAAAATTACTGAGATAGAGATTAATCAGTATATTTAACCATAATGAAAAGGAGTGAGTCTATTCAGTACGGATTAGCTTTTCCCCTTCTGGTTTAGCTTGCGTTCAAGGAGAAAAAGGTTAAAGCAAATGAGTTTTCTTTCATGCAGAGTATTGGATAGTGGACGGAGTAAAATAAGCAGGTTGGGAGTGTTCTCCAACATTGTGGTAAGGAAGATAACACATAAGGTTCAGGTTCTGTAACATTACCCCCCAAAAAATTTAAGCTAAACTACTTCCAATATTGTTATATAAATTGTAATAATAATAACGCCTCTAGTTAGTTTAGTAGTTTTGAGTTTTGACACACTACATGTTTCGTTTTGCTTAATTTAAAGTCATTTGATAGTCGATTGATTCCCTGCATAATCACCGGTTCCTTTTCTTAGATAGATGATAGAGATATAAAGTATTTAAATGAAATTCCCTACCGTTGAGTTAGTTAAGCTATTGGGTATAAATTGTCGGTATGCACATTTTTTTTAGAGAATACAATTATCTTCTGCTGAAGACAATCCTATTCAAATTGGATAGGATTACTATGAGCAACAAATCTTCTATTCAATTATTCAACGCAATTGTATATTTGAGACTTGAATTTGAGACTACTAGTTAAGCTAGTTAGAACAAAAATTGGCTTTAATTTGTGTTTGAAAAAACATATGTTGAGATATACCAATTCCTTAAATTAATGGATTGTATCTTGAAAAATTAACCCTTAACTATTGGTCAAAGGAAACCTTGGTTAAAAAAAGATATAATAATTATAATAACAGAAATATTAAGAACACATTTCCTTATAGACACTTCTCAAAATATTTTTTTAGTTAAATTACAATTTTAGTTCTCCTTTTATTTTTAATTTGCTATTTTGGTTTTTCTATTTTATTTTTTTTTGCAATTTTAGCCCCACATTTTGAAAAATCTGTAATTTTTGTTCAATCTTTAATTTTTCATACTTTATTTCTTTTATTTTTTATATTTTAATTAATTAAATTATTTTTTGATGGTACTTTGAATGAATATATTAAGTTTAAGATTCAATTGAACTAAAATAAAAGAAATAAAATGTATGAAAAATTGAGAATTAACCTAAAATTGTGAATTTTCTAAAATGTGGGACTAAAATCACAAAAAAAAAAAGACTAAAATCGTAGATCAAGAATTAAAAGGAACCAAATTTACAATTTAGCCAAATATTTTTTTTTATTATCAAGTGATATTTATATAGACTCGACTAAATTACGTATATTTCTTTATTGAATGAATTTCATTTGAGGTTTATTTAATAATAAAAAGAGAAAAAAAGATTATGCACTGATAGTGTAGAAGAGTTTTCCACAACCATTCAATCACAAATCGTATATTAAGCTTGTTGACTTTTATAATAACTATATTAAAAATCATACAAATAGTGATTTGTGATTGGATAAGAGTGTAAAATTATTTTACACTGTCAATGCATAATCATTAAATTCTAATAAAAATTGTTATAAAAGTATTGCATACATTTTTATCGTAATAATAATAGTAGCAATCATCTCATATAGCTGGATACTATTTCTTGGATCAAGTCACCATGTAAGGTCATCATAACTCATTGGTTACCATGGTTTGCCATCAAATCGAATAACAATGTTATTTGAAATGGTTTGCATGGTTTACCATCAAATCAAATCAGATAACAATGTTATTAATTGGAAAAGGGTGGTGGGTCAAGACAGACAGGTTCCTGATTTTGATAATTGTTGCCTGCAAGGGCATGCTTGCCTTGCTCTAGTGGAGACAGTCAAGTGCCAGTGAAGCCCATCCATGCATGATTTCAGGAAACTTGTGGATCAGGATTTTTAGGAGTACAATTCTCTTCTCTGTTGCACACGCTTCCTGTCAAAGATTTTTAAATTAATTAATAGCTACTACTTCTATCTTAAATGGCATCTATATAGGATTGATGTGGTTAATTGAGTCTCACTTAATAATCAAATATTAAAAAATATTGCCGTTTCAAGCAAATACAAGATTCAATTGAAAACTTAAAACAAAGAAGTTTAGAGTTTATTTTTGTCCATTCTTCTTCTTTTTCACTTTCTGTTTGAGCTTGCGTAGTTTTTTTCATCTTTGTTCCATCTTTTTCCCACTTAGTTTTTGGTTTGCAATTTGCAATTTTCAATGCAATTCACAACTGTTATTGAAATAAAAAAATTATAGTGAATCACCTTGCTACGTTAACATGTCAATTATTAAAAAAACAGTGATAACAAATAACTACCATTCTGCAATAGCCAAGGTAAGAAATTTATAAAACCACATAACAGACCTATGTGTATGAAAATTTCAACCATAGTAGGATGAGACTTGTGAATTTGATGACGAACATTTTCACCAATGTCATGTGCAGCACTTACACTAGAAAAAGGATCAACCTGAAAGGTAAAACTAAAAATTAAACCCTGAAAACCGACACAATCAGTCCAATCATGAGTTCATGACACATAATGCATGTGACATAAAGAATATTCAGGAGAACTGACCACAATATGTACATCAAGATAAAGATACGAACCAGCTCTCCTTCCTCTTAAACGATGGCACCCCTGCATACAAATTGAAAAAAAAAAATACAAAGAAATGAAAAGAATGTAATCCAAGTTCATACATTTGTATACAGAACACCAAAACAGCATTAATGTATACCTGGTTAAAGTGCATGCAAAAAATTAAAGCAGAGCTTGATACATTTCTTCAAGTAAAAAGATGACAATGGAAAAGAAATCATATGCAAAGTTTCAAGGTTGCCAAAATAATACTTTAAAAAGAATATTGGAAAAAAAGACACCTTGACACCATCAACTTGCAATATTGTTTGTTTAATAGGATCCAAATGTTGTGCCTGGATTGCAGCATCCACCAATTCCAAGACACTGATAATTGATCAAAAGCAGCAATAAAATTAGAGCTAGAAGTTTGGACATAATCAGAATTGTCTATAGATACTTCTGGTGGAGTAGAAACTAGAACTTTTTCTAAACCCCTTAGTTTAGGCGGAATCAGTTTACCCCAAGTTGTTACACATTTTGAGTCACTTTACACCCATTTGTATTCTCTGTTATCTTAATAATTTCCCAAATTGCAATTTTCATTAAGCATGGACAAAGAGGTAGTAAATTCTATGCCTGAAATTATTAAATAATTGCATTGCATTGGCCCTTTAGTTGGGCTCATTAGTATGTCGTAAAGAAACTTACATATGTCAAATGTGCATCATTAAGAGATCAGTCCAAAATGACAGCCATCCATCAAACAAAATTTTTTTACACTTATAAAATCCCTAAGTTGAGGGAAAAACAAGTACACTCATTACACTAATTAGATGCCATATCCAACATGATAAATATAATCTAATTTATAGGTATCCAGCACATGTCTATGTCTAGCATAGGTTTGTTCAATTTTTTGTTGAATCCTTGTATGAGGTTCACACTTAGTTCCCATATGTTTAACTTAGGTTCCAAAATGTGCTTAACATGTATACACCAGGGTAAAGAAGACAGTTTCAATAACATATAAAACAATTAGTTAAACTTGCAAGCAAAGATAAATTGCAGAATGCAGAGGAACAGATATAGGTACCTTTGGTAACCAGTTTCAGCTCCAGCTTTCAAAATCATGCCTGAGACCAGAAGTCCAGCAAGTGGATCTAGAAACTTCACTCCAAGAATAGACCCTCCTAACATGGAGATGAAAATCTATGGTTAGTGAACATAAGCAAGACCCAAGACAAATGGATCAAGCATCCAGAGCCAAAGACTGAGCAATGCAAAAAGTATACTTGTTTAGAGAATTTAGAGAATTAGGGTCTTACAGCAAGCAGTCATTATGGAAGACTTAAAAAAAAAAGAATTAAGCCAATTTTTAGTCCTTGAAAGAAACATCCAGTTATCATTTACTCCCTTAGGAATTAATTTTATCAATTTAATCACTCAAACCCCTAATAATTTAGTCAGTCCATCCATCCATTTTAGTCTAAAACCGTTAACAAAAATCTTGGAGTTTGCATTTGAAGATTTGATTATTAGTCTATAATATTCAAGTATTATGATGCTGTTACAGGTCAGCATTTAATGTAAACCATGTTAGACCAAAATGGATGGAGGAAATAAAATTATAGGGGATTAGATGTTTGAGCTGAGAGATCAAATTATGAAAGTAATCCTTAAAGAACTAATTGAATTATAAATCTAAAATTATAGGGGATTCTACTAAAGATATAACTACAAGGTCTTGGATGGTAAAATATGATGCAATATCAGATAGTTTTTATATTTTAACAATTAAGAGATACTATGACAATTTAGTGTAGAAAAAAGACTTAACTCAGCAAATTAAATAACTAAAACGACAATGATGGATTTTAGTCTGTAGACAGTAAACACAGCACTTGTTATGTGTTAATGTTTTAGTATGTTCTAATGTTAAACAAAGCCGCAACATCTGATCAATTCAACTAAATCAAACGAGTTGTCTACAAAAGAAAACTTAAGCTCAGATTCAGACTTCAGAGCCACTATAAGTGAGTGATCATGCTTCTAGTTATGTCAATTAAGGTAATAAAAACAGCAGCAGCAACAACAGAAAATCCATTAGTAATGTACCAATAAATCGATGAACAGAAACAGCTCATGAATTCATAAAACCAAAAAACACACAACAAAAATTGTTAAATTATTCCATTGGTGTTAGATGAACAAAATGACCACTTCTTATTTTTAAAAGATGTCCACAAAAAACTTATATGTGATTGTATGACTAATATTATATTATATCATATGATTAATATATGATTAATAATCATAACCCAACAACAATGCTTTGTAAGCAAGTAAACCTGATAGACAACATATCTTGTACTAGAAGCCAGCATTATAGGACTTTCTACTGAATAACAACCTAGTAACCTTTCAAAGAACTGAGTTATTTACCAACTCCAATGAGAGCAATTACTGATGAAATTGCATCTGCACGATGATGCCATGCATTTGCTTTCATTAGTCCACTACCTTGCTTCTCACCGGCTCGTTTTGTTATCCAATAAAGGCTACAGATTTGCAAAGCAAATATAAATACTGAAGTCTTGGTGAAGAAACAAAACCTAGTAATGCACATATTAATCAAAGTATAGGGTCCATCAATAAAAGAAAAGGAAATAAGGAAAGGAACTTAAATTACAAGGTTCTGATGTCGGAAGCCCAACGAAAAGTTAAGAAGTTCAATTTAGACCTTGTCAGGTGAGGAAAAGTCAAGTAGTTAAGGCCACGAGGACGCATTCCCTAGGAAAGTAAAGTGCTTGAGCTAACATAGCTACATTGATAGCCTAATTAATTTTTCCAGGATTGATTCAATTAAACATTATTCTCTAAAGGTTTCCTATTTAGTAATTAACTCGTTATCCTTTTGTATCTGCCCCATTGACTTGAGATTGCATCAAACTTTATTAATTTGTATCTTACACTCATGGTGGAGAAGTATCAAATACCACCCAATGAAGGATTAGTCAAAGTCGGCATATTTAAAATAGTGACATAGGACACAGGTGACTAGAATAGGCGTCAGGAATACAAGAACCTCCTCAGCCCAGTACAAGTAAATATTAAGTAATAGCAGTTCCCTTCTTTAACACATATTGACACAATAGTCATATTCAAAGCAAGGATGGGATGATCCATGTCAATTCCATGGTGATGTCCACCATGTCCATGGCTATGCCCGTGTCCATGTGCCAATGCCTGGCTAACCACTTCAGGACCAGATGAGAACAATCCCTGCATGTGTATGACAGTGATTTCATGTATTGAAAAGATGAAAAAATATCTACTTTTCATTCATAGTCTAACAAAAAGCTCAATGAAAGTTTCTTTAAATCACATTGTTCATGGGAATAAGTGAAGCAACAAATAGATCAAAGTTTGAATTTCAATACCATCAAAACATCTACAGCGTGCCATGCACTGCCACCTCCAGTCGCCAAAAGCGTGCAAGAGATTCCAAGAGCTCCTAGAGTCTCAAACTTACCATGTCCTGAGATACAAGGCCATATAAATATAATCATAAATGAAATAGAAACCTTTCTGTAAATAACATACAAATGGCAAACATTAGTCTCATGAGTAATCACAACAAAATAACAGAACAAAAGAGCATTATGTAACTATTATTATTATCATATGTAAACTAACATATCAATCCAATTATATTAGCGTTGAATGAAAAATTAGCATCCAGAATATCGAATAAACCATCAATTTCATCCCTACACTATTACTCTCTTTCTTACATAGTCCCTAAAGTAAACAAATTACATAAGTAATCTCTCAAGTATTAGAAAAGTTGAGAGTTACCACTTACCACATCAGATACGGAATGCACAGCATCGGCGATAATGGCGGTGCTGCCGGAAAGGTAGCCAGTGAAGGCTTTTCCGGTGGCTAAACCGAAGTCGGCAGCTATCGTGGTCGTCGTGGTGTGAATGACCCAAATGCCAGCTCCTTGGGATTTTGAGCGCAGGATTTTCGGTTAAACAAGAGTCTAATGGATGGAAATTAAGCGATTCCAAGACCGGAGGGAGAAAATTTGAAGATGAAAGCCTTGTTATACATGTTCAATAGAGCTGTCAAAAATGGTCTGGCCCGACGGGCCGGCCCGATGGCCTATCAGGCAAGGCCAGACTAGACTATTAAAAAGTTGGCATAAAAAGAATCGGGCCAGGCCGGGCCTAAAAATTCGTTGCCTAAATAGTATCAGACCTACTTGGCCCAAAAATATTTTTTTTATTTTTTATTTTTTCCTTTTAAAATTAGTATAATTTTTTTTAAAAAAATAAATAGGCCAATTTGGACCGGCATGACAGGTCAAACGGGTTAGGCTGGACCAAGAAAAACGCAACCTATAAGAGATACGGGCTAGGTCGGGCCAGCCCATTTTTTCTCTTTGGCCCATCAGGTCAGGCCCAGCCTGACTCATTTGACAGCTCTAATGTTCAACAAGATATAAGTGGCAATCACTCATATACTTGGTGACTTATGCGGTTGGCTCATGGACCGTGGACAAATATCTTTCTAATATTTTATTCCCTAACAATATGAAGTAGTTCATATGAGTAAATGTGATCACGAAGGCTCTCATGAATATGTTGTTTAAAATTATTTCAAACCTTTAATTTTGTGGGGGCAATGTTTATGAAGTGAGGAAAAAAATATAAATCTTATGAAAATCATGCCAAAAGGAAATTATTAATAAAAGTGATACAATAGATAAATGAGATTTTATTTATCATCATGAAGAATTTACAAACAAAAAAAATGGCATGTCTAAGGAGCAACAAATTTTCTTCGATCTCACTACGACATATTTAAGGATCATGAAAAGTGCATTTTTCTATTAAAAGAAATTGGTCCTTTAGTTGAGCAAATAATGCATGTTATGTAGCTTAGGAAAAAAATGAAGTGTAGGGATCTGCCATTTGTTCACAAAGAATGTTATGGAATACAATGAGGTAAAACATTGAGGAAATTTCCATTAATGGATTACGAGATGATAGACCTCGTTTTGCCTATAATTATTGTTGGGGTATTCATGCATTTTCTAGATATTTTTAGCACCTTAAGTGATTAAGTTCCCATTTTTTTGTCATTTTCATGTAGGATTGACATAGATCCAAAAAAGGAGAAAAAATCACAAAAATGATGGTTTTTAGTTCAAGGCGCGTAGCACGGTTGTGCATAACCCCACAGGACCACATTGACTGCTTTGAAAGGTAGCACAACCATGCATAATCAAGTAGAACCATGCTTTAACATTAAAGCTCCACATCGAAATATAGGCATGGTCATGCAAGAGCTTTAGCACTCCACTTCAGAAAATAAGCACAATCATGCATAATTCAACACGATCGTGCATGACTTAGAACACACCTTTGAAGATAAAAGGTTTTTCACGAAGTACAATTGTGCATGCTTTTGCGAGCTAAAGGCCCATTAGGTCTATAAATAGGAAAGAAGGAAAATAGGGAATTTTTATCTTGGCTTTGTGCGAAATTACATTGCTTTAAGCAAGTAAGTACTAGTGAGAGAGCTCTATAAGATTAAGAAGGCGTGGAGAGCATGACAAGGGTTAAAACTTGTAAGAATTTTCCTCCCTTTTTTTCTCTTTATGTATTCATCTTTGGTTTTAAGCTTTCATGTGCCTATGGCTAGCTTAACTCCAAAGCTAAGGTTGTGATGTAAAATGTACCCATGGACCCCAATTTCCTACTTTAATTGAAATCTTTTTTTGTTGATTAGTCAATTGAATTGCTTTGCCTTCCCTTTCTTTTTTGTTTGGAATTGATCACTCTAAACCCTAGTTATTTATTTGTCAGTGAACTGCTACTTTTAATTAATGGACCTGCAAAGTAATTGAACTATGCAGCATAGTATGATCATTATTGTTGCATGGATTTGTAATCGAATGAATAAAAATTGATCAACCTTTCTACGATTTACCTTTCTATTAATTTAAAACCTAAATGAACAAACATGGATTAAAATAGAGAAAAGATTTAAGGGTACATTTGAAGTCACAACCCTAGGTTTTTCTATTTGTGAAATATTGCATTTAAATTGTTTGTTCATTTATATTGTTTTTCTACAAATGCTTAATAAACCCTTCAAAGTAGGAATCACTTGAATTACTTGTAGAATTTAGTTATTTAGGAACGAATACTAGTCTCTTGAGTATGATATTTGAACTTTAAGTCTATTGTTATTGTGGTATAGGATACGCTTGCCCTAAAGCGCATTTTGTATGCATCACAAGTCATCACGCAAGTGAACTCGACACCAAATCCAATCCAAAACCTTGAGGCACGAGGCATATAAGGCCTTACTGTTGCCCACTTATATGTTGCTCAACATGCTTATCTTTATCCAATATGGAACTTCTTACTCATACTTGCACTTCAACAATCAACAAATACACTATTTGACCCTTCATATTGTTAAGAAGACTTTTGATACAAAGGATCTTCACACATGAATCTACCACCAATTTTGCTATAAGTTAATAATTGTATGAGTTAGTCACTCAGTTGCACCTTAACTTCGATACCTCTTGCTCACTACAATAAATATGTGTTTTAGAGTCAAAACGTTAGAGCCAGCCATGACACCAACATTACTGGTCAATGTTATAGACACAGACTTCTAGATTCTATTTTATTTGATTTTTTTAATATTAAATTAAATAATGTTGTCTCAGTTAGCACTAAAATAGAAAGTAGCAGAGAGCTAGTGTTAACCATGACCCATGCTAAATATATAATTTTAGGCTCCCTTGCCTTATTTTGTGTTTCAAAATTTGTCCATTAATTTTTAAAAATTCTAAAATGTTCCTCTTATTTAATTAATGACATGTTAGTCTTTTCGAAAAACTTATTATTTTCGATTTTCAGTAAGGATTTTGAACTTTTTTATTTGTTGATTCAAGACGTGAAACTTGTTCAATTAGATTCACCTACATGAAAACTATGAGAACCAACTAATGTTCAAAACAAAAAGGATATAAACATAATAAAAATCGTGTAAAAATTAAGCCTTATGAACAATTAAAAAATATATGATATTAAATCTTTTTAATTTTTCAGTTGCTCATGATTTTTTTTCAAAGTATCGTAAAAGAAATTATTTTCTCTATTTTTCTCTTCAAACAAATAATAAAAATATGATATATTCATTTTATATCTTTCTTTCTACTTCGTTTCCTTTCTTTTCATTTCCATTAAACGAAAAGATAAGAAAAATGAAAAACATAAAGAAAAAAATTAAATTCTTTGTTTACTTGTTTGATTAGACAGAAAGGTTAACCAAAAAAAAAAAAAATTCTATTATATGCTAAAGTCATATAAAAATAAAGAGAAAGAAAAGTTAAATTCTTTCTCTACTCATTTGATTAAAAAAAAAAAGCACGTCATTTTGTCTTTGTATTGAAAGTTAATTATTTATTTAGTTTTACTATTTCCCCCCTCATTATTTCATCTCGTGTTGCAAATAAAATAAGAAATTTTAACTTTTTGTATTTTGACTGCATGGCATTTTAAGTTTCATCATTATTTTCATAATTGCATACAATTACTCTTAAAGTAACTTAATCCCTCATATTTTAATAATAATAATAATAATAATAATAATAATAATAATTTATAAAAAGATAGAGAGCCAGAGTCTGAAACATATAATTACTTGAGTTTCTAAATAGAACATCAACCAATTCCAAATTCCATTAATAACTCTTTTCTTGTCCCCACAAAAAGAAAGAAAAATGGAAAGAAAAACAACCTATGTGGAATTTGAATAGACCAATCAAAAAGTCCTCGACCACAGCTAAAATGAGGAAATTGCCCCACTGCTCTTCCAGTGACTATAGTTGTAATAATAATGAGCCTCAGCTCTGGACTCTGGCCTGGTAACGTAACGTAACAGCGCATCCCCCTACCAAACACGAGAGTGGAACAATAAAGCAAAGGGCCATTTGCGTCATTTCACGAAGGAAGAGTGTCGGTTACCTGTTAAGTATGCACTCCCTATTTCATTTTAAACTATGATGATATTCCGTGGAACATAACATTTTGCGCTATTTGGCGGGTACGCACACACCCAAATCAGAAAAAAGGAAAAACCAAAATTAATACAAAAAAATAGGAAAGGAAAATTGAGCTGAAAAGCGTAACACAGTGAACACACCACATCAGACATCGTACAGTCCTACTAGAGACAGAGGGAGAGAAACAAAACACACACACACACACATACTCACCAAAGCAACACACGCTCTATTACAGTGAAAGTGTGAGAAAAAAAACCCGTCTCTATCTCTCTCTCTCTCGGGTTTGGAACGAGGAAACAAAACCAGAGCTCTCCGATCTTCTAGAACATTCTAGAGTGGGAGCCGGAATCTTTAGTTTGAACAACCAAACACTAACTCGTTTCCCATGGACTTGTACGGTTGGGGCCTGCCAGAAATGGATCCAACCCAGTGAACCAACCCGAATGGCGCTCACTGGGCACTGACATTGCTCTCGAAGGTTCGTTTCGCTTTTCTTCCCATTCTGTTAGGGTTTCCTTAATGTGGAAATTAGGGTATGTTGGTTTAGGGGTTTGTTTGTGGCTTATAATTAGGGTTTTGGTTTTGGTGTAGAATCGATGTGGCATTTAATGCTGGGTGGTGGCGAATCTTACCCGGAACGACCCGGCGTGCCCAATTGTGTGTATTACATGCGAACTGGGGTGTGTGGATATGGTAGCAGGTGTTGTTACAGTCACCCTTGTGATCATGCTACGGTAACACTTTCCATCATTTTGAGATATCTGCATTAGGTTAGAATTCAATGGAAGTGTCTTGTTGCTCTTGGTTTTAGTACTAGGCATTATTTCAATGCCTTTTTAGCCCTCGGTGTTGACTGTTGGTGTTGTTTCTAAAGGTTAATGTTGTGTCCAATTTTTCACTAATTAATGCTTTTTTAGTGAGAAATGGGGAGTTGAATTTTGACTTTCTCAATGGGGAGTGGCCTTTCAAAGTGAGAATCCAACTAGATTTCGTGATGCATAAACCAAAAAGGATTAGAAGAATGTATATTACTAGGTTTTTTTTTTATTCCATCTTATTGCCAAAGTGTATAGATATGAATTGACTCAATTGAGTCAACTATGGCTTAGGTTGCTGTGGCAGTAAGAGCTACAGGGGAGTACCCAGAACGGGTGGGGGAACCTCCATGTCAGGTATAGTTTTTCCCCCCTTTAAATGATTTTCTCAATGTAGAATCTAAAAATGTCGTCTTATATTTCCAAATTAATGTGGTTATTAATACTTGGTGTTTCTGACGAGCAGTATTATTTAAAAATTGGAACCTGTAAATTTGGTGCATCCTGTAAATTCCACCATCCTAAAAATAAAGGTGGATATTTAAGCCAAGCTCCACTAAATGTTTATGGATACTCGTTACGGCCGGTATGATAATGACACTTCTTTTTGCTCTTCTTCTCCCTCGCGTAATTGACATCAAATGATGCAATGTTAAACCATGCCTTTTGTTTAAACAGGGTGAGAAAGAATGCTCCTACTATTTGAAAATGGACCAGTGCAAATTTGGTATATCTTGTAAATTCCATCATCCTCAACTAGCTGGCACATCATTGCCAACATCTGCACCTCAATTTTATCAACAGGTGCAGTCTCCTACGGTTCCTCTGCCTGAACAGTATGGAGGAGCTTCCTCGAGCATGAGAGTGGCTTGGGCTCCTATATTGCCTGGTTCATATGTACAAGGGGCTTATGCTCTTGTACTTCTTTCCCCAGGGGTTGTCTAATATCCTAGATGGAGTCATTATTCGGTGAGAGGGACATATGTGTGTGTGTGGTGAAAAGTCAAAATTTTCTTCATTTTAAGAGTTGCTTTATTATGACATTTTTAAATTGGTGTAGGCACCTGTAAGTCTTGTGCCATCTCCTGGTGCTCAACTTGGTGTTGGGGCTACTTCTTTATATGGAGTGACCCAGTTGTCATCACCAACATCAGCTTTTGCTAGACCATATACATCACTGCTCTCTACTACTGGGCCTTCAGGAAGTAGCCTGAAGGAACAATTATTTCCCGAAAGACTTGGTGAACCAGAATGCCAATACTATATGAGAACAGGGGACTGTAAATTTGGATTAGCTTGTCGATATCATCATCCTCGGGATCATATTGTGGCACAACCACTTGTTAGCCCTGTTGGACTTCCTTTATGTTCGGTATATGGTTACTCGCTTGATTCATCTATTTAATTTCTTGGATTCAATTAA
Source organism: Pueraria montana var. lobata (assembly GCA_026413185.1). Lineage (NCBI taxonomy): Eukaryota > Viridiplantae > Streptophyta > Magnoliopsida > Fabales > Fabaceae > Pueraria > Pueraria montana. The sequence continues at coordinate 66,041,288 of CM048647.1, read as the reverse complement.
ATTTTATGTTGTATGGTACTTTACGTTTATGGTTATACTTTCTGATGTTATCCAAATAAATGTACACATACAAGAGTTTGAATAACACGTTTATTCTGCTGAGGGCACACTACTTGCATTTCCTTCTTATTAGAAATCAAAATCTGTAGGTAGTCTAGACAATCTGCTCCTTTTGTGCCTTGGGCCCTAATAGTATTAGTGTATCCCTGCTTAGTATTTAACTCAATAACCTGGCTTCTGTTGCACTGGGGTCAACACAAAAAGTAGTCAATCTGGAGTAAGAGATAATGTACAACTTTTGCTTTGCACAATTGCAGAGTTGGTCCTTGACGGCATGTGATTGATTTTACACACACACATGCCTGCCACACAAGAGACTTTTGGTCATTGAGGTCATCATTTCATGTCAAAAATGAACCTGCCTAAAAGCTTGCGATACACACAAACACAGTCCTAATGTAAAACTTTCCATTTACTTTATTTTTCTTTTTAAGTTAATATGATATTAATGTGACTTGCTGTATTCCATATATGTATAAAATTTGAAAGTTCAATGTTTTGACATTAAAATCTACTATCTCGTGACTATTTTATATGGGTATCATCTTTGAATGATGTATTTGATGTTGAATTTGTAGCATGGCAGTTTCAATTCTATCTTGAGTTGAGTTTTGGTGTTGCATCATGTTTGGGGGGAATATGAGATGGAAACATACGATCTGAACTGGGGCTACAACAGAAAGGATTTGGTTTCATCATTACATTGCAACTAAATTTTGGTCATGGTCAACTATTTTTCTGCCTATTGAGGAAAAATGCTATTTATAGAACAATTGGATTCAAGACAACACAAGTTATTCCTTTTGAATTCAGTTAGCCCTGCATGGATTTCAGATGCAACAACCTATGCAGTTGTGCACACTTGTGAGTTGTGACTACAACGCATGTGCTAATACAATCGTTCATGATGGAGTTAGCCACATGTAGCAATGGTGATTATAGCTTATCAATTCATATATTTGTTTTTCCTCTCATTTATATTGGTGCTTATAGTTCAGTGGCTGATTAAAAGATTTATATTATCTGTTTGAAGCATGAGTTTTATGTGAATTAATTAATTGTTCTTCAACACATTCTAATGTGTTGCGGCATTGCAATTTATGTGTTTTTTTATTTTGGGATTTTTCTTAATTAATTCATTTTCTAGAAAATAAGGGGTACAACCTTGTGCATTTTATTTGCAAAATGGGCATTGCAAGTTTGGCTCCACCTGCAAATTTGACCATCCTTTAGGATCTATGAGATATAGTCCATCGGCATCTTCTCTCATTGATGTGCCAGTTACTCCATACCCAGTTGGGTCTTTGCTGTCTCAGTTGGCTCCTTCAACAATGTCTTCGGACCTTCGGCCTGAACTGATGTCAGGGTCCAAAAAGGAATCCTTTTCTTCAGCCAGAATACCTTCTTCTGGAAATAGTTCTGGTACTTCTATGGGTTTAATTTTCTCACAAGGTGGGTCTATCTCGTTATCTGATGTGCAACTCTCAAGTAAGAGTTTTGCCCCTCCAAGCAGTAGCAGAAGCACCAGACAAAGTGGTGAGATACGTTGACCTGGCTAGTGCAAACTTGAAAATGAGTCCTCCTTATCCACTGGATATGATTTCACAAGCCTTCATTGCTTCTGTCTATAGTCCTCAGTATTTTGATGGCAACTGTTCAAAGTTTCACTATTGTTGTTGAAAATTCATCATCCAATTCTGTTTAGAACCCATATTAGGTCATTCTCTTTTATCCTCACCCCATTTGATTATATTATTATCTCAAATAAGCTTCAATAGAAAACTTCATATTTTCTATTCTTTCTCTCTTCTGAATATTATTATTCTACCTTCATTTATGGCGTTTGTGATTATTATCATTACATTTCTAAATGTTTGTGTGAGACAGCCTAGTTCATACTCCGTACAAGAGGGCATAAAGTTCCAGTTTTGCTACTGCTTTTGAGTACTTGCAATTTTTTTCCCATAACATGTTTATAGAATAAATGTCTTTTTAATTTTATTACCAAACTTACATACAATATCATTCTCTCTCCCATCCCATTAAATTCATATAGATATATACTCATCCCAATAGATTCATATAGATATATACTCCTAAATCTGATAAAAGGCCTTGTGTCCTATCCAATGCATTAATAATATATTTTCTTATTGGCTGTTAAAAAAAAAATCTAATGATAAAAGAAATTGGCGATTTGACCTTACACTCTTGGAGTTGGAGGGAAACAGATGTTGGTATTTTTTCCCGCGACGTGATTATATTAAAACAGTACGAGCCCGTTGTACTATATGCAATTATGCACATATTATGCTTATTGACAAATATTTTTTAATCTAGAAAAATATTAAAACTATGAATAAAAATCAACATTCAAAACATTAATTTGATTAATAAAAATTTAATTAAAAATAGAAAAATATAAATGCTAATTTTAATTTCAATAAATTTTTTAAAAAATTAACGTAATAGAAATTTTTTATTGGTAATTTATAAATATTATACTGCAATATTTGAGCAGTGTCAGAATTTTAAAAATATTTTTTTAAACAATAAAGATGTAAGAAATATTAATCTGATTTTATATGAAAAATTTGAAAGACGCGTATTATAAAAATAATTATTTTTAAATAATTAAGATTTAAGAAATTCTAATTCTACTCACAATAATATCAATTCGAATTTATTATATGAAAAGTAGATTATCATTAATTTTGTCAAATATATGTAACCTATTTAGGACAAAATGAATATTATACGCACACCCCCTTTTAAATTAGAGTGTTTTCTTTTTTCTATATGGGTTTTATTAATTCTTTTCTTTCCCTCATCATTTCATCTTGATACAAACAATTGAGGATTTTAATTTTTGTATTTTGACCTTTTATTCTTCTTTAAATTTCTTTTTCCCCAAACTCCATCAAAGTCTTAATAAAGTTATAAAGTTATGAGATACATATAATAAGAGTTTATATTTTAATTTGACAGTGCATTATACTTTCCATCCAGTTTTCATTTCACGTTTCTTAAGCTTTTACGGCCTATTTCAATAATAAATACTCTGTTGTAGAGTAAAGAAGAAAAGCATTGAAAGCATGTGATAAAGGCAGCATATACAAACACGCAAACGCAAATAATAATAATAGTACAACAATAAAACTTATTTATAAAAGATAAAGAGCCACTCGGTCTGAAAATAAACAATAACAAACGGAACTTATGGTTGCATAATTACTTAAGTTTCTAAATAGGACATCAAACAATTTCAAATTTCATTGACAACCCTTTTCTTGTTCCCACATAAAGGAAAAAAAGGAAAAGAAAAAACAAACAGCTTAGAATTCAGATCAATCAAAAAGTCATCAACCACAACTAAAATGACCAAATTGTCTCACTAATCTTCCGGTGACTATAACTACCTCTATTTGGTACAAAGCGAAAAAAATAATATTATATTTAAAATCTGAATTACAAAATAAAGTTTAATAAGAATTGATTCAACTCAAATTTAATATGATTTTTTTCTGGGTTAAACTTGATTTGATTCAAGTTTGCAAACGATTCAGTTCAAATTGTTAACTCAAATTAAATGAACCAAGAGTTAAAATAAGACTAGCATTTTAACAAGGTTAAAACTATAAAGTATCATATAATAATATTGGGTAAAATATGTTTTCGCTCCATCATTTTATCTAAATTTCTATTTTTAATCCCTCATAATTTTTTTTTGTGTTTTTAGTCCCTCAAAAATTGTTTTCTTTTGTTTTTAGTCTCTGACATTAATTTTAACTGTTAAGTGATGTCGTGACGAGCATAATTTGTGCTTGAAAAATTTCTGTTTAAGTTTCTAGCGATTTTTAACAACTACAATTTTTTTGGCAAACTAAAACTGCCAGAAATGTTAAAAAAATAATAAAAAAAATCAAAATCTTGAACACCAGATTTTCTGAAATCACAAGAAATGTTACAAAAGTAAACATTTCTAACCGTCAAAAAATTTGTAGCGGTTAAAAGTCACTAGAAACTTAATTAGAATTTTTTCACACACACAGTTTATGTATATCATATCATCACTTAACAATTAAAATTAACGTCAGGGACTAAAAATAGAATAAAATAATTTATGAGGGACTAAAAACAGAACATAACAATTTATGAGAACCTAAAAACAGTAAAATTTTTTACGAGGGACTAAAAACAGAAATCAAGATAAAATGAGAGATCAAAAATATATTTTATCCAATAATATTTTATGTGATTGTCAATGTAATATACTTACCACACAATACTTATTATTTTACTAATATTACAAAGTAAATTGATTTATTTTATACTTATCAGATTTAAAATTAATATTACATTACATTTATTTATTTCATACAAAAAATAAAATTTGTTTTAGACTTGGCATAATTCAAGTTCATTAAGCTCAATAAGTTCAAGACAACTACTAGAAGTCGGTCTGAGTCAATAGTCCCAGGTCAACAAAATTTGGAGACAATTAGCATAGACGAAGAGTCTCATAATAATATAAAGATAGTTTAAAAAACAATTACTCTATCATATAAAAATTTATCTTGTTGTCCTATTTTATCTCATCATATCAATACTTGAAAATGACCTATTATACTAATATACATCACAAACCATGCATGACTCTTTTCTAATAACCTCTTGGCTCTTGCTTATATTAACTTTAAACATCGAAGTTTTTATAGCTTATTTTTCACCACTTCTTTAAACAGAAGATTACATCTAAAATATCAACTTGTTAAAAACTAACTAGAAAACTTGTGTAATATAAGTGTTATCTAACTTTAAATTGATAAGAAATAAAATTGATTATATACATAACGCAAATTGAATTCATTTATTTAATAAATTTAAATTTTAGTAATTCATGAACCAATAATTTTGAAATCAAGTTTGTGAAGTTGATTGTGTGAAGATACTCCCAACCAACCAACCAACCAACCAACAATAGTTTAGAAGGTGATAAGCGGAAGGACATTTGGGTCATTTTACTTTAGAAAGGATGAGTGTCGGCTACCGGCTAAGTTAGAACTCCGTTTGGCCGGTACGCACACACCCAAATCCCAAAGAAGGAAAAATCGAAATTAATTAATAGAGAAAGAAAAAGCAGAGAAAGAAAATCGAGCTGAAAAGCCCAAAACACCACACTAGAGACCGTACAGTCCTAGTCAGAGAGAAACAAAACACACACTCACACTACACTACACCATCAACGCACGCTCTGTACAGTGAAGCTGTGAAATTCTCGTCCTGTCTCTCCGAGGAAACAAGACAACCTCGCCGATCTTCCGGAACATTCTAGTAGCAACCAACCAGATTCTTCACTTCAAACACTAACCCGTTTCCCATGGACTTGTACGGTCGGGGCCCCGCCAGGAATGGATACAACCCGGTGAACCAACCCGAATGGCACTCACCGGGCACCGACACTGCCCTCGAAGGTCTCTTTCTCTTTTCTTCCCCTTCTGTTATTTAGGGTTTCCTTTCCTTAATGTAGAAGTTAGGGCATGCTAGTTTAGGGGTTTGTTTGTGGCTTCTAATTAGGGTTTTGATTTTGGTGTAGAATCGATGTGGCATTTAACGCTGGGTGGCGGCGAATCTTACCCGGAGAGGCCCGGTGTGCCCAATTGTGTGTATTACATGCGGACTGGGGTGTGTGGTTATGGTAGCAGGTGTCGTTACAACCACCCTCGTGATCGTGCTGCGGTAATCCTTTCCCATCACTTTCAGATAGATATCTGCATTAGGTTAGAGTTTCATGGAAGAGTCTTGTTGCTGTTCGTTTTAGTAGTGCCCATCAATTTCATGCCTTTTTTGCCCGTGGGTTTACTAAAGGTCAATTTTTTTTGTGACGATGGGGGATTTGAATTTTGACTTTCTCAATGTGAAGTGTCATTTCAAAGTCAGAATCCAGCTTAGAGGATAAACTGTTTTTAGTGTTGCACAAACCCATTTATGTAGATGACTAGTTTTTTATTCCATCTTATTGCTAAAGTGTATAACTATGAATTGACTCAGTTGAGTCAAATGCTGTTAGGTTGCAGCGGCAGTCAGAGCTTCAGGGGATTTCCCTGAACGGGTGGGGGAACCTCCATGTCAGGTATATTAACTTTTTTATTTCTTCCCAATAAATGATGTTTTCAATGTAAAATCTGGAAATTTTTATCTTTCCAATTTAAAATGCTTGTACTAATTTTTGGTCTTTCTAATGAGTAGTATTATTTGAAGACTGGAACCTGTAAATTTGGTGCATCCTGTAAATTCCACCATCCTAAAAATGGAGGTGGATATTTAAGTCAAGCTCCACTAAATATTTATGGATACCCATTAAGGCCGGTATGACTCTTCTTTTTGCTTTTCTTCTCTCTCATGCAAATGACAGGGTTAAACCACGCCTTTTATTTAAACAGGGTGAGAAAGAATGCTCCTACTATTTGAAAACGGGGCAGTGCAAATTTGGTGTAACTTGTAAATTCCATCATCCTCAACCTGCTGGCACATCATTGCCAGCATCTGCACCTCAATTTTATCAACAGGTGCAGTCTCCTACGGTTCCTCTGCCTGAACAGTATGGAGGAGCTTCCTCGAGCTTGAGAGTGGCCAGGCCTCCTATATTGCCTGGTTCATATGTACAAGGGGCCTATGCTCCTGTACTTCTTTCCCCAGGGGTTGTCCAATATCCTGGATGGAGTCATTATTCGGTGAGAGGAACATGTGTGTGTGTGTGTGGTGAGAGGTCAAATTTTTCTTCATTTTAGGAGTTGCTTTATTCTGACATTTTTAAATTGTTGCAGGCACCTGTAAGTCCTGTGCTATCTCCTGGTGCTCAACCTGCTGTTGGGGCCACTTCTTTATACGGAGTGACTCAGTTGTCATCACCAACATCAGCTTTTGCTAGACCATATACTCCGCTGTCCTCTACTATTGGCCATTCAGGAAGCAGCCTGAAGGATCAATTATTTCCTGAAAGACCCGGTGAACCTGAATGCCAATACTATCTGAAAACAGGGGACTGTAAATTTGGATTAGCTTGTCGATATCATCATCCCCGGGACCATATTGTGGCACAGCCACTTCTTAGCCCCATTGGACTTCCTTTACGTCCGGTATGTATGGTTACTCACTTGATTTGATTATTTGTTTAATTGTCTGTTTAACTTTCTTAGATTTATTCAAATTCTAAGTTGTTTGGTACTTTACAGAATTACAGTTATAATTTCTGATGTTAATATGTTATCCATATAAATGTACATATATACAAATATATGCATAACGCATCTATTCTGCTCAGGGCACACTACTTGTATTTCCTACTTATTAGAAATCAAAATCTGTAGGTAGTCTAGACAAGCTGCTCTTTTGTGCCTTGGACCCTGATATTATTAAAGTATCCCTGCTTAGCAATTAACTCGTAGCCTGGCTTCAGTTGCACTAGGATCAACATGGACAGCAATCGATCTTGGAGTAAGAAACAATATTCAACTTTTGCTTTGCACAATTGCAGAGTTGGTTCTTGACAGCACATGATATATATATATATATATATATATATATATATATATATATATATCATGCCCTTCACACGAGCCATTTTGGCTTGAGATGTGGAATTCGATTTCTTATTTAGAAGAATGGGGTTAGCAAAGATTGAACTCATGATCACATGGTCATTGAAGCCCTCATTTCATGTAAAAAACCAACCTTCGTAAATAGCTTAAGCTGTTGAATAAAAGCACGTGATTGTATTCTTTTTTTTTTTCCTATATATATATAACAGTCCTAATGTAAAACCTGTTATTCACTCTATTTTTCTTTTTAAATTATTATGGTATAAATGTGACTTGTTATATTCCATTTGTCGGAAATTTAAAAATTCTGTTTTAAACTTGAATCTACCATAGAAGTGATGGTTAACGCTTTCCAGTTTCCAACTGAAAAGGCCAATGTAATATCTAGATTTTATAATATTCGTAGAGCTGGGCATCATGCATATCATATTATCATCAGGTGCATGATGCCAATTTTTTAGCATGGTAGTTTCTGTTCTATCTTGAGTTGAGCTTTGCATGATTGGCGTTGCATCATGTGTGGGGGGATATGAGATGGAAACATAGGATCTGAACTGGGGACTACAGCAGAAAGGATTTGGATTCATCATTACATTGGAAGTAAATTTCAATTGTGGTAAACTATATTTCTGCCTTATTAAGGAAACATGCTATTTACTCAGCTATTGGATATCACAACAGCACAAGTTGCTCATTTTGAATTCAGGCAGCCCTGTATAGGCTTCACATGCAACAACCTACGCAGTTGTGCACACTTGTGAGCAGAATGCATGTGCAAATACAATTATTCACAATGTAGTTTCTCTCATGTAGCAATAGTGATTATAGCCAATTCATATATTTGTTTTTCCTCTCATTTACACTGGTGTTTAGAGTTCAGTGGCTGATTAAAGGATTTGTTATTTGTTTGAAGCATTAATTTTATGTGGAAGAATTAATTAATCTTAAGCACATTCTCATGTTTTGTTGCAGCATTGCAATTTATGTGTTTTTTATTTTTGGGATTTTTTTTTAATTAATTCGTTTTCTAGAAAACAGGGGGTAGAACCTTGTGCATTTTATTTGCAAAATGGGCATTGCAAGTTTGGCTGCACGTGCAAATTTGACCATCCTTTGGGATCTATGAGATACACACCATCGGTATCTTCTCTCATTGATGTGCCAGTTACTCCATACCCAGTTGGGTCGTTGCTGTCTCAGCTGGCTCCTTCAACAACATCTTCAGAGCTTCGGCTTGAACTGATGTCAGGGTCCAAAAAAGAATCCCTTTCAGCCAGAATACCTTCTTCTGGAAATAGTTCTGGTACTTCTGTTGGTCTAATTTTTTCACAAGGTGGGTCTGTCTCGCTATCCGATGTACAACTCTCAAGTCAGAGTTCTGCCCCTCTAAGCAGTAGCAGAAGCACCAGACAAAGCGGTGAGATACGTTGATCTGGCTTAGTTAGTGCAAAACTTGAAAATAACTCCTCATTATCTATTGGATGTGAATGTGATTTCACAAGCCTCCATTACTTCTGTCTATAGTCCTTAGTATTTTGATGGCAACTGTTCAAAGTTTCACTATCGCTGTTGAAAATTCATCACCCAATCCTGTTAGAGCCTATACTAAGGTCATTCTCTTTTATGCTCATCTCATCTGATTATACTAGTATCTCAAATAAGCTTCAATAGAAAACTCCATATTGTCTACTCTTCCTCTCTTCTGAATATTATTATTCTTTATTTATGGCGTTTGTGTGATGATTATTACTATTACATTTCTGCATGTTTGTGTGACACAGCCTAGTCCCTTCCCCGTACAAAGATTAAGATAGGGCTCATGCTCCAGTTTTGCTACTGCTTAACTGGTTTATGGATTTTTTATTTTTGACAAAACTTTCTCTCCTCCCCAGTCCCAAGTGATATATGTTATATTCTCTTCTAAACCGAAGTTGGTATTTTCTTCTGCAGCGCGATTAAATTAAAAGTTAAAACAGTATCGAGCCTTTGGACTATATGCAGTTATGCACATATTATGCTTATTGGCAAATATTTTATGCATTCTACGAATATTTTAAAATGTAGATAAATGATAAAAATATAAATAAATAAAGAGAACTACTAAAGTCGGCTCAGTGACGGGAGGTTTGGATACATGAGGTCATAGATTTACCTCGTTGCAACTATATCAAAAAGAAATATAAATAAAGAATATTTAAAAGGTTAATGTGATTAATATAAAATTAAAATATAAATGTTTAAAATTTCAAATTGTAATAAATTTAATAAATTATCCCGATAGAAGTTTATTTTATTGGTAATTTATTAATATTTATTGAAAAATATTTGAGCAGCGTCAGAATTTTAAGAAAATAAATTTTATTTTTAAATAAAGTAATTAAGAAATAGAGTTTAATAGTTATATACTTGACATTGTAAAACAGTTTTAAGATAGTGTAAAAGTTAACAGATTATATCAGGTGGTTTGTGATTGGATAATAGTAAAAAATTATTTTACATTATCATTGCATAATTTTTTTTTATATCAATATATATGAATATGATTTTATATGGAACATTTAAAGGATGTGTATTATAAATTAGGATAAAATATTTTTTTATTTCTGTATTTTTAGTCAAATTTAATTTTAGTCCCTGAAGTTTCAAATCAATCAATTTGATTCCTATACTTTAAAAAAAAAAGATGAATTTAGTCTTTATTTGATCTCTCGATCATCAATGCGTAGGTATTAAAAAGTATAAGGATAAATTGATCGATTTGAAATCATAGGGATTAAACTAAGTTTGACTAAAAATATAAGACTAAATATATATTTTATCCTATAAATTAAGACGTGTGATTATATGTAAAGAAAAATGTAAATGTACTTCTTTAACAATAACGATTCATTTTTTCATGTGAAAGTGAATTATCATCAAGCTTGCATTGATGCAATTTCCCTACTACACGTTTCGTGGCTCTCAGCGTCCCAGTTATTTTCTGAACGAATCCGCATATTGGCACCATAAATGCATTTCTCCTGTTACAGGGAAAGCTAAAATACTGAGATGGAGATTAATCAGTATATTTAATCATAATGAAAAGGAGTGAGTATTCAGTACGAATTAGCTTTTTCCCTTCTGGTTTAGCTTGCGTTCAAGGAGAAAAAAGGTTAAAGCAAATGAGTTTTCTTTCATGCAGAGTACTGAATAGTGTGCTGTTCTTCAACATTGTTGTAAGGAAGATAACACATAAGGTACTGTAATATTACCCCCAATAAAATTTAAGTTAAACTACTTTCAATTTTGTTATATAAATTGTAATAACGCCTCTAGTTATTTAGATGCTTTGACACACTGCATGTTTCTTTTTTGCTTTAATTCGTGATTGGAGTGGATTTATTGACTGGATTCTTGCTCTCTTACCGCGTTTAATGGCCACAATACATAAAAGCTCCTTATTGTCACTTTTCATACACGTGAATCTGATTGAACATGATAGGGAAGCTAACAATAACATACATTAATTTGTTTGGAAATATGTTGAGTTGTATGAAATTACGCCTGAAAGTTATAATTATTATAATTTCTTAAAATCACATCCAAAATATGGAACTAAACACGCTATTATACTAACTCGAATGTGCATCACAGCTGATGCTACAATTTGTAGCTTCTGCATTATTTTTCTTTAGGTTTAATTATTTTGCAGGTCTTTATACTTTTACTAAATTTTTAATTAAGTTCTTGAACCTTTTTTTTTTCTTTTCTTTTAATCGAGTCCTGAACTTTTATTTTTTTTCAATTGGATCCTTGAACTTTTATTTATTTTTTCAATCGGATCATTTTGTCTAATTGTTGTTATGAAAAATAAACACAGACACCTAATTAGAGGTGTAGATAGTGGATTGGTGCTTCTAGGGAGTCTGTTGTAAGCACAACTTATTCAATTGTGACAGTTTTTTACAAAGTTTCAACATTTTGCAAAGCCAAATAATTGTGAAAGAATACCTAAGTTGAATTGACTTACAGAGATTGAAATTTTACAGAAATTTTTCATAATTGACTTAGTTGTGCTTACAACACACCTATAAGCACCAGTTCACTTTTGCACCTCTAATTAGGTATTTGTGATTAATTTTTCATAACGACAATTAGACGGGATCCAATTGAAACAAAAATAAAAGTTCAGAGATCCAATTAAAGAAAAAAAATAGTTTATGAACCTAATTAAAAATTTAGTAAAACCAGCAGATTAATTTAACCTTTTCTTTATTCACATAGTAATTCTTATGTTGTCTAACATACGTATATTATGCAGAATGGGAACACTAGAAGGACTCGAATTTGAGACTAAAGTTAGCTGGAACAAATATCACCTTTACTTTGTGTGTGAAAAAAATCTGTTAACATGTCAGTAGTTTAAATAGATCTCAATACTTCAAAAAATTAGTCGTTAATTACTGGTAAAGAATATTTGGGTTAAAAAAAAATATAATAATTACCTGGGTCAAGAACACATTTTCATATAAACACTTCTCAATTTTTTTTTAATTATCAAGTGATATTTATGTAGACTCGACTAAATTCTGTAGCTTTCGTTCTTTATTTAATAAAATTCATTTGAGGTTTATTTAATAATAAAAAATTGTTAGAAAAGTATTGCACACATTTTTATCGTAATAATAATAATAGGAGTAAATTACACGGATCTTCTCTGAATTTTACATATATTATACCGACACCCCCTACCTTTTTAAACATTACTTTTGACCCCCTTAGTTCAAAAAAGCAGGGGTATCGGTGTAATATAAGTAAAACTCAGGAGGAGTCCGTGTAATATAAATAAAATTCAGGGGGGTCCGTGTAATTTAGAACCAACAAATAAGAGATTTTTTGTATGATTTAAAAAGGTAGAAGATGTCGGTGTAATATAAATAAAACTCATGAAAAATCCGTGTAATTTACTCTAATAATAGCAATCATCTCATATAGCTGGATACTATATCTTGGATCATGTCACCATGTAAGGTCATCATAACTCATTGGTTACCATGGTTTGCCATCAAATCGGATAACAATGCTATTTGAAATGGTTTGCATGGTTTACCATCAAATCAAATCAGATAACAATGTTATTAATTGGAAAAGGGTGGTGGGTCAAGACAGACAGGTTCCTGATTTTGATAATTGTTGCCTGCAAGGGCATGCTTGCCTTGCTCTAGTGGAGACAGTCAAGTGCCAGTGAAGCCCATCCATGCATGATTTCAGGAAACTTGTGGATCAGGATTTTTAGGAGTACAATTCTCTTCTCTGTTGCACACGCTTCCTGTCAAAGATTTTTAAATTAATTAATAGCTACTACTTCTATCTATATTTCACTGAAAATTTGTTGTGTGAATAATGAGGTTCTCCCAATAACTGTTTAAACTTTGGACAAACTTGACTCGATTAATTCATTTAACTTATTTTGGTTACTTTTTGTTTATAGAAAAAAAGTATTACAAATAATTACTTACTTTACTTAAAGTTTTTTTTTAAAAAAAACTTGTGTGTTTTGCTTAAATGTGAACAGATAATTTAGTTAAATATTTTTTATGTGTATAATTGATTTGTTAAAAAAATTATAAAATTTTTTACAAGACAACAAAATTAATTGGTTAAGGACAAAAGCAATATTTGTCTTCCACAGCTTTTGAATTAATCTTTTTTTGTCATAGGTCAAAGACCACGGGTGTCTTCCAATCCACTGGATCAGAGACTAATCCTATAATGCCCTTCGTTACAATAGCAACCTGTAATAAAACATTATTTAAAGCATAAATAATATAGGCTTTTTTTTTTTTTGAAAATACAATAGTCTGAAATACCTCATATATTATAAAATAAGATTGAATAAATAAATCCTTACATATATAAAAACGTTATCCTCAAATATGGGCATCTAAAAGAGTGACTGAACTAACCACATTCGACCCTTTATACCAAAGGTATAAACCAAAAATATAACTAAAAAGAACTAAATCTTCAAGTCTCCGTCATCTCAATAGTTTCTCCCTCGTGCTCTGAAAACAACACTTTTAATGAGATAATAATCCCAGTGAACAAAACAAGTTCTAAAAAGGTTCCTAAATAGTATTGTTCTCAGCCGGTGCGGTAATCCGAAAAAACTCAACCATGGTACCTGCAATAATTTAAAATAAAAATATATGTATATATATATATATATATATATATATATATATATATATATATACTCCAATAGAAGTCAAATTAAGACAACCACAAATCGCACTCATATCATTCTCATTAAGTAAATATTTCAATAAATAAAATTAACACCTCAATGCATTCAAATAGATATCTCAAACATAACTTAGTGATTCCCAGAATCACTAGACTAGACTCTTTGGTTCCTAGAACCGATGTGGATCTCAGATTCGTAAAAGGTCTATGAGCTCATATCCATGCAATGGCATCCCACTGCCTTTCCCATCTTAGATGGAGGTATCTGAATCTCTTCCCCATCCCAGATGGAGGTATCTATCATAAATCTCTTCCCAATTCCAGATGGAGGTATCTCAAAATTAATTCTCAGAATAAAATGTACAACGTTATCCCTTCCCGGAAGGTAATAACCATCACACAAAATTGCAGAATATCATTCCAAATAACTACCAAATAAATTCCCTAATTCTATGCATCCAATAATTTCATGCACCTAATAATATTTCTCAAGATCACATTACGAGCACAATGTAACATCTTATTTTCAATAAGTAATACAACATATATATAATGAAGTACAAGGCACATACACGCTGGAAGAATTCACAAAGTAAATTCATTTTACATCAATATATAAATACTCCATCCGTATGTCATTCTTTCTTTAACTACTGCCATGCAAATTGAAGGTAACTTAACTAATTAATATGATATATTATTAACCAAATGCATCCAGACATATATTTATATGCATGCGGCACAAGGATTTAAATGGGAAAGAACTTCAATGCACGTAAATTTATAATTGAAAGCCCCTTTAGCCAATTTTAAAAGGAATTGACACCACACAATTTTCTTTTCATCGATCTATATATGTAAACAAGAAAAACTCATAACTCATATCATTATCAATTCGAGCATAAGAGCAGCAACAAGTATAATCACCGTAATTTTGCAAATTACCGAAATATCACCACAACAAACTACGTAAAGAAAATATACCTAATATACATGAAATTTTGAAATCTACCATAATACTGAGAATTCCGTTCATCTCAAATTCATTATATCAAAACATGAAATACATTCTTTAAGAACCATACCATGGAAGTTTTTAAAAGATGTTTTACTCACCTCTTGAAGCAAAGTAATTCGCACTTTTCTTTATGTTTCCTCTTCTATATTGACTGTGTCAACGGGATTCCTTTTGTTTTCTTCTTCTCCTCAATCCTTAAGCAGCCACTAATTTTCTATTTAGCAAGTATGTGATTCTAGTTCTAGAAAAAGGAACTGTCTACCCATCTTTATATAAGTGTTGTACATGATTTAAAATTTGATTGCATGATATATTTTATTATTTTCAACAAATTTGGTTTCACCAATCTTTCTTTGTCTTTTATCTTTTATTTATTATCTAGATTTATCTCATTATTAGCATTATCTACTATTTTCTTTTCTTTCAAGATATATTAAGATAGAACATGATAAGATTTAAATCGTTATCGAGGACCAATTTAAATTATATATCATGAATATTTTATCTAAACTAGATATATAATACTATATCATTACTATATTAATTATCTTTTGCATTCTTTTGTAGTTGTTAGATAATCTTAACAATTCTTGTATTAATCACCTAATTCTTTTATTGATAAAGTAACTATTTAACTCAATAATATTTAATATGTAGTAACTAAATAGTAATATTTTAATTCAATTATTTCAATCAAATATAGTACAAATATCACAAACAATATAATATACTAAGATAAGATTTCAATCCAAATAAAATAATATCATAATCAATTCAAATAACATATCATGATACAACATTCTAAATATAATATCATATTCTATCATAATAACTGAATCCTTTTAACTCAAATAAATTCTTATACTAATCATTTTTATACTATTTCTCATAACAATTTAATCTTTTAAAATAACAATAATGCGTGGCTGCTGCTGATCGAAGGAAATTTTGCACACGGAGGGAATCGAACACGGGTTCTCCCACTAAATAGATCGTTTCCCCTCATGTTAATACAGTGGGGCCTTACACTACTGCGCCAACCCTTTGGGTTTCTTTTGAATTAATCTGGAATCAAATAATAATAATAATGCTAAAAGTATAGCTTTTAGATAATAATAATAATAATAATAATAATAATAATAATAATAATAATAATAATAATAATGTTAAAAGTATAGCTTTTAAATCTGGAATCAAATAAAATCTGGGATTAATCTCCAAAACATATCTTTAAATTCCTTTTAGTTAGTATTTAATTAAGATTTGTTTCACTACAAGAAATGTAACTTTTTTGTGACAAAAATTTAGTGATGAATATGAAATTTGTCACCACTGATATATTATTTGTGACTAATTTTTATTTTGTCACTAATGCTATTCACAATAATGACCAAATTATAAATTGTCACTATAATTTATTAATAGTGACAAAAAATATACATGCCACAAATAATTTGTCACTAATAAGATAATAGTATATATGAAATTTATTGAATATCTATAAAGTAATAGTGACAAAACATTATTTTTTTATAATATTATATCATTAGTAGTTATTACCAAAATAGTCACTTATTTCCTATTACTAGTGACAAATTATTTGACACTAATTTGAGGTATGGTGTTTATTAATTTATAATAAATATTTAATTAATATAATTATAATAGTGATAAAATGTAATTTCATTAGATTATAAACAATTATAAAATAGTTTTTTTAATTTATATTAGTACATAATTTCATCATATTAGTGGATATTATGAAATAGTCATTTACTTTTTGTTTTTAATTACAAAATATTCATAACTAAAGATTTAAAATATTTGTGTCAATAATAATTTGTCACAAATTCATTTATATATAATAAATTAGAAAAAAAAACACTCAAATTGTTCTACATTAGATTAGAACTCATGACCTCCCTCTCACAAATTACTCTCACTTCCACTAAGGCACAATAGAATCATGTTACATTTAAAACTCATATTTATAATATACATACATTTTCATGAAACTTTAGTAAAAAGTATTTTCTTACAATTAAAAATATATAGTGTTATATTATATGAAAATATATTTAATAAAATCATATAATATAAAAATATATTTATAAATGTTCTAGTTATTATTAAACTTAATCAAGTAATATAATTATATATTGAGTTTCTAATGTCAATAATAATTTGTCACAAATTCATTTATATACTAAAATGAGAAGAAAATAAAAACTAAACATGTTCTTTCATTAGATTAGAACTCACGACCTCCCTTTTACATACTACCCTCACTACCACTATGACACAATACAATTATATAACATTTAAAAGTAATATTTATATACATAGTGAAACTTTAGTAAAAAGTATTTTTTTACAATTAAAAATATATAGTTTTATATTATATGAAAAAATGTTTAATAAAATTAAATAATATAAAAATATATTTATAAATGTTTTAGTTATTATTAAACTTGAATATATAATTATATTACTTGACTAAGTGTATATATATATATATATACATATATATATATATATATATATATAAATTAGCATTTGTTGGTTTAATTATATTTTTTAAAAATTAATATGACCACTTCTATAATATAAAATACAACAAATAATATACCACATCATGTATATATTATTTACTCATAAGTCTTATACTTTTCATTATGAAATTTATAAAATTTGACATATATTTGTTCAATTTATTTATTAAATAATAACACATTAATCTCTCTTGCCTTTTATTTATCTTGTTTTTTTAATTCAAATTTGAAAGAGTATTTATCTCATATCTTGTTTTTCCTAATAATCCCCTAATATTAACATATTCACTTCAAATTTAAACTAATTATTTCATAATATTATCATATCAAATTTAAATATAAACTATTTATCCATTAAAATCTATATATGAGATTCGAATTAAATTTCTAGTTTATGATTATCTTTATCAATTAAAAATTACTTTTGAATTTTTAAGTTTATTTGCATAATATTTAAAAATAAAAGTAAAAATCCATTCATCCTATCCTCTATAGTATATTTGTTTTATCTTTAAAATTATTCTGTTATAATCCCGCAAACTTCTGCATTTTTAAGCCACTCTCACGTTCACCACTCTCAAGCCCCACACCCAGAAATTGTTCTATTATAAATAGGTAAGAAAAAAAATAATATTGTTTATCTTTTACCCAAGTTTGTTTAATTATATCTTTAATAAAATTAAATTATCTAATAATAATGTTTAAATTTAATTTTTTAAATATATAAAATAAAAACAATATGTTTTTATCTTTCACATGGGTTAGTTTAATTTTATCTTTGATAAAATTACATTAACTAATAGTAATGTTTAACTTTAAAAATTTATTTAAATATATAAGATAAAAATAATATTTTTTATCTTTCACATGGTTGGTTTAATTTTATATTTACATTATTTAGTAGTAATATTTAAATAGATAAGATAAAAATTAATAGTTTTTATATATTTTACATGGGTTGGTTTAATTTTATCTAAATGTTTATATTGTTTCAAAATAAAAAATATAAAAATTGAAATAAGTTGGTCACATGATCCAACTGTCTTATCTTTCTTCTTTCTTCCAAATTTATTGTGATCAAGGGAGGGGTGTCATTTTTGTTTATGCTTTTAAGTTTTAAATGCTCCCCTATTGATTTTTAATCAAATTCTCAATTATGCCCTGAATTAAAATATAAGTGGAATATTAAATTTTTGTGCTAGACATGATTCACTAAAATGGCTCCCTAAAAAAAAAAAAAGAGAAATATAAGAAGGATTGATTCACGTAACCATTTTATTCCAATTTTTTCATTTTTTAAAAATATTATAAATCATTAGATTAATTTTTATTAACGATCAAGATTTTGTGTAAGTCTTTAGACTTGTATACAATAATGAGCAATCCAAGAAAAATAACATGTAATGAAAAAAAAAAAAACATAGCTAATAATAAAGTTTGTTTTACAAAATGATATACAATATTAATTAATTATCATCACTATCATCTTCATCGATAATTATATCGTCACTTTCTACTTCATCTATTAAATCAATACTCTTTTTATCACTTTCTTCATCGTCTGTTAAATCAATACACTCATCATCACTTTCTTCTTCATTGTCAAGAACTTCCATAGGCACCATAGGATTTCCTTTAGCTGTGGATTGGTCTAAGTCATTTATTTCCATAGGCACCACGAGATTTCCTTTAGCTGTAGATTGGGCTATGTCATTTCTTTC
The DNA here is from genome assembly GCA_026413185.1 of Pueraria montana var. lobata. Taxonomy (NCBI): domain Eukaryota; kingdom Viridiplantae; phylum Streptophyta; class Magnoliopsida; order Fabales; family Fabaceae; genus Pueraria; species Pueraria montana. The sequence continues at coordinate 66,022,111 of CM048647.1, read as the reverse complement.
CTTAGGCACCACGGGATTTCCTTTAGCTGTGGATTGGGCTAAGTCATTTCTTTCCAAAGACAACCCATGTTCATTATCTGATGCATTAGATGTGAAGGGGATCAAGCCAATGTCATCATTTTCTTGACACACCTCATTTTTAGCTTCCTTAGGCATATCATACAAGTCACGAGGCTTTGTTTTCACAACAACTAGTCAATTAGGATCTTTGGTGTCTTTAACATAATACACTTGCTGAGCTTGAGTGGCTAAGACATATGGCTCATTAATCTTCAATTTGCGACTACTGTTAATAAGAATGAATCCATATTTGTCTTCTTTATATCCTCTTCCTTTGGAAGACACATCCCACCAATCACATTTAAATAAAATAACATTGTTTCCTTCAGAGTAACTCAATTCAATAATATCTGTCAAGTCACCAAAGTAATCTAAATTACCTGCATTCTCATCGCCTTGAACTAAAACTCCACTATTTTGTGATTTCAAGTGCATATCCCAATCCTTTATATTAAACCTCCAACCATTTATCAGATAAGTTGTATATCGAAAAACACGTGCATCAAGTCCACAAGCCAAGTGAAATAATGATTCATTTACACTTTCTTTCCCATCTCTTTTCAAAAGTGCTACCTGTTGAAAAAAAAGTATAAGTTGTCATATGCTAAAGTTATATATATAATAATAGTCATATAAATTCATATTTACATGTTTTTTGAACCATTGGAAAAATTCCTTTTCATGTCTTTGTTCCACATTTTGTGAATTTGCTTTCTCTAATTCTTCTTTGTGTACCCTGGTCAATTGAACATATTTGCAAATGGATTGAAACCATCACTTGCTAAACCAAGCCTAACATTGCGTGGATCGGCTGCAAAAGATGGATACTGGGAGTCAAAACTCTTCCAAGCAATAGAATTAGCTGGATGTCTCATTTTCCCTTCTTTAGATGATCTATCCTTGTGCCATCTCATTTCTTTAGCAATATTAGAGGATATATACAATCGTTGTAACCTTGGCGCTAAAGGGAAATAGTGCATAACCTTTTGAGGCAACTTTTTATCTGGATCTTTATATCAAGAAAATTTACAAGTTGGACAAGATGTAGATTTCAAATATTCACCTCGATAAAGGATGCAATCATTCACACAAGCATATATTTTTGTGTAAGCATGCCCAAGTTCACGAATAACTTTTCGAGCCTCATAATAAGACATAGGAACTTTATTCCCTTATGGAAATGCTTTTGTTAATAAAGAAAGTAAAGCATCATTTGCTTTTGTGCTCAAGCCAAAGAGACACTTGATGTTCAACAGTTGAACAATAAATGATAACTTGGAGAAGTTCTCACTACCAGGATATAATTCTTGTTCAACATCCTCTAGTAGTTTATAAAACTTGGATGCTTCTTCATTCATTTTATTACTCTTTGGGCTTGTCGTAGAACTTGTTTTCTTGCTTTCTTTGGTGTCTTCAACATTAGTCGCACTCTCAAGATCATCTAACATATCATGAAGCCCATCATTACAATTTTGCTTATCATCATCATCATCTTCATGATATTCCTTCGCTACTTCTCCATGAAGATTCCAGATAACATAATCTCTTTTGATCCCAATTGTGATCAAGTGCGCATATATGGTTCTTTTAGACCAAAAGAGGTTATTGCAACATTTCTTGCACGGGCAACGGAGTAATTTATCTTCCTCATAACCACTAAATGCAAATTCAATAAAGTCAAGAACTCCTTTCTCTTATAGAGGTTGTGTCCTATCGGTAATTTGCATCCAACTTTTATCTAACTCCATACCTATCAAAGAAAAATATTGTATTACCAATTAGTAAAATCTCACAAATAATAAAAAATTAAATGTGCTAAAGAATGAACAAAAACTTATAATTAAAGAATTCCAAATTATAGAATAGATAATTAAAAAAATACTATATTTCAATTTAGAAAAAATATATATAATTAAATTTAAATATGTTAAATTATGAACAAAGAGTTACAATAAAATTTCACTACCTGCAAGAGTATTTTTTTAATTTACTTAATTTCTTGATCTTTTCTACTCAACTTGACGCTCTCTTCTCATTTGATTTTGTTCTCCTTACTTTTTTGTTGCTTTCTCTCCTTCCTCTATAATTTATATAGACTTGTACTACTTATCATCTAATTTTAAATATCTCTTTTAAAAATAAAATTTATCCTTATCATCAATATTGTTAAATTTAAATAAAAAAGTATGTCTTATTGATACATTTTCTCTACTGTTAATTTATTTAAAATAAGTAAATATTTGATAAAGTTTGTTAGCAATGATATTTTTTACATCAATAAAAAATATTTAAATGAAATATAACTAAGTAAATTAATGTTCCTGTACCAAAAAAAAATAATGTTATTTAAATTTGAATTGAAAATAGTACAAGTACGTAAGGACCAGTGTTTTAAGAACCGGACCGGACCGGCCGGTCTGACCGGAACCTGGTGGCTTAACAGGTTCGGTTCGATAAAAGGATCGGTTATGCATCTGACCCGGTACAACCCGGGTTGAACCGGCCGGTTTTTGAAAAAATCGATGACCCGGGTTGTGATATGATTTTTTTTTTGAAAAAAAAGTGCTGAAATGACGTGTTTCAATTTATTTTTTATTTTTTTTGTATATGAAACTTATTTATGGACTTGTATTGTCATGATTATTGGTTGTTATTTCTTATTTGGAATATTAGGTACTTTATAATGACAATAATTTAAAATTTGAAGTGTTAAATGATTAAATTATGTTAGCTATATTATATTTTTTAATTTTTTAATATATATCGAGTCAAACCGGTCCGACCAGTGACCCACCGGTCCGACCAATGACCCATTAACCCAGTACCTCGACCGGTTCGATGACCGGTCCGGTTCTTAAAACACTGATAAGGACCACTAATTCAATTTAATTTCTTTAATTTTTTGGTACATAATTTAATTTCTTTAATTTTAATTCATGTTTATTTTACAATGGGCAAGTTCAATTATCTTCTCCTTAATATCATAAATAACCGGTACCCCTTTATCACATCTTGACAAAGTAAAGAGATACACTTCCTCTCAAACAATTTGACATATCAATGGTAATGTTTAATTTAAAGATTTATTTAAATAGATAAGATAAAAATAATATTGTTTTATCTTTTACATGGGTTAGTTTAAATTTATCTTTAATAAAATTATATGATCTGCTAGCATGTTCCCATTTGTTCTCATTATTTTTGTAACTAATTTTAATTGGTAATTATTCTTTTGTTCAAACTTTTTTTTTAACGGTTTGTTCAACCTCTCATCACATATAACAATTTTATTTAAATTTGAATAGATAATGTCAATGGAAATAATGTTCTGATTGCAGCATAATACAGCTGGATATTTGTAACTATAAATCTATAATTCTCCCCTTAATTAGGATATAACAATTGCAGGATAGGAGTATACAGTAGTTTTGCTAACTTACAGGGTTGAAAATAGTGTTTTAAGAATCGAACCGGACCGGTCGGTCTGACTGGTCCGACCGGAACCTGATGGCTTAATCGGTTCGGTTTGATGAAATGATCGGAAATGCATCTGACCCGGTACGACTCGGGTTGAACCGACCGGTTTTTTTAAAAAATCGGTGACCCGACGGATCTTTGGTTGAACCAGGTTATGATGTAATTTTTTTTTGAAAAAAAAAGTGCTGAAACGATGTGTTTCAATTTTTTTTTAATTTTATTTGTGTATGAAACTTATTTATGGACTTGTATTGTCATGACTATTTGTTGTTATTTCTTATTTGGAATATTAGGTACTTTATAATGACAATAATTTAAAATTTGAAGTGTTAAATGATTAAATTATGTTAGCTATATTATATTTTTAAATTTTTTTAATATATACCGAGTCAAACCGGTCCGACTAGTGACCCACCGATCTGACCAATGACCCATTAACCCAGTACCTCGGTCGGTTCGATAGCTGGTCTAGTTCTTAAAACACGGGTTGAAAATTAGCCTTGGATTTATTGAGAAAAAGACACCGTTCTTAACTTACACTTTTCTTAATCTGAAAGATAATTATTTTTTAATAAATTTTGTGAATCAATATATATAAACTATATTAAGAAAAAAATAAACAAATAATAAAAATAAATTAATCAAATATAAGAAATATATAAATATAATTATATTTAAGTTAATATATATAGCCATATCTATATTTTAATTTATTAAATTAAATTAATTTTTTTTTATAAGTATGAAACGGAATACACAAAGCAAATTAGTAAAAAATAACAAACTACTATCTCAAGGTATAGACACCCGAAACTTCAGGTAGAGACCTGTTTTTTTTAATTTAAGTATTAAATTAAATTAATTAATTAATATATAATTGTGTGAATTACTCGTTCTTGATCTGTCTATGGATTCCAACCCTTCACCCCACTAACTAGTAACCACTTTACGTGAGTGAGAGAAACAAAATTTTCAGCGCTCATACTTGGCACCATGAGAAATTGAGAGTTAATTTCAGAAATTTTTCCTTATCTCAACTTTGATCTCCTCCGTTTCTTTAAACATTGTTTATTCTTCACCATCTACACTCACCATTTTTCTCCATTATCAAAGGTAAATTTTATCTCTTCTATCACTTCCCTTTTCATTCTTTTCCATGATCACTATTCTTTGTCCCCAATATATGTTGTTTTAATTATTAGGTTTTCAAAATCCTAATTTTATTTCAGTGTTCTTCTTATTATTAGGTTGCAATATTTGTTTGGAATATCTGTCTACTGCATGACTCTGAGTTCTACCGTTCCAAGGTTTGAGTTTTTTTTTCTTGTAATCTTAATTTACTATTTTCTGTAACATTCGTCCCTACTCTCAAATTAATGTAGGCATTGGCTTAAAGTTCCAAATACCTTATGCATCTTGCTCAGTTAATATTCTTTTAATAATTTTGATATTTCTTTTAGTTTTGTTGTGTGGGTGAAGTATGTCAAAGTACGAAGAACAAAGGCTACAAAGAATTGTAGAAAACAATGCAAGAATGGAGGCTTTGTGTAACGACCCATCTTCGTTACTGATTTGTTATACTAAAACATTTTGTTAAATATTATCATATGAAACTACATAGAAAATTTTCACATTTAACACATATATATGTACCTATTTTCCTACATATAATGTACATCGTCACATCATAAAAGTATCAGGTCTGGCTTTACAAAACTTCAATATATATATGTACATACAATACCAAAATAGTCCTCTTGTACAGGACATTCACCACAACCTAAGTATTTATACATATGTCCTAAGCTGGTCCCCATACTATGTACATATATACGAGAACATATCCAAAAAGAGGGATCTCATTCCATCTTCAAGATCTACATCTGCTTCAGTCGTGAGAAACCTGAGAACCTGCAACTTCACTACTATCTGCTCCCGTGCCAACCACACGATCATTGCAGTAATACAACACAAACACAAACACAAAATGCAAGGGTAAGCTTATTTATAAAAAGAAGGATAGGATTTAATCAAAGGAAAATTAGAATCAATCAACAATAATAATTCAGCTAACATCATACAACAATACATACATCAATCTTATATACAATTTCATTATGTAATGTCGTGCTGACTCGACTCCATGGAGATTTCTACAACTTTTGGGCGATCCCCCATAGGCCCCATCCCCTACTATGGTCTCACACTCTAACCATTTAGGGAGTCCCTTGAGTTGACCCTATGGAGGAAGTGCGGTTTTATCGAATATAGACAAGTGTGAGTATTGGCTTACCTCTGTAAGGTTTGCAAAACCTTACATCTATAGGAATTCGCCCACTTGTCTATTCTATAGACCCACTGTTAGCCACCACGAAAACCTTCGGCACTAGGTTGAGAGCCTACTTAGCACCCTCAACTTACGTGCCTACCTATATGCAATGTCATGTAACAAGCCAAACAATTTTGATTGCCACAAGTTTCCTTTATGTTATAAATTCACCATTTTTCTCAAATTATGCTTATGAACCCATCCAGCAGCTCAATAAGCTCAAGTAAGGTATTCTCACACCCTGAATCCTTACTCACAATACAACACCAACTTTAACAAAATGTGAATTTCCTAACATAGTTCTAGAACTTTTGTGGACATCTTCATCACACCCATACCATAGAAATAATTCAATTTAAAATAAATTTGGAAGCCATTTTATAGTGTAGAAAATCTTGCTTAAGCACCACTTTACTCTCGCTTAAGCTGGAATTTCAAGAATTAATTGTTCACTTCCAGGATTCCTTGCTTAAGCGCAGCCTCGCTTAAGCTAGGATTTCTGGCGCTTAAGCTAGAACAGCTTCCATACCAAAAAGTTCCTCTGTCCCCTGTCTCGCTTAAGCGAGAACCACTCTTTTCTTAAGCGAAACAGGGTTGTAGAACCTCGAAAACATGCTTAAAACTCTTCAATGGCTACCAAATTCATTCCAATTCGAATTTTACATCAAACATAACGTATATACATCATTCCACACTAAAAAACAACATTCCAAGCATAGAATTTACAAATAAAGCATTCAATCATATTAAAGCTTCCCTTACCTAAAATTTTTGACTCAAAACCTTGAAGAAGAAGCTAAGGAGGAGACTTGGTGATTCAAGAATGATCTCTACTCAACTTTTGCTATGAATATCAACTAGAGGAAACCTAAATCAATCCCAAAATAAGCTTCAATCAAATTTTCACCCACCAACCAAGATTCTACATGAAACCCATTTTTTCATGTTCTTGGTAGGAGTTGAGAAAGAAACTAAGAGATCAAGAATAGAAAGGAATTAAACTTACTAACTTGAAATCAACTAAGGAGGCTCTAGAGAAGAAGAAATCAAGCTTCAAAAGGATGTAGGAATCAAACTTCAATTCAAGGGGAAGAGAGAAAGCTTAGAAGGGAAGAAAGGAAAATGAACAAGATAAGGGAGAAGGAGTTTCCAACGTTTAAGACTTTGGGAGTATTTGAAATTTTACTATTAACACCTATGTTTCCTCTAAAGGCACCCCTTCTCTTATTTTTTTTTCTTTCCTACAACTCAAGTAACTCACGTAAAAGTCCCAACCTTACATGAAAAATTATCAACAACACTATATAGCACATAACAAGACATAGAACTTAAGTTAATTTTTATATCAAATAACATAATTTAAATTTAATTTGCTCTTGCATTATTAATCAAACGCTTAAACATACTATTAGGAAAACTACAACATTACACTTTGGGGTTATCACAAATAGCCTCTTCTTTGAAGGACATAAATAGAAATTCCAAAAGTAAGAAGGGAAGACAGACGGTTGAAGATGACGAAGAGTATAGACCCAAAGATTTAGGAAAACCCCGATCATTTAGATTAAATTCTAAAAAGGTGAATGCCTTAAAATTGACTAGTGTTGATTCTGTTGAAGAACTTGAAACTAATGCAGGTAGAGTTCTTTTCTAAAAGTAAATAAAACATTATTACTAAAATTTCTATCAATTTATTTTTCTTATTTATTTTACGCAAGCATAAGAAGAGACGTGGACATGCAATTAACGCAAAGCTTCAAAAGAAAAGGGCAAAGCTAATGGCAATGGGAAAAAAATTTGATATCCAATTTCCTCCCGCATACTTTAAGCTTTGTGGAAAACATGTAAAATACTTTAAGTCCGAGGCAACGGTTTGTATACGCCAACAAGCTCCTTTACAAGTTAAAAGTTGGAAAGAAATATCTGAAGATGATGTTGGTGCAATGTGGAAAATATGAAGGTTAGTAGACATTTGTTATTTTCATTGCACTTAATTTTTATTCATATATTCAAATATTTATTATATATCCTAAACTTAATTTGATAGTTTTTTGATTGTTACTCTTATAAATTTATGACTTTTAGGATGCATTAAGTTTGCCCGAAGAGTTTGAAGAGTATGCAGTGAAGCAATTGCAAAAATAATATAGAAGTAGACTTTATAAATTACGTCAAGCATATGTTGAAAAGAAGGGAAGGCCAAATGATGTGCCTCCCGAAGATTGGATTTGGTTGATAAATAACATATGGAATGGTTTCAAATTTAAGGTAAAATAACTTTAATATCTTGAATTTGAATTTGATTTTTTATGTACTTTTATATTTAGAATATTAGATAATTTTCACATTTATGTAGGAGAGGAGCTTGAAAAATAAAGTTAGTCGGAGTAAACAGGAAATTAAGTCAATTATTGGCACAAAATCAATTGTCCAAAAGGCATTTGAAATGGTAATGTTATTTTTATGTGTTTTATTTAATTTTTCATGCTTTACATATACAAGTTCATCTTTAATTCATGCTTATTATTTCTAAAAATATATAAGATATTTATTTATTAATTTTTTAATTTATCTTTTGATTTATTTTCAATTAACTTATATTATTCTTCAACTTTGTATCATTTTATTTATTTTCAATAGAAAGAAGACTTAAAAAGTGAAAAATGGCCAAGTGCTGTGGAAGTGTGGAAGGCTACACGCATGAGATCCGATAGAACTTGGTGTATTCCACATGGAGAAGAAATTATGGTAAGTAAAAAATGTATTTTTGTTTTTTATTTTATTAGTTTTAAGCATATTGATTATACATGTAATTATATATGAATTTGATGTATTAAATTAAATATAAATTTATATATAGTTGGTATATAATATATAAAGTCAGTTACATGTTTTTTGAAGAGTTATTCATTTTATTTTGATGTGTCTCATTTTAGTTTAATTATTATAACATTTCACACAAAAGTGGCAGCTTAATCCCAGTTTGTGTATTAAAGTTCAAATATATTGGAATGTAAGTTTTGCATTACAAAGGCGTGGTGGGGTGTTGTAGTTTAGTGTTGGTAGTAGTTAGTGATCCACGTCTCAGTGTTTGTATTGGAGGTCTAAGTTGTCATTAGAAAAGGATGGTGCAATTTTTGTAAGGAGAGGGTAATCTTTGAATGCTGTAATTAATAGAATGACTGTTGCTAGATTTGGCTTTTATGCTACAATATGGTGACGCTTTATGTAAGAGAGGGAGATTAGTAACTTTATATATATGTACTGATGTACTGCATGTAGCTGCCCGAGAGATAACACAACTTGTGTTCCCATCTCAGAACTTTTACCATTTAATAATAAGTTCATTTGCCTATAAAAAAAAAAAAGGATAAGATGCATAGGATGATGGTTGTGAAATATGATATTGCTCTTGTAAAGGTGGGTACTCCTTAAACTATGTACTCTTTATCTTCTTTGTTTATGAAATTTTCTTTTTTGGTAATAAAAAAAATACAAACTAATATATATATATATATATATATATATATATATATATATATATATAATCTAGAATTCTTCGGATATGAATAACTTTCAGGAAATGTTACTAGCTAATGAAGAAATCCAGAAACATTTACTTTAGAATACTCTTACATGTAATAGTAAAAGTCTAGAAAAGTTAAAAGTGCCTTATCGGTAGAAATATCTCTGAGCCACAAGGAAGTTCCTATATTTAAGTGCTAAAAGTTTCTTGATAAAAAAATAATATTGTAGATGGCAGTGGCTTGTACCTCATAGACATTTAGCTCCTCTAGATACCCAATATTTCCTTTCTTAATAATTAAGTTAACTTTTTTCTATTTTTCTAAAATTCTAATAGCAGTGTAGTTTTGTTAGGTGTTGTGTTAGAATTAGATCTTAGTTTTTGTTTTCTTTTAATATTAGTTGTTGATAAAAATATATATATTATGATTTTTTTTTATGTGAAAAAGATGCATTGTTTGGTTTCTTTCTCTTAATATTATTATGATGATATTGCATTGACATTTTCTTTTTGGAAGCTTTCTTTGTTTGGTTTAATTATACTCTCTCACTAGTACTGCTATCTTGGCATTATAATAGAAACTATACTTTCTTAAATTTTTTTACAGGAGAACTTGAAGAATGTGGGTGAGGTATATGGAGAGGAAATTTCAAAGGCCCCTGTACCAATGGTTAAACACTTTGAATTTGTACTAGGAACAAAACCAAACCATTCACAAGGTATAGGTTGTACATCAATAACAAAAAAAATTATAGAGAAGCAATTTGTTCAAAGTCAAGTTGAGATTGCACAAAAACGAGCAAATGATTTAGAGTTAAAAGTTCAAAGATTGACTAATATTATTCAAAAGCAAGAGGAGACCAATATTCAACTTCAAAGTGAATTGCAATCTCAGCGTGAATTAATTGAAGCTCAACAACTTGCTATGAAAATCCAACAAGACCAAATGAAGCAAGATATTGAAAAGGAGATGAAACGTCAAATGACTGCTTTAGCAGGGGTTTGTCATTCAGCGGGCTATTTAGTGGTTCAAGTGTTCCATTAAATAATGTAAGTTGCTTTGTTATTAAATTTTTTTTCATTAATATGTCTATCATGATTCTCATTACATGGTTACATTTCTAAAATATTATTAATTACTTTATTTTTATTAATATTAATTGTTTCTTTTATTTATTTGCAGGATCAAAATCCTTGAAGATACTACTTTTTACCATCATTTTAAAGATTATGGGATTGTAGTAGTTTTATAGTGATTTTATCGATGTATAGTGTTTGGATCTAGAACATTGTTGGATATTATTGTGTTTAGTTTTTGCCATTGAAAGTGTCATGGATAATTTATATTTTAATACTATATTTTAATGTTTATTTATTTTAATTGATACTCATTTTAACATTTTAAAAATACTTTTGCCTACATTATTATGACATGCGAGTAATTTTGTGACAAATTAGGCATCACCATTATTTCTAATAATTTAGTAATAAAATATAAATAATTGAAAGTAATTAGTAATTGTGACAAAAAAGTTTGACACTAATAATGGTAGTAATTATTATTATAAACTTTAATAGTGACAATTAATTTATCACTATTGTTCTATATATTTGTGACAATTCATTATCATTACTATTATGTATCACTATTAGTGACATTTTTTTTTGTCACAACAAAAGTTAATTTTAGTGACATTCAAAAATATTGTCACTAGTACATTAGCGACTTGAGTACTAGTGACAATCAAAATATTGTCACAAGATGTTTATAGTGACGAATTTATAGCTTTTAGTGATGAATATTACTATCACAAAAACTAGTATTTCTTGTAGTGTTTGGTAAGGAGATAGCTAAATCCTTTTAATATTGAACCAACACTCGCTCATAAATAAGGGGCAAAGTTTATGTGTGATTTTTAATGTATTTTTTGTACTATTCTTTTAATTAAAATTAGAATTTTACTTCTTTTGTTTTTTGGTAGGTAGAATTTTACTTCATTAAACCTACGCAATAACCAAAGAGATCTAGCTCAGTTAGTTGAGCAAGGTGTGTGAGTGTTGTAAATTCCTTGGTACTGTCTTCAATTCGATAAAAAAAAATCTACGCAATAGATTATTAAAGATTAACATCAATTATCGTGATAACTCTATAATTTTAATTAAAAATAATGCCAAAAGTATCTAAAATATTTTACATAATTCATTATTATAATAAGTTGATACAACACTAGCATCGAACATGACCTGGGAATTTTTGCTTAATTATTTTAAGTTTTACTTTTATTCTTTATCTCACCCTCCTCCCCTGTTAATTTGGTTCTTAAACTTAATTAGCATTTTCTTTCTTGTCAGTTCCATTCACCTTTAAATGAAACCATATTATGCGACATTAATTAACGTTATTAATTGAGATAAGTTGACAACTAAGCATTCTTAAATGGTGTCATTTTGAGCAAACAGAAGACATAATTATAATTATGATGTATAATAAAATTAGTCACTAAAGTAAACTTAAAATAAAAATGTTACCCTTCTTTCTTCTTCTTGTCGGTGCTTCTTCTTCCGCTTTTGTTATTTTTATCTCTCTTGATTTTCAATTCCAAAACGAGGTATGAGTAATGTAATTAAAATATATTCCTTTTCTAGTCTCACTTGGAAGTTGGAATCCACAAAAAGGCTATAGAATTGGGGAATGATTCTATTTGTTTTCTTAAGAAAGAAAAAAACATAGGGGAGGATAAGGACGTGCGGGGATTAAAAAAAAGGTTCATTCATTTCTATTCTTTTGATGGCAGATATACGATGGTTATGGGAGTTTGTGGTAGTGGCTTGGTTCATTTGGGTCATGTTTCAATAGGGGTGACTAGCAAAGCAATTAAGGTAATGAGTGAATAGGTATGAGACAAAAGAAGAAATTTAGTGTCAATTGTTCTCCATTCTTCTAATGGTAGAGATGTGGTCGCTATGAGTACTGTTTGTAGTGGTGGCTTGGTTCTTTTGGCACATAGACGCATAGTTCAATAGGGTAGTTGGTAGCTTTTGTTACGAGTGAATGAGCTTGTGTTTGACTCCTCCATAATGGTTTTTTCTTTTTTCTTTTTTCACAGTTTAAAGAATAGAATTATCCCTCATTTTTTCCTATTTATGAATTTCATGTGAGATTAGATCAAACGACCTCTTTGCATCCCCATGTTTATCTCCATTTTAGATCCAAATATTAATTTAAAAAAAGACAAAATTATACTTCAAATCTTTATTTTTGTTTTCTCAATTTGGTTCTCTAACTTAATCCTTGGTTCCTCACCCCAATCATTATCTCACTACTTAACAAAAGCATCTTATATGGCATCTATATAGGATTGATGTGGTTAATTGAGTCTCACTTAATAATCAAATATTCAAAAATATTGTCGTTTCAAGAAAATACAAGATTCAATTGAAAACTTAAAAACAAAGAGAAAGTTTAGAGTTTATTTTTGTCCATTCTTCTTCTTTTTTCACTTTCTGTTTGAGCGTGCTTAGTTTTTTTCATCTTTGTTCCATCTTTTTCCCACTTAGTTTTTGGTTTGCCAATGGGAAAAGATGCACATATTATTGGTCTAATATCACTTAAAATCAATAAAAAAGAGATAAAGAATTGACGGGAGGCTTGTCCTATTTCTTTGACATTGTGTTTCAACGGAGGGTTAAAAGAGCGAAATTTATTTTTTAAATGGATTTAAAATATCAAATATTAAAATGATTTGTTTAGATATCAAATTTAAAGAATTTTAAAAATGATGGAAATTTTATAAAAAAAATTACAATAAAATGTTTCAAATAATGCAAAAATAAAAGAATATGAAAAATCATTTTCTCTTCCATGATTTGACAATCAACTCTTTAACCTGAAGCTTTGGTGCTCATTTGTTTTTTGTCATACCCCTCTTTCTCCCCAAGCGTCAAAAAAAAAAAAAAAAACCCCTCTTTCTCCCCAAGCGTCAAAAAAAAAAAAAAACCCCTCTTTCTCCCTCTCTTTTGCACTTCTATCTCTCCCTCCTCTCTCTCTCTTGCACCTCTCCCTCCCTCTTGCCCTCTCTCTTTTACAATTCTATTTTATAAATTAGGATACACAACTTGAAATGAGTTTCACTCTCCCCATACTCTCAATCAGGCATTCTCAACATTACTTTTCTTTTCTAGTTTGGGTGTATATTTCACACACTATCTCCACAATTAGCTAAAAAATTTATCCTTCAACTATCTCAAACTATCACCCATTTATCTTTATTTGTATACTTGATATTCTTAATCAACTATCCCTTTCAATATTTTTTCTTTTATTTTTATCTTTAAATTGAATTTTAATATTTTTTTTAAAAATTGTTAATAATTAAAAATAACTATATTATAATTTAAGTTGTTCACTGTAATTACAAAATATAATTTATATATTATTTTTTATAAATTTTAATTATAATATAATTTATATTTATTCAAAAAATGATTTATTATAAAATTTAATTATATAAAAATAAACATTTTATCTTATGTAATGCACAAACTAAAATAGTCATTATTGTTGTGGTAAGGCAAAAATCTCTAAAATAAAAAGCATAATTAGTTAAGGAATAAAAAACAAACTCATGTTCTACCATGTTTTTCTTATGGACTCTAAGTGAATTTAGATAAGATCACCTTTTACATGATTCATACTTCTCCATTTTGGAACCAAAATTAAATAAGAAAAAATGTAGAAGAGTAAAGGAAGAATTAATGAGAAGTGAAGAAAAAGAATGAATTCTATATTTTCTTATATTCATCTTTAAAGTAATAATTGCTCATAGATTCTCCCATTGATCATCGTAATTTAATGATGTTAAAATTTAGTTAGAAGATTCAATGCTCATCTTAGATGTTTTATTACTGGGAAGGGATTCATTTTCTTTTGGAATAAATTACTTATTCCAATTAATAAATTTTTTCTTATAGAATATACACTAAATAAATTTAATAATTAAATCATGTGATATTATTTTGATGATCCTATATTTCAAAGTTTTGATAAATTAAACTTTCATAGAAATGTAATCTAATAATTCATATTTATTTATATTTTAAAAAATAACATTTCTGGTCCTAATTATAAGTAACATAGGACAAATCATCAATACCAAGGAAAGTAGTTAATACAAATTTTTTTAATTAATTCTACCACAAATTCAATTTTTATTCCAAAAACATCATTTGCTTTAAGTGTTGTCATATGAATAAGTGAATGCATAAGAAATAGAGTTAACATAAAGTAAGGGTATAAAAGAAATTTAACATTGAGTAACTTTAAAAACTAATGATTGTTGCTTATAATTAGGATCAAAGAAAAAGTCAATTTGTTTCTTATAATTAGAACCAGAGGTAGTAAATTATATGTTAAAATAAAGTATAAACTACTACCTCTGTTTCTTATATCTTGATGTTTAAGGTTAATGCACAGATTAAGAAACATTTAATACTATTAACAAACAATACATTTAGTCTAAAATACCCTCATTTAATATTTATGATGGAAGAAGTTGTAAAAATCTAGGCCATTAAATAAGGGTACATGTGGAAAAAAAATAATTAATGAGATTTGGAATATGTAAAATATCAAGAATTTTGGAATAAAAACAAAAAGCTAAAATATCTAGAGATAAGGAACGGAGATAGTAATTCTTAAATTATTTGAAAGTTTGTACACTTGATTTATTTATTATGAACTTTCAATTTAGTAGTTAGATTGAAAATATTCAATATTTATAAAAAAAAATATCAAATAAAATAATTTTGACAAAACTTAAATGGATCACCGCTCTATATTTTTCTCTATTGTTAATGAATTATTTTTCTTAAAGGAGACCATAAAAAGTTTTCTTTATATTGATAAAAAGGTAATTTTGACAATTATATATGATAATTTATAAATTTACAAAATATATATTTGTTTATAGAAATATGTACCCATACATTAGTCAGTCACCAATGTCATGGTGACTTAAAATAAAAATATGTACTTGCATCTTATTAAACATTTGCAACATTCACAATAGAAGTTAGTAAATGATATTCCATGAAAGTGTATTTTTTTTTTCACTTTATTTAATATATAAGAGAACTTATAATTTTATTACCGAATTCCCCAACTTTTTCTTCTGTGAGTAACATTCAACATCATTTTAAAAAAAAAATTCAACATTATATACTAAAAATTCCAAAGAATTTATATAAGAACATTAAATTTGTAGGTGAGATATTCACACGCATTTATATTAGGAAAAAATCTATATGATAGGAAAAAAAGTCAAATTTTCCTAATACAAGTTGGTGTAATTATGTTAGTGACCTCTCGTGTGAGAGTTACAAATGGTAAGAAAGCCACATGTTGTTGATGAAATACATTTATATAATTGAAACTTGAATTTAGTCCAAGGTTAGCTGCATAGACATTAATCCCTGCAATTGAAGGTAGACTTTTAGTCTGTGTACCCACTCCCCATAAGTTTTAAACAGGTAGGGTCACATGTTTTCTGCATATCATGATTGTGGCCACCATCTTTCCACACCTGCACTAATGATATTAAGTCCCTTTCACATCCCTATGTGTGAAAAGGAAAAAAACCTCTTTTGCTGTGGCTGTCCCATTTGTCCTCTTCCCATTATATGGCTGCCAATGCCATAGAGAAACAATGCTTTTGAGGTACAGTAATTTTTAGCTAACCATTTATTATGCCTCTTTTTTTTTTAAATGAAAGAAGCTCCATAATTGATTCTTCACACAACCGTTTCATAATTGATACCTACAACTTTAATAGATTTCTTTATGAATAGAGCTAGCAATAAGCTATTAGCCTATTAGTTTCATTCATCCCACTTTAGCTTTTACAACAAAAGCTACTTTTAAAAATTGAAAAAAAAGTGAAAATGTTTACATGGACATTATGTGTTGCTATAAAAAGTTAGATCATTAAAATGGAAGGAATAGTGAAAGGGAATGGCTGTATCATTCTTAGTGAAGTCTAAACTAATTGAAAGAAATTAATGCAAATTGATTCCCATGTCTGCAGACTCGGTACAAGAATCTGCTGTGCCTTAACCTGCAAATCAAATTTAGACCAACAAATATGGCACCAAATAAAGAAACACTTTAGTAGCACACCCTAAAAAGAGTTTGGCCTAACTAAATCATAGTTGTGCAATGGGATCTCACACTTTAGTTTTGAGTTTTGACACACCTGGTCCACTCTGGAGTCAGAGTGCCCATAACAAGGGAGCAGAAATGGCATGCCATGAAGGAGGACAGAACAAAAAGTTATGCACATTTAAGATTCTTTTACTATTTGATTCTAAGCTGCTTGATGCATGCTTTTAGTTCTCTCTAGTTAGATAGGAATAAATTGCAGAGTTACATAGGACCACCTGCCAACTGTACTTATTTTATATTTCTTTGGAATGAGAAGCTGTAAAGCCTGTAACTTTGGTTCAGATAAATTGATCCTTTATGAAACAAAATTATCAAACACAAAGTGATTGAATGAAATGAAGGCCACACCCACTTAATCAAAACGTATGAAATTGCTGATTACCTACCAGACTACTCAACCAATACAATAAAAATTGATGGCCTCATCATGGATACCAGATCGATGCAATCTAAGACCATGATTGTTCCAACAGTTGTCACATTGAGTAGTTGTGATGATCACATTAGTGTCTATATCATGAGCTAATATTCATTTAATACGTACTGCATTGGAGCTATTACATTCACCTGTCTCTAATTTGTGTCCTTTTCCTGTTCTCTAATTAAAAGTAACACATGGTTAAAAACTAACACTCTTTCCCGGTTGTTAGTTTTATTTTTTTTTTAAGTTTAATTGAAAAAGACAATGGGATAGGAAATGGGAATAGGTGATTTGGTTCCAGAGATGACACAACTACACAAGGTCTTTTTGCCTTCTTTTCTGACTTAGACAATGCACTAAACTTCAATAGTCATCGTTTAGGTTTGCAAAAAAACAAATGTACTACTTGCAAAAAACACTTTAAAGTAATGGAATTGGAAATTTAAATTTACATCAGATGTTGCATCAGGCAAAAATTTCTGTTACTTTAGTCAATAACATAACACGTACGTATCTGAGCTAATCATATCTAGTATAGCACGGTTCTCATTGTATCATGTAATCCAAGTCATCATTTTAATTTCCACTTTTGTGGTCTTTACACATATTTTAGTAGTTAATTTATGCTAAATTTATGTGTGTAGCTTTGGCTAGCCACTATTACAGCTCCCAAAAGCAGTGCAAAGCTTCCGGATTCCTGCAATTTCTTAAGTCAAAAACCATGTAAAAGAAAGAAAAAGTCCACTTGCTCACTACCTTTCACCGAAAAGTGCAAGCACACCTGCGTTTTCCTTGACTTTAGATTAAGTTCATTATAAACACTCATAAAGTATGTTTCAAAACCACCTCCCTCTCATCCTTCCCTCTCTTAGCACTGCATGAGTTCATGTAACTTTCACTCCTCCACAAGAATCTTCCAAGAGAATGATGCACACAGTTTTCTAGTGGCTTTGATTTAATTAACTGGCATGGAATAGAAGGCTAGTATATCATAGTCGCTTCACTCAGAGTGACAATTCTTAGTGGGGTACAGTGGGATCATAATTGCCAAGTTTTGTTGAAATGGGAGTTGTCACTGTTGGAGAATTGAAGCCTAGCATCTCAGGGAAGAGGACCTTTCGTCCAAGTTCAAGCATAAGGCATGCCACTGAATGGTAATATTCTATATCTTGACTATGATTTTTTTTCCCATTATTTTGGGTTTAATTTCGTGTTTGTTTCTCCTTAATTTTAGCTGCCAACTTAATTTACAAAAAAACAAATCTGCAAGTAGAATTTAGATCCATAAGGGCGATTTTTCCTTTACTGAGGCAAAGACAATAAATGTGATGAGGCTTTAGTTAAAGGGCAAAATGGCAGACAGTTACTTCTAGAAATTGATCTAATGACCCAACTTAAACTTAAAAACAATTCTTTTTCTTTTTCCTTGTATAGTCATTTTCAAATATCTATAATTAGATTTTGATAATCATAATTGGAATCAAGTGCTCCACGTTAGAAAAATATAAAACCATTCATGTGTGTTACCTATCAGTTTAAGCTTTTGGGATTAATGATTCATGACATGGAAATGCATTGTCCACACTTCAAGCGCAAAAGGCTCTTGATGGTTCATGACACTCCAAGGTTAATTCTCAGCGGTTTCATTTTGGTGGGTCTAACTGTCCTTTTCCTATAGGATTGTGAAAGTTCAGTTTCTGAGAAGGAACATCACCTGGGAAAACTTTCATTTTGTCTTGTCGTATTGTTCGTGTGCGTGTTCATCTCTTTTGTATTCATTCAAATCCCAATTTCCCGCAACTTCTAATCTGACATTGGTCCTTACTCACAACCTATGCAATTTTATGGTAGAAAGTAGCACTCTTAGCTTTCATGGTACAATTTAGATACTGAGATAGGTAGATAAAGCTGTAACGTGTAACCTTGACTTTGATGTATAGTCCTGTACTAACTAGACAACAGTATGGTGCTGCGTGGTGAATGTCCAATCCTGATCTGTCTTCTATGAAAATGCCAATTCATGTTTGTCTGTCAATTATTCTCGTGCTTTTGTTTTCTTTAGCCCCAATGGATATGTTTGAAAGAGTTTTGAATGAGTACGGAAATGCTGTAATAATAAGAGCTCACCGACTATGGGAAAACGTTTTGGTTGGCCGAGATCTCAAGTTGATAAGTGATATGGTCAAAATAGTATGTATAAATGAGGGACGACTTGGAGATGAATTAATTTTTGGGATTGAATTAGGTTCTAATTTAAATTTTAAGATGGTATAAGAATTTATTCTAATAATTGTTGTTGGTCAGACCTATCAAGTCACTATGGATATCTCACATTTACTAGTAATGACTGTCTCAAACAAATCCAAATTCTAAGAAGATATCATAGAATAACCTTATACATCAACATGACATTGCATGTGTGGCTCAAATGGTTTTCTTTTCTTACATGTGGTGGTCACTGGTCAATGATTTGTATTAATGGGTTCCACAACATAAACAATCGTGCAATATTAAATTGGACTTAAAGCTCGTGTAGTCGTATTGTCTGAGGTACTGCTAAAGTAGTCCCACTCATTCTGTATTTATTGAGCTGGGGGCCATTCTCACCTACGTACTTGATCTTGGAATATTACATTGTCTACGAGTTTGTGGTGTACAAGACACGAACGTTTAATTCCATCTCGTACATTTAATTGCACATACATGCTGCAGCAGAAGACACTTTCAAGTTCTCTGATAATTTCATTTTGGTAGTAATATGCATAGCTGCAGTTGTTGCTTTATATTGAAATATCCATGTCTACGCCATGCAATAATTCAGCTAGGTTTGTAAATTACAGGCCGATATCTGATGTCTCTAGTGATCTCACCATCGAAGTAGGAGCTTCAAGCTTTGCACTTCACAAGGTAAAGAAATTACAAGTTGCCTTTCTAAATATAGGTTACTTCATATTCAGCATAGTATTCTTTGACTCTCGTAGGTATTAATTAGTAAATAAATGACATAAATATTTCTGTGCAGAATATACCAACCATATATATGAATATTGATTGTTTATGCATGAGTAACTCCTTTGAAGAGAATTTCAAGCTCAACATTAGTACACTAGACTAGACATTAACAGCTAGCTAGTACTATAATCATGAATATAATGCTCTATTATTCATGAATCAGTTTAAAAAGTAAAAAACAATAAAAAGGAGAGAGATGATACTGCAAGTCCTAAGTTGTTTGTATTTTTCTTTTCTCTACAGTTTCCTCTTGTTTCTAGGAGTGGAAGGATTCGGAAAATGCTGTTAGAAACAAAAGATTCAAAAGTTTCACGCATAAGTCTCCCCAACCTGCCAGGTGGTGCAGAGGCATTTGAGCTGGCTGCTAAATTCTGCTATGGAATCAATATTGAGTTCACTCTCTCCAATGTTGCCATGCTAAAATGTGTAGCTCATTTTCTAGAAATGACAGAAGATTTCGCAGAGAAAAACTTGGACACACGAGCTGAAGCATATCTAAAGGAGACAGTGCTCCCAAATATATCAAACACAATATCTGTTCTTCACCGTTGTGAAACTCTTGTTCCCATTTCAGAAGAGATTAGCCTTGTCAGCAGACTAATCAATGCAATTGCAAACAATGCATGCAAAGAACAACTCACCACAGGTTTGCAAAAACTGGACCACAACTTCCCTTCTAAAACCACCACAAACATGGAACCGGAAACACCCTCAGAATGGTGGGGAAAATCTCTCAATGTTCTTAGTCTTGATTTCTTCCAAAGAGTTTTGTCTGCAGTGAAGTCGAAGGGACTAAAACAAGACATGATCAGCAAAATTTTGATAAACTATGCACATAATTCTCTTCAAGGGATTGTTAGGGACCACCAAACAGTGAAAGGGTGTTTTCCAGACTTAGAATTGCAGAAGAAACAAAGAGTCATTGTTGAAGCCATTGCTGGCTTACTACCAACTCAATCAAGGAAAAGCCCGGTTCCTATGGCATTTCTCTCGAGTTTGTTGAAAGCTGCAATAGCTGCATCAGCATCCACTTCTTGCAGATCTGATTTGGAGAGAAGGATTGGTCTACAACTTGACCAGGCAATTCTTGAAGATATCCTAATCCCTACAAATTCACATCAAAATATTCATGGCCCTATTTATGACACGGACTCAATTTTGAGGATTTTTTCCAATTTTCTGAACTTGGATGAGGAGGATGAAGAGGATAATAGTCACCTGAGAGATGAAAGTGAAATGGTTTATGACTTTGACAGCCCCGGATCTCCAAAACAAAGCTCAATCCTGAAGGTATCCAAATTGATGGACAACTATCTTGCTGAAGTAGCACTAGACCCAAACTTGTTGCCATCAAAGTTCATATCCCTTGCTGAACTACTTCCAGATCATGCACGTATTGTGAGTGATGGACTCTATAGAGCTGTTGATATCTTCCTTAAGGTGAGAATTTCCATCTCCCTTTCACTACCATTCCATTGCAAGTCTTAATCTCTTCTAAACTATACTATTATTGTTATTTACTAGTTCTAGCTACCAATTTGGTTGATCTTTCTATTTTTATTAGAATAAATAATATATGCACCGATGGTATAAAGATTTTTTACACTATTCTTAATATATGATAAGTATGTTGATTTTTATAATATATATCTTAAAAGTCATAGCAAAGATGATATCTGATTGATTGATAGTGTAAAAACTGATAGTACATATTTATTAATTAAACTCTTTTTAATATATATATATATATAGGTTCATCCAAACATAAAGGACTCAGAGCGGTACCGGCTGTGCAAAACCATTGATTGTCAGAAAATGTCTCAAGAAGCGTGCAGCCATGCAGCACAGAATGAAAGGCTACCAGTGCAAATGGCAGTTCAGGTTCTATACTTTGAGCAAATCAGGCTTCGCAATGCCATGAATGGAGGGCACAACCAATTCTTCTTTGGAGGAGGACTTAATGGCCAATTCCCTCAACGTTCAGGGAGTGGTGCAGGAAGTGGAGCCATTTCCCCTAGAGACAACTATGCATCAGTGAGAAGGGAGAACCGAGAGCTGAAGCTTGAAGTTGCAAGAATGAGAATGAGGCTCACTGACTTGGAGAAAGACCACGTTAACATGAAGCAGGAGCTAGTAAGGTCCCACCCTGCCAACAAGCTATTCAAATCATTCACCAAAAAACTAAGAAAACTCAATGCCATATTTCGGATTAACAGTATTAAGCCAAATGGTTCCGAGAGTCGCTTCCCTTTTCCAAAGAGAAGGCGTCACTCAGTTTCATGACTCCAAAATATGTGTACATATATCAGAATGTATAGTATGTATGATGCATGGAGTGATTATCACTATTTAATTTCTAGTGGATAGTGTTTTTTTGTTTTTTGAGTAATGCTCCTTGGTTTGGTTGCTTTGTTTGGTAATGATATCATTATCCAAACCTTGGGTGGACTATTTGGAGGGTGTGGGATCATGGGATGCTCAATTAAACTACTATCCTCTGGTTGAGAATTTTTACAACATTAATTGATATATATATATAATATCTTAGAGCTAAACATCTGGGGACCAGAGAACAGTTCAAAGACATCAAACTTTTGGCTTGTTTTCTCAAACACCATAATGCTGAACTGCTTCAATTTGCTTTCTATTCCTGTTCCATCATTCAAATGCTTCTGCAACTAACACGCTTTAACGATAACGAGACGCGAGTTAATTGGTAGCACACTAGTGATGGCATCTAGCAACAGTACCACATACCCCAGATATAACGAATTAACAATTCCTCATTAATTTAATATGCTCCTAAAACTGAGAAAAGAAGAAGGAAAAATTATTAGGTACGTGGAGATTATTATGGTTCCACTAATTTTGATACATTATTAAATATTATTAATTGTTTATCATAAATTAAAAAACTTGAATACATGTCTCATACAAATGGGTTGGAATCATAGGCAGGTACACTGCCTAATAATTTATTTGAGGGAAATGTTATAAAAGAAGAAGTGCATGCACAAAGTGAGAAACCATATTATGTAATGACCCGTGACAAAATTTGTCATGATTATTTCCCACTCCTATTCCATTTTTTTGGTACAGACTCCTATTCCATTTTGATATGTAGAGTAACGTCATTTTCACAAATACAGATTCTTAATTATTACGAGCTCCACCGACAGATTATTTTATCTTATTTTAATGCATATACTGGACTAAGCTGTAGGCAGATATTATAATACTATTTTTTTATGCAACAAATAATTTTAAATACATCACGTTTTTTTCCTATTCATTCAGTATGCAAGCACTTATCAAAAGTCTTCCCTTTGAAGCATGACGCGCTGCATGAGCTTGTGCCTACCTCAATAAAAGTGTGTACAACCTGTACCATTATGGTTTGAAGGGAATATATCCTACCAAATTCATCATCATAGATTAATTTTTCTCGAATGAGTAGTACAAGTAACTTATGACCTGTACAAAAATCATTGATGTGGTATTTTTTTCTTTTTGGGTCTAAAATTACATAAATTTTTTATAAGAGATAATGCTATTCAAGTCGTAAATATTTATAGTACATTGAAATTAATTCTTCCAATGAAGGCTTTTTTTTTTCTTTTTCTTTTTTAATACATAGCATTCGAATTCAAAATCTTCCTTAAGGGAAATTAGACATACCATCAAAACAAACAGTTCATTGCTTAATGTGGTATTTGCCTTAAAGTATATAATTATATTTTTAAGAATGAATTTTTTAAAATATTATTATTAAAAATACTATTTTAAATCAAATTATATTTGGTTAGAATTTGGCATTTCATGAATGTTTTTTGAAGTTCACGGGATGAAAAATAATATGATAAAAAATCCGAGGCAAGAAGTTAAAAGTTGAATTATGAAATAATTTCTATTCTTATGTCATTTACATTTTTTTTTTTGGTGAAAGGCTCTTATGTCATTGACATATTCACCTTTTATTATCAAAATAAAAATTAAAAAAAATAAAAGAATAATACTCTTATGTGAATCAATAATGCATACAAATAATTTTTTGAAATTTAATTAAGAAAATATATATCATATTTTCAAACCTACTTCATAAAAAAATAATCAAACAATCCCAAAAGCAAATACATCTTTAATGGAAGAAAGTAAGTATGTAACTAAACATGACTTCACACATGCTTTGGAGTTTAGAGAAAAATTCATTAATCTTGTATGGTTAAGTGCATGTTTGAAAAAAATTAACTGACACAAATTCATAATTTTTCTCCATGTCTAATAGCCAAAATCAGTCAAAGCTACTCATTGTTGCTTCTGAGACATGATTTATCACGTCAAATGGATCTCTCACATAGTTTCCAAATATGCTATAAATACGATAATAAAGTGCTTTAGAAAATGCTTATGAATAAAAAGGAAAAGCAAAACATAGAAAATTGAAATGAGTGATGGAGTTATATTTATATCGTCTTTGAATGAAATAGTATATACTTTGCCAAATTTCTGTAACCTGTGTTTTATCAATAATTTACCATATCTCTCTAATTGAACGCAAAATACAAAGTACAATTCATCTCAAGATGAGCAAGTGTGGGCTTTATTTTTAAACCTTTTTCTAATAAAAAATGTTACTAACAAGCAACAAATGACTCCATGGCCCAATGGATAAGGCGCTGGTCTACGGAACCAGAGATTCTGGGTTCGATCCCCAGTGGAGTCGATTTTATTAAAGCAGTACTTTTTAACCCTCTCTAATGCAATGCACGACGTCGTATCAGTTAAGTGCTTGCTATTGTTGCTTCAAGCAGCCAAACGGTGCGTTTTGTTAGACTGATCTAGGGCAAGGAGCGTAGCGTAGAGATAACGGTGTCAATTTGCAGCGTAATCAGGAGAATTTCCAACTTCATCTGTTCTCTCCTATATCTGAGACATGATAAAGATTCCTTCTTGCCACTTGGGTATGTCCGATTCTGAAATTTTTTATATGCTTCCCTCTCCCCCAATCCCTAATAGCATGTGTTTTGTTACCTTAGTATCAAGTACTGGACCATTTAGTTGAAGCATATTGGTATGTCATACACTCATTATAAGTCAATTTATGTCAACCGTGACGCGAATTGTTGATATTGGTTTGCTCTTGTTGGATGTCAACACTGTGTTCTGTATATACCCTATTGGTTTTATGGAGTAAAATTTGTATATTATGACGTATGTGAAGCCAGAGTTGAATTATTGTTGGTCCTCCGAACAAAACCGAAAGGCACTGTGGCATATACGTTTGGAGAAATTAGTGCAGATCAAAGTAGCTGGTGGGTAGTGCGAGGTCAGTTCCTGGCATCACAGTGGGGACTATGGATTCCTCAACATCAGGTTCTGCTTGTGAACGTGATGTGTGTGTGTGTTTATTTTCTTTTCTCCTTTCACTATGCCCCACGTATGCACCGAGGAATATGTATGAGAAAGCTATGCTATGTTATCCTCCTGTATGACAGATAAACCTGTGTTTTGGTGTCCTGCAACCACCTTGTTGAGAAGAATTTGAGGTACATGACAACATTTTTGTATAGAAGATGGTGATTAACTTCGTAGCTAGACCACTTGGGTATAAAAATTAGAGAGAAAAGACTGCATTGCAATGTAAAATGTTTTACACTGTCGTCCAATCACAAACTACAAACAACTATGTATGAAAAGTTTGTTAATTTTTACAATAGTTATATTAAAAGTCATACCAACGGTGATGTGTGATTGGATGATAGTGTCATGCATAGTCATTAAATTCTAAAATTTATGTCATGCATTGTGCATATAATCATGTACAACAGTCTTACTAAATTGAATGGGTTTATAGTGACTTTTGTTTGTTTGTTTATTATTTGAAGGCTACAATCTAAAGAAACCTTGAGGAAGAAAAAGGTAACCTATCCAAATGATTAATATTACATATTTACTTGATCAACCACTTTTTATTAATATTTCAAATTAAAAAAAATGTTTGCATGGATTTTGTTATCTTTATTTTTTCCCCTTAACGTTGATAAAGGAGCTTTCAGTGGTTAAGTGCATGTTTTTTCTATTCTCATTTTAAAAGTCTTAATTTATGATTTGAACAAGATCCTGTTTGTCATAAATTTTGCTCTTATCATATTTTGGATATTCCTAACGAAAAACCAAATACACTATTATATCTTGTTCATGGATCAAGCAACCTGAGTTGGCTTTATAGGTTTGGTTTAATAAACTAAAAATACATCATTAATCTTGGACTTGGATTGAGATATTATTAAACGAGTACAACTCAATTCAAACAATTTTATTATATATCACTTCTTTAGATTTGTCTGAATTATATCCAATATGTTATTTAAAAAATTACACTATCATATTTATTTATTTATTTATTTTCCTTCTATGCTGGGTGGGTATTTGTCAATTTTCTGGTATCAAGTTAAATTTTTCATCCAAATTCCAAATGCCAGTTTTTATGAAAATCATAATATATTTCCTTTTACAACTGAGCCTTGCATTTGATAACACGTGCATGCCATGGACCATGGTCATGTCTGGCATAGGCTTGACTTACATTATACAAATTGAGAATGAAATTGTGCACCAGAACAAGAAACGAAGAATTAAGAGTACAAACAGACTATAAGAAGCTCTGTTACTAAACCTTCTGTTACTAAACGTAGTAATATTATTAGCTTTAAGAAGATTAGAGCCTCTTGTTTGATCCTGAGGTGAGTTTGCATTGCATGGCTATGGACTCCAGATAAATATAGCTCTAGCCCTCAAAAGCAATTGGGCAAGCTGGTTTTGGACGTTGAGGCTTATGAGTTCATCAGCACCACCTACAAGTTGTTGTCCAATGAACACTGCTGGTACAGTTGGGCGACAACCCAGCTGAATGAGTGCCCTCTCTATATTCTGACCATTTGCCATTTTGTCAACCTCGATAACCGTAGGGTTGGCACCAAAGCTGCATATGAGAGCCTTCACAGAATGGCTAATGCAACAAGTGCTCTTGCTGAAGATCACCACCGGCTTGTCAGCAGTCAAAGTTGCAAGCAAGTCCATTGCTACAAAATCTGAGTGTTTAAAAGGAGTAAGAGTTGGTTAACTCTTAACTATGGTACAAGTGGCTTGAAGAATTTTTGTTTTGCTTTGTTGAACATGAGCTCTAGAGAAGGTCTATTTATATTAGCTTCGGCTGGTTTATTCTGGTAGATGACACTGGATAGTTGTGTATGTAGAATAACATCTGGAAAAGAATAAATGTTCTAAAAGTTTTGTCATTAGTGGATTCCCAATATTCCCTCTTTTGATTGCTTGATAGTAACCACCCAACACCCATATGCTTTGGCAAAGTGAATGAGGAGTAACTTATTGCTGCTTCATTGTATCCAACCCATGATCGTGGCTATGTTAACCTTATAGCTCTATCATTTGCAATTGTTGCCAATTTCTCATGGAATATGAGTACATTAGATTTCAGACTGCATTGTGAAAACTGTCTCAGGATAAGGCTAAATCATCAAAAACTTGTTTAGTCACCAACATTTTGTTAAAACAAGTGCAGGGAAATTAAGCACCCTTCAGTGTTTTTTCCTCCTTGTTTTCACACGACAGAATTCTTAGTCGTCTATTGTGTTTACATGGAATATGGACAATAGGAGAGGTGTTGGATTTGAAAATGTAGCAACTTTTATAGAATGTTTGGTTTCACGTTTACGAAGAGAGACTTGCGTTTTATACGTGATTTCTAGAAGCTAAAAAGAGTAGCTTCTCCGTTGGATGGAGATGTGATCTGCTGTATGTCTGTTTCAGATTGGATTCCAAACACACACTTAATTTCTTAACAAGATTAGCATCAAGTTCAAATCCCAAATACTGAAGGCAGAGTTGAAAGATGATAGAAGAGATATTTGGAGGGAGAAGATGCTGATTAAATGGTAATCTATGCCCGATAGCATATGCTTATTTTTGTTAATCTAGCCCAAATATATCATGAAAATCTACACAAGGATCGCATAGAAAACGGGAACAGAAAACGCTACCCTTGGGTGCCCACCAAATTTTCCATTTTTCCCACATTGTACTTTATAGGGGAAGATGCTGAGAAGATGTTCTGTGCTTTAGAGCAAATGAATTTTATCAAACAGTGGCAAACTTAGCACAAGCCTGTGGCATATTCCTTTCAATCTTCGATTCCATGGATTGTATTTCGTCGAGTTATTTAACTATATAAATATAGTTAGCGTATTAATATTGGATCAGTTTTTTTTTTTTTTTTTTTTTTATAAAAAAAGACAGTTATTTTAAAGCAGAAACTGCTTTTTTTTTTATAAAAAAAAAAACAATTTAGACAAACATATAAAAAAAACAGAAAATTGCTTATTTTATTAAAAAGGTATTTAAAAAAAACAAACAAACGGGTCCATTATGTGCTGCAAATACAAAAAAAAAAAAATGTATGGGATATACTTAGGTTATAAGGATCCATCACCCTTTCTTAGGCATCTTTTGTTGATTGGTGTTATTAGAAACTTTTGAAGACACCTTTAATCTTATACAGAAGCCTAATAAAGAAAGCTCAAATTCTATTTTATAGGTAACTACTATTATTGTTCTGATTTTTGAATATTGCGAAATGTAAAAACACAACAAAGAATATAGCAAAGTTTGATCAGGAACTTAAGGCAGTTTTGTATGTAGATAGAGTTTATGCTTGTTGGTGATTTTTCCCACGTTAAAAATACCATCAGATAACAATATCGAAAACGGATTAATTAACAATAACGAAAACGGATTAATGCTTGAGAAATATGACCGATATCTTTCTATTAGAAATTTGAATAATTTAGTTTATCTTTTAAGATTTTGTTATTTGTTTAAAATCTTTAGGATATTGTTTAGATTTAAAATTATTTTTAGGATTTGTTTTATCTTTTTAAGATAAAGATGTTAGGCTTATAAATAGATGATATCACCCCACCTAACCACTCTATGTGAGAGAGGGGTCACATGAAGAAAGGGTTTACAAGTTTTCCATAAAAACTTGTAATGAAGATGACTAGGTTTACAAGTTTTTCCTTTTTCATAAAAAACTTGTAATATGTCCATGGGTTTGCAAGTTCCACAAAAACTTGTAATGCATATGAAGATGTCCAAGGGTTTGCAAGTTCCACAAAAACTTGTAATGCACATGAATACAATACCAATGAAGCTCCTCCTTACAATATATCTCCTTCTCTTACAAGCATATATTTTCTGCATATAACCCATCAGTGATATCAGAGCTGTGCATACAACACAACAATAATATATCAACTGTTTCAGTAGTATTTGTCAATGGGAATACAGAAAACAATAGGTGATTCCTTTGCTATTGGATTGCATTTAAAAAAAATGAAAGATAGAAAAACTGATAGTTTATCATCTCAATTTAGATTTGCATCCAATCATATGTTTCCTTTCTTTCTCGGGCATTCCATGCCAAGATAACATCAAAATTACATTGTCATATGTAGACATTATTCATATTCTTCTAGCAAAAGAATTTTCCACGTGGCTACAGCTTGGAAAAACAACCCCTTGGCTCCTTGTCCCAAATTCTATATCTTACATTGTTCCACAATTCAGATAAACGGCTCAAAAATAAAGCGAAAGGTCATTTGATCCTTATAATGTTGTCATTTGAACTATCCAAGTGACTATCTGCAGATTACAATGACTAAAATGTGCTTAAGCATCAAATCACCACATTATCTTCTCTTTTATCCTGAATAATATTTTAAACTGTGCTTGGGTATACAGAATACAGTGTACATAGAATGAAATTTATTTCAATCAGTGTTAGCCTGTTAGGTAATAAAAATCACAGTGATTTTTTAAACACCATTGTTGATTGAAGTACACAGATAGCATAAAAGCAAATGTCAAGTGTCTTATGCAATTTCATCCTATGCTTATTTGAAGAGGTGTAATTGATGAGGAAGAGAAAATTTATAAAAAACGATTTCTATTACTAAGCACATTTGATGCAAGAGTAGAGTCCTCCATTTATATTAGAGTTAGGATGAACTTTAGGTTATCAAACACAGCTGCTCTACTATACTATTCAATGCTTGATGTCATATTTTTAGGAACTAAATGCTAAGCACCTTATGATAAAAAAAGGCTTAAATATGTTTGTAGTCCCTCAAATACGAGGGTATGTTTGTTTTAATCACTCAAATTAAAAGTCATTTTTTTTAATCCTTCAAAGTCGAAAAATGTTTTTTTTAGTCCTTCTGTCAAGACGCTGTTAATTAAACGTGCTATGTGACAAACGGTGTTATGATTTGTGACAGTTTTTGACAGCCAAAAAATCTGTTTTCTAATTAAATGTTTAAATATAATTTCTGACGACTAAAAATCGCCAGAATATGTAAAGAAAAAAAATGTGAGTTGAAATCCATAAATCCCATAAAGCCACAAACGAGCTCTCCGCACTAACCATTCACTTCCCCTCTGTAAGACACTCACCAAACCAATCCCAATTTGATTAATAATTAAAAAAAAAAAAAACCAATCCCAGTTTCCATCCCAAATCAAACTTAGGTTCCCACCTTGTCCCCAATCATTGCAAACCTACAATGAAAGCCTCACTCAAGTTCCGCTCCAATGACTCCAAAACCCCTTGCTCGCTAAATGTCAAAACAAGAACCAGACTCTTCGGTTCCCCACTCAAGAGCTCCATGCTCATGAGTTGTGAGTTCAACCTTCCTGCCGCGAAGGTTCCGATGCTGGGAGGGGACTCTCTTGTAGTGAAAACTGTGGGATCGGAGCTGCGAGGCGGTGGTGGCAAGATCGAAGTCGATGGGAGAGACCGAGATAGTCTTCCCAGTGACAAGATCTGGGACGGGTCGATCCAACCCACGATGGAGAACCCAGATTTGGCGCTTTGCAGAGGAGAGTTCGATGGTGATGGATGTGAGGCTGAACCTGGGAGGGAAGAGCGGCGGGAGCATTGTAACATCCTAAATTTGGGTTTACTTATAATTCATTTATTTTATTTTATTTTATTTTAATAAAACGTGATTAAACTATTCAATTTTACATTGTTGGAATATGAAAGAGACGAGTGATTAAATGAAAATAGTAGTAGATTTTAAAACGTTTTCAAACTCAACTAGCCGTAAAATAATTTAGCGTAAAACCACATTGTATAAACGTCGCATGACCATTATCTAGTTAAACATTCATTTAAATAAAAATGTAAAATAGATATAAATAAGGAGTATCTTCGTGGCCACCAAATATATATATATATATATATATATATATATATATATATATATATATATATATATAAGTTTCTGAGAGTAAGGGTTAGAAATGTCTCACACACAGGATCAATATCATGTACAGCCCAAGTCTAAAGTAGTAAATACACCAAAATAAGAAAATATATGACTGAAACAACATACAAAATTTCTGAATCTAGGCCTACCCATATCAAAATACAAAAGAAGGGAAAAACCTATGATTTAGAGTAGTCATCTATAAACCCTACCCTTATGTCAGACTGTACCCATAGAGAAAAGATGTCAAAGGAATCTCTAGCAAGACCCCTGAGAAGAGATCTCATGGCCTTCATCCATGGGATCCTCCTCAGGGTCCTCCTCCACCTTAGTGTCACTGCCCTCTACGACCTCGGAGTAAGGTCATCGGAAGGTGTGGCGTTTGGATCAGTGTGAGGAAGAGACTGACCCTCTGATGGCGGATCAGAAGAAGATGAGGATGACGACTCAAAAGTGTCTGAAGAAAGCTCCACGATCTCCACCGGCGCAATATGACGATAATACGGTGTAGTAGGCTGAGTAAACCATAAAAAGAAGTCGTAGTATGTCGGCTGTACAAACTGACGCGTGAGTGGCACCACCCAAAAATGCACGTGGCCCACAAAGTGATCCTCATCGAGTACCCCATCGTGAGTCCAGTGACCCTCAAGCGTCACTACCCATACCCTCGTGGAGGGCCTCCGCTGAGCCATCAGTATCTGAAAAATAAAGGTATGGAGTGAGTCCTTTTCCTCCACTAAACTAACAAACAAATGACCGTTCGGTCTCAAGCAACATACAACAATCAACCACATTGCAAAGGTGCTCTCACAAGTCCCACTCGAAGTTCCTGATCTATTATACTATTTCTCTATATCATACCATCTCAAGACAACTCGGGTTCGCAGCCACTGGAACCCCCAGAACTCAGTGGACTTACACAATTTAAGTCGGATGACTTGCTAGGAGTACACCCTTCACCATGGTACAATGGCAGGGCTCTCACCAACACGGTTGTGCCTCGCATTTGTCGGGATTGCCAAGTTAGCACTGTGGAAACACGCCATAAACTCGACGCCAGATCCCCAAGAAATGACAAGTTAGCGAGCACACCTCAGGTACCACTCTGTGAGGTCATCCAATCTCTGAGGACTGACTCCTCAACCACTCCCTCTCATCGGGTTCAGATCTTATAGGTTGGTATGGCTTCAATGCCAAAGGTACTGAACGGCGGTCTTCCACGACGTATGTCCCCGACATACCATACGGAGATCCACTCTCCACCACCACAGTGGTCACACATTCCGACCCCATTCCTCACGAGCATATTGCTCACCACATGGGAAGCCCACACACAACCTCTTCCACAATTTTCCATGAACAAATTCGTTCAACCATCTCACACGACTTGGCGCTGGAGGTTCCTTCCTCATTTCGGTTCTCACCACGATTCGGACAATCACAATTTATAAACTTTCAAACACATGTGCGTATTGCACGTTACCCAATCATGACCCACATCATGATCTTAACTGTCTTACTTTGTTTTATTGAAATCCTCACCCACTCTCACGTTTTATGCTTACTTAAGTCATTTTGTCCAAATCCATGCAAGGGCCCTAGATTTCTTTCTAAGTCCATTATCCGATGTCCTCCGTGCGCATAGGAAATTCCTAGTTATTAACTCATAAAATTATTAAGTTCTCACTCTTTAATTATAATTAATTCATTATTGCACACAGTGAATGTCCTCAATTACTAGAATAATTTTCTAGCATATACAAGTGTACTCCGTTTGGAGTTCACTTGCTCCTACACAAGAATGAATTATTCTTGTCCCCACAACCACAAAACATTGCAAACAAGTCACATGCATAAGAAAATTTCAACACTCTATGCCCGAGGATCACGCTCCTCCCGGTCTCCAATTTACAGTTAATAGCATAATAATCATTAACAAACAATAATTCAATAATTTAAAATAATCCATTAAACAACATTACACATACATTTTCAATAGAAATTTCCCTTTTGAGGTGAAATGTCCATTAGCAAGTCCAACGAATGACATTAGGCACAATTACACAATCACACAATTAAATTTCACGCATATACCTATAGCTGTGCACACATACCAAAAATTATTTAACTTAGCAAATTAACTTAGAATTTTGTGAGATTTTATAGAGACATAATACATCACATATATTTCATTATATTGTTATGAATTATCTATTTGTGGCTGTCCATATCTTTTTGTATTATCTTTTATGAT
Organism: Pueraria montana var. lobata; assembly: GCA_026413185.1. NCBI lineage: Eukaryota > Viridiplantae > Streptophyta > Magnoliopsida > Fabales > Fabaceae > Pueraria > Pueraria montana. The sequence continues at coordinate 65,988,465 of CM048647.1, read as the reverse complement.
CTTTCCTTATTTCTCTTTATCTTTTGTAATTTCCAAGATATCTCTTATATCTATAAATAGACTACTCCTCCTGGAAGGAATACACACAATTATCATTCTCTCTAGATTCTGGTCTCCTCTTCTTCTCTACTTTTCTCTCTACTTTTCTACTTCGAGTTATATTTTATTTAACACGTTATCAGCACGATTGTCTTTCTTCCACGGGGCATCCACAATTGGTATTACAACCTGCAAGAAAAGGTCTTGTAAATAATTTGATTGGAGAAAGTTGATCTTTCAAATTCATATTTCAAGGTCAGATTTTCTCTTTCTCCAATTTCATTAGCCAGACTATGTGTTTGATAAAGTTTGTGTTCTATTTACAAATTAATTATTTGAGAGTCCTGAAGACTCTATCAAAGAAGAAAATTATTTCAGAGTTCTGAAGACTCTAGCAAAAAGGAAAATTATTTTTTTGAAAGTCCTGAAGACTCTATCAAAGAAGAAAATTATTTGAGAGTCCTGAAGACTTTGAACTGGTTATATTTCTCTATAAAAATAATTTCTCACCAGAAGTGAGAAAATAATACAAAAGTGAAAATAATTTCTCTCACAGAAGTGAGAAAATAATATAAAAGTGAAAATAATTTCTCTCATCGGAAGTGAGAAAATAATGCAAAAGTGAGAATAATTTCTCTCACCAGAAGTGAGAAGGTAGTGCGAATAATTTTTGTTCTTGATTTTCTTGATTATTTGTCCCTTGATGTTGCACCTCCTGAAGTTTAGGTGTACTGCTTGACATTTGGTCAAGATATTTTTAAACTAATTTATCTATCTATTTTATCTTTTACTTTAAAAATTAATCTATTTATTATTATTGTTGATATCAGCACCTCTTTAAAATTCCATATATGTATACGGAGTACGTTTTACAACCATTATAAATAATTGATTAAAATTTTGATTTGTTATATACGTTGCATTTATCTAAAGAATTCAGCCACTGAATTTTTTTTTGTCTTTTATATTATTTTAAGAAGCAAAATGTGTGCTACAATGTTTATAAGTGCATTCGGTGGTTTATAATTGATTTTCAGGTTTATATGAAAACATTATTTTATAAACACATATATGTTATGTGGTGATTTAAAGAGGATCGTGAATCTATATACAGTGCTTTATATGTTATGAACAATACAGTCAGATCAATATCAGGGATATATATTACACTGTTTTATATTAATTTAAAGAAATTACTGATATTGATTAGATGTTTATTCTGGAAAATTGCAAGCTACTATATGTTTATTTTAATTTCTATGATAGTCTTTAAACATGTCAAATCTTGTAAAACTTGAATTTGTGGCTCTTGATATTACGGGAAAGAATTATTTATCTTGGATATTAGAAGCAGAAGCATTTAGCTGCAATGGGTCTTGAAGACTTTATTAAAAAATGGAAATAAAACATCTAATCAAAACTCTATTAGATGCGAAAATACATTTAACTACAATGGGTCTTGAATATGTTTTTAATACATAAATTACATATTATGTGTGAAAGTTTTATTTGTTGTTTTTGTAAGTTCCAATAAAGAAAGCAGACAAAAGTTTTTTCCATATACTGTATGTGAGACTTTCATTTGAGAGATTTTTCGATATGGCCATGGTTTATATATTTTGTTTAGAATATAATTAAAAAATTCTATTGTTAATGAAGTGGACCTTTACACTTTAGCCATGTGCTCCCCTTCTCGACAAATATATATATATATATATATTTTTTTTAATTTCTTGCCTCCTTGCGACTAAGCAAAACAATGAGTTTTCAATGAAAAATCATGAGGCCCGCCTGATCGATTCTACTCTACTCCCAGAAGTGAATGCAGTAATATCTTATTATTATGCTTATGGATAATCTTGTGGTCAAGGCCGTATCGTGATCATGGTCGTGGACATGGTCATGAAAGAAGTTAATGATAGTACTATGATAGTTTCTATCAAGAATAATAAAATTTTCTCTTGTTTAGTAATGCGAGAAGTTAATGATAATACTATTTATGGTACTACAAATATAATTGAAAGCTCTAGAAGAGCTAATGTATTGTTATCTGGAGGAACAAGGTTGCACATTAAGTTTCAAGGATATCCGTCTAAATGGATACCATATTAAAACAAATAATGAAGGAAATGTGAAATATCTTTATATCATGAGACTTAATTGTGTATTGAAAAAAAAATTACATGCCTTTTCTTATAATTTGTACTACACGAATATTAGTACAATGGAAAAGCATAATGTTGTAAACCAGAAGTTTACAAATCAAAATAAAATTGTTGTTTGGCATGACCAGTTGAGCCATCCCGGGTCTATTATGATGCGAAAAATATTGTAAAATTCATGTGGACACCCATTGAAGAGCCAGAAGATTCTTCAATGATTTATTATATACTACATGTTCCCAAGGGAAGTTGGTAATTAGACCATCACCAAGAAAATTGGGAATGAATCCATTTCATTTTTTAGAAGGGATACAGGATGATATTTGTGGACCAATACACCCACCATGTGGACCATTTAGATATTTTATGGTTTTAATTGATGCATCAACTAGATGGTCACATGTTTGTTTGTTGTCAACTCGCAACCAGGCGTTTGCGAGATTGTTAGCTCAATTAATTCGACTAAGAGCTCATTTTCTTGATTATCCAATTAAGAAAATATGTCTTGATAATGCTGGTGAGTTTACATCTCATGTTTTTAATGAGTGTTGTATGTCTATTGGAATTGATATTGAACATCCTGTAGAACATGTTCATACACAAGATGGACTTGCAGAATCACTTAGTAAACATCTAAAGTTGATTGCAAGACCATTATTCATGTGATCAAAACTTCCAATGGTTTATTGGGGACATGCAATCTTGCATGTTGTAGTATTGATTCGCATCACGCCAATAAGTTATAATTAGCTCTCCCCATTGAAATTTATTGAGCAACTTATTAATATTTCCCATTTGAAAATTTGTGGATGTGATGTATATTCCAATTGTTATACCACAATACACTAAAATGAGTCCTAAAAGAAGGTTGAAAATATATGTTGGGTATGAATCTCCATATGTAATAAAATATGTTGAATCATCAATATTAGATGACTTGATGCGTCGATTGTTATTTTGAATTAGTTTTCCCAACACGAGGGGGAGATAATAAGCAGTTGGAAAAAGGAGATTAGTTTGAATGAATTATCATTATCTTGATCCTCATACAAAAACATTTTGAACCAGAAGTTCAAAAGATAATTCATTTACAAAGTTTAGCCAAAAGAGTGGCTTAATCATACGTATCAACTGCTAATGCTCCAGTGAAATTTGATGTCCCTGTTGGACAATATAATATTACAAAACGAGTCTTAGACACGCATGAAGCGTGGTAGACCCATTGGTTCCAAAGATAAAAAATCCTCAAGAAAAGGAGCTGAAAAGTAAGATGGCTAAATTGAGGTTATGAAAACTTTAAAATATTTCTTTGACATAATTAATATTTTAGTTCCAGAAGAACTCAGGTACCTGAAATTAGTGAAAATAAAGAGATCTCAAATTATGTCATGAATGGTACGATGGAACCAAAATGAAGTCAACGTTGACAAAGTGTTTGCATATAATATAGCGCTAAATGAAATAAATGATATTGAGGATCAAGTACCAAAGTTCATTAGTGATTGTAGACAAAGAAATGATTAGCCAAAATGGAAAGATGCTATTGAAGCTAAATTAGACTCGCTTGCTAAGCGAATCATTTTTGGACCTGTAGTCCATACACCTTGAAGGTGTAAAACTAATTGGATACAAATGGGTTTTGTGCAAAAGCAAAATGAGAATGGTGAAATTGTGAGATACAAAATACGACTAGTTGCTTAAGGATTTTCACAAAGACCCAATATTGAATTTAAAGAGACATATTCACCTGTAGTGGATGTAAGTATTTTTATATTTAATGATTGCTCATGAAGGACTCAATTTACATTTAATGTATGTTGTTACAGCCAATTTGTACGGCTATCTGGAAAATGACATTTATATGAAACTTCCCGAAGGATTTAATTTGCCCAGCAGTGCAAGTTTTAGAGAAGATTACTCAATCAAATTGAATAAGTCTCTTTATAGATTAAAGCAATCAGGATGCATGTGGTACAATCGTCTTAGTGAGTATTTGCTTAAGGAAGGATATAAAAATGATCATATTTGTCCATGTATTTTCATGAAAAAATCTGAAAATGGATTTGCCATAATTATTGTTTATATAGATGACATAAATATCATTGGAACTCCTGAAGAGCTTCCAAAAGTCATAGATTGCTTAAAGAAAGAATTTGAAATGAAGGACCTAGGAAGGACAAAATTCTGCTTGGGATTACAAATTGAATATTCAAAAAGCGAAATTTTTGTGCATTAAGAAACTTATATAACGAAGGTGCTTAAAAGGTTCTATATGGATAAATCACATCCATTGAGTACTCCAATTGTTGTAAGGTCTTTAGATGTGAACAATGACCCTTTTCAAACCTAAAAGGATGAAGAACTACTTGGTCCTGAAGTACCATATCTTAGTGTTATAGGAGCATTAATGTATCTTGCTAATTATACACGACCCAATATATCATTTGCAATTAATTTATTAGCAAGATATAGTTCTTCACCCACACGAAGACATTGGAATGAAGTGAAGCACATACTTCGTTACCTTTGGGGCACTATGGACATAGGCTTGTTTTATTCAAATATTTCAAAGTCATATCTAATTGGTTATGCAGATGCAGGTTATTTATCAAATCCTCATAATGGTAGATCACAGACATAATGTTTGTTTACATGTGGTGGTACAGTCATTTCATGGCGGTCTGTGAAACAAACCATAGCAGCAACATCATATAATCATGCAGAAATTTTAGCATTATACAAGGCAAGTCGTATATGTGTTTGGATGAGATCTGTAATTCAACATGTGCAAGAAACTTGCGGTTTATCCTCAAGAAAAATGGCATCGACGATCATATGTGAAGACAATGTTGCATGTATCGCTCAGTTGAAAAAAGGATACATTAAAAGAGATAGAACAAAGCATATTCTACCAAAATTATTTTTCACTCATGATCTCCAAAAGAATGGTGGCATAAATGTTCAACAAGTTCGTTCGTGTGAGAATCTAGCAGATCTCTTTACAAAGTCATTGCCAATGAAGACTTTTGAGCAACTAGCCCACAAGATTGGACTTTGTCGTCTTAAAAATGATTGTCTACATGAGGGGGAGAAATAAATACGTTATGCACTCTTTTTCCCTTCGCCATGGTTTTGTCCCATTGGGTTTTCCTGGTAAGGTTTTTAATGAGGCAGGGGATAACGTATTAAAGGATGATGTACTCTTTTTCCTTCACCAGGGTTTTATCCCACAGGGTTTTTCCTAATAAAGTTTTTAATGAGGCACATTCTTAAATAATGGACATCCAAGGGGGAGTGTTATGAATTATCTATTTGTGGCTGTCCATATCTTTTTGTATTATCTTTTATGATCTTTCCTTATTTCTCTTTATCTTTAATTTGTAACTTCAAAGATATCTCTTGTATCTATAAATAGACTACTCCTCCTGGAAAGAATACACACAATTATCATTCTCTCTAGACTCTGGTCTCCTCTTCTTCTCTACTTTTCTCTCTACTTTTCTGCTCCGAGTTATATTTTATTTAACATATATAAATTTTTCTCCCGAAAATTCCACCAATAAATATTATTTTTGAATTAATTATAGTTGCTGGACAGGCTCTGTAAAGTGCACTTCTACATTTTTGGTAAAAAGAAAATCAACTTTGTTTTCCTTCCAGCTTTACCGGAAATGTACCTAACATATGGGACAGCACATGGAATTTTCTCAGTCCCAAATACCTACTGAAAATGCCCTTTTTTTGCATTTCTCAAACATTATTGCCCCAAAACAGAGTTTTCCATATGAAAATGAAAATAATTACAAAAAGCGTTCATAAAATTCTGAGAAAATTCATAGGCAGTCCAAATAGTGTTACCAAATTTTCAAAAGGCAAAATTCTCATAAAAAGATATTTTCTACATTTAAATACTCTGTTGTCCAGTTTTTCGGTTTTCACAACATTAATTTCCTAAAAATGCTTCCCGATTTGTTCTGACTTTACAAAAATTCAGGGATGACCCTCATAATATATAAATCAAATTCCTGAGCCCAGTTTTCCAAAAACATTTCCCAAAATATTTATAAAATTCAAAATCGTCACTTTCACAGAATCAGAAGTAAATGAAAATAGTTCCAAAAGAAATAGTTCCAATGTTCAGAAAATTCTGAAAAAAAATACCATGATGTCCAGAGGTACCAAAACATAGGAAAACATCTTTACGTTGCAAAATAATGCACGAAAGTATTTTCAAAAAAGAAGAAAACAACTGCAGTGTACAAGTAGCAAACAACACATTTCAACATATTTCACATGCTCTTAAGACAGTCATGGTGTCAAGAGACTCACAATCACATGAACAGCCCAAAAACATCAAGAGAAACAAGGAATAGCTTAGGAAAGATAGAAACCCCTCCATACCTCTTTGGTTCCTCACTCAAAAGAAGCAAAAATGGTGTTGTTGGGTTGCCCTTGCTCTCCTCAACAATATATCCAAATTTAATCGGTGAAAACTTTGATTTGAGTGCTTGAATCTTAGAGAGAAGGTGCAGAATTTTTAGAGAGAAGGAGGAGAAATTAAGATGAACTTGTGGAAGAAGAAAAGTGAAATGAGAGAAAAACACTATTGCAAACCCTAAAAAGGAAGAGAGAGGGAAGTGAAAGTTTTACAAAATTCCCCCCATGTCCTTAGCTAGGGTTTTGTTTTTGTGTTGGGCCCACACGGGCCCACAAGGTTTAGGGTTAGGGTATTTTCCATTTTAGGATTTTGGGTCTCTGCGGGATTTGGTCATCTGGTCTTTAATCAACGAGAAAAAAGATTTTTAATTCACTCTCATTATATTTAATATTTTTCTAAAGCATATTTAATTAATTAATTAAATCTTCAGTAAATTTATTTTCATCAGTAATTGTATTTCTTTAATTATTCAAACACTGAGAATTGATTTAACAGAGAAATAATTAATTAAAGCTATAAATTGTGTACTTGACTCTAATTCACACAAATTTTAATTATTTTCATTTAATGAAAATAATTCCACAGATACTTAATCGAAATCATACTACTTCACACATGACAGACATAACGAGTGTAGATTTTTTTTTAGGGTGTTACAAGCATGGTGGTGGAGGTGGACTCGGAGGTTCTGGGGGCAAACTTGGAGTTGTTTGCAGGATGTTGTGGAGTTTTTGAATCTAACGTTATGGGATTTTGATTTTCAATTGGTTTAATTGCTCTTGAAATTGATTTTGGGGTTTTGAATGTCTAGAAAACAAGATGAAGAGTTGTTGATGAATGATGGTGGATATGGGTTTTAATTTGATATGTTTGGAATTGATTTTGGGGCCTAGGGATTATTAAGCTATTTTTTTTTTTTGTTTACTTTTTCTGACGGTTTAAAACAACCAGAATTGTATTTAAAATTTAAAAATTCTAAAATTAGATTTTGACAGCAAAAAATCGTCACTATTTGTGAAACAATCTGTCAGTCACGCAACTCATTAACGCCATTTTGACGGAGGGACTAAAAAAAATAATTTCCTAATTTGAGGGACTAAAAAAACAACTTTTTATTTGGAGGACTAAAAAAATTATAACCCATATTTGAGGGATTAAAAACATATTTAAGCCTAAAAAAAATAAATGCTAAGCACCTTGATACATGTATAATTTTTCATATAACTTTAAACTAATAAATACCTAATCTTTAAACTTTTTAAATTATTTCTACTATATAAATACATAATCTTTACATCAGTGTACATAGAAATGTGCTTAGTAATTATTTGGATTTCTACTATAGATACATAAGTGCTAAAAATATACATAAATACATAATCTTTAAACTTTTTAAATTATTTCTACTATATAAATCGCTTCACGTTTATTATAATCAAAAGATATGAAAGTTACCATTGAACGTGTAGATTAATTAACGTAGAGTTGTTTTATCTTAATCAGATGTCTTGAGGATTTTTTTTCTTACAATGGCCGCATTGAATTTTGAACTCATGACTTCATGCATTCTACCCTAATTTCCAACTACTAGACCAACCCTAGTGGATAGATGTCTCGAGTTTAAATCCTGAATATACATATTTGTGTTAAAGAAACGTATGAAAGTTAAAACTTGAATATTTTGATCACTCTTATAGAAAAAAGATAAAAATGTATGAAAGTTGCGTTAAAAGCATATTTTTCAACATTTACCAAGTAATAATACAGAAAAAAGATAAAAATCTCTATTTTCACTTCTTTTATTTTGATAATCACATTTCCTAACGAGCATAGTATCAACCACAACACAAGAATAATTTATCTAAAATCATCTTTCACTAGTGAAACATTTGATCAAGACTAAATTGATAGCGTGTTTGGTTTTAAGATGGATAATATTATAATTGATTTTGCTTTCAAGCTAATGTTATTTTAGTAAAGATATAGATGTTTAATTATTATAATGTAAAATTGATTGTCTTCAAATATCAATTTAATTAAAAGTGATAAAACATAGCTTTTGGATTGAGTGAAAAATGTACATTAAACTTAATTTTAAGGTAAAAATATTCAACCATAAATTATCTTTCTTCGAAATCAATTTTAATTAAAATTAATTTTAAATTCATTCAAAATTAATTATAAATGATACTCATCCAAACACACTGAAATAATACCCGTTAATTCACTCCAACCTTTTGTCGTATTAGACAAGCATCTGAAAGGAATTGAACTAATTCTTCCAAACGGTTAAAATATTAGGAGAACACGTGTCTTTTGCAACCTGGTGGAAATATCCTACTTTCTGAGAATGGGGCGATGAGGACTGAATTCTTATTCACTTTTGGGCTTTGCTATTATCATCCCCCAATTTGCTATTCTCACCATCTACGTGGGTGGTTTTTTGTTAATTTTCCAAAATATCCTTGTACAATGGAATCAGGATTCCATTGTACACTTGCATAATGAGATCACGATTCCATTGTACACTGTATAACAGAATCACGATTTCGTTGAAAAGTGTAAAACGGAATCCTGATTTCGTTGTAAAAGAGGTGGAAAAAAAGTGTACAACGGAATTGCGAATCCGTTGTACAAATTTGTTTCACCCCCTTGCACAACGGAATCACAATTCCATTGTACACTTTTCAACGAAATCATGATTCTGCTGTACAGTGTACAATGTTGTACAACGGAATCAAGATTCTGTTGCACATTTTTTTAATTTATTCTAATTTTGTGTAAGTTTTTTTTTTATGTTGAGTAATGTTTTTTTAAATGTATAAATTTAGGTTTTAAAGACTTGGCCAAAATAAATATACCAATTTAATGCACATTGGTTGATGTATGTTATATGATTCATATAGAGAGTTGGTTTGAAATAGTTGGCAAAAACAATACTTGGCAAAAATCCTATATTTTGTTGGTGCTATGATGTTGCACATTGTTGTTGTTGTTGTTGTTGTTTTTGTTTGTTCTATAATTTTAATAGAGAAATCGTTCATTCTTTCATTATATTAGCAGGCGCGCGCGTGTTGTTTATAGAGTTTACAAAGAAAAATGTAATAAACTGAAAACATCAACATCATTTATATAATAAAATGTATATACAAATAAAAGTTTATACAAATATAAAAAAATACATCAAAAATCAACCACTTCTGCGGCTACCGCCCTCGGTCCTCCTCCTCCTCTATCTGCGTTGGCTACTGCATCCAGCACCTAAGCCACCCTGTGCAATGCACAATAGCCGCTGCACCAACTCATGGTCATGTGTGCCCTCAAGAATGGCTTTGGTATGCAACAACCTTTCTGCAATCGCAGACATCATCCGGTACTGATCCTACATAAACGAAAATTAAAATTAATAATTTCAAATCGAAAAAATGTAAACAATTATGGAAAAAGTGTTTGCATTACATTACCTCGCACGAGTAATCTACACCATCCAGAAACTCTGGCAGAGGGTCACCAGGCTAAGGCTGAGGCTGAGGAATGGGGTCGGACATACGTACTGGGCTCCGTGCTACCTCTCCTTCCTTTGGCGGAATCACATATGGATGTGAATGCTCATAAAACCACGCCAGGTAGTCATAGGTGCAGGCCCATGGAGCATCCTCTGGCACATGCTCGCCCCAGCTGCACTCTATGCTGCTCCCACTCGGCCCACGTCTGAATGACAATATCAAATGGAGGACAAGGAGGTGGTGGTGGAGGGATCCCCTGTACGTAGCCGAACTGCCTCAAAACCCTCTCTGGCAGATAGGGTTGCATGTCTGTGCCACACCTTATGTGGCCAGAATAATATGTCTACTCCAAGAAGGGTCTCTCAGCGACAACCCTGTATCCATCATCATATGGGGACCAGACGACGTCCTCCATCTGTAACATATCCAACAATTGCCTGGTCCCCCAAGCCTTGCCGGTACCCCTGGTCGTCTTCCATCTGGTAGCAAAGGGAAGCGCGGGGTCACAAGCGAGCAAATGCTATCACACAGCACTGGTCTGTCCTGGATGACTGGGCAGGCTGACCAGCATCTGCAACAACATCTTCCTCCAAAGTGGAGAGATCCTCTCGACGATCGTACGAAACATATTTCGTCCGAGCCATAATAAATCTGCAAAAAATATACTAAAATACTTAGAACTCGATAAACAATAAATAAAGTCAAATACTATATAACTAAATAAACAAATTTACAATGTAAATATAACACATTTAAAAATATAAATATCTTATTTTCATATTTTTTTTAATTCAAAAAAAATTATTCAATTAAATTATTATTTTACTTTAAAAATTAAATATTAAAAATAATACTGTAAATATATAATACAAATATAATTAAATTTTTTTGTTTTAAAAAAAAAATTACTTTACAATTTCAAAATTCAAAATTTTAAAAAAAAATCAAACAACACAACGGAATCTCACGATTCCGTTGTGTTGATTTTCAAACAACACAACGGAATTGCGATTCCGTTGTACTGTGTCAAATTGAAAAAAAAAACGGCTGTTACCAACCTCAAGGAGGCAATGTGGGGAAGGTGAGGGTGATGGAGAGACACGAGGGTGAGGGAGAGGCACGAGGGTGAGGGAGACACGCGACTTTCAGGGAGAGATGAGGGTCAGTGAGGGAGAGAGACGTGAGCAGGGAAGGGGGTGAGAAGAAACACAAGCGGGAAAGGTGAGGGGGTGACGGGGTGAGGGAGGGGGTGGGGGTTGCAGAGGGAGGGGTAGAGGGTAATTTCATACAGCTGGGTGGTGAGAATAGCAAAATGGGGGTGGAAATAGCAAAGCCCTTCACTTGGTGTTTGGTGAAAGAAAGGGTTTTAACTTTAACACATCTAATAGTGAAATAGTGATAGTAAAGTGAAGTGATAATAATATGGGAGTTTTCTAGGTTGTTATGATGTTCTGTCCATATCCTTTTTAAGTCATTAGTACATTCTGATTTGAACAACACTGTATGGAAGAACTCTTTATGTTTGTGTACAGCTTTTGTTCATCATGCGTTCTTCTTATTTAATTTGAACAACTGCGACGTCATCATTCAAAAAGGAAAAGAGAATGATGAAGATAATAATAATAATATCATTTGCCGCTAGGGTCACGCATGCTAATTATTGTTGCACAAGAATACACGTAAGCATGAAGCTGATTGTTATGCAACAGATCGATGTTCCACTTCCATATTTCAATTCTTCTTTTTTCAACTGATATTATATTAGAAAATCACAATTTCAAATATCATACATGCATAAAGTACATTTCTGTCATAGTTGAAAATTGCATATTGCATATTGCTCAGGTGAGATGAGATGATTGTATTAGAAATAACTTGAAGACCTTTTGATTTGTAACATAGCTGTCCGCTGAGATGAAGGTTTCAAGACCTCATTACATTTCCATTTAACACACAACAATACATAATGTTAATAAGACATTCCCTGTTCTTTAAATATATGGGCATACCTGTTTTTGGTAAAATGAAAAAAAAAAAAAAAAGACAATCAAAGAAATAGCATGCCAAATGTTCATTCATATATTCTTTTAAAAAAGGAAGTCATAAGTGCTGACATGACATGCTTCTTCACTAGAAGAAGAAAAATATGGAGTAAATAAAGTTTAAATGTCCAAAAGATGGACCACCGTGACTTTATTTTAATCAGAGGACTATAGAAATGTCCAAATGTGAACTAAGGCATGTGTAACAGGATAGCCAAAGTTCAAAATCTTTATTCAGTTGACATTTCACTGTTCTCTTGTTTGGTAGTTATATATAGTAGAAATTACTTTTGCATCAAATCCATATAGCCCTGGCATTTATGAGCAGTGGTACTAACTCATTCCTAAGGTGCAGGCTCATGATTCTTTTAGACCCACCAATGAATTGTTGTCCTATAAACACAGTTGGTACACTTGGCTGGGACCCCATTTGAAGCAGTGCCCTCTCAATCCGCTCTCCATTTGGCATTTCATCAAGCTCATAAACAGTGGGATTTGCGCCAAAGCTACGTATCAGTGAGGTCATGGAGTGGCTCAAGCAACATGTGCTCTTGCTGAAGATCACCACAGGCCTTTCAGCTACCATACTAGTGATTAGGTCCATGATCACCTAGAACATTTATAGCTAAAGCAATAGTGCTAAGTAATACTAATGGAGCTAGCTTGTATATGAAGAGTTTTTGAACTTGGGTATGTGGAAACTGAGCTCGGTTAAAGGGCTATATATATAAGTTGTTTCATAGTGGTGAGGATTGTATTGTCGCCCCAGATGTCATAGTAGAAAAAGAATAAGATCGTCGAGGAAAATTTCACTGGATTCCCTATATATTTTCTGTACTGCATTGCATGTGTTGTACCAAGTTGCCTATTTGGTGAGGTAAATCTAATGAATAATCCAACACTTTCTTCAAGAATAAGATTCATGGTTGTGCATGAGGCATATTTTGTTTTTGTCCATATCCGTCTATTTATGCCACATCTCGTCACAGTGATATATAGCTTGTAATGCTCTAAAATTTGTCCTCTTCGTTAGTTACATTACTTTCAAAGTACAGAATAATCTAACTGGCCTAAATGTTTTCAACTCACATATATACTAGTTTGTCTTGTATTTGATGAACAGACAAAATTGAACTAAAGAAAACAAAAGCACGTGATTAGATCACTTCCTCGTACGTAAGACTGAAGACATTCACTTCTGTTATAACCCCAGAACATAAAATGACCAGCCTGCATTAACAACATTAAATTAAAGAAAGACTATGACTTGAAGTGTTAAAGTTTGAACTGAAGTTCTGTTTGATTGAATGAAAGAGGAAAAAAATAGGTATTCTTATTTTGCAAACAACTTTTTTTACAACAAAACAACTGAAATCTTGGAAAATAATCTTACCCAAATATGCTCATATTATCAAAAACTAAAATGCATTTTTAAGGTCGACAGAGGCTAGAACATATTAGGACTGCAAAATTGTTTGTTCTTACTTGTAAACATATGTATGAAAGGGTTAGTTATGTTTCTTATCCTTAAACTTTTTACAAATTTTATTTTTAGTCTCTAAACAAAATTTTTAGTATTTTTAGCTATAAAATTGAACCAGAGTTTAACTAGCTAGTGTTTTCATAATTATGGATTTTTTTTTAATTATTTATAAATGAGCTATTTCCACAACTCAAAGCTTACATTTCTATTGGAATCCTCACTAAACTCAGCCACATTATTACACGTTCCTTTAGACCTGTGATGATTTGATAAGGGGAATATATATGTAGTAAAAGCGGTTAAGGAAGAGACAAAATAGAAAAGGAGCGAAAATATGCGAAAAAAAAGTGGTGGAATAGCGCGTCAAGGATTGGACCACAGATGCAGCAGACGGTTTTCAGCATACAGGATTGGACCACAGAAGGTTGCTAGACATTATCTGTCACCGTCTGCTTGTTGCCACTTGCTATTTAGACTATGCTTAAGTACGAATAATAATAATAAAAAAAAAAAAAGACAATGCTTAAGTTCAATTTTAACTTTTTTTTATTCCCCTATTATTAGTGGTATACGTTTAAACATGTGGAAAATATGGAGTTCTATGTGGATCAAACTATTAGATTATGGTCGGTATAGTGTATACGCACTTGAATTGATCACAATGATACAATGTACAAATCAGTGTCAATGGATTCTGCTAGCGGAACCTAAGTACTTAATCTTGCACGTGAAAACTTTATAGTGTCAGTGCCTTAGTGGTGAATCTGTTTATGTTATCTCTCAACTATTGTTCGACTCATCTCTACATAGTTTTCATGGGGCCTTCATTGCTATCATATACTAGAAGAAGAAAATTATGAAAATAAAAACAGTGAAGTTTAAGCTATCTAATAGATGGACCACAGTAACTTTATTTAATCAGAGAACTATACAAATGTTCGCATGTGAACTATGGTATGTATAACTAGATAGCTAGGCTTCAAAATCCTTATTCAATTGACATTTAATTGTTCCTGTTTCCTAGTTGTAAAAATTACTTTTGCTTCAAATCCATATAGCTCTGGCATGCAATCCCCTTTCAATATTCTGCCCATTTGTCATTTCATTAATGCACGTGTTGTATTGATAACAAGTTGCCTATTTGTCAAGGTGTAAATCTAATGTATCCTTGGGGCATATTTTACTTTTTTTCGGATACATCTAATTATGCCACATCTTATCACCTTGATATAATTTGTAGTACTCTAAAAATTAGTCCTCTTTGGTGATTATATTGCATTCATGTTACAGATTACAGAAGAAGAAGAACAATCCAACTGATATTTTCAACTCCATGTGATATATATAGTTGATAACACTAACAATTTTGAATTATAAAACAAAAGCATATGGTCTCCGATCTCTTCCTTGGATGAAGATCGAAGACATGCACTTCAGTTATAACCCAAAAATAAAAGCTATTAATTTAAAAAATGATCGATCATAATAAGACTCTGACTTGTAATGTTGAAGAGTTTGACTGAACTAAAGGTTTTGTTTTTTATTCCAATGAAACTGAGAGGAAAAAAAAAAAAAAGGAGATAATGCTTGACAAGTTAAGAAAAAGAAGGTAAGCTAAGCATCATGTGTACAGGTATTGTTAAAATGCATTCTGAAGGTCGATGGAGGCTAGAACAATTTTGCATACATGGGACTGCAAAATTGTACTTGTAAACAGTTATATTGTTCCGTTTATTCATGAACCATTGTTTTCATAATATTATGGAATATATATATATATATATATATATATATATATATATATTATTTTTTTTTCTTTTTTTATTTGTAAACGAGCAACCCCACAAGTTAAAGCTAAACCATAATGTCACGTCCTTTTAGATCCGTAATGGTTTGATAAGAGGAATATATGGTAAAAGCGATTAAGGAAAAGACGAAAAGTAGAAAAGGAATGAACATATTGGGAAAAGTTGTGGAAGAGCGTGTCAAGGGATGTTCATGATTACCATGTTCTCATACAATCTCCACGTGAAAGAGGCTGTCAAGCAGTGGCTGAGCTTGGAAAAAAAAATTGGAGGGGCCAAGATAATTAAGGTTATAATATTTATAAATTATATATAATAATTTTGATAATTAATATTACATTTTATAAGTGATTTTATACTTTTGATGATATTTTTCAAATATTTACTATTTTCTTAATTAATTTTGTTTTTTTATTGAGGAGGATGGAGCTAAAAAATTATGTTCTATGATATTAAAATATATTTTTCCTACTTTTTCTCACTACTCAGATTTTTTTTATGACTATTATACCTTCATCTACTACTAAATCAAAAAATTGAAAAATTTATCCGTAGTAAAAAAATTTACAAGAAATATTAATTTTTTATACAAAAAAATTGTATGAGAATACAGTAAAAAAATTAAAATTTTCTATGAATTATTAATAAATTTAAAGAAATAATTATATTTTTATCAAAATTATAGTAAAAACTGTACAAAAAATTTGTAAGAAAACCAGAAAATTAATAGTAGAAATCTGCATGAAAATTTCACAAGAAAATTTCACAAGTCATATTGTATAAGTTTTTTATACCAGAATGACTATATAAATAGTAATAGAAAATGGGTTTGAAGAATGAAAAAAAAAAGTATAGCTTTATACTATGAAAAAAATTAATTAATGAAATAAGTAATTTGTAAAAAGTGTTACTATTATATTAACAATGAGGGCTGATTTAAAAAACAAAACCATAAAATGCAATGCAAACATAAAATTGTCTATAACTAAATATTACTCTTTTTTATGTAGTTCAATAACTAAATATACAAATTACAGTAAAAAAAACTAAATATACAAATAATTTTTTTATATTCTTTTAATGACTTAAAATCATTAGTTATTGAAGAATAAATAACTTTAAATTAAGAGTATTATAAAATCTTAGATACTTTAAAATATAAATAATTTTAATATATGTATATAAATTTTTTTTATAAAAACTTTGGGGGGCCACGGCTCCCCCTAGTCTCTTCAAAGCTCCGCCAATGCTGTCAAGGATTGCAGATTAAGGTATTTGCTAGTTGCTAGACATTATCTGTCTCTGTGGGGTGCGATTTAGATTATGCTTAAGTTCAACTTTAAAACTTATATTCCTCTTATTATTTGTAGTATAAGTCAAATATGATTAACATGACCTTGTTGGTGGGTAATTTATAAGTACCCTGTAAGCGCTCATTAGACCTTAAGGTAGATGAATCCCTAAACTCAATTCACCTAAACTTTTTATAAAAGAAAAAAAATGTTTAACATGTGCTAAATATGGAGTTCTATGTGGCTCAAAATATTAGATTATGAAGTTATACACAATTACACATCATAAGATGTGCAATTCAATGTCAATGATTCTGTTAGCGGAATCTGAGTACTTAATCTTCCTGTGAAAACTTTTAGGCTAGTATAACACTGTTGAATCTGCACATGTTTATCAATCAGCTATTGCTCGAGTCATCTCTTCATGGTTTTCATTGGGCCTTCATTGCTATCATTGTTTGGTCACATATTGTCATATTGTAGTCGTTGGGGCTTGCTATTCTCACCCCTTTCTATTGCTATTTTCACCCCATAATTTTTAAAAAATAGTAAAATGACCATGTTACCCTCATCAGTTATTCTCACCCTCAACACTCCCTCTTCCCCCACCCTTTCACCTTCCTCGCGCCCCTTCCCTCTCCTTCTTCACACCCCTTCTCACTCCCCATTCTACCTTCTTCCTTTCTACCTTTCACATTGTCCTCCACTCCTTCTACCTTGTTCCTTAAACCTTCTTCCCTTCCTCCTCACACCGTCGAACTAGGTTCGTCTTCTTCCCCATTCTTTTTTTTTCTTTTCAATTTGGCACAACACAACGGTTTTTGTTGTGTTGTTTGGGCTGTTTTTCAAAATCAAACTGCACAACGGAATCACGATTCCGTTGTGTTGTACAATTTTTTTTTAAAAGTTATTTTTTATTTTTCTTTTTTATAGTAAATTTTTATTTTTTTAGTTTAGTTAGTTTAGTTATAAAGTAAATTTTGGTTTTTAGTTTATTTAGTTATAATTTTTATTTTTTATTTTTTAGTAAATTTATTATTTTTGTTCTTTAAAGTAATTTTTTAAAAAAAATACTTATTTTTTATTTACAATTTTTTTAAAAAAAATTATTTATTATTTTTCTTTTTTAAAGTAAATTTTTATTTTTTAGTTTAGTTAGTTTAGCTATAAAGTAAATTTTGTTTTTTAGTTTATTTAGTTATAATTTTTTTTTTATTTTTTAGTAAATTTATTATTTTTGTTCTTTAAAGTAAATTTTTATTTTTTAGTTTAGTTAGTTTAGTTATAAAGTAAATTTTGTTTTTTAGTTTATTTAGTTATAATTTTTTTTTATTTTTTAGTAAATTTATTATTTTTGTTCTTTAAAGTAAACTTTTATTTTTTAGTTTAGTTAGTTTAGTTATAAAGTAAAATTTTGTTTTTTTATTTTATTTAGTTATAATTTTTATTTTTTATTTTTTTAGTAAATTTATTATTTTTGTTCTTTAAAGTAAATTTTTATTTAAAGTAATTTTTTTTTAAAAAATACTTTTTAAAAAAAACTTTTTTTTTTGTTTATTTAGTTACATAGTACTTTAGTTTATTTTTTCTTTATCCAGTTCTAATTATTTTAGTTAATTTTTTTAATATTTATTATGGCTCGGACGAAGTATGTTTCGTACAATCGCCGACATGATCCCTTCACATTGGAGGAAGATGCTACTGCAGACGCTGGTTAGCCTGCCCAGCCATCCAGGGCAGATCAACGATGTGTGACGGCATCTGCTCGTCGTCGTTGGGCAGATGACACTCGTGCTATTGGAAGAGTACAACAGCCTGAGCCAGAGGACGCAGAAGGTGTACATGCTGAGGCAGACGTGCCACAGCCTGGTCCAGACGTGCCGCTGCTTGAGCCAGAGCTTCCTCAGCCTAATCCAGAGGTAGCGGAGGTACCACAGCCAGCCGTAGAGATCCCGTTTGCTGAGCGGATCATTGGACCGTCATTTCCTAGTGGTCCTGTAGTTGATACACTGCTGGGGTCCTATAAGGACCACGTCGCTGGACATATATGGATCGATGAGCCTCGAGAGGAGCTAAAGGTGATCAGCCACAGTGAGAAGTTGATTCCCTACCCTACCCAGCCACATGTTCAGGCATACATGGATCAGTCTGACTTGATGAGCCTTTATCATGCGCGGTATATCGCAAATAAAGGCTTCGTCAATGCCTTTATTGATAGGTGACATAAGGAGACATGCACCTTGCACCTGCCCGTCAGAGAGAAGACCATCACTCTAGATGATGTGTCTTGTCTGCTGTACTTGCCTATTATAGGCTTGCAGATTGCTGGCCCAGCGATCATGTTCACGAAGACTGACATTCAGATGTTGCTGAGGACCATGCTAGGCCTAGTGTCTGACAATGAGACAGATGCGGCCACGACGGCAGGAGCCAGGATACGCCTCACATGGCTGAGGGAGCTATATGAGAGGTATGTGCAGTCTGGTTCATATGTGTGGGCCACACGGGCGTACTTGTTGCACTTGCTCAGCTGTACCATCTTTGTCAACAAGAGCTCCACACATGTGAACATTTTCTACCTTTGTGTTCACCTCTTTGGCAAGCGCACCAATCAGTGTAGTATTTTTGAAATTTGAGTACAAAGTCATCTCCACAAGGACTTGTTCGTACTAGGTTTTTGTGTAAAATCAATATCTAGGCAAAAGAATATGTTGTTTTAGTGAAAATGGTTTTAGGAAATAAACTTTAAGTTCTAAAATAAACTACTAAAAGCATAACAGAATTCAAGAAAGCAAAAGATCGAACAGTTGGTGTGCAACGGCTGAAAACAACGATTAAAAGAACTAATTAGGGTATTTGGTGATACTTGACAAACATCTCAGTAATATAAATGATTTTTCTCCATTTAATGAAAACCCTAGTGCTATCTTAACCCACTTAAGTCTTCTAACCTTGATTCCTCAAGTGAAAGAAGCTAAAGCACTTAACTATACTCCTAATCCCTTAGCAAGTAAAGTTAAATGATTTGTTCAAGAAAAAGGATCATTAAGAGACTAACAAACATCACTCCATTCCTAGATGAGACATTCATTAGACATCATTCTCAAATCTCAGTTTTCAAAGCATTTCCCAATGACAATAAAAACAAATAGAAAAGTGCTTGGGTGATCAAGCCAAGAACCAACATTAAACATATAGAATAACATTAACACTGAATATTCATTAAATAGATAGTAAGACTAATTACATGAGAGTTGCTAGTATACCAAATCCCCAACTATAAAGAAATTAGCTCCTCGTTGTCATGAGAAGCCACCAAAAATTATAAGAACAAAGGAAAATGGAAGAGAAATGGTGAAGGAATGAAGGAATGTGGTGGGTGAGAGCCTCATCCGCCAACACACAACATTAGAATGATCTGATCATAATCCCAATGACAAGACACTTTAAATAAGCTGAGAATCTCTGTTTTGTCGCTTCTGCATAAAGGCACAACTCGCTAAGCGAATTACAATAAATCCAATTTCTCCATCAAGCGAGAGGTTAGTTCGCTTACCGAGCATGAACTCGCTAAGTGTTGCGATTTTGGCAAGTGTACCAAATCGTTCAAGTAACAAAGGGTAAGTAAAGTATCGTATCCACAGGGACTTGTACGATAATTGGGTAAATAATAGAAAAATTAAATGGACTACAAAATTTGAGAATTTAGGTAACCAAAATTAAGATAAGTGCGTAAATTAAATGAGAAAAAAAAAGAATGGGTAAATTCACCAAACACGTAGCGTGCATAGAAAATTGGGTTTAAATCAATGAACGAATTATGTCGGGGTTTAACTTCATCTAATCATCCTAACATGCAATCACTAATTTTCTTATTCAAATAAGCTTTTGTTGTCATCAACCCACAAATTTATTCAAACATTAATCCCTTAAGTGAGAGAACCTAAGTCCTTTGATTCCACTATCAATCCCTTGAATTAGTGTAACCAAAGTACTTGCATTAAGAATAGGGGTTCTAACGATGCCCAATCCTTTTTACCCTATCCCTAGGCATAAAAAGCATTGGGTGTTCTCTCCAGTTTGTAATTCAATTAAATTTCCTAATTATAATTGAATATATAGAATCATGCAATCGGGTGATCAAGCCAAAAACAAGCATTATTGAAACAATAACGGTGCTTAATTGAATAATAAAAGAGTAATTACATGAAAGTAGACTCGATTACATTAAACCCCAATGAAGAATGGACTTAGCCATGGGGGAAGAAGCAAGAGATGATGAAAGCATGGAGAACCGAGCCAAATGCGTTCTAAGCCATCGTCGGACCTCTTGTTTCTCTCTACGCACAACATATCGTAACGTCAGACTAGGATAGAAAATCCCTATTTAAGACTATGGCCAAAAGGAGTTGAAGCCAAAAAGAAAACAAAACAGAAAAATAGGGATTTTTCTAGCAGCTGCTCATGCACAAGTTGTGCAAATTTTACACACAGATTTGCACGGTTGTGCAAAGCTCAAACTTCATAATTTCAGACTTTGCACAGCTGCACAGTTTAGTTGCACAAGCATGTTCCAAGGCTTCCAACAAGCTTCTTTTGCTCCCGCAAGACCTCCAAGGCTCTCCACTTCACCCCAATTGATCCTTTACGCATCATTCCTCTCGGGATATCACCAAAGCTTTCTCCAAGCTTCAACAAAGTTCCTAAAAGCACACTAAACAACCAAAAGATCAAGTGTAAAAAGGGGAAATTTTAAAATTTCTAACTAAACCAAACTTTTATTCAAAACTTAACTAAATCGAGGATAAATGAAGCTCAAAAGCATGAAAGATGTCGAATAATTGCCCCTAAACTACTACAAAAAGTAGGAATAAAAGGCAATTATCAACACCCCAAACTAGGCAATTATCAACACCTTAAACTTAGAACTTTGCTCGTCCTCGAGCAACAAACAAGAACATAAAACAAAAAGTAACATAAATCCCTAATGCGATTAAAACATGAAAACAACCTAGACTCAGTTCCTAATAAAAACTAACAAGACATGACTCAAGTATTCACAGACTCATCACCACTTAGCATGCTTCATTTCTCACATGTTCAGTTTGCTAATTTCAATCCAAGACCAGTTGTGGTGCCCACATAAAGCATCTATGAAACAGTTCATTAAGGGATCAACATGAAAAACACAATTGCAATCAACAACCCATGTTCCTTGGTCCTCTCAAACTGTATCTCTCAAGCACACAAGACAAGGTGAGTGTATCACTCCATCACACGTCAACACCGCACATATTTGTTTTGCTTTTCATCTCCCAAAGTACAATGTCACAAACATGCCAACAAGGATCACTAAGTACTTTTTGAGCTTGTAACTTGGCTGGGCTGACAAACAACAATGGTTTTTCTTAGGATTCAAATATCTTAAAGAATATGAGAACAAGAGAGAGAACTCAATCTTAGCTCAACAAACACACAATTCGTGCCCCAAGTTCTTTCAATAACCCAAACCAATTATTAAGCTCCACCCAAGTCCCACTTTATTCCTTTGCACATTTTCTTTTCTCTTTTTTCCTTTTTTTTTTGTTTTTTTTACAACACTTAACGTTGTGGGACACGAGTGAGCAACACTTTCTAATTCTGAATTTTTTTTTATACAGTTCACTGACTGTGACACTAAAGTCCCTTAGAGCACATTTTCATTTGTTTTTGGGTGTCTAACAAGACACCCCAAACATAATGCAAGACTTCATCTCTCAATTGTTCTCCTATTCCTAAGATTGGGAAAGCAATTGTTTTTCATTTTGGCTAAAGGTACATACATGCATCAAGAATTTTCCTATTTGGCTCAAAGATGGGTGCAAGGGATTTTATTATGAAATGTAAGCTAGAAAGGCCAATGGTTAAAATAGCAAATATGGCCTTGATCACTTCCAAGCAACATGCAAGTAACAAGATTCAAGAGATTCAAGCAAAACCATATGAATGTTGGTATCAACTGTGTCACTTAATTTCATTCAGTTACTTCTCACCGTGGTTGGTCTAATCAGGAAACAAGGGTGCATATGCAACATGTCAAACACATCAACCACAATTTGAACCAATCACTAATGACCAGGAATGTAGCCATAAAACATGTCTCAAATCAAAATCAATTTGTAAAAATCATCATTCAATTCATGCTCAATGGGACAAGCCAACAAATACACAAACCACATCATTATTTCTCAAAATTAAATTCAAGCAAAATTGGTAAAAGAAAAGAATGAGAAGAAGAACTTACCTCACTGCTCATCATCAGGTCCATCCTCACCCCCTTGGCCAAGAATTTATGGTCCCCAGCTGTGAATGGCCAATCCATATGGGCCAGAGGATGTGTCATTGCGGAAGGGGTTGGATCCCAGAAGGGCCATGAACTTGAAGGTTGTACGTTTACTCTTGGAGGTTCAAATTGGGTCCTTGGAGGTTCAAGGTGGTACTATCACGCGCAAGGTGCGCAAAACCGGACCACAGCGGTGTGCGTGCGCTGTGTTCGAGCGGAGGAGAAGAAGAGTACACTGGGCGAGAGGTCGCGCGAGCAGGGGTCGCTGCACACAGTGGCGACTCGTACGAGGTGCGTGATGCCGGCTTGAGTGGAACGCGCGAGGGGCTGGGTGGCAGGTCGCGCGGGAGTGGATCGCATAGACGGCACGTGCAGAGGCACGCGGAGGTGGTCCGGTGGCAGTGGTGATGCGCGCGGGGAGGAAAAAGAAGAGCGAAAGAGAGAGAAAAAGGAGATCAGAGCTTTGAAGGCATTGCAATGGTCTTACTGCGGTGGCTATGGTGTTTGGAGGAGGAGAAGGGTTAGGGAAGAAGAAGATGAAGAGGGTGTGTAATTAATTGCACAGGCTGTGCACATTTGACCAAGGCCCAATAGAGATGAGATTGCACAGGGTGTGCAAAAAGGATGCACGATTGTGCAACTTTCGCCAAATTGAGTCATTTCTTGATTCTTCATCGACACAAGATGCACAAGTGTGTGCTTAGATTGCACGGTTGTGCAACTTTCGTCGAAAAATAGAGCTTCCTTTAGCACAAGATGCATAGGTGTGCACTTCGATTGCACGATTGTGCAACTCACGTCATTTTTTTGTATTTCCATCAACGCAAGATGCACAACTGTGCGCTCAGATTGCACGATTGTGCAACTAGTTTTTTTTTTTTGCTTTCCCAATATCTTCATCATGTGCATAGCAACCTGAAAAAACACAAAAGAAACACCAAAACATAAAATAGAACAAGCATAATAAAGAAAATGAAGTCAAAAGAAGGTCCAAATTAAGAGAGAAAAAAGAGAGAAAGTTGGGTTGTCTCCCAGTAAGCGCTTCTTTAATGTCACTAGCTTGTTGGATGAGTGACCTCAAGGGTCACTAAGATGAATGGTTGTGGTCAACCCTAACCCCCTGGGGGGCTCACAAAGTCACAAACATTGAAAGTCACCTCTTCATCTTGTACTTTAAGCTTAAACTCTCCTTTGCCGACATGAATTAGAGCATCAACAGTCTTCATAAAAGGTCATCCCAAGATGATGGGAATCTGTGAATCCTTCACCATGTCCATGACAACAATATCAGCGGGGATTATGAATTTGTCGACCTTCACCAGCATGTTTTCCACCACCCCATGAGGGTATATAATAGAGTGATTAGTAAGCTGTAATGTCATGCGAGTTGGCTTTACCTCCACTTCTCCAACTCTCTTTAGCATAGATCGGGGCATCAAGTTGATGCTCGCCCCCAAATCAAGCAACGCTTTATCAACAAACAGGTTTCCAATGGTGATGGGAGTAGTAAAACTCCCAGGATCCTTATGTTTGGCAGGCAATGCCTTCTGAATTATAGCACTACACTCTGCTTCCAACTCAATGGTATTCTTCTTAATGAACTTCTTTTTCCTTGTCAAGAAGTCCTTCAAGAATTTGGCATAGATTGGAATTTGCTTCAAGGCTTCCGAGAATGGGATGTTGATGTAGAGTTGTTTGAGAATGTCTAAGAACCGAGCACATTGTCTCTCCTTATCAATTTTTGTTGGTGCTTTAGGATAAGGGAGCTTTGTAGTGAGAGATGCTTTGGCTCTTAACTTTTCTTCCTTGGCACTCCAAGCTCTAGCCCACTTCATCTTTGAGTCCCCATCTGTGCTTCGAACTCCAACCTTCTTCACCTCAACTTCCTCCATTACTTCATCCTTTCCATTCACCATATCACACTCTGACCAACTCTTGGTAAAGATTGCACTGCAGTTACCCTTGGGGTTGGTCTGAGTGTTGGCTGAGAAGCCACTCTTAGTGTACTCTGCCAATTCCACCACCTGTTTTGTAAGCTGCCTAACTTGAGTCTCCAAGTTTCTGAGAAAGGCATAAGTGCTCTTCTGATTAGAAATAGAGACTTGCATAAAATCCGTGAGAGTCTCTTCCAACTTCGTCGTGCGGTCATAGAGGTTGGGCTTTTATTTAGGAGGCCTGTCACCAGCTCCTTTATCAAAGACAGGATGAGTTTGAAAGCCACTACGGTTAGAATTGTTACCGTAGAAATTCTGCTTCCCTTGGCCATAGTTGTTCTGTCTCCCCATATAATTCACCTTTTCCTCTTGTATGCTGGAAGTATAAGGGCAGTGCTCTACATGATGCTCACCCCCACAAATTTCACAACTGAGCACTTGGTGATGTGACTGAGAAGAGGCAGCTTTCATTAACTGTTGGGGAAGATTGGATACTTGCACCTTGAGTGCTTCCACCTGGGCTAGAATTGCATCTTGAGAGTTGAGCTCCATTACCCCTCTGTGCAGGGCTCTATCATGTTGAGCTTCAAAATCACTGGCTGCCATGTTTTCAATCAATTCTATGGCTTCATCCAGTGACTTATTTTTAATCACTCATCCACTAGCTGCAACATCAAGCATCACCTTTGTTTGCCCCTTCAGACCCCCAAGGAAGATGTAGAGTTGATCAACCTATCCAATCCCATGGTTGGGGCACTTCATCAAGAGAGTCTTGTATCTCTCCCAAGTTTCATAGAGTGACTCATCATTCCTTTGGCGGAAGCCCAATATGTCTATTTTTGCTTGGCTTCTCTTCACTTCAGGGAAGAAACGGTTTAAGAACTTTCTTTCCACTTCAGTCCAAGTGGCAAGGCTCTGAGATGGGAGATTGTTGAGCCACTTCAATGCATTTCCTATAAGAGAGAAGCAGAACACCCTCATGTACAAATTCTCCTCTTCATTCTGGGCTACCCCTGCTGTGCCACATAGATCATAAAAGGTCGTCAAATGGTTGTAGGGGTCTTCATTTTCTAAGCCAGCAAATGCATGCTGACTGAGAAGTGTGAGCAAGGCTGGCTTAGCTTCAGCTTTGCGGTTGGTGTTCCTTAGCCTCGTGATACTAGAGAAAACTCGTGGACCATTATTGTTGACATGATCCGCAAGAGTTCTCCTGGCAAGCTATTCTTCTTCTGCCATCTCCTCTTCAGATGGAGTGACCTCTTCGTCTGAACTAGAAGACTCTTCTGAAGGAAGGATAAAAGAACTCTCCTCCAATGTCACCTGTCGTGCTAGTTGCTTTGCTCTTTTAGTTTGACGGCTAATCAGCCTAGCGGTCTTCTCAATCTCAGGAATGAAACGAAGCTCTTCAGGATTAGTTTTGCTCCTTGTACCTATGGTATCTAACATAAACAAAATCCCAAACAACTAGAGCAACTAGGAAGGTAGTTAGCACCAGATGAGAAAAATAAAATAAAATAAAAAATGCAAAAGAATAAAGAATGTTTAAAGTCCACAAAAAATACTAAAATTTGCCCAATTACTGAGACACAAGTCCCCGGCAACGGCGCCAGAAACTTGTTGCGATTTTGGCAAGTGTACCAAATCATTCAAGTAACAAAGGGTAAGTAAAGTATCGTATTCATAGGGACTTGTACAATAATTGGGTAAATAATAGCAAAATTAAATTGACTACGAAAATTGAGAATTTAGGTAATCAAAATTAAGATAAGTGCGTAAATTAAATTAAATGAGAAAAAAAAAGAATTTGAATTTGGATAAATTCACCAAACACGTAGCGTGCGCAGAAAATTGGATTTAAATCAATGAACGAATTACATCGAGGTTTAACTTCATCTAGCCATCCTAACATGTAATTACTAATTTTCTTATTCAAATAAGCTTTTGTTATCATCAACCCACAAATTTATTCAAATCTTATTCCCTTAAGTGAGAGAACCTAAGTCCTTTGATTCCACTATCAATCCCTTGAATTAGTGTAACCAAAGTACTTGCATTAAGAATAGGGGTTCTAACAATGCCCAATCCTTTTTACCCTATCCCTAGGCATAAAAAGCATTGGGTGTTCTCTCCAGTTCACACTTCAATTAAATTTCCCAATTATAATTGAATATATAGAATCATGCAATCGGGTGATCAAGCCAAAAACAAGCATTATGCATAGAAGATAAACAATAACGGTGCTTAATTGAATAATAAAAGAGTAATTACATGAAAGTAGACTCGATTACATTAAACCCCAACGAAGAATGGACTTAGCCATGGGGGAAGAAGCAATAGATGATGAAAGCATGGAGAACTGAGCCAAACGCGTTCTAAGCCATCGTCGGACCTCTTGTTTCTCTCTACGCACAACATGTCGTAACGTCAGACTAGGACAGAAAATCCCTATTTAAGACTATAGGCCAAAAAGAGTTGAAGCCCAAAAGAAAAGAAAAGAGAAAAATAGGGGTTTTTCTCGCAGCTGCTCGTGCACAGGCTGTGCAAATTTTACACACAGATTTGCACGGTTGTGCAAAGCTCAAACTTCAGAATTTCAGACTTTGCACAGCTGCACAGTTTAGTTGCACATGCATGTTCCAAGGCTTCCAATAAGCTTCTTTTGCTCCCGCAAGAAGCTCTTCACTTCACCCCAATTGATTCTTTATGCATCATTCCTCTCAGGATATCACCAAAGCTTTCTCCAAGCTTCAACAAAGTTCCTAAAAACACACTAAACAACCAAAAGATCAAGTGCAAAAAGGGGGAAATTTAATATTTCTAAACTAACCAAACTTTTATTCAAAACTTAACTAAATTGAGGATAAACAAAGCTCAAAAGCGTGAAAGATGTCGAATAATTGCCCCAAAACTACTACAAAAAGTAGGAATAAAAGGCAATTATCACTAAGCGACCTTGACATGTCCAAGTTGCCCCTTTAGCTTCCAATCCCGCTAAGCGAACAGAACTTCTTGCTTAGCCTTCAACTTGTCATGTGTCCTCTTCAGAACGACTTCTCTCGCTAAGCGGCAGCATCAGCTCGTTGAGCAAGTTGTCTTGAATTCCTCATCTTCAGCTTTTATTCCAGTGTACTAGGACTCTGCAAAAAAACATAGTTAAAAAGCAATAAGATCCTAAAACTAACTACATGAAATCTAAATCCTAAAAGGGACTAATCAAAACAATAAATGAGAAGAAGGTGAGATAATTGCTGTGAAAATTAAGTGCAAATGTAAGTATGCATAGCAATTATCACTTTGCTACCTCAGCGATCTGTCCACCTACGCCCAGTACGCTTGGGGAGTATCTACACTGGCGTATCTTTATGACCATTTCTCCTATGCGAGCTTGCATGAGAGCAAGCAGTGTGGAGGTTCTATGATGCTACTGATGGTAAGGAATCATTTATTTGTTATTTACATATTTGTTTGTGTATTTTTTAATATAAATGTTAACATAATTTACTTTCTTTATTTTACAGGCATAGGCATTTGCACATCTGCCATTAGTTGACGGATAGGAGCATGTCGCTTATGACCCCAGGCTTCCCTTTACTGCTAGATGGAAGACGACGAGGGGTACCGACAAGGCTTAGGGGACCAGGCGGTTGCTGGATCTGTTGCAGATGGAGGACGTCGTCTGGTCCCTATATGAAGATAGATACAGGGTTGTCGCTGAGAGACCCTTCTTGGAGCAGACATATTATTCTGGCCACATCAGGTGTGGCATAGACATGCGGCCCTATCTTCCAGAGAGGGTTTTGAGGCAGTTCGACTACGTACAGGGGATCCCTCCACCACCACCTCCTCATCCTTCATTTGAGACATCCATTCAGACGTGGGCCGAGGGGGAGCAGGGCGAGCATGTGCCAGAAGATTCTCCATGGGCCTGCACCTCCGACTACTTGGTGTGGTATTATGAGCATTCACATCCATATGTGATTCCGCCAGAGGAAGGAGAGGTAGCACGGAGCCTAGTACATATGTCCGACCCCATACCTCAGCCTCAGCCTGGTAACCCTCTGCCAGAGTTTGTAGATGGTGTAGATTACTCATGCGAGGTAATGTAATGCAGACACTTTTTCCATAATTGTTTACATTTTTTTTGATAAATAATTACTAATTTTAATTTTCGTTTATGTAGAATCGGTATCGAATGATGTCTGCGATTGTAGAGAGGTTGTTACATACCAGAGCCATTCCTGAGGGCATAAATGACCACAAGTTGGTGCAGCGGATATTGTGCATAGCACAGGGCGGCTTAGGTGTTAGGTGCAGCAACTAAGGACTTAGACAGAGGAGGAGGACCGAGGGCGGTGACCGTAAAGGTGGTGGCCGCAAAGGCAGTTGATTTATGATGTATTTATTTATATTTGTATCTAAACTTTTATTTTGCATGTACATTTTATTATTTTTTACAGTTGATGTTTTGAGTTTATTACATTTTTTCTTTATAAACTTTATAAACAACACGCGCGCGCCTGGTAGTATAATGAAAGAAGGAACGATTTCTCCATTCAAATCATAGAACAAACAACAACAATAACAACAACAACAACAACAACAACAACAACAACAACAATGTGTAACATAATAGCACTTCTACACATATTTCATAAAAAATAACAACAACAACAACCAACATAATAAAACTTAAACATAGTTGTTGGTTTACTACATAGACTTCTTTTCATTAGAGCTACTTGTCGCCATTGTCTCACGCATAAGAACAATAATCTGTTCGACAGATCTGGGTTTAAACATCAGGGCAAGGATTTCTTAAGGAGATCGACCAAATGTTGTATATAACTCAACAGTCCTTTTGAACAAAGTTCACAAAAGATGAAAAACATCTTACCCACATCATTGTCGTCTTTAAGCTCCATGCAGTCGTTCTCAACACAACCATCACCTACATATACAGGTTAACGGTAATAGATGTCAAGTAGCATTCTACTACCTTCGATGGTATCCTTTACTATTTTTTTCAAAGCAGCAAGCGACATGTCCTCACTTATTCTAATGAATTTAGGACCATGGGGACATTCAAACTTTACCCCCTCAGAAGTTGAAATCAAGTCACCATCGTAATACACAACAGCAAGAGATCCCTCCATCTTTCAACTAATATACCCAATATAAACACACTGGAATGAGTTGCCTTATACTTATAACACTGATGCTTTATACTACAAAATTTACTATTCATCCGTCACTCACTCTGTGATTCAATTATCACGTACTCTGCACTTTGTTTAACAAAAGGCAACGACCAAGATTGCACCGACAAAATATAGGGTTTACATAACATCAATACTTCAATTATCACATACTTACTGTTTGCATGTCAGATGGACATTAACAACTTTGTCTTTTTGTTGCAGAAAAAGCAACGGTCTATATTAATCATATAAGATACATCGATCAATGTGCACTAAATTGGTATGTTTGTTTCTGCCCAATATTTAAAACCTAAAATTATACATTTCAAAAAAATTACTCAATATTAAAAAAAACTTAGAAAAATTTAAAATAAATTAAAAAAACATGTGCAACGGAATCACGATTCCGTTGTACAACGTACACAATGGAATTATGATTTTGTGGAAAGGATAATTTCGGAATGACAAAAAAGCCACCCACGTGGGTGGTGAGAATAGCAAAATTTGGGGTGAGAATAGCAACTCCCCTAGTCGTTTTACACACATAGGACGTGCAGGATGGGCCTTATTCCAGCCCCTTCATAATATAGCCAAGGGTTGCTATTGGAACCCCCACAATTGCTCCTGGCACCCTCCACTCTTAGGAAATTACTCCACTACTCACACCCTTTCCCCTACCCCCTCCCCATAAACACCCCCAACTCATAAGTCATAACCACCCCCACCCCCTCATTTCTTCCCCAAACCTCCTCCCCTTCTTACCAAGCTCCCACACGCTCTCCTAACATTCCTCCATTTCTTTCGGCGTCATGAAAATGAAAGGTTAGCTTCCATATTTTTTTGTTGTTGGTAGATTCAATGAAAACAAGTTTTTGCTGTGTACTTGGAATCCAGGTAACAGATACACATCAGAAACAAGATTTTGTTGTGTACTTTCTTTTTTAAAATTAATTAATTATTTTTTATTTAATTTTTATTAGATTAATATTTTTTGTTATGCAATATGTTGTGCACTCAATATCGTAGACCACTTAAACGAGTGGCCTCTAAAGGGATGATGCAGGTCTATCCCGTGTTGAATGAGTGCCCCTAAGAGCTTATGCTCATAGGCAAAGAGCTTTGGCAGTTACGAAGGAGCTGGCGATTGCATTACTTGAGGATGACGAGCCACTTTTTTTTTATCCCGTTATTGTTGCTGCTATGGTGGAGGAGGCACTAGAATCGCAAGATGATGCAACACAGATGAAGAATGGGTGATGGAGTACTAGGCCCCCTTATGAATGAAGTCTTGCATACCACTCTATGTCGAGCTCCTATACAAATCATATTGCCCCCACGAATTATGGATACTTCGCACCAATATCATAGTGACAAAAAAACTTATTTCCTCTGTCCCTTTTTATAAGATCTTTTTTTAATTGTTTGTTGTGTTAAATTTTTTTTTTTCATAAAGTACCCTTAATTAATTAACAATTTTTTTAGCCAAAAAAATAATAAATGTTGGAAATTAATGAAATAAACTTTTTATCTTTTTTATTAGGATTGAAGAAGATAAGTAGCAATTAAGTAAGAAACAATTAAGTGAAAAAAGAGAGATGATTGATTTAAAAAAGTTAAGGATAATTTTAGAAAAATATTATAAATTATTGATGAATTTAATATTATTAATTAAATTAATTACTACATTTGTTCCTTATATCTTGATGTTTAAGGTTAATGCACACAACTTAAGAAACATTTAATATTACTCACAAACAACACATTTAGTCTAAAATACCCTCATTTAATATCTATGATAGAAGAAGTTATGAAAATCTAGATCATGTTAAATAGTGATACATGTGGAAAAAAAAATTAATCAGACTTGAATATGTAAAACATCAAAAGTTTTGGAATAAAAACAAGAAGTTAAAACATCAAGAGATAAGGAACGGAGGTAGTAACTTTTTTAAAATGTGTGAATTATGTAAAACATGTTATAAAAAAGAGGGAGAGATAATTTGTTATCTATACTGATATTAGTTTGAACCTTTTTGTCAGTATGTATTTTAAGTATCAATATTACTGATATTAGTCTATCAAAGCGGCTTCTTAAAAATTATTAATTTATATAAAGTAGGCAAAAGAACATACAACTACCTTTTAGAAAAGAAACACCCTTGACTATTATTTTGTCTTAATTAGTACTTAAACTTTTATTATTGTTTTAATAGACCCTTCCGTAAACTTTCTGTTAAATACCTAACAGAATTAATTGACACCCTTAATTTTAGTTGAATCACAATGATTCATTATTTTGCATTTAAAATATAAAAATCATATAAAATAATTATTTATGCAATTGAACACGCTACTAGACTCCAATATGTACCACAAACCACATTCGCCATGTTTCTTTCCTATGAACACCGTGAACAGAGGAGGTGCACTAAACATCTACGGTGTTCAAGGTAGCACGTGATCAAGGTGGGATAAGAATATTAAGAATGCTTCTCAGCCGTCACCAATGGAAGTTTTTGTTAGAGAAGCCGAAGGGCGAGAATCAGGTGCGACGTTACTCACTAAAAGACCAGATGCGACAACACTCATAACATTGTGATTGCGAATATTTCCTTCTTGGCCACATTTATCTTTGGAGATTTTGCGATAAATTACAGAGTCATTCGAAGAAAACGACACAATTGAAATTGTACAGGCAGCACAACACTATTCTTGAACTGGAAAGGGAAACGTTCACAAAACACGATACAGTTTTAAGGGGTTTTTTTTCTCCTCATTTTTTATTATGTTATGATGGGTGTATATTACGTTACGATATGTATATGTGCATAGATAGTTACTTAGTTGAAGGGTTGATATTCAATTAAAATTAAGGGTATAAATTAATTCTGTTAACTATTTAACAATAACTTAACAGAAGAATCTATTGAAATAATGATAAAAGTTTAAGTACTAATTAAGATAAAATAATAGTTAAGGATGTCTATTTGTTATAAAAGGGAAAAATTGAAGATAGTTGTATGCTCTTTTCCCTATAAAGTAAGTTAGTGCACGTTTGGGTTCCCGTTTAGTTTGTTGTAGCGTGCGTTACGAGACGAATCCAACGGCTGTTCGCAGAAGCAAGGAGGGAGATCCGTTGGCAAACGTCCATTCGTAACCTTTCCAACGGATTTTCAAACGTACCTTTAGTCTCTTTGAAACCCTAGCATGTGGGTAAATTTGGCTTTTCATGGACTTACCTCCAGCTGTGCATTTCGATTGGACCCAAAGAAAGAGGGTTTTCTTTTTCTTTTTCCGATACAGAAAGAGCTTTTATTTTATTTTTTTTACTCAAGAAAGAGCTTTTCAATCACTGCGTTTTCATTTGCCTGTATCCATTTAATTGAGAAATGGTAGGTGCAGATATTAATTTTCCTTTTCTGTCAGAAAAAAAAATTGCCTTTTCATTTCATATCCATTTCTTTAGTTTTCTTTTTTCTTCTTTTACTTTTCATTTAGTTAATTATTTCAATCACCATTCAGTCAGCAGATTCAATTTTTCTTTTCACAGTAGGTGACTCTAGGATGCCTTCTGTTTCTCTCCACGTTCCTTTAATTTACATTTATTTATTTTTATATGAGTTTTAGGTTTTATGCAAGTGTAATTATTCTCTTTGAAAATTATAAGAAAAAAATATAAATATTGAATAAATAATTTATATTTTTTGCTTAACCGCCTAATATGTTTATCTCTTTTACTGTCAAATCTCATTATTCTAAAATTATTTCTAATTTTTACATGATCTAATTCTTATCGTATTTTAATTTTAATTATAATTTTAATATAGATTTATACATTTTATATATAAAGACTATATATTGTAAATGTAATGATTTAAATTGTAAAGAATGATAAATGAAAATGTTATGTATTTATTTTTGGATGATCAATGCTTTATTCTTTTTGTAAAATATAACTTTAAAAAATTGATACTATTATTTTTATGGGTAAAATATGTTTTTAAATCTACTAAAATTTTTTAAGTTTAATTTTAATTTAGTCCATCTAAAAAATTTTATCCATGTTTTTATCTTCTAATTTTGAAATGCATCATTTTTAGTCCGCAAGCGTTGTCTAAACCACTTTTCATTTTTCTATAAAACACTACCTAAGTTACTTTGAGGACAAAAAATGGTGCATTTCAAAATTAGAAGGACAAAAAAACTAGAGGTGGCAAAATGGGTCAGGCTAGCCGAGCTGGCCCAAACCCGTCCGATAAAATGTAAGGCTTGGACTTTAAATTTTACGCCCAAATAAAACGTGAGCCGTTTTAGTCCGATCCAATCATGGCATAATGCGGGCTTAGCTCGAAAAACCCGTTAAAAGCCCTAAAAAATCGGGTTTTTACAGGGCTTGAGCTTCATTTTAGAGGCCCAAATTAAATTTGAGCCCTTTTGGCCCGACCCGCTATAGCCTGCAACCCGCATCGGGCCAACTCGCAATGGGCCGGGTAGCCCATTTTGCCACCTCTAAAAAAATAGAAAAAAATTTAGAGGGACTAAAATCGAATTTCAAAAACTTTAGATATATCAAACACATATTTTACCCTATTTTTATTCACGAGCAGTGCTATATAGCACGAAAGAGTCAACGCACGAAAGTCACGAAACATTAGATGGACGATTGTCAATTTTTTTAAGTAATTATTAATTAACAGTTAAATAATATATAAAATGAGTTTTTGGACGAAAAACACATTCGTGCTAATTTGACGAAAAACTCTTTCGTGCGAATTAGCATTTCTGTTTATTCACATAGCCTAAATACATATCATTAATCATTAATATAATAAAAGTAAGCAAGTATAGCTAGATTTTTTTTGCCCTAAAAGCAACTTTCCCACCCTAAAATATGGACAAAAGTGGACTTTAAAAAGAAAACCACTTTTGATTTATTTTTTTTTTACCTCACGCTGCATAGGCAGCAGCTTCTTGAGTTTTTGAAACCCCTTTTCTTATTTTTTTTTATTTTATATTTATTTTATTTGACATTTTTGTTGTTTTTTAAAAGTTTGAACTAGGCCTGGCCCATTATAATTATTTTAATTTTGCACAGGATCATATTCTAATTTTATTTTTTATCTTATTTTAATTATAATTTTAATATATATATATATATTCATTTTATATACAACAATTATATATTGTCAAATGTAAAAATTTAAATTGTGAATAATGTAAACAGAAATGTTATATAATTATTTTCTGATGTGAAATAATTATCAATGCTTGATTCTCTTTGTAAAATATAACTACTTAAAGATATGATTTGTAAAATATAATTTTAAAAAACTAATACTATTATTTCTTATATGATATTAAATAATATTTTTATATAATCAGTTAAAATTGTGTTGGCTTAATATTTTTAAAAGAAAATAAAATTCGTGTTCTATATATCATAAAAATAATTCAATTAAAGAATTATATTTTTTAACTAAAAATTTAAAACTAAACATAACTCAATTAATGGTTGTGAAATAAAATAATTAAATTTTTATAGAAAAATTAAAATTCTAAAGAATTAACACTTTATCCTTCATCAAATACATTCAATTATAAATAAATTATAATTTAAATAACTATTATATTTTGCATCAATCTAAAAAGCTCTTCTTCGAAAAGGTCTGTGCATCGCACACGAGAAAAACTAGTTACAAGGTAAAGATACAATCTATAACTTTAACAAGCGTAAGGAATTCATTGGTGGGATTTTACTGTAGCTTCTTTGGCATATATGCCCTTCACTGATTGGTTGAAACGTAGTCAACGATTTTGTTTGTTAGTGCTGGATTTGCCGATTTTGACTTTTATTTGATTGATCCTAATTTTATTTTGAAATTGAGTTTGGAAGAAGTAAAATTTGATATATTTTTACAAACATTAATCCAACTTCTTTTTCTATTCACCTGCTTCTTCTCTTTCTTCATTTCCGCATTTCACAAACCTGTCTTACTCCCTCCCCTGCTTTTCACTGGCACCGACCCATTCTCGGCTTCTCTCCATTTTGGTCACCAGACCAGACCGGCAGACTCATTCACGGCTTCTTTCGGTTTTGGTCACCAGTGCTGGCACGACTCCGTTTTGGAAACAGGTTCGGGGCTTCGGCATGGGATTGGTTGGCTGACGCAGGTCGTGGTTTAGCTACGTGAAGGGTCAGAGGTTTGCGGTGGTTTGATTTGAGTCTGACGGCAATGATTACGAGACCAGAGGGTCCGCGATGGTGGTTTACGGGTTCGTTGTATGCGGAATGGCCTGCGGGCAACCCTTTTCTTTTGTTTTTTTTAATGCTGAGTTTTGTTGCAGGTTTTTTTTTTTTGTTAATGGGTGTGGGACGGTGATTTGAGTTTTGGATTTACAGGGTTTGTTGGTGTGGGATTGGTTTGGATGGTATCGGTGATTCTAGCTTGAGTTTGGCTCACGGATGGGTAAGGCAACTTCATTTAGTTTCAGCTTTTTGCTATCATTTGTGACATTATTGGTTTGAAAGCAAAGGCTCACATCGCACACACACAAACTTGCTCACTTTGGTTTAAATTTTAAATTTTCCACTACAGTACTTCAAATATATTTAGTTTGCATGCAACTTCATTCCCTATGATATTTATCTATAACTTAACACCTGAATCGGGAATTGCCAGGTGCCTTTTCACTGTTGAGATAACAGTGTGTTTATGACATTGCCCACCAGTGCTGCTTTTGCATATTGAATGGGCCTTTATGTGTTATTGTTTTGGCTTTTTCTTAAGGCACCCCATTTTTTTCTCGGCGCACCCCATGAAAAATAATTATCCACCTTATGAGACAATTCTACCCTTCTTCCCTTTTGTGTTATTACAGATATCCTTTTCCGTAATGCAACACACACCCCTTGTGTTATTACGGATTGGATAATCCGTACTATATATAAAACCTATTATGGAATTCCTTTTCCGTAATGCAAGACACACCTATTAGTGGTTTACGGATTGGATAATCCGTAGTATATATGGAACTCCGAAAAGCTATTACGGAATTCCTATTCCGTAATGCAACAATGTATTACGGAATGGGTATTCCGTAATACAATTCTGGATTTCAATATATACTCCGGATTTAATAATCCGTAATTAAGAGAAAATCTATAATTTAATTTTTAATTGCATCATTATATATTCAACCATTGTCTGATCAACATCGATGTCTACTTCATCCGACATCTTGCTCATATAATGGTCCTCCATAAAATCTAATATTTCAAAAAAAAAAATACTCAATTGAATAAACACAAAAAATCATCCAACAAATTGCCCACATTGTTAACAACAATAATTTAATTATTATTAACTAAACAGGCATTATAAATACAATTTCAACTCATTGAACTTAAACAGGTTAATCACAGCAAATACAGTTTCTTTTACAAAATTCCTAGCTATATTACTGATTGTGTAATCCGTAATGTATATTACAATATACATTACGGATTACATAATTCGTAATGCAATTACAACATTACGGATTAGTTGCAGTGAAGAAGAAGAATGAGGTGCGAATGAGAGAGAGGTGCAGTATATCATTATAATCAATAAGGGTATAATAGGAATATATAAATTTATGGGGTGCACCGGGAAAAAAGCGAGGTGCCCTAAGAAATTGCCTATTGTTTTTGGTTTTTAGGCCGATTTCTATGGCCCAATATGGTTTTTAGGCTTTTTTTTATATATATTTTGTCTGTATGAAACTACCCAACTTGCAATTGGTTTTGTCTTATTCACACCATATCTAAGTGTGTTATCTCACCTCAAGTTTGATGAAAGTTGATATCCAAAAGGATTTGCTTGTGTCAGTTCATTTTTTTCTGTATATGAAATTGTCATTGTCATTTTTCTATAAAAGGCAGTGTTTATGTGCTGAGAGATCACCACAACCTCTCCTTTATCTTATTTTTGCTCTTTTTTCTGCTTTCATCTCGGTGGTATGTTTAAAAATCTTCATCTTCTGATTTCCTTTCCTTTTTTTTTTATTAGTTATTATTCGTTATTCTTATGTCTTGATTTGTTTATCTATATTAAAGGCCTAGTTGCGGTGTTTATCTTCATGTTTGTGTTCAGGTTTTTGTTTGAATTGTGGATGGTGTGTGAAGCAAATTCTTATCCGCAAGCTAAATTCATCAAGGACAGTGACAAGGTTTACGGCCTTTATTGGTCTTCTGTCTTTCAATGATTCACATTTGGGCTTATATCTTTTGACTTTTGTGTGTGTGTGTGTGACTAACTATGTTCTTTAATGATGAGAGCAGAATGATGAAGGTAGATGCAAAGGATGGTCTTTAGTGGCCTGTGATAGGAACATATTATGATCATATAATGTATATTTTCCTTTTCTTGATATACCAATATATTTTTATTAGCTGAATGTGAGAGTCAATACTGCTGCTGCAACTTGGCCACTGTGAGTAGCTGAGTTTCCATTGCATTTTTCAAGTTTAGATAAAATTGGCTTCAACTATTTTGGCTTGATTTCAATTTGACAGGCTCAGAAGAAAAGTTTTCACTGCCTTACAATAAACTTCATCGATACATTCTGTTAGTTGGATCAAGCATTGTAAGAGACACCAAAAATTTCATATTAGTACTTCTTTATGTAGTGTGGATGTTAATCTGTTTTGGGGAAAGTTAGCTTTGAAGTTTATGTTAGGTAGAGATACCAACTACTATGCATGTATTTTCCTCCAAAACAAATGGTTCTAAATATTTGAAGCTTCTTTATGTTAGGTAGGGAGTTGTCCTCCTTGGTTTATTTGTTATTGAATGAATAAACGGTTCTAAATTTTCAGAATATATCATTAATTATAAATCACTTTCAAGTGTAGTTGTAAGCCTATGCAATGTGAATCAAGGCCAAAAGAGTACACTGAATAAAGTGACTACCTATTGTATGCTGACCTTATTGCTTTGATCCTGACTACTGGAGCTGTTCCTCTTCAAAGCCTCTGATCAGGTAACCCTTTTTACTCTCAACTCTCTGTATTTTCCTTCTAATTTTCTTTCTTTCCTCTATTTTATATCAACACTTTGTGACTCTCAGTATCTCTTTTTTTCTCTTTTCAATATATCTTATCAACCATCTATAGTTTCCATGTTTAAGGAATGGTATACCAAAGGTAATCAAGCATCCTTCTGTGTGATGAGGCATATATAATATATTTTCTAGCCAGCTTGCTCGGTTGTTGGGTTAATTGCCATTTCTGTTTTTGCTAAATTGGTTTCCATAATGAGTTAAATGTTTTATTCTTAGAGCAAATTCTGTTTTTGGACTAGGCTTGTCATGATCTTGGTTTTCATATAACTATTTTTGTTATAGCCATTTAAATATATCCTTTTATGTTCAAACCAGTAATTTAGCACCATTGGACTTTTTTATTTGACATTTAATTGTTTCTTGGTAATTCAGGTTTCACCATATTTATCTTCATATTGCAGGTGCCCCTTACAAAGGATGCAATGCTTTTTCTTATATCAACTGGCTCCTTTGGAATCTTATGCTGACATTGGTGGTTTAGATGCCCAGATATAGGAAATTAAAGAAGAAATTGAGCTACCTGACCCATTGTCAAATGTCAACTATATGAAGACATTAGTATCAAGCTTCTTAAAGGGGTTACATTATACAGAAAACATGGAACTGGCCTGAAAGACCTTGCAAGCAAAGGCTTTGTTTATAGTGCTTGTTATAGGGTTGTTGGAATAGAGTTTCAGCATCTCTTTTTGTATCTCTCATTTTTCCTTTTCTCTACCATTACCTTTTGCGTAAGTGATTTATGTTGGTGTCATTATGTAATACTCCATGGAAATACCAAATAGGCTTTACAAGGATGCAAGCTATTATGTATTAACGTTTAAGATTATTCTAGCAGCATCATACAATTATGCAGCATAGATTTGTACATGCTGCACTGTACCTAATTTGCAGGTGGAAGGGTACACCTTGTGCTCTTTTCCATTCCCATGTCAATATGTTAGTTTGTCTTTTTTTTTTTTTTTAAAAAAAAAATCATTCTTTTTCTTTAAAATATGCTATTTGACTGTGACAAAGCAAGACAACAAAACTAATTGCAGCCCCTCAAAGACACAATGCCAATAGCATCGGCAAGTTTAAGTCTAACGCAGCAGGACAATTTTCCCACACAATAAAAGGATATTGCGAGCAAGCACCAGCTTTAGCTAGCTTTATTATTTTTAAATACTAGGTTTTTTTTACCCGTGCCTTGTACGGGCACGGGTTATATAGAAACTTTATACACTAATAAAAGATATTAAAGTCACTCGAATGTTAAATATATCTATTACAATCTTTCATATTATATGCACGGAACCAAACAATGTAAAAGCATTTTGCATAAAATATCAAAACATGAGAATATATATCATTGATTTTGGCAAATCAACCTATATTTACCATGAAATATTCTTCAAACCTTAGCCTGCAACGCACGGAATATTAATATCATCTAAAAATAATTTTATTTTTATTAAATAATTACTGCTATTTATAAGTTTAAATAGAAATATTGGTTTATTTTTAATGAATTATATTTATAGAAATAAACATTTTGACTGTTTTTAAAATATAATAAAAGAACATGACTTGAAATCAAATAAATTTTGAAAGTTCCCGTTTGACTTAATTAATATTATTATTGATACCAAATTTAATTCAAATTAGTTAAATTTTTTATGTGATATAAAAATACTAATGATCAACACATGATGCTGATTATTTTTGCCTTCATCTTTAGGTTTATGGAAAAAAAAAAAAAACAATATTAAT
Organism: Pueraria montana var. lobata; assembly: GCA_026413185.1. Lineage (NCBI taxonomy): Eukaryota > Viridiplantae > Streptophyta > Magnoliopsida > Fabales > Fabaceae > Pueraria > Pueraria montana. Next base: position 65,947,393 of record CM048647.1, on the reverse strand, counting down.
ATGATATAAATTTGATGATGACAAAGAGTAAACGGTAAATGTTTCTTATGATATTTTTGTATGGTCCAATTGAACTGAACTACTCTGACACTAAAATGTAGGATCTCAAAATTATAGATATCACTCACTACTATTCAAAATAATTGCCATTAATTAAAAGTAGATGATAAAAAAAAATTCATTTCCAAATTTTTAATATTAAAAAATTTCTTTGAAAGCATGCCATATAAAAAAAAATATTATTCAAATTTCAAATATAGACAACTAATTATATAATAATAAGAAAATAAGAATGTAATAATTATTGTTATAGTACAATTTAAAATGCAAGACTCTTGTATATATGTAACTTAGATATTTATGTGAATCCATTGTGAGAACATGATTCAGCTTAACTTGACACAAAGACCTTTTATATTGAAAAAGCTATCAAGCATTCGGGAAATGCTATCTAGCATCCATTGAAATATTAACTCCTAACTTTTTTTTCTTTAAAAAAAAAAGTGCTTTTCAAACGGGTACTCTGAGTGTCAGCCTTATGAGAAGTTGAAAAAAATTAAAAGCTACATTTTAGCTAAACACGCTTGCCATATATCCAATATTAATTCAATAAGGTAGAAAGTATATTTTCTTGAATTAAGGTCACTCATTCAATAATATCAATGAGGACGGATGCTAGCGTGCAAGAGTGAGATAGGTCTTGCACCGTGCAAGAGAAAATTTAAATCGTCAGATTTCTCTTATTTTATATTGATGGTCAAGATTTATTCTTCTTTTTTGTTTTTTATTTTTCCTTTTTTCCTCTTTTTTCCCATTTTACCCACCCCATTCTTGTCTCTCCTCACTGTGCCTCCGTAATCCTTCATCTTCCTCTTTCTTACCCCACCGCTGTAACCACCGTGTGCTGTCATCGGACGGCAACTTTCATTTTTTTTCGATGGCTGGATGAACAAAATTAAACATCAAAACATAGATAAAAATCCATAAAATTCAACCAAATCTCAACCTTATCACAGAATCAGATTTGGAAAAAAAACTTAGCAAGGTCAGATTTGGAACAAAAATAGAAACCCTTCATCTTCCTCCCCCCTTTTCTTCCTCTCCTTCATTTTTCTTTTCCTTCATCTTCCTTTTTCACACCACGTACAAGTTGCCACGCCAAAAAACTAAAAAATTCTATAAAAAAAATCAAACCACAACAATAATAACAATAGATCTCAAAACGCAACGAAATGTCGAAACGCCTCCAGATTTGGATCTCGTGGCCCAGATCTGAATCTCGCGACGATGTTCTGCGGTTGCATGAATGAGCGAGACACCTTGCTGACGACGCACCAAATTTCAGGGGTGCGATTTGTGCAACGACGGACAACACTGTGAGGGAGATGCCTTGGGCCAGTAGGCGGTGGCGCGCACCAAACTTCAAAGTGGGGTTCAGTTCAACGGCAAGTAGAGCATGCCAGAGAGGTGTAGAAGAGAGTGAGGCATAGCCACGGTGGAGAGAAGAAGAAGAGGAGAGAGAAAAGAATAAATGGTGAATTGGGAAAGAGGAGGAGAAAAGGGAAAAAAAGAAAAAGGAAAAAAGAGAAAAATATCAGCCATTGATGAAAATATAAATAAATATAATGGTGCAAAATTTCTCTTGCACGGTACAAGACCTGTTTCACTCTTGCACGCTAGCATCCGTCATCAATGAGATAGTAAGTTTACTTTTTACTTCGATGATGTTTGGTTCCTTTTTGTCATTATTTTTAAAATGTGAAAAAAAAACTGATAGTACGTTAATTAAATGTCAAAGTAAAATATTTTAAATTAAAGAAAAGTATATTTTAAGGAAAAATATTATATAATATAAAATTATCATGTTTTAAATTTAAGTCAATTAAACTTTACTGAGAGAATTATCTTTTTAGGATCCCCACTCTCAATACCACTCCTGATATATATTTTATGACAACAAATATTCCGAAAAGAAGATGATAGGTACAAACTTGACTGAAAATGAAATATATTTTATTGGAGATATTGAATTGAACCTTTCAAATTGTATGAAAGGAAGAAATTAGAGTTTAATAGTTATGCACTGACAGTATAAAACAATTTTACATAGTCATTCAATTACAAATCATCGTTGATATGACTTTTAAGATAATTTTGTTATAGTCAACAAACTTTATCATACATGATGAATTGTGATTGGATGACTGTGTAAAACTATTTCATACACATTTTGTTATAGTCCTTTTTCTCAAAGAATTATTAACATTTCCATTACTTAATTTTTTCATATTATTATTATTATTATTATTATTATTATTATTATTATTATAACATTTCATACACATTTTTTAATAAACACATTTATTAAAAAAGTGATTTCCAATAAACCACATTTGAATGAATGTGCACAGGATATCATTCAAAGCTCTTTTAAATTCTTTCAAGTATGTGTCATACCAGAAATACAATCTTGTGAGAAATCGTCAAAGGTCAAGAGCTTTCAGATTCTAAAAGGTAATAAGCAAAAAAAATTTCACTTGTTTTAATGACTCTGCATTTTGGATTGAGGTTCAACGTATTAAGAAAAAGTTTAAAACTCTGATGTTAATATATTTACATTTTCATTGAGTTTCGATTCACCTATTCTGCTCATTCAAGTTTTTTCCATTGTATTTATTTATTTTTACCATTCACAATCGCAAGCAGCACATTATTTAAAACTTTTCTTTAATGTTTCAAGTCTAAAAATCCGAAACAACATACACAAACTCATGACAAAATATTCAAACATGAACAATTTTTCTAAAAGGTATCCAACACCAATTTTCTCACCTAGTTTACTGTTTGTCTTCTCTCTTCTGCAAATCGAATTCAGTTTCAGAATATATTTTAGAAAATATATATTCCTGTCATATATGTTGCCAAATACAATATGTTCTTAATCTCGTCCGTATTAATCGAAGTAAAATCTATGCTACTATTATTGCAATAATCCCATAATAGTGTAATACTAACGAATGTAAACAAACAGCAATATAATACAAAAGCACAAAATGTCACTTGAGTCAAATTGGATTACGAAGACAAAGGAAAAGAACATCAATGGTAAACCCTCTTCACGTGAACAAAATTGTAAGTTGGAACAGGCTAACTTTCCATAATTCTCCAACTGACAAGCTGGGGATCTAATTTTTTTTTACCATGTTTCCTTTGGTGCATTGGATTACAAAACTCAAACCAAAGTATCTTTCCATAGGATACACCAAATTTCACCATTGCTCCAACTATATAATGAGTAGTAGATACCTGCCAACCATAATAAGATGCAACCTGCATAGCACAAAACAAATAGAAAATTAATTCATTGGAAAGTTCAAAGAAGCACAAAGACAATAAGGAAGAGATGAAAATCACTTATATGACCTCAAGATTCATAGTAAATATTGTAGATTTCCCAGAGAAGATTCCATGACCAATGCTCTAGATATCATAATTCAGCCAGCCTTGTTCCTACTCACTACCCAAGCCCAAGCATGATTAGTGTGCCAATTACATTTGTCACGGATTCCACCTGAATACAAAGACAATTTGAAAGAAACATTCAAATAATAATCAGCATGGTAAAATTATTAGTATAAAGATTTACAAAGGCATGTATGGATAAACTATCATCATAGTCAAATCAATCTGCATACTCTCCAATATCATTTATGCAGAGGAAGGCTTGAGTAATAGATGTCCCAACATCATTGCAATACTGCCAATATTGAAACCTTAATTAAATCAAAGAAGGAAACTTAGAGAGAGCTGCAACAGTTGTCAAAGATTTGTAATCCGCATAACACACATTAAGAGGCACATTAGATTGGGATTGGGCATACAATTAAAACAGTCCTCCTGGAAACTGGTAAGGAAACAAATGATGAAATCAATATTTAGGAACTCCCCCATTAAGTTCAGCTTCTGGAAACATGAACACCTTTTAGACTTTTAGGCAAACATAAGCCAGTTTGGTATATATATCATCAATAGAAACGAAGCACTTCATGCAATTTATGTTAATTGGCTACTGACATACTGTCAATGCCAAAGGTAATCCTTAGTGAGAAAAGAGCCATTATCAGGATAATAATGATCTCAGTTGTAGTACCTCCTATTAGCTCATTCCCATTGGTATATTTTAGTTGCTTGCCTTTGTTGTCCTTTATTTACTGCAACTCAAGCAACCATCTTGTAAGTCAATTGATGCCATTCAAAATACGGGACAAAAGATCCTAACATAGCACTTTCTAATATATTCTCTTTACACATTTTTTTTCTAACACAATCATGTAACTCGGGTGAACAAATGTATGCAATTGAAAGAGACTTATAGATAAATGCAGCAATTCCATCCAACATGTAAAATAATATGCAATACACTGCTTTTCTAGACTAAAAAAAACATATGAAACAGAGAGAGAAAAAAAAAGGGAAGAAACCCCTGTAATGGTAACTCAACTCCACTAGTATGATTCTTGTTACCTTTTTTTTTTCTGTTCATCAAGCACTTCAACCTCCTTCCGCGAATTCCCTTGGCGAATCTCAAACGAAAATCGCTGGCCAAATTGAACCTTTTACCCAAACACTCCTCGCCAAGCCAAACCGCTCAGCAGCAAGCACTGGCGTTAATGTCCCGTCGAGACTCATCAGAAATTGCAGCAAACACCTTCTTACATCTTCACCAAAGAAGCGCAACCATCACAACACCATTGTCGACTCACATGGATGGATTGTCTCCTCCGCATCAGATTGAGAGAGATAGAAGGGAACAGTGTTTCCGAAGAAAGAGAGACTGAAATAAAATCTCAGGAAAAAAAAAAAAAAGAGAGTAAAGCAAGCTGATCCAACGGCACCGAATGTTTTACTGTTCCAAAACAAAATTACCTATTGGCTGTTACGTGGAAAGACATTGAATGAACTTTTGACACCTGTTAAAAAAAGTTGAACCCTTTAAAAATTGATGAATATGTGGGAGAAATAAAAAGGGATGAAAGAGAAATGAAAATGTGATGAAAGAGGGATGAAAGTGAAGTTATTTGGTAGAAATGAAATAGAGATGAAAGAGAGTTGAAAATGGTTAGAAGATTTGAATTAAAATAATATTGTGAGAGAAAAAAAAATAAAAGCAAAAGTTAATTAATTATATTTTTCCCATTTTGCCCCTTAAATTGTTGCCAAACTCCATTCACCTGTACTATCTTAAAAAAAAAATAAGTGCCATATATTTCCAAAAAAATAAGTGTCACTCTATATATAAAAAAAAGGGGTGCAACAAGAAATTTACAACGACATAATCGAATATCTTCACAACATATTCGATTATGCTGTAAGCATAATCGATTAAGTTGCACATGCTCACGGGTCTTCGAAGCCTCCACGAGGTGCACGAGACGAAGGGCGTTTTTGGAATATGCATTTCGACCACTTTTTACTGTGGATTTTGTTCAACTTTCATCGCATTTTTTAGATGAAATATTTCTACGTGGGACCCACGAAACATTCGAACATTTCATCGGTATTTCATAGGCACCGAACAGCTGAAAGTCTCACTTTCATTTGCATTTGCAGCTAAAAGTTGAGACTTTCAGCTGAACCGAACGGGGCGTTAGATAGTGATGATGCATATTTTTTTTATACTGTAATCTTTTTTTGGTACTGAAAGATGCATATACTACCTTATTATTTTTTCTTTTTAGATAATCTAACTTTAAAGGTTGTTTAATAATAATAATAATAAACATGACTCTATTAAGTAGTGTTTGTTCGTGTTAACTGCAATTATTGATAATTAGTTTCCAATTAAATGTATTCACTGATGACATTAGACCAAACCATTCACGCTAATTTATTTTAAGTAAATTATTTGAAGCAAAACAAAAGCGTTTAATGTATATATTATTTTAATTTAATTTATGTTATTACTAAATTAACATTTGAGTAATAACATTTTTTATTCTTATATTATTCCAATGCATACAAATGAATTATGAAAGATAAAATTTATGTGACAATTCACAAAATAATCTAATAATTTGATTAATTGATTGCTTATTTTGGGTTTTTATTATTTAAAGGTTTATATTATTTTAATTGATTATTTTACAAGTTTTTATATTATATCATCTGGGAATAAAAAGTATTTCATCACACAATATGTTGCTTTTCAATGTTATTCATTTAAAACGTTCATGAATCATTTCATTCACAACACTTCCAAATTCTGTAAAGGAAGCATCACGAAACTCTCTAAATTTCCTCATCTATGTTTTATATTTAGTCACAGCTGAAACAATAAAGGATATTTACTGATATTTTTTTTGTGTGCTAATATTAACTTTACGATCTCATGCCAAGAAATAATTGTGATTATTATTCAATGTATTCTTCTGGGTACAAACGATATCTTTTTATGTTAAGTTATATTAAAAATTATTTTTGTACAATTATAAAAATTCTATTAATTTTTAATAATAATAAAAATTAAATTTTATTTTAAAATAATTATTTTTCTTTATAACAAAAATAATTTAAGGTTATAGTATAACTTTTACAAATATTATTGAATAAAAAGATTATAAACTTTTTTTTTTAAATTATAATTAATACTCATCTTCGGAGTCACTAAACTTGATTTTGAACTATATCAAGTTATAAATAATAATTAATTCTAAAAAATAATAAATTTGCCAAAGAAAAAAAAGTAATAATTAAACATATTTTATCAATTTAGTTTTTTTTTAAAATGATTAATTACCCAGGCAAAGTCGGGTAGAATAACTAGTAGCTTACATTTTAAGGTATACACATTTGAATTGATCGCAATCATACAATGTGCAAATCCATGTCAATGGATTCTGTTAGCGGAATCGGAGTACTTAGTGTTCACGTGAAAACTTTAGGCTAGTATGACAGTGGTGAATCTGCATATGTCATCAATCACAATCAGCTATTACTCCAGTCATGGTTTTCATTGGGCCTTTGTATCATTATCATTACCAGCGTTGTAGCACGTCTAATGCATCGATTTATTCAATTTTTTATTATTTTATTTATATAATTAATAGAAAAAAATTAAAAAATTATATAATTTATTGAGAAATCTTTGTTAAAAAAATTTATAAAAAAATATTAAAAAAAAAAGATAGTATTAGATAAAGAAGTGAATGAAGATAGTTATAGAAATATTGTGAATGTGAGTAATTACAGAAATTGATAAAAGAAATTTTAGGAAAAGTAGAAAAAAAGATGCATGTTAAGAGAATGAACCACTTCATGAGAGGGGATTATTCAAATGAGAATGAATATGAGAGAAAGTGTGGAGAATTAAGTAACCAGAACAAAGATAGATTTGCTCATATATATATATATATATATATATATATATATATATATATATATATATATATATATATGAGAAGGGATCAAATTACACCGGTATAATTTTGATCAACTATTATACTATTCAATAACTTTCAATTGAATGATATTTTTTTAAAACTCATTGTTAGATTGAAAGTTTCTTTCACATAGATCATGTATACAAAATTTCATATTAATTCAAAATTATTTGTTAACTCATTCATATAGATTAAAATCATTGTAATATAAACTTTTCAAAATATACTAAAATATGAATCATTTGATTACATTCTTATTATTGTTCAATTTTGATAAAATTGACACAAACAATCTTGATAATATGTTGATATAATTCAACAGTTGGATCGATATAAATCACATTTTAAATCAAGTTATTGAATCGATCCATATAGAAGGAGATTGGTTTGGTTGCGTATTACGTTATACTAGTCGTATTACAAACACTGGGAAGGAAGTACAAAAATGGGCCTCATTCCAGCTTATATTATTCGTAATAAATTAAAGCAGTTTTTTTTATTTGAATTAAATTATTGCAATTCAACTTCAAAATTAACGCAAAGTTTCAAAAATTTTGTTAAAATGGGGTAAGTCGATCGGGCATATCTTGCAGGAAATTTTTTAAACTTGCACCAATTTAATAACTTTTTTTTATTCTTAGGAATCGAAAACTAGTTTAATAACTTTGAAGCTACCATAAAAAAGAAAATCTTTGAAGCTAAATTACATTATTTAGTAAAAAAAAATACCGTGAGTTTAATGGTGATGTACTGACAATGTAAAATAATTTTACACTGTCATCCAATTACAAATTACCGTTTATATGACTTTGAAGATAATTTTGCAAAAGTCAACAAACTTACCATACATGGTGAGTTGTAATTAGATGACAGTGTAAAATTATTTTACACAGTCAGTACATAGTCCTATTTCTTATTCAGAAAAATGCCTCAATTAAAAATATTTTTGTGAAAAAATTAATACAAGAAACATTATAGATTGGTTTTTATATAAAAAAAATAAAGCTAAACTTCTAAATTAGTTCTTATATAAAAAGGACTAGAAAGAATAATATTTTATTTTCATTAAATATTTTTTAAAATGTATGCATTAATCTTAAATATCTAAAGATACAAGAGGGAGATGCAGTAGTAACATTTTGTGAGCTCATTTGTTAACGAGGAAGCCATTGATAACATAAAAAGTATGATAAAAAAGAAAGGTCAAATTAGCAATGACCTAATCGTTTTAATTTAAAATTTATTCCATTCCATCGATAACATTGGTGCCTCAATCTTCTTCAAAATGATTCCAAAATTTATCAATACTTTAGTTCCTTTTTTTTTTTTGGCGTTTGAAAAATGATTCTTATACTTGTCAATGAAAAACGCACATTTCCGTGAAAATCTATGGTGAAGATTAATTTAGACATACATTCTAATTATGTTCAACATTTCAAAATCAATCAATATTCTACTTCTTGGTCATTACTATATTTACCAATGGAACTATGACCCACGATAAAAATCCCAAATCACTACAATGAGTCTACTCTTACCTGATGTACGATTAGATAAAATTATTCTAATGGAATAAAAGTGAAAATAGAAAATAGAATGGATTTAAAATGTTTATTCTGAAGCTTTGTTTGGTATGATAAAAATATATATAAATAATGACTCCATTCCATTATATGTTTAGTATATGATATAAGTGATACAAACCAAAATTTAATTTATGAGTTTTTAAATTACAAAGCCTTAATGTTACGTTAGGCTATAATGAAAATTTTAAGTTGAGCTATATGTCTTCTAGTATAATTTTTTCCCACTGAATAAAAACAATTTGACTCAATAATTTTGGGACTGAAAAAGTAGACATAATGGGTTAAGCTATCTCTGTTACCTTTATTTTAGTGAAATAGAATAGAGATTCCGTAACTTGATAGAATGTTTATTCTTACGTTGTAGGAATTATCTCTTATTCTCATCTTGACCTAACAAAATATGCATGAAGATGGATCCATTTCATCTTTACCATATTCTTAAATTATACCTTCCACCAAATTCTTACTGTACATTCATGCATGTTGATATTTATTTTATTCCCTTTTTTATAAATAACAATGTTAATGAGTGTCTTTAATATATATATCAATTTATTCAAAATCTACAATATAAAATTGAAAATTAAAATAACGAAGAATAAAATTTTAATTTTTAATAAAGACTAAACCCTATAACTCTAAATTTTTTAATTCATTAAATGTTTTATTTTTATTAGATATTTCATATTTTATTCTTTAACAAGGGTCGTTATGACATTTGTTAAAAGTGTCGTAATTATTTCTTAAGGAATCTTAATATAACACTTTCAAACATACTTTTTTCAATACACTTTATTATTACTTGAAATTTGTCTGGACTCACAAAAATATTGACGTCTTAATCCTTGTTTAATGAATCTTATTTATAGTATTTATAATTTTGTGACCAATTTTTTAAAATTTATATTCACCTTATAATATTTCTTATTATAATATTTCTTATTTTTTACCATTTTTATTTTGTAAGTTCCAATAAATTTCATCATCCAATAATGTGCTGAAACAAAATAATTAGAAATTGTGTTGATAGTATTTTTTTTTAAGACAAAACTTATTCACAATACTATTTTTTTTATCAACATATTATTGCGATGTGAAGTATATATTCATCAATTTTTTTTCAATAGCTAATCTTTGTTGGAAAACCTAGTTAATCACTTCTAATGGGATCTCCTCTTAGAATCTTTTTTTTTTTATCCACAAGATTCTAACTAGATACTTTGCTAAAGAGATCTGAACCCAGTTATACCTTTAAATAATAAAGATTAGCATGTGTTAGTGAGATAAAACTACTTTATGACTAGAAAAACTAACACTCTAAGTCTTTTCCTTCTCTTGTACTTCTTCCAAACTCAAATATATATAAGCAAAAAATGTCCAAGTTTAGTGGATTAAAATATAAGTAAATTTGCACTAATAAATTCTATTTAATGTCATTATTTCAAAAATACCTTTAAATTAATTTAAATGTAAGTAAAATCGCTAATAAATATGATTAAGGATAGTTTAAGAACTTAACTAACATATTTAATCAGTACTGTAAAATTAAATGAAATAAAAAAAAATAGATTAACTTAATTAATATATTTAATCAGTGTAAAATTATATATTTTACTTATATTTGAATCCAGAAGAAGTAATCTTTATGAACAAGGCAAAGTAAACGCGATTGCTTGGAACAGCCAGCCAAGGAATTTATACCCTTGGAATTGAAGTTGAGATCATTCATGAAATCACTCAGTAGTACTAATTAACGGCATTGTTATTTTCATGACCTCTCACAACACTGTGTCAATGGTATTCTAGAAGAGTTTGGGATCCCTTCCATACCCAAAGGGCCATATGCACATAGAATTGTCGGTCCTTGCCACTGTTTTCGTATTCCATGAATCTGATGCGGGGACCAAAGTGGAAACGAATTGGATAAACCCTTATCTCCACATCAGCCTCGCAACTTAACCCACCATCCATCATTCACAACCTGTTACATAAGTCGGTAAGACATGATCTGATATTTACAACCATAGATATCACCTCAATACACAGAGGATCGAATCGGTTAAATATCTAAATTACTATTGCAATCATTTTCCTTTTTTTCTTCCATTAATTTCTTATGGCCCTTTATTTGTTATTATCATCTTTCCCTTCAGAAATTAAAATATGGGAAGGGTTAAACTTTGCCATGCCGATGATGTGTGCATGCATATGACACTTGTAACTCTTTGGTGGCCTTTGACTTGTAGCATTAATATTATAATACTAATTCTAATTGGATATAGGCCCGATTCTATTCTTTCGGCTGATTGTGTTGACAACGCAACTTTGTTTTGTGCCATCTGCCTCAGAGAAGTTTGCATAAATTAACATTAATTAGAATAATCCGGTTGATGCTGCGAACCAGGGCCGAAAGAGTTTTTCAGTCTAATAAATTATACAACATTGTTCTTATTCCTGCACTGATTGCTCGTACGGGAACCCCAAGTGATTTGAATTATCACTTGCATGAACAGTGTCATTGATTCTAAATGCAACTTGTTCCATGTCAGAGTCACCATCGATCAAATGATCAGGGAGCATTTCTCTCTTATCCAAACAAATATCCGAAGGAACTTTCTTCCTTTTCCTTTCCGATTAATAATAATAATTACTTAATTATTTCTAATGCACTACTCCACTATCCTAGAGCCAACCCCTATAAATAAGAGGAGATCAAATCTCAAAGTCCACCAGAGAAGAAAAACAATTAACAAAGCCCTTTAGAGCTAGCTAGAACAAGTTTTTTCCAATTACCCTTCTTATATTTCTTTCATTAGAAGCTAAGGAAGTTACTTAGTTGTTGAAGTAATGGATAGAGTAAGAGACTTGGCATCAAAGAAGGCAGCAGTTATATTCACCAAGAGTTCATGTTACATGTGCCACAGCATCACGCAACTGTTCTATGAGCTTGGAGCAAGCCCTGCAGTGCATGAGCTAGACAAGGATGCTTATGGGAGGGAAATGGAGTGGGCTTTGAGGAGCATGGGGTGTAACCCTTCAGTGCCAGCAGTGTTCATTGGTGGAAAATTCGTAGGGTCTTCAAAGGATGTCATATCCCTCCATGTTGATGGCTCTCTCAAACAAATGCTCATGGCTGCAAAGGCCATATGGTTCTAGTGATCAACACTCCAATAATTAATATATATAAGAAGCTCCTTAAGATATATATGAATTAATTAAGGAGCTCTTATATATACAATGTTTTAAGTCAAGGGACACCCCTTCTTTTTCTTGAGTGTCCTCTTTAGCTTGTATCAAAGAGGAAGTCTGTATAAAAAAAATGTAGTCTTGCTTTTTTGGTATGTATTTTATAAAAAAGGGTACGGTGGTTAGCTAGCTTACTATATATAGCTAATGCCTACCATGTTATGAAACTTGATCATGTGGGAGAAAATTAACTGCTCCTACTTTAGTTTAATGCAACTTTGAACTTTCTTTGCAAGACATGGAAGAAAAAAAATGTTTCAGTTACACTCTATTATGCCATCGATCAATCCATGTACAATCTCCTTCCACTTCCCACAGGATAAGTTCTGATCAAAATCTCAACAACTTAAGCGACAAGGTTTCACTTCACGTAACGGGATAATATATATTTGAAGGCTGATTGCCAAAGCAACACTTTCGATTTAGGAGGCTGTTCGGGTTTTATTACATATCTATCGACAAGCTAGCACTGATGTCTTTTTCTGCCACTAGAATATTTTTTGGTACATTGGAAACTAAACAAACAGTGAATTAAAAACTAAAGTACTCGCATCCCGAATGATAGCTTCAAGCACGTCAACAGGAGGCACCATCTAGATAGGATGTCAACATGTGTTAAGTTTTATTTTATTTTATTTTTAAATTAAAGTCAATTTCCCGCTTCATAAATTTTAGTTTAAAAGTTGTTATATACTTTCATTCTTTAAGTTTTAATATTAAATCTTAAATCAAAATTGCTTATTACTTCTTTATTCAATCTTTTTTTGTGGAGGGGAGAAGCTGGGATTGGGGGCAAGAGAAGGAGAGGCAGGGGGACAAGAGAAGGGGAGGCGACAGTGACAATGTTGGTGGACTTGTAGCAATGAAAATGGTATTGGCAAAGTGGTAACAAATGATTATGGTAGTGATAGTGACTATATTGATAATAGCAATAAATATGTTATAGTAATGATAGTCATGGTGATAATGACAATGACGACAATCATAATGGTAACAATAATAATGATAATTGTTATAGTGGTGAGAGAAATAATAATGACAACGACCACAAGTGGTAATTGTTATAGTGTGACAATGAAGACGAGGATGATTGTAATAAAAGAGATAATTACGATGATAATGATCATTGACTAGTTGCAATTGTGAGCAAGAATTGTAATTAGGGAGGGGCCAATAATAAAAATTAAATTATATTTAATAAATATGATAATATTAAATTTTATATAAAATATTTATAATTATATGTTTTAAAATTATCGAAGAATATATTTAAAAGACCAAATCAAATATATCTTAATACTTAAGTTTACGTTGTAACAAAATACAACAATGTTCATTAACAATAACATGTTTACATCTAGAATAAAAAAAGAAAATAACAAATTAACATGATATAAATTTATAAGAAATCAAGAAATAAAATATTTTAAATTAATATAAATGATTAAATTGTATATTTTATAAGATAATAAATTAATAATAATTGGTAAAATAATTTATTCCTTTTTGTAATCCTTATAAAATATGTGTTTTATTTATCTTTAAAATATTTTAGATTAAATTTAAAAAAATTAAAATATTGGATCAAATTGTTTCTTGAACTCGGTTCCCAATCTGACCGGTTGAACTGGTCGGTCTGATCCAATTTTAAAACAATGCTTTCAAATGAGATGAAATAATTGAATTTGTTTTTGCAATTAAAGGCTAAAACTACTTATTTTTATTTTAAAATTTAAGATAAAAGTGTTTCAAAACTGAGTTAAAAATCAATTCTACTATATTTTAATGAAATGCGTTTTGTTTTAAAATTTATATTTTAAAATAAAATAAAAAACTAAAAAATTACATTTACCTGAAAGTGGCCTTTAATATTTTGGTTTTATTTTTACATATCATCTAGTGGACTATTCTATCTAAGCAATAATTTCTTGTTTTACTATATATATATATATATATATATATATATATATATATATATATATATATATATATATATATATATTTTTTCCTTGTACCAAGGATATCTCCTTATCAATATTGTGAGATTATTTTTTTTAGGCATAGAGATCATGAAAATAGGTTTTATCTTTTCCAACAAATTCTTCTCCATACACATAATCAGAAATGAAACCCTTATATAACAACATGCTTAAAAAACACAATTATGCTAAACCATATTGGTTTCACACAAATATACATATCTACACAAATGTACTCTTGCAAGTTGTATTTTTTTTTTTTATATAATGTTAATAATAGGTTTAAACACAACTTATTATAACTTAAGTTTAGTTATGTTTTTATTCTCTACAAATATAGAGAAGGTTAATTTAAATTTTTTAATATTTTTATTAGTTTTACACGTCATAAATTTTAAAACTTTTGAAAACAACCTTTGTTATCACTTAATAATATTATCACTTTTAACGAATATTTTAAAGTGATATGTGAAAACCAACAAATTATTGATCCGAATGGAACTAGACTTGGTCTTCTTAAGTAAAGTCTAGGAACTAGACTTGGTCCGAATCTTTTTTTTTTCAATCGTGTTTAAAATTAGGATTATGTTAATATTATTTATTTATTTCATACAAAAATTGAATAATATGAAATTAATTAAAAAATAATTATGAGTTAATAATATAAAATATATTATTCAATAAGTTTAATTATTCATTTGGTTCATATAATTACAAAAACTTTCCTTTTTAGTTCCTATGCTTAAAAACATCATTTTTTAATACCTACACATACCATTTTTACTCTCTTTTAACTCTCTTTTAGTCCTCGACGTATGAACTAAAAGAGATTAAAATGATATGTGTATGGACTAAAATAGATTAAAAATGAAATGTGTAAAGACTAAAAGGAGGTGTTTTTAAATATGGGAGAACTAAGAAATTTTTTTGTAACTACAAAAACAAAATGAGTAATTAAACTTATTTAATATATATCGAGCCGATTCATAAATTAAACAAATTAAATTATACATGATTCAAGTTTAGCTCTTTTATTTAACAAATTCAATTTCTAACTCAAATTTAACTTATTCATGAACAAGTTTAATGAATAAATTATCGAATAAATTTTGAACTAATTTTAAATTGGTTTGGTACTTTGGTTGATTACCAACCCTACAATTTTGGTAAAAACTATCTTATGTGGAACCATATTCAGACTTCGTTTTCGTCCTTTGTCATGCCACTCCAAGTGAAGGAAGAACGGAATAATGAGATGTTTCCGTCTCTCTTAATTGTTGCTTTCATCCGTTGAATAAAAAAAGAGCCTAAAGAGAGGCTCATATAAGGCCTTAAAGATAAAAAGGAAGAGAAAGAATAAGACGGGAATATGGAGTCAAATGCATTGGGGAAGAACTCTGGCACTCACGATTCATTTATACAACTTAATCAACTAAGATGACTTGTATATTTTTTTGTATATTTATTGTGTGGTAAACTCACTTGCCCGACCTTTTGCTTATAATAATAATTGACACTTTTTTTAACATCATTTTCGTTATTAGGTGAAATTTCATTCAGACCCTATTAACAAGGGAGTTGAAAAAGAATTTCAATTATTGTTAGCATTTTCCTTAATAGATAGTGTGTAATTTCACTATAAATCTTTATTGAAGTTAGTGGTTTAAGATAGAAATCACTCTGTTCTCATTTTTGTGTCTTTTTTTTTTTTATTAGGTAAGAAAATCAAAAACAATTTTTGTGTCCTTTATATATGTCTCTTCAGAAAAAGTTATACATGGTTGAAAAATAACATTTTTTCTCTAATTTTTTAGTTGATACGTCACTTTTTCTTAAGAGAACAAGACAAGGAAAAAGTAATTTGAATTTAGGAATTTACCTCGTCTTTAAAATCAGGAATAGAAGGAGGATAAGGATGAGCCTCACTTATCTTTAAAGTTAGCCTGACTCACCTATGAGAGTTGGTCTAGCAAAAGAGAATAATCTTTTATACTGTGATGAACTAATATTCAAATCTTTATTGTGATAAGTATTCATATCTAGTATCAGACCGTATCTTGAACAAATTACATGTTTGGTTGTATGTTTTGTGCTTTGTAATGTAAGTCCATACAAAGTTACTTGGGTTTGCTTCTATGTCTTTTTGAGGATTTGGCGTGAAAAGAATATATATTAATTTTGATTATTTAATAAAATATAATCATATAGTTTATTAATACATTTGTGTATAACAAAGTTTATCTACTTTTAGCTAGTTATCCCTCTTTTACATATTTTGTACCCTGCTGACATGGAGAGAGTCTTTCGCCTAAACTTTTACATATCCAAAAAAAAAACTCACCTAGCTACTTGCTGTAAAGGAATAATATCCCTCGTGGTGACAGCCATGATACAGAAAAATATCACTATTATTCCAAGTGGTTATAAGGGATAACTAGGTGTTTATTCTTAAGTCTTAACCATTCAATTTGGGCACCTGGTGCAAGTGCAAGTTAGGGATTACCTCATCTCATAGGCGCATATAACTTAAGGTGCAGCAATATTTGAACCTCGTAATCAGAGCGTGCATGGTGCCTAGCTAGCTAGGCCTATGATTAAAAGGTAGTAATGCACTAATGCTAGCACTTTTCATGCCTCACTTAATTAATTATTCCTCCTTATCCACTTAACATGATAATTTTCTTTGATAGGTACTGTTTTCTAAAATAACTTATCTGCATGAGCACTACGTGCAGTCAAGCATGGTCAACGATGATGAATATTAATCATTGTATATGCTGATCAAAACTAATAAATATACTACTTCCGTACTGAAATATAAGAAGAAGAAAAAATCAAATTATATCATTTAAGAAAATTAGTTAGCATCATTTAATTTTAATAATCTCAATAAAAAGATTAATCTATTTCCTAAAGTATCCTTACATTTAATTGTATAAGACAAAAAAAGAAAAAGTGATTGAAAATAAAACTCTAATTAAATGAAGGATATTTTGAAGATGATATCATTAAATATGAAAGAATTAGTTAAAATTTACTTATATTTTAGTCCAATATACATGTAATTTTTTTTTTCTTATATTTCAATTCGGAGGGAGTAATATGTACGTGTATATTGTAATCATACTATCCATGCATAATTAAAACTATTACTAGATAATGTTTTCTACGGGTAGATATATACTTGATGGACTCGTGATGCTGTATGCAGTTGAATTGGTAGACAAATGGAATTATTTTTATGTTGGCCTGCTAAAAGAAGGGAATTCATTCATTCCCTCTTTCGTCTCAAAGGGAAAAAAGGTTTTCACTCTAACCGTACACGTATAGGTATCCATGTGCACATGTGAGAACATTACGCAAGTGCTGCATCTTTGTATGTGTCCCGCAATGGATGGGTGCAAAACAGAGTCCCACGAAAGCCATCTCAGTCTCAATCATTCTGGTTCTGCATAATAAGGATTCGAAGTGGTTGATGATGAGAATCTTCAATCTGGTATAAATTGACCAGCATCCCAGTATTATTATACACTTTTCTTACACTTTGAGTTTTCAGAGATTCTTTTTTCCACAAGTCTTTTTAACTAGTGTTGTATGGAAGTCAGTATTAAACGGTAGAAGGCAACGGAGAATATATAAACTCAAAAGTAGCGTAGATGAAAATGTTATATTCAATCAATGAACATAATTGACAAGATAAAATTAGAAATGCATGAATGCATTTAAAAAAAAAGAAGAAAGAAAAACTGCTAGCAATACATTTTATAATAGGGTAAACAGTTATTTTGGTCTCCAAAAGTGTGATTCAATGTCACTTCGATCTTGAAAGTATTAAAATTTTAAAAAGCATCTCAAGGTGTAACTTGTTTGTCACTTTAGTCCTACCGTTAGAAGGCTTTCGTTAAAGTTAATGTCCATACCTACATAGCACGTTATCTGTCTACATGGCAGTTGACGGTACACATGTAAATGACACGTGACAATCTGATACATACGTGGTAGTTGATGGTGTACACGCGACAGTTGAGTCAAAGACCAAAATGATAATAACTAGACGTCACCTATCATCCACATGTACATTGTCTGTTGTTACGTACACTAAATTGCAATCCATGTGTGCACCGTCAACTGCCACGTAGACATATAACATGCCACGTAGGCACAGACGTTAATTTTAACGAAAGTCTTTTAACGAGAGAATTAAAGTGACACAAAAAGTGCACTTTCATTGACATTTTTTTTTAATTTAATACTTTTAGAAACTTAATAACAGTAAATTACACTTTCGGGAACCAAAGTCACTGTTTATCCTTTTATAATATTCTTTTGAACATTCTCTCTATTATTAACTGAAATTTATTGAAAATCATGAAAACTTGTAGGTTTCACTTTTTATTTAATGAGTTATACTCATCATTTTGTAGTTTTAAATAAATTTTGACTAATAATAAAGAGTGTGTTGGAAGGAATGTGTTATAGTGTTGCTAGAACTCTTAAAAAAATAGGATTAGGACCATTATGATATAGCATGATTGACAGATAATTTTATTCTTTAAGCATGTGATCAACAGTTCAATCTCTAGACCTATGTGTATGAAAAAACATTTATTAAAAAAGGATATCCCTTTAAATAAATTTTAATAATACCTCAAAAAAATAGTCCTTAATTCTCAACTGAGGAATATTTGTGTTAAAAAAATAGGAATGAAAGCTTTAGTGAAAAAAAGTCGAGATGATATTTAATATTGTAAGAAAAAAAATGATAAAATCTAATTAACCTTGGTTTTGGCATACGAGGAAAAGACCTGTCAAAGTTATAGTTAGGAAAATTACTACAAGATTAAAAGTTTTAATATTTGTTGTCGTTTTAATATTTGTCGTTGATAAATCTTTAATGTTGTTGGAAAATAATTTTTTTCATTAAAAAAATTGTCGTTGCATGTTATTACTATAATAAATTCTATTGCAAAAAGTTTTATAGAAATATTTTCTACTCTTAAAATTGAGATGAAGAATATCAATCAAGCTAAAGTAATCCTGCAAATTTAAAATAAAAATATGTGCTAGCTAAATTGTAAAGTATGTGAGATAAATAAAATCTTTATTATCATTAGAATAATATGTGTGAATCCAAGAGCATTTGTTAAAATAAATGATTAAAAAATTACGTGTACCTGGTATCAGTCGAAATGGATTATTGCTTTTACACTTTTGAATATAATGAGTTGAAGAATAACAATCAAGTTAAAATAGATTAAGAAAGCAAGTGGACATTAAAAGATGATATCTAGTTCTTCTAAAGTTCTATTTATAAAAGAGGAATTAGAAATCTTTGTAGGTTATTTTTTCTAATATTGATAAGGTTTATCCTTTGAAAAATGCTAAATATTTAATGATAAGTTAATATTTGATTTTTTACTTATCCCATGTTATTAAGTTAACAATGTTTTGCCTTATCTAATTTTAGATTATTTATCTGTTTTATAATTTAACTAGTATTTTAGCTCTTGCATTGCACAAAATTAATGTTAATTTTATATAATTAAAATTTATAATAAATAAATACTTAGAAATATATAAATTATATTATAATTAAAATTTTAATAAATAAATGTTTTAGAACATATATATACAAAAAAAAATATTTTAGAATTGAGATAAATAATTTATATTGAGATAAAATGTTATTTTAATTATTAATAATTTCTTTTAAAAAATGAAATTTAAGTTAGAACTAAAGATATTGAACATGATATATTGAAAGAGATAAGATATTAAGAACATTTTTTAAAAACGCTTTCTTTAAAATAAAATAAAAAGCTAAAATTGTTCTTGTTAAAGAATGATAGCTAAAAACGCTCTTGTTTAAAATAACTATTCCAATTTATATAGAGAGGGATTATATCCTAGAATTTCAAATTAATTCAAAAGAATTTGTTTAGTTTTTTTTTATCTATTCTTTTATATTTGAGAAAATAGCTGATACACTAATAGTGTAAAAAAGTTTTACATCGTCATTCAATCACAACCCACATGTATGGTAAGTTTGTTGACTTTTATAATAACTACCTTAAAAGTCATACCAACAGTTATTTGTGATTAATTATGTAAAATAGATTTATATTATCAGTGTATCACCATTAAACTCTTTGCACGTATTCTTTTTTTTGGTGACAATGTATGTTAGCTAATCCTACAACAATTAATGTTCTTCTTGAAATAGGTTTTTTTCCATAAGACACAAGATTAATTTTTTCGATGACATTTAACGTCATTGGCATAAAAGAACATTTTCTCAACAACTTTAAATATCTTTGACATTAAAGTGTACCTTTTCTCAATGACTATCAACGTTGTTGGCATAAAAGTGTACCTTTTACCGGTGACTATCAATGTTGTTTGCATTAAAGAGTACATTTTCTCAATAACTTCAAATGTCGCAAGCATAAAATATATCTTTTCCTAACAACATTCAAAGCTATTGACATACCTATATATTTCTCAACAACAAATGAAATTATTGGGATAAATTTACAAGTGACAAAATAGCTACTTGATACATTGTTGGCTTGCTTGATGTGGTGAGCTACAACAGCCTGGGCCAAAAAGACCCATATTTAAAACGATGTTTTAAATTAATGCCCAAGTCTTATCTTATGCAATTTGCGGGCTTTTTGAACTAGCCCAACATTTTTTTTTACCTATGTGTGTGCGTGCGCGTGCTTGAATAATTTGGGTGTAGTACTATTGTATTTGTATATTTATTTATTTATTTTGTTCCTATCTGATTTGGCAGAACCTTCTTCTACGATTGCTCCTCCATATATGGTGGTGGGATGTACCTGCAAAAACACTCTGACTCTCAAGTTAGAGAGATGTATAATACAGGTATCAAAAATGGGTTAGAATGAGAATTGATTACCTGATACTACTGAGATTATATTAATAAGGTTCTTTCTAGGTCCATAGGCCTAATTTCCTGATATAAGTATTATAAAATATTATAAAGATCTTAGTAGATAAAGATATATATCTTATCTTTTATTATCTGATCTTGTTCGATTTTTTCTTATCTTTTTGTTAGTGCAGGTACAATTCACCGTCTCATGTTGTCTCAGCCGAGTGCTATGTTGGCCGTGTGAATGATCTTACTCGACCGGTGACCTTTATATGTGGCATGCCGAGTCCGATATATATATGACCTATGAAATGAAATTGATAAAGAAGTGGATAGCCCAAACTTTACCCGGCTAGCCCAGTCTATACCTTTTTATGATATAGAATTTATCAAATAACTAAAAAGATTAGCATATAATTCAGACTCATAATTTAAAATTTAACTTCTATATTTTATAGGACAAGTTTAGACTAGCCTGACAAACCCAATCGACTTTACTAGCTTTAATAAATGTTATTTGACCTTTTCACCCTTTTCCAATAACATTTAAAGTTGTTGTGATAATTATTAAATTTACCTAGCATTTGGCAGTGACAAGTATTACCGCTGGGACACATAAAGTTTTCCATGCGATATGATCTTGTTGACCAAAAAAAAATCTTATTCCAACAAAATTCAAATGCCGGATTGTGAAATGTCTATTTTCGTTATCAAATCATTCGTCACTGTGAACAATCTTTAATGTTGCAGTGAATAAAAGAATTAAGAAGACTTAGAAAAATTACAGGCAAAACATGA
This sequence comes from Pueraria montana var. lobata, assembly GCA_026413185.1. NCBI lineage: Eukaryota > Viridiplantae > Streptophyta > Magnoliopsida > Fabales > Fabaceae > Pueraria > Pueraria montana. The sequence continues at coordinate 65,925,447 of CM048647.1, read as the reverse complement.
ACAAAGATTTACAAATCTATAGGCATATTCATGATATATAGAATATTATGCCATATAGTCAGAAAAGGGCACTAATGGTTGATGGTGGTACACGGCTGAGGCTGACACAAGGAATTTCATCACTTAAACGCTGGAAAGATATTATTTGCATCTCTGCCTGTGCTGAGAAGAAAGTCTTCCCATTATATGGTTATGGTGTCATAGCCTGTCTACTAATTGAGGCATATGCACGTAAATGATGTCTTCCAACTTGTTCAGTCTAAAGTCACACGACAATCGCTTTACATTTAGTTGGGCATCTAAAAAGCATGACCTGATCTTTCAAAAGTGCTTTGTTCAAAAGAAAGAAAGAAAGCCCCCTAAGTTGTCCCTATAAATACTCTAGCATACCAGCTCATTTCAAATAAACTCAAGCCTCATAGTTTTCTTCTCCTTAGAGCCATTAGATCGAATTCAATTTGGATTTGATCTGATGGTTTTGGACTTCTAATAAGTACTAAAGGCATATCACTCTCTCTTTCTCTCTCTCATATTTTTACATTTCTTTTTTCCTATTGTACTTTTTGTCTTTGGAAAAGAATTTTCTATACACTATCAAGATGGACAAGGTTATGAGGTTGGCAACAGAAAAGGGTGTGGTGGTTTTCACCAAGAGCTCTTGCTGCCTCTGCTATGCAGTCAACATTCTGTTCCAAGAGCTTGGAGTGATCCCTGTGGTTCATGAAATTGACAAAGACCCTGAAGGCAAGGAAATGGAGAAAGCTATAACTAGGTTGGGTTGTCCTACACCTGTTCCTGCAGTGTTCATCGGAGGGAAGCTGGTGGGGTCCACCAATGAAGTCATGTCCCTCCACCTCAGTGGTTCACTCACTCCACTGCTCAAACCATATCGAGCTTTGTCTTAAAGAGGAGGAGTACACATGCAAATTAAAACATGTTCCTGCTACCTTATTGGAAGAATAAATTAACATGCAGTATGGCTCGAATGATGAGTAGATCAGTAGTAACTACTAAGCCTAATATAATTATTGGATAGTCGTCTATGCAGTGATGCATGTGTGAAGTAGTTAATTTCTAGCATTTGATTATTAGCTATATATGATTAATGTAATGTTATAATTATTCTTGATGAAGTTTTATTTATATATTTGTATTAATGTACTACGTCCAAGTAAATTATGTTATTGAAAGTTTATAGTCGCGTACTGTTGTTTATTTCCAAACTCGGCAAATTTTGGTTATCTAGGACTAATAATCGCAGATGATGATAACACATAGTACTAGTGATCTAAAAAGCATATCTGAAAAGTTGCAACCCTTTATGCATCTATCTCAGCAAAAATCTCCACCACTTCTCTCCCTCCTTTTTTTTTCGCTCTTTTCTACTATCTCTAAGCAGTTACCATTATTATTATTGAATAAACTTCAAGTCATCCTCGTAACATGAAAATAACTGCAAGCACTTACTTTGAATATGTGTGTGCAACTTTCCTTTTAAAGAAAATATTCTCAAGTAAGATCTGTGCGCATCATAAATAGCAAAAACCTTTAATAGCATCAAACCCACTATGGTTTTGTCTGTCTCAATCTGCTACGTGCACATGAATTATTTTAAAGGTCAAACTTCATGTATTCTGTCATGGTTAGTCTATCATGTGTCATGTGAACCTTGCCTTACATGCAGGATTATTGAAGATCGAGGAGTGGCTTCTTTGTGTAGTGTGGACCTTTTCTTTTTCCACATTCTCAATTAAGCTAGAGGAGTGCTTGTAATTAAGAGTGTACATAATTTAAAAAAATGATTGTTGGACACTAATTAACAATCTATTAGATATATACCTATGAGAGATAAGAAAGATAAAAGAGAAAAAAAAAAAAAAAAAAAAATATATATATATATATATATATATATATATATATATATATATATATATATATATATATATATATGATACTAAGTGATATACTATGAAATAAGAAAAGAGAAAGAGAAAAAGATAAATAATAAGTGTTAATGAAGTATATATAAAATGGTGGAATGTATAAATATCATTTCTCTACAATTTATTTAGATGTATATAAATAGGAGAATGACTTTTAATTTAAGCCCCTTTTATTTTACATCAATTATAATTTTTTTTAGTGAAGCTTATTATAATTAAGTTTTTTTCAAATTTATTTTAATAAGTTTTATAGTCAAATTTAGTATGAGTTATTATGTGCTGAAAATTTATCGAATAAATGTTCAATTAAGTTGTTTATTTTAAACACACGAGAGAAAATCATACATGTTTTCTAATTTTAAAATTATTATTATTATTATTTTGTAAGATTTATTATTTTATCAATTCTTTGTTATTTCATAAAACAAAGAAAGCCTTGATATTTTTTCTTAATTTTTTCATTTATTTATCGGTATCTTCATTGAGTAAAATTGAAAAAATAAAATAAAATGGAAAGCAACTTCACTAGTTAAGTGAAATCTATTTTTTGAATTAAAATATTCAATGATTTTTTTTTAATTTCATGTAAAATCCTAAATGACAATCATTTTGAAATATGTTCTATCTATTACAGCAAGAAATTCTAAGGCAGTTTTAGAATAAGATCATTTTTTTTTTAATCACGTAGAGAGAATTTTAAAAAGGGGGTATTTTATCACGTGTTAAAAAACATATGGCGTGAAAATATTAAATATATCTTTTTTTTTAAGAAATATTAAATATATCTTATTAAATACTTTAAATTACTTTAAAAAGTATTGAATATCTTTTATATTTTTAGTATGATATCACTACAAAAACTCATTATTTACTATAATTGTTTATTGATGGTTTGATTAGTCCCATTAGTATAAACCTTTTTTAATTGAAATTTAATTATTATATTAATTGTGAATTTATAGTATACTAACAATAAAATGTACTACTTATATTACCAATTACCAATATAATATATAAATGGTATATATTAATTTCCTACACTAATAAAATTAGGAGTATTTGATAAAAGCAAGTCTAATAACAAACCACTAGTTCTCTTAGGAAAAAAAAAACCATTAGTAAATAAATATTTTATAATATAAATAATTATTTTTCATTCAAAACTTTTTATTTCCAGATATAATAAAAAAAACTATTAAAAATAAAACTATAACAAAAATAATAATAACTATTTAATGGGAAAATGTTAGACATTCACTCCACTTTTTTGTTGGTGAATAAGTTTAGGAATGGAAAAGATAGAAGAGAGATGAAAAGAGAGAGAATAAAAATTGTGATAAGTGTTGTAATGGGAAAACGAAAATAGGAAGAAAAATACGATGAAAATGCAATAAAAGAGAAAATGAATATATGTTTACAAGAGGATTGCTAACAACATACTTCTTCTTCTTTTTTTAATTGTTGGATTTTTGGATTTTTTTTATTTATCTATCATTTTCAAAGTCAAGACAATATCAATTATTCTTTTATCAATTATACTATCACTTTTTACTTAATATTTAATTAATTTACACATATACATTTATTGTGGAGTAAAAATAAAAAAGAATAAAATAGAAAATTTCACAAATATTTTATTAGGATAAAAAAAATTATTGTATTTCTTTATATAGAAACCTTAAAAGATAGATAATTAAAAAGTAATAAAAGGAGTACTCTCTAACACAAGTTTTTGTAACACATTTATTATTATTAGTTAAAATTTATTGAAAATTATAAAATCATAAGTGAATCTCTTAGATAAGAAGTGAGTCCTACAAAATTTTGTGAATGCTAATAAATTTTTGTCAATAATAATAGTGATTATGTTCAAAATAATGTGTTAGAGAATATTACCTCCGGTTCTTTTTATATTAAACAAGTGATAGTGTATTTTATATTATAAGTTGTTTCTTATAAAAAGTACAAGAGGTAGTATGTTATTAACCTTTTTTACGTGAGTGTATGTGTTAGTAACACGTTCTTTATTATTGGTTAAAATTTATTAAAAACTACAAAATATGATTGAGATTCATTAAATAAAAAATGAGACCCACAATATTTTGTAATTTTTAATAAATTTTAATTAAAATAAAGAGTGTATTTAAAATAGTATGTTAAATAATGTGTTTTTAATATTTATCGTGTGAGGGGTACTAATAACACACTCTAACAAAATCATGTTTATAGTTACTCTTATTAAGGCTGGTACAGCGAATAAGAACTACTATTTTTAACATACTCTTTATTAATTATTAAAAATGAAATCCATATTAGTCTTATTAACAGTATATATTGTTAGCAATCTTCTCCATTAAATACTATAGAGCAAAAAATCTCACTCTAGCTAGAAACACTTTAAAAAATTGTGATTCATTATCACATCAAGCATATATTTAGGTATATATTTGCAAATTTAATTTTAAATAACTGTAATTATGCAATGTTTCAAAATAATGACATTTTTATGTATTGAAAGCAAAGCATTTAGGTATTGGCTTTTAAGAAAATTAAAAAATATGGGTTATCACTTTTGCACAAGTTAAATGCAAATAATTGTCAAAAAATAATAGAAGAAAAAAGAAAGTTATGTCATGGCAATGGTCATAGTTTTGAAAGCAAATTTTAGCAGACTTTTAATATGACATGATATCCTATTTATTTCGTCACGATTTACACAGTGACATGTACACTTGATATTAGAAATATGTTAAAGTTTCGTAAATAATGTCTTAAAGAACCGAGAGAAAGAAATTATAAGTTATATATGTATAAAGGAAAGCATCACAAAATCCTCACAAAAGTTAAAGTAGTGGTTGAGAAATCTTAAGCTGACTGTAAGGTAACGAGTGATCATTAATTTCTCAAGACTCATACATACACAACAACCAGTGGCGGATCCAGCTTGTTTCAGGGTATACTTCACTTTTAAAAAATTACATATAAATATTTTTACTACTTTCATACTAATAATTATTAATTTTTATTTTTTTAAATAGATTGTTCCTCCTGACTTAGAGTCTTAAATCTACCACTAGATTCACCACTGGCAACAACTGTATAAAAAGCATTTTCAACCTATACTGTCCATTATAAACACTAACATATCAATAATTAACTTTTATAAATTTACTTTTAGAGAGGGTGGTAGGATAAGACTCACCGAAAAAAATAATTTATTGATGGAAAAAAAAAAATAGACGTTAAGATTACTTTTATCAGTATAACACTTGTCTAATAAAATTTAAAGTGTTTATATAAAAATTGTGGGTATATATTAATATTTTAAAGTATATTTAACATTTGATATACTGATATATATGTTCATTTTTTATATACCAGCAAGATTAATATTATATATTAAGATTATTTTTATCTGAAAAACTATATCAACCAGTATATAACATTTTTGTTTTGTGACTCCTTTGCATAGAAGTGACTCCTATGGCATCTTAAGAAATCCAAAACACTGTAAATCTCAAGTGCATATATATATATATATATATATATATATATATATATATATATATATATATATATATATATATTATCTCAAAGAATCAATCTTATTCTCATTAGTTACATCATGCTCCAGATTTTATAAAATCGGAGGATTCCAAAACCGGTCAAACCGTTCTAAAACCGGCCAAGAACCGGTGCAAAAAACTGGTTTGAACAGGTATTTTTAAATTTTTTTATTTTCTTTAAATTTTTAAATTTAATATAAAATATTTTAAAGATAAATAAAACATATTTAATAAATATTTCAAATAGATATAAATTATTTTTATCACTTATTATTAATTTTTTTCTTGTAAAACATATAATTTGCTCATTTATATTAATTTATAATTTTTTTATATCTTGATTTTTGATAATTTTATATTTTATTAATTTTTTCATTTTCTTTTTTATTCTAAATATAAACTTGTTATTGTTAATGAAGATTATTGTATTTTATTAAAATTTGTACTTAATTATTATGGTATATTTGATTAGGCTTATATATATATTTTTTGAATGTTAAAAACTTGTAAAATGATATTTTAAGTTTTATTTTAATTTTTAATGTTATAAAGTTATGTGACATTATATTTATTTAATATTATTTTATAAATGATTTTATTATTATTATTATTATTTTATTAATATCGGTTCAACCACGGTTCAATCACAATTAAACTATTAAACCTTGAAACAATGCATTGACCAGTTCAATGACCGGTTCAGTTTTAAAAACATTGGTTACATGTGAAACTCACTATGAGATGTGAAAAGATAGAGAATATAAAAAGTGAGTTATTTGAGAGAGTATGAAGAGTAAGAGTTTCATGCTCCATATTAATACACAAATTTATGATATTCTTCTGTAATCATATTTATAGGTGCGAAATATTTATTGATTTTATCGATAACTAATATTTATCAAAAAATTTATCTATTACCTTTAGTTCGGTCTCTCTTTTTAATCATGTTTTTTTCATTCACAAAATTTAAACATAATAATAATAATAATAATAATAATAATAATAATAATAATAGATAACACTATTCTTTTACAAATAGGTATAATTTTATCATCATATCATAATCATATCATCATAATATTTATACACATATGTCAACTAGTAATTAACTAGAATACTTGCGATAAATACATAAGATAAACTGTGTGTAGTTAAGAATTTTTCTCCAGACTCGAGAAGAATAGAATCTTGAGGTCATAGAAAAATAAGAAAAACATTATTCTGCGCAAGCATTAACTTTCCGATCTTTTTGCATTGTCCATAGGTTAATAAAGTTAACAGGGAAGTTCTCTTCTTTTTTTTTCTAATACAGTAGAGCGATTCTTCAACTTTATACTCGAAAGGAAAGGCATTACATTCCTTACACCCCCCTTTTCTCGATCTTGTGTTTATTTATATTCTCTTCGTTTCCCCCACTAGCAGCAGTCAAATACCGATTTCTGGAGAAGGCATACTATGCAGTGCTCAGCAAAACTAGCAATTATAGCCAACCAGTGCAGTGAGTCTTGTGTCTTCAATTTAATGGTTTTTAGCTCTCGCTCTGTGATACTCTTTCCGGTCTTTTATACAAGAAAAAAGATAACTAATTTAATAAGATCAATAAAGGTATGTTAGTTAGTTTTAACTAGTAATATCAAAATTTTAAATTTTATTTCAAAAATATCTATAGAATTAAATAATTTAGACTTAATTACATTTTTAATCCTTACAATTTAACCTTTTTTTGCTTTTCGTTCTTGCAATTTTTTTTTTGTTTTAGTCTTTGCAAATTATGTTTGTTTTATTTTTTATCCTTAAAGCGATTTAGATAGCGCTTTGAACAATGAAAAAAATGTTTTGAACAGTAAAAAAACGTTATCTAAACCGTTTTAAGGAGAAAAAATAAAACAAATATAATTTGCAAGGACTAAAACAAAAAAAATTGCAAGGGAGAAAAGCAAAAAAAAAAATACTAAATTGCAATGACTAAAAAGATATTTAAACCAATAATTTAAACAGCGATAATATTTGATGGCACTAAACATAATTTAAAGGAATAATTTCTTCACCAATAAATGTGACTTATATTATTAATAGACCAACAAATACATCCACTAAAAATAATCAAAACATTAATGGAATGATAATTAGTTTTTTTCTTTTTTTACGTCTGTATTCTTCTTCCACTCATTTTGTGTTAGCTTTGACTATGTGTGTTGTTAGAGGTTCTTCTTCCACACTTATTTTGTGTTAGCTTTTACTTTGTGTGTGTTTTTAGAGGGGGCCGGCGGGGTTATATGACTCTTTTTGAAGAAACGGAGGGTTATAATGAGTAAATATAATATGTGTGCTATGCTAGTGTCTTTCACGTTTAATTGGAAGTGTAATTAACAAGAAGCAACCCCCCACCCCCCTCCCTTAAGTTTGTTAATATAAAATTTTATTAAATATCATGTTAAAAACTTGCGTAATTGTTACTATAATTAATATTAAAATTTATTAAAAGTTTATACTATCATTTACTAATATGTAATTACATTACATCTTGTGTAATTGTTAATATAATTAAATTTATTAAATATCATGTTAACAACTTAACATAAAAAAAAAAGAGTAAAAAAATTAAATTGCAAAATATTCTCAACATTTTGTCTTTATATATATATATATATATATATATATATATATATATATATATATATGCATGTGGAGGAATCAAACAGTAAGAGTCATTCTTAATAAAATTACTTTATTAAAAAAAATGTGTATATATTAAATTTTATTAATTTAACCGTTAGATATTTTGACATCGGACATTTATATATATATATATATATATATATATATATATATAATCGCATAGTTGATATTTATTTATATTTTAAAAAAGTATAATTTTAAAAAGTATATTAAACGTTAAACTCAATAATTTAATGTAATATTAAATAATTTAATTTTTTTTTTAATTTTCGTAAACTTTCAATGAAAACTTTTAATTTAACGTTTAAATTGGTAAAATATATATAAAAATATATCTACTGAAGATATATTAGAAGTGAAAGGAGTTAATCTTAATAATTAGATAAAAATTAAAATTATTTAATTAATTTTAACTTTCATATAATTGTATTAGGGACAGTGTTGTGAAAACCGGACCGGTCATCGACCCGATCGAGGCACTGGGCTGATGGGTAAGTGATCGAACCGATGGGTCACTAATTGACCCAGTTTGACCCGGTGTATATTAAAAAATTTAAAAAAAAAAATCTAACAAAATGTGACCAATCCATAATTCATACTCTAAAATTAAAATCAATAATGATCAAACTATAAATTTTACAAATCATTTATTACTATAAATTATTTTGTTGGATGTTATCGTTAAATTATTAAGGAAACTCTTGTTATTTTTCACGGCTAAATATAAAAGTTGTCGGAGGACCATAGCATATCAAGATTAAAATAATAATAATTAGCTATTATATAGTATTGTCAACATCAAAATAATATTATAGGAGCATATTATTATATAATATTCAGTAATTAACTATTAACAATTTAATTAAAATGTTATAGGAGTATATTATTATATTATATATTATTTACAAATTAATTTTTGTTATGGTTTCAAATTTTAAATGGTACTATAAAAAGAATTCCAAATAACAACATTTGTTACAAGAAATGTAAAAAAAAAAAAAAAAAACTGAAAAAAACAAAACCGGGTCAATCAACCGGTCCGGATCACCGGTTTTGACCAAAACCGACCGGGTCAAACAGAGTCGATGACATATCCGATCTGATAACTAAACCGGACCGGACAGGGCTTCGGTTCCCGGTCGAACTGGTCCAACCGGCCGGTCCGGTCCGATTTTTACAACTATGATTAGGGGTGTTCGCGGATTGGATTGGATCGATTTTGAAGAGAAAAATCATCCTATCCAATCACTTCAGTTTTCTTAATTAATCATCCAGTTTGATAAAAAATTTAAATCCGATCCAATCCAATCCAATTTAAATCGATTTGGATTTGATCGATTTTCGGTTTTAGTCTTGTTTATATTTTTCTTTAGAGAAAGTATTAAATAGATGGTAATATATATAATAAATGTAATAAAAGATAATTTAAAATATTAAATATCTTTTTTATAAGTCAATAAAGAATAAACAACTAATAAAAGTATAACTCTTTAAATATATACTATTAAAAGTAAATTTATATAACATAATAATTATACTTATGTACCTTTAATCAAATAGTTACTAAAAAAATATCTTCAATTAAATAGATGTTTCACAAATAAATATAAGTTATGTGATAATTTTATAAATATATGAGAAATAAAAATATAAACATGAGTAGTATCATAAATTTATGAATAAAAATGTATATATATATATATATATATATATATATATATAGAGAGAGAGAGAGAGAGAGAGAGAGAGAGAGAGGAGGGATCAAATTACACCGATGTAACTTAAACAACTATTACACCATTCAATAACTTTCAACTGGATGATGTTTTCTTAAAACTCACCGTTGGATTGAAAGTTCTTTTCACATAGATCATGTATACAAAATTTCAAATTAATCTAAAATTATTTGTTATCTCATTCATATAAATTAAAATCGACGTAATATAAACTTTTCAAAATATACTAAAATGTGGATCATTTGATTACCTTCTTATTGTTGTGTGTGTATATATATATAACTTCAGTTTGGATTGGATTTCAAAATAAAATCTGAAATCTGATACAATCCAATAAAAAATTTCGGTTTTTTCAAATTTTGATCCATTCGATTTTCAATTTTTTGGTTCGGTTTTTTCAATTTTGATTGGATTGGATCGATTCATGAACACTAGGGATGGAACTACGTATAGGTGCACATGGGCAGTCGCCCCTGGAATAATTAAGCTGCTTTGTATTTACGTTGAAAAAAAAAATTTCGCCCCCCCCCCCCCCCCCCCTCCCATCCCCACCACTTATAGTACCGTATGCTTGTGGCCCAATAAGATAGATTACCCACTGTTACATCTGTGTAATATCTACCCACGAATATTAAAACACATCTAACAAATGTTATAAAATTTAATAGATAACAAGCCGTATTTCATCTCTATAGACCAACCTTGATATCTATTTTATTTGTTTTTCTATATCTACTGCAAAAAGCTTACGTATTTTTATTTGTTATAACATTTAAATGATACAAAAGTTTACTTTTTTACTTTGGGCCAAAACCATTTATCTTTTCTATGTTTTATCTTTAAAACAAATATAGCTTTTATCTTTTTTACATTTTCTCTTTAAAACAAATATATCTTTTATCTTGATGGCTTGAAAGATTATATATATATATATATATATATATATATATATATATTGAGAGTGATTATCTTATATAAGAGTGAGAGGAACAAATATTGACCATTAGATCTTATTTGAATGGTCAAGATTAAAAAATACTATGTGTGTGTGTGTGTTTTTTTTTTTGTATCAAAATTAGTTACATTTGCATAATAAAAAAAAAAGTAATTACGTTTTTCATAGATATATGATATTTTATTTTTCATTGAACTAATTTTAAACAATTATTAATAAAACTTAGTCATTGTTTATTTTGCTTACCATATGAATAATTTTTGCCCCCCTAATGTTATTTTCTGGTTCCGTCCCTGATGAACACCCCTAAATTGTATGGTTAAAGTTTGTTCTTTTTATGGGTGACACACACTGACCCGAAAAAGTGTTAAGTGTAAGCCGATGGAAATGAATAAAAATCTCAGCGACCTGTCTTGGCGGTATCTTCTAAATGCTTAGCTTTCCAAATATATGGGAAATAGCTGTCAATATATATGAAGTGTAAAAGTACAGGTTCTATTTTTTTTTTTAGGAGTTCAATTGAAGTTATACGTCACATAAACAAAGAGGTCAATGGCTGTCACTGGTGATGACAAAATAATAAAACTTGCAAATTACGTACAATTAAGTTAGACAATTAAAGTATGAATTGAAAGTTAGGGCATATTTTGCAGATTGTAATAACGTATATAACTGGACCATGGAGTCGTGGGGACTCTTCCATGGGACCATGAACCCGAGTAAATTGAAACAATCGGGATATTTTAAGTTTTGGAGATGAGGTAATGCCTTACGTTGCTGATTTAGTGGACAAGAAATTTTATTCGCAAGTCACCATCATAATCTTTCTTTTTTTTATATACTCACGATCTGAATCTTTATATTGAGATGAAGATTTGTTCCAAGACAGAAGAAAAGCGAATCAATATTGAGCCGAATAACTGAATGAGCTAGTAGTTGAAGAACTATATAATGTATATTCTGTTTCAATTCAGTCAGTGTCAGTCTAGATCGAAGTTAAAAAAAAAAATCAATATATATATACTTTCTTCATTAATTTAACTGCTGATCAAAAGCAAATCACAGCATAGCGCGTTTAACTAGGTTTCCGATGTCATCACTTTAATAACAAAAAAAATGAAATCAAGAAATTGAGATTTCAATGGAGTAAACTACACCATCTTACAACCGTTTTTTAAGCACAAGGAGTGCCCAAAAACAAGACCTACTCCCATAATTTACAAAAGGCTCGTTAGAATCCATATCTGTACAGCTGCACTTTAAAAAACACGAGAGAAATCCCTAAGCTACAATCAGCGCATAAAAGAAGCTGTGCAAACTTTGGTTTTGAACACCATGTGTGTGCAACACCAGCACATTGTTTGCATAATCACTTAATTTAGAAAATAGAAATGAATTAGTTTGTGAAACTTTTAGATCCGTCAATCCTTTGACAAATCATCGTTGAATTTAGTATAATTAAACAAACTTTCCTTAATATTGTGGAAGGTTTTAAACTAGTAGGATGGAATATAAAAGAATAAATCATCAATTTCATCCTTAAAGTATATATATATATACTCTCTCTCCTAGGTTTTGAGCTCACTTCTTATGTGGAGAAAGGTCAAAATATATAAACTCATTTTGTCTCACTTATCTAACTGGAGAGGGGTTAGATTAGAGTAAGAGAGAGACTAAATTTTATGAATGAGAACAACCATAAATAGAGAGAAGAGAAGGAGAAAAATGCCAACTCAAAGAGTCACTTGGCTGTTATTGTAAAATTGCAATCAAAGATTCATTCACCATTGGATCGTGCTGGTTTTTATTTTGTCAACAAGTTTTGCACGAATGATTCCTGGTTTTCAATGGTTGGATCCTTTTTGGGTGCTTTTTCATCTTGTTTTAAGTAGAGATCTAGAGTGAGAGATAGCATGCTCGCAGCAACTAGCAATCCAGGTGCTTTTTCATTTTCTTGTTAGTGAGACTAGGAGGGTGGGTGTTTTATTTCCATACCAGCCGCCAAAGTTGTTGAATCAGCCTGCAGTGGGTTTTTTTTGTATGTGTTTGCCTTGTATAGAGCATCTCTTATGCTGTATACAAGCATTTTCAATTATAATAAATTCTTAGCTTAAAAAAAATGCAGCATCTAGGGTGGACAAAGATGTCAAATGGTTTATGGTGGACAACTTTTGTCCACCCTTAGATTAATCTATGTACACAATAATAGAATGGACCCTCTGCATCCAATTATTTTTCTTTTTTTTTTTCTTCTTTCTCCCTCAACCCCCGCGCCTGCTCCTCTGCATCTTCGTCGGGAACCTTATGGCCAAATCTAAGCCACCCTCGCTGCCAACAACCATGTGCCACCGTCGGAGGCGATTTTCGGCGGCTGCTTTTCATTTTTTTCCGTCTTTTCCAACCTCATGAATGTGCAAGGCCTTCATGACCTCCTCCTCCTCGCTGCCATACACAACACCTTGTATGACTACTTCTACACCGGCAAGGACCAAAATTGGGGATTTAGTGACATGGAAGCTACGAAAATGATTAAACAGAAACCAACATAGTTGTAAAAAATGCAAACGAAAATAAACGGCAAAATCCCCCAAAATTAATGCAAACAAATCTTGCCCTACAGTGCTGGGACACCCTCTACAGTGGCGAACACCATTTGAATGGCAGTGGTGGTCACCAGCGCGAGGTTGAATGGACAAAGATTTCACACTGCCGTGAGTGTGTTGCCTTCGAGGGAAGTGAGCGTGACGAGGAAGAAGGCACGTACGCTTCAAATCTTGTGTGCAACGAAGCGTTATGAAGGCCAGCGTTTGGGAGTGGTCAGCGCTGATCAACTCACCTTTCCACCATCAGATCGGAGGCGCAACATCCATAGTAATGGACGACGACGAGGGTTTGGAGAAGATTGACGAGGCTTCCTCTGACTTCGAGCAAGGTTTCTTCGTTTTCTGGTGAACCGCAAATACCAGTTGACCAGCGACGATGGGAGGGAGGCCGTAAGGTTCTCTCTGGCAGAGATGCGGAGGAGCTGGTGCGAGGGTTGAGGGAGAAAGAAGAAAAATAAAAATAATTGGGTGCAGATGGTCCATTCTATTATTGTGTACATAGATTAATCTAAGGGTGGACAAAAGCGGTCCACCGTAAATCACTTGACCTCTTTGTCCACCCTAGATGTCGCCTAAAAAAAATGATCATCAGTTCATCATTACAAAGTAATTTCAATTTTACATGGATACAAAAGGGACATCAGAAAGCATGGATACAAAAGGGGCACGACTACAACTCTAATCTACACTACATATAAGACTGAATTGCAATTTTACAGTAGAGATGAAACTAGAATTTAAGTCCTTTTTTTTTTTTTCATCACCTGAATCATTAAATCATTCCACTAACTTAAGTTATATTGTAAACATTATATTATATATACATTACTATATGAGTTAATTCATTTTTTGAAATATTTATTTAATGTTAAATCTAGTCTATAAACAATAAATTTATCCAATAAATATAAAAATAAAAATATTTAATAAATAAGTTATGTAATTTAATATGGGCCAACTGGCTGAAGGACCTATTTGACCCTTTTCCCAGTTTTGCCGATTACTTGATTTTACTGTTAAAAAATATATATATTTCACTGGACGAAAATTAGTTGAATGAATAAATATATATGCTATTTATGCTAACCATTAGGATAAGAATTAAGGTAAATGCATTAGAACTTAGATTATATCTTTAATGTCGTCCTTATATTAAAAAAAAAATCCTCTTGGCTTAATTTTAAAATTTAATGACACTGTTGCCTACTATCCTTGTTACTCTTTAAATGTAGTTCACTAAAAAGCGAGGAACGACCAATATCTCAGAAATCGAATATGATGTGTTGATTATCTGACTTTGGATATATCCTAATTGATCATTCATTCCTTCTTGTATTCTTTAAGACATGATATCATTGAGTTTGAAAGCTTTCAAGTTTCAACATTTATATAATGATGAAATGAACCATAAAGTAATCAATAATCAATGCCTAATCAAGATTACATATGTGACATCCTAATCAGAAAAGATGGAGAAGTGAAAGTTTGACTTCTTTTTTTTTTTTTTTTTTTTTTTGGGGTCCCATAATCGTTGTGATGATTTACTTGTGTAGGTGGAGCCCAACTTATGTACCCACAAATTGAGAAAACTCAGTTTGGGCCCACGGGCACGAACACCCCATATGGACTTAGGTACTGAAAAATGAATTGAAGTGTCCTCTGGCCCCCCTTTTCTTTACTCTAATCCCATCATCTTTCACTGTTGTTATCTTTAATCACTATTCATGATTGCCTATTTGCATTCTAACATGAACCTAGCCAACATCGTAGTACCATCTTAACCAATTGGGTAGTTCTAGCCTTTCATGCTTTGAACATGGCACATGAATGAAATTTGTTACACAGGACATTCTGTCTTTAGATTCACGCGTTCCAGTTAAATTATATTGTCTTTTAATTTATTAAATTTTAATGGTAAAACACACTTTTCAAGACAAATTTTGTAAAGTAAAAAATTCTATCAATCGTTATGTCACGCTTTAAGATAAATTTATAAGATTAATTTAAATACATGTTTCGATTACCTTTAATTTAAAATTAGTGTTATCCTACTTTAAATAAATTGTCCTAATAGGATTTCTTAATTATTATGATTATGACAGCTTCCAACACTCCAATTAACAAAGTTTTGAACCGAAGGTCTAGCTCAGTTGATTGAGCAGGGTATGTAAGTTATTGTAATCTCCGATAATGTGTTCAATTCCTACAGATAAAAAAAATTAACAAAGTTTTGAAACAGTTATTTAATTGGAAAAGTAAATTCAGATACTCCTTTAGAGTTGCTCTAAAAGCTATCAAATTCATTGAAAGACAGCAAGTGCCTTTCAATTAATTTTAGATTTTTTTTTTATTTCTGGCTGATAAACTTTAGTCCATGTAATCACAAGGTTGCATAAGCTTCTCGTAGAATCAAAATAGTCAAATTTGTATATATCACCATGAAATGAAATCTCATAAAAAATTAGAACAAGTTGAGTTTGATTAGTTATTTCTGGTTGAATGACTATATCTTTCTTCCACGCATTAAACTCCTAATTAATGAGTTGTCGGAGTAGAGAATAATAGTAGTAACAGTTTTGTAGTTTTATATCACCATGAATGAATATATCAGAGAGTGTGTTTCTACTTTCTACTAGTAATTAATTAATTTAGAGCAATATATATTTTTCATCTCAAAGTCCTGATCGATTGATCATTAGTTTTCTACTTTTCTTTTCACTAAGGATACCTTAATTGAGATCTCAAAAAAAAAAAATTAATAATAATAATAACGCCAGAAAGAATTAAACTCCACCTATCAGTAACCTTTATTCTTAACGATAGATAGATAATAGATTAGATCCTGCATCAGCTAAGGTTCACTTGAGAATTGATACTTCTTTTTGGGTATACAATTTTATGATTTAGTGCTAACTTTAGTCATGGGGAATTTGCGTTACGTGCAGAAAAAGGAAGTTAAAAAATAAAAAAAATAAAAATAAAAACACGATATCCGCCGGGGATATTTCCTATGAGGCATGATTAGGGAAGATTCCCTAGTCAAAACTATTTTTTTATTTATATTTGCATTTTGATTAACTAGTCAAAGCTGATTTTGGAAGGTCTGTGAGATTTTCTTTGGGCTTCTTGTAAGTGGGCACAACATCAATTAGACAACTACCCTAATCAACCAAAAAGAACCCTAACTTTGTTAGATTATTTCCCCTCAAGTTACCGGTTACGTGATGCCATATCCTTATTAAATAGTGATATTAAAAAATTAAATACACTTTTATCTTGACTTTTAATGAAAAAATGTATGTATTAATTTATTGATGAATGCCTGAAAAAGTAAAAACACTAGTTAATGAGACTTAAGTAAAAACACTAGTTAATGAGACTTTAAAAAGTAAACATATCAAGCCGAATAATTAATGAATGATGATCTAACTAAATTATTATTTCTTTTAAAGAATGTTATTTAAGTGAAAAATTATTTATATTCTAAACTTTTAAGTATATATATATATATATCAGTTTACATGATTTGATAAAAAATATATATATATAAATTTAATAACACGTAAAAATAGTACTACAATATATTTCTTTAATACATCTTTATTATTAATAAATTTCATTAAACCTCTAAAAAAATCATTAAAAAATTAACCCAATTATAATATTATAATATAAATATGTTTCTGGCCTTTCTCCAATATATAAACACAGAAGAAATAGCATTGCATGTAAACTAGGGTGAGATATATTATTATATATATCTCTTTCTATTTTTATTTTGCTTTCTTCTATCTATTTTTAGTATTTTACAGCTCTTATGCAGTGTGAGACATTTACATTATTGATAATCAATAATCAGTTGAAATACTTCTTTCATACTTTGAATCGTGAGAAAAGTGCAGAGTTAAACACACTTTGAAAGGTACCCACATCCTTCCATTATTAGGAAAAAAAATTATGGTACTTTGTTTTTACGAAGTCAACTATCATTTTCAACATCCTAGTAGTTCTTCAAAATGATTATATCCTCTGCCTTTTCCTCTTACATAATCCGAACCCTGAAGCCACGTCTCAAACCCCTCCTTCTAGATTTCAAAGCAACACAGATTCTGGTGTAAACCGTGTTCAGCACCCATCATATAAGGTAAGAGAAAAAAAAAAAAGAACTAACAAGACATGAGTGGTTCTCCAAATTCAAAACAGAGCACATGCGACTATTGTGGGGACTTCACGGCTCTTCTGTATTGCAGAGCCGATTCTGCGAAGCTGTGTTTGTTCTGTGACCGCAAAGTTCACTTCCCAAACCAGCTTTTCTCCAAGCACACGCGCGCGCAGCTCTGTGACGCGTGTGGCGATTCCCCTGCCTCCGTGCTCTGTTCTGCTGAGAACTCTGTTCTGTGCCCCAACTGTGATTGCGAAAGGCACGAACTTTCGGTGTCTCAGGTGCACCAAAGGAGGCCCCTCGAGGGGTTCTCGGGGTGCCCTTCTGTGACTGACTTGTTAACGATTTTGGGTCTCGGTGAAAAATCTCTGCTTCCAAATGAAGGAACTTCCCATGTTGATGGCCTCTCGGATTTGCACGTGTGGAGTGCTCCTTCTGCTGTTGGTCTTGAAGATTTGATCACTTCCACAGCTTCTTCTCATAAGGTATGTGTGTGTTTACCTTAATTTTGTTTTCGGTAACACGTTGTAGAGCTCCCTACACTTTTAAGTTCATACTAAACTTTAGGAATCTTCAAGTATATTCTCTGGTGTGAACAATTTCTTTATTTGGTAGTGAAAACAGAACATACAACTGAAATATCTATTGTTTGTCCGAAAGGACTTTTTTATTTTTTGTCAATTTCCATTTGGAATTTGCTAAAAAAAATTATTTTATAAAGGGTTGGTAATTTATGGATTATTTATTTATTTATTTAGGCTTTGGTTAATTGGTTTGGAGGATTCTAGATTCTTTGGGTGTTAAAAAGTGCACATTGAAAATCCTTGTGTATTGCTACGATTTTGACATGTTTCAGGATATTGTTATTGAATCAGAATCGTAAGGGTGCGTGCGGGAGACAGAAAGAAGAAATTCTTAGTCAGCTCCGTGAGCTAGTAAAGTTGGAGCCCAACTTGATTCATGGAGAAGTTGATGCTGAACGACAAGTGCAATTTGGAAATTTGTCCACTGGTTTTGAACGTGACGTGGAGGCTAATATGTTTCCTTCTTACGAGGTAAGGCTTCTATTTCTTTTTTGTCTCCTTATCTGACTAATTGTTTAAGATTAGAGGGGAATTTGTTTTCACTTGGAGCAAGCTATGAACATACCAATTGAGGCATATTTCTGTCATGGATATTTTAATTCTTTCATGAGGTGAAGATTCTTTTAACAAGGAACTTTTTGCATGAAATTTGGATATCTGCTGCTATCTTAAATCACTTGGCACGATTCAAGCATTAGTTCGTCGGTAAAATGTTGTGCTGACTGACTTTTTAGTTGAGTTATTAATGCTACCATGTTTCATTAGTGGATTTTTTAATTAATTCCTAGAAAATGTCTTGAAGTAATAGCAAAGAGAAATAATTGATTCTCTAGTACTAGTAGTAATTATGAATCTCAATTTACCCTGCTATGATAAATTTTAATAAGTAAAACCACTATACACTAGTCACCAAGGAAATCTATCTCGCATTGTTATTTTCTAGGGGTTGTTTGGTTCTGTTGTTGATATGGACAGGCTATATATCTTTTGGTTGCGAGTAAACGTTCAAATTCAATCCATAATAAATATTGCTCAATCTAAGTTGGTCCAAAAAAAAAAATCCAATGGTCCCTTAAGATTATTTATTACCGTGGAATAATTTAGTCCTTCAGTTATTTTTCTTTTTAAGCACATTATTAGTCCTAAAAAAGTAAATGGCGTACCACTCTAGTCTTTGACAAAATCATTAATTAGTGACACAAATTGCTCCCTAAGACTAATAATTCAAATAGATGAAAGAACTTAAAGTATCCTACGCTTGTAATCATGAAGGACAAAATGTAAGGTCTCTCTTGCATCAATTTAGATATCACTCTTTGGTTGCTCTTTAATGTATGACATTACTTTTTAAGAGAGGAAAAAAGGAAAAGAAAAAGAGACTAACATAGCTGAAATTCCCAATATGCTATGCAGGCAGGTGTGTTTTGTTGGCATGGAGAAAGCAGTGATCCTACAAATCAAATTGTTCCTTCGGATACGTCGTCGTTGAGAGATTATGGCGAGGTAGTTTCAGCTAATGATGGAAGTTTTACCATCCCTGGGGCTCACGCCAATTTTAACAACCAAGGGAAACCATCAAATTCTTTTAGCGCTGAAAACTTATCTCCTACTCCTAAAGCTACTCCATATGAGTTGACAACAAGTCATGAAAGAGATTCAGCATTATTGCGATACAGAGAGAAGAAGAAAACCAGAAGGTATTGTATTTTCATGAGAAGAAAATTATTTTTAGACAGTCCAAATACTATTCAACATCTAGTAAGAAATAAAATATAAATATAATAAATGATATATGAGAAATGTTAGTATGATACTCTCTGTATATAAATTTAATGCATTGGGGTTGGTAGTCCAGCCAAATTTAATGCACCTGTTGAAAGTTATTTCTACCTATAAAATTAGAGGCATACCTTTCGTTGCGGTACCGAAATTTTTGAAAAATAATTGCTACCTTGTTACTTTTTCTTCAATGAATAAAGTTGTGAGAGATGAAGAACGACACCAAAAGCAAGAAGAAAAAATAAAGCTTATGTATAGAGGTGAAAATCTTTTAAAATGAGAGAAAAATAAAGTGAGTAATACATCGGATTAAGTATTATCTCTATTACTCTTTGGTATTATAAAAATTGCAATATTTGAGTAGAAGTGAATCTCATGTGATAATACTATTTTTTGGTACAGACACGTAAAAATACTATGATTATATCTTTTGAGTGAGAAAGAGTGAGGAGGATATTATAATATTCTTTAATACAGTGAAATCTTTTCAAAACTTATCTCATAGTTTCTCTCTCAGTATTAAAGAAATTTTCACGTCAAATTTGGTATTCACTTCTTTATTGGCCACACACACACTCATATATAGTATATTTAATTCTTCATTTACAAATGGGACAGACTTTTTTTGTTCAGATTTAATTGCTTTGAATGATATCACGAAGCATAGGAGTTTTCTAGAAAATTACCTTTCTACAATAGAAAATTACTGTGAACTCAGTTGTGATTCTGTAGTTGATCACGGCTTGTCATTAATTAGTGGATGGATTGGTGTGACCAATATTAGATCGGCAAATGTTAGTTGTTAGTTTTTGTTAGTGAAGGGATTCGAACCCGCGACCTCTCCCCCCTTCCTTTCTTCCTTCACCACCAAACTAACCTTATAACTCCTGTGTGACCAATATAATTGCTTTGAATGATATCACGAAGCATAGGAGTTTTCTAGAAAATTACCTTTCTACAATAGAAAATTACTGTGAACTCAGTTGTGATTCTGTAGTTGATCACGGCTTGTCATTAATTAGTGGATGGATTGGTGTGACCAATATTAGATCGGCAAATGTTAGTTGTTAGTTTTTGTTAGTGAAGGGATTCGAACCCGCGACCTCTCCCCCCTTCCTTTCTTCCTTCACCACCAAACTAACCTTATAACTCCTGTGTGACCAATATTAGATATGAGTAGATATATGTATTATATCTTGATGATTGTTCTATATAAACTTGAAGTGCTAGATTGATTAAATTGACATCGATCCTTGACGTGGAAAACAGATATGACAAGCACATCAGATACGAATCACGAAAAGTTCGGGCAGAAAGCAGGATGAGAATTAAGGGTCGGTTTGTCAAAGATGAAACACAAAAATAACGGTACATTACTAATTACATCACACCTTTTGTTACAAACTATGCAACATGTCTCTTAGAGCCACTGGTGTTGGGAGTTAGCTCTGTTGGAGTGCCAAAGTATAGATTGAAGTCTCTACCATCTCTTCTCTTGTTGTCACAAACTGAGCTTTCTTGCTTTCTCCCTTCGTTTAATTTACATGAATATGAATATTGGCCTCCAAATAGTTCAAGATCTAAAGGGAAGTTCAAGGGCTAATAGATCTGCAGCCAAGTGGGTAAATCAAAGGGTTCAGAAGAATGCAAAGTATATATAAGCGGAGAAGAATCACAGCATTGTGACTATAGTCTATAATGCAAAGCAATTAAATTAGTTTTGTTCTTTCCTTTTTTATGTTTTTTGAGTTGCTAGTTTATATAATTATAAATTGTAATTTAGCCCTTTTGTACGTGATTAAATGGAATGAGTATGAGTGGCAAGCAATTTTGATTACTTTACCGTTACGGATCTTCAAGTGCACTACATTACAAATTTTTTATGCCTGCTCTGTCTAATAAATTTATTGCCTTCTCTTGACTTAATAATTTACCTATTTTAGGCTGTGCCGGTTAGGTATCCTAGGCATATGAATTATGAAACGCATACACGTGAACTTGTAACAAACAAGACACATCAGAGAGGGAGCATTTTGTCAGCTATTGCATTCTGCAGTAGCTATAAAAACTGTGGCTTACATTACATATAATATAATGCATACATATTATGGATGATTAAAGTCTTTTAAACACTGTAAAGCTGTAACAAATCAGATACAGACATTGCTACTAGAGATTGGAGTGAGACATCTTAGACGTATCTAGAATTTTAATTTCATGTATTGAAGTGGAATTAAAAGGCCAAATAAAATCCCAAGGACATCAGCTGTATGATGGTGAAAGAACTTGTATTGCCAATGTTTGATGTTTCGGGGTATTATGCAGAAAAGCCACAGTTGTCCAAAACAGATAAGGTGTTTGAACTCTAACCTTCTTTGGTTTTTGGTACAAGAAAATAAAGTGTAAGCCTAACAGAAAAACGCCCAAAACTAAATTTTCAATCTCAGCTCCCGGCCAAGAAAGTATTTAGATTTAACAGAGAGCTTCTATTTTTTGTTCATTAATACTTTTGTTCACGTCTACTTATATAATTCATATCTTAAAATACAATTGTCTATTTAAGAAAAGAAAAATATGTTTGTTTGTGTGTGTGTGTGTGTGTGTGAATCTTTCTTAATCACTATACCAATCCCAATTGGACAATTATGTATATATAAAAAAAAAGTAAGAAAAAAAAAAAGTATTCTAGACCCATAGCTATGCTGGTTCAAATGCCTCTTTCATTTCAGGGCCTGGGCCTCCAACTCTTTATCAAGTGCCTTTGTTATGTAATACACTGTTGCAACCTTCTCATGTTTTTTTTTGTCAGAGAAGCAAAGGGAGTTCTGAGAATGCTAAGAATGTGAACAAGTTTAAAAGGCAGCAAAACCTGCAGAATGATCTCTGCTCATCCCTGAGTCTGATTGAGATTTTTGACTTCTGAATTCTGATCAATCTTTTTAATTTTAGAAATGTTTTAGTTTCAATCTTTGAAAAGAAGAGTTGATTCCTCAGCTTTGAATTTTTTATCTATATTATGTTAACACTATGATGAATTGATGATTGCCAAAGTGGTGTGCCTTAAAAACTTGCATCTATCCTGATTGTGTGTGTTTACAAACTCTCAATTAATTTTCGTTTCTGTTCACTTTTGCAGAATAAGAATGAAACTGAAGAGAGTAATGATATGGGTGAGAGTAGGAAGAAGAAGAAAAGTAATGCCCTTAGTTTGGAAGAAGCATGAGGAGAAAGAGAAAGAAAGAAAGAAAGAATGGAAAGAAAGAAACTTATGAGGGTAAAGAAGGAAGAGAAAGAAAAGGCTCAAGCTCAGAGAAAGGCTATAAGGTCTAGGCCCAAACACATAAACGTTAGCTCGACCCATAATAAGTTATAACTGTAGTAGTATTTCGTTATGTTTGACCACTATGACCCAAAAATAAAAATCGTTAGTGACATTGGAGATCTTGCTGGAAATTTCTGTTTCAGTAGTGGCTATTGGGCCATTGGCCACACCTTTCCAACACAATCTTTGTCTTTTTCTTTTCAATTCAATCTTGTACTTGTATCATATTTAAACATCTTTCCGATGGTTGCCACTTGACTACCCTAGAAAATGAGTTGTATCTTGTATAATTGTGGCATTGTTGACTTTTAGAAAGGCACAAAGTATTCCATGTATATAAATACTAGTAACTATTAGTAAGAATCTTGTACATTACACATGCATTTTTAAATTTAGCTATATTTTTAAAAATTAGTTAGAAAAATGTTTCAAATATATTTAAATTGAGAAAAAAGACTATATACTGACAGTGTAAAAGGTAGATTAGGATTATAGTTAAGATTATAATATAAATGCGGCTTAAATATCTTTTTAGTCCTTGCAATTTAGTATTTTTTTTATTTTTCATCCTTATAAAAAAAATTGGTTTTAGTCCTTGCAAATTATGTTTGTTTTATTTTTTTCGTCCTTAAAGTGATTTAGATAGCACTTTTAACTTTGAAAAAAATGCTATCTAAACCGCTATAAGGACGAAAAATAAAACAAACATAATTTGTAATGACTAAAATCAAAAAAGAAATTGCAATAACGAAATGCAAAAAAACCCTAAATTGTAAGGACTAAAAAGGTATTTAAACCTATAAATGCATGTGATTTTTTTAGTAGTTATGTCCTTTAAATTAAAAATTCTAATTTTATTCATTTATATAATATTCAATCTTTAAGAACTCTTTATTTATGTTTTCTCATAATAAACTCTTATAATATGGTTGGAAAAGAGGTAAGGGGAGGAATTTTTTTTTATTATTTTACTTAGTATTGCTCAAAATTTTGAAAGAGAAGAACAATATTTTCTCCTTCTATTTTAACCTTCACTTTAGTATTAAGAAATTTGGAATTTATAAATAAAAAAAAGGAATAAGTGATGTATAATTTTTAAATTGTGTTAATTAATCATGTGTTTGGATCCGCGTTGGGTTGTTGCAACAAGAGTCACCCTAAGCAACTATTAGTTATTTTTACGTCTCATTTGACGTGAATTTCATATAAATGCAGATCTTGATAATTAAACCAAACACACTATAAGGTTATCTCCATTCTAAGAATCCTTTTTTATTGTTAAATGGGTCTCATCATTACACATTACTCATAAGTATTTTTCATAATTTAAACAACTCACATCTCCAACTTAACAACTCTAAAAACTTTACAAAATTAGTCCCACCAATAATCCCATATCCTTACATTTTATCAATACTTTTTCTTATTATATAAATATTTTATACTTTTTTATACTTTTAGGACTCACAAAATGACAAGCGTGGGTGCTTAAATAAGCACTTAGTGCTTGATAAGAACTCACTCCAACAGTTGGGTCTTAACAAGATAGGATGCTTAATAGGAAGAATCCATCTAAGCAACACGAATGGAGATGGTCCAAGTGTGTTTGGAAATATTCCATTGCTTTCAGCGTACCGTCAATCCAACATTCACATTGCTTTTACGTTTGGATATTGAAATGTATAAAACCTCTATTTAAGAGAGTACAAAAAAATTTTAAACACACTCTAAATTGTTTCAAAACCTTATTTTAACTCATATCCTCATTAATATATATACAAGGACAAAACCATATGTAGTATTATTTATATTTTTCTTTCCTTCCCCTTGCAAAATAATAAAATATTCTTTTCCATCTTCTTTCCACCATTAAATTTTCACCCTTTCCCTCTGCTTCTTTAACTAAACACACGGTTAGGTACTTGTGTGGTTGTGGTCAGTGTTCTGTTCTTATAAAAACCTTTCTGGTTTTTGTTTTAAGAAAGTACTGATTTTACTTGTGTGGAAAATAACGTCACCCAGGGGATAAACTTTTGAGCATACTATTTATTGAAGACAAATTAGTCTTTCAAATCTAATTTATGCTGTGTGACGAAATTTTATTTAAGATCTGCTACCAATCATAACAATTCGAACATTTGAATTAACCTAATTAGGTAAATTAAGGCCACCCAATAACTTATTCATTAGCAACTTTTTTTCATGTGGTTATGAGTAGTAGTAATATTTCGGTGCCATTAATTGATTACCGCCGTGAAAAAAGAAAAAAGGTTATATTTATGCCTAAATAAAGCATCAAATCATCATAAGTGGGTTGCACTCAGGGTTTAAAAGATTCTATTTGCAAGGATAGTGAAGGCCAGGATGGTTATAAAATATTAGGAACAGGGAAAATCAAATAGGTTTCTTCCTATCATTTTCGTGGATATATATATTTGACAAATATTTTAAAAAAATGAGGATATGTGGAGTACAATTTGCAAAGCCACCTGTTCTCTTAATTAATGATAGATGGACAGTGAAAATGTAGTTATAACAAGAAAAGAAAAAGTAAGTAAAATTGGCTGTCTCCTTGGTAAAATGTTAACTGTTTATGCAATTGATTACGTTACATAGGCAAGCCTGAGCATTGAACATGCTGACCATTCTTACAAATCCAATATAAGGGAGAAAAAAGATTGATATAATCAATTAATCAGAGCCATGTAATGAATTCCCCTTTCATTTAATTCAGTGCAAAGAACCTTCCCAATAACCCAGGCAATAATCTCAAACTCCACGTTACATTCAGAATCATCTCAGATGGCTATACTGCTATAGACTTATAGTAGCATTCAGCTACTTGATTAATCATCTTTTAAGTCCAGAAGGTTAGATTAGATTACTAGATAGGCCCTGTTAAAAGTAAAGTCTATTAAGAAAATCCCACAATTATTTGTGACAAAATATTTTGTTTGAAAGGTTGTCACTGCAGTGATGTTGACTGACTGTGACGATTGATATGTGAGTATTGATGAATGCTAGATGGCTGAAAGGCTAGTGTTACTGGAAAATTCACGTAACATCCTTACTTAACAGAATTCATTTAAGTAGTTTAATTAAATTGGACCATGGGCTAACTCCCATGCATTATTTATAAAGTAGAATAATACTTATTCATACAGTATTATATGTTATGGGGTTAATATATATTTTTAGAAAATATAGAGTATATTGGCAATGCTTTAGGACTGAGAGAACAGTGAGCGGTGAATGAAAGGCATGAATATGATGATGGAGTGGACTATTTAAAAATGATTTGGCTGTGGTTAATTAATATTTCAATTCACCATGTTGAATGTGGAAAGTTAAAGGGGGGCTGAGGAGCTACTGCAAAGCAAAACTGTTAAGTTAGCTAGGTGCAGGAGCATGATTGTAACTTTTCTAATGATAGAGCAGCTATCGATTCGGCAGTGTAAAATAATGATGAGTGTGGGAAAGAACAGTAAAAATGAGAAATGAGAGTGAATTGAATGATCAAAGGACCATAGTAATAAGGGAATAAAAATGATGATGATCATGAAGTTGAAACGTGCGGCCATCATGAACCAATGAAACGAGCCCTCTTTACTGTCACACATATCTTACCCTTTCCCTTTCCTTTTTTTTCTTTATTGATCAGATAAGTTGGTGGGGTGCCCCTGTCCCTCATATGTAATGTTACTGTCTCGCCCACTTGTCCTGCCCGGGACTATCCTTCATTACCTTTTTCTCTTTCTTCTTTTTTATTTTTTCAAAATTAAACATATATCAAGTAAAACCCTTAAATAAAATGATGATTCTAAAAGTGTAAATACCACTAATAGACAATGTGCATAGTAGAAATATACCGAGGAGATATAGTAAAAGCTAAGTTCATTATTGCAGCAAACCTAGCTAGTACATTAATTTTGATTTATAGACACTTTAACAATCTCCTTTTATCATGTCACATTATATGTAGTATTTTTTTTTTCTTTTCCTATCTCAAGTGTTTAATTATCAAACATTTTTTGCTGAGATACTACTAATTAATAGGAACTTCAGTGTCCAATTTACAAGAAAAAATTGATAAATTAAGGAAGACTTTTTGAACTGTTGGGTGTTAGGACTAGTTAAAAAAAGAATAGAAGAGGTTGTTCTTCTTGTGTTTGATTATTAGTATTTTCTGGGTTGGTCAGTGGCTGCAATATACTACTAGTATTTATCAGGTGGGTCATGGGTGGTGTGTATCGTAGAAAATAGGCTGTGGACGCCATCCAATGCGACCGAATCTATCACGTGGCGCACCAGTCGAGGCTCTCCTACTCTCTCTTTCCCCGATAACACATTCAATGAAAAGCAGTTGTCACCACACCTGAGTCCTGAGCTCAGGATAATTTACCACCGCAGTTACCAGTTAATACTACTACTACAAATACCCTTTTTTTTTTTTTTTTGTATACCATGGCTGCAACTTTAGGGCATTTCGCTTCACTTTCTTTGTAAGTAGTACATCAAAATCTGTAGCGGGAGAGGCTTCAGACTAGCGCGCCAATTTGCAGAGGTTAACACACTCCTTGGATTTGGATTATCACCCCTGGTAAAACTTCTATGAGAAATTACATTTATATATTCATTTTATATAATTTGTTAACAAATTATATAAAAACATTATATGAATAATACTACTATAATTCTTATTATCTAAATTTTAACAAATAATACAGTACATTCTAAAAAAAAAAAAAGCTCCAACAAATACCGCAACGAGTTTTTTATAACCAAAAAGGATACGAGGTTTTCAAATTTGATGACAGGCCTGCACAGTCGCAAGTATCTCGCCCATCAAACAGAATAATGCTCTCTTTTAATTTTAGATTTCAGTATAATTACTTTTTTAAAAAATAAAAGTAAATTAGAAAATTTAGTTTAACTTAAATGATAAAGCAAATTATTTTTTTAAATATATAACTATAATAATTTTTTTAATTTAGTGAGTCTTGTACCTTAAATTAATTTTATTTATTTTGAAATTTAAATACTTTCCTTAAAGAAACTTCCACGGAATAAGAATGGTTTTTAAAACAAAAATTTTATCCCAAACACACCAACTGTGCAAAGCCATTTTTTCCAACAAACTAATTTCCACCCTAAATAAACAAACAGGTCGTGCAAAACTAATTTGTGAAGAGAAAAATAACAAGAACGAAGGAAATTTGCATTTCACTTTAATAACTTTTAGTAATTTAATATACAGGATTCAAATGAAATGAAAATTATTTATAACCTCTTTGGTTACACGTGGATCCACTGTTTCCAGCAACAAAAATTCAGTTGCACTGTATCCTTTGAATTC
The DNA here is from genome assembly GCA_026413185.1 of Pueraria montana var. lobata. Classification (NCBI taxonomy): domain Eukaryota; kingdom Viridiplantae; phylum Streptophyta; class Magnoliopsida; order Fabales; family Fabaceae; genus Pueraria; species Pueraria montana. The sequence continues at coordinate 65,896,762 of CM048647.1, read as the reverse complement.
TTTTAAATCTAAGACTTTAATTTGAAATAAATAAAAGAATAAATTGCTAATTTCATCCCTTAAATATCATGTTCTCTTTTAAGTAGTACTAAAATAATATTTGAGAGGATTAGTCTGCATCATTTCTAATACTTCTAAAATTAAAAGTTTCTTTTACTTTAGTGACTACTTAAAAAGATAATAGTTCAAAAACGAAATTGATGATTTACTCTAAATAAAATTACCTTTTTTAAAAATATATTATAATTACACTTCATCAAATAACTCTTTTGCCATTATCATTCTAAAAAAATTAACTATTTTAATATCAATTCTTAAAAAATTATGCTTTCGTTATTTTATAAAAATCAATCTGTCAAAAACCTAAATCAAACAAACTTTGAAAAGTGAAAAGAGAACTTCATTTCAATAATGGAGATTAATGACATCATTACAGGTTCCCCACTGGCAACAAGGTTACAAATCAATGTTTACTTCTTAGGTAAAGTTGCATGTTTTACTATCTTCAGCCTTAACCCTATTTTTGAACGAGAAATTTTATCAAGCGCATCGTAGGCAACCATAAATTGACTTGGATGCAATATTAAGTAAAAACCTATGGAAACAATCTTAAACCGCTCTGTTAAAACGGAAAAACCTTTCCACCAGTAGAGCCATTCCTCAGTTCACATGCGAGGAGACTCGGTTGTCTCATTCCGAATGTTTATTCCACAGCACCAATGGACTCTGAATAGAACAAAAGAAAACAAGGCATAATTACATCAGATGCATCAACATTGTTGCAAACAACAAATCAGGATGCATTAGAATATAAATACGAATTTTATTCCTTCCCACGGTTAACGATAACAAGTCCACCAATATCTTACTACGAAAGAGCACGGTAACATGCATATAAATATATGCAAAGTCCATGAAATATTATAATTATAATGATATGAAAAATAGTAACTATCCTATTGCCACATATAACAACAAGGTTCCGATCTCTTTTATCAGAATTGATGTCTGGTAGCTCAGCCAAAGTGTAAAATGAATGGCAATCGAGCTCAAGCCTTTATATACCCTCCTGTACCTAGCTCAAACACCAACCACAACAGCTACAGCATAGGCCGGTAAACAGTTTTAATTCATTATTGAGTAGCATTCTAGGCATGTACCTGCACCAACAATTCTCACATCAAATGCTCTCATAAATTCCACGGCTCATTCCACAGCAGTCACTCAAGAAATCCTTAATGCAGAATCATCTTCCATTCTCCATACATAGCCTGGCATGTCCGATCTTGGCCCAGAAACAGTCCTGTATACGTATAGCTTCTCAACAGGACTACTCTCTGGCCTTGAATCTGGAGGTCCTCTTTCATCAATGACTTCAACATTAAGTCTTGGCATTTTCTGACCTAGCAGTTTACATGCTCCATAACTCACCAAGCAAGAGGACATCCAAAGGGATCGCATTGTCTCCAGCTTTGCAGCATTGGCCAAAAGGGCTTTGTCACCAAAGGGGCAGTCCCTGATCTCCAGCTTCCTAAGGTTGTCACACCCAGACAGCACATGATGGAGTCCCAAATCGCTATCTCCAGCAAAAGCCACAGAAAGCATCTCAAGCTTCTTACCATAAGTCCCAATATACTCAAAAACACGGTCAGTAAGAAGCCCGGAAAGGGAAAGGCGCCTAAGATCCGTGCAATGCTCTACAATAGCTCCAAAACCAGTATCCAGAGGTTGATGGGTAAGGTAGTCAGGAGCTCGAGGCTCGATAATACATAGTCTAAAACGTGTCATATTAGGCCTGTTCCTGGCAATTGTATTTAAGGCAGCATTAGACATTTGACGACAAAAATATAGAACTGACTGGAGCTTGGTGCAGCCTTCAGACACAGAAACAAGGCCCTGCTCTGTCAACGCTACATTTGGCTCTAACCCAAATGGGTCAGACGGAAACACCCTCAACTCCCTCAGATCCTTACACGATGCAGCAATCACTTCGAGGCCAGCATCTTCTATGTAATCCAGCACCTATTCCACAAATACCTTTTAATCATCAGCATAAGAATTTACAGCACTACTTTGCAACAGTGAAGCCAGATACAAACATAAACAAGAAACATGCAATACAAACAAAAAACATTATATAAATCAGAATCAGACATACCCATAAACGCTGCAAACTCTCACATTGACCAACAAGCTTGATAAGATCAGGGCTTTGAATAGTTGCATAACTCAAGTTCAGTGATGTCAGGCTGGAGCAGACAGGATAGACAGCTGGAAGGTAGGACGGGAGCACGTCCCAGAAGCCAGACAAGCTCTTCAATTGCTTGCACCCTGAAAATGCTTCCGCGAGGTTTGAGAAGACCTCCGGTCGCATCTCAGTCGTGTAAGCTCCTGTGCCCAACTCAACCAACTGAGGAGCTCCACGAAGAAGGTTGGCCAACCTGTCTAGGGGCACAGTGCGGTTGAGGCGGAGAGTCTGCAGATTGGGACACCTACTAACCAGACGCTCTAGGGCAGACAAATTCACCTCATTGCCTAAGCAAGAAATGTTAAGGGAAACCAGCGATGTGTACGAATCAGGAAAATGGCTCAGCCAATGCCCACAAATGTCGTCCACCTCACTCTCCCGCAACTCCAACTCTCTCAAATTCCTACAATTCATTAGCACACAACGGATTTATCAACATGTTCAGGTGCAAACCAGTTCAGAAACCAAAAATTCTTCAGTCTCGTAACCAAAATAAAGAATGCAGTAAACCGAACCACGCTGAGCCAAAATTATAACGCAATAGTCATTGTCATTAATTAACAATGGCCCAGTATTGACACATTAAAATACACAAAAGGAAATTTAACAGCTCCATCAGATTCACCAAAACTTCCCACTATAAACTCGTCAAAACCCATAATAAAAATCTTATTTTACTCTGTTCCTCCATAAAGACCCTATATTTGAAATTTTATGAATGAGTCCTTATAATTTCCGAAAATTATTTAGTCGGATCCTCATTTAACTTTTTCCCCCCAAAAAAGTAAAGGACCAGAAAAGGTAATTAATTAAACAAATCTCATTAACATTTTCATTAGAATTTCAGTTTGCAATCTGAAAAGGGGAGAAATAAAAAAGGAATCAGTGGTGAAACCTGCAATTGGCGGCAATGGCAGCAAGTCCATCAGTGGTGAAACCCTCGCAAGAGGTGAGGACCAACACTTGGAAGTTCTTAAACGATTTGGCGATGAGTTCCAAGCATTCATCAGTGATGACCATCCTCTTGAGCCTGATCTCCTGAAGCCAAGGGTAGGCAGCGGCCATGGCCTTGATCCAGGGGCCCACGTAGGCGCCCCAGCCTTCGGGAACCAAATTGAAGTCGGCGAAGTGCGGCTTCCCCTTGATGGCGATGGATCTGACCTTGGGGAAGCGCTTGACGACGATGGCCGGAGAGACGGCGTAGCAGTTTCCGACGAAGACTCTCCGGCGGCACCATCGCTCGATCTCGTACCAGGACTTGCAGACGAGGGAGATCGAGCCGCGGTCCTTGTCGCACTCGATGAAGGAGAACACGTGCTCCAGCACCTCCTCAGGGAACGAGTACGCTACTCTCGGCCGCATGTCCAATGGAATAGAATCCAACCCAAAACAAAATGAAACGCTGTCGTTTTCCGAATGAATAATAACAATAATAATACGGTGGCTCTCGCAGTAGATAGTTAGATCTGAGAAGAAGACGCCATTGGAAGAGCGAGGTTGTGTTGTGTTGTGTAGTAGTAGTTGTTGTTGTTGTTCAAGTTGCCAGAGAGAGAGAGAGAAAAGAGAGTGAGGAGGATAAGGAGTTTGTGTTGTACCGGGTGAGGTTAGAAAGTAACTAGGGTTAAATAGGTGGGGTGGAGAGGGGGGTTTGCGAAGAGTGTGGGATCGGCAATGGTGGAGGGGACACGTGGACGTGGGTGAGTTGGAGTCGTTGGATGGGCGGCGTTTCATCATGGTCTTATCCGTTGAGACGAGATGGTTGAATTTCTCTTCTCGCGAGTCGTCGTGGTTTGATGAGGTGTTATCATGCCTACCGTAATGGGTGTGGAAGGGAATCTCATGATTCCCGTTGCATGGCTTCATCTCCAGAGATGGTGATGGATGGATGCACGGGGGGACCACATTTTCACCCACACATTCAATTCAAAATAACACTACTATATACAATTTTTAAATACTATTTTATTTTATATTATATTCTCCTGGAAGTCCACACTCTTTTGGATGGCTTCAATTGAAATTCTACATGATTCAATTTCTTTTTTTAATAATTTACGTAAACGTATAGGATATGTATATGTATATGTATGTGAGGTAAATTTTGAATAAGTGTATTCAAATAGCAAAGTTTGGAAAATAGAAAGGTAATAATATATGCATTTTCTTTTGTTTAGCATTGTGTCATTTTTTCAGACAAACAAAGAATTTTGCCACTTAATTAAAATTTATGAGTTTGGTTGGATACAAAAAAAAATTCTAACTCGTGGTATATGAAAGATATTAGCTTTTAATTTATTTTTGTTTGATACTTTTACATCGTTTATATTAATATTTTTTTTATGATACTAAAATTATTCCTTCTAACTATATACATTTATAATGCTTAAATACTTGACTTATGAATTTTGAGGTTATAAATGTTTTATAACTATTTAACTCAAATTAGCAATTTTTTCATGTATTATCACTCGGAATTTTCTATATTTAGGTGAAATTAAAAATTAAAAACTAAAATATATGAAAGAAGAATTATATATTTATATATATAACCATCATTAAACAATAAGTCGTCTAGGGTTTAGTCCCCTTCCATTCAACACACACACACACACAAAAAAAAGTCATGTATCTCAATAAGACGTCAAAAATAACACTTTATTTTATTATTTAAGAAAAAATTTAAAAAAAATAAAGTTTTTAAATTTGAAGAGTAAATTACAAGAATAACTTATATGAATTATTAGTAATTTAATATAATATGTCAAATTTGAAATTTATAAATTTTAAAAGTTTTTTATATTAATAACTAAATGAGTTAAGATAACTAAACTTAAACAATAATATTTAAAATAAATGAACGTTTGATATGAAAAAGTTACGTGAGACAATGAGAAAAATAGTAAATTAAAATATTCTCATTTTAAAGCATAAATACTATATTTAATATATGACTTGATATAAAACTAGGAAACAATCCCACTTTTTTTAAAAGGTCAATAACGAGCATTAGGAAAATAAATAATGACATAAAACCTAAGTATATTATATTAGATAATTTAACGTTGTTATTTTATGAAACTTAAATTTTCATTCAATAATTTACAAAACAAAAGTTGATATTAAAAGTCAACATTGATTATTGAAAAAAATTAATTAAAAATTTTAAAATTAAAATTAAATTATTTCTTAAATAATAATACATCATTTGTTGTACAACAACCAACAAGAAAAGAAAAGCAATGAGAAATATATCGAACAAAAAAAAAGGCAATAAGAAAATGTGTTTCCTTCTTCTCAAAAAAAAAAAAAAAATGTGATTCCTGGGACAATTACTCATGTTTGGAAAGATGAGCAGAAAAGGAAAATAATTTTGCGGGACTTATAAGTTAAACAAGCAAGAAATATAAAGATAAAAATAATTAAATAATAAATGTATAGTATTATTTTAATTATACTTTACTACATTATAAGAGTTTAAATATCATTTAATATAATTACATTGTTTTCATTTTTCTCTGTATTTAAATAATATAAAACTTAATTTTTATATTTTATTACTATCTTATTTTTCTTTTTTCATCCAAAATGAAAGCTATTTTTCTTTGCATCCAAACGATGGCAGATGCCAAGTGAGGTAAAGTCCGGAAATCATGACATCACAGCCGTCCAATCAAATGTAACTTTTCATTCCAACAGTGAGATGTTTATTTTCACAGTCAATGATTTTCACAATTAATTCTCATTTACAAACAACTCAAGTACTCACCAGTCACCATTATCGTCATTCGACAATTTTTATTTAATTTATTTTCCTCCTTTTATCACGTTACATCATTCATTCTTTTTTTTTTTTTTTTTTTTTGGTGCTGTCATTCATTCATTCTTTTTTATCTCTCTTAGGAGTATTTGGCAAACATTTTCTTTCTTTCCACAACAGTTATATGGAACTCAATTAATCACAGAAGCGGCCGACGTGGCCCACTTTTTAATGACGCTAGCATCTATTCTAATGATCGATTCCATTATTTATCTATCTTATGGATTGTACAAGTAATGTATGAATGAGCCAGCTATCATACAAGTGTTGCTGTTCCTCTTCAAATCTTAAAATCTACTACCATCAAATTAACACTCCTATCCTATGTTTCCATAATTATTGCCCTCCTTAACCAACCAAATAAATGCAACATAATCACCCAAACCTTCCTCTTTCTATTCTATTTTTAATTTCTTAATTAATACTTTCAAATACATTTAATAAGAAAAAAAGATGAGAATTTACGTCTCTTTTTTTATTATAAAAAAATTAAATAACTACTGATAGTTAAAATTGCAAATTATACCGAATAATTGACATAGTACAATTCAAAAATTCTTTTTAAAATTCAATAAACAACATTATCCTCTTTTTTCTTTCGTGTGCATAACATAAACACTAATCTTTGATTCTATTGGTCCTTTTAGCTCAATAGCGTGATATTATTATTATTATAGCAATAAATATTGATCTTTACCATGACGACAAGTAATTCTCTGAAAGGTCTTAAATTGGCACAGGTGGCGATAACCAACAATGACCATGCAAGTAGAAAAAAACAAGTTTAGCAAGCCAATAATTGATTAGCCTTTCAAAGAGAAATAAAGTAGAAATTAGGATATATTTTTAAATTACTAATAAAAATACATAAACGGAAAACAAAATTTACGTATAAAAAATTACGCTGTCTCTTAGTTTTACATTATTATATTATTTAAGAAATTTAGTAAATCATTTTTTAAGATTATAAAATAATGTAATATTATATTAGGAAATAATAATATAAAACTTTTTATTATACACACAAATTAAATTCTAATGAATTAAAACGTTGGTCAACAAAATAAAATGTTGTGTACTTTATATTGTTCATAAAAGCATCCATGACCACTAAGTTTATTGATCTACTTTAAACATTTATAGAAAATATACTTTAAAAGGGTTATGCACTGACAGTGTATAATAATTTTTCACAATTATCCAATTACAATTCACCATGTATGATAAGTTTATTGACTTTTATAAAATTATCTTAAAAGTCATACAAATGGTTATTTGTGATTGGATGACCATGTAAAATTATTTTACACTGTCAATGCATTACTATTAAACTCTTTAAATTAATTTTAAAGTCAAGGAACAAACTTTTAAAAATATTAAAATAGATCTTAAAAAAGTTGTGTTAGACAAATAAATAAGATTTAAAATTTATGTTTACAAAATAAATAAAACTTTTCACTCGTTATTTGTTTTAGGGTAAATAGAGAGATAGAACACAATAGATTTTTTTTTTTTTTATATAGTTTCTTTATGAAGAAAAATAAGAAAAGGAGAGCTTTCTTATGGACTCACAACTCCCTCTCCCCAAATTGTCATGAAATCAGGAGATCGATAATGTATCCTTTTATTTTTTAATTTCTTAAAAATTAAATATTTTGTATAACATAAAAATTAAAAAAAAATGATTTTTACCTTAAAAAAACAACGGAGTAAAAAGTTTCATATTGTTGGATCAAATTTATTTTTTTAATTAGTATAAATATATTTTTATACAATTTATTTATTTCCTTTCATTATCTCTTTCCAGTTATCCAAACAAGTGAAAAAATAATTCTTCACATTTTTTTATTCATTCAAAAAACATATCTTCATTTCTCATTGATTTACTTATATTTTTTTTCGAATTCTTTCTTTTTTTTTTCTTTTTCATTTCTATTTTAAACGCAGCATCAGTGCTAAAATTAGTACTGCATCGTAATGACAAATGACTCAATTGACCTTCATGCTTCGTCCACCTGGTTCTTCCACCTTCATGGGGGTTCACTAGCATGGCGTGATGAACTTAAAATACATTATATAACATATATCAGAATAACCAACGTTATAAATACAGCTGTATGCCTGTATCCGAAGACGTACAGAAATAAATAGACAATATTATCCGAAATTATTTTTATAATACAGAGGTAGAGAGATCGGAAATTATATTATACTATCATATTATATAATAAGAGTTAAGTGCTTATACATACTTTAATGTGTTTATTATCATCTCAGTTTAATTATTTTATATAACCTATCTAAATTATTAGTTTAATAAATTAACAAAAGGAAAATGTATATTTTAAATAAAATTAGTTGAATAAGAATGACAATAAATAAATAAGAAATTTAATAAATATTTTCATAGTGCCAACATTTTTTTATAATTGTTTTCAAAATAGCAAAAGGCTTTCCCTAAAATAACCGTGTGCAAAATTTTCTTGGGCCAGCGATAGTCATGTATAGCGAGCGGGATTAATCTTTGACCCAGTAGATTGGAGAACACCCGTAATCTCTGATCCAAGATAAAAAAAAATAATATAATAAGAAGTTCCGTTTACAATGGTAAATCATTACATTAATCTCTCTCTTTTTCGTTTTTCGTTCAATAATTTGAATAAAACAATATAGAGCGGGCTGAGTTGTCTTGCACGGATAATTCATTATTTTAATGGCAAGATATCGTGATTAAGATTTAAAGACACATTAAACAAATGAGATTATTAATGGGTTTAATATTAAGCCCACGCACGGCTCTCCGGGAATCTCTCTATCTCTCGAGCGGAATTGGCTTGGACTTTATTGAACAGCATATTATATTACTTTCACAAATGTTTCTGAAAAATAAAATCTCAAAACATGTATGATAAATGCAACTAAAGGAGGCTCTTATTCAATTACTTGGTACGAAAATAATCTTATTAGTCTTAGACTCTTAGCTGCATGACTTCGATTTGATGAGCGGTATTAAATTGTTGTCTTGGTTTGCTCATGTTCTTGTTGATTGTTTTCAATATATATTTATTTATATTAATGGTTCAGAGGACTTGGGTTTCTTATTTTATGGCATTCCCCTCCGGCACGTAAAGTAGCACAACCAAGGTCGATCATGAGAAGGAAGATAAATAAAAAGACAAAATGTTAAGTATTGTACTTAAAGACAGTTGAAGAATTAAAAGTTAAAAAAATTATTAATATATTTTTATAATTTTATCCCTTTTTAATATAATTTCTAATGTATTATTTATTAAAAAAATATTAATTCTTTAACTAGTATTATTAAGTTTTTTTCTACGTACCACAAATATTTTTTACGAAAATAATCCTGCTCGAGTTGAGTATGATTATTATGGGAAGCAAAACTCTTCTTCTAAGAGGCAATCTTATTTGGGTATTATCGCTATGAACGACAAAGCTCTCTCTCAGATTATTTAATACCGTCGGATATTAAGAATCGAACTTGATGTCATTGGTTAAGGTGGAACAATCTCTCACACTAATTGATATGCGTGTCTGATGAAAAAACATCTTTTTAAAACTTAACTTTTATTATTTTTTTTAATTAAAGAAAAAGCATATTATTATTTTTGTGCTGTTCATAAATGGCGGAGGAAGTTAGAATCCAGGGGGATAGATCTGAATGCATGGCGGCACTCGTGGTGATATATGGATGGCAACGACACAGGTTTGGTTAGATTGATACGGAATAGTAAGTGAACAGGGAATGGGTGCTGTAACCAGCTCAATCCTGTTAACATCGCTCTACCGACAAATTCTATTTAACTACGGCTCATAATTCACAACTCATTCACTCCCCTTAATTAGTTGATGTAGATGTGTACAGAAGTTTCGTCCTCAGTTCAAACTCAAACGTGAATAGACAGATCCCACTCAAAACAACTCTTTCATTTTTTATTTTATTTTTTTTTAGTGAAAAAATTTATTAAAAATGTAACGTTTTATTTTTTAATATATTTTTATCATGATTTTTTATTAAAATATTATTTATTTTAACCACTATTTTGACTAAATTACTTTTACAAATAGCGCTAAGGATATTCTATTATATTATTATTTTATTTATCTTCTTAATATTAAATCAAAATTTGGTAAACAAAATAATAAATATGTTTAATATCTTTAAAATAAAAATAATATTTTATTTATTAATAAGTAAATAGATTAGTAAAAAAAAATATTCTATGGGGATTTACTTTTTTTTTTTTGTGTGTTTACAATGACAAAAGTGAAGATCAAATCTAAGTTCTTATACATCTACTCTAATTCTCATATGATAAGTTATACTTAAATTTTACAAATATAATTTTTTTATTTAAAAGCATTTGCCTTAATTATATTCTGTTTTTCTAGAATTTAAATACATGATAAGTAAAAAAAAATATTTGCGTATAATTTAATTTACCAAGCTATAAATAATTATGCATTATATGTATTATCAATTTATAAAAAAATGAAAATTTAATGAGGATATATTTTTACAAAATTTTGTGGCGGGAACGTCTACTCAAACTTTTACTTATATTACATACATTTGATTCATACATTTTAGATAAATTTTGTTCTAAACTTCTATCAAGTTTAATAAAAGCTAAATGTTTTAGCCCATTTCATACATTTAAGAAGGCATTCATGTGCTTGCTAGGATCCTTCTAAACTGTGTAATGCTCAATGAATAAGGAAGTTAAGTACCTGTTTAGTATCTCAATTTAGGCAATGTGTTCAACAAAAAGGTACTAAAAAGGGGATAAAGTTTAATCCAACAGAAAAGTGTGATAAGATGTATTAACTTGAGATTGTTATGTAGCATGATGATGCCTTGACATCTGTTAGTTAAGACCTGTAATGTTGTATTGAGATTCTTCATGGTGATGTTAGTTTTGCAAGTAAGAAGTGTATTTTGAGAGATTGTCTTCTTTATCTGTTTTATATGTTGCTCCAAGTCAAATTTTTAGTAGAGATGCAAGTGGTTTGGGGCATTGTTGCAACTCCACTATATGCTATTGAAATTAACAATGAGCTTTTCTCCATGGTTGACAATGGTAAGGCCATTCTCGGCTATACCCTCGTAAGTCGAATGTAGTACTAAATATGGGAGTCGAGGTAAGGACGGGTAGACACATGGGTACTAAGGGGAACCCATTTCTTCCACATGACATTATGAAGTCAACTTGAAGCATGTAATTTGATGTCTATTGTTGATCGTGTTAGAGGGTGGAAATTGAATTTATCATACTCCCACAACTGACACCAATGTTATATTTGAGACAACTGAGATTGATTCTGATTGAGGCTTGAGAATGACTTCAACCAGGGTCTAAGGTAAGTTAGTAGTGGTTTCTCATTCTGATATGACGAATAATGGGTTAAGTACTTGCATAAAGCACTCAAACACTTAAGTCAAGAGTGTTTTTGGCAAAGTAAAAACATGTAATCAATGTGTACTTAACACTACTTTAGTTAACTATATTTATAGATGTTCAAAATGGGTTGAACCATTTTTCACACAAGGTTCAAGGTCCTGTATGGACAATTTTCACTTATATTATAGTAAAACACTATCAGTTTACTTCATGTCGAGATGTATTCTCATGCTTTAGGGCTTATTGAAATGACCTTTACACCTAGGTTGCATTGTGGCTAATATTTCAACTTGTCATCACTTTTGGAATGAGGTGGTTTGTTTTAGCATATTGAGCTTTAAAACCCACATCAAAACATGTATGAAATCTTATGTCAAACATTAATAATTAAAGAAAACATGTTATTTATACCTTTATATTATGTATCATAACTGTTAAAACTCTTATACTTTATCTTCAAAAAAAAGTTATATTGACTTATTGATAAAGTAGTATTTTAGCTTGTACATTACATATGACAAATGTTTATTTTTATATAAATAAAATTCACAATAAATAAATAAATATTTTTAATATATAAATTATATTATAATTAAAATTCACAATATCATGACTTCTTTAAAGTGAGGAGAATGCACTTTATCCTCTAAAGTGCAACCTCTCACTTTAGAGGAGTCAAATCCCATATATTATGTACAAGAAACAATCATGTTCAAACCAAATAAAATTACTATAGACTTTAAAGTTGTCCCTTCAAATATTTAATACATATATATACTCAATTTTAAGAGCATGAAGAATGTTAGCGACACTCTTTTAACAAATATTTAATACATCTATATAATCAATTTTAATGATATTTAATACATCTAAATATTTAATACATTTATATATTACATCTACTTATCATTTAATGATTCTCTCTCTTAATCTAGAAGTGAAACCCACCAAAATAGATGATTTTCAACAAATTTTAGCCAATCACAAATAGAGTGTTAAAAAGAGAGTATTGTTAGCATTCCTCTTAAGAGCATTAGTATGAAATTTCTTACCTCTTTCCTGTTAATTAATGGAAGATCATTTCCAAAGAGAAGAGTAAGTAACTTTAATTAATTAAGAAAATTGATAATTTTGTCAAGAAAGCAAATTTAAACTTTATTAGCACTGATAAAGTGTAATAAAATGCATTTTATAAATATATTTTTTTCTCTTTAGAGCCATTTTAACGTTGTTGTTGTTTATATGAGCTACTTAACATTTTTTTATTATAAGAGTAGATGACATGGCATAAGCATTGTTGCTTATATTCTGTAAAAAAAAAGAAAAAAAAAAGCATTGTTGTTTATATAAGCAATGTTATTTAACAAATTTTAAATAATAAAAAATATATTATGCAAGATCCATTTGAATAACTTATTTAATATTTATTACTGAAGAAAAAAATTACAAAAATTCTTATGTCTAAAATGGAATATAAGACAACCAAAAAATTATTTAAGCAACTTAATAAATAATTATGCAAAAATATTTGGCATTTGGCACGCTGCCGTGTCATGATAAGAAAGCTCTAGGCCACTGACATTGTGATATCGCATAAGATTATCGTACTCAGAATGAAGTTTAGCAAATTAAGCAATGTGGGAATTTTACTTAGCAAAAAGTTAGGGTAGGGATTGCATAGCATGGCAATTTCAAGATAAATTGACTTTCTCAACTTGCCCATTAAATTGTTGGACGTATAATATTGGACAACCAGTTTAACGGTCTAACAACCAGAAGATAATTAGTATATTATTAAAAATTTAAACATTGTAATAAATTTATTTTAAAATTTTAATTGCAAATAATTACGTTAAAATTACAGACTTTTATTATCAAAAGCCGAATTTAAAAAAAAAATCTAAAATAACAAGATTTTACAATCATTAAATATTTAAATGCAAAAATTGAATAACTTTTTTTTACCCTAAAAGCTATAATCTCTCGCACGTAGAAAAAGAACCGGAACCCTAGCTAGTTTATTATGTTTACGTCAGTCAAGGGGCCATTCCACTAGTGGATTGGTATCTATCTTATCAAGTTTATCATTAGTGATTAGTGAAAGTTTAATAATGTTTTATTTTCATTCTTTCTTGCTTTTTCATCTCCCATTAATTTGCATACGTATAGGTAGGTATAATCCTCTACTTTAAAATGTCGTACAATTTGAACCGAGAGAATATTTTTCATAAAGAACCCAGAACTGATAGATAGGTTTCTCGTGTGAGCATGCCATAAAACAGGAGCTGCAGCTAACTTTTGTTGACCTCAAAATAAAACACAGGCGCAGATGATACACGAATAAAAGGAGCCGTATTTTAAATAGCCTATGAGATACAAGTGCAGATCGAATATCATTGACTACTGTATAATATTGAGTCCCACTTTGGGAAAATCCTTACAAAAATTAGGTATCATTGACTGATTATTAATCATTCAATTTGAAATTTACAAGCTTAAAGTCACAAAAGATAAGAAGAATTTGAGTTTAGTACCATCATTTCCTCTTTCCCTTTCATCTTTTACTTTACTGCGAGATCGATCGATGACCACAATCAATTAGAAAAGAACCACCAAAGCCTCAAGCAATTGTGAATTTAACGCAATTTTTATTTTTCTTTTATCAGCAGAGGCCACATACGGCATAACCCATAATCATGTCAAGCGTTCTAGTCAACATCAAGTGTGATATTCATTTTCCAGGAACTAACAATCGATTTGGTAATACTTTTAGTAATAAATAAAAGGCTTTTTATTCCCAAGTATCTGGCTCAATTAATTATAAATGATGATAGTAGCCACCGAAATCGCCACGATGATATTATCAACGACTTGATTGCTTGATTTAATTTGAACTAGATTGCGGTCCATTTTCATTTTCTAATTTTTCTAGGAATAATGGTAACAGAATAAATAAATAAATAAAAAGGACATAAGTTAAAAGTAATATTTTTAAATTTTCATACATTAAATATTATATTGTATTATATTTTTTTTGAAGAAATATTGTATTATATTATATACTTGAAACTTTAATCATAAAAAAAATATACTTGAAACTTTTTATTTCTTAAATCTTTATTTTTTTTAAGAACAATTATTTAAAACAAAAAAAAATTGAAATTACATAATTTCTTTTAAATTTTTATACATAATTAAACATTACATGTAAGGTCATGTTTATTTTTAGTCTGTAAAAAATAAATCGTGCTCACATGAAAACCTCACATGAAAATTTTAAATCAATCGGTCTATTTTCGTTTTATTAAAGGAATTTAATTTTGATGTATTCATTGTAAAAAGAAATTATGTTATCAATTAATTAAATTTTACTTTAAATATATTTTTAAAAGTAAAGTAAAAAAAAAAGTAATTATTATTGGTCTGTTTAACTAGATAGGTTAACCTTAAAGCACTTACGCTTTTGAGGCTCAAAGCTTGAGGAATTTTGGTCCGTTGGAAAACCTACCTTAAAGTACTTATGTCTTTCAAGTTCAGCAGTTGAGGAGTTGTGAACCATTTAAATAAATTGTTCGAGCATAACAATTGTCCCTTGATCGATCCATCGAGAATCATTCGTTTCGTGTACACATTTTTGAGGTTCAACACTTGAGGGTTATGGATCATCCTTAGAAATAAGAGGACCTTTGATCCTTAGACTCAATCACATTTAATAAATAGGCAAGACCAATTAGTCACACATAACATAAAAGAGGTCACTAAGATTTCTTAAACTCTAAATTGACTTTAAGACATCTTAGGATTATAAGACGTGAACAAATATAAAAGTTATTTTATTTTTGTAAATTCAAGAATATGGAAATTAATAATCTATCATATATGGTTATATATAATTATATGATAGTATAAAAAACTTTTCAATATATTTAAATTAAATTATTGTATCAAATACAAATTTAAGAAATTTTCAATTTCACAGTCAAGACGCGAACAAACGATATACGATGATAATCAACAGATTGATTGCAATCTACGTCGCACACAGTTGCATGTATGCATTTGCATACAGAGCTTTCTCTTTCACTTTAATGAGCCATGTTTTTAAGAAATGAATGGGAAAATGACTAATTTTGAGTGGCTGCATGCCGCCAATTCCCATTGCCCCCAAAATTGCATATTAATAATAACAACATATCTTGGAACGGACTAGGAAACCATAAAACGGCAAGATAACTTGCAAGCCCGAAATGGAATTTTGGGGGGCCCATCTCATTTTGCCCAAACAAAAAATTAATTTAATTTAATAAAACCAAACGAAACGAAACGAAACCATTGACGAAGAAAGGGGCTTGCTTTGGTTTGACAAAAGCCTCTGCCGCCTCTACCCTCTATCGCCGGCCTGCACTGTCATATCAAAGCTGTGACACTACGTCTCCTTTCTATTTCTTTCTTTAATTCCTTCAATAATATTAGCGGTGCTGAAAATTACGTTTGATTCTTAAGGATTCATAATTTAGATATTTGTCCGTAAAAATTGAAAGATAATTTGGATTTTTATAAGATTGATTTTAAATGAATTAATATTAAATAGACAATGAGAGTCATAAGGTAATTTGATAGTTGAGGAAAAAGGATTGAAGTGATAAGGAAGTCATGGGTTCAAATCCTCTACTTTTTTTTTGCTTCAATGTTCAAATCTTTCACTATCATAACATGCTAATTACTAACATTTGCTTATAAAAAATTAAATAGATATTTTCATTAATTTTACTGCAATAATTAAATAAAATTAATTTTTAATATGTATACGTTAAATTTTTTATAATCTCACGCTTATTATTAATTTTAGTTATTACAAAATTAAATTTTTATTATCACAAATTAATAATTAATATTCAATATTTTTCATGTACATTAAAAATTAAAGCTATTTTTGGATTATTGTTAGAAAGCTGTTAGAGGGTGCCAAATATACTTTTGGAAAAATAATTTTAGTGTGTTTTTTGCTCATAAACGTATTTTTGAGAGAGTTCAAACGGTACTCCAAACATGCATTGAGTTGTTAGGTAAAAATATATAAATATTTTATATTAAATATTTATTTTTTAAAGTGTGGATTATATTTTAGAAGATAAAATATAATAATAACTATTGATAAAAAAAAATTACTAGTTAAAATTATGATAACATATAATAACTCCCCCCCCCCCCCCCCCCCCTAAGTTTTTTTAGAATGTATACGATCCTATGTTTTTTTTAACGTTTATAGCAACTTCTTTATAAAAGGTACACAGTGGAATATCTTAAAACGATTAAGGGAGTTTGTGTAATGTATAAGGATTGTCAATATAATATTTTCAAACAATTAAAAAGGATTGGTATAGGGGTAAAAGAAAAGGGGTATCAAGAGAAATTTGATGAAACTATAGGAAAAATTAGTGTAATTTTCCTAATAGAACAATTTTGATTTAAGTATACTTTGAACATAAAACAAGTTTATTTATTGCCTTTTGTTTTGAGATGAACTATGAATGATCGGGATTATGATTAAAGGGAGTGTTCTCCTTGTGTGGGTGAGGTGCTTCACACATTGATTCATTCCATCACACACTAGGTTCACAATGGGGGATACACTTAGGCTCTGTTTGGTATAGAGGATAGAAATAAAGAGGATGAAAATAAGAAGAGAATATTTGAATTAAAGTAGAGTGTAGGAGGTGTAGGTCCCACACCAAAAAGATGAATTTCTCTCCTCCCTCCCCTTCATTTCTCTCAAACCAAACAGAGCCTTTGTTAGAGTTTGACAGAGAAATGATGATAGTATATTAGATTGCATACTTAGTTTAGGTGGTTTGAGGGGCTTTTTTCCCTTATTGATAAGGGTTGTAACCTTTAGGTAACGATGGATTATTCCCTTCAGTAAGAGAGAGACACAGGTCTCAAGGCATAGTGTCAGTCTTGTCGTATGCAGGGCTTTACAACTACATGGACTACTTGAAATGACTACGAGAGCAATAAGATTGACGGTGATGAGTCATCAAGTGCCAGTTGTCCTTATGCCAAGGAAGTGGGAGTGGTTAACGAGATGTGCCTCGAGTTGTCCAATCATGGCTCAAGCCAAGTGATCGACTATGCTATTTCTCTAGAACACCTTCTAAACAAGTTATTAATATATAAATCACATTAAGATAAATTATATTAGATTGTATTTGATGATTGGATAGTAAAATAATAAAATTGGCTAACTATGCATTACAAGTAATGATAAGAAAATTCGATAAGTATACTGGTCATATAAATAATAAAATGAAGAATAAGATAGTCATTTCTAACTAGAACTTTGCGTGAAGTACCATATATATTTATCAAATCATTGATAATTGAGCTAATAATTGAAACTTGTAATTTAATCATTATTAAGTGAAGAATAGCATGTAATAACATAATTAAATGAATGTGATGTAATGGAATGTAAAGGAATACTAATTATGCAACGAATACTATGGGTGAGTAGAATCCTTCTAACTTCACTTAATCTTATTCTTCCTTCAATCATGCTTGAGTCCAGGGTTGGAAGGAAAGAGGAAGAGGAATCTCAAAGCACTGACAGGAATGTCAAGAATAATAGGAGAAGATTTTACCTAAAATAATTGAGAATGTGTCTTATTTGATTGTTATAGATTGTTTTGTTTTCTTTTTAATTTACTTTCACTTTTTCATTTTATTTTACAAGTGTATATTATTAATTGATCGTGTCTAAAGATGATGTGTTATGCCTATGCCTATACAAGAATAACTCCAAAGTTCCTTGATAAAAATCATTTTCTCCTTAATTAGAATCCTACTTTCTTAGGTGAAAAACAATTAAATATAAACACATTAAATTGTAGAATTCACAAGAATGCACATGAATCAAAATTTATGCCAAGACATTTGAAACATGTGGTTCCTAATTCAAATCGAGCATCATATCAAATTTCCATTGCAATATAAAGCCTAACCATCGATTCAATGGTGATGAATAAAAAAATAATTAAGAACAAAATTAAAAACATATATAGGATGAAATTACTCTATGTTTTACAAAAACAACAATTACATCAAAGATCTAATAGAGTTTATCCTCTCCTAACCTAAGAAAACCCAAGAATTCATAAAACAACGGAGTAAAATAGAGAAAGTGGAGAATATATAAGAAATGGATTATTCATTCATAGAAACTTCAAAAGATGACTTAATTCTGTAATGGAAAAGCATGTATTAGAATGGTTGTCATCATTTTCCTGCACAAGAAATCACAAAAGCTCGCGCATGATATTGCAAATTGGAGTCAAAATGTGCTCTTCATACCGATCTGGAAAATTTTCATACCTAAGCGCGGTTGACTTTGGAGTAATTCATTAAAAATTAAAACGTTACCATTGAGCGATGGACCTCATTTTTGAGTGATGAATCTAAAAATAGCTTATTGAAACCATATCACTGAGTAATAGGATTCATACTTGAGCAATCTTCCAATACTAGGAATTCCTACAAAAAATCAACCAAAAATATGAGAAAAAATATATATAAAAAAGTAAGTCTGGAATTACTCTTAATACTGATATTTAATCTAAATACTCCTAAAATATTGTATTTTAACACTTACATATTTTTTTCATCATTTGAGTCTAATAAATCTACATGTTTTGTAGATTTATCAACTAATATTTACAAATTAACTTATTTGATTTATCAACTAATATTGACTTTTTTTTACCAAAAAAATCAATATTGACTTTTGATATGCATTAATAATATATGTTAATATTTTATATCAACAAAATTATTTGTGGCATAATATATCATATCATATTAATTATTAGTATAAGTTCATAATATATCATATTATTTTTTGTAAAGCGCAATTCTACAAGCAAATTATGGCGAAACTTAAAGTCTCCTTATTTGGTCACTTTGTTTTTTCTTAATTTCTCCGAGTATCTCACTATCCTTGTCTACATGCATGTGTTTGAGAGGCAAGATGTATAGAGAAAAAAATAATGTGAGTATATCCAATAGTATTTGTAGGGCCACCATGAACCATACACGATAGGCTAGTATTGTAAGGTGGCTCGTTTCCATCAGTTTTGCAAGCTCTGAGGTTCTGCTACGTACGGGTCAAAAAATTGAAAATATTGTGATTCACTTAAAAGTCTTAAACAACATCATTAATTTCCTGAAGAAAAGAAATAATAATCTAAGCAAATAATTTGCTTATGCAATGAGCGGTACAAAGGATAGCAACCTATATATTGGTTGAGAATGGGGAGCAAGATATTCAAGTTGAACTGAATTCTCAAGAAAATCAATTGAACTAATGTCCAAGATTCAATTAAATTAGGAAAAGACTTATCGGATGTAAGATATTATTCAGGCAAGAATCCACTTTGTTTTATGTACACTCAAAATTAGGATTTTAGGATTATATCCCCCATTTAAATTAGTTCAAATTTTGTCATTTTCAGGCACAACTTAGAATACATGAATCTGGGGATGGGGAAGCATTGACTACTCTTATCAGTTAGGAATAGGAAGACACCGTTCTGTTATTTCATCCATAAAAGTGTCACCACGCCACAACCCAACCCATGTTACGTTGACAGTCTTTTCTAAAAGGCTGAAAGGCTTTATCTTAGTTTTTTCCACTACATGACAAATTTAAATTCGGCACGCTTATTGGAGGGTCAATCCTTTACATTTTGTTTGACAATTCAACTTGGATATGATGAATCATAGCATGCACAGATTCGCTCCTTCCTTGCTTCCTCACATGCAAAGATTTTCTGGTCAATTTGCCCGTGGAAAAATCTACACTCACTAACTTATGAAAATGTTCACCGTTAACTTAGAATGGGGGTGATATGTTATTATATATTATTAACAACAGTGTTGTAACTTGTAACCTGATGTAACCTAGTTTCATTAAGAAGTCTTGATTTCCAAGATTCGCATTTAACGTACATACATTTCTTGTATTTTCTTTAGTAAGAAGTATGTTACATTAAATTAACAAGATCACGTGAGCAGCAAGAGAGGAATTTTGGATCACAAGTTTTTTGCAACCTTTGCTGGGGTCAGTTTGCTACATTATGCTGAAGGCTGAAATCTATTCCTCTAATTGCCATGAAATACATTGCTGGCAATTATATGTTATACTATTATTTTTCACAACTGATGAGAGAAGATATATATTATCATGGAGATGAAAACGGTATGAAGCTTCCAAGTTCCATCACATTTTTGTGTGGTACAGAAAGTAGTTAATAGGTAACATCATTTGTTATAATTGTAAATGAGTTGGGACCATACGTAACTAAAACTATAACTCTCAAATCTTTCTTCTCCCCCACCACCACCCACCCCAACACGATAATTAAAAAAAAATATGAAAAGGAAGTGTGTTACAAATGAAAGCTGTAGCTTCGAGTTATCAATTTCACCTGTGGCATTTATCATGCTTCCTGTGAAACTTTTCTGTTCATTGAAGGCCAGTGTGGTCCATAAGGTGGAAGCCCTGAGGTGGACTAGATGGCTTGTGATTCATGGATAAGCTACTTTTGGACACTCATGGACCACTTCAAAAGAGGACCACTCATTTCAGGGTCTAAACGGTCCAAGGCTCCATCGCCTTTGTCTGTTGGGGACCAGTTGCTATTGACATTGACTCATTTGTGAGCCCTGCACTAGATTCATATCCTATATCAAGGCCCATTCCACAATCAAATTACCATTTTTGTTCATTATTTAAAATATTATTAATTTTCTAAATCTGCTTGAATACCCTAAGGTATAATTTTTTAATTGTTTCCTTTGACTTCCAATACATAGTAAACAATCATTCTGGTCCTTGATGTAGAGCAGGCATGCTAATCTCTAAAACTAAGAGAATTTCAAATAAGTTCTTGAAATTTCAAGTTGTTTCATCTAAGTTCCTAAATTTAATCGCTTATTGTATGTTAATATATCATCACTTAAATCACATATTTTTTTGAATTTTAAACTAATGTGACTAACATAACTTTCAGAGATTTATTTGAATTTTTTTTTAATTTTATGGACTAATGTGATAATACTGTACATTTTCAAAAATTAAAATGACAGGTTTAACTGTTGGGATTTCTAAAGTGATTTGTAATTTCAGTTCCATTTTTCTTCTTCTTGTGGTTAGGGTGCAAGTCCAAGTGTCCAACTGTTTGATATTAATGGGAAACCAGTAGCAAAGCCATAAATCTTTGGTGATTTGGGATGGATTCATTTTCTTGTCTAGCACATCAACACCTTTCATTTTCCTTCTCTCAATTCTCATGACTGTTTGGTCTATTAATATTAAATGAGCATTTATATTTTTCTATGTCCTTACACATCCTTTTCTTTATCCTTACTTTCTTTTTTCCTTTCTTTTTGTCCAATGAAGTGTGATAACGACGAGCATGTCACTGTAGTCAAGTTGATAACCAGTACTGGGAAAATCGATAGCTCAGATAGCTGATTGCATGTGTCGTTGGTTGCTTAATCAGCGGAAAATGAAATCCATCATCCAAAGTAAACTTCATACTCTATATTTTTGTACCAAAAAGACATAATAAATTAGACGTAAAGATATGATTTCGTACGTATTAAAATTGATATTGATATATTAATTAGTTTCATCGGCAATAGTTTTCTTTCATAATTAATTATCTATTAATGCATTTTTGCTGATCCAAAAGTTGAAAATCAACTACTGGGCCTTTGTAGGTCCATTCAGATTGCATTTTTGTCTCTAGGCCTAGAAAAGTCCTTTGAGGCTAAAAGAGCTGGCCCAGAAAAACAGAGCACATACGGCCCTGTTAATCTAAGTCGCTGCAAAAGCTATATCAATCATCAGCAATTATCCAATTATATGTTATGTTATAGTAGTACCATAGTACATATTATAATGTCTATTGGTTTGAGTGATAAAAAAAAAAAGTTTATTTCTCGTAAATAATGTCTCTTTCAATCTTCTTTCTCTTAAGAAAGAAACATATATCATTTTCAATTTCTCTTTTTTATAATTTTAAATTAATTATTAATATTTTTCATAATTTTAAATACTTTTTATGTGCATACTCTCATAGTTAATTATTCATTTAAAAGATACCTTTATTTTTCTTAATTTGTTTAATTTGTTAAAAGGAAACTACATGATAAAAGGAAAGGCCAGCTGGTATAGAGGATAAACCAAAATTTATCAGGAATCATTACTCATGATCTAATAATTGGTAAAGTGAAAAACAATTATCAATAATATGACCTTCGATAATAATAAGATTTAGGGGGTGTATTCAATTAGGATTTTAACGGATTTTTTTTGCATAAAAAGATCCTGCAGTTTTTAAAAGATTTTGTAGGAATGTAATGATTTTTAAGATTTTTTTTAAAGACTTTTATGATTAGGATTTTGTAGTTTGGATTTTAATGGATTTATAAAATATGAATTCATAAGATTTGAAAGGATTTTATGGATTTACAAGATTTTAAAGGTTTCCATGAATTTTTAGAAAACATTCAAAATTATCATAGTCGATAAAAAAGATAACAAATAAATTATAGGATTAATTGCTAAATTTACCACCCAACTTTCATTATTTTGCGAATTTTACCATCCAAGTTTTATTTTTGCAAATTTTACCATTTAAGTTTTTAATTTGTGCACATTTTACCATTGCTGATGTGTCACAAAAAAATAGTTAAAAAAAAAATAAAACGACGTCATTTTGTTACCAATGTGATGGTAAAATGCACAAAAATTGAAAACTTGATTGGTAAAATTCATAAAATAATGAAAGTTGAGTGGAAAAATTCACGAAAAAAAAACTTCGATGTTAAAATTTGCAAAATGATGAAATTTGTGTGGTAAAATTTGCGAAAAAAAACTTGGATGGTAAAATTCACAAAAATAATGAAAATTGGGTGGTAAAATTTGTAATTAAGCCTAAATGATAAGATTTGGATAAAAATAAATAAAAGCCAATACAATTTTTTTCAATCTTCTCTATCTCTTTCTCTTTTTTTTTTTTTAAAAAAAATTGACTAGTCTCAATGCTAATAGAATGGTCTTCTAATACTTTGACTTGATTGTTGATCCTGATGACCTAAAACTCCCTCCATGCTCAGATCTACTCCAAATCTAAAAGGGAATGAGATGGTGGACTTGGTCAGGTGATGTAGGCTAGTAGGGTGGTTCGTGGTGATTTGTCGGTATGAACGCATCACTATTAGGATCATATGAAGAACTTGTGTAGGATTAGAAAAAAGAGATGGCCAATTACTCTACCAGTGTTACCGCCATCAAGGAAGAGAGAAAAGTATGTGTGATCATGGAAAAAAGAGAAAGTATGAAGTGGAAGAGTAGAAAAATCCCAAGAATTTGGGCATGATTGTTTGATGTGTGTGGTATTTATACGTATAACTAAAAACTCACACAAAATTCATCAAAATCCAATTTACAAAACAATTCATCGATATTTATAGGATTTTGAATACCAGATGACTTTTTTTAAGTTGTAAAAAATCTTGATTGAATACCATCGGATTTTGTTGTCATGAAAAAATATCTTGAAATTCTTGATTGAATACCATAAGACTTTTTTTATCCTGATTGAATACCACAAGACTTTTTTATATAAAAAAAAAAAAGATGACTTCTACAGTGCACCATTATATCATGTGATTTATGGTGCACCATTATTTATAGCCTTTAGATTAATCTTGAGTGTATTTTTTTACGCTAGACCCTCTATATCTGATTCAATCTTCTCTCTAACTGGAACCACTCTTCGCCGTGCGTTGTCGCCAGAGACGAATTTCGGCGGCAACACTACTTTTTTTCCTCCTGCTTTTTCTCCATCCAGTTCCTAAATCTGGAACCCTTCCACAGCGTCGTTTTGGTCGCCCCCATGTGCAAAATCTCCGACAACGTTCGACTCAAATGGCCCATCTCGCAAATCCTCACTTTCCTCGCGAGATTCTTCCCCACTTTGCCCATCGTCCCCACCCCCAATCTTCTCTGCAAGTCTGTGAAAGATGAACACATAAAGGTTATTGCGGATATGAACCTTTTGTGGTATCGGGGTCCACCGCCTCCACCACCATCTGCGGTGTACACCAAGGAGAATCAAATGTGAAGCGTATGCAAGGTGCTTCACTTTTTGGAAACGTACGTTTGCGTCGCAAAAACACTAGCACAAGAACGCGACCCTAATCCCCTCACGACTTCGCGATGGTTGTAATTTTCTGGATATTGAAGCATGTATTGAAGCAATAAAATACATTTTTAAAGTATTTTTCTTTTACTAATTTAAGCATATTGTCAAATGCCTCAATTGAAAGTTAACTTTTTGCAATAATAATCTATTTTATTTTATTAATTCAACATTGGATTAAAGTAACTTTGTATCAAACAAGACACAAAGTTACTTTAGTTCAATGTTGAATTGATAAAATAAAATAGGTCTTTAACTTTAGGATTTTTCACATTTATCCTGAAGGCAATACTTGTGCAGACAAATTAGCCTCTTTTATTATTCATGAGTTTCTTAGGTACATAAATGGACTCCCTTTTTATAGGTTCACATAATTTGGGTTTCTTGGGTATGGTTTGACCCTCCCAAGTGTTTTGCTCTATTATGATATTAATATATTTTGGGTTGTGTTGTTTAGGTGTAGTAAGTGTTGGGATGCCAATATAATTGGGATGTCAACTTCTATTAGCTCACCTTAACACAACTTTTATTTTTTATTTTTTAAAAAAAGTAACTTTGTGTCTAATATTACGTTTTTTTAAAATTGTTTCAAAACAAATTACGTTTTTTTTTTTTAAATTCTCTCTTAGTTAATCAAAATACCATCACTTCCTCTTTTTATTTTTCTTCATTTTCTTCTATTTCCTTTCATTTGCTAAATCAGGTGTCAAAGTTGTATTACAAGTCTATTTTTTATTTATTTTGTTTATTTGTTGAGGATGAGTTTGTAAACAAAAGAAAATGTCATTATGATCTAATATATCGAACTTCATGTCCCAAATAATTCCATCCACTGATTTCACCTAGGAATTCATATCAATTTGATCCAATGAGTAACCAATCAAGCTCATTTGTGTTTTCAATTCCAATTGATTTGACTGAGAAGACAAATAAAATGATGATGATGGTAAGAAGTTTTTCCATTTAAAAAAAGAAATATTTGCGGTGAGAAATGAATTGCACTAGCTGATGACGACGGTACTATTGGCACGAGGGGGGCAACATTCTACGCTCCATGTTCTATTCTGACATGGGATGTTATCACCGTGAAAAATGTGCCATAAAAAAAATGCTAATACGAGGCTCTCTCTTACAACTGTGTTTTTTGTCGCTCAATTAAATTCAAAGCCATTTCCATTTTTAGAGCATGCATATGCATGTTCCGTTGCTATATAGGTTTGGCTTATGCTTTTGTTTCTTAATGTCTGCCATAGTAAATAGTTATTGTTTTATAGTATGGAATTATTCAAAGGCAGTAATCGTCAACAACATTTGAGATTTGCCTCCAAAACAGAAGCGACAAATATGACTGAAGCTAGCCTTTCCCTAACTCAAAGGTCATTGCCCGATTTCCCTTAATTGCCATTTAAAACCTTTTTCTTGGCGCCACAGTTTTGTCCCAAACTATCAAACAATAACAATTGTTTGAGAAAACTCAAGCAATTAATAAAATATAGTTGGTTTCTTTGTGGCCCGTATCTCTCACCTTCACTTGAACAATTAGCCATATAGAGCGTGTTTGATCCCACGTCCTAGACGTGGTTTTTCACGTTCAATGAAAAGCAGGTAGTTGTAATTTTTACGTTTTGTAGTATAATTGATGAGATTTCTCACTTTACAATGGGTTTCCAATTCCAATTCCAATCACGCATGTATATGTTGCTCACGTTTTGCTGGTTAACTGAACTGTATTCATAAATATGCCAAAAACAACTTTTAAGCAAACACGATTATCAGCGTTTATTCAAAGGGTTGAAACTTGCAAAGATAATTAACCTTGGCTTTGTCTGATAGTTTGGCGTATCGTGAAACGTTTTGTTAGCAAATATTACGGCGATTCGATCGCAGCCATTAAAAATATGTATTTACTATTTAGCCTTTCAGATCAATAATGAACAATAGAAAGGAAAGCTAATTATAGATGATATGTAAGTTATTAAAGTAAATACAGATATAAGTATAACACAGGACATGAATCCCATGACATATTATATGGAGATAAGAATATAAAAAAAGATTAAAAATTATAATACATGAGATAATTATAATACTATATATAAAATTAACATAAATTAAATGAGAATTAATGTACTAAATTCTATTAGTCAATAAAACTTCAGTTTTACTTAAAGTTTCAAATTTAAATTTTGTGAATCAAAAAACAAATATTGAAATTACTTTTTCTCCTTAAGTGGATATATTAGATTCAACTCGGATAGCAAAGCTTCAAGTGACTCTCAAATACGTACATAGTGTTTTAGATAAAAAAAAAAAAATTAATATTTTAAAAATTAGTATGAATCATTGTAACTTTGTAAGTACAATAATAAGTATTTTCATATGTACGTATTTGTGGTTTTAAAAATGAAAAAGAAAAATTATTAAATGTAATTAAAAGCATCTAAAGTGTCTGTGAAGTATTCAACAACACATGTGATTCCTTTGGTCACACAGCTTTTGTTTTGTCTTATTATAGATGGAGGAATTTTAATCTGTAGCTTTTACTCATCACATGTTGCACAGCAGGAGGACAAAGTTTTATATTCAAAATCTCAATATATTTTTGCATTGGAAGGGAGTTATTGGCTTGCTCTTTCCTTCCTACCTTAATCCACAGGATCTGTATGCAACGTTAAAATTGATGTGAAAATATTAGATTAGTGGGTCATTTGGTTTAAAGTGTATGCAAAAATTAATTGAGTTGTTGTTCTGTTCACTTGGAGCAACAAGTTCCCAAAGCCCAAAGGCTTGATGCTATGGTCCATGGACAGAATTATGAACTGCCACATATCAATACACATATCTAGAAAAGAAACAAAGTCATCACCATTGCTACATATGAAAATAATATTTGAGAAGACATCAATGAGGCCGAACAAATTATAAATTGTCAAAGCCACTGCTCCTTGGCAGGTTATTGGGCTAGACATGATATGAGTGAAATTTGTAGCTGACAAATCCTAGTGCCATGGAGAGAAAGAAAGATACAATTTAAGTAATTACTTTTTAGCTTAAAAATTGAAAACCAAATACAAATTCTGTCCAACTCTACAATAAGACCCAAAAATCATGTTAATAAAATAGAGGTTGCAATTTGATACTGCTAATCATCATTAATATATATAAAGCTTTTAAGTCTCTAGGTTTTTTTTTTGTTACCCTAATCATTTCTCCCGCCTATAATAAGGATAGAAAAGTCATTAGCACTGCTGCATTTAATAAGGTCACTTTTGACTTCTGAGTTTTGTCTTTATATTTAAATTTAAATTAAATATACCACAAACACTATTTGTATTGCACATGGTAAAAAAAAAAAAAGGAATGTCTAGGAGATGCACCTATGCTAACTTTGTCATACCAGCTATAATAAATTAACTATTTAATTATAATTGTTATGTTTTTAATTTGTATTGTACTGATTATTTAACTCAAACCGGGATATATAAATATTTTATTTATTCATTTACATAAGTTAATTTGAGATTGAATTAATAAAACTTTGAAACATGTTATTCTCTTGATAATTCATAGTAACATAAAGAGTTATTTGACTAATGAATACGTTAAAGATAATAATAAAATATTATCTAATTCATATTCATATATTAATGAGAATATATTTTAATAAACATTTTAAAATTTTTAAAATTTGACTCAAATTCATTTAAATTAATTTTATACATTATAATTTTTTAAAATAATTATTTAAAGTCTAAAATAATTATAATTGCATGTTTGATATTGATATACACATATATCACATGATAAGTTATGTTAAAAAAATGTACTAAACTAAAGTAAAATAATTAACTGATTAAATTTTTAAGACAATTTCCATGTACATATTGTTAGTAAATAACAAAAATATTATAGTTTAATTGTATGCTAAATCACTCTTCCTTGCATGTATAATTTATTAGCAAGTTATAACAATTACTAAAAAAGATACACACATCATTTGAAACGTGTCTTGCATTGCACCGGTGTAAAGACTGGATATAAAATGTAATTTAAACAATTGTTATAAGTGTTTAATTTATTTGTACTAACAATATAAAATATTTCACAGTTAACCAATTAAAATCACGATTGCTATAACTTTTAAAATATTTTTTTATAAAAATTAATAAACTCATCACACATGATAACTTGTGATTTAATAACATTGTAAAAAAAATTATACCCTCATATTGTATAAATTATTTACATCCAACATAAACAATCCCATGCATCGCATGGATAGAAAATCTAGTTATATAATTAAGCTAGTGTGTGTGTATTGTTCCCTTCTAAGGAAAAACGAATATTATAGCACAGAAAATATGTAACGAAAGGCAAACACCAGGGCTTCAGAGATGGTTATTATATTATTGATGAACTTCTGATCTGCAGATTCATCAAATAAAATAGTATTTAAGAGATACCATTTAAAATAATATTATATGTATGATTATTGGTTAGTTGTGCAGTGTGGAAGAATATTCGTTATTGTTAAGGTGTGAAAGGCAGAAATAAAAGATGGTAGAGAACACTGGAAAAGAGCTGTTATTGTCAAACTTTTGGGGATAAAGTTCCTATCTGCCAGACTAAAGAAAAGAAGCTTTAATTTGGCAGCCATGAATTATTTTGTAGCCAGGTTTGAAGAATGGAGTTTGACTATTGTCAAGCGTTGGAAGGAGGGCCATGGATGATCCTTGGACATTACATAATGAGAATATGCTGGAGATGATAATATTATTCAAAATGGAATGATGGAGATAATAATAATAATAATGCCTCAGTTAATATTGTAAGGAAGGAATACATCTCTTCTCTTCCGTCGAAATCGAATACTCAAAAAGCAATGGATATTGTTGTTTCGGAGGGATCACTGAGGCAAACGATAAAAGCTTAAGCTGCTACATGTATGGGCCTCAACTCCTTTAACTTGTATCGTAAGGCCCAAATTTGTGTCCAACCCATCTGGAAGAAAGCAAGCATTATTAAGGGGAGATTATAGAGAAATATAGAAAAATCTATTTTGTCACACGTCATATGAGTTGGTCCTCTGTATTTTTTGATTGGTAGGAATCGAAAGCTGTACCAGGATATTTACAACACTTATGCACCATGCTCAACCAAATGAGTTATACTCCCTTGGTATATGAGTTGGTCCTTTGTATATAGTAAAGTAACACATAATCATTACATAAATACTCAATTAAAATACTAAATCTAAATATATAATATTAATGATAAATGCTTATCAATAAACTATTAACAAATCAAAGGGACACAAATGTCAACATTTTACACGTGTCAACCAATGGAACCACTTGACATAAAAAGGCCTTTTTAAATTTTAACCATTTGAAGCAAAGCAAAAAACAAACACAGTTTCAACTGGAAAAAAAAAAAAAAAAGTAAAGCCCAAAGGAATAGGTCCATGCTTTTTCGGTTTACAACACACTTCAACTTACGAAAAAAAGAAATTGTGAAAAGCCCAAATACATACGTCCAAAAGCTTCGTCCAAACCAAATGCTATCGAGGATTGGGATTGGGATAAGCTTTTGTCATGGTCAAATCACCCAAATGGTAAAAAATCAGAGTAAGCATTAATCTGTTGTTCTGCACTTCTACCTACATTGCAATGGAAGAAGAAATCAAGAGTGTATTTTTTTTTGTCTCAAACCTAAAAGCTATCGAGGATTGGGAAAGTCGTTTCATCAGTGAACCATGAAAAAGGTTTTGTGTTCAGCAAATCACGAAAATGGTAAAAAAATCAGGGTAAGCATGAAGTTGCTACTCTGCACCTCTACCTGGAATGCAATGGAAGAAGAAATCAATAGGTCTGTCCAAGGTAAAAGTTAAATTCAATTCAAATTCGAATTTGAATTTGGAGATTTTTACCGGGAATTTGGTTTGTGTTAGCGGGCATTGTTGAGTAAAACGCTCTATATATATTTTGTTTTCAAGCCAAATATCCCCACTTTCACCACTTCAAATCCTCGTCCCTTTTTCTCTTCTTACTTCTCTGAAACTTTTGCTACTTGCTTTCGTCAATTCTATCATGGCGAACAAATTCCACTCTGTTGCGGAGATTACTCCCGAGAAGCAAAACTGGAAAATCGTGGTGAGAGTCATATGGCTATGGGTGGTGAAAGACTTGGGAAAGTCAAAGATACCTTTCTCAATGGAATTGTTGCTAGTGGATTCAAAGGTTAGGTTCATCAGTATGTTTTTGTAACTTATTGTTCTTTATTGTAAATTTTAAACTGATCAATGTTGACTTGTTGTAGGGAGTTCGAATCCACGCTTCTCTGAGAAAGACGGTCATTTACAAATTTCAGAAAGGTTTACGAGAAGGCAGTGTATACTTCATTCAGTCATTTGGTGTGGCTGAAAATAGTGGTACTTTTAGAACATCCACTCATAAGTACAAGATTAACTTCAATTTGAATACTAAACTAGAAGAGTTGGATAAAGCTTTGGTACCCGAAAAAAACTATGACTTTGTGGCTATTCGTAAGATTATTGGTGGTGAATGGAATGATGATTACTTAGTGGGTAAGTGTAATTTTTTGTTCAATGTTTATAGTTTTTTTTTTTTCAAATTGTTCTTTACTGATTAATTTTTTCAAATGTGTTCAAATGTGAGTAGATGTGATGGGCGTCCTTATAGGTGTGGGAACTGAGAGACAGTTCTCTAAGAACGGAAGCAACACAAAAATGAATGTTATTTGTGTAGAAGCCGATGGGTAAACTTTTGTATCCCTTTAATCAATCTAATAATATCCCAAATATGTTATAGTTTTAGCTGTTACTTAATTTTTGGCCAGGAACCACCATCAAGTGACTATCCTAATCTGCTGAATTCACTTATTGGGACGCAATTGTTGTTTGCAGTAGATAGAGGTTCACGATCAACTGTTTTGAATCATGATGGTTGTTTTACTGTAACTGAAATATGTCATGACAAAGAAATCTTGAGGATGTTCCATCTTGCTTAATACATCTCTTTATTTGATGAGGTTAGACATGATGTATTATATAATGTTATATAATCTTTATTATTTTTATTATCATTTAATTAAATAAATTGACTTTTAATATACTTTTTAGGGATTAGCAAAAAACATTGCAAAATATTTAGCCGAGTTATGCTGCTTCAACAACCTGCAAATACAGCTTCTCTGATTTCTATGATTAAAAATCAATATCAGGAATCAACTTCTGCACAATTAACATCATCATCAAGAAATTCAAAGATCCTTGTTGCTACAGATATGGGTTTGGATGAAAAAATGATGGACGATGACAACGTCAATTCACATGAAGATGTGTAAACAAATTGCACTGTTACTTTATTAATAGCCATGCTTTCAAGTGTTTATTTTAACAGATAATATGTAGTTTTTTGGATGTGTTACTGACATGTTTGCAAAACTATTAATTTCTTGCTTTACTTTGGTTTTAGTTAACTTATATCATAGCATTTATCATTTTGAGTAACATTTCCTTTATGTGAGTGGTTCTCTAAGGTATGGGCTTTATGTTTTAATTGGATAGGAATATCGACAGTTTTGAACTCAGAAATGTGTAACCAATTTCACCAATTCTATGGTTTGATAAGAGGGTATAGAGTGGACAGTAGTTTGGTTTTCTGTGATAAGACCAATATGGCTTGGCAGGAATAATATTCTTTTTAGACAGACAGATGTACATCTTAAGGCTATTTTTGAACATGCTGTAATATATGCGTGGAGATGGCTTAAAGCAAAAAAGATAGAATTTTGTTATTCGCTTACATGTTGGATGCAGAATCCTATGGTGTGTTTAGGGAGAAATATGTGATGAATTAGTCTCATGTGGAGGAAATGAAGTTGATAATGCTTTACTTATTTGGATTGTAATGGGGCTTTACTGATTTATTGATAATGCTTTGTTTAAAGTGGAACAAATCAACAAATTATATTGCGGTGAAAAGTCTGCAGATGCAAAATTTATATGATATCAGATGTTAGGCAAAGAGGGCAATAAGGAAGAATCAATACCTTTGGGTGCAGGTTTTACGTGCCAAGTATAATTGTGATTCCCTTGTTCCTCATATGGCTACAATGAAGAACTGCTCAAATGTTTGGCATGGCATTCTAGCTAATTGGGACATTCTTTTACAGAAATCTCAATGTCGCATTGGAGATGGTTCTCATATTTGCTTCTGGAATGATAACTGGATTCCTGATATAGGACCTTTGAAGAATCTCGACGACTTTTCATTGCATGGCGAAGCTAAAAAACTTAGGGTTAATCAGGTTATCTCTCAAGATGGATCGTGGAACTCTGATCTTCTGGAGAATCTTCTACCTACAGACCTTTGTAGGTTGATCGAAAGGATGCCTGTTCCTCATGAGATTCACGCAGGGGATCGTCTTATCTAGAATGCTTCTCATGGAGTTTTCTCTATAAAGTCTGCTTTTTATCTGCTATCAGGTCTTCCTTCTCAGGCAGGCAGAAATCATCGTGTCTTCAAACTTATCTGGCATTGGCCTAGCTGTCAAAGATCCCGTCTCCACCTTTGGAAGCTGGCAAATGATGCCATCCTTACTAATGTGAAAAGATTTTGTCGGGGTATGGGGGATTCAAACTTATGCCCGGTATGCAATATAATTCCAGAAACTTCTATGCATGTGATGAGGGATTGCCCTCCTAGGAATCAAATCTGGAGACTCCTTTTTCCAAACTCAAAGTGGAATTGGTTCTGTTCCTTGGATGTTAAAAACTGGGTTATGAAAAACATTGATGGCTTCTCCATGCGTAGGGGGAACTGGAATATTGCTTTTGGGATTTTGGTGGAATTGATTTGGAAAAGAAGAAATGAGTTTGTTTTTTTCAAACAAATGGACTTTGAACTCAGGCATCATGTTCAGGAAGGACCATGTAGTAGAAGGTATTGAAAGGGCTAACAAGGAGTTAGGAGGTAATCTTAATCTTTCAGCAGATAATAGGATTGCCATGGAACCTTTTATTACTCTTGAGGGGTGGATAAAAGTTAACTGCGATGGTGCGTATGTTCGAGCAGGGTCCAAAGCTGCATGTGGGGGCTTCCTCTCAGACCATTTGGGGACCTTTGTTATGGGTTTCTCTAGATCCTTGCAAGCTAACTCTAGTTTTCAGAGTGAATTGTGGGCAATTTATCATGGGTTAAGACTAGCCCTAGCTAGATGCTTCCACAACATCATTGTTGAATCAGACTCATACCAGGCTATATCAGTTATCTCACAGGGGGCTATTGCATCTCAGGATGATAGTTCAATTGTGTGATCCATTTATCTTTTGGCGAGATAGGCTAAGGAAGTCACTTGGAATTTCGTACTCAGGGAGTGTAATTATGTTGCTGATGCTTTTGCTATTTATGGTCTCTCTCTTGATCTTGATTATGTTCTTTTTTATTCTCCTCCACCTTTTATGGAGGGCATGATGATTCCTAATGTTGCTATGGCTTCGAATCAGATGTATTTTCTCGTGTTTGGGCTTTTAGCCCCATTTAATCATAAAAAAAAAATAGTGTATCGAGATAATGGTCACAGGTTTGTATTTGTTTTATGGCAACATTAAATCAACTTTTCTTATATCAGTTTTTTTCCTATAAGAAAGTAACATGAATATTTAATTTTTTATGAAATTTCTATATTCATACTTATTTTTTATTTATATTAATACAAATTAATTCTTAATTAAAAATATTCCGTGCATTGCACGGATCCAAAACTAGATAGTCACATAAAAATGATAACCTTTAAATAAGCATTTTCTAATTATTATTTCTTAACAGGTTTAGCTCACCAAAGAGTTTGATGATATGATATGCGAGGGAGATGTAGAGGGTGGGTTCTTAGCCATACCTTTCTCCATAAGATGTGCTATATTACCTTTTTCTACCACGTGTCCCATGCGCAGAACAAAATTGACGGATTTTTACAAATTTTCAACCCTGGCACGGCACTGTGTTTTGTACAGATAGATGCTACCCCACACACAAACTCTTCTCGTCTTCTTTCTTACACATTTTCATGGTATGAATGCGCTTTCACTGTGTAGTATCTGATTCTCTTCCAACAAGCCAAAAAAGATAAACTCATTTTTTCATACAAAACCTAACAATGAATCAAAGGTGTCCCATTTCAAGTATTCTTTTTGTTATTATATATTTTTCATGCTCCAAGAGACTACTAAAGCAACTATTTTTTTTTTCTCAGTTCAAGGCATACCAAGTTCGACTATTTTTACCAACTAATACTGTTTATTAAGTTTAGCGTTTTAAATTTCATTTCTGTAAACGTTATTTAAGTGCAAACAAAGTAAATACAATTATTTTTATTTGTAAAGACCGTCGGAGATTATTATTAACCCTTTCCCTTTTGTATGAAGTGTCAATCAAGACTTGAGAGCAAAATCTGCACTGAAAATTTTAGGATTTCCTTGGATGCGTTTGTCTCATCAAAAGCAGGTATGTATATTTCAAAAGCCAAAGACATCAAATAAAAACAGCCGGAAATCTCACAAACAAATAACAACTAAGGTCATCTACAAACTCATCACGGGAAAAAAAAAAAAAGAGAAAGAAATTTCGTCTACAAACTGGCACACAAAAAACACAACATACAAATCAGCGTTGGTTAAATATAATATAATGCACACAAACAACCATATATACAATAGGTAAAGGAAAGGGGGATAGGGGGCCTCTGAAACTTAGTTGTACTAAATAGAAAAGCAGAAAATCTATATAGCCGGTATTTGACCCGCGTTACTGTTTGTGCAATTCCAATCAGCAGCACAACTGGTTAACATCTGCCAAGTAAAAAATAGAAACTTAGAAAGCATTTACATTACACAAAAGGCCTAAATGTGGACCTAATATTATTATTATGTAAATTTTAAGGTTGACTTACAATAAGGAGGCTCCAATAACATTATAACAAGTCACTCAGAATTCCTAACTAGCATATTGACATTTCGTTTATAAACGACTAACATCTCACAGCATTAAATAAAGTTTCAGATTGACATTTTAAACAATTTCACACGCCAACATACTTAAGTGGAACCAACTAAATCCAGGTTAAAATAATAAAATACTGACTCTTATTAAATAATGTTTTTTTGGTAGACTTATTGGTACTATTATTCTATTAGCAATTGAGTATACCTACCTGTCTATGCCGGCAATCATTCACAAGCAATCTTGGTGTCAAAGCTGCTAAGGCATATTGCAAATGCTTCAAAGGCAGAGATTGGATACTGATAATCCATGTTGAATACATCCTTTCCAACTTTTCCAAACTGTAGAATAACATTTTCCTGAGCCTGCTCAGAAACTCCATTTTTAGGAGAAGCAACCAGCTGGAAATTTTTAACTGAAGCAACTGTCACTCGCCCGTTGAAGTTCAGACACCAGCATTGAAGTTGTTCATGCCACCTTGGGGACTTGTTTCGTAATACCAGCATCCCCTCATTTTGACAAGTCAAAGGTACTGATGGGAGATTGTCCATGCGGGTTGATTTTGATCTAAAGAAAGGGATGGATGGAGAAGTATCAATTCGGCTATGAAGAAATTGAGTCTGTGTTGGGGCCACTCCTCCAGGTTCAACAGCTGAGGCAGGGATGGCATCCATAACACATTGCATTATTCTAGGACCCCTGTTAAAATTTTGACAACTAATCAGTAGAGCCACCTCTGGAAAGGAAAACTGAGAACAATCAATAACATAGAAAAAAATCACCAAAGATTTTCATTTACTAATTGCCAACCCAAATAATTTCTCTTTACCCAAAACATACACTTTCGTAGTAACAACACTAATACCTAGAGCCCAAAACATTCAGATCATACGAGACACGAGCAATGGGATAGTTGCCAGCAGGAACTCTTGGAGAAACTTGCTTGAGACTAACTAGCCTGGTGGAACGAGACTTTGTAACTTTGGCTCCATAAATTGGAGGGTGTGCATCATACACGGTGAATTTGGTGCCCAGAAAGTTTGATCTATTATCAAAGAGAAAAAGAGAGTCATTTTAGGCACACAAGATGGTGATTAACAAGTCATGTCAAATATAAGCTAAAATACCTCAACTTCCCGATATAGGTACTACTTCCTCTTGATACATCGTCACAGTTTAGAGAGATGATATAGTCAGTGTGAGTTGCACGTCGACACTTGCGTGCAGAAAGAAGGAACTTGCCATCGTCGGTTGAGGCTGCAAGATTATAAAAACCAACATCACAAAAGCATCAAAGGATATTAGAAGAAAAGAAAAAGGAAGCTCTTTACTTAATATTATACTAGTAGTTAAGTACAAGCTACAAGGAAAAAGGATGACTGCTCTCCTACAGCCTGTATCATGATGTTTGAAAAGCAATTAATCACACATTAAATTTAAATGTCTGGTAGTGCTCACCTTGGTTTAAACCAAGAAACAGATAATATGTTTGATTACTGCGATTTCGTTTAATATAACACTGAAGAAGAGAGTCCCTTGGACCAGGCTGCATGATGACAATAAGAAGCAGATTAAGGCTTGGCAATAACTAGAATACTAAATAATAGTAATTCTTTCATGTTACTAATATGTCAATAAGTAGCCAATCCTTATCATGTTTCAATGCAGATCTACTTTGCTTCCTTTGTGTAGTAAGAAAAAAACTAGAATCAATTGCATGCTTAAACTCAAATGTTATATTGGAGTCCGTTTTCCTAGTTGAATAAAGGTTGAGGAAGATGTAACAGAAGTATATTTAACACTGCA
The DNA here is from genome assembly GCA_026413185.1 of Pueraria montana var. lobata. NCBI lineage: Eukaryota > Viridiplantae > Streptophyta > Magnoliopsida > Fabales > Fabaceae > Pueraria > Pueraria montana. The sequence continues at coordinate 65,859,179 of CM048647.1, read as the reverse complement.
CATAAGGTGAAACTTTTGCATCTTAACAGGAAAAAAATTGTATCAAAAGTCAATACTCATTTCATACTATTTCCACTTGAGTATAAAATTGAGCAAAGAGAAAACACTTCAACAATCATAATGTCTCTGCCATGCAAACAAACATTATTCCAATGGACGAACAAGGTATGGGTAATTGCATAGCAGCAAATCCATCCACCCCACCAAATGTTCTTACATCCTCCTGACCTCATAGGGAAAAACACATAATATCCATAGTTCTCAAAGAGGCTTGGATATACAAATATATAGAATATATGACACACAATGAAACAATAACAAAGCTGATCATGGGATAAAAAACAAAAGGTAACAGTCACCATTTGTATACTACAACATGTTTTCACTTAAGCAATGTTATTTGAACACCACTTTTGCATGTGACAGCATGTCTCTATCAATTATCATCTCTGTCACATCCAATATGTTGTTGGTAGATATCACTTAAATGATAACATGAAAAATACTCTTTTCAAACAACACAAATGCCACAAATCACAACTTCACAAGGAAGCTAATTGAAAAGGAAGAATTCCAGATTTCATAAATTTTAACTATTTATGAACAATTTCAATTACAAAAGCATTCAATTAATCAAATTCCAACAATATTTCTTGCTCTCGCACTCGCTCACTCTTTTGGGGTAAGTAGTAGGTTGGGAATTCACCTCACCATCCACATAACTCAACCATGCCTGCCAAATAAATACAGGTTTTATTGATTATAGCTTCTTCTGTGCAATAGCAGCATTAAACAGTAAATAACTTCCGTAATACAATGTCATCAATCTTCCCCAAACGAAGTAATTTGTCTAGATCACATATACCACTGAAGAATATAAGCATATTATCATCAAGAAAACCAAACTACTTAAGCTTAAAATGAAGTCAAGTCAAAAAGAAAGGTCTCTAAGCTTAACTCAAAAGGTTAACAAACCACACACTAGCAAGTGGGCAGCTGACTACCGGAATCGAATTACTCACTTACGGCCACAAACAAAAGACAACATACAAATGACAAACCAAAAGTTACAAATTTAAAACACACAAATCCAAAGGAGGAAACTTGCACGAATCAAAGCATAGTATAAATTATCTACAAAAGCAAAAAGGGTGGTGACAAGTGAGACCTGCTTCAAGGAGATTGGGAATGTCAACTTGCCGGACACTTGAGGGGATTTGACAATTTCCTTCATGATTTCTCTCCAACTGCGGCAAACTGCGGCGCAGGCAACGACATGTTTCCGGGCAGGCCAGGAATCCTCAGAGGCCTCAATTCTCATGAGCACATCCCTCAAAAGCTCAGGGGGCATGTTAGCCCAACAACTCTGCTTCAACCCATCAAGCACCACCAAACTATCCTGGGCAATAGCATCACTGTGTGACTGTGACCTGGATCTCATGCTATACCCAAACTTCACCTCAAATCCCTTCCTTTCCAGGATGATACTCCTAAACGACATCTTCAACTCCCTCTCTTAAAACCTCTTGCAGCCCATTCCCACTTCCCCAATTCCTCTAAACCCCTCACAAGATTAACAAAACCCCCCAAACATGGGAAAGGTGGGAAATTTTTAAGAAAAAGTTTTCCTTTTGTCAAAGAAATGAAGAAGCACTAGGGGTACCCAGAGTGACATATACACATTTTTAGCCTCGATCACGCTGAATTTTCAATAAAATTGAAGGCAGGGCAAAACCAACATGAATAAGTGAATAATTAAGTAAACAAACCCGGAATTTGGACAAAAAGAGCGTGAATCCCCTTCCCTTGGAACCATGTGAGGTGGAAGGGGAACCCTTGCGATGAGAGTGTGGAAAAGGAAAGGAACAAGTAAAGTAAGAAGCGAAAAAGGGCAGTGAGGAATGTGGTGGGTATGAGGGTCCCGGGCTGCTTGGGACCAAATGGCCTTATCCAATACCTATGTATCTATGGATTGGGTTTGGTGCCAACCCTTCAACCCGACTTTTATTCCTCAGCTCATAATTTATGTTGTTAGTTTTTTCTACTTTAATTTTTATTGGGCAAACTACATTTTGTCTGAAAGTATGTGCCAACCTATGTTACATACTATCTACCTACGTGACAATTAACTGTGTACATGTAAATAACATGTCATGTAGGCAAATAGTGTGTCACAGACTCGAACGTTAATTTTAAAGAAAGTTTTTCATCGGAATGACTAAAGTGATGGGCAAATTGTACTTTCAGAGACTTAATTAACAGTTTCATACTTTCAGGAACCTAAGTGACAGTGGATTACACTTTCAGGGACCAAAGTGACGATTCACCCAATTTTTATTCACTATCATTGACATTGTAAAAATTGCAAAGCATTTACTTTTTTTTTTTTTTTTTTTTACAAAACATTTACCGTTAATCAATCAAATAATAGCATGTTTTTTAAGCTAATTATTATATAATAAACTTATTATACATGACAATTCATGATATCTTGAATCATGAATGTAAAAACAACAAAATATCTTAAGCTTAACACGATGAGATTGGATCCAAAATATATGTAAACAGTATGTTATAGTATAAATCAATAAATCTGGGAAGAAGATAACATATAATAGTAGAAACAATTTATTCATACGAGTCTTTAAACAAAATAAAAACAAAATATAATGTTGCTACAAATCACAATAAAGTCTTCTTCTAACTCAAGGCATCAAAAGATTTCATAATACCTATATAGGTTATATGATATGCAAAAGTTTTAACAGGTAAACCCTTGGTTAGGGGACCTACCACCATAAGTTTTGCAGGCATATACTCAATGTGGGTTTGGAACTCCTAAACCTCTTTTCTAACAAACATATATTTGGTGTCAAAATATTTTGAACATTTAGAGTTCTTATTATTCTGAGAGCAACATACTGCAATAGAGTTGTCACAATATATGGTTAAAGGCGTGGAATACACTCCACAAGATAAAACTCAGAAATAAAGTTCTTTAACCATATAGCTTGAAGAGTGACCTCATAACAAGCCATATATTCTGCATCCATAGTTGAGGTAGTTGTAAATGTCTGTTTGGCACTCCTCTAAGAAACAACCCCTCTTGCCAACATAAAAATATATTCTAATGTGAATTTATGGCCATTTAAATAGCCACCTTAATCAGAATCAGAATAGTCCATCACCTCAAAGTCATCAAACCTCCTGTAAGCGAGCAAGTGTTCCCTGGTGCCTGTTAACTCCTTGGCAAGTGAACCAAATCGTACAAGTAATATCTTGGTAAGTCCAAGTATCGTATCCACAGGGACTTGTTCAATATTTGACTATTTGCATAAGGCACTTACTAGAACAACAAATAAGTAATAAAATTGCAATGGAATGGATTTAAAGTAGGAATAAAGCACTAAAAATCTAAGCTTGACAATTAAATCAACTAGAAACTATTTTTGGAATTTTCTCAAGCAAGTAAAATGCAGAAAATAGAGGGTTGACGACAATAATACGGGATGTTGGGGTTTGACTTCGTTAACCACTCACCCATGCATACAAAAGCCACTAATCAAGTTCATTATCCAAATGTTATCATCAACTCACAAAGATGTTTAAACCCTAATTCCTTAGAGTGAAAACCTAAGTCTCTTGACCAACCTATCAATTCCTTGCATAAATCAACCAAGATACTTGAGAGAAGAACAAGAGTTTAAAGATGACTAATGGGTTTTGCTCTATTCCTAGCAACAAACCCCATTAGGTGCTCTTCTCCATTTCTAGGTTTAAAAACATTTTCCAATCGGATTCAAACCACAAAATCAAGCAAAGGGTGATCAAACCAAAGCAAGCATTAAGAGAAAGAAAAAGCACATAACATGAATAATAAACTTTGATTAAAAACTTAGAGAGTATACATGAGTTTTGGGTCAACTACATCAAACCCCAACAAGGGTGAAATTAGCTACACATAGACATGTGCAGCAGCAAAAATGAAGAAGAAAGGAAGAAACTTGAAGTAGAAGCCATGGGAACCCAAAGGAAGCTCTCCAAGTGCCACTCCAAGCCAAGAGAGGGTCTGCAACGTCAATGAATGCCAAATGACCACTTTTCCCTCATAAATATCTTTGTTTTCGCACCACTTAAGCCACATCAGCACCCTCACGCCCAGCTTCAAGTCTTCCCACGCTCAGCTTCAGAAAAGGCATCAGGGGTGCAACTCGAAGGTTCTCACGCCCAGCCTCCGCATTCTCACGCCCAGCCTCAGGTTGACAGCAAGCAAAGGGAGATTTCTTCATTCTCAAGCCCAGCCTCAGCAAGATAAAATGGAGATGTTGGCTTTTAGCTTTCAAAATATGCTTCCAAAGATGTTGGCTTGAACTTCCAATGACTCATGCTCCAAATTCTTTAATTCTTCTTCTATTCCTACAACAAAATATCAAAAGCTAGTAAAACTCCTAAAGGATAAGCAATATTAACACTACTTCTAAATAATAGTTAGATTAGCCTAAAATTGATTAAAACAAAGTTCTAAGTCATGAAAAATGTAAGATAAATGCTAAGATATGTAAGCATATAAAGCATCTATCAAAACACCCCAAACTTAGAGCTTTGCTTGTCCTCAAGCAAAATAAAACTAAGCTACACAACTAAACATAAACAGCCTACTTATAACTTCAACTTAAAATAAAATTATGCAAAGAGAACTGAACATGGTTTGAAATTCAAGCACTACATCACATCCATCCACACATGCTTTTAACTCAAGTCTTTGAGCAAGAATTTCCAAAATGAATAACCATACCCTATGGTGCCCACACAAAATTTCACAACAAGATACAAATGCAAATAATTCCTTAAGAGACTAACAAGTATGGCAATGACTGAAATTGAAAAACCAAAGAGCACTTGTTCCCTCACAGAAAGGGTGTTTCTCTCAAGCACACAAGTGTATCCGAGCAAGTGTATCTCTCAATCACACACATTGAAACCACACAATTCAGTTTTGCTTTTCATCTCAAAAGAAACCATAAAACCACACATGCATGCAAAGATCACAAAGGTCTTTTTTTTGGGTTGAATCTTGGCTGGGCTACAAAGAATATTGGTTTTTCCGGATAAGCAAAATTACACCACAAGAGAATAGGAGAGCATCTTCTAATGATCACAATTCATTCAATAATTCCAACTTCTCGAGTTCAATGAGAACCTCCATTCCATGCATCCCAATGCTAAAAACAACCTTGACCAACATCAAAACAATAATTTTTGAGCCACCTTGTTTACTTTTTTTTTTTATATTTTTTTTTTCATTTTCATTTTTTTTTTCATTTTTCTAATTTTTTTTTTTTGAATAATCACACAAGGGTGGCTTGAAAACAAGAAACCACATAAAGATTCCCAACATTGCTATCCTTTCTTGGTAATCACACAGAAAACCCCAAACTTAAACTCTTGCAATCCACTATCAAAAATAACTTGCTCTCCTATCCCTAAGGTGTGGGAAGCAATTGTCTTTCTTTTAGGCTCAAGGATTCAAGAATAAAAAATGTGTTTAGCTCAAAAGGGGTCATGCAAAGGACAACAAATTGTTAGGTTAGCTATTTGGTCCAGTGGCTAAAATTTACACAAAAACATGCCTTGATCACTTCTCAACAAGCATATGCAATTCAAGGTAACAGAGATTCAAGCAAAACCAATTGTACGCATTCCAATGGTGGCACTCAATCAAATAAATCAATGGAAGCTCAAATACTCACACGGTTAAAACAAGTACTCAATGATTTTCAACAACATCATGCCAAACTTATTAATCGCACGAAATACTACAAAGCATCCAATTATGAATATCGGAGTACAACCACAAGCATACAATCACATAACAATGGAATTTAAACATCATCAAGAACTCATGCAATGGATGAACTGAAATGGTGCTAAAGTCTCAAACCACACACTTGACACATGTTCAATCTAAAAAAAAAAAAAAAAAAACAAAAAAAAAACACCATAAACTAGAAATTAAAATCTAACACATCACACAAGTTAAAAATTAACAACTAAACACAACAATAACACAAGACAAAAACATAAAACATAAAACACTATGTGACTCTCTCAACATTAGGCCAAAAGATTAGCCTTCCTCTTCCAAGTGTGCATCAACATCCCCATTAGCATCAGCAGCAGCAAACCCTCCTCCTCCCTGGGGATTATCCTGGTCCCCAGGATATTGTGACCAAGCTACATGGGTAGACAATTCAGCAGCCACCAGAATAGATATCTTCATGAGCTTTAGAAACAAAAGTTTCATCATCAAAATCCAGAGGTAGTGCTTGCCTAGGAGGGTGGGAGCATTGGGTCTCAGTGAATTTTCTGCTCTTGTAAACCTTGGTTTGAGGAGTAGCCATCCTAAAGCAAATACACAAAAGAACACAACAATAAGAAAACTCAACAACTGAAAAATAAGAAACCCCAAACTTAATTTAAACAACAAGAAACGAATTCTAACATCAACACAAGCTAACAATAAAGAAGAAAAAGTAACTACAGAAAAAGGAAACAACTAAGAACACAAATGAAATAAAGAAAGAAAAACATAACTAAGAAAGAAAGTAGCAAAACACAACAAGATTCAACACCATAAAACTAGCCTTAAACAAGCCAAGAGAAAGTGAAGTTAAGCCTAAGGATCACAAAACAAGTGAGAAATCACAAGAAAATTTCACTTAGGCAAATCACCAAACACTTAAAAGGCACACTTAAAATTAGAAGGAAAAAGAAAAACTTGAACATGTGTAAAACCACAAATTTGAAAAACAAAGAAAGAGAACAACCCAATAGCAGAGATCAACCAGAGACACTAAGAAAAGCAACTAATAACACATTCAAAGAAAAACACAAGCAACAACATTCAAATAAATAAAGAAAGAAAAACATGTTACAACCTAAGAACAAAGTAAAAACAAGAGAAATAGAGTGAGAGAAATGCATGAGAATGAAACAATTTAGAGAAAGAAATATAAACTCACAAGGAAGGAAGCTTGGAATGAGATTAAAGAGAAATGGAGAAAATGACGTGAGGGATATGTGTTGTTCGTGTGGGTCTAAAAAGAAAGAAGAAAGTTGGATAAAGAGTGAGTTTGGAAAGGGAGAAGTGAAGTGTAAAAACGTGGGTCATGTTCTTAAATAAGCAAAGCTCACGCCCAGCTTGGAAATTTTGAGGCCCGGCTTCAAATTGGCAGAGAATAATTACAAAATTTGCACTTCAATTCCAATTGCTCAAGCTGGGCGTGGGACTATTGATGCTGGGCGTGAGAGTGGCAGAGAGAATTGTGCAAAAATTGCACAATTTGCAACTCAAATCAAGAGGCCACGCCTGGCCTAGGAAAGTTGACGCCTGGCTTCATTTTGGCCGAGAGGAATTGGTCCCTGGGGCAATTTTATGCAGAAAAAAAAATTCATGCCATCTAATGGCATCACTTTGGCAATAAGCTTGCACAAATTAATGGCTCCAGGGACTTGAACTTGCCACATTAGGCATGAGAATGTACAAAGCTAAGTATCTAAATGGCAGCAATTATGAAACATTTCCACACTTAGCTTGAAATTGACAGATAAATTTTTGACTCATTTAATAACAAAAAGATGCAGCTTTTAAAATTGTTTTTCTCATGAGTCAAGCCTTGAACACCCCATACTTAAATTAATCAACTCCCTTAACTCTTTCTCAACAGAAACAAATAAAACAAGCACAAAGCAACTTACTAAATCAACACTCAAACACTTTGCATCAATGATTTCACTTATTGAGACAAATCAAGCTTTTCCAAATTAGTTCAAGCTATAAAAACCAGCTGCATAATTTTTTTTCTGCAGAATTTTCTTTTAACAAAAAGAGCAAGAACTACCAAGGAAAAGCTTGATTGACACTCTCTCAACATGTGCACCAATGATGCCAAGTAAACATGAGCAATTAACGCTCCAAAACAAAAACATAACAGAAAATTTAAACAACATAAACCAAGTAACAGTTAAACTAACTCAAATGACAGAAAATTAAAAAGAGAAAGGGTGAGAAATGCTGGGTTGCCTCCCAGTAAGCGCTTGTTTAATGTCACTAGCTTGACAGGATGGTGTTGTTCAAGGTGGCATGAATGTCAAAAAGAACACATCCCACTTGCTCTTTCGCTTCTTAGTTAGGAGCTCCATGAAAATCATATATCCATCGAGCGGCTTCCAAATCACTGCAGGGGAAGTGTTGGTGAACAAGGCAAAGAAGGCATATAAGGATTTATCATGTTCTTCATGCCTTTCTTCCTTATTAATCAGTTGGTGGAGAGAAACATTGACTTGAGGAAGGCTTTCTTGTTGAATTTTTACTTGTGAGCACTTCTCCCACTGCTTCTGTGTTCTCTCCTCATCTTTTTCTTCTTTTTCTTCACCATTTTCTCTTGAATCATGCACTTCTTCAAGACTCTCCTCATGTGCTTCAACTTTTGCTAAAATTTCTTCCCTTAGAGCCATAGAAGACATTTCAACCATTTGTTTTGCTAGCTCACCAACTTGAATCTCAATATTTTGAATTGAGTTTTGATTGGCTTCGAAGCTAGCTTGGGAAGCTTCCATGAATTGCATAAGCACATTCTCTAGATTTGAGAGTCTATTTTCTTCAGGTTGATTGTGAGGGTGTGACTCTTGCTCCCACCAAGAAGTTTCCATGGAGTAAAGATGGCAATCACCATTTAAATGCTCTCTTCCACAAAAATCACAATAGATAGGTTGTGGGTGACTGACCCTCAGCTGGATGATTTCAAGATGCTCAAACAATATCTCTAATTGGTTACTAAGATGCCCCTGCTGTGTGAGCATACTATTCCAAAAGTCTTCCATGGATCAAGTTCTTCAAAGGTTCCACCCTGCATGCATAGACTCAAAAAGAACAGAGTATTTTTTTTTCTCTTTTTTTTTCTTTTGACTGTTAGCATAAGACAACAAAAGTACAAAGGAAAAACACTTGAAAGAATAACAAAAGGATAGAATTAAGCCTAGGTAAATAGCAAATGCAAAATTGCCAACTATTGAGACACAAGTCCCCGGCAACGGCGCCAAAAACTTGTTAACTCCTTGGCAAGTGAACCAAATCGTACAAGTAATATCTTGGTAAGTCCAAGTATCGTATCCACAAGGACTTGTTCAATATTTGACTATTTGCATAAGGCACTTACTAGAACAACAAATAAGTAATAAAATTGCAATGGAATGGATTTAAAGTAGGAATAAAGCACTAAAAATCTAAGCTTGACAATTAAATCAACTAGAAACTATTTTTGGAATTTTCTCAAGCAAGTAAAATGCAGAAAATAGAGGGTTGACGACAATAATACGAGATGTTGGGGTTTGACTTCGTTAACCACTCACCCATGCATACAAAAGCCACTAATCAAGTTCATTATCCAAATGTTATCATCAACTCACAAAGATGTTTAAACCCTAATTCCTTAGAGTGAAAACCTAAGTCTCTTGACCAACCTATCAATTCCTTGCATAAATCAACCAAGATACTTGAGAGAAGAACAAGAGTTTAAAGATGACTAATGGGTTTTGCTCTATTCCTAGCAACAAACCCCATTAGGTGCTCTTCTCCATTTCTAGGTTTAAAAACATTTTTCAATCGGATTCAAACCACAAAATCAAGCAAAGGGTGATCAAACCAAAGCAAGCATTAAGAGAAAGAAAAAGCACATAACATGAATAATAAACTTTGATTAAAAACTTAGAGAGTATACATGAGTTTTGGGTCAACTACATCAAACCCCAACAAGGGTGAAATTAGCTACACATAGACATGTGCAGCAGCAAAAATGAAGAAGAAAGGAAGAAACTTGAAGTAGAAGCCATGGGAACCCAAAGGAAGCTCTCCAAGTGCCACTCTAAGCCAAGAGAGGGTCTGCAATGTCAATGAATGCCAAATGACCACTTTTCCCTCATAAATATCTTTGTTTTCGCACCACTTAAGCCACATCAGCACCCTCACGCCCAGCTTCAAGTCTTCCCACGCTCAGCTTCAGAAAAGGCATCAGGGGTGCAACTCGAAGGTTCTCACGCCCAGCCTCTGCATTCTCACGCCCAGCCTCAGGTTGACAGCAAGCAAAGGGAGATTTCTTCATTCTCAAGCCCAGCCTCAAGTTTCTCATGCCCGGCCTCAGCAAGATAAAAGGGAGATGTTGGCTTTTAGCTTTCAAAATATGCTTCCAAAGATGTTGGCTTGAACTTCCAATGACTCATGCTCCAAATTCTTTAATTCTTCTTCTATTCCTACAACAAAATATCAAAAGCTAGTAAAACTCCTAAAGGATAAGCAATATTAACACTACTTCTAAATAATAGTTAGATTAGCCTAAAATTGATTAAAACAAAGTTCTAAGTCATGAAAAATGTAAGATAAATGCTAAGATATGTAAGCATATAAAGCATCTATCAGTGCCCTATAGATACCTCATGACTTGTTTAATAGTTTAACGATGACTAAATTCTAAATACCAAGCTTGCTCAAGTATTTCCTAAGTACACTAATTGCAAAAGCAATATTAGGGTGTTTACAAACTTATGCATACATAAGACTGCCAACCACAAAAACATATGGGACTTTTCCATATTTGCTTTGTCTTTATCATTTCAAGATAATGTATTAGAGATTCTCTCACCCTTTTGAATAGGTGTTGCATAAGGATTACACAACTTCATATTAAATTTACTTAGAACCCTTTAAATATGGGCCTGTGAGTGGGACTCGCACCAGGTCTAACATCATTTTCCCCACTTGGTTTCCTATAATTTGAGTCATTTTGACCCGATTCCTAAACCTGCGAAATTGGGTTGCAAAGGCATTTTTTTTCTTGCATAAAAATAGGGATTCTTATCCCAAATGAATCAAAAACAAATTACAAACTTAATCATCATATAAATTTCATCAATTCACCATAGTATTTTTGCAAAAAATGGAAACACAATTGCAAACGAAAAAATGATAATATGATACTCGTTATAAACAAACCATCATTTGAATAAAAAATAGAATGACTCAAAAGGAAAACCCCTTTTGTTATTATACAAAATATACATCACCGGATTATATTGTTGAATTGCGTAAGTTTTACTATATATGATATAGCCAAAGAAAAGGTAACAAATGAAAACAAATCACTAAAGGCAAAAAAAATCATAAAATCACCTAATCATATGTATGATTTGTTTTTAAAGAGGCTCTAATACCAATTGATAAAACAATCTAACATAAAGGAAATATTCAACAACAATCAATTCGTAGATTGATAATCCTGCTTATTTCAACATCTATAATAACAAGGACTTAGAATTACCTGAACATGCAGATGTCATTGAATCCATTCAGTATCTGTGTGAGGAGAGAAATGATCTCCATTCCACAATGACATTTTTTCTTAGTGAAGTTTCAATGGGGAAACTAGACTGCAAATGTGGAAAGAAATAGAGGTATCTCTGTGTGTTAAATCATAATGGGCTCACTCACCCATCACAGTAAGCCCACACAAGGCTCGCCACATCAATATGTGATGAGTACCTATTTACATTGGATCAATTTCCAGCATCAAAATCAACATAATTCAAGAATCTAGGTTTTCTAGGGTTTCAAAAGAAAAAAAAGGATGAATGGAATTAGGAAAGAAATGGAAGAAAACGCCACAATTCATGCAAGAATTTATGAGTTCAAGGAGGATTCGCCACTTAAATTAAGCAATTCAAGATTAGAATCGAGTAGTTCATAAGAACAAAAGAGAGAGTTATCTCACAAGCTTCAAGCTTAATTTCAAATGAGTCAAAGGTCTCTACAAAGTCAACATATTGCCTATTTATACTAAGGACCTAAAGAGCTCCTAAGGCCCATTCCTAAAAGGCCTAATATAACCCTAATACACTAGAAAATGACATCTAACATAAAAAAAACCCACTATTTGTTCCAAACACACAACCAAAGAAAGAGACCCAACAAAAGGCCCAAATACAAAAAGTGATCAAATTATCAAAATACTCAACAAAATCCTATTTTAATATTTGGCTCACATTAAGCCACTTTAATTTTAAGCCATTCACAACAATTGTTGGGTTGCTATCAAAAGTACTAGCTTTCCCAATTAAATTTGCAATACAGGACCCAACCTAAGTCATCTCCCAAGGACACAATTCATCAAGCATTATGATCTTAATTCGAAAACAAGGGAAATTTTTTGTTTGCAGAATTAAAACAAAGAATGTAATAGAACATAATTGAGCTGACAACGAAATCAAATTTAGAAAAATATCAACCAAAGGATCCAATTCGTGTGTAAAATTATCACAATTCCTGAAGAGATTTGATTAGATAAGATCTAGTCAATATTTAATTAACCAAATATGATTTAATTAATTAATAAAATATTTGATTAGATAAAATCTAGTCAATATTTAATTGATTAAATATGATTTAATTAATTAATATTGGAGTAGTTAATTAAATTAAAGTGAAATCTAGTCAAAGGTTAATTAATTAATTATGATTTAATTAATTAATTAATTAAATATTTGATTAGATAAGATTATAAGATCTAGTCAATATTTAATTGATTAAAGATGATTTGATTAATTAATAAAATATTTGATTAGATAAGATCTAGTCAATATTTAATTGATCAAATATGATTTGATTAATTAATATTGGAGCTTTTTTTTTGTCCTATGAGACTACGGGTGTCCCCTAATCCACTGAGTTAAAGACTAATGTTGCTCGCAGTACGTGCTTGTCGAATATTGGAGTAGTTAATTAAATTAAAGTGAAATCTAGTCAAAGGTTAATTAATTAAATTGACTAGATAAGATTTAGTCAATATTTAATTGATCAAATATGATTTGATTAATTAATAAAGGATTTGATTATATAAGATTTAGTCAATATTTAATTGATCAAATATGATTTAATTAATTAATATTGGAGCAGTTAATTAAATTAAAGTGAAGTCTAGTCAAAGGTTAATTAGGTAAATATGATTTAATTAATTAATAAAAAAATTAATTAGATAAGATCTAGTCAATATTTAATTGATAAAATAAGATTTGATTAGATAAGATCTACTCAATATTTAATTGAACAAATATGATTTGATTAATAAATTTTGGATCAATTAATTAAATTAAAGTGAAATCTAGTCAAAGCTTAGTAATTAAATATGATTTAATTAATTAATAAAAGATTTGATTAGATAAGATCTAGTCAATATGTAATTGATCAAATATGATTTGATTAATTAATAAAAGATTTAATTAGATAAGATCTAGTCAATATTTAACTGATCAAATGTGATTTGATTAATTAATAAAAGATTTGATTAGATAAGATCTAGTCAATATTTAATTGATCAAATATGATTTGATTAATTAATAAAAGATTTGATTAGATAAGATCTAGTCAATATTTAATTGATTAAATGTCATACGATTAATTAATAAAATATTTGACTAGATAAGATATAGTCAAATATTTAATTGATCAAATATGATTTGATTTTATTAATAAAATATTTGATTAGATAAGATCTAGTCAATATTTAATTGATCAAATGTGATTTGATTAATTAATAAAAGATTTGATTGCTAAGATCTAGTCAATATTTAATTGATTAAATGTGATACGATTAATTACTAAAAGATTTGACTAGATAAGATCTAGTCAAATATTAATTGTAATAAAAGATTTGATTAGATAAGATTTAGTCAATATTTAATTGATCAAATATTATCTTATCTAGTCAAATATTAATTGTAATAAAAGATTTGATTAGATAAGATTTAGTCAATATTTAATTGATCAAATATTATTTGATTAATTAATAAAAGATTTGATTAGATAAGATCTAGTCAATATTTAATTGATTAAATGTGATACGATTAATTAATAAAAGAATTGACTAGATAAGATCTAGTCAAATATTTAATTGATCAAATATGATTTGATTAGTAAATAAGAAATTTAATTAGATATGATCTAATTAATATCTCATCAAATATGATTTAATTTGATTAGATAAGATTTAATTTAATTGGAGGTTAATTGATTATTTATGATCTAATTAATTGACAAGATATTTGATTAGATATGATCTAATAAAAATTTTTATAGGGATCAAGATAATTTTATGTCTTCTATATAAAGTGGTGCATACCTCATAATATGATATATGAAAAATACATTAGTGACATAAGCTCTCTCTAAATCCCTGATTGTCGGCTTGCACCAAGATCCCGCTCCAATGTTGCTCACGTGGATCGAGTAAAGGCATTGTATTCTTCAGCATTTGGTGATAAAAAAACAACTCGTGTTTTAAAAGCACACTACAAAGGTAACATCTAAGCCCTTAATTATTCATATGTAATGTGTGTTCATGGGATGAGGTTCTTCTATTCAAAGTCTCTTAGAAATTTTTTTAAAATTATAAACCTGAACCCTAACATGGAGTATGTAAACCATGATGCATAACTTTAGATTTAGCCTTTATACAAGTTAAGAACTTCTCACAAATTAAATTCTATTCACATAATGCTTCATATTTTATATGTGGCAAAAAAAAAAGGTTCATGCCAAAAGCTTAATGTCTTAACACTCCAAAATATCCCATCAAATCACCCTCATGTGCTTTTCTAACTAAGAGATCTCTCACAGATTCTTTAGGCACACATAATCTCCTATTCTTAAAAAGAAAGCCATCAGACCTAAAGAACCCATTGTGAGCCCCCTTTTCACACAATGCAAACAATGTTATTAAGTATTTAGAGGAAAAGTTTTATCACCTATAGTATCTTATCCAGTTCGAACAAGATTGTCTTCTGTGAAAGATACTTGTGATCTATAAAAAAAAGCTAATTATAAGTTAAATGTTTTAACGTCCCTTTCTCTCTTTGTTACTGTTATTTTCATTGCATTTCATCTTAGTTTTAGATGTAAACACTATCACATGGGATCCACCTTTTTTTTAAAACCTTTCACACCAAATTCACCCCTACCAAACACAGCCAGTTTTTAACTTTCATTTTCTTTTTACTCTTTTCACTTTTACTCCTCACCATTTCATCACAATCAAACAAGCTAAAAATTAAGAAAAAATGTTCTGAACTCTGAACTTTCACGAAAGACATAAAATGGGTCATGACAATGTTATTATAAAATACGAATCTCAAGTTATATGTTCTTTTGTAACATATAAAGGACACAGTGTTATTATAAAATATCAATATCTAAATTATATGTTCTTTTATAACAAATAAAAGACAAAGATTAAAAGATCACTAAACTATAGAATTAAAAACTGAATTAAATTGCAGTAAGAAAAAAAACTGAATTAAATTAAATGTATAAGCTGTAATAGAGAGATAGAAACTAAAATCGTAAAAGTTAAATTTATTTAAAAAATCCAAACCCATAAAAATAATAATTACTATACAGACTTGCCACCACAATAATTTTGACTCTAAACCAAAACAGCCACCAAACACAGTGTCACCACAGACTGATCTGTCAGGGGAAGGCATTAATTTGAATAAAAACTTTCTACTTTGGGATTCCGACCGTTACACCAAAAATGTTTGTCTTGACATATTATATAGGCTGTCACGCTCCCCGCATTTCACATCCAAAACCCCAAAGTGACAGAGCAACTCACGCCAGTTATTGTTCTCCCAAATCATAATTATCTGCAGTGACCAATTTAATTAATTACTGCATTATTTAAGCACTAATTTTACTGATAATCCGCAAACAACGCACAATTTTCATTCTTTGAATTTAAATGGCACCATAGATTATGGCAGCGGGGTCATTGACTGAGTTTGAATCTCAGTGTGTTTGTATAATTGTATTTGCATTAGGCTCGAGGCATAGGTTTGAATCTGAAATGTAAAAAGTACACGTGTCGCAATATCACAGGTGGAAGCTATCAAATGAGACAAACAAACCAAAGAAATTCAAAACCGAAAACAACAATAATATATAATATGGTCCTATATTAGTGTCTTGCTCTGCCTGAACTCTTCTTCTATCACACTGGGGGTGGCAAGCATAGCACTAACTCCGGTGAGTGAGTGAGTGAGTTAAACAACGAGTCGCGAGTTTAACTCAACCAACTGAGTTCTTTTCTTTCTTTCTTCTTCCTCTATGTATATTCTCATTTTCTCGATTTTTTTTTTATTTCGTCTAAATAATGAATCCTCTTGATTTTTGTTTTATTTGTCTGTTTCTGACATTCATTTTAGTTTGAATTTTGAAATTTTCCATCGGAAGGAAGTTGCATAGTTCGGGGAAGTTTATGTTTGTTTGTGTGCGGTGCCTTGTAAACGACGAAGAGGCGGTGTTAGTGTCTCAGTCGGTGCATTTGTCCTTCACGCAAACCTTATATGTTTGGTTTTTTCATTTTTATATTTTATGATTTTAATTTTTAATTTTTACTCTGTCAATAAATTTATGATGTAAACACTGTAATTATATTGTTACAAGTTTTGTTTTATTTTCTTTCCTTTTTTAATTTCGTGACTAAGACGTGCTAATTGTTTTGGTTAGTTATTATCTAATGATGATTTTGCGTTTTTTGTTTGGGGAATTCTAGGTTTTTATTTGTTGTTTTATTCTATGTTTTTTCATATATAGGCTCTTGGTGTTGGTGATATCAAAGACAACAGAGGATGGCTGAAATGATGAAGAATCAACCGTCACAGTGGTGGTGGCTTGAGAGCCACAACAACACTAGACGATCCCCATGGCTCCAATCTACTCTTACTGGTATCCCCTTCCTTACTCTTATACAACTTAAAATAATTTCTTATATATTTGTTTGAGAATTGTTAAACAGTTAAAAAAAAAATTAGGTACGAAAATTTGACAAACAAGTGTTAATACTTGATTAGTTGAATAGCAAGTTAAAAAATAAAACATTTCAAGATTTTTCTGGAATCACGCTGTTTGTGCTGCTTTGACGGTTTTCTATAATTTAATGGTTAGTGAAAATTAGATGCACGAAAAGTCCATTCTCTTAGTAGGTCGTGGTCTTGTTTTTCAAACACATTGAATTTGGGATATTGGGTAATGAATTGCCGTCACTAACTAACCAACTGGTCTCATGGGTGCTGCGATGGATTGATTTTAGAGGTAACGTTTTTCATGGCTTATCATGCAATCAGTGATGTTTTTGATTGCATGAAGGTTGATGGTGTGTAATGTGTTACCCACCTACCCTTATAATAAGGGCATAATAATATTTGAATGATTAAGGGTCACCAATCATTCTCTGGTCCTTTGTTATTACTTTTGCGATTTGTTAAGTATTTAGACCTATAATTCATTATTTGTGGCCAATTAAGTTTCGGACCCACATGTGTGTCTCTACATAAACAAAAAATTACTTGAGAAAACGGGCCCTTTTCAAAAGAAAGAAAAGAGGAACGTAAGTACTAGTATAGAAAAATGAAAAAGGTTATGAACCTTTGTTTTTATTTCATCAGTGTTACTTTTCAAAACTTTTTTCTCTTACTACCTTTTGACTTTTGGCCCTATGCATTTTGTTATTACTTCTAGCAACCAATACTTAGTTTGATTATGATGGCATCTAGGCCTTTCTCTGTTAAAGTGTAGTTTAATAATGGAACGTGATTTTATTGTGCTGTAAACGGATAAGTGATGTGTTTTTTTATGGCAGAGCTAAATGAGAAGACCAAGGCAATGTTAAAGCTAATTGAAGAAGATGCAGATTCCTTTGCCCAACGTGCAGAGATGTATTACAAGAAGAGACCACAGCTTGTGAGCATGGTTGAAGATTTCTACAGGACTCACCGCTCATTGGCTGAGCGGTATGATCAAGTCACTGGAATTCGCCAGCATAAGACAGGGGGATCACCTTTTTCTCCAATCAAGCATCATCAATCAGAGAAGTTGATGAGTTTTGCAGATTATGATAGCTATTCTGAGAGTTGTGATGTAGAGGAGTCTGTGGAATCTGAAGTTGATGATCCTGAGCAAGAAGAGAAGCAAGTTCAGTTTGTGGCTGCAAATGATGAAGTGATGGGGCTGAAGAAAGAAATTGAGAGACTTGGTGAAGAGAACAAGGATCATAAAGATCAAATTAAGGAGAAATATAACATTTATGATGAAGTTATGGTGTTGAGGGAAGAAATAGAAGGACTCAGAAAAGAGTATAGAGTGCAGAAGGATGAACTCAACCAGAAAAGTATCATTTGTGGTGAAGTGATGATTTTGAGGAAAGAGATAGAACGACTCAGAGAAGAGAATAGAGAGCAGAAGGATGAACTCAACCAGAAAGATATCATTTGTGGTGAAGTAATGATGTTGAGGGAAGAAATAGAACGACTCGGAAAAGAGAATAGAGAGCAGAAGGATAAACTCAATCAGAAAGATATCATTTGTGATGAAGTAATGATGTTGAGGGAAGAAATAGAACTACTCAGAAAAGAGAATAGAGCGCAGAAGGATGAACTCTACCAGAAAGGTATCATTTGTGGTGAAGTAATGATGTTGAGGGAAGAAATTGAAGGACTCATGCAGAATGATGAACTCAACCAGAATGGTACCATTTGTGGTGAAGTAATGATGTTGAGGGAAGAAATAGAACGACTCAGAAAAGAGAATAGAGTGCAGAAGGATGAACTCAACCAGAAACGTATCATTTGTGGTGAAGTAATGATACTGAGGGAAGAAATAGAACGACTCAGAAAAGATAAAAGAGTGCAGAATGATGAACTCAAGCAGAAAGGTACCATTTGTGGTGAAGTAATGATGTTAAGGGAGGAGATTGAAAGAGTCAGCGAAGAGAATATGGTACAGAAGAACCATCTCAAGCAAAAAGACCAAGAGAAAATAGAGGTGATAAGGCACCTGAGTTTAGCTATAGATGTGCTGAAGCAGGAGAATGTAAAGATGAGAAGCTTCATTGCTAAGGAATTTACCAACAAATGGAAGAACCCATTTGAGTTTAAAAAACTCATGGGGAAGTTGTTTAATGGAGTTACAAGGAATCAACCTAGTATTGTAGCTCTCTAGATATGGTTCAGAAAGTAAATAGCTTAGTTTTGTAGAGCAATCTTATAAAGATGTCTGTGTACATATTATGGGGACTTACTCAAGTAACCTACAAATCTTGTATACAGTAGTATATTCCTAGTCTGAGAATCATAGTGGAGTTTCCTATACAACTAATTAATATTTTTATACATCCTTCGTTAGTGAGATATGCGTATTCCGGTTGTCTCTATTTTTTATTTGCTATCTATATTGTAGCCCACCCAATGTGCCCAACTCTCCTTTTAATGCCAAAAATGTTTTTCTCCCATATAATAATGCGAAGTGCCCACGTTGCAGGGTCACTAAAAGGTTCTTTTCTGCAACATCAAAGTGATTTGTGGTCCTAACTCCTAGGGGAAGGCATTTGTGATTCAATCAATTGCTGAGGCCAATGGTGTATAATAAGCAGGAGAATGTCTCTGCATGTCCTGAATTCTACAGTATATACTAAATTTGTAGACCAGTAGATGTAAAAGAAACTAAAAGAATTACAACTATAATATATACTCAAAAATGAAAAATAAATGTAACAAATACTAAAAAAAATTAAGAGTAAAGCTTAGACACCACAAGTGTCCTATTACATTACATCTCCTGAGTTATTTCTGAATATAACATGAAAAAATTTATCCTCAACTGTTACTTTTACACTCAAATAACTCAGAATACCAGATAGGCACTTAAAAATGTTTACAAGTCTTAATGTTTTGGAACATTATAGTACCATAGCACTTAAACTTACCAGATATACATACTAAACAGTAAATGCTGACAAAACATGCTTCCAAAACATAACTGGAACCACCAACATCTTTTCACATGCCATGAAGCTGCATTATGCAAATTACCAGAATGGCAAGATGCAAAACTGAATAAAGTGGCAGAGATGCACCCTGGGAAGATGGGGCTAAAGCTGGCATAGACTCTGAAGGTGGAAAAGCCACAACTGACCCTGGACTATTGGTGACATCAGGGTTGGGAGGGCTGGGGCTTGAAGGAATTGTGGGTATTGAGGACTCTGATGGAGAGAGAGCAGCACCTCCAGGGGTTGGAAACAAAGGCTCAATATCTGGTGATATGGTAGGAGAGAAGTATAGAGGGGCACCTGGCAATGTTGTTGGTGCTACTGAGATGGTGGAAACATGCATGTTTTGTCGAGAAGCCAAGGCCAATGAACAATTGCATGCCATTAAGGCCACGAGCATTACCAAGAATGGCCAAAAGGAAGCCATAAATGATGATGGCAAGATATCAATTGCTTTATGATGAACTCTTAATGAATGTGTCTCCGAGAGAAAACTGCTCTTGGAGAGTGGTGAAACTGAGGAGGTTCATCATTGAAGTACAACACAACTTTAAAAGGGTCTACAAGGAAGTGGTGGTGGGCTCCAATTACTAGTGGCAGTTGATCATTGGAACCTTTTTTTATCTTACAGCTGCACATTGCATGCTACAAGACAAAGTTGATAAGTGAATTTCCTTGTGGAGCACATGAACATTAGGTGTCCCTCGCATAAAACTAAACATAAAAAATAAGAAGAAAAACATAGATGTATTGTTACAAAAGTTAGCAACCCAATTACTAGGAATATGTGAGATTTAATTTTCCCAAATATTTTTTATCTGAATTTTCCTTCCTTAATGCATGTCCCACCTATTTTCTAGAGACGCATTATGGGGCCACTTATGTGCTCCACCATAGTGCCCTTCACTGAGTCCACGTGACAAGTTCTGAGTCTTAAAATAAAAATGAAAAGACATTGAAGAAGAATTCAGGGGAAAAAAAATTAAGCACTGCAGAAATTCTTAGGCATGAAGTAAAGTACGTTTGGCCGATTCTAATTTCTCTCTAAATCTTAAAATCACGCAAGACGATTTATTTCACTCGAGTGAAATGTAGATAAAAGAGTGCTTTATTTACACATAATGAATCATTAGTAATGTGGAATTCAACCCAGAACCTTGAATATTAAGGAACTGGTTCCTTCTAACTCTGGATGGAAATCCAAAAGAATATACTAGTTACTTTTGTATAAAATACGAAATAACCAAATGAGTTTAATTTTAATGTATGTAAAAATTATTTATACAATCACTCAATTATGTACTGTAACATTATTTAAAAAGTGTAATTCTTTAGTAATTATTATGAGAATCAAGCTTTTATTAATGTGGCAATATAATTATTAAGTGATGATTATAGTGGCATGATTCATTCTATTATCTTGCCATTTAATTTGATTTCACCTATCAAAAAGAAATGGCATTTGGGGTCCTCAACAGGTCAGTTGTCAGCCAAACTATATAGGAAAAAGAAGGGGTGAAAAAAATTCAACCTAGTCCCACAGAGAAAAACCGTGCCTGCCCATTATGCATACGAGTGTGTACAATAATAATAAATAGGTGGAAGTAGTGAGTGAATGGGAATGTGAAGTTACTGTTGTTTCATTGATCATTCATGCATTGCATTTCTTCTTTTAATTTGGTGGTTTCTTGGGTGGGTCAGTTGGCACTATTTCCTCCTTGTGAACTTACTTTGTCATTTGACGGACAGCACATATGAAACAAATATTTGTTTTTGATTGTCGGGTAGTACTATAGGCATCACACTCCTTATTTAATATCAAAGACTTTGAGACATAGTAGTGTGAATGGTAGGGACTAGGAAGGAAATATATTCACATATGGACACCAAAATGCGAAGGTGGTGCCACTCTTAGCTTAAAGTGACAGCTCACTTCACACCAACTGCCACTCAAATTGTCTTTTTTTTTTTACATACATTTATATTTTATTAATCAGGAAAAAATAACAAGTTGAGATGGCCGAGTTGGTCTAAGGCGCCAGATTAAGGTTCTGGTCCGAAAGGGCGTGGGTTCAAATCCCACTCTCAACAAAGCAGTTCTTTTTTGTGTTTTGTATGATATGAAAAACAAAATACTTATATTCCGATTTTGATCACAAGCTTAACTTCTTTTATCACCTAACGAATTTGAATACTCCATTCTCCGTTACCGATACACCAATTATTTTTCAAAAAAAAAAAATCCCTATTACAGTAGTTCATTATTGATTATGAATTGAAGAATCAAGTGTTTTTACCTTATGATGCAATGATCTACATGTTACCAACCGGCAAAACAAGTTTCTGTTTTCATTTTATTTTATTATTATTATTATTTTTTACGAAGTTTCTGTAATTCTTTGAAAAGTTATAAAGAAGGTAAATTGATTTGATTTCTTTTTCCTGTTGTCCAAATAAGAATCCGTTCAATTTTGGTTGGATTTGAATTGATTTTAGTTTTCATTGTTAAATTGACATTTTTGCTTTATGCCATTGAACTTATTTTTAACAAGGATAATGAAGTACAAATATACATAGCCAATACAATTAATCTCTATGCATCCCAAACAATTTAATTTATAATCAATCAGAACAAATTTAAAACTCCAAAAGACATGAGGTGTTCATTCAAACTGAGCACTAATGACTTCATAAATGTTACATTGATGCCATTTAACTTCAATCAGAAAAATCAATGTATTGTAAAATGTGACATTGATTGCATCAAAAGCGTATACGAGTCACTCCTATGTGCACTATTTCCTTAAAAATACAGAATGCGCGTGAAAAATTTAGACATCAAACCTGAAGAGATCATTCAGGTTTATCAAATCAAGAAGAGTGACACGAAAGAATAAAAACTACATGGGAAAAAAATAATCATGAACTCTCTTTCCTATAGTCCTACCCATTTCTAAAATCAATTTAAATAGGTCGTTTCTAACATGCTCCCAGGGTAGCATAAAACCATTCATGTGTTCACATCAAGGTTGCCCCATACTGTTGCTGCACTTTCTCTGCAGCCCAAAATTGTGATCGCTTGCTTCAAATGCCGCCACCATGAGAAATTTCACACTGATATCTTCATGTGCAAGTTTCCTATGCCCAGAGCAGTCCATCAGGGCCAATTTCAAAATTTGAAACTGGGCTATCACCAAATTCCTGGTCTGCTGGTGGTTGGTCACCTTCTAGTGTATCCACATAAGGTTTCAAAAGATCAGAAGATCTTTCAGATGGGATTCCATAATCACTCAGTATGGAGGGTGAAGCAGCAGCAACAGCTTCTTTCTCTAAAACAGCTACGTAGCTATCTTCAAATTCGAAACGCAGATACCTGTCTTCGCATGCTGAGAAAGAGAAAAGTAATGGAACAACCCTGAGACATATTGTAAAAGAAATTGAGTGCACAATAGATAAAGAAGGTAAAACTTACAATCAATGAGGTGCGCAAGGTGATGGATGTTTTTAATTCGAATTCCATTGAATTTTACAACCTGAAAACAAAAAAAAAACATTTTAGAGAACCATACATTAAGTATTGGGCATGTGGGAGACAATCTCACATGTGGAATTGACTTGCCTGCTGATTGCCCATATCTTCATAACCTATGTTGACTTCATTTGCCAAGACCTGTCAATCAGTAAGAGGCAAAGCAAAATTATACCACATAAAGCAACTAAACATCTGATTAGAAAATGCTAAATGCTATGACATTGTTGAATAAATAAGATAAAGGTAAATAAAAAAGTAAAGGTTTAAATACATTTTTAGTCTTTGTAATTTAGCGTTTTTTTACTTTTCGTCCTTGCAATGTTTTTTTTTTTATTTTAGTCCTTACAAATTATGTTTGTTTTGTTTTTCGTCCTTAAAGCGGTTTAGATAACGTTTTTTTTACTATTCAAAGCGCTATCTAAACTGCTTTAAAGACGAAAAACAAAACAAACATAATTTGCAAAGACTAAAACAAAAAAAAAAAATTTGCAAGGATGAAAAGCAAAAAAAACTAAATTGCAATGACTAAAAAGATATTTAAGCCAAAAGTAAATGACATATGTGATGCGCAAGAATCTCAAGAATACAATCAAGCAACATATGCATAGTTTTTTTGAAGAAATCCGGCACCTAACCTGTGAAAGAATTACAATTTGCTCCCCTTTAAACCTTGCCAATGAATAACGTGCCCTTGCCAATAATTTTAGCTGACCAAGGAAATAAAATAAAACTGAATCACAAACTAATTGGATTTCAACTTTTGGCTTTAAGGTTAACCCATACAAATTCAGAACTTACCCCTATAGAGTCTTCACGTTCTTCCCTGCCAAAAGTTTCATAAAAATAATGAATTAAATACTAATTCACAACACCCAACTAAAAAAATGGGAAGAACAAAACACTGTAAAATCTGCCAAATATAATAAAACATACTCGATCAATGGCTCTGAGAGGGGTGTGAACACTAAACCAGCAATTATTAGATAGGAAGGCTGACCTTCATCGATGTGATAGGGAACCTTGAAGAGAGAGAAAAAAGAAGTTGCAAAACAAATAGCATCAGATCAACAATATAATGAAATTGATTGATACCAAAATCCAATGATATATCACATACCAAATGAACTCGTGAGTTTAAAACAATTTTAGTTTTCATTAATGTCCCTGCTCTGATGATCCCAAGCTCTGCAGTATCTCCTGCAAATCTGTATAACACCATTACTCTAGAATGCAATTTTAAGAACATCAACGGCCAAGAAAAGTCTTAGAAATTGGTCTTAGGCCTAACTCAACCTCACAAAACCGGCTTGTAAGGTGAGGACTGTCCAAGATTTATAAACTTTATTTAAGCCATAGGCAGCTTTCCATCAAAGCAAATGCCAAAGGCTCTGAAACTTGCTTCATAATATTGTCATATGAAACCTCATCAGAAGCTGCCCAATAAACCACCTAATGAGTATATCCAATGTTGCATGCATTAAATAATCTTCGCAGAAAAATTGTGAAGTATATAAGGGGTTGTTTAGTTTGAGAAAATATTTTCTGTTTTTTAATCTCTGTTTTTACTTTTAATTACAAAAATGCTACCTTGTTCTCAGTTTATTTTCTGTTTTCAAAAGTTTGTGAAGAAAATAGTGAAAACAACTTTTTATTGTTATTTTGTTTTTACTATTTCCTATACAAACTTTTGAAAATAGAAAGTAAAGTGAAAACAAGGTGACACTTTTGTAATTAAAAGTGAAATCAGAAAACTCCTAAGGTATTAATATTGCTGTTAGAAAGTGTGTGGTTCGTGTATCACATGCTAAAATGTATTTAATGCTCACGGGTATTAGAGTCTAGGAAGTTGAATCACTTATTATAATCCTAAGGAACAGTCTTCAGTCTTCACTATTCTATATATGGCTGATATGTAGAACCTATGTACTACATTCTACGAGAATAAGAAAATCTTTTCATTCTCTAAATTATCTCGCTCGCTCTATCACTAAATTACCCCTCTAAATTCAGTAATCGCCAAGTTGAAAGCTCAAAGATATAGCCGTCATATAAAGTTTATTAGCAAACTATAGTATGATAATACTGAAATTAAGAGAATTAATCCCTTACTTTTGACTAATGAGAAAGTGGAAGGCAATTCGCTCATTTGATCTGAATGGGACTGTTCCTTCACTACCAACACGAACATCATCAAAGCTGACAATCACATCACCCTGTATCGGCAAGTTTGATCTGAAATGTTAATGCCCTGATCAATGGGATTTAGAAAAGCAGAATTCATATGTAACATCCAAGGGTGCATCTTCTCCTACATTTTACTTTAAATTTTAATGACAAAAGTTAACCAAGTTATTTTTACCTATGAGAGGACATAAATAATTTTTAAACAAGGATGATAAAGAAGACATGCACACAGCAGTTGACGTTTAGAAACATCATATAGATAAGAACTTTCAATTTTCAAACACAATCAAATTTTGTGATAATATCTAGACCCCAAAATCCAGTTCATCCTTTCATGTCCAATAAACAAATAGCATTTCTGAAATATGCCTTTCCCCTTTAAGACTCTAATTATGAAAAATTCAAATGAACTAGGCATTTAAGCATTCTACTAGACTGAAGAGAAGCCTAGTTGAATATTTTAGAGGAATGATTCAAGGTTTTAGTTGGCCGTCCACTCATGCCATTCAAGGACAATATCTTGCAAGTTAAAATATCCACATTACCTCCTTTAATACATTATTTGCATCAGAAGTTGGTTCAACTCTACGTACCAATACACCCTGCAAATGACAATGTAAAATATAAAAATTTAGTGCTATGAAATTATTGTTGAAACTGTAGGGTTTAAGTGTGGGTGAAGGAAAAGAGAGAAAAAGAACACTCAGAACAAGATTTTGTTGATACTAACTCAATGATCCGGTTTATATTAATAATTAGGTCAAGTTCTAGTGTAGTACATGCCCAAGCCCACCAATAATACAATAAGACTAGAAACTCTTTTGTTGGTGTACATTGATGGCAACAAGGTTTGAACCTAGGACTTGGATAATATTTAAAGATAATATAAAATGTGAAATAAGAGTTAAAGTAATATCAAATGTGAAATAAAGATGAGAAGGCTCCAGAAGACCACATATGTGGCTAATGGATATACTGGTATCGGCAAACACCAGCGTTCAAACAAATCATCTCCATGCATACACAACTATATTTGGTGCATAAGAACATACCACTGAAGATTTTAGTCAAAGACACACCTCATTAGACTGTACTTTCAACCATGCACGTAATGCAGGATTCTCAAGCTTCTGTATAAGTACTCCAAGGCAAGGGAAACCTAGGAGTAAAAATAGGGTTTCAGACTGTCAGTATAGTTTCCATATTAAGCTTGATCAGGAGGCTTCATTCATGATAGACAGAACACATGATATGCTTTCTGAAATACAATACTGGCAAACCCTTTTTTTTTTCTGGAATCTGGATACAAACTGGAAGTATAAGATTCCAGGCTTTGTAGGACATCACAAGAATACACACTTGGACTGTAAATTACATGCATTGATGTAACTGCAAACTTATATTGCTATTGACGTTGTCTTGTGCAAAGATGCAAAGAAATTTATATGTGCACACAACAGAACACACGTGAAGGACATTTTTATGTGGTCAAATTGGCATGTAAAAATCGATGTGAAGTGTGAACAGGGTTCTAAACTTCATCTTATATCAATATGTGTCTTTACAGAAGTCTAATTTTGAGTAGCTTATAACTTTTACCAGTAAAACATTTTCTGAAAGAGATGGTCATACAAAATGATATTCACATCACGCAAAACACTGAATTTCCCCAAGCAGTATGACGCAATGTCTGTAGCAAACATAGTGATAGAGATGCACCTTGGGAAGTTTATGTGAGAAGGGAAAGAAGCAAACCGAGACTCAGTAGGCCTGAATTATTAGTGTTTGTGTAGTAATTGTTTCCTTAAGCAGTTATTGTTGGAAAATATTTTCCTCATAATTTAAAATTTAAAGTAAAAATATTTTATTTATTCAGAATAAGTTTTTTAAAGATAAAAAACTACCATTATCTTTTGTAATCATCTTATTCCTATCTTTTAGGGATATTATTTGACTAAGTCTTTTATTTTCTATACGTTGAAATCTCTTTTGACTTGGTCAATTATTTTCTGAACATTTGTTATGCATGTTTCTAGGTCAATATATTTGTGAACGTTACTGTTTCAGTTTTTGGTTTTTGTTTTTTAACGTTGTGATCGTTAGTTGCTGCACGTTGAGCATTTCGTGGGCAGTACTCCTTATCTTTCTCTATATATATTAGCTTGCTGATCACAAATAACACACTTAACACAGTACACACAAAGCAGTAAAAATACTATCCAGTTTTGCCTATTCTTTAAAGAAGAAGAGATATTCTTTCTTTCTTAATATTTTATTATTATTATATATTTTGGAGCATTGGTGTGTTTGGTTCGGGGATTCTTCTCTGTACAAGATTGATCTAACGGGTTGTCGTATCTTGGGAGAGGAGCGCATCAATTTCAAGTACCAGTGCAGTGGGGCGTTTTCTCTCTAAGGATAGCGCATTGCGTGCTTCAACCCAGGCTCTTTCTAAACTATTTTTGTTATATTTATTTTTTGTACTAATTGATTGCTATAAGAATTGCTGTGTACTTTGATTCTATATAAAATACCACTGCTATATTTGTTGTTCTAGTTTGTTCTAAATTCTTATTTAACAGTTATTAAGGTAGCCATGGATCTGAATTTTTGTGTGTGTGTGTGTTCTGTCTTTATGCAGTTATTGAGGCAGTTATAGAATGGTGTGACAGTTAGCATGTGATGCATTATACGTATGGGTCTGGGATGTGGTTATTGATTGGGTAGTTTTACTAATTGCTGTATGTACAAGGAGGAGACTCCTTGTCAGGGGAAACCCCATGTTGTCAGTCTTTAACTGTAAAAGTTCAGATTTTTTCCAGTAATAAATACAAAATTCAGTGTGCTTACTCAAATAAGACATAGTGCCACACCAAATCTATCAAATATAACCATATTCTAGAAGAGCTTCTTACCAGTATATCTGCCATTCTTTTCATAGTCGGTCAAAAAATGAGATACAACAGTTGTAGGAATCACATATCCAATATTCTCAGCCTCTTCAGATCTGTAGACCTAAAGGTAATGTCCCATAAGAAAATAAGCCAGAAAAAAAAAACAATATAATGAAGTTTTTGATCAATTAGCACAAGTTTTTTATATGTCAAGAACCAACTCTCCCTGAAACTTAAGTTGCGAAGGCTTGCGAATGGTTTTATATTTCACACGCCCACTCTGCAAGAGGCTTTGGGCTTGAAGCGTGGACAATGTACAAGCCTAACATACCTTGTGCTAAAATTCAACTTTTTATCTAGACAAATGGGGGACAGCAAAGGTTGATCCCCTGACCACTTGTCACTAAAAGCTCTAATACCACGTCTTAAACCAACTTTCCCAAAAACATAAGTTGTTTAGGTGAAGGCTCATGAATAATTTCATATCTAACAACATCTAATGTAGTATTATTTCCTAATTAACAGAACTGAAGCGGTCATTCTCTCTAACAGGATTATTTTAATATGTCCAAGATCACAAGTGTGTAATATTCTTCTTACATAGTGGACCTTTCATAGCAAAGTATACAAGCCAAGTAATGACACATCAAGTAATTGCAGGCCAAACAATACCTGAAATGCTACTCCAATGCACTCCCCTTGGTCATTGAATGCTGGGCCTCCACTATTACCTAAAATTTAACAAGTCCGAGCAATGTCTATCAAGAAGATATTTCAATGATGGGTGGCGGTTATATTATATAGGAAAAGATAGAGTAGAGAAAATATTTTGCCTGAGAGGAGGCAAAACTAAAAATTAAACCACTTCAAGACATACTGACCAGGATTTATTGCTGCATCAATTTGAATGCCCAACAAATCAGACGATCCATGAGCATATGATGTGACCTGGTTAAAATTTATTTTCCAACAACTGAGCACTAAGATCATAAACTAAAAAAATTCATTGATTTCACACAGATGAAATGGTAAATTTCACATTCAATTCAATATATCAAACCTCTATACGAGATACAACTCCCTTTGTCACTGAAATTGTGTCTCCTCCAAGAGGATATCCCACAACGGTTACAGAATCCTTCAAGTCAGAAACAAAGCATAAATAAATTTCAGTCTGAACCATTCAAACAGAAATATTTAAGAAAATTTATACTTTACATACTATACATGCTTTCAGAAATTGGCCAGTTAATTATTATTTCTTGCATTTTTCATAAATATTAAACCCCACATCATCTTTGCAGTTGGTGTAGATGACTATAAAAATAAATCAGTTACTATTTTATTTTGTAACAAGAAGTGGTGGGAAGGGTGTACAAAAGTAGGAAGTGTGGAAATTTACCCTTACCTGCACTAGTTGAAAATCTTGCTGCACAGTGTATTATAGTGTATGTTATGTCATTTAAACATTTGATAACAAATATTGATCAGGTGACATGAATCAGAATAGTTCCTGACACTTAATAACAAGAAAGAAAATACAACTATCATCATGTACCTGACACACTACATGAGAAAATATCATTTCAACCTAGTTCTCTAAATCCATCTAACACTCTCAGAGATTGTTCATATATCAGTTATTCATTTCACTTTGACTTCATTAACAAATCACTTAGCTCCTTTCTTTAGGGAATATTACAATCAAGAAATACCAAAAATACAACAATTTTAAACCTGAAGGTGTGGCAAACGTCCAAATCTGAGAGGTTCCACGTCTCTCCAAAACTCCTCATTTTCTACAGAAAGCAAAGCTATATCGCAATCAACACCTCTGGCCAAAACCTATACATTCCATCAATTAGTAAAGTAAATATAAGTGCTAAATATTGATGTCTCAAAGCCTTTCCTTGTCAGTTGAATTGAATATTATCATTTTGTTAAAAAATCAGAATACTTAATACACTATATCTATATTTTGTCACAATAGGGGTCTTTGATGATTATTTATATAATATATGTAATGTTGAGACTTGAGATATATGAAATAAAGGCCATATATTTATAATCTAAATTTTACTTACAAATTCGTCCATTTTCCATATCGTCATAGATTAATAACAATCAAACAGATGAATCAACAAATTATGCCCATCAGGAACTAACTTTTTTGAATCATGAAAAGCATTTCATTTGTCATACTGTTCTTAAATTATTGAAAAGGATCATTGCGAGTTACCTGAATTTCAATAATAGAACCCATAAACTTATAAGAGATTGCACCACCCTTCCAATTTGCAATTGAGTGTGATATACTTTCCTATGTTTTACCAATTATAATCAACTTATACCCATGTAGGAGTGATGTGTACTCTACAATTGATTCATTGAATATTTTTAACAAGGTATAACTTAGAAAATAAACCCTAGAAGTAGAAATAACAACTTTTTTCTGCACTTACAATTTTTTACAAACTAATTTGCCAATACTTTCTGTTGTAGTTACTCTCTGGTCTTAGTGTGCTATCAAGGATAAATGAGATAATACTACAGAGCCAGATATGTCAAGCAATGAAGCAAATTGTTCTTGACACCCAAAGTTTGAACAGATAATAGAATACTGAAAAAAAAACTTGGGCAATTCCTTCACAGGAGACACACCTTAGCCACATATTTTGAATCATCCCCTCTTTTCTTGACTTTGACCTGCAATCATCCCAAAAAAAAATTATAACAATTGAATCTCCTTAACTTGCTTTACCCATCAGACCTTGCAAATAATCAGATAAAGTAGAAACATTAAAGGGTTATCAATTTAAAGTTTTAGTTTTATAGGGCATGTTATTCACAGCTCAGATATACAAATTGGTAAAGAGTTAGAATTTAACAAAATTAAGTTATTGAGCCAATTGGCATTACCAATTTATCTAACAAAGACAAGTTCTACCAATTACGCCCTGTATGATTTTTATTTTCTTCAATCTGAGATATCAGGAAATTGACTAATTGAAGGCAAGCATTAGCATAACAGTAAGGTTGTTGCTTTGTAACATGGAGATAACTAGTTCAAAATAATCTTGGAAATAGCCTCTAAGCTTGCCAGGGTAAGGCTGTACATCTACCCTTCCCAGACCCCCACTAGGTGGAAACTCGTGCACTGGGTTGCCCTTTTTTTATTGGGAAATTTCTCCTAGCTATCTACTTTTGGTTGGCTATTTTATAAATAAGGTCCATTTGGCAACCAATTATAAGAACTTATTATAAACCCATTAATAAATTTATATTACAAAATCTACAACATACTGAAGATAGGATAATTCAGGAAATTACCTGGGTATCATGTTCCACACAATGTGCATTTGTTAATAGTTTCCTATCT
Organism: Pueraria montana var. lobata; assembly: GCA_026413185.1. NCBI lineage: Eukaryota > Viridiplantae > Streptophyta > Magnoliopsida > Fabales > Fabaceae > Pueraria > Pueraria montana. The sequence continues at coordinate 65,827,262 of CM048647.1, read as the reverse complement.
CCAATCATAAATGCACTGCACAAGATGTGTCTTGTCAGATTAAGAAATACGGATTCTTACTATCCTACTACAGTCAAGGTTTTCAAAATCTTGCCTTCCAGTACTTGTGTATTGTCTCTGTTTTTGCCAAGGAAGTGAATAATCTGGGGCAGTATGGGTGCAGTAAACCTAAAGATGTTATAGAAACAAGATATTTTAACAAAGAGAAAATGAATACAAGAGCAATGAAAATATAAAGATAGCACAACAATTTTATAAGAAATTAATAAGATGATGATTGTTCATCATTAAAAAGAAGAGATACTGTTTTAAGGCACTGTAAAGGGTAAAACTATGGGCAGTATAGAAAAGGGTCTATGTTGACATAAGGTGAGATGTCAAATCATTTTATAATTGAACCAGCCAGAACACATACAGACAAATAGAGGCATGGAATAAATAACATTTTTAGGGTTTGGACTTTTGAAATTTGAGGTGTACCCCCTCCAAATCCAAAGCTTTGAGACAAAATAAAAGTAATTCTTAACCAGAAATATAAAAGAGTTAAACTTCACCTTCACAACAGCATTAAGGAAAGCCGAATCTTGTAAATCACTTGGTTCAACCTGAAATTATATAATTATTTGAAGTTAGGAGAACCAAGCAAGGAGAAATAATCAGTTTGGCTCAAGTAGCTCTTAAATATCACCAGAAAAAAGAATTGCAACTTTCATAGAATATGTCCTTTTCTAATATTTGTTTTAAATTCCTCTTCTGACATTACATCCCTCCCCTCATTTCCCCACCACTGTTACAGGGTGGCATTCTGTGCCTACAATGGGAAATTACTCTTTAATGGCCTAAATCCTAAAACTAAAAGTAAAATAGAAGGCAAATTGCAGAGGAGGAATTCCTGACATGGGAAATCAGTAAATCACCATTCCAGCAAATGTTAACTAAATTGATCAACATCCAACATATTTTAATCAAAACAACCATTTGGGTTTTGTAACTAGAATATATCAATAACTAACACTAGTGAAAGTTTCCCCATTCCAAGGTCAGGAGGCATGCCACCAGCAATAGGAATCAAACCGGAAACCTATCTGACAACGGTGTAGCCAACTCTCATTCCCCAGAACAGTTATATCTTCAGCAGCACAACAAAACACAACACAAAAATAATGATTAAATTTGCACACAATATTTGAAGCACCCAAACTTAACTTCCTCAAGACGAATTAAGATACACTACTAGGGTATGTTGGAAGGAAAGGAATGATTCTTCCATCCAAACACATCCTTGGTTCCTGTTTGTGTACCTGCTGATCCTTGGAGTCGAACATGAGGTCCTTATTTTTCCTTTGAATGCCAAAAGCTTTGGAAGAAGTTGGTTGGGGTTCGAGCACATTCCCTCTTGTAGGCCTTTCATCTTTTGATTGCCTCTTCTGCCCTACACCTTCCTTTTGTCGATTGGATTTGGATGAAGAGGAAAGTCGGTACTGTGGATGATTACTGCAATGGAGCTGAGAGGCAACGATAGGTCTGTGTCTGAGTGAGTAGCGGAATTTAACTGTGGAGAACAGCACAGAGGATAAGGAAGTGCCACTCGATAGTGCAACCGCCATTTTCACAACACAGTCACAATGAGTGTGAGTTCAGCACCATATATAGGATGTCTTGTCTAGTTTGAGTTGTTCATGTTTTTCCTTTTTCTTATCCTCTCTGTCTCTGCTTCCTACGTCCAAATGATATTTCAGCGTTTGTTCTTAAAAATTATTTTTCTCTTAGTTTTGTTTTATGTGCAGAAAATTATACTAGTATATAACTAACAAATTCTTTTTACCACACTTAATATTAATTAAAATTTATTGAAACTAATAAAAATTACGTAAGTCTTTTTTTTCATTATTATTATTATTATTATTATTATGTGTGTACACTGATATAATAAGAAGTTAAAAGTAAAAAAGTTATTAAAAATGTCTATTATATTGAAAACATAAAAATATTGATTATTTACTTTTTTTAAGTAATTTAAATTATTTTTTAAGATGTATTTAATACTTTTATATTGAATGTATGTGAACACACGATGAAAAACTTCCTTTAATAAATCTTGCATTTGATATTGTGAATTTTAATAAATTTAGATAATAAAAAATAATGTATTAAAATAAATGTTAAATAATACTTCCTATGTGCATTTTCCTTCTTGTGTAGGTGTCTATTTTATAATACACATAGGAATAGGAATACGAATACCCATGACCATGGCAAGAGTTTATCACCAAAAACAATAAAAGGAAGAAAGGGGCATTCCGAGAATTGAACTCGGGACCTCTCGCACCCTAAGCGAGAATCATACCACTAGACCAAATGCCCTTTTTAATAGGAAATTGTATCCTAAATTTAGTTAACACTCAATAGCAGACTACCAGCCATGCACGTATTTCACATATTTATTGAGAGCTTTAAAATTGATATTGCTAGTAAATAAAATATAACTTAGAGCATGGAAAGTAGAGATAATAGTAGAGAAGAAGAAGAGACTAGAGTTTAGAGAGAATCATAATTGTGTGTATTCTTTCCGGGAGGAGTAGTCTATTTATAGATACAAGAGATATCTGGAAAGTTACAAAAGATAAATAGAAATAAAGAAAGATCATAAAAGATAATACAAAAAGATATGGATAGTCACAAATAGATTATTTATAACACTCCTCCTTGGATGTCCATTATTTAAGAATATGCCTCGTTAAAACCTTACTATGAAAAATCCTATGGGATAAAAACCTAGTGAAGGGAAAAAGAGTACATCATCCTTCAATACGTTATCACCTGCCTCATTAAAAACCTTGCCAAGAAAACCCAATGGGACAAAACCATGGCGAAGGGAAAAAGAGTGCATAACGTATTTATTTCTCCCCCTCATGCAAACAATTATCTTTAAGACGCTGAAGTCCAATCTTGTGAGCCAGTTGCTCAAAAGTCTTCCTTGGCAATGACTTTGTAAAGAGATCTGCTAGATTCTCACACGAACGAACTTTTTGAACATTTATGTCACCATTCTTTTGGAAATCATGAGTGAATAAGAATTTTGGTAGAATATGCTTTGTTCTATCTCCTTTAATGTATCCTTATTTCAACTGAGCGATACATGCAGCATTGTCTTCACATATGATCGTCGATGTCATTTTTCCTGAGGATAAATAGCAAGTTTCTCGCACATGTTGAATTACATATCTCAACCAAACACATTCACGACTTGCCTCGTGTAATGTTAAAATTTATGCATGATTAGATGATGTTGCTGTTATGGTTTGTTTCACAGACCACCATGAAATAGTTGTACCACCACATGTAAACAAATATCCTATATGTGATCTGCCATTATGAGGATCTGATAAATAACCTACATCTGCATAACCAATTAGATCTGACTTTGAAACATTTGAATAAAACAAACCCATGTCCATAGTTTCTCTAAGGTAACGAAGTATGTGCTTCACTCCATTTCAATGTCTTTGTGTAGGTGAAGAACTATATCTTGCTAATAAATTAACTGCAAATGATATATCAGGTCGTGTATAATTAGCAAGATACATTAATGCTCCTATAGCACTAAGATATGGTACTTCAGAACCAAGTTGTTCTTCATCCTTTTCTTTAGGTCTGAAAGGGTCATTGTTCACATCTAAAGACCTTAGAACCATTGGAGTACACAGTGAATGTGATTTGTCCATATAGAACCTTTTAAGCACCTTTGTTATATAAGTTTCTTGATGCACAAAAATTTTGCCTTTTGAAAATTCAATTTGTAATCCTAAGCAGAATTTTGTCTTTCCTACGTCCTTCATTTCAAACTCTTTCTTTAAGCAATATATGGCTTTTGGAAGCTCTTCAGGAATTCCAATGATATTTATGTAATCTACATAAACAACAATTGTGGCAAATCCATTTTCAGGTTTTTTTCATGAAAATACATGGACAAATAGGATCATTTTTATATCCTTCCTTAAGAAAATACTCACTAAGACGATTGTACCACATGTGTCCTGATTGCTTTAATCCATAAAGAGACTTATTCAATTTGATTGAGTAATCTTCTCTAAAACTTGCACTGCTGGGCAAATTAAATCTTTTAGGGAGTTTCATATAAATGTCATTTTCCAAAGAACCATACAAATTGGCTGTAACAACATCCATTATATGTAAATTGAGTCATTCATGAGCAACCATTAAATATAAAAATACTTACATCCACTACAGGTGAATATGTCTCTTTAAATTCAATATTGGGTCTTTGTGAAAATTCTTAAGCAACTAGTCGTGCTTTGTATCTCACAATTTCACCATTCTCATTTTGCTTTTGCACAAAAACCAATTTGTATCCAATTAGTTTTACACCTTCAAGGTGTATTGACTACAGGTCCAAAAATGATTCGCTTAGCAAGCAAGTATAATTCAGCTTTAATAGCATCTTTCCATTTTGGCTAATCATTTCTTTGTCGACAATCACTAATGAACTTTGGTACTTGATCCTCAATATCATTTATTTCATTTAGCACTATATTATATGCAAACACTTCGTCAACGTTGACTTCATTTTGGTTCCATCGTACCATTCATGACATAATTTAAGATCTCTTTATTTTTACTAATTTCAAGTACCTGAGTTCTTCTAGAACTAAAATATTAATTATGTCAAAGAAATCTTTTAAAGTTTTCATAACCTCAATTTAGCCATCTTACTTTTCAGCTCCTTTTCTTGAGAATTTTTCATCTTTGGAACCATGTGTCTACCACGCTTTATGCATGTCTGAGACTCATTTTGCAATATTATATTGTCCAACAGGGACATCAAATTTTATTGGAGCATTAGCAGTTGATACATATGATTAAACCACTCTTTTGGCTAAACTTTGTAAATGAATTATCTTTTGAACTTCTGGTTCAAAATATTTTTGTACGAGGATCAAGATAATGATAATTCATTCAAACTAATCTCCTTTTTCCAACTGCTTATTGTCTCCCCCTCATGTTGGGAAAACTAATTCAAAATAACAATCGACCATCAAGTCAACTAATGTTGATGATTCAACATATTTTATTACAAGTGGAGATTCATACCCAACATATATTTCCAACCTTCTTTTAGGACTCATCTTAGTGTATTGTGGTATAACAATTAGAATATACATCACATCCACAAATTTTCAAATGGGAAATATTAATAGGTTGCTCAATAAATTTCATTGGGGAGAGCTAATTATAACTTGTTGGCGTGATGCGAATCAATACTACAACATGCAATATTGCATGTCCCCAATAAAACATTGGAGTTTTTATCACATGAATAATGGTCTTGCAATCAACTTTAGATGTTTACTAAGTGATTCTGCAAGTCCATATTGTGTATGAACATGTGTTATAGGATATTCAATATCAATTCCAATAGACATACAATACTCATTAAAAACATGAGATGTAAACTCACCAGCATTATCAAGACGGATTTTCTTAATTGGATAATCAGGAAAATGAGCTCTTAGTTGAATTAATTGAGCTAACAATCTCGCAAACGCCTGGTTGCGAGTTGACAACAAACAAACATGTGACCATCTAGTTGATGCATCAATTAAAATCATAGAATATCTAAATGGTCTACATGGTGGGTGTATTGGTCCACAAATATCACCCTGTATTCCTTCTAAAAAAATGAAATGGATTTATTTCCAATTTTCCTGGTGATGGTCTAATTATCAACTTCCCTTGGGAACATGTTGTATATAATAAATCATTGAAGAATCTTCTGGCTCTTCAAGGGGTGTCCACATGAATTTTACAATATTTTCACATCATAATAGACTTGGGATGGCTCAACCGGTTATGCCAAACAACAAATTTATTTTGATTTGTAAATTTCTGGTTTACAACATTATGCTTTCCATTGTACTAACATTCGCGTAGTACAAACTTAAGAAAAAGCATGTAATTTTTTCAATGCACAATTAAGTCTCATGATATAAAGATATTTCACATTTCCTTCATTATTTGTTTTAATATGGTATCCATTTAGACGGATATCCTTGCAACTTAATGTGCAACCTTGTTCCTCCAGGTAACAATATATTAACTCTTCTGGAGCTTTCAATTATATTTTTAGTACCAGAAGTAGTACTATCATTAACTTCTCGTATTACTAAACAAGAGAAAAATTTATTATTCTTGATAGAAACTATCACAGTACTATCATTAACTTCTTTCATGACCATGTCCACGACCATGATCACGATACAGCCCTGACCACAAGATTGTCCATAAGCATAATAATAAGATATTACATCATTCACTTTTGGGAATAGAATAGAACTGATCAGGCGGCCCTCGTGATTTTTCATTGAAAACTCATTGTTTTGCTTAGTCGCAAGGAGGCAAGAAATTAATATATATATATATATATATATATATATATATATATATATATATATATATTTGTCGAGAAGGGGAGCACATGGCTAAAGTGTAAAGGTCCACTTCATTAACAATAGATTTTTTCAATTATATTCTAAACAAAATATATAAACCATGGCCATATAAAAAAATCTCTCAAATGAAAGTCTCATGTATAGTATATGGAAAAAAAAAATTGTCTACTTTCTTTATTGGAACTTACAAAAACAACAAATAAAACTTTCACACATAATATGTAATTTATGTATTAAAAACATATTCAAGACCCATTGCAGGTAAATGCTTCTGCATCTAATATCCAAGATAAATAATTTTTTCTCGTAATATCAAGAGCCACAAATTCAAGTTTTACAAGGTTTGACATGTTTAAAGACTATCATAAAAATTAAAATAAACATATAGTAGCTTACGATTTTCTAGAATAAACATCTAATCAATACTAGTAATTTCTTTAAATTAATATAAAACAATGTAATATATATCCCCGATATTGATCTGACCGTATTGTTCATAACATATTAAGTACTATATATAGATTCACGATCCTCTTTAAATCACCGCATAACATATATGTGTTTATAAAAGCAATGTTTTCATATAAACCTGAAAATCAATTATAAACCACCGAATGCACTTACAAACATTGTAGCACACATTTTGCTTCTTAAAATAATATAAAACACAAACAAAAATTTAGTGGCTAAATTCTTTAGATAAATGCAACGTATATAACAGATCAAAATTTTAATCCATTATTTATAATGGTTGTAAAATGTACTCCGTATACATATATGAAATTTTTAAAGAGGTGTTTATTAGAGTATATTAGAGTATATCCAAAAGACTTACAGTTATTCAACTGCAGTCTCTGTCTTAACATAGAGTTAGTTTAGACAGTTGTCATTAGGTTCATCTGTATATAAATACATATTGTACTTTGTATCAGCCAAGTTAGTTAATACAAACACATTCATTTTCTCTCAAATTAGTTTCTCATTCTCTCTCAAGTTAGTCTCTCTCTGTTACTTCAAGATGGTATCCAGAGCACAGTAATCGACCATGGCTGCAGCGAACAATCCCCTTCCCACCTCTTCCGCTCCCCAAACCTTCTCACATGCTATTACCGAAAAGCTTGATGACTCTAATTTCCTTCTATGGCGCCAACAAGTAGAACCTGTGATCAAATCTCATCGCCTTCAGAGATTTGTCGCGAATCCTGTGATACCGCCGCGATTTCTCACCGAAGAAGATCGTGAAATCGGAAACGAGAATCCTGCGTATCTGTCGTGGGAACAACAAGATCAGATTCTTCTCACATGGCTTCAATCAACACTTTCTTCATCTTTTCTGTCTCGAATTTTAGGTTCAATTCACTCGTATCAGGTATGGGAGAAGATACATGATTACTTTCACAAACAAACACGAGCGAAATCGAGGCAACTTCGAACCGAATTGCGCGCAACCAGTCTCGACGACAAATCGATGCGCGACTTTCTTCTTCGAGTGAAAGCGATTGTTGATTCCCTTGCTTCGGTTGGAAATCCGATTTCGCATCAAGAACATGTTGATGTCATTCTTGAAGGTCTTCCTCAAGAATATGGTTCTGTCATCTCTGTTATAGAGAGTCACTTTGAACCTCTTCCTATTGAAGAGGTCGAAGCTCTATTACTCGCGCATGAAGCTCGATTACAGAAGTTTCACAAGAAACTTGCTTCTGATTCGCCGTCCATCAATTTGTCGCAAGCTACTCCGGCGAACCCTAATAATCCCAATTCTTCGTCGTCAACTCATTCTGATCAATACACTGCGTCGAACAGAGGTTTGCAAGGTTCTGATGATAATTTTCAGTCTCACTCGCGTGCTGGTTTTGGTCGAGGCAATACCTTTAGTCGTGGTGGCCGGCGCGGTGGTGGTCGAGGCCGCGATGGCCGCTTTGCTAACGTTCAGTGTCAGGTGTGCCTCAAGTTTGGGCACACCGCTTCCTTCTGCTATTATCGATTTGATCAGCAATTTCAACCAAACCCTTCACTGAGCCTTCAAGACTCATCCATGCAAAGCTACCCACGCCCTTCTCAGTACTCGTATTTGACCACTTCCAATGGTGCTTTTGGACAGACTCAAGGATATCGTCCATCCAATGTTTGGATGAGTAATTCTTACAGACCAAATCAGTATCAGCAGCATCAGCCTGATAACAATGCTATGGTGTTACCAAGTGCCATGTTGACAAACTCAACTACTCAGCAATCTTCTCCCTCTACATGGTTTCCAGACTCGGGTGCATCCTTCCATGTTACTGGTGAATCTCGGAATATCCAGCAACAAGGTCCCTTTGAAGGCCCTGATCAGATCTTTATTGGCAATGGCCAAGGTTTGCATATTCACTCTTCTGGTTCTTCTAGCTTTGTGTCCCCATATAACTCTAATGTGTCACTTTCCCTCCATCAACTTTTACATGTTCCTTCCATAACAAAAAATCTAATCAGTGTCAGTAAATTTGCCAAAGATAATGATGTTTACTTTGAGTTTCACCCCAATTATTGTGCTGTGAAATCTCAGGTTTCCAATGAGCTTTTACTCCAAGGCACTGTTGGTCCTGATGGGCTATACTCATTCCCCAATCTCAAGCTGCAAGAACCTTCTGCTGCTGCAGCATCTTGTTACATTTCTAATTCTGTAAATACTGATGTACATAGTTCCCAGAAATCTAATACTTTGTGGCACAATAGACTCGGTCACCCTAATCATCATGTACTCAAACTTGTTTTGAATCATTGTAATATTCCCATTTTTAATAAAAATGATGATTTTTGTTCTGCTTGTTGTGCTAGCAAGGCTCATAGACTTCCCTCTTCTCTGTCAGAAACTGTGTATCACTCCCCTTTGGAATTAGTGTATAGTGATCTCTGGGGTCCTGCTCCTAATCCTTCTATGAATGGTTTCTTATATTACATTACTTTTGTTGATGCTTTCTCGAGGTTCACTTGGATCTATCTTCTAAAAACTAAATCTGAAACTCTTACTGTTTTTCAACAGTTTAAGGCCATGGCAGAACTTCAACTTAATGCCAAAATTAAAAACCTCCAAACAGATTGGGGTGGAGAGTTTAGACCCTTATCCACATATCTAGCTAACCTGGGAATTAATCATAGACTCATTTGTCCCCACACTCATCACCAAAATGGTGTAGTTGAGAGAAAGCATCGCCATATTGTAGAACTTGGTCTTACTCTACTAAGCCATGCCTCTTTACCTCTAAAACTTTGGGACTTTGCCTTTACCACTGCTGTTTACCTTATCAATAGACTCCCTACAGCATCTCTTAAGTTTGCTGTTCCCTATACCACTTTGTTTAACCAGAATCCAGATTACAGCCTTCTCAAAACCTTTGGTTGTGCCTGCTTTCCCTTCCTTAGACCATACAATACTCATAAACTGAATTTCAGATCTCATGAGTGTGTTTTCTTGGGCTACTCTAGCAGTCACAAAGGCTATAAGTGCCTCTCTCCCACAGGCAAAATTTTTATTTCCAAAGATGTTGTGTTCAATGAACTCAGGTTCCCTTATACTGAACTATTTTCATCATCCTCTATACCTCAAACTTCATCACATCTCCCTACTAATTTTCCCATAGCCTCTATTCCTATTATTACATCCATTCCTGACACTACTGTCTTCACCCCACAGATCACTATACCTGATCCCAACATCTCTAATTCTGTTTCTAGTCCTGCTCAGTCTGTTGAGACTGACAACACTGACAATACTCTACCCACTGTCACTGCATCAACACAACCTATTGTTCCTACTCTTCCCTCACTGACACAGTCCAACTCTTCTACCTTTGACAATGTTCACCCACAACCTCGACCTCCTAATGTCCATCCCATGCAAACCAGGTCTAAGTCTGGTATTCCTCAAACCAGAATTCATCCATCCCTCTTTCTCATTCACTGTGAACCTAAGAGTGTAAAGCAAGCTTTGACTGATTCTAATTGGCTCTCAGCCATGCAACAAGAGTATACAGCACTTATAAATAATAATACATGGAATTTAGTTCCTCTCCCAGCTAACAGGACAGCCATTGGCTGCAAATGGGTATTTCGAGTAAAAGAAAATGCTGATGGGTCTGTCAACAGATATAAAGCAAGACTAGTAGCTAAAGGCTTTCATCAGATTCAAGGGTTTGATTTTCATGAAACATTTTCTCCAGTTATTAAGCCTGTAACTATACGGCTTATTCTCACACTCTCTTTGACCAACCAGTGGGATCTCTTTCAGTTAGATGTGAACAATGCCTTTCTCAATGGTTTACTCACTGAAACTGTCTACATGGTTCAGCCTCCAGGTTTTGAAACCACAGATAAATCTTTGGTTTGCAGACTGAACAAAGCTCTTTATGGGCTAAGACAAGCACCGAGGCAATGGTTTGATAGATTACAATCTACTCTCATTCAGTATGGCTTTAAAGCAAGTAAATGTGATCCTTCCCTATTCATCTATAAAGATCATTCTCATACAGTCTATCTTTTAGTTTATGTTGATGATATCATTATCACTGGAAGTTCTCCTCAGCTGATCCAACATCTCACCAACAAACTTAATTCAAGTTTTTCTCTCAAGCAACTTGGGAAACTAGACTATTTCTTGGGAATAGAAGTCAAAACCATGGCAGACAAGTCTCTAGTTCTCACTCAAAGCAAATACATTAGGGATCTTCTTCAGAAAACCAAGATGACTGAAGCTCAATCTATGGCCTCTCCTATGACAGCTAACTGCAAACTCACTAAGTCTGGCACAGACTTATTTTCTGATCCTACAATGTATCGCTCAGTTGTAGGAGCTCTACAGTATACTACTATAACCAGACCTGAGATTAGTTTTGCAGTCAACAAAGTTTGTCAGTTCATGGCAAACCCTCTTGAGTCGCATTGGGCAGCTGTTAAGAGAATTCTGCGATATCTAAAGGGAACTGTTTACTGTGGACTACATTTAAAACCTGCTGTTTTAGGCAAACCCTTCACTATACAAGCTCTTTGTGATGCAGATTGGGCATCAGATATTGATGACAGAAGATCCACCTCCGGTGCAGCTATCTTTTTTGGTCCAAACTTAATTTCCTGGTGGTCTCGAAAACAACAAGTTGTTGCTAGATCCTCTACAGAAGCAGAATACAGGAGCCTGGCTCAAACTACAGCTGAAATCCAATGGATTCAGACTCTATTATCTGAGTTGGGTGTCCACTTTACCACTCCTCATCTTTTGTGTGATAATCAAAGTGTTGTTGCTCTAGCACACAATCCTGTTCTTCATGCCAGAACAAAACACATGGAGATTGATGTATTTTTTGTCAGAGAGAAAGTTTTAGCTAAACAACTACAAGTCTATCATATTCCTGCTCTTGACCAGTGGGCAGATGTCTTGACCAAGCCTCTATCTCCAACACGGTTTTTGTTTCTAAGAACCAAACTCAATGTAGTTGAGACTTTGTCAAAGTCTCAACCCCCTTGAGTTTGCGGGGGGGTATTAGAGTATATTAGAGTATATCCAAAAGACTTACAGTTATTCAACTGCAGTCTCTGTCTTAACATAGAGTTAGTTTAGACAGTTGTCATTAGGTTCATCTGTATATAAATACATATTGTACTTTGTATCAGCCAAGTTAGTTAATACAAACACATTCATTTTCTCTCAAATTAGTTTCTCATTCTCTCTCAAGTTAGTCTCTCTCTGTTACTTCAAGAGTGTTGATATCAACGATAATAATAAATAGATTAATTTTTAAAGTAAAAGATAAAATAGATCGATAAATTAGTTTCAAAATATCTTGACCAAATGTCAAGCAGTACACCTAAACTTCAGGAGGTGCAACATCAAGGGACAAATAATCAAGAAAATTAAGAAGAAAAATTATTCGCACTACCTTCTCACTTCCGATGAGAGAAATTATTTTCACTTTTGTATTATTTTCTCACTTCTAGTGAGAGAAATTATTTTCACTTTTGTATTATTTTCTCACTTCTTGTGGAAAATTATTTTTATAGAGAAATATAACCAATTCAGGGTCTTTAGGACTCTCAAATAATTTTCTTCTTTGATAGAGCCTTCAGGACTCTCAAATAATTTTCTTCTTTGATAGAGTCTTCAAGACTCTCAAATAATTTTCCTTTTTGCTAGAGTCTTCAGGACTCTGAAATAATTTTTTTTTCTTTGATAGAGTCTTTAGGACTCTCAAATAATTAATTTGTAAATAGAACACAAATTTTATCAAACACATAGTATGAATAATGAAATTGGAGAAAGAGAAAATCTGACCTTGAAATCTGAATTTGAAAGAACAACTTTCTCCAATCAAATTATTTACAAAACCTTTTCTTACAGGTTGCAATACCAATTGTGGATGATCTGTGGAAGAAAGACAATCGTGCTGATAACGTGTTAAATAAAATATAACTTAGAGTAGGGAAAGTAGAGATAATAGTAGAGAAGAAGAGGAGACTAGAGTTTAGAGAGAATGATAATTGTGTCTATTCTTTCCAGGAGAAGTAGCCTATTTATAGATACAAGAGATATTTGGAAAGTTACAAAAGATAAATAGAAATAAAAAAAGATCATAAAAGATAATACAAAAAGATATGGACAGCCACAAATAAATTATTCATAACAATTGCAGAATTAAAACCTTATTTGTTTACTGTTTTAAAGAATAATTTTCTGTTTCTTAAAATTTATTTTTCCCTTAAATATATTTATCTTTTGAATACATTTCTGTTTTTCATAAGTTTATCTTTTAAACACTAGAATTACTTTAAGAAAAGATTTAATACATCAAGTGGGTCTATCAATTTTTTTGAAAATTTTTAGTTATGTCCTTAATCCTCTACAATTTTGTAATTAAATCCTTAAAGTTAGTTTATAACAATTTTTAATTAAAAATTCTAAAGTTTAAAAAACCTACTGATATATTAAACCCTAAGAAATCAAAAGACGAGGATGAAAAAACATTTCCCAGCTATTTTAATTTTTCAGTTTTTAAAAACACTTAAGAAAACAGTTTTCAGAACTTAATAAATTTTGGATAAAAAATTAATTATTCAATAATGTAAAATTGTTTTTGAAAACAATTTTTAAAATAAGTGAGAAAAGAATAAAACCAATCATTTTAAAACTTTTCCCCCTACATCCTGATAGAAGTCCATTAATCAAAATTAGATTTTTGTCCAAACATTGGTTGAATGTTTGTAATAACCTTTATAAAGGGTTAAATACAACCGCATTATTTTTTTAATCGCATTACAGCTTTTGTGCTTTAAAATTATATTCAGCTTAGAACTTTTTTACTACAGTGAAAAATTTACTCCTCGGACCAAAGTGAAAATTTCGTCTTCCGTAAATCCACAGAAAATAAAATGGCTTTCAAAATTATGCACGCTATATTTGGATAATTGAGTTATCAAGTTATTCCAAAAATAACTCTAAAATAGTTATTCCTTATCCTCACCATTCAATTTCTTAAAAAAGAAACTTTTTAGCCCGAGGCTACAGTTCAATATTTTGGGCACAAGCGGATTTTCCAGCACGCCCATAGTGTACCGACTGACGATATATATAGCTCCATGCAAAAGATTGGTCAGAAATATATGTTTGCCAGAAGTAAATATGACGAGCATCAGTTCAGGTCTTTCGGATTGATTAAGCCTAAGCTTGATGAGAATTTCTTCTAGGATAATGAAAAGCTAGAGCCAAACATGCAAATGAAAAATGGTATAATCAATTTCCGGAACCCAAGCTACAGCTATATACAAGGGGGTACCCAGGTGAAAAACCTGAATACCAACAGAAGTAATTTTGTACTAATAATAATAATTCAAGAAATGCATCTTCATATTTCATTATTGTTTGACTTGCCATATAATTAATTGGTAAGAATTATTTTACGAATGATGAACTTTGAAAGATGTCATAAGCTTCAAAGTGGACAAGGGAACTTCAACTGATGCTCAGAAGAAGGCACTTGCCAACGGACATGCATCATGACAATAATACACTTCAGGCAAATAAAATTAAGTGATGCAACATGAAACACACCTACAGGAATCAGATTACATTAAGACTCAGCCTTAAATCCTAAATTATTTAATCTAGCATTAGATGCGCTTACCAACCAAGGACATAAAAAATTACCCCTTACATGTTTTTTCAAATGACATAGTTTTAAACGGTTAACTTTAAACTTGAGCTTTAGAAACAAACTTTGGAAACAAGGAATTTTTGCTCAAGTCGGAATAAGACAACTGAAAGTATATGCATTGTAATTTTACCAAGAGATGAGAAATATAACTTCAAACTAAAAATGAGAGATGATGTCATCACAAGTTTTTAAATTTAAATATTTGAGATCAATATTACAAAAATGATGGAGAATTAATGAGGATGTCACACACGATACAAGCAAGATGGCTAAAATGAAAAGAAAAAAAAAAAAAAAAAAGAGTTATTTGTGATTGCAAAGTCAAAGGAAAGTTTTATCACATTGTTATAAGTTTGGCTATACTTTGTGGTAATGAATATTGGACTTTAAAGGGGAAACAAGTTAAAAAAAAGGGTAGGAGTAGCAGAAATGATAGTGTTAAGATGGATGTGTCACACAAGAAATTATAAGATACAAAATAATTGTATACAAAGAGATATTGGTGCGACACCAATTGAAGAAAAGATGACAGAAAATCAGTTAAGATGGTTTGAACATGTACAAAAAAAGCACTGGAAACACTAGTGAGGAGAATAGATAACATGGTTTTTAATCCTTGAAAAGGGAGAAGGGGAGACCAAGAAGAACATTGAAGGAAGTTGTTGAGAAGGATCTCATGGTTAATAATATCTTTGAAGATTTGGTCTTCAACTGAGGCAAATGGCATATGTAATCTATGTAGCCGACCTCACCTAGTGAAATAAAACTTTTGTTGTTGATGTTGATTCAACATGTAATACTTTTAGGAAATTCAAAGCTAATAAAACATGATATGAAATTATGATTTTTTTCCAAACCTACAGTACAACATTTATCACTAATAAAACTCAGATTAAAAATAAATTAATTGCAGAATAGAAGCTACCATCAACAAGACATGTCACAGAAGTTCTTGCAATTGGCACTTCAATATAAATCTTCCATCTAGGACCAAAAACCTAACTTAAATTTTTTTCCTGCATTCAAGCTGCTGGGCATGCTACATACCAATGATTACTCAGTATATGGCCACAAATGGCGAGTTCTCATTTGATGAACAGCTGGTAGGGAGAGAACAAATAGCTCTAGTCATAAGACTCCAATGGAGATAGAATTATGCAGAGAGAACTGCGTAACACAGATAAATAAAATAGGAAAGAATGTTGATTAGTAGAAATTCAATGAATGCTTGATCCCATAAAGTACTATGCTTTCTTCAAGTTACGGTTGAAAATAGCAAAGGCAACAAAACTTTATTGAACAAGTATTGTATTAGTGTAAAATTCAATAATCAATATCAATATGAAATAACATACCATTTCGACCAGGTCAGTGATTGCCCTCAGGTGCTTGAGCACTGGCATTGTAATTATCATAACCTCCAGATGATGGTGCCGGTGGATTGGCTTGATACATTGCTGATGATACCATTGAGGGAGCACCATTGGAAGCTGGTGCAGCAGTGCTTCCTGGAACTGTTGGAGGAGGAGCTAATGAAGGGGGCCTTGGTATGGTATTTAGTTGACCTGGTACCTGGGGAGCACCAGGTGGAGGTAACATTGGAGGCATGGTAGGTGCAGAAACATATCCTGTGAACTCCAATTGAAAACCGCTTACATCAGATATCATGTAATAAAAGAACCGGTTTATAATTCTTGAACTTGGCTACAAAATTTTTCAGAACTTTCAGCATTAAATAGAAGTTGCAGCTTTAAACATAAAATTCTAACTAAAGAAACAGATAAAAACATATACAGGTTTTGTTGTCCAAAACTTATTTTATTTATTTAACAAAATAATAGTGTTTTTTAATACAGAAAAGCCAAAGAAAGAAGTATCATATGTTTAAAAGGAAATTTTAATAACAGGGCAATTGCAATAACAGAAACCAAAAATAATTTGTGGTTAGCCATTGGGATATGCATAATGAGAGTCATTGTTAAGAGAATAAACGAAAGAACCACACGTCTGCATGTAAAATGCAAAGACATGAATATGAGAGGCCAAGCAAGATTGAATGTTTCAATAACAGGAGATGGCAGTTTTATGAAAGTCACAACAGGAATGGGCAAGATCAAATTCACCTGGTGCACCAGGAACTGGTCTAGGAAAGACAGGTGGTCTCATCCCTGGCATTAGTGGTTGACCTCCAGGTATTTGTGCATTTCCAGGAATAGGCAATCTTGGCGGTGGCAATACAGGAGGCAGGTTAGGCCTCTGAACCATTAGATGATTATAAGCCACACCAACCTGCTGAAACGCTGCAGCTTGTCCAAGATGTTCTTTGATCCTTTGATCAATTAAACTTTGTGTTTGTTGTTCTTCAAATTGCTGGTAGTAGGTCCTCACATTTGCCTGAAGGCATGAACAGATATTAAATGTCATGAATATGGTCTACATTGTAGTGCATTTTGTTATAATTATGTGTATCTTTTGATAGATTTTCTGTTTAGCTTTCTTAGTTTTCCTGTTTATCTTGTTGTAGAAGACAGCAGTATGTCTTGTCTTGTCACGCTGTCTCTCTCCTTTTTGGTGTATATATATGTGTTGTTTGAATGAAATAAAGCAAGCTTGTGAGTGAACTGTTAATTCCTCACAAAAGTCACAGCTTCAAGTTGGCATCAGAGCGGGTCGTATCCGCCGCCGTCAGTGCCGCCGTCCGCCGCCGGCCGTCTCCATTTCCGGCCGCCGTTTCAACCGGCGACTACAGGGTTTTGTGCGCCTTGAAGAGCGCAACCTAGCCCAACTAATCGCGTGACCAGAAGCCCCGCCACGAGCCGCCATGCGCCGCTCCCGTGCTAGCCAAACACCGGCGCGTGACCACCACGCGCCGCCTTCCTGTGGCCGGAATCGCGCCTGACTGCTGCCGGCCGCCTCGTCGGACTCTCCTAAGTCCATATCAGCCCTCAGTTTTTGGTTTCGACGCTTCGAACGTGTGATCTTGTGCCTTCCTCTTATCTCTCCTTTAGGTTTTTGGTCTTTGAGTAAAAATGACCTCGTCTGGACCAGTGCTTTCATTCTCCGGAACTCCTACCATCACAACGGCAAAGCTCAACTGGAAAAATTACTTATCCTGATCTGCTTCAGTGGAACTATGGTTTCTCGGTCAAGGGCACCATGACCACCTTGAAAAAGGTGTTGAGGCAGTCCCAAACGATAAAAGACCTGAGTGGGAAAAGCTGGATTATCAGCTCTGTGCTGTCTTATGGCAATCAGTTGAGGCAGATGTTTTGGAGATTCTTAGATCGTTCAAAACATGCTGTTCATTTTGGAAGAAGGCTCGAGAAATCTTTGCCAATGATATTCAGAGTTTGTTTGATGCAACCATGAAGGTCACAGCCCTCAAGCAAACCAGCCACGACATGATTGCACACATAGGTAAAGCTCGGGCTGCAGTGGAAGAGTTGAAGAGGTTCCTTGTGGCTGAGTCGCTGGAGGAAGTCAATAGGAAGCTAGATAAGTTCTATATGGTTCTTATCTTGAGGAGTCTACATTCAGACTTTGATCATGTGCGCGATCAAGTTCTTGCTGGAGATCAAGTTCCATCGATGGATTCTCTCATCACTAGGCTGCTTCGTGTGCCTCATGCGCTGAAAGAAGAAAATCCAGCTGATACAGTGGAAACGTCAGCCATGGTTGCACCTCGTGGGAGAGGGGGAGGCCGTAACGGTAGAGGAGGTCGCAGTGGAAGAGGTGGACGCCCTCAATGCATATATTGCAAGAGGATGGGCCACACTCAAGAGAATTGCTACTCCTTGCATGGCTTCCCTGACAAAGTAGCCCAGGTAGCTCAGACAGAAAAATCAGAGTCTAAGTTCTCTGATGAAGAGTATCAAGAGTATTTGAAGCTGAAATCTGAGAAATCCAGCAGCCAGGCTTCATCTTCCTCTGTACCATGTTATTCGACAGCATGTATTTCTCAATCTATTGACGGTCCCTGTCCTTGGATACTTGATTCAGGTGCCTCTGGTCATATTTCTGGTAACAAGTCCTCTTTTACATCCATTTCTTTTCCAAAAATTCCTCATCTTGTTACTGTAGCTAATGGTTCCAAAGTTGCAGCTCAAGGAAGTGGTCAAGTCTCTTTATCTTCCTCATTAAAGTTGGATTCTGTTTTGTTTATTCCCCAGTGTCCCTATAATCTAATTTCATTGAGTCAGTTAACTCGTTCATTAAATTGCTCAGTAACCTTTACCGCTAATTCTTTTGTTATTCAGGAACATGGCACGGGTCGACTGATTGGAGAAGGACGTGAATCACGAGGACTTTACTACTTGAAGTCCAACTTTTTTGTTTCCTGTTCTGCAACTTCAAACCCCAAACTTTTGCATGATCGTCTAGGTCACCCAAGTCTACCAAAATTGAAAATGATGGTCCCTAGTCTGAAGAATCTTCGAGTCCTAGAATGTGAGTCTTGTCAACTAGGAAAACATGTTAGGTCATCATTTCCACAAACTGTTCAAAGATGTAATTCAGCTTTCTCTACCATTCATTCTGATATTTGGGGACCAAGCCGTGTTACATCTTTTGGTTTTCGATATTTTGTAACCTTTATTGATGAATTTTCTAGATGTACTTGGGTCTATTTAATGAAAGACAGATCTGAACTTTTGCCTATCTTCATGTCCTTCCTCAATGAGATTGAAAACCAATTTGGAAAAACAATTAAGATTTTCAGAAGCGATAATGCCAAAGAGTATTTCTCTCATGATTTTTCTTCTTTTTTATCCTCAAAAGGCATTCTACATCAATCTACATGTCCCCATACACCACAACAAAATGGTATAGCAGAAAGGAAAAATCGTCATCTTCTTGACACCGCACGTTCACTAATGTTAGCCTCTCATGTTCCTACACACCATTGGGGGGATGCGGTGCTTACTGCTTGTTTCTTAATTAACAGAATGCCTTCCTCTTCCCTTGGAAATCAAATTCCTCACTCAATCATTCTCCCTCATGATCACTTATTCCATGTTCCACCTAAAGTGTTTGGCTGTACTTGTTTTGTCCATGATCTCTCTCCTAGTTTAGACAAACTCTCTGCCCGAGCAATCAAGTGTGTCTTTTTAGGTTATTCTCGTCTTCAAAAGGGTTACAAATGCTACTCTCCATCTACCAGGCGATATTATATGTCTGCAGATGTAACTTTCTTTGAAGACACACCCTTCTTCCCATCATCTATGGACCATTCTTCTTCCATTCAGAATGTACTTCCAATTCCCTCTCCTTGTCCTCTAGGTACCTCAAACCAAGATGTCAGAGAAGTTCCATCTTCTCCACCACATCCGACTGAAGTTGCTCCTCCACCACTTCTTACATATCAACGCAGGACACAGCCAGTTGGTTCTATAGTACCTGAAGCTTCTCCTCATGATTCTCATCCTTCTTCAATCAATCCTCAAGCCATGGATCCTGCTACCTCTCATCCCTCTGATTCAGACTGGCCCATTGCCATCCGAAAAGGTACTAGATCCTCTCGTAATCCTCATCCTATCTATAACTTTCTGAGTTATCATCGTTTGTCTCCTTCATATTCTTCCTTTGTTTTCTCTCTATCTTCGCATCCTGTCCCTTCTAATATTCATGAGGCACTTAGTCATCCTGGATGGCGACAGGCTATGATTG
Source organism: Pueraria montana var. lobata (assembly GCA_026413185.1). NCBI lineage: Eukaryota > Viridiplantae > Streptophyta > Magnoliopsida > Fabales > Fabaceae > Pueraria > Pueraria montana. Next base: position 65,806,951 of record CM048647.1, on the reverse strand, counting down.
ATGAAATGCAGGCTCTTGAACATAGTGGTACTTGGGAACTTGTTCCTCTTCCTCCTGGCAAGAAGGTTGTGGGTTGTAGATGGGTCTACGCAGTTAAAGTTGGGCCTAATGGTGAGATTGATCGGCTTAAGGCTCGATTAGTAGCTAAAGGCTATACTCAGATATATGGCCTTGATTATTGTGACACTTTCTCTCCGGTAGCTAAGATCACTACTGTTCGTCTGTTTCTTGCTATGGCTGCCATGCGTCATTGGCCTCTCCATCAGCTTGATATTAAAAATGCATTCCTTCATGGTGACCTTGAGGAAGAAATTTCTATGGAGCAACCTCCTGGGTTTGTTGCTCAGGGGGAGTATGGTCTTGTGTGTAAGCTACGTCGATCTCTCTATGGGTTGAAGCAATCTCCTCGGGCCTGGTTTGGTAAATTCAGTCATATTGTTCAACTTTTTGGGTTGAAACGAAGTGAAGCTGATCATTCTGTTTTTTATTGTCATTCATCCCCTGGGAAATGTGTTTATTTGATAGTATATGTTGATGATATAGTGATTACAGGGAATGATGCTACTAAGATTGTCCAGCTAAAGGAGCACTTATTCAGTCATTTCCAGACCAAAGACCTGGGATATTTGAAGTACTTCCTTGGTATTGAGGTGGCTCAGTCAGGAGATGGTGTTGTGATCTCACAGAGGAAGTATGCTCTTGACATTTTGGAGGAGACAGGCATGCAGAATTTTAGACCTGTTGATAGCCCTATGGATCCGAATCTGAAGCTCATGGCGGATCAAAGTGAAATTTATCCTGACCCCGAGAGATATAGGAGACTTGTGGGAAAACTCATTTATCTCACCATTACAAGACCTGATATTTCCTTTGCTGTTGGAGTGGTGAGCCAATTTATGCAAAACCCCCGTGCTGATCATTGGAATGCTGTTATACGTATTCTTAGATACATAAAGAGAGCTCCGGGACAAGGATTGCTCTATGAAGACAAAGGTAACACACAAATATCTGGGTATTGTGATGCAGATTGGGCTGGCTGTCCCATGGATAGGAGATCCACATCAGGATATTGTGTCTCCATTGGAGGAAATATTATTTCTTGGAAAAGCAAGAAGCAAACTGTTGTTGCTCGATCTAGTGCAGAGGCTGAATACAGATCTATGGCTATGGTTACATGCGAACTTATGTGGGTTAAACAAATTCTTGAAGAGTTGAAATTCTGCAAAGTGGTGCAAATGAAGTTATACTGTGATAATCAGGCTGCTCTTCACATTGCTTCAAACCCAGTCTTCCATGAGAGGACCAAGCACATAGAGATTGACTGTCACTTTATTCGGGAGAAGCTACTATCCAAAGAGATTGTCACTGAGTTCATTAATTCTAATGATCAGCCAGCAGATATTTTGACTAAGTCCTTAAGGGGTCCTAGGATTCAGTTTATATGTTCCAAGCTTGGTGCATACGATTTATATGCTCCAGCTTGAGGGGGAGTGTTATAATTATGTGTATCTTTTGATAGATTTTCTGTTTAGCTTTCTTAGTTTTCCTGTTTATCTTGTTGTAGAAGACAGCAGTATGTCTTGTCTTGTCACGCTGTCTCTCTCTCCTTTTTGGTGTATATATATGTGTTGTTTGAATGAAATAAAGCAAGCTTGTGAGTGAACTGTTAATTCCTCACAAAAGTCACAGCTTCAAGTCATTTATTTCAAGAAGTGAGAAACATTCATGGTACCTTGTGTTTGTAACCTGCATTGTGCTGCTTTCTAACAGATGGCTGCAATAGCACACAAACAACATTAGCAACGTATTGATGCCAAGTGTGGCTAACAAACCTTCATGAACACTAACAGTTTAAGTACACTTTTGGTTCCTCTACTGTAATTAACGTGCAATTTGGTCTCCCAATAATTTTATCAAAGTTAATCCCCCAATTTTTTTTTAATTGCCACAATAAAATCCTTTAATCAGTATTCCTTAACCTAAAACCTTAAAATCCTCATTGTCTACTTAAAATCTCTACAAACTGAACTGATTAAATCACTTTAAACCCTCTTACACTAAAAACATTATATTTCACCCAAAATTAGAAAATCACAAATTTTCTCCCTCCTTAAAACCCTGACTTGACTTCCTACAAAATTCTTCTAATTTCCCCCACATCTCCAGAACCCGAACCATTCAAATCATTTATCATCCTAAATTAGTCTCAAACTCACAATTATTCAAGAAAAAAATGTGGATTTGGGGGTTTTATGTACAAAGTTAGAGCCATAATAAAGGGCCACTACACATGAGAATCCCGCATGACAAAGGCAACACTTGACATTCAGTTTGCAATTGCACCGTATAATTGCTGGGTGGAGAATCTCTCTAGCTGACTATGACTATGGTTGAAACAATAAGCTATTTTCCAATTTCATTACCAAAAGCAACAAATTCGAAGTAAATGGGCAACGCAATCGGTGAGGGAAACAACTCACAGAATCGTGGGTCAAATAGGTATCGCAGTAGTCACAGTAGTACCTGCAATGCAAAATCAAACAAAGAAGAAAATGAATACGATGAAAAGTGAAATACAAAGGAATCGAGAATTTTTCAACAAGGAAGTTAGTGTACCGAGGCATGGCTGTTTCAACGACGATGACTCCCGCCAAAAACCCTAGCAGTGGAGCAAATTATCAAAACATGAAAGAAAGTTAAAACCCTAAAAATACAAAAGAGGAATGAATGACGATAATAACTTGATATTGATATTCAGGAATGAAACGGGTGAAAACTAGAAGCAGTCAGCTCAGCGATTAAACTCAAACTATATAAAGCATGGACGCTGTGCCCAGACTGCCGATGTTTCTGGATTTCATTACCAGGGCTAATTATTTATGCTCTTACTTGATCGTAAATTATTTTTATTTGACTGCGTAATTAAGAATTTTTTAATTTAAGGTGAGCAAAGAAAAACGATACTTTATTTAATATATTCATTCATATTGTTTTTCACAATTTTTGTTTAGTTTTGTAATTTTGTTTTTATTTAATTCTTTTAAATAAAAGGTTAAAAATACTATTAGTGTCATTTTTTCAAAAACAATTTATGAAAAATGGATAGTGCTTTTCTTTTCTTTTTTTCTTTCTTTTTCCAAAAACAAGGTATCTCCAATCCCTTGGATTGGTATATTCATGACAACTGTATCTAGAAACATATTAAAAGGGGTTGAATTTTTTTTTTATTCCTTTATAATTGTTTAAATGTCTAACTTCTAATAAATAATAAATTTTTAAATTTTTTTATTATTTTTACACGTAAAATTGAAATTAATTTTTATTTTAAATGATAATAACTTTAACCTTATCATAATAATAACAAACACAACTAGTTTTATACTACTCAACTATTTATCATCTTAACCATTACAATAATAAGAACTCAACTAATTTTATACAATTTTATACTAATTAACCTTAATCATTATTATAATAACATACACAATTAATTTTATACTAACTAACTTAAAATATATATATATATATACATGAAAAGTTTCAAGAGAGGTGGGCTGGCCCTCCCCCCCCCCCCCCCCCGAGATCCGAGATCTGTTCCTCATGACAACCTTAGACACTACCATATATGATATACAAAATATAGTTTGCATTAACCCTCAAAGAACTAATGTCAACGGAGCTTATACCAAAAGTCTTACACTTTGTTTGATTGGAATGAAAAAAAAAAAAAAGGAAAGGAAGGAAAATAATGGATTGCAACTTCCTTCCATCGTTTGGTTCTAACATAAACAAGAGAGAAAAGAATATTTATGTGGACTCTATGCTCAATTTTGTTTTTGTTCGATTTGAGAGGAAAGGAGAGAAGAACAAGTAATTATTCTTAAGAAGTTGTAAATGCCATTTTTGGAGGAAAAACGTGAATTTATTCTAATATAATATGCACAGTCTTTATATAGCTTCCTTCCATTGTTCAGTATATTAGCATTAGTTGACATCAACTTAATTCACCAAAAAAAAAACAAGTTGACATCAACTTAAAATTATTTTTTATTGTTTTTCATTATTTAAACTATTTGCAAATAATATATTTTTTAATTTACATTGCTAATTTTGATTTTGTCATTTTGGAAATAATACTTTTAATTTATTATTTGAACTTTACTTGCAAAATACTTTATTTAAAGGTATTGACCCATAGGGTTGGCGTATTTGTGTAAGACCCCGCTGCGTTCACATGTGGGGGAATGATTATTTAGCGAGAAAACCCGTGTTATATTCCCCCTGTGTGCAAAATTCCCTTGGCTAGTAGCAACCATGCACTGTGGACAGGATTAGTCTCTGACCCAGTGGGTTAAGGGACACCCGTGATCTCTAACCCAGGACCAAAAGAAAGGTATTTATGTCTTTTTACAAATATACATTTTTTTCTCATTTTCTACCCAATCAAATAAGAGAAAAGAAAACTTATACTTTACTTTCTTTCCACTTTCTCTCTTACCGAACAATTAAATAATCATCTCATTTTCTGTTCTTTTTCTTTTCTTTCACTTCCCTTCTACTTTCCTCTGTGAACCAAAAGTGTTAAGGTTGAAGCTTGTGTGACTTGAACAAATGTGCAAATGTTGAATTTAGAGTGTAACCACTACATTTCAATCCGTAGACAGAAAAGCACAATACAATGGTTACACGTAATAGCAATAGTCTGAAGTTTTTCGTGAATTGGAGACTTAGGCTGTGTTTGCAAAAAAAGTTACGTTGAATGTAACTTAAGTTATCACAGAAGTAACAAGTGAGTTACTTCTACTTTTATTGTTTTGAAATGTGCAAACTTCCGTTTAGAGGATTTCAAACGGAAATCCAAATACACACTTAATTGTTGTGGTTAACTGTTTGAGCACATATATGGCTTGCACAATTGTTCCAAGGAGCACTTAATTCCTGTTTGCATTCAAAGCCAAGGAGCAGCTAATTCCTGTTTGCATTTAAAGCCAAACAGAGTTTGGCCATCGGCAAAAAAATTTGCTTCGGGAAAAATTGAGTTGGGAAGTGTGATTTTATATGGAATGGCATGCTAACTCAGTTAGACAGAACAGGGCCTTAGTTATTCTTATCATATAGTGTGTTTGAAACAACTTTATGGTGAAAAAAATCAATTAACTTTTGATGGTGAAGTGAAAGCTAAAGCAACAAATAGTTCCTTTTACTGTTTTATGGTATTACTGTGATGTTGTAGGGTAAAATTGATTGTATTATCCAAACACTTATAATCTTCTAATAATGGTATGATGGTTTGCAGGAAGTGAAGGCATTGAAAAGAATATTCTCTTCTGAAAAGGTTCGTAGAGATGGTAGTAGAGGACTTTCTCCATTGCCAAATCTCATAAACGAGGAATGACACAGAACTTCAATACAAACATTAACTTTACTTGAGGAAGCACTCGCGGATTCACAGGCTAAACCTAATGATTTAATCAGTGATATTGGTACAGCAGATTGGTATAGTACGTAGATAAGTTAGGTTGAGGAGTTTGTAACATCATCCCAGCGCCATATTGTTCCATCCTCACAGCAACTCAATATAGTACTACAACATAACACAAGAAAGAACTACAGTTAAAAACAAAAACAATGTTGCATCAAATTTATGAGCAGCAACATCAATATATGAAGAATTACCTTCCATCAAAGGACGTAGCAGTCTGCCTGATTGGAGATTTTGATTGAGGATGTGACAACCTGAACAAGTTGACTCAGAATAAGAATTTCATAAAATAAAAATCCATTGAAATAATCTTGATAGATAAACGAACCTTGCAATAAGTACAGGAGGACTTGACTGCAATTCCCAAACAAAAATCTTCCCTTCCCTGTTACCTGGCAGACCCAAATGTAGAAAGTGAATATAAAATAAAACTGAAATCTTGAAATTACAAACTTGCCAGCAAAAGAACTAGTCCAAATAGTCAGAAATCTGTTATGAACAAATTGTGTAATAAATAGTTCCTGTCACTGTAGGAATGAAGCTGCACATACTGGAGAAAATAATCAATGTAAAAAAATTGCAATTAGATATGCTTACCTACTGCGGCTATGTTGAAATGGAAATCACAAGAAAACTTGATGAACCAGATATCACACTCGGGAACAGGGTATTTCTGAAGGATGTCAACTACACCCTAAACATCCAAAAAAAAACAAAAGACTGAAGCTGATTAAAAGTTACACATTAAAACATAATTAAGAAAAGATAATGATTATAACTAACCTCCCCTGGAGTTTGTTCCTTCACTTTAGGTTCCCACAAGATAATTTCATTGTCAACACTCTGGAATCATAACATAATCCATTGCTTAAGGAATTGGTAAGTAACTTCATGAATCAGAGAAAATTCAAATTAAAAAATACTATACTTATGATTCATTGTTAAGTTCCCAAAATGGAGGACTTGCCCAAAAACCTTTAAAACTTTTTTATCTCCCAATTATTAAACTTTTTTTGTGTAAAAGAAACTTCATTAAATATGATTTCCCAATTCCCACTTAAACTGAGCAACAAGGAAAAGTATAGAAACATCAACACAACAAAGCTACCTCTGCTTGTCTACTAAAGAAAGTCCTTAAAACACATCCACTGAGCACCACAGTGATACCATAAAATTCTCAATAATTAATTTACTGTTTCAATAGAATAGTATTAGAAGCTAATAATTTTACAACAGATCCATGAAGCTGATACCATTGGAGCATAGCATCTCCAAATTCTAAACCAGTGTGATTCCAATTGAAAAACCAGTTTTCTAGTAAGGGAAGAGGAGCTCCATTTTAGAAATATTGTTATCCTTTTTCTTTAATCCTTGTTTTCTTTTTTTAATTTTATTGTTTGCATTTGCTAATCAGGAAGATTATGATATTAACAGAAGTAGTAGAAGTCACATAAATTCCAGCTAGGGAACAGTTTTTTCCATCACAACAAACCTAACATTAAATTTCCACCTGGTAGTATATGGATACTGAGCAATCACTCACCTTTGAGAGGATAAAATCACCCAGCCACCTATTACAGTCAACATAATTTAAATGAACTGAAGCATTGTATACCTGAAATTAGGTATTGCTAGAATTAGAAATAAGAAATTAGAAAAGGTCAATGATATGTACCAAAAATAAACTGTTACTTACAGGAAACTGGACATATTTTGTGGGAAACTTAGAAGGAAGATCTGTCCATGTAAATGATTTTTCTACATATGTCCAGAACTCTGCAGTAATATAACGGACATAATGGATTAAAATGAAAAGGACAATAATACAATTGGTACACTAAAAAAAAATTCACATGCATAAATGGTGTATATTTTGGTTCGGGAACAGGACACTGAATCACTGATACATGGTGGGACTGGGACCCAACTATAAAATCGTCAACTCAACTACATATTTTAATTGATTCAGTGCATAAACAAAATGGGGCATCATGTTCCACACAAGAATTTTCCAACAGATTACAAAAATAATTGTTACTTGAAGCTTCCATGTTATCATGAAACAAATATCAAAGATACCAAAAACAACTTATCAAATCCATTAAGAAGATTTGATTATGTGTAGGACAGGTCCAATAGGATAGATGGATAAACAGAGGTGAAGGAAGATCAAGGAACCATCAATAGCCTTTCAAAACATTGACACAATGGTGTCATAATCCATGTAGCCAACTCCACCTAGTGGGAAAAGACTTTTTTCTTAATCCTTTATTTTCATTATACTGATGAAATAGCTATGATTGTTTCAGACTGGCATCTTACCAACCTAGTACCAATAGTTAGATTCATGTTCTTGTTATTATCTTCATTGGTTAGTATCAGTCTTAGTCTGGTCAATGACAAGAACAGTAATAATTATTTACGAAAAAAAATATCTGTAATTTAGCCTGATTTAGTTTTTATCTTTCTGAGATTATGCCATTATGGTATGGTACCATCCATTACATTATGGGAAATATAGTGAAACTTGACTAGATGATTCAAGACAAACAAAAGCGACCAATGATATAATAGCAGCAGTGCAGCAAACATAAAACTAAATATCTTACCCTTCATAGACCATATTTTTACAGTATTATCCATGCCACAACTAGCAATACGATATATATCTGATGGGTGAAAATCCTACAGTAAGCAACAAAAAGTCAGTTGGGCTAATCTCCAAAATCCAAATCTTATATTATCACTAAGAACCTAGGTAATTAAGCAAGAAAACGGGGGAGAAACATTAGATGAAGAATACACTTACAACACTTAAGACTTCATTACGATGTCCTCCAGCTCCAGCAAATATTAAAATGCATATTCCAGTATGAACATTCCATAACCGGACAGACTCATCCTGATCAACCTTTAGATGTCATTGAATGAAAAACAAGGGATTCTTTAAATAGTGAAAATATGGAGAAGCCATTTACTTTGCTTGCAGAGATCACAAGTGATGGCTTTAATGCTTGAGTCCTGATTTCATTTACGGAGTCTCCATGGCCAACAAAACTCTGCAGTGAGGAGGACATCATGTCAGGTAGCAGCAGGGATTAGTACACAATCAATACATTTTCAACTTTATTGAATTAAAAAAATTATTAAGACCTTTAGCAAGTGGCAATTCCCACAAAACTCTAGAGTAACAACCAACACTACGGGCACATTTGAGTAAAAATTTAATTAAGCATTTATTCAATAAAAACTTAGGATGCATCAGGGTAAACAACTTGATTAAGCACCAGTTCAATAAAGAGCTTATTAATGAACTTGACTGTGAAAGTTACTAAATTAAGCTAAAAAATAGCTTATTTTGATAGGCTTTTCTGTTAAGCTTATTGATATAAACTAAAAAAAGAACTTATAGTATTATAGTAAAGTCATGAGCCATTTTCCTAAGCTCAAACTAGACTCTAACAAGGACACCAACATTTTTTCTACGGTAATGAGCCTAAAGACCTGCTTGAGTGCTTATATCATAAAATAAACCCATATAACCACTTTATAAATGCTTCCTAAATGCAAAAAATATTTATTCAACTGGCACATATGCTTCAACTAGTATAACTAAAATACCTTGTGTATCTTCTCACTGCCAGCATCAATGACTCGCATGACCCCATTGATTCCTCCAGCCACAACAAATGGGGTTCCATCAACATTGCATGCCCAACTCACAGTGTAAAAAGACTCATCCTTCTGGTCTACATAAAAACATACAAAAATTGAAGAGATACCTAGAGAAATGAAACCCTAAAAAGAGAGAGAAGAGTGTGAATGTTGACTGACATCTTCGTCTACATAAGATTGCAAAACAGCAATAACACCTCCTTCAAGACATTGATAAACAGTAACCTGAGGAATGAATTAAATTAAGAAGGTTGAAAGTTGGGGGAATGAAAAGGAAAAAGAAAAGGGGGGTACCGTACCCTATTGCCACCAACAGTGGCGAAAACGTTGAAGTAGCGGGAGTCTATGAAGTTGAAAATGACGGCATATAGAGGGCGCTTTCCCTCTTGGAGGCGATTGGTGACTCTGTATTCCCTCTTCTTCGAACAAGTCAAGGATCCCACCACTGGGTCACATCCCAAACCAACGCTCTTCCCCGTTTCACCCACCATCACTCTCTCACCCTCAGCTTCCCTACACACACAACACAAAGAAAATATGCTATTCGGGTTTCGAGTTTGGAAAACAATTAATGGAGAGAGAGACTATCGTGTCACAAAAAAAAATTGTTGGAAATAAAACTATAATTATATTTTATAGACTAAAATACTCATATTTAATCATACTGTTGGAACCACCATCAATATTTGGATAGTGGAAAGTCTATTCACTATGTAATGTGGACGTTTTCATTCATGGGAAATAGCTATTGGCTTGAGTATTGGTGTCTAATTTGGATAGCAATAAAAATAAATGCATTAGTAATTGTGAACAAGTATGTAATTGAAAAAGAAGTTATGAATTTAGTCTTTGATTTGTAAAACATCAATAGTTTTAAAACAAAACTAAAATGTTAAGGAGACATTTATTTCAAGCTTTAAAATTGTATTCCCGATAATTATATTCCTATGAATGTTATGCCGAGGAATATTATTCCCATGAACATGTTTGGTTGTTATTAGGAATTTTAAAAAATAAAATAATTTTTTTAATTAAAAATTTTAAAAAAAATGAAATAAGAAATGTGAAGAAAAAAGTAGGAATGGGTAGTTATTATAGAGAATAACTTTCATTCGCATGGGAATCCAAGATACACCAACTTCTTAACATGGAAATAAGGAGCAACAGAAACATGTGTATTTCACATTCCTGAGAATATTTTTATAAAACTTGTAGCAAATATGAGAATTAGATATTCCCAAGTCCACATTCCTGTAAATCTTTCTTGATAACTTAAAACAAATGCCTCCTAAATCATTTATAGTTTAGTGACAAAGGGAGTAGTATTGAGGAGTATCAGCAACACAATCTCTATCACACTCCCTCTAACACACCTCAATTATTAAATTGTATTATATACTACAAAATCATAAGAGAGTCATTAAATAAAATGTGGAAACTATAATTTTTTTTTGTAATTTTTAATATATTTCAAGCAATAAGAGATAGCGTGTTTAAAAGATAGAAATAACCATCTGTTATTTTTTTTAGACTATATATATCCTCCACTAGAGTTTGGAGGCAATCCTAGGCGAGTCGAGTAAAATTATTATAAGGTTATGGATGACACTATGGACCATTACATTGCTTTGCTTTTACCATGAAAAAAACAATTGATTATTTCTTATTGTGAAACTAATCCAAACACATTATAGGTTCTTATAAAGTTCTTAAAGAAGTTGTTTATATATGCAATTACACTAACTATTAAAATATGATTATTTTAGGTTAAAATGAGAGATATTGTGTCTTGTTTGGTTTCTCATAATGAGTGTGAATGCGCGCATATAAGACATGAGAATCAAAATCAAAATCTATAAACATAAGTTTCTACATTAATTTTGGTTTTGACATGATTTTGATTCTAAGTGATGTCAACCCAAAAACGTACTACATGAGTATAGATTTAAAATGAGATTTGCTAAAAATAAGTTAAGAACTTAAGTTGAGTTTTACCACTCAAGTAAAAATTAGTGAGTGTTGTTAAATCGTACATGACAAAAAGAGGCCTACTAGAAATCTAAAATATAGTTAAGAACTCAAATTGAATTCTTACATTGAAGATGCTCTAAGATCATAGTTATCCTCCAAAACGATCATGTTTAGGCTAAGTAGGAATATTATTGTAAAAAAAAAAACTCTCCCTCCGAGTAATTAATGCAGTTGTATACTTATAACTCAAATTCGATACAATTGATTAAATTGGAACAACACACGTCAGTTGCCTAACGCACACGGTCTTACAAATAATTTTAAACAATTAAAAGTACATTTTTATAAGTTTAATTTCTATACATGTTTAAAAAGTTTTACCACAACTCAATAAAAAATTGTAGTAAATATGATTTATAAAATAGTTATAGTAAAAGGTAACAAACTTTCACGTAGAAATGAGTTTAGATCCCTTAAGTAAGATTTCAATTTTGAGACTTATGGAACATGGTTGAAAGGGAATATCTCACTAAAAGTGATCAATTAGCAATTAGGTTTTTTGATAGATTAGTCATTGACAAAGCCAGTGAATACTTCATACTATTAACACAGTAACACAAAAAAGTTAACAAACTTATTATGCGTCAAAGTGAGTTGACACAAGTAATTAAGAATCTCGAGTTAATTATTATCCTTTTCATGAATGTGAATTCAATTCTCTCTAGTGTCATTAAAATCCTATTTGGTGGATAACCCTCTTTAGAGAGATTATGTGGCGTCGAAGGATTAGTTGAGTAGTTGCGATGGAGTAAAATTACTTTCATTAGTGTTCTACTCAATTTACAATATAAAAACTCTTTACATTATAAACTATTTATTTATTATATTTTTATAGCGATGTCATTAAATGATTTTTTTTCTCAATAAATTCACTTTATTTAAAATATATTTTCTCAATTAAATTTCTACTTTATTTATTTTCTTCCCACTCTCCCCTTTATTTATTTATTATTGAATTGAATAAATAATCAATTTTATCAATAAATTAAAAAAATTCTATAAATAATCCTCTAAAATATATTTTTGCGGAGAAATTGATGGTTAATTCATTTATTACTTGTTTTCTCTTCCCCGAACCCGAAGGTGCAGGTGTTTTTCTTCACCTCATTCTTTCTATGCCCAGTTTCGAATCACGAATCAAAAGACACAAAGATCTGTTGACCCATTTTACCACCCCAGCAACAACAACCCGGAGAAAGTTACAATATGTCTGGGAATTCTACCTCCAATAATTCGGCACCTTCAGGTTATGTTTGCTTTGCTTTCATTCCTTTAACCCATTTCCATGAAATTGAATAAAACAAATTCGTTTTTTTTTTAAAGACAACAACGGTACCCGTGATTTCTTTTGCACTATCAAGTTGTAATTTTGAAAGATGGGTATTGAGAAAAAAATGTGTCAGGACCCGGAAATGATGAGAAGCAGAACTGGGCTGCATCACCTTCCACTGTTTTCAACCACTTTGCTACAAGTGGACTTTCCGTGGCGGTTGCAACTGCAATTACTCACCCTTTAGGTGCTTGGCTTCTCTATGTGTCCCTCCAAACTACTTTCTGTTAAGGGCTGTTTGGATATTAATTTTGGTTTTCAAAATTGTGTTTTTGTCTTTTTTACCTATTGCCTTGTTGCATCATTAAGTGCTGTGATCCTGTTTTGTGCATACTTGCAATTCGAATTCGTTGATTTGTCTGAGTGCAAACTGTATATCAGTATAGAACTCTGTTTTTCCTTTTCTTTTTGGGTAGCTATAGTACACCAGACATGCATGATGCCATGCATCAGATTGGTCCTTCAATGATTAGTTTTGTCCTTCAATGGCCAATTTGATTTCATTATAAGGACCAAATTGACGGCAGAAATGTGGCATTAGAAGGGCATTTTGATGTCACGTGTCTCCTTTAAAGATAGTGTTTGAGAATGAATTGAGTTGTATTTAAGAGTACTGACTTACAGAAAGTGTGGCACGTATGTATATAGAGATTGGATTTTGATGGATTTAGTGGGAAAAGTGAGGGATCGTAGCCATTGATGAGAGAATAAATGGTTGTTTTCAAGGTTGTCCAAATCGAGATCCATTTTATGGTGAAATTGGTATAGAGGTTGTCAAAATCAAGAATCAATAGTTTGGTATTATGATAAAATTCATGCACATGCATAACAAATTATGAATTTGTTAGAACCCACTTTCTCGATTTTCTCATTAACGGTTGAAATTACTTTATTTTTCTTCTAAAATGAACTCATTGTAGAAGAACTAAAGGAGAGAATAACTCAAGTATGTTAAAAGTGTTATGACAAGTGTGCATATAATATTGATAAACTAAACTGGGTAAGTGGTATTATTGGTGTTACACTGTTTGAGTCTCTGCACCTTTATATCTTCGAGGATTGATTTAATATTTATAAATGAAAGAACAATGTGATGTTGCATATATATTTTGAGGACTGAGTTAGGTGTTTATTCTATTCTTTTGGGTGGCCATACTTCACAAATGGCAACCCATATTGGAAATTTTTTGAAGTAACAAATGAAGTCTACAGCTGTAATGAAAATTTTATCTTTAGGTTGGTGAAGATTACATGAGATTGAGCCCTTGCATATGTTGAGAAGTAACAAATCATTAAAAATATCTATATAACATGTTCCTACATACCATGCAGATGTAGTGAAAGTAAGGCTACAAATGCAACTTGTTGGCCAGAAAGGTCCTTTGAGTGGAATGGTAGTTTGCTGAGTACGACCTTTCCCTTTTAGACCTTAGTTATCACATTATAATACAAAACTTTTATCAGCTGAGCATTTGTTCAGGGAAAATTATTTTTAAGTGCGGTGAAAAATGAAGGACCAAAGTCTTTGTATCAGGGTTTGACACCTGCACTAACAAGGTCAGTTGTTTATGGAGGACTCCGCTTAGGCCTGTATGAACCCTCTAAGCATGCCTGTGATGTTGCTTTTGGCTCCTCCAATGTTTTAGTTAAAATTGCTTCGGGAATGTTTGCTGGTGCTATTTCGACTGCGCTGACCAATCCAATGGAAGTTCTCAAGGTGAGGAATCACATCTTTTAGTATTATATTAAATATTTTCTTCCTTTTTTCTTCAAAATCATATTCCCACAATCAGGTGCGTTTGCAAATGAATCCAGACATGAGAAAGAGTGGACCAATTACAGAGCTTCGAAAGACTGTATCTGAAGAGGGAGTGAAAGCTCTGTGGAAGGGGGTGGGCCCTGCCATGGCCAGAGCAGCTGCCTTGACTGCATCCCAGCTGGCTACATATGATGAAACCAAGCAGGTCAACTTTTAAAGTGTATTTTTGATTTTCTCTCCCCGCTTTTATTTTTGTCTTCACTATCAACCCTTTTATTGCCTTTTATCATTTGCTTTATTTTCTTATTATGCAGATTTTAGTTAGATGGACATCTCTTAAAGAAGGATTTCCTCTACATCTGATGTATGGCACTGCTGCCAATTTATTTTCTTCTTTACATCCTACCTGATGCAAACTGATTCAAAGTAAATGGAATATGGTTAAAGCCTGAATATTGACCAAATCATGGGTGCCAGCTTTAGAATAATGAAGGCTGAAGAAACTTGAACAAGAAATTTAAATTATTAATCTGAATAAATTAAATAAGAATTTGATTTAAAATTGATTTTATTGTGTATTGAAACTAAAGTACTTATCTTCTTATGAAAGTTGTCTAACTTGTTTTGTTCATCTGGCAAACTGAAACAGTCTTTTTTCTAGATTGGCACACCATACAACTCTGGATTAATTTGAACTTGTGCCTTCACAATTTATCATTATTCTGAAATCAATTTTTTTTACCATTATCTTACCTAGCTTAAGTAACTGTGGTTGTTCCTTGTATAGCTCAAGCACTGTTGCTGGCATACTGAGCACCCTTGTAACTGCACCGATAGATATGGTTAAAACACGTCTCATGCTGCAACGAGAAGCCAAGGAAATCTATAAAGGAGGATTTCATTGTGCATACCAGGTATTATTTATGTATTTATTTATTTATTTATTTATTTTCTTTTCTACCAGTCTTCTGCTTCTTTACCCAATTATACATGGTTCTGTTGTTGCTCAATAGAGATTTATTCGTCATTGTTCAGACCTTCTTAACAAACTTTTGCCTGAATCCTGAAACAATATCAAGGAAAGAGGCATTTTAATGTGATGATGATGACTTCTTAAATGTAGGAGGGTTTAAAGGACATAGCCCAATTTTGGTCTAAAATGGGACATAGCTTAATATTATAGTGTTATGTGAAACAACTCCCTAAATTTCAAGTGCCAGATGTGAGGGACTAAAGGGATTTTGGAAACAAGATTTTTATAACTATTTCCTTAGTGGAACTTGTAAAAAAGAAGAAAACTATTTCCTTAGTGCCATACTTATACATCTAAAAGTTTGGAAATATCAACAGCAACTGACCTTTAAATCAATTCGTTCATGTGGCTGTGTATATTTAGTCTTCTATTAACTTTGTTCCTGTGAGATTTATACTGTTGTTGTAATTTGATATGCTACCTTCTTCATTAAACTCTTTTTAACAAGGATTTTTGAAGCCGACATATTGGACTTCTGTAAAATCTTAGTTTATCTTACTTTGAAAGGTTGACTTTAGTTGATAACTTGGTACTGTGCCTTACAAGTTCTATGCTACTTTCATGCATTCCTCGAGTATGGCTTGACTTTCCTGATTCTTGTTTGTGTGAGAATAAGTATGCGCTTGCAGCTTATGAAATACCCAAAAGGTCCAAGATGAATGATTTACATTGTATTTTGGTTTAGAAAATTCTTGGCCTCCCTCCTATGTCCATATTGAAGAATATTATTCAAGAAAAAGAGTGAAAGACACTGTCATAAAGTTATTTACCAACAAAAAAAAAAAAAAAAAGCCCTAAATCAATTCTCTCTCTTAACTTCTCTGAATTTAAAGAATCACAGTAGGATGAAATTATGTACTTTAATAGTTTGTAATAATAATAATGAAAGGCTTTCTCAAACCCTAACTATGAATAGAACGCTATATATTCATGTCTGCGTTCACTATAAATTCCCATTGTTATTTAATGCATTTCTCATGTGTGGTACCAGGTACTGCTTACAGAGGGTCCAAGGGGACTTTACAAAGGGTGAGTTTATAGCATTCTTGCATGTAACTTGTTTGTTGGCTTTGTTTCACATCTTCTAAAAACTTTCATAATTAATGTCTTCTTGAAAATTATCACAAATCACAACTACTGTCTTTATGATTCACTAAAGTTACATTTTTTTGTCACTTCTTGGAGAAGAGGTGCCATCAGAAGCACCAAAAAACTCAACCTACTCCTATTTTTCTTGGGGGCTGGGAGCTTGCATAACTTTGTTTGATTATTAGTTTGTTTATGCGGTACCTTTTTTCAGGGGCTTTGCAATATTTGCAAGATTAGGGCCACAAACCACAATTACATTTATATTGTGTGAGGAGCTAAGGAAACTTGCTGGATTGAAGGCAATCTAGTGACAGGAATCTCCACTGGTGGCTAGTTTCTACACCAACTAACCATTATGATTATTGAAATGCTGAAGAATTAATCTTTTTGCAAACAAAATCCCTCCCAGTTGGGGGAACTCTTTTTGGCAGTTATTCTCATTATTTGCACCAGTGATTCGAGGTGCATTCCCGGTGAACCAGATCACATTTTTTGACTTGCAATTATGCAAACGATATTAGGAGATTCATTATTCAAGCATGCAGTTTTCATGCTTTTTTTTTTTTGTTTTCCCATTTACTGCAGTGTGATCCTGGCCAGTTGGAGATCCAGGATTGTTGTACTTCCAACCTGTATTACTACCATCATTGTATTAACATAAGGGTATTGATTGTTTTTGTATGGATGATTTTGATATGAAGATTATTTCCTTATCTTTCCGGTTCTTGTTTTGTATTCAAGGTTGATGAGCTATTTAATTGTTGGTGGAGTAAGTACATTTTTGGAGAAATTGTGTCAAGATACAGACTCGTATGTATAACTTGACAGAGATTCCTGATTGGAATTTTGGGTGCATCCAACTCATTTGATTATGAGGAAGTTTCTTTATTTAGTCTGGTTTCGGTCGTAGTGATTAGTAATGGTAGTGTTACGTCTAACTTCCTCTCAGTTACCAGGGTAAGCCAGATGATGCCTCTCATTCACACACGATTATACTATACTATATATGTTTATACTACATTTTTTTTTTTGGTTACATACGATTATACATTAAACTATATATTAGTACTATCTAGTTTCTTCTGCATATACTCCGAATAATGATTTTTACGGCGTTATGTTGCGTCTGATATAATCCGAATAATGTTGTGACTAACTTCCTCTCAATTACCAGGACAAAATAATGTCTTACCAAAAAAACTGTTTGATTTTTTTTTTCTATTCGACTTGAATTTGAATGTTTAATTTTTATGTATTATTGGTGTCAAAAAAATTTCATTATCTACTAATAAGAAATTATCGATAGTATGACTTTTGCATACACTAAAGTAAAGTCAATAAATTTATGATATATGACAGATTTATGATTAGATAACAATATAAAATATCTTTTATATTGTTAAGACATACACTATTTATTCTAAATTTAATATTACTTATGAACAATTAACTATACTCTTGTATTTTGAATAAAACGGTGTTGAATTGTTTTTTAACTCAATTTTAAAACATTTTTAATTAATTTTTTAAAAAAAACAGTAGTTGTTTTTTTTATTTCAGTTGTAAAAATAAATTAATTCAATTATTTTCATTTTTTCTTAAAGACCCACATACCATGATTCCCATGTTATTGCTAAAGACTATTGTTGCCATTGCTATGATCACCACTATTACTAATGCTAGTCAACTATCTTTACTATAGTTGAAATCAAATAAGCTAACCATTTCTATCATTATCTTTGATATTGTTACCACTTTCTTAGTAATTATTCCTATCATTTATCATCACCATTACCAATTTTATTATCACTACTTAACCTTGTGGTCATTGTCAATGTTATTATCACCATCATTGTTATTACAACATCTAGTCTTTACTACCATCATCATCATTACCACCACCCATATCATAGGCATCATTAAGGCTGCCACTACCATGATCAATCCACGATAATTACTATTGACATTCCTATGGATCCTATCATTGTCACGACTATGTGTCATCAAATGAAGTTAAAGAAATAAGTAATAAGTGAATTATGTGATTGGAATTTAGTATTTAAATTTGACAATTAAAAATCACAAAAAAATAATTTAAATTATAAAATTAAAAACTTGTTTTAATTTTTAAAAGTTTTAAAACTTAAATCTCACAATCGCTCCAAATCAAGCCAAATTAAGAATGCTTTTGGTATTACACTTACTAGCATGAGGTGTTTTGTATTGTTACAATTAATTTGTGTTAGCACTCAACACATATAAAAATCATTTGGTTGTTACTTTTGTTGTCAATAAACTATGGACTTCTTGTTACGGATTCAGTTAATAGTGATGTTCGAACTAATACATAAACGTTTTATTGGATCTTTGGTCTCAATACTTTGAAATAACCATTAGCAAACGGAGACGTTTTGATTTGGCCGGTTCCATACTTCTCAATAAAAAAGTGATTTAGCTGCTAAGAATTTAATATATAGAAAAATGCTTGTAACAAATTTTCTAAAACATTCTTTTGAATACAATATTTTCTATTGATTAAATTTATTAAAAATTACAAAATTTTGTAGGTCTTATATCTTATTTAATAAATATTTTTTAATAAAAAACTGTGTTGCTAACACCACTCTAATAAATAAATGAATTAAGTTTTTTTGGGTGAACCCAGGGTGTCCTCGGCAAATAAATGGGTGAACTCGGGATATCCTCGACCGAAAGTCAATGACTAATCCTTCAAGATATGAAAATTCATTTAAGGGGTTGATATCTTTCGACAAATTCATTTAAGGGGTTGGTAATGAATTAATTTTCAAAACTTAAAAAGGTAAACAACACCATGTAATGTAGGGGTGTGGTAGGCTAGGGCCGTGTCTAACTCGTCTAACTCATGTTTTCTCTTTTGGGGAAATTGGTTTGGCAGTTAGTTGATCAAAAGGACAAACTTTGGGTGCACCTCATGATTGGTAAATGTTGCAAGAATGGTAATGTCTAAGTGTGCTTTCGACTGCCAGGAAACTATGCAGGAATCGAACGTCCCACACTTTCATAAGAGCATCTTTAGTGGTAGAACTCATTTTGGGTTCTTAAACTACTTTTTGTGGGTCCCACAGTGTCACATAAGATACAAGAACTCATATCATTTTTTGCTCCAATGGTAGAACTTACTTTGGGTTCTTAACTTGCTTTTTGTAGGTTCCACATTGGACTCCACATTCTTAATAGTTTTATTTAAAAATATTTTTAAATTTAAATTTAAATAATTATTTATATAAATTTTAACTATGAACAAAAATTAAAAAGTAATATAAAAATATTAATAATTTAAAATTTTTATTTGTGACTAAATATTAAATTGATGAGAAATACATAACATTGATGATTAAAAAAAATGCATAACATTGAGATTAAGAAAGAAAAATTAAATTTCATTATTCTCGTAACCGAAACGTTCCCAAATATGCTCCACCAAGTTTGTTTGAAGTTGTTTATGAATTTGTCTTGTGTGCATATAGCGTCTATTTTTCAGGTATTCCTCTTGTTTTGGTCATAATTATTATTTTTTTAATACTTGGAACGGGTTCTTAGGAATTCTTCCGTTCTTACACTCAGACAGCCACGTCATCCCGCTCCAATGGTAAGAACCGGTGGAACGGTTCTTACGATACAAGAACCAGGCACAAGAACACCATTGGAGATGGTCTAAGTATAGCACAATCATTACAAATAAATATATATTCAGTCTTTGATTTCTAGTCTCAATTACTCATACCTTGTGAAGGGAATTTCTGTGTGGATATTTTCAGCAAAGTTAGTTAGGAGCTTCTTGACAACAAAGGTTCCAGCGTATGAGGTTGTAGCTTTTTGTAGTTTTCTTGTTTCTTTATTTCTCACGGAATAAAAAAACAGTAGGGGTGTTTAGCTTAGCACTCTTTTGTCCCATTAATTCATCTTAATCTGAAACTAAAACTGATTAGAGAGAAGTGAAATAAGAAAAGGTAACGGTTTGATGGGACATTTTTCTCATTCTGCCAAACTCGTACTTCCCCCCTTATCTTTTCATATTTTAAACTAAAATTGGCTCTGCGTTTGGGAAAGTATTAAGTTAGAAATCTATCCGAATTGACGACGTAACGTATTATCAACGGAGCTCAAGATGAATGGACAATTTTGTCTATAGCATTTCAAACACCATATTACAAAAAGATTGGAATTAATCTGACAATAATTTCTTCATCTTAATATTTTATTTCTCTTTGTAGTCAGGTATGTTTATTGGTTGGATTGATTCGGGTCTAAGTTTTTTTTTTTTATCGGCAAAAATAAAGAAAATAAAGTTAATTACAAGTACAAGGGTACCTGAACCCTAATACCCTATTACAAGAGCAAACCAACGGTTATGTAGCATTTAAAACATAAAAATACCCTACAACCATCGAAACACTGCATAAACCACCCGAACCCCCAAAACAAGTGTAACACAGACCTGAAAAAAAATTGGGTTAGTTTGGTTTAAGTTCTGGAAAAGAAAATTGACTAATCCTAATCAAATTAATTCGATTAAGATTGGGTTAATTTGATTTGGTACATTGAATTATATGATAAAAAATAAATTATTATTTTTTCAAATATTATTTTTATTTATAGTTTATCGATATGAATTTTTAATTTTATAGTAATATAAGATAAAAATATTCTTTATTCTTTAATGACTAATTATTTATTTTATTTAATATTTAATTTTTATAGTTATTACTTTATATATATTGTTAATTTCTTCACTTAAAATATAATAAAAAAATTATATAATAAATATGATCAAATTAAGACACTTCATAACATTAAATTAAATCATATAAAAACACAAATTAAATGAAAAAGAAAAATTTTAATTCTAAAGTTTAAAAGATGCTAATTTATAAGTTAAGAAATAATTGATCAAGTAAACAGATTGGTTAAAATAAAGAAAAATGTGAAAATCAAACTATTTATAACTAATTTGGTTTAGAATAAAAGAACAATTAACTAAATTAATTTGAACCAATTTAATTAGTTTAATTTAGATTATAGGATTCATCAAATCAATTAGTACCATCAACAAGCTCTAATACTTTGTTTGGTAAAAGTGAAATAAGTGAGAAATTGAGATGAGAGAGTGAAAATAGAGTGGAGGTTAAAAATTGGAGTTGTTTGGTTGAGGTGAATTATTGAATGTATGGTGTCGTGTTGTGTAACCTCTGACGTGAGTATTAATTGAAGCAACCAAGAGTTGCTTTAATGTCAAAAACGTGAATTTCAATATAAACGTAAGTAATAAATAATGATGAGAAATAGTGGTGAAATGACTGTACATATTAAATTTTGACTACCTAAAATATTCCTCTTATTTCTTCGCTCGTCTCATTCGTACTCACTTAACCCTCATGCCACACTGTATCGTGTTTCTTGAATTTGCTTGACAGTGATGCTAGTGTGCTTCTTTGATTCACTTCACTCTACTATCAATTGCTTCAATTTGGACCACCAAGGTAAATGCTCCGATTAGCTCTCATTTCCCTTTTCATAATTAATTGTTTTTGCTTCGTTGAGTTGATAAATTATTTTCATTTTGTGTGTTGATAATAATTGATCTTGTTGAGTTGTATAATCGATTTTGTGTGCTATGGGTTGATGATAGGTTATTCCTTGACGATAATCATTTTTCATATTGATAGTCGATTTACCTAGGTGCTGATAATCTCAATTATAATCCTTTTTAAAATGTGACGCAAAACCGATTATTCCTCTTCATAATTATTTATATCCACTTCTTTTTTTCTGCCACTATAATAAAAGAAAATCGATTCTTTTGATTCATAATTGATTGTTGTGTTTTTTCCCACCACTGTATCAATACATAATTGAGCGTCAACCGATACCCATCAATTTTTGTAGCCGAAATTGGGTTGTTGGATTGTTATATGTGAGCTAATAAAGAGTAAAAAAGTATTTTACTTCTAATCTCATTTATCTTCTCTCCTTCCATTCTAAACCAAACAAACTCACTATTTTTTTTTCAATTTCAACTTTATTTTTTATCAAACCAAACAATTCAAAATTCTACTTTATTTTCTATTTATTTATTTATTTATTATTTTTCTCTTTTTTTTTTTCCTATTTTTACCTACGCTGTTTCTTTTCAAGCCTTGATATTCATCCACTCCATTTTAGAGTGGATTGGGATGAAAATAAGAGAGAAATAGAGAGGAAAAAAAAAGGTAAAAAAATGATGTAATAGGTAGAATGATAAAAAGAAAAAAAAAAAGGAAGAGAGGGATACAAAAAAAATAAAATGGAGGTGAGATGGAAATAAAATTTTGTAAATGATAAGGGGACGTTGTTTCAAGGTATCCTGTAAGGTTTCGGGAATGTGAACTTCGAAATATCACATTTCTAAATTTGGTACAAGTTTTGTAAAAATATTATCAGGAATATAAAATACTCACAATTGTCCTCCTTCTTATTCCCATGAAAAAATGATAAGTATATTGGATTCTCATGGAAATAAAAGTTATTTTCTATAATAACTACATATTTCCACTTTATTCTCCCATGTTTCTTTTTTTACTTTTTATTTTTTAATTAAATAAATTTTATTTTTTCTGAAATTACTATTATCAAACAAACATGTTATAGAAATAACATTTCCAAACATATTCTCATACATAACATTCTTGAATATATGATTTCTAGCAATGAAATTTCATAACTTGAAACAAACATCTTCCTTTTAAGTATTTCCCTTTATTTCCTCTCTAGTCAAGACCCATCCGTTACGCAATAATAGTGTATAAATTATTATATTTATCCATATTTTTCATTAGTTCAATAGGCTACTTAATTGATTACGTAATCAATTGTTTAAACAGTAACTCACCAGTAGTATTAGGTACAAAACTTAGAAAAAAGTATTGGATTGCCAACCAAGAAGAATGCAGAAAATGATTAGCGTTGAGGTTGCATTTTTACATTACATTAGATGTTTGATTAAGAAGTTGAGTGAGAATAAAGATTGAAGAATGAATAAAATGAACACCCCACCCCACCCCACCAGCCAGCACCCACTACGGCACTACCACCAGCACGAACAAGGCCAGTTCTTCAACAGCTGTACGTCGTGGCATCTTCGTAAATTTCCCCACAACCAAGCCCTTACTCAAACCCATTCATTAATTACTGCTAATAATTATCACAATCCAATATTCTAATTTCTAAATTATATTTTTATTATTGTTATGTTATGTTATGTATGGAAGATCTAAGTTTGCCTTTGCCATCCCCTATTTCCCAGCGACCACTCCAATCCAAACCAAATCACACGACACGTATAGACACAGAAATTTTTTGAAGCTACACACCAAGATTTTAGAGCGTGAAAAAACCAGCATAGCACAAGAGAGAGTGTAGCACACATACAGAGAGACAGACAGAGAGAGAGAGTAGCATTGGTTATTATTAATGGCGGAAGGGAAGGAAGAGAGTAAATCTAGCGAGGAGAGTGTGAAGCTCTTCGTGGGTCAAGTGCCGAAGCGCATGACGGAAGATGAAGTGCTTGCAATGTTCAAGGAGTTCGCTTTGGTTGACGAGGTCAACATCATCAGAGACAAAGCTACTCGTGCCTCCCGAGGTAGTAACCGTTCTCAAATTCAAATTCAAATTCGAATTCCTCGTACTTCAATGTGCATTGTGACATGCTTCAGATTTGTGTTTGTGTTGTCGCAGGTTGTTGCTTTGTAATTTGTCCGTCAAGGGAAGAAGCGGATAAGGCGGTCAATGCCTGTCATAACAAGAAGACGCTTCCTGGGGTGAGTGGGGTTCACGCATCTTCTTCTTCATTCTTTCTAATTGTTGTTGTTTGCTTCTGAGGAATGTTCAAAGTGGAATGGAATGTTTTGATGGCATGGAATTTGAATCCTAGTGTGGAATAAGTGGCTGCTTATGTAAAAGTCGCTGATGCTGACCACCACCACCACCACCTCTTGATTGGCCAACTACATGTCTCTATTTTTAGTAATTTGTATGATTGTATCTATCTAGCACTTGCTATTTTGTTACTTGGGCAACCTACTCACACTTTTACGGCTTAACTAAACACCTACTACTATTAGGGTAGGCCTCAATCTATATTAATGTGGGGAGATAGAATAGAAATACAAATAAGATTTATTTTATCATCATGAAATATATGCTTGTTAAGCTGATTTAAGTGTTTGCAACTTTGAGTTGAAGTCAATCATGTAATTATTAAAAATTGTTCTGCGATTATGAGTAAACAGTTCAAATTTGTTTGTTATTTAGGGAGTTAATGTTTGTTGTAAACTGAAAAAGTAAAACTAAGCATTTATGAATTGACAATGATCTCCCTAAGAAAATATTCTTCAATGCATCATCGATATTTTCTGATCTAGGAATTATTAACTAGTAGAGGTCCTTCTGTACTGTGCTCCACTTTCAGGTGGTTGCTTAGGCAATAATCCAAGCTGGGCTTCTGCCTATGCGATATATTCTGTTTAAAGTATTTCCTTACTTGTGTATCCATAGTTTTCCCTGGATGACTGCAATTGATGACATTATTGACATCTTTGCTTAATAACTATGGCGCGATGATAGTACTATTCTCCTGATTGGGAAGCATCCTATTTTTTGTGTCCAATTCAGGCATCTAGTCCGTTGCAAGTGAAGTATGCAGATGGCGAATTGGAAAGATTAGGTGTGATACATCTTCCTTGTTGTAGTTAAATATTTTGTTCAGCAACTCCTTTGTTATGCATTATTTACTGAATGGGAAGTTCCTCTTTTCACTTTAGGACATGTGTATTGTGCCTCGATAAATAATATTCTGTTGTCTTTGTATCCAGAACACAAACTCTTTGTCGGCATGCTTCCTAAGAATATTTCTGAAGATGAGGTCTCTGATCTTTTCTCTAAGTATGGAACTATAAAGGATTTACAGATTTTAAGAGGTTCTCAGCAGACAAGTAAAGGTGCCTAATGTTACAGATGAAGCTATCCTTTATTCGTTTTGGGCTTTGTAGCTTCTTAATAGCAAAGGTTTATTCGTATCTGTATTCCTTTGTGTAGGATGTGCATTTTTGAAGTATGAAACCAAAGAACAGGCCCTTGCTGCTCTTGAGGCAATCAATGGAAAGCATACAATGGAGGTTGGTGTTTGTTAAAACCATCACCTGAATACTGGACAATATATATTTATTTGGTTATTGGTACTAGTGGAACCGGTGTGTAATATTATGAATGTTTTGGAATTTTTCATTGATTGCAATATGATATTTATGTAGGGAACAAGATAATTTGATTTAATGTGCATCTTGTGAATGCAACTATATTGTCAGCCAATTGATGATACCTTCTAATTTGGAGGCAGTATTTGTAATTTTGCTGATACTGTTGGCTAAATTATAAATTAGCACTGATTATTGGACTTTATTAATCATTCATTCACATTACGAGTTGTTTTAGATTCAGGAACATGTTTTTGGTTCCTAATATGTGGTAGAATGGAAAAGTGCATGCTTTTAAACTCAATTACAATTTTAGTTGTAAATGGTGTTTGCAGCACTTTGGACCTTCAAGCAGCTTTCAGCCACAAAATACTGTTGGTGAGGGATGTGAACATTTAATCACGTGTCTCAGATTTCATTGCAGGAGCACCAATACTTAGTTTATTATTTTAATTTTTTAATCCTTCTCTTGATTTGGAAATGTAGAGCTGATTTTGAGTCCAGAAATTTTATTAAAAAAGAAACATGCCCCAATTTGGTTTGTGTAAGATAATGTTCTAGGCTTAGGATTGACTTGATATTTATATGACAGGCTTGAACTGAATCCAAGCTTGAAAAAGGAGAAAACTCAAGCTCTGGCCTCTGAGGCCTACTATATCTTTGCATTAAATGAGTCCAAGCTGAATATAGCTCAAACTTGAGATTGTTATACATACACACTTGTGCACATTGTCAATCAATGTATATAACGTGATAACTATACAGAAGCTAACATGCTTGCAAAATAGGATCTCAGTGGAGTTACACATGCATCTCATTCATTCAAAACTAATTGGCATAGGATTTACTTAAAATTTGCATTTCTTCAGCAACGAATGTTTCAGTAAGTTGACTAATGAAATACTAGACTTCACGTTGACACCTAATTATTTTTTACCATGTTAACACAACTATAGAATTTTTTTTCCTGGGAAGTTGATATGTTTGTTTGCTACTCATACATGATGAAAATTGTCAGTGAATTTGCTAACTCAACGATTATATAAATTCAGACAATTGCAATCTGATGGTTATTTTTCCTTCTACAGGGTTCAAGTGTTCCTTTGGTTGTTAAATGGGCAGATACTGAAAAGGAAAGACTAGCTCGAAAGGCTCAAAAAGCACAGTCCCAAGTTTCTAATGTGCCGCATGCTGATCCTCAACACCCCTCATTATTTGGAGCCTTGCCAATGGGTTATGTTCCTCCATATAATGGATATGGTTATCAGGTTAGTTCTATTGTAATGCACTATTAGAATATGTAGCATTTTTTTCCCTTAATTCGGTGATCTTTTCTTCAGTATAATCATGTCATCCTATGAGAAATTATTACATGTATGGATTACTGTTTGTTATTTTTCATGCCTAACATCTTGATGGAGGTATATGTTTGAATAATCATGTTTTCTCAATAGGCTCCTGGTGGTTATGGGCTCATGCCATACCGTTTTCCAACAATGCAGAATCAACCTGGTTTCCATAATATGAACATGAACCAAGTAAATGCAGTGAGGCCTGATCTTGGTCACAGTATGAACCCTAGAAATTATTCTGCGCCTCCTGCAAATTACATTGGCTCTTATCCTGCTGTGCCAGGTATACAGCATCCAATGGCATATCCCAGAGGAATTATAAGTCCAAGGCCAATGAGTAGTTCTCCTGGTTCTGTTTCACCTGCAGGTGGGAATGGCAACTCTTCAACTTCAGGTGCCAGTAAAAGTTCCAGTGGTCAGATTGAAGGTTGTTATCTATATCTTGTATTTGTGTATAGATAACATGCATGCATTGTGTAAAAATATAATAGGCTTTTTTCCACGTCTTTCATCAGAGCAGGAAATGTTAGTTTTATTGATAATTCAAATTCTGTTAATTATTTGAATTTCTCTGGCTTAGGACCACCCGGTGCCAATCTATTTATTTATCACATACCTCAAGAATATGGAGACCAAGAGCTTGCAACTGCATTTCAACCGTTTGGTAGAGTTTTGAGTGCTAAAATTTTTGTTGATAAAGTAACGGGTGTAAGCAAATGTTTCGGTAAGCCTGTGTTAGATCTGTTAATGAATTTGATGAGTTTTGATTGGAGCTTGTATCTGATTAATTCCCATTTGCAGGGTTTGTTAGTTATGATACTCCAGAAGCTGCTCAAGCTGCCATTAGTACGATGAATGGTTGTCAATTAGGTAGTAAGAAATTGAAGGTTCAGCTTAAGAGGGACAACAAACAGAGTAAGATTTACTGATGAAGATGGATAATAGAAAGTTGTATAATTCTCAATTCTCCTGACCCATCTGTTGTCAATACAATTTGTAATTTTCTGTAACATGGAAATTCATTTAGACATTGATTATTAATTTATTGATTTTTCCCTCAACTCATATTGATTATATTATAAGTTCATAACTTTATTGGTTTCATCCGGGATGAGAGGATCGTTATTTTGGGTCTCGCAGACACCAAACAATAGAGTGTTTGTGTGTTACGCTTAGTTCACTGCAATTTCTTTTCAGTGTTTGCCATGTAGGAAGCATGATCTATTGTTTGCACCTGCTATTATTTGCTCATTATTTCCAGCAGGATCAGGGTAGTGAAATAGTAGTTGGTGGGGCGGGGGATTCGGGTTGGTAAATTTTATTTTTATTATTACCTCCATTCTATGTCTATTGAGGTTTAATGTTAATGAATGCAGTTTAAAGAATATTTAATAGAAGTAAAATATTCTTATTTAATCTCAGTGATAAGTTATTATAATCATTATTAAATAGGGGAATAGGTAAAAAAAAATTTAATGATGTTTTAGTTAGAGGTGAACACAGGTCAAATCAACATCGCTAAACTTTAATAAGCCAAATTGAATCGAAAAAAAAATTAACAAGTTGGGTTGAGTTAACAAGTTCATTTTTTTTTCAATCAGGCCAATTCGGTAAGTCATGGGTTAAACAAAATGAAAACTGAGTGACTTGATCTGATTTGGTTATATCATTTCATATCATATAATATTAATAAAATGAAGAGAAATGTTACTAATATATTCTTAAGTAAACTTTTTTTAATACACTATTTATTATTGGAGTTATAAGGTTGGTTTGGTGGTGAAAGAAGAAGAGAAGGAGGGAGAGGTTGTGGATTCGAATCCCTCCGTTAACAAAAATTAACAAATTAACAACTAACATTTGCCGATAAAAAAATACTATTTATTATTAACTGAAATTTATTAGATATTCAAGATTGTGTGAATCCTACTTATTTAACGAGTCTTATTCATGATTTTGTAGTCTTCAAATTTTAATCAGAACATTTTAGGAATGTATTGGTAGCATTCCTCTAAAATAAATGTCGATGACTTGTGATTATGTTTTTTTTTTTTTTTTTCGGCTTTGGACGTGATGTTCTTATGGAAGAGCTTTGAGGTTCTATGACGTTTTTTAAGTTATAATAGTTTCATTGTTCTAATCCTCTAACAAAGACATTGAGTGATGAATATTCGGTACAGTATTAAGTCTGGAATGGACGTGACTCTATTTTTTCAATTTCTTTTTCATTTTCCCCCGATTTCTATCGGAACTTGAGAACCAATTCAACTCTAGGCTTGGAGAGTTGAAGTTGAAACCAACCAAATCAATTGGATTAAAAAAAAAAAAAAAAAACTCAGAACCAACCCAACCTGATACATTATATCTAACTCGGGGTTTTTTGCTTCAAAAACTCACCCGACCCCACCATGCTCACTTTTAGTTTTATTAAACATCAATAATTAAAAAAAAAAAAAAGAGGATAAAATATAAAATACATGGAACAAAGACAGTATTATTATTGTTGTAACAAATTTGTCATGATTAATAATGGAAAGCAGGAATCACTGGTAACGTTCAGACCCTCAAAACATTAATAAACTAAAAAAACGCAATTACCAACTGTGCTGTAATAATAAATTCTCATAAACTAGTGATAGTCTGTGAAATGTCATTAAACTGGTTTGGTTGGGAAAAATACTTAAATACGCGGGCACTACATAAGCATGTTAGCCATGTTTGAGAATAACTTATTCTAAGGAAAATGTTTTTTCATTTTTATTTTTTTAGCGAAATAGTAAAAATAAGTAAAAATAGTTATGATTAATTTAACGGACAAGTATAGGTCCGTTAAATTAATCATTTAACGGAAATTGTGCCATGTTGTTGATAATTAATTAATAATCTCTTCGCGATTGGCGGCTGCTTGTTGGAGTTTGGGGCGTCCACTTGCGTCTTTTACGTATGCATTCAATGTACTACTACTGACTCCACCATAATTAGGTTGGATTGCAAATCTTCTGCACAGATAAGACATTTAAATAAACTTTTAACAAAAAAATTTGTAATTATAGTATTTATGAAAAACTTTTTTCCCGCAATTTAAAATATTAAACTTCCATATTTTCTTAAAAATATATTAAATTTCAAAAGTACTTATTATCAATTTTAAACTTTTAAAATAATGTGATTCAATGTAATTTGGTGACAATAGAATGGATCACAATTAAACCCTTTAAATAATTTTAATTCTTTTGGACTAATTTATATTACCATAAAAAGAATATTCAATACATGAATGTAAAACAAGTTTTAATGCTTAAGAATAAATCACATGGTTCTCAAAAAAAAAAATATAAAAGAATAAATCACATGACTAACAACAAGTATTTGATTTAAGTAATATATGTTTGATTTTTCTTTAGATAAGACTTTAGATTTTATATATATATATATATATATATATATATATATATATATATATATAAGAGGGATCAAATTATACCGGTGTAACTTAAATAACTATTACATCATTCAATAACTTTCAATTGGATAATGTTTTCTTAAAATCCATCGTTGGATTGAAAGTTCATTTCACATAGATCATATACACAAAATTTCATATTAATTCAAGATTATTTGCTACTTCATTCATATAGATTAAAATTGATGTAATATAAACATTTGAAAATATACTAAAATGTGGATCATTTGATTACCTTCTTATTGTTGTTCAATCTTGACAAAATTTGACACAGACAATCTTGGCAATGTGTAGATATAATTCAACGGTTTGATTGATAAAAATTACATTCTATATCAAGTTACTCACATTCTATATCAAGTTACTGAATAGTGTAATAGTTGATCAAGTTACATCGGTGTAATTTGATTCCTCAAATGATACCGGTGTAACTTACACCAATTGTTATACCATTCAATAACTTGATATTGGATGATGTTTTCTTAAAACCCATCGTTGGATTGAAAGTTCATTCCACATAGAT
Source organism: Pueraria montana var. lobata (assembly GCA_026413185.1). Lineage (NCBI taxonomy): Eukaryota > Viridiplantae > Streptophyta > Magnoliopsida > Fabales > Fabaceae > Pueraria > Pueraria montana. The sequence goes on along the minus strand of CM048647.1, from coordinate 65,775,942 downwards.
CATATATACAAAATTTCATATTAATCCGAAATTACTTGCTACCTCATTCATATAGATTAAAATCGACATAATATAAATTTTTCAAAATATACTAAAATACGGTTCATTTGATCACCTTCTTATTGTTGTTCAATTTTAATAAAATTTGACATATACAATCTTGATAATATATAGATACAATTCAATGGTTGGATCGATAAAAATCACATTTTATATCAAGTTATTAAATGATATAATAATTTGTGTAAGTTATACTGGTGTCATTTGATTCCTCTTCATATATATATATACTAGATGTGAAATTAATTGTGGTTTAAATCAAAGAGAAAATGAAAAGAAAAATATTTATATTTATATTTTTAAAACTTTTTTTCTTTTCTTTTCAATCAATTAAAATATAATACATTATTATTTGTATTTTGTCTCTTTTTTTTTTTTTCCTTTCATTCAAAAGAGAACAAAATTCTAGTGCATACTTTTGAATTAGACTCAATATTACGAATTAGGCATTATGGTTAAAAGGATCTCACATAAAGTTGAGTACATGAGAAAGACTCTTAATATGAAGCTCAATTGGATGTGTGTCTTTTCAGTTTGGTCAATATAACTCAACTAATGGATCTAAGTTTGTCGATTAACATAAAAGGCAAAAATCAATTTGATTTTAATTTTTTTACCTTTAAATAATTAAACTAAATTACAGGTGATTCACTTAAAAATTTAGCAGGAAAAACCAAAATATGGTGTAACACTGTAACTATAACACAACCTATCAAAACCAAAATATTGTGTACTTATCTGATGCACAGAAATTATGAAAATTGTGCTCAGTTTTCTATTTGATAGGTGAGATTCAATTAAATGTGTAACTAAACAAGTAATGCACCATTGAACATGTAAATTAACTGGTGTGAGATTGTTCTAACAATTTGTTTCACTTCCTTATGCTCTGCTAGGGAAATAATGCTAATTTTTTGGTGTGGCATGTAATGCAACTCAACTTATGTTTTGTTACGGGATGTAATGCTAATTTCTTTTCTTACAACACTTAAACTCTTTTTTACCATTGTACGTTATCTGATAATCATCTTTAAATAAATTTTGATGATAATTCTTTTTCTTTTGTATTCATTGGCCTTGAATGGCCCATTGGTCCACGACTTATGTAGGGTATGTGGGTCTACCAAAACTAAACCACTCATTTCATGCATTGCTATTGGCACCTCCTAAATGATTATCAACACATTATTTTTTGACAAAAATACCTCTAATATTTGACATGTCCATAACATAAAAACAACTTTTAAATCTGGGGACTAAAAAATCATCTTTAAATATGAGAGACTACAATAATTTTTTAGGTTTGTTATAAAAAAAATAGATTTAGGAACTGAAAAAACACTTTTAAATTTGGCCCAAATTTGAAGAGAGAGAAAATAATGACGTTGACATATCATAATAAAATTAAAGTGACAATTGTTGATGTGCCTTCTGTTAGTCACGCCAACTATTTTGTTAACACGCCGTTAGTGGTTAGGGACAGAAAATGGATCTTTGAAATTGTAAGGACTATTTTTTTTATAAAAAAAAAAAAATAGGACCAAAAACAAATTTACTTCAAATTTTAGGAACTAAAAATATAATTAAGCTAGGATTTTATATTGAGTTTTATTATTAATTTGTTTTTGGAATAAAAACATCCAAACATAAAATACATCACTTCAAAATCAATTTTAATTAAAATTAATTTTATAAAATCAATTTAATTTAAAATCAATTTCAATGCTCACCAAAACACATTAAGTAGTGTTACATTGGATTTTTTTAATAGTATAAAACAATAAGTATAAACTTTTTATTAAATTTAAAAATATCACATTTTAAATTCATTTTACAAACTTTGAAATAAACACCCTCTAATTCAATTTGGGAAGGGTAAAATTGTAAGAAAACACTTTCAACCAAACAACCATGTACAAATGAGCAAAAATGCTTAAGAAACCCAGCTTTTTTGTGTGTGTGAATAGTAAGAAACTCCACCTCACCCTGTCACCCACGTCCTAAATGTCATGTTGCTCTCATCTCATCCACATTGCGAATACAAACTATTATCCACGACCATCTAGGGGAGGTTTTGTCGACAAATTGGGGTCGCGAAAAATTACATATAAAACACGTTTAAGGCAAGTTAAGAGAATTTAATATCTTTTATACATTTATTTTTCATATAAATATTGAGTTAAATAAACATGCAATATCAATGTAACGGTTAATTAATCAAAATGTAACTTTTAGGAAGATATTTGGTAGGAAATATTTTTTTCATGCCTAAAAAACACGATTCCGAAAAGTCATAAATCTTAACAAGAGAAAAAATAGGTTAAGTTAGACTAAACTTTGATAGACTTATTGTTTCAAGTATACATGTCTATAAGTATTTATATATTATTATATGTAATATAATATAATATATAAATAGGCCAACTTATATAGCTTAATAGACTCTTTTCAAGGTTTAAAGCCTATTAAATAGACTTTTTAAAAAAATTAAGTTTGGCTTTTCTTTATAAACAAGTCGAGTTTTAGGCATGTCAAGTCACATGTTTCTAATAGGCTGTCTAATCCATGTCCACTCTTAACTTAATCTTGATTATCACGATTCATCCTTAAAAAATATTAGTGAAATGTGCTTATTTTATCCTTTAAAAATATTAACAAATAATTTGTATTTTCAATATAAAGAGATAATATGTTTGTTATAAAATATTATTATGTTATTTTTGTTCTTCTCACTTTTTGGTTTGATAAAAAAAGCAAAGACATGAATTAACTTCTTTTATCTAACTTCTTTCATTTTTCTCTTAGTTCAAATAATTTAAAAATTTATTTCTTTTACTCACTTCCTCCCCCTCTTATTTCTTTCTATCTTATTACTTTCATCTCTACTTCACGGATCAAAACAACAGCTTAATGTGGTTGTTGGTTCTTTACTTTATTTTACCTTATGGTTTGTTTGAAACAATAGAAGAGGGAATGATAGAAAACTCCAAAATATTCTTTCTTTTATTTGTTTGGAACACTTTAAAAAGCGAAGGAAGGGAACAAAAAATAGGATCGACACATTTTAACAATCTTTCCAAATTTGAAGAGAAAGGGAAAAGAAAGCTAATTACAATGATAAAATACTCAAATACTCCTTTTTTATGCATATTTTTTTTATTAGGGATGTTTATGATATTTTATATACATGTTTTTTCTTTTTTTTTTCTTTTCTACACAACCAAACAAAAAAAATACTTAAAATCATCACACTTTCCTTCCTTTCCCTTTCTTTTCTTTCATTCTTTTCTAAATTAATATTGTTTTTTTGATACATATCTAAGACGAATTTTACTGTGCGAAAGCTTTCGCACCGTGCGAAAGTTTTTGGAGACAGTCCTACGCCGTCGGATTTATATTAAAAAAAATGAATGAATGAGATTGGCTGTTGTCTACCTGTTAGGGAGTATTTTACAAAAATAAGAAATTTTAAAAAGATATTCTACGTGTGGCTGAGATTTCCCTTTTGTCCCGTTTGCAGCTATGACTGACAGGCACAATTTACAAGGAATCAAACACCACATTAGCCATTACCACACAATTAATCATTAATCCACCGAGCAGTTAATAGTAGTATAACTTCTTTTTGTTTTTTTTTTTAATATAAGCGCATTGGGTATAACTTAACAATTGGGTTTCTATCAAAAAAAAAAAAAAAAAACTTAACAATTGGGTACCGTAAAAAGATTATAAGCGCATTTTTTTAAAAATAACGACTATACTACTATCGTAATAAAATTAGATTTTGATCCGTGCAAAGATTAGCAGTTTAAGATTTTTTTTATTTAGATTTTGTATTATATGTAATGTAATATGTTATATTTTTATCTTCATATTTTGTAAAAAAAAATATATAATTTCATCATAATAATTTAAATATTAATGTGACATTAGATAAAATGTTTATCTTTGTGAATTAAGTAAAAAATTTCAACTTTATTTTATAAATAAAAAAATTTCATCCCTATGTGCTATAATTTATATATAATTTTTTATTTTAATATATTGACATATACCTATCAATATCTAAAAGAAAATTAAATTTTTTTCAAAAATTAAAAAAATCATAAATAATCTATTTAAGTGAGAACATAATAAATAAATAAAATTATTTGCTTAAAAATATATTTTAGACACTAATTTTATGTAGAGAAAATAATAGTTATTATTTTGATATTTTATTTTTTTATGTAATTAAATATATATTATTTATGTAAAAGAAATATTAACTTTGATTGGACAAAAATATTTAGTTAAAAGGTTTATCCTGTGAATTGAATGTAATTTTTCTACTTGTTTTTATAAAAAATGTTCATCCCCGTATGTTATATTTTATATATTTTATATGGTAAGTCAAGTCTAAATTTCTCTTCATATTTTCATGAAAAATATTCACCCTCATTTATTATATTTTCTATGATCATAAAATAAAACATTCAGTAAATTATTTAAATCAGGAAAGAGATAGTCATAAAAAATACATTTAAATTTTAATTATTATGACAGACTATCTTAATTTAACTGCTTAACTCACAAATTATCTTCATATTTTAATTACTATGATCAAAAGTTATCACAAATTGTGAATCTTTTATTCCCTGTTTAACTCACACTGTGGAGAGAGGGACTAAAAAGAGCATTTTTACGAATTTCAAGGACAAAATTAATACATGTGAATTCTTTAATAAAAATGCTAATACCTGTGAATTCACTGTAAATTTTCCTTCTTGTTTTTTTATTAAAAATAAAAATTCATCCACATGTGTTATATTTTATATATTTTATATTTTTTTTTGACACAATATTTTATATATTTTATATAAATTAAGTCTAAATTTTTCTTCATACTTTCATGGAAAATATTTATCCCTATTTGTTATATTTTTTCATACTTTTTATGATCGTAAAATAAAACATTTCAAGAAATTATTTAAATTATGAAAGAGACATATATAAAAAGAATACATTCAAATTAAAATTATAATAATAAAAAAATATAATTTCACCATAATAATTTAGATATTAATGTGACTTCAGCTAAATTGTTTATCCCCGTGAATTAAGTGAAAATTTTTACTTACGTTTATCAAAGAAAAAATCCATCTCGGTGTGTTATATTTTATATATAATTTATGTTTTAATATATTGGCATCCAATATCAATGTCTAAAAGAAAATTAAAATTTGTCTATGTAGAAGAAAATCATAAATAATTTATTTAAGTAAGAAGATAATGAATAAATAATTATTAGCTTAAAATTTAATTTTAGACTCTAATTTGGCCCGGAGAAAATAATAGTGATTATATTTATTTAATTTAATTTTTGTTATGTAATTAAAACATATATTAATTATGTTAAAGAAAATTTAACTTTTATTGAACAAAAATATTTAGTAAAAGAGTTTATCTCTGTGACTTCACTGTAAATTTTCCTACTTATTTTCATAAGAAACTATTCATCCCTGTGTGTTATATTTTATATGGAAGTTAAATCAAATTTTCTCTTCATACTTTTATGAAAAATATTAATCTTCATTTGTTATATTATATTTAGGGAACTATTTATGTTGGGCCCAAATTTATTATGACTTAAAACTTAAAAGTTAAAACTAATTTAAAAACTTTGAAAATAAAATAAAAGTTGTTTTAAATTTTTATTTAAAAGTTTCTCTAAGTTAAAATTAAGTAAAACTGGATTGCTTGAAACTTTAAAAAATGTTCCATGACCATAATTCAACATGAGATATATAAAGAGCTTAAGATGTAGAAGCAAAATTAGAATTAATAAATATGAAAATTTAACAAAATAAGAAAGTTACGTGGTTAATATACAAAAAAATACTAATTAAAGCAATAAAAAAATATAAATGCATTTTGGGATCATATATATATTTGTTAACGAAGCCTATACAATAACAAAAGAATATATACTTTTATAATTCTTTTCATTTGCTGAATATTTTACAATTTTTAAAACAAATTTTTTATAGTTATTTTTTTTACTTCTCAAAATGAGTTTAATATAAACATTTTTTTTCATATCTCTAAACTCCATTATTTTTGGTTAAAAAAAAAAACTATCTAATCGTTTTACTTTTAGGTTCCTATTTAACCAAATAAAGGAAAGTAATAAAAATAACTATTTTTAATTTTCAATTTTTAAAATCAAATAATTAACAATAAATATATTTTAAAATGATTATTATAATTTTTATTTTTAATTTTTTTAAATGATTGTTGTAACATTGATCTTTTTTTTTTTATTAAGATAGATATTTTAAAATTGTGCAGCTGATCTTTTTATTATTTTAGTTATGAAAATTTCTAAATTTATTGATTTGTCCTGGTTTGAAATAAAAAAGAATTTGATTCATTAAAAGTACAACATAGTTTTATTTACTATAGTTGGATTCATCAGTTCTAATATATCTGATTAATAATTAAAAATAATTTTATTTACTAAGAATATTAAAGCTTTATAATTACAAATAATATTTCAAGAAAACACTAACAACCATTATTAGTTTGAAGATATAAGGAAGGATATATGGTTAATTATTTTATATTATTATTTAGGTGATTAGTTAAGATATTAGTATTTGAATGAGAATTTTTGTTATTAGATTTAAAATCAAACTAACGGTGATTGATTATCATATACTTAATAGGTAGCAAAAAAAAAAAAACTTGACAAATTACAAATAAAAATTCACAAATTACATTAAAATTTGATAACATAGTTTAATCCAAAAGAATATATCAATATATCACTATATTTAATAAAAACTCTTTGTATTATAAATTAATTATTGTTAAGTTTAGGATCTAAATAATTTTGTATTTTATGAACAATAACTATTCAATAATTGTTGTATTATAAATTAATTATTTGTTAACTTTAAGATTTAGATAATTTTGTATTTTTATATAGTTTGATATATGAATTGATTATATAATCTATTAAAAATATTAAAATTAATTATATAATTGTAGCATTAATGTAATTTAATGTAATCCACTAATTTAGCTTATTTATGAAAGTTACACAATGCTAATTAAGATTGAGAAAACAAATTAAATTACATAAAGGTTCCTATTTTAGGCGGAAAAAAGAAAATTACATGGATATCCATGACTTCTACTTTTATATATATAAAAATATAAAAATATGACTTAATATAAATCAAATTTAATTATAAAAACACAAACACCTTTTCAAATAAATTAATTGTGATTGAAGTTAACAACGATATTATGGAGAAGGAAAATTCAAAAAGTGTTAAAATAATAAAACCAGACAACTTAAAGTTCCAAACCACTCATGCCATCTGTGACAACCTCGGCCACTTCCTATACATTTCCTCCGTTAAATTTGTATAAAATTTTTCAAAATATAAAATTGACAATAATTTATTGCTATCTCTGTTTTTAAATATATTTTTTAATTAATTTACACTCTTTAAAAAAATTAATTAGTTTAGTTAGTAGCATGAAATTTATTAATAATTTATATTATTATTATTTTTAAATTACTCTTAAAATTATTGAAACTTATCATCTCACATTTTCACTTAATTACTTTCTACCTAATTAATTAACATGTGTCAATCATCTTCTCCAATCCTCATAAGAGAGACAATAAATTTATCTTAATATTTATAACCTTTATGTAAAATAATTAAGGATATTTTGGTAAAAAAAAATTAAAGCAAGAGACAACTTGAAAAGAGTCTTATAAAAATGAACAAACAAATTTAAAAAATAGTTTTATATTTAGGAACAGAAGTAGTATTATATAATGCCTTTTTGGTACCTATAAAATAGGGTAGTTTGGTTTTGAGACCTAACCTTTTTTTATTTTTTATTTTGGTACATGACAAATATTTATGAGTAAACACCCATTTTGGTCCCTGAAAGTGTGTGACGCTGACAGATTGGTTCCTGAAAGATGAAAAATTTGAATTTAGTCCCCGAATGTGCAAAAAGTGTAACAAATTAGTCATGTCATTAACTCATATCCGTTAACCTTAATGGATGTGCCTACTGGCACCTCGGTGATAACGTGGCAACTGACGATTGTCACGTGTCATTCATGTGGCTGCCATGTGTCTAAAAGTTGAACCTAATAACTTGCAGTTATTTTAGTCCCTGAACTTAACCACTTATTGACGTTTAGGTCTCTGAAATTAACCACGTACTGTCATTTTAGTCCCTAAAAGCACTTTCAAATTTTCAATTAAGCTCCATGTTGCATGTAAATTATTAGCATAGACATTATCATATTTCCTCACTTCCATTTTTTATCCCTCATATTTTTCAACTTCATTTTACCAATTCCACCATTTAAATTATACTATAAATATGAAACTAATTTATGAGTAATCACATAGTAATAGTTAGCGGCTAAATCCAGGACATTGCTAACAAGATTCTATAAGGTTCCAAACCATATCTTCTACCCAAATCAAGTTATATGTTATATGCTATCAATATGTGTAGAATGTTAAATTAATTATTTAATTAATCTATTTTATGGAATAACATTAATCATGAAAAGATAGTGAAAAAAACTTGAGAATCACGAAAGGGAGAAAAATGAAAGTGTTAGAACCATTTGCTTATATACCCTTTCGATGGGGCAATACGAAAGTTGTGATTTTCATGAACTACTACCGCAAGTATATAGAGACATCAAAGAATTTTAAATGTAGTGGTTACTTGAGAGTGTTGCTATTTGAAAATTTTTAATTGAATAAAATGTAATTTTTTAAAGAAGCTAGACAATGTTTATCAAGGAAAAAAATTAAATAGTTTTTTAAGATGTTTTTGTGTTATTTTCCTATTAGAATTGATGTTTCAGTTGAATAAATGACGAACTTTACATACAGATGGTGGAGGTGAAAGTCAAGATGAACTACAAATTGTGAAAGAGGAAGGTAAAAAATATGAGAGATATGGAATAGAATAGAAGTTAGGGGATATGGTGATGACTATGTTAATAGTTTACATGTAGCGTGAGACTTAATTAAAAACTCAAAAGTACTTTCAAGGACCAAAATGACAGTACATGATTAAGTTCAGGGACCAAAATGTTAGTAAGTGATTAAGTTCAAGGACTAAAATGTCAGTAAGTGGTTAAGTTTAGGGACTAAAATGACAACAAGTTGTTAAGTTCAACTTTTAAACACGTGGCAACCACGTGGCCACCGCCAATTGCCACGCCATCACTGAAGTGCCATGTAGGCACATTCGTTAAGGTTAACGGAGATGAGTTAACAACATGATTAATTTGTCGCACTTTTTGCACATTCGGGAATTAAATTTGAATTTTTCATCTTTTAAGGACCAATCTGTCAGCGTCACACACTTTCAGCGACCAAAATGAATATTTACCCAATATTTATTTATGAAAAAGATACGTGTCAGTAGCTAAGTTATTTCCAAAACAAGTACCTTTTTCAAAAATGAAAATTTGTCAAGTACCACAAATAAAAAAAAGGCTTAAATAACTTTTAGGTCCCTGAAAAATTCTAGTTTTTTGCTTTGAGTCCCTGAAAATTTTTTGCATTGTTCCGGATCCCTAATATATTAAAATTTTTGTTTCAAGTCCCTGCCGTTAGTTAAGTGATGACGTGTCTGTTAAAAATTTTAAAATACGATTTCTAACAGTTAAAAAACCGCCACTATTTATTTTAAAATTTAAACTACAATTTCTGGCGGTTAAAAATCGCCATAATTAATTAAAGAAAAAAAATCAATTAGCAAAAAAGCCCACATGTGACTTAGCAAAATACAACCCTAGAAACGACATCGTTTTTAATTTGGGCAAAATTTCACAAAACAGAAAAAAAGTTCATGGCCTCGTGCTCTTCTCCTTCATGGCTTCATCCGATCCTCTCTAATGCTCCATCTCTCTCTCTCTCTCTCACAATTCTTCACCCTTTCTTTCTTTCTCTACCCTCACACCCCACAGTGAGAAACACAACCCTTACTCTCATGCGCGAGGTCCTTGGGAAGGTGGAGTCGATGAGTTCTTGCGGCAACGGCGAAGGGCATGAAATGGTGAAGAGACGGGGGCACGAACATGATGTGGCCCTCAAGTGCCTCATCGTCGTCCACCACGACAGCTTTGTCCTCCAGATATACGATTTCCAGATCTAAGTTGTGTCTACAACATCATGTTTGGGGGTTTTAGATCTGCGGTAGTGTTACTAGTGGGGGTTTAAAGATTGATTTCAGATCTGCGATGGTGTTGCTAGCTTTGGGTATGGTGGTGCGGTGGTGGTGTGGTGGGTTTGTGGTGGCATGATAGTGTAGGTATGGTGGAGCTATTACGACACGGTGGAGATCTTAGGCTGCTGGTTACTTTCCTTTCTCTGTGGTTGTTCCTTCCATCATCGCACACATGTTTGTGAGAGGAATTCATAGATCTTTTATTCTTTTTTTTATACATGTATGGATCTCTATGTTTTGATTTTGTTTACATACAGAATTTGCAGATCTTATTGTGTAATTTGATTGATTTTGTCCTAGAATTTTGAAGTTAAGCGATTTATTTGTTGTGTAATTTCTTGAATAATGAGAGAACAATTTCCAGTTGCACTATTTGTGATTGTGATGTGAAAAATCAATAGTTGTGGGACGGGATCTAGCAAGGGTGGGTGTTGCCGTTGCGGTGGGGTGGCACAAGGAGGAAGGGTGAGGAGGGTTTAAGGATATATGCTTCTTTTTTTTTTATAATTGATTCTGGTGGTTTTTAACTGCTAGAAATTGTAGTTTAAATTTTAAAATAAATAGTGGCGGTTTTTTAGCCGCTAGAAATCGTGTTTTAAAATTTTTAACTGACATGTCATCACTTAACTGACGGCAGAAACTTGAAATAAAACTTTTAATATATTAGGGACCAGGAACAACGCAAAATTTTTTCAGGGACTCAAAGCAAAAAACAGGAATTTTTCAGGGACCTAAGTTATTTAAGCCAAAAAAAAAAGATAGGTACAAAAATCAAAACACCAATATTTTATAGGTACCAAAAAGTTATTTAAGTCTAAAATAAAAAATAAAGTTAATTATTGTCGTCATTACAACGCATGAATTCTTCGCTCCTTTCTCTTCCTTTTCCATGGCATGATACTCCACGAACACCAAGGGCTTCTCCAGAAAGTTTGTCACCGACGCTATATTCGTTAGTGGCCCTTGAAAGATTCTAGCACTGACTTCGGCGATGGTTGCTTTAACTTGTAATGGAATCTTGTGTTGAGTAGCTACTAGCATCCGATTCTAGCGAGCGAGTAGAAAACAACATTGTGGAGAGCATCGTCCCGGATGAAGCATAAGGAGGCGAAAATCGACCTCAACAAGTGCTTAAGTGATGAATCGCATGCTTATGTCGTTAGCAGTAAAACTAAGAGATATTACAAATTTCCATGAATTGGAATGGATGAATACAACATATGATAGACATTAAGTGGGATAAGTTGAGACTTATATCATATCGCAATTCATTGTCGATTGTCACAACAGAATATCAATGAACTTTGAATAAATAATTTCTTCCCATAATTTCGTGTAGAGGTCATCCATGTATATATTTAAATAAGTTATCATGAATGTTATAATTAACTTTATTGAAAGATAAATTTATGTCTTATTTAAAAGACTTATTACAAAGTATATATTTAAATAAGTTATCATGAATGTTATAGTAAACCTTGAAAATGTGTTTATATCATATAAACAAGTTAAATTCGATTGCATAAAGCCTAACATACATATTTTCACCTCTATTTTAATTATTACAAAGTAGGGCCTTAAACAAGCTTGTAGGCCAGGCCAAATCTTAAAAAAAGGCCTTTGATAGGTAAAGAGGTCAAGCTCAAGCCATATACAAAAACCAAGGCTAGGCTTAGGCTTAGCAAAGTCTAGCTCGACCTAGCCTATTTTCAACCCTAGCTGGCAATGACAACAAAAGGAAGAAGAAGGCACCAAATAAATTGTGTGGTGCAATCACAAAGATAATAATAATTTTTTATTTTAGACTTAAAATTACTTTCTGGTACCTATAAAATATGAGTGTTTTAGTTTTTGTACCTAACCTTTATTTTTTTTTATTATTTTGGTACCTGACAAATTAATATTTTTGAAAAAAGTATCTGCCATGAAAATGACTTGGATGCTGAGTCAACAATTCTTTAATGACTTCGACTTCATGACGTCACACTCGGTTAGCGAAGTCATCCATTAACAAAGATTCCCTAATGACACATACCTTTTTCAAAATTCAAAATTTGTCACATACCAAAAAGTAGTAATAACAACGTTAGGTCATCTCCTACCCAACACCTCTTTTGGGGTTCTTAAATGGACACTACTTCTATATATTACTCATATTTACTCTTTTCAATTTAAACCTTCATTCTTTCAAACCCAGCAACTTTCATACCCTTCCAATGTTGTTGTCAAATTAATTAAGCACTACTTTAACTCCTTAAATACTGTGCAAAATACACGTTGTGGATGCTCTTACTTATCAAAATTAAAACATCCATATTTTATACGTAATAATTTTTTTTTAAGACTTGTATAATTAAATAATCATAATGACAAAATTATAATCTGATGACTTATGAATGAGAATTCTAACATGTATAAACTAAAAAACTGAATAATAAAATAAAATAAAATAAAATAAAATAAAATAAAATAAAACCTGAATAAGTTTACTTAATTAAATTAATTATATTACGTTGCTTATTTTTAAATTTTTAAAAAAAATGTCACTAAATTTAATTTTTTACTAAACCATAAAATACATAACTTATGATTTGTAATATAAAAAACCTCAGATACAAATTCACCTAACAAGTCATCCATTTTTCACGATTATATTATTACTCTAAAAATAATTAAGCAACTTCTTCTGACAGGAGCACGTCCCCGTCTTCTTCAAATGGGCCTGTCAACTCCTTCTACGCAATAAGCAAGTAAGCGCACAACATTTTTATGTCTAATGTGGCTAATAGCCTCTACTTCCACCCTGAATTCTTTCACTGGTCTTTCTTTATGGTTTTGGCTTTCCCCCATTCTAGACTTCAATGATGAAGTAATATGGAAATAAGTCAAAAAGTCTCTAAAAGAAGTAGCCCAAGGTTTTTCTACCTACGTTTCGTGCAGCCCATAACTTTGCTTTACAATCGCAGTATCCAACACGGAATTACGCAAACTTGTACATGTCATATAATCAACGTAATATCCAAAGGATTTGCTTAGTATTACAAGAAACATATCTCACAAGTGACGAGATTTATTGTTACATACGTGTCTAAAGCTATTTTTGTTTTGCTAACTTCTTAGAATTAGGCAATAAGATTTACTTTTCCGAATCTTTTAATTTTGGTGTGAAGAGTTCACTTTTACTAGAACAAAAAAGTATATTATTTAATCTGTATTACAGTATAATTTTACCTTAATGATGATAGCTTATGTCTCAATTAAACGTGAAAAATTAGCAAGTTTAGAATTCTTACGCTCCAATAATTATCAATATATAACTTCCAATGACAAAATAACTATAGCAAATTGTGGATTCTAGCTAGGACAATTTATTTCATTAGCGCCTAGAAACAAAATGCACGAAATTTCGGAGAAAATCACACATAGATCTAATTTTGAAGCCACGAATTAAGTAGCACGTATTACACGTTTTTTTTTTGTTCTAGTCTTTTTCAGAAAAAGTATAATTAAAGTATTACTTGTCAAATTCCTGTTAATTTTGTTTTATATGTAAGATATATACACTAGATATACTTTTAAAATATATATTAGGTCGCATTCGTATACCGGTACCTACAACACAAGTCACACAACGAAGCCAACACAATAAGACCACGTTCTAGAACATTAGGGTCTCTCTCACGCATGCCGAACCAATTTAAATCAGCTTTATGTATAGGATTATTAAGATAAGGCTCCTTTGACGTTAAATCATTGAGTAGTGTACTGTAGCATTTCTTCTAGAAGAGTGTGAGATACAAATCCTTTTGGGCATGCCACATGCCACATGCCACATGCATTAGTTTAGTTACATCAATAAGGTCCCCTACATAGGAATTTGATTTTCTGACGGTATATGTAAAGAAAACTTGGTTGAGAGATTAATCTCGGGACATCCACTAACAAGAATGGAGATACCTTATTTAAAATATATATTAAAAAAATAGTTACTGTACTTCTAGAAGATTATCACAATATGACACAAGCTTATTTGAGGCGCCTCCTTCCCTTTTTAATAATGACCAGTCCCATTTGGGAGAGGCAAAAGTTGTCTGTGTCACCAAAAAGTGTCAAACAAGAGAGCCCACGTTTAATTTGCTTCTTATTTTGCCTATTCTTAATTTGAGTGCCCCTTCAATTCTTGTGTACTAGATCATCACCAGCTAGTGGTTGTGGTTGTGGTTGTAGGATCTCAACACATCAAAGTCAGAAACAGAATAAAAGATAGAGAAAGAAGCCTCCTAATTTTGTTCATGGAGAGGAAGGAGCCTATTGATTTTTCTTCTTATTTTTATTTTGAAGCCTCTGGGGACTCTGAAGAAGCTGATTTTGATCCCATCTTTGCTTGTGAAATGGCCAAAGCAGATGGTGGTGGCGAAGTTGTTGATGATGATGATAATGATGATGCTCTATCTTGCAACTACGATGGATCTGGTGCTTGTAATGTTGCTGAATTCGATGGGGATGAGTCTTGTGATGAAGAACATGATGGTGAGATTGAGAAGAAGAAGGATGAGGAGGAGAAAAGTGGTGTTTATGGAATGTCCTATTGTGAAGATGATGAGATGCAAGAAGAACACATGAAATCCTATGTGTCTTTTGATTCAGGCCAAGAGTTTGTGGATGAGATGGAAAAAAACAGGCTCTTCTGGGAAGCTTGCTTGGCATCTTGATTCTGTTAATTCTGTGATCCATATTTGTTCAACATTAAGGGTCACTTAGCTTAGACTTTTTTTATTTATTTCAAATGTAGCAGGTTAGAGAAATCTTTTAATGTTATGTAAATATTTAACCAAAGGATTTGTTTGCTAGCTAGGTATCAGAAGAAAAATATTATTTCTGTTTTTTTATCAAGTGAAAGGTAGATAGATAGATGTGTTTGTTTCTATTTGTTCCATTACTGTTCATTAATGAATGTTGTTGAGAATTATTTGGTTGATTTTATATATGTTGTGAAATACATATGATCCATTAAAGGAGAAGGACTGGTAGGGTGGCGTAGGTTGAAGACACAGCTGGCTAGTATGACGAAAGCAATTGAGCTTAATACTATGATTTAGCATTTGGTTCGACATTGGCTGCTGTAAAATACTACTACCTCCGTTCCAAATTATATGACGTTTTAGAGAAAAAAATTTGTTCCAAAATAGATGTCGTTTTATAAAATTAATGCTGCATTAAATGTCTTTTTCTAGGACTACCCTTAATTAATACTTAGTGGGAGTAGTGTACTATGAGTAATTAATTAGAGAGATAAAGGGTATATTAGAAAGTTACCTAATATTTTCTAGGAAATTCAACAAATTAATTACATTCCTTAATACCTGTGCCAAAATCTTAAATGTCATATAATTTGGAACTACTATGAGTTTGCAACGTTTGACCCGTGTTTAGAAATTTGTCTGGTCCTTCATTTGTTTCGGTGCAGAGGTGTTGGCGGAGTAATCATTTGTTTTATCTTGGTAAAATAAACATGTTAACTTTTAATTTTTTAATTAGTTTAATTAAAGATTGTTTGATTAAAATAGATCTATTTGGTAAAGAAACTTATTATTTTGTAATATTTTTTTGAAAAGCTATTTTATATAGTTTGAGTCATTGAGTGAGTTTATCCCCTTACCTAGAGACGGTTCTAGGAAACCATCAAAAGAAGGGTTAATTTTTTTTTTGTACTTTAATTATTTAAATATCTAACTTCTAACAAATAAATATTTAATAAATAATAATTTTTATAAAATTATTTATTAGTTTTACATGTAAAATTAAAATTAATTTTTATTTCAAATGATACAAGAAGAAAACACACGTGTATTTATAACTCGTACTATTTTTTTTTCAAGTTTTGAAAGACTTTTTGGTTTCACAAACACAATAACAATCAAACAGAATTCATAACAATAATCTCACAATAAAAAAGAAGAATAAACTCATCAGATATAATAATAACTAAAAATCATCAAATTTTATAACAATTAAATATAATATATATAAATATGTTTATGTTTATATTATAATGTTAATAATAATAATTAGATATATAGAGAGATAAATGAGACTTATAATAATACACAAAACTAGTTAGTCTCAATAATAACAATTGATAAAAAGTCATAAATATGTCATTTTTATCAGATCTATTAATTAGTATATATATCTCTTTGAGTTAGATTATAATTAGTTGTAACATATATTATTAAAAAGATTAATATATAATCAGTGGTAACATATATTATATATCAGATTTATTAATTAGTATATATTATTTAATTTTTTTTTATTGAAAATAGTATATATATATATATATATATATATAAAAGAAGTTTGAGGGAGGGGAGCGTGCCCCCTGCAGATCCGTCCCTGCCCTTACCTGTAAATCAATTGATACAAAATTATTTAATTAAAGATTGTTTGATTAAAATAGATCTATTTGGTAAAGAAATTTATTAGTTTGTAATATTTTTTTTGAAAAGCTATTTTATATAATTTGGGTCATTGAGTGAGTTTATCGTCTTACCCGTAAATCAATTGATACAAAATTATTTATTATTTTACTTTAATTAATAATATCAAGTTTGAGTTTTGATTTGTAATTATTTTAAATACTCAAAAGAAAAGTTTTATCATTATAATGTTTATATTGAACTTAAACAAGATTATCTCTCACATAAAAAATACTTAACTCAGTATTACTATACCAGAAAATTTACAATAATTTATGCATATTGCTCAACCAACTAATCTATACCACCTTCATAATATATATATATATATATATATATATATATATATATATATATATCTTATTAAAATTTCTTGTTTAGCTTTTCTACGTTAAAACACCCTTAACACGCCACTCTCTCACCTTTCTTTCGCTCTCATCAAATATTATTTTATAATATAAAATTGTCAAATTTATAATATAAATCCATTTATGTTATTTAATTTATTTAATAAAAATATTTAAAAATTAAATAAAATTAGAAAAATTATTATCCTAATTTTTAAGATGATAAATTAACACATGAAAAGTGATCATTATTTAAAAATACATATAATTACTAAATTTAGAATATGACCAAGTAATTAATATGTTATTTTATATTTATCAGTTAGTTAAATAGTTAGTTTTATCTTGTAGTTCAATTAATTAACTCACCACCTCCCAATTTTTATAGTTAACTTTTCAACTCCTACTTTTACCTAACATACTCATTGCATGTTTGAGCAAAAATAAAATACAATCAAATGAATGAGAGATTCAAGTTCATTGATTTGAACAACCATCCTTTTTAGTTGAAACATTATATTATGAATATAAGTACAAATAAATAAATAAAGAGAAAGGGTTAATGTAGCGAGTCGTCATATTTGAAATCACGGGTTCAACAAAGAAAGATTGACTTTTTATTAGTCTAGCTTAGTGTAGATTTAAACATGTCAACTTGATTACTTTGGTTTGATATTTCCATCAGATTGATGCAAACTAATGAACATCCTTAATTTTGCTTTAGCTTAGGGTCTCGAACGAAATTTTAACCACAATTGATTTTGAGTTGAGGAAAAAAAGTATTTTTTTTGCATTCAATTGAGAAATTTTTTAAAAATAAATTATATAAAAATCACTTTTTTTCATGCCTAAGGCAAAAATTTTCTGGATGATAGAAATTGGGAACGAAAATGATGATTTCCTTAAAGATTGTTGTCATCTAGAATAATGCTCTGTCGCGTTGTTATTCTTCTTGTGATAATGCCTCGTTGAAATCTCACCAAATCGACCAATCATAAAAAAAAATGAGAGGGGGAAAGGGAAACACAAAGAGTAGAGCGAGGGTGAGAGCACCGGGACTAGTTTCGACCTACTTCTTTGCCAAATTTCCTGAGGAATACGGTGAGTATGACCTCTGGAAAGTGTTCCTGAGATGGGGTAAGGTGTGGGAAATCTTTATCCCAAATAGGAGGGATAAGAGAGGTAATCGATACGGGTTCGTGAGATTCCTAAATGTCCAAAACTAGAGAAAGCTAGAAAAGCGCCTGAATCAAATATGTATTGGAAACTTACACATGGAAGTCAATATCCCAAAGTTCGCAAAAGGATCAAAGGTCACTGCAAGGATGAAACCAGAGATGCAACCAAGATTGGGAAGGAAACATATGACATAGGCAGGAGAAACATCAAGAAATAACAGAAATTATGCTCAAGTCCTTAATCATGGGAGACAGAACAATAACCTTAGGTGGATACCAAGACCACAAACAACACCTGAAAATGAGCAAGTTTCATGGGTGGGGATGGATATCATTGTGACAAACCCAGATGAACAATGGCTGAGAGAAAGCTTAGTGGGCAGGCTGAGGCACTTATCCATAGTTGATCGCCTGAATGACATGTATGTATTGGAGAATAAGGGAGAAGTAAAACTGAAGTACCTAGGTGATGACCTTGTGCTTATTTGCGGCTTGAAGGAGGAAGAAGCACAATGCCTTATTCAATCGGAGGAAGCAGGGTTCCTTTCACTCTTCCACTCTATGCAAAAATGGCAACCAGAAATTACTAGCGGTAATAGACTAGTTTGGCTAAGGTGTTGGGGAGTCCCGGTTCATCTGTGGGGACAAGAATGCTTCACAAAGATAATTGCCCATTTGGCAATTTTATTAAGTTAGAGCAGGAACTGAAGTCCAAACAAAGGCTTGATTATGTGAGACTGCTTGTAAAGGTGGCGTCCCCAAAACCTATTGTGTGGAATCAGAGGATCAGATTTAAAGGGGTGGTTCATCAGGTCAGAATATTTGAAGAAACTATGGTTCAAGATGAGTATTGTAGATGTAGATTATGGAATTGGCAAAAATATCAGGAACATCATCATCAATGGGTAGCGAAGTTGGGGTGATTTATAACTCATCCGACTCGGAATGTTCTGGTGGTGGTGAAGGGGCTGAGGAAGGTGGAGATAGGTTGGAGATGCAGAATTGCTTCGTCGGCAGAAGGAAGAAGAACCACCTGTCATGTACCCAGTAGTCAATATCTAGCCGCTTGGATTGTTAGAAAAAGGTGTTATTGGGGATGGTGATAGAGACACAACCAGTCACTCGTTTCGAGAAGGCGTATGTAGTAAGTGAATCAGGATAGAATATCTTTCACCAAAGAGGAAATCCCATGGTGGTGATGAAGAAAGAAAGTATAATAGGAAGGTAATAGGGGCTCAGGGCTCGAGAGTCACGAACCTACAAGCAGCACAAGGGATTCAAAATAAAGGAATAGGGCGACAAGAAAACTCGTCAGGGGGAGATGAAAGTGATCAGGTCAGAGAAGGCATGAATAAGGACAGTAAAGATGGGCCAACTCCTAGGGCCCATTTTGGTAACAATCTTAAAGGCAACAGTTAACCAATTGGGACTTATAATGAGGCCCAATATATGAACATCGAATGTAATGCGGGAAATAAGGGAAGTGAGCATGATAGGGCGCTAAAAATGGGCTGCGAGCAATTGGGCCAGAAGAATACTGAAAAGGAGCGGAAGCTGGGCGCATCAAAAAGTTAGGTGGATGACTCATTTAATAAAGTAAAGGAGGCCATGGATCAACAGGCGAGCCCACTACAAACTCTATTAGTGAAAGAAGAAAGCAACTGCTCTGTTAGTTATCTACCCCTGGAGAATAGTGAGGAAGCACGGGTTAGGTGCAGAGGCCCGATAACACTATTGTCGTCATCAGTCAGGATTCCACAACAAAATAAGTCAGAGACAAGTGGCGCTAAGAAAGCTAGATTTGCTACCCAGTCCCTCAGCAACATACTGTCAGATGGGAATATAAACAATTGCAACAGGATCTTTTGGTTGAGGAGCGATCCCGTTGAGGCACATAAACTATGGGAAATAGGAAGATCACTTGGAGTTTCGTATGGTGGACAAGAGGAGGAGATTATATCAAAACTTGTAGTCATGGAGGAAAGAGATAAGATGGAGATTGATGGAAGAACAGCAGGTACCAAACAAGGGGATATTGGTAGTGATTAATGAGGATCTTATCATATAATGTGAGGGGTTTGGGGGGAAGGGTGAAACAGAAGGTAATCAGACAGTTGGTGTTGAAGGAGGATGTCAATTTTTTGTGCATTCAGGAGACCAAGAAGGAGTACATAGACGAAGGTATTTGTGGTGCTATTTGGGGTGATAAGGAAGTATGTTGGTTCAGCAATCCGGCAATAAATGCAGTTGGAGGAATCCTTTGTGTGTGGAGTAAAGATAGCTTGCAAGTAACAAATACATTTGTGGGTCAGGGATTTATTATGGTGGAAGGCATATGGAAAGAGGAAGGGTGTAATATTACCATTATTAATGTATATTCCTCATGTGATCTGACACTCAACAGAAATATGTGGGAAGAGATACTAAACAGAAAATCCAGTAGTAATTCAGAATTGTGGGCGGTAGTAGGTGACTTTAACTGTGTCCTGAGGGCGGGCGAGAGGAAAGGAGAAATGGAGGAGCAGATTGGAAGTGCGGAAAGAAGACAATTCAATCAGTTCATTCTTGATATGGGCCTGGAAGACTTACCTTTGATAGGTAGGAAATTTACATGGGTTAGACCAAACGGGAGAGCTATGAGTAGGATCGACAGAATTATGGTGAACAGAGAGTGCCACCACAAATGGCTAGGGTCCACACAGTATATCCTTGATAGAAATGTCTCGGATCATTGTCCCATTTTGATGAAGAACGTGATAGTAGATTGGGGGCCAAAACCATTTAGAGTTTTGGACTGTTGGTTTGAAGATAAGAAGTTTCCAAAGTTTGTGGAAGATGCATGGAAAAATATAGAAGTCCAAGGATGGGGAGCCTACGTGTTGAAAGAGAAAATCAAAGTGATTAAGAAGGAGTGGAATAGAGTTTATTTTGGTAACTTGGAGAAGAAACAAGTTGAGATACAAAGAGAGATGAATGAGTTAGAAGTTAAGGGGGAAGAAGTCTCACTTAATGAGGTGGAGTTAAAAAGAAGAAAGGATCTCCAAGAGGAGTTATGGAAGGTCACCAAATACAATGAATCACTTTGGAGGCAAAAGGCAAGATTGAAGTGGAATATGGAAGGGGATTGCAATACAAAGTACTTTCACAATGTGGTGAATTGGAAGCGGAAGAAAAATGCTCTTAGGGGCCTTACTATTGATGGTGATTGGGTGGATGAACCAAGTAAAGTAAAGGAAGAAGCCAAAAGATTCTTTGAGAGGAGGTTTAATGAAGAAGGGTGGGAAAGATCAACACTAGATGGGATCTTTTTTAAGCAAATATCCGAGGAACATAACAATATGTTATTGGGGGCTTTCCAAGAGGATGAGATAAAATCGACTATTTGGGAGTGTGGTAGTTTGAAGTGTCCGGGTCTGGATGGCTTAAACTTTAAATTCATCAAGAATTTTTGGCACTTGATAAAAGGAGATGTGAAAAAATTCCTTGATGAATTTCACCAAAATGGGGTGCTCCCAAGAGGTAGCAACGCATCCTTTATTACACTCGTACCAAAGGTAGATGAACCACAAAGTTTGGGTGACTTTAGGCCCATTTCCTTAGTTGGGTGCATGTACAAGATCCTTGCAAAGCTTTTGGCCAATAGGTTGAAAAAGGTTCTTAATGTCGTGATTGATAATAGACAAAGCGCATTTTTGGGAGGAAGAAACTTGTTGCAAAGTGTGGTTGTTGCCAATGAGGTTATAGATGAGGCAAAAAGGAAAAAGAAGAAATGTCTTTTTTTTAAAGTTGATTACGAAAAAGCATATGATTCAGTGAGCTGGGATTTCCTCTACTATATGCTTAGAAGACTTGGTTTTGAGGAAAAATGGGTCGTTTGGATGAAGGCTTGCTTGGAATCGAGTACGGTATCGGTCTTGGTCAATGGAAGCCCAACTAGAGAGTTTAGTCTCCAAAAGGGACTTAGACAAGGAGATTCGTTGGCACCTTTTCTTTTCATTGTGGTGGCGGAGGGTCTTAGTGGAATGATGAGAGAAGCCGTTTCAAGGGATTTGTTCTCTAGTTATCTTGTGGGGGAAAAAAAAGGTGGCAGTTAATCTTCTCCAATATGCCTATGACACCATCTTCTTAGGGGAAGCAAGCTTAAGCAATGTGGTAGTCATCAAAAGCAGTATGAGATGCTTTGAACTAGTTTCCGGTTTAAAGGTAAATTTTTCTAAAAGTGGCTTTGGGGTGATGGGAATAGACAGGAGTGAAGGGTTTAGATTTGCAAATTTATTGAATTGTGGTTACCTTTCTTTGCCCTTTACCTATTTGGGGATACCTATTGGAGCCAACCCAAGAAGGGTAGATACTTGGAATGTGGTCATAGGTAAACCTAAAAAGAAGTTAGCACCGTGGAAATACAAATCCCTATCCTTTGCTAATAGAATTTGTCTCATCCATTCCGTGTTAACCTCTTTGCCCATTTTCTTCTTATCCTTTTTCAAAATCCCGGGTGAGGTTGCTAAAAAGATCATGAGTATCCAAAGGAATTTCTTGTGGGGGAGGGGGGGTAGGGAGGGAAATAAGAAAGTGCGTTGGGTGAGAGTTTGTTGCCCAAAAAGTGAAGGTGGACTTGGTATAAAAAATATTTCTCTTTTCAACCGTGCCTTGATTGCCAAGTGGAGGTGGGCGTTATTTAACCAAAAAGATGGTCTTTGGGTGGAACTGCTAGATTCAAAATATGAAGGGTGGAAAGGAATTATGAAGGAAAATTGTGGTAGACATTCATCAATATGGTGGAGGGATATAGTGGCATCTTGTGGGGGAGGCAATGAGTCCTTGTGGTTTGCGAAGAGAATTCAATGGAGGAATGGTGAGGGAGATCAAGCACACTTTTGGCTTGATAATTGGGTTGGTGAAACATGTTTTGCAGAGAAATACCCTAGATTATACCTTGTATCTACACAGCAAAAACAATGTATTAAGGATACTGGTAGGTGGGTGGATGGTTGTTGGGCATGGGCATTACAATGGAGAAGAAGCTTCTTTGATTGGGAGAACCAACATTATGTAGACCTTCTACGAGATTTATCCTCGGTTAGCCTACATAGTGGTACCCAGGACCGATGGTTGTGGGCAGCTGAAGGTTCTGGCGACTTCTCAGTCAAATCAGCATACAGAGAACTGCATAGCGACTTGATTAGTTCACACTAGTCGGACCCCATGACACATATCTGGAACATAAAGGCACAACCTAAGGCAAAATTCGTGGTGTGGCGACTGATGTTGAACAGATTACCAACAAAGGATAATCTGAAGATTAGGGGTATTATTGGCGATATACAGGACTGTATGTGTCCCTTCTATGAGGTTGAGGAGGAAACTGCCAGCCATTGTTTCTTTACGTGTGTTAAGATCATGGACATATGGAAGAGTTGCTATGGATGATTGGGTATGACCACGGTCTTACCAAGTACACCAGAACTGCACTACTGGCAGCACAACCAAAGTTTACAATCAAGGAAAGAACAAAATATGTGGTGGGTTGTTTGGGCAGCGATAATATGGTGTGTCTGGCTTCTCAGGAATGACTGTGTATTTAGGGGTGGCGCATTCGATAGTGAAATCCTCATGCAAAAAATTTTATTCACAGCATGGTCATGGATAAAGACTAGCAATCCTCTCTTTGGTATTTCCTTTAACCAGTGGTCTGTGTCTACAGGGGCCTACATATCACCATCGTTTATGCAACGTCGCTGAGGTAATGAGATACGGGGGTTTTGGGACATATGTTGATACTAAAATCATGGTGCAGGTATTGGTGGGGACTTTTGTGCCGGGTCGGTGGAAATTAATGGGGGCATTAATGAAAGAAAACATGCATTGGTGACTTTTGCGGTGGGAACAAATTGGTCCACTAAAGGTTTGGCTGTATGGGGTAGTGGAATGTAAAATCCCAATGGGGAGGCAGGGTGGTGTTTTATCATAACTGTACATTTACATAGGTGCATTTATTTTTCCTCGGTTAGTTAATATTTATACTGCTATTATGTATAAATATTCCTTAACAGAGGATGTAATGTACTTGACCAGATATTTTGTACCATTGGTACCCTTTTATAAATTTCTCTTTGCTGATAAAAAAAAAAACTTTATTTCATGCCTAATTTTAATCAAAATCAATTTTAAAAAATCTAAATCATTTATATTTTAAAATCAAATTTGAAAACAACCATTCAAACACTTCCTTCCACCTTAATGAACTTTTGAAGCTCTCTACTGTGTTGCATATTTTCAGGATTTGAGCAGTTTCGAGTTCGAGTTCAGCATTTCATTACAACATTATTAAAATCCACCAAGATCGGTCCAGTTGTGGGTGGAAGGATTTAGGTAATTTGTATTGAGTCTTAGGATTTGAATAGCTTGTATGGAATCTTAGATTCAAATTTCATTGAAGTCATTGTAAAAAAAAATACAACATTATTAGAGATTTAATATTATAACATGTGTTCTTTGTATAATTGAAAGTCGGTTATTGTCCAACTCACTGCAGTATCATAAATTCATAATGTTAACAAGGATAATGAAACAGTGACACATTTCACGGATTATTATCAGTAATATTTGGTCAAGGTCCGATTTACTTTTATGTTACACAGTAAACTTCACTAAAGTTTTATTTGTTCATGAGTTTGACCTTCTTCACTAATTGATTTTGTAATGTTAGCCAATGATAACCATGCGATAAGAATTCAATATAGAGATAGAATCCATCAATTTTTTATCATACTCAAGATACATTGATAGCATGCATCCATGATGTCAGGCTAAATCAATCTCTCCCTATTCTGCAGGAATTCATTGATTTCACTTACCTAAAATTTGAAGAGAGGCTACACCTTAGTCCATTCCCATTTGTCATGGTTAGAATTGTCTGGTACAAGGACATACAGAATCAGGTCACATTCAGCCCTAAACTGAACATAACCTGTCCACAATACACAACAACAAAACGGTTCCTACTCCATGTATTAATTTACACAAGCAAACCTGCTGCTTGTAGAGACAAAATCTGAAAAACATGGCACTAAAAAACTTGTACAATGAAAACCAGTTCTTAACTAGAAGCAAGGAGTGGTGGCACAGGTGAAATAGAATCCGCAAATTTATCCATCATCTCCACATCTTTGGTGCCCGTACATCCTATTGATGAACTACTTGAGTCAACATTTGAAGCCAAACCAGTCTGTGTATTCCTCAAGCAGGACTTCCCTGCTTTGCAGTCAGTAACAGATGTAGAAGGTTCCATGCTATAGCCAGAGCAACTTCTGGTGCTAACATACTTATCCAAATGACCTGCAGGTTCTTCTGAGAACCCTTTTGTGTTCTCATCCAACTGCTTCAAGAAGCACTCCTCTATCTCGCACAAAGATTCGGCCTCCCCTTCACTGCTATGACCATAGTGAGCATGATCATCATAATCTGATTTGGTTCCTCTCAATTCGCCACTTGTGTCCATTTCTCGCTGACTGTCATATTCATCCTCAGACTGGCGATCTGATGAATGATATGACATGGGAGAATAGCCACCTGTTGCTGTTTCTTCGCGTTCTCTAAGTGTCTTCATTATGAGTGTCTTGAGTAAGTTCATCACTTGAACCGCATGCATCAGGGCAGTTAGAGGATCAGACATCTGTTCCAGGAGACAAAGATGAATTAGAAATAGACCATTTTCCAGTATTCATAGTTCTAATGTGCATAAGCATAGCATAGCCTACTGTAAGCAAAATATGGCAACTTGTTTGGTAATGAAAATTGAAAATTGCTTATGTGAATGAAGATAAGAATGATAGATTATTTTGTATTAACAACATATCATTTACCCAAAACAAAGGAAAAGGATAATCCAGGATAAAATACTATGGAAAATATGCCTAAATATCTGCAGTTTAAAAATGATTAATTTCATTTTTAGGAATTTTTGTTATGTTTCAAATTTTTAGTATGTTATGTTATCAGTTTGATTGTAAGATTAGGACGTCATTAGTATTTGAATTTAGTGTCATACTTTAGTTCTATATATAGAACCCAAAAATAAAAGTTAAAGCTCGTCTCCATCACATATCTCCTATCTTTTAAAAAGCATTTTTTACAAAAAAAACCAACAAATACAAATACAAATAGATGAACATTAAGCAAACACTAACAATTTTAACAGAAAATGTGTATGTGAGCATACCTGAGTCATGTTTGGAGCAAAAACCATTGCAATATTTCTTGCATTCATTTTGTTAAATTCCTCCTCTTCTACAACATCGGCCATGAGATCAATAGCCCAGCTGAGTAAGGCAGACTCAGTTGGCTTTAGCTGCTTCACAAGCTCAACAGATTCTTCTTCTGTGTTGCACTGAAGAACTTGCTCAGGGGAAAGTCCATCTAGCACTCCTGAAGGTAGCTCTCGGAACCAGGCTTTAATTAGCCCCGCCAAACAGTGGACATCGATGTCATCCGGCACAATGCCCCTATTCAACTGGTCCCTCACATGCTCCTCTTGACTATTCTCTGGGTTAATGCGAAATATACCCTCAGCCTGAAAATTGATTGAAAAGAAAAAACAAAAAGATGGTCAATATGAAACTCACTACTTGCAAGAGCTTAGAGCTTGGTGTTACAAATGATGACAAAATATACTATACAGTTAGTACCTTTAAGCCTCCCTGTGAGTATAGACGGTCCTGCATTAGCAAGAGAATAGTGGGGACACTGTTTCCTTTAGAATCATAAGAACACTGCATAGATTCTGCTGAGACACCAAACACACTTACACTGCAAGCATACATGACAAGAAATCACAAGTTAAAACGATGCTACAAACATGAGAAAAGACAAAAAAAAAAAAAACTGCTAGAAGAATAAAAGTCAGAAAACAATGCTGGATTATAACTTTTGAAAAATGTAATAGCAGCAAAAAGCAAAATAAGAAACTCTAAATAAGATAGAACAGTATAAGGAATTCTATTTACAAGTATTAGAAAGAACCTTGATCCAAATCTATATTCATTCCGTGGCTAACGAAGCATTCAATGGACATGTGCCCCAAATCCCAAACAATCTGAAGTTCCCCATTTTGCAACTATATATCTAAGCAAAGTTGAAAGAATAACGACCAATCCGAATGCACTAGTTTGAAACCATATTGCGTTAACGCACTCATTAGAAACATAGAAGAAGATCTTTCACTACCCTTCATGAAAGTCTTACACTTTCTTTCTCTTCCACACAGAGAGAGAGAAACATACGCACTAGCAAGAAAAAAAAAAAAAAAAGACTTTTACCATTTGAAGCTAAACCCATTTGAAATCTAAGAAGAAAAAAAAGTTCCCACAAAAAAAAAAAAGCGTTTTTTTTAGAAAGAAGAAGAGATAGTAGCAGTAGTTACCTAGCACTGGGGACCCTAGCAGGGATCTCGACTTGGAACTCATAGGGGAGACCGAGGAAGCCGTTGAAGCGGTCGAAGGTGACATGAGTGATGTGCTGGACGTTGGTTGGCCATCCGATCTCCATGTGATGGACGGTGGAGATTACATCGTCGGGTGGGTCCACCCTGCACGACACCATTGACTTTCTGATGGCCGCCAAGAGAAACGCCACCAGGGAGAGCTGGTTCTGCTGCTCTTCTTCTTCCGCCCTCGTCCGCTTCCCCCCGCCGCCGCCGCATCCACCGCCCTTGGTAACCATGACCACTCCGGTCATATTCTAACTCTCTCTCTCTCTCCTCTGCTTGCGCTGCGAGCGAGCTGGGCGAGTTTTTTTAAATTTGAGGATGACTGAGTTAATGCGTTTTGTTGGGTTGCATTCAATTTCGTTTCTCTATGTTCAAAGTTCAAACTTCAAACGGCCACTCCTTTCTCTCTCTTTTTTTACTTTATCTATACGCTGCCCTCTCTTTTTTTAATTACCTCCATCTTTCCCTCAATTACCACTACTGCCACTCTGCTTTAGTTACTAAATTAATTAATGGAAAAAGAGCATTTAAACACCAAACACCATGAACTTTTATCCTTTTATAAATACACATTTTTAATTATCATTTAATCTCAATCAATACTTAAATTTTTATCATTGTTTAAATAGGCCCTTCCGTTAAGTTATCATTAAATAGTTAACAGAATCAATTTAAACCATTGATTTTAATTAAATCTTAAGCCCTCATTATTTTTTATGTTTTAAATATTAAAATTATACAAAATAAAGTTTGAAAAATAAATAGAAAAAACCCTTAAAACTGTAAGTTGTCTACGCAGTGATACAACCATCGTAGAGAACAATAGGGTTACTGTAGGTGGCATAATTGACTGGCCACGAATTGGTTCTGTATGTGACAGAAATGGCATCACCATCTAACCATTGATGGTAAAATAATATCAATGTCCCTTTTCTTGATTTTGGAAGCCTGTGAAGAAGCTCATTACATACCTCATTTTTTACAGAACCCTTAAATTGTTCATCTTCTAATAGCATTGTCAATCGTCTTGCACCTCAGAACAATTGCCCCCTCAGTTTTGGCTCCTCCATGACCAGGTCTTTGAACCACACTGCACCCCACGTATTCAGCTTTGATATATAACTTAATTTAGTTGGTCTTTTAGTTTTTTTAAATAATTATTTTATATGAATATGATTTTAATATGTTAAACATAAACGTAATGAAGGGTTAAGATTTAACTAAAATCAATTGTATAGATTGATTCTGATAATTATTTAACCGTAAGTTAACGGAAGAGCCTTTTTTTTTTTTTTTTTTTACTGTGGAAGGGCCTATTAAAACATTGATAAAAGTTTAAGTACTAATTGAAATAAAATGAGAATTAAGGGTGCCTATTTGCAACAAGATAAAAGTTTAGGATAGTTGCATGCTCTTTTTCCTTAATTAATTAATCCAAATCATCAAATAATCTAGAAATAACGTGGACACTATTTGGAGTTTTGGACAAGATGTCAGTCATATTATTGTCATTTGTCAGTATCATTTTATTTATTTATTAATTAATTAAAATTAACATCTTATGACAATAAGTCAATAACTACTTCTCAATGTAAGTTACTACTTTTTTTTTTTTTTTAAAGGTCAATGTAAGTTACTGACATAAAGGTAATAACAATCGATATATAATATTGTAACAAAAAAAAATCGAGATATAATATAAAATTTTATTTTATTTTTATTCTCTTTAATTTGGATTAGGTGTAATTTTGTTTTTTTTTCTTAATTTTCGTATATTAGTTGAGTTATTATATTTTTAGAATCAAACAAATTTGATTCCCTGGTCAATTTTCTTTTGTTTTGAACCCTCAAATTTCTATTTTATATTCAAATACTTATGAATTTATGATGAAATTAGAATATGGAAAATGTTTATAAATGTAAAAATAACAGGTTTAGTGAAATTTTAATAAAATTTGAAAGATTTTATAAGATGTGATACTAGAGTTTGCTTAGAACAATTTTTTATACTTATACTAGTTGAAGAATTTTAAGGAAAAAACAATTTAATAAATTTAATTTGTAGATATTTTGACTGGAAAATATGAATTTGAGGATTTAATTAAAACAAAATCAATGGAAAACCAAATTTATTTAACTCATATGAAAAACTCAATATTAATATTCTTACTTCTATGTTTGGAGATGATGACTTGTAGGTTCTGTTTATTGAGTTTAGGTTTTGGATTTAGAAATACAGTTAAGGGATTAGGTCCGGCTACTGCTTTAGGTGGATACACATCATAATGTAAGGTCTTCGGACTTGCAACATGGGAATCCTTCAATTTCAAGTATGTTAATGATTGCTCCCAAAAACATCATGTCAATTATCAATTATTAATCATTGAAAGAAAGGTTGGACTTAATTTGCATATCCATAACTAATATCTTTTGAATTGGATAGTCATTTATTTTTCATGATTGCGAAAATAAACAAATTAGTGGCTTGAGTTGTCCATCGAGAATGATACTGTTGGGACTTAGATTTATGGACGTTAGTGAAATTTAAGAAAGATAGGCCAATACTTCCTCAATCCTATTTCTTTAGTTGTTTTAGTTTTTTATTTTTTAAATGTTAATTACATTATTCAATCAAATTATTATTTAATGAAATTATATTTTTTAGTGAGAAAAGAAAACACATCAAAAAAAAAAAATTACAATTGTCCATTACTTTCGAAAGTAATAAATCACAATACGGAGACGATTAAACAAAATAATCAAATCTTCACATTATTTCTTTATAATATAAAATTTAAAAATAATTATCCTAATTTTTAAGATGATAAATTATTATAAATAAATTCAAAATTGAAAGTGATATATATAACTATAACCAAATAACTAAATATATAATTTTTATTTCATTTTATATAACCAAATAACTAAATAATAATAGTAATATTCACGCTATTTTGGAATCTAGAGTTTGTCCTTCTCTCTATAGTCATGCGTCCATTGTGAGTATAACTATGGAAGTTATTAACTGTCAGTGATCTGTATCCTTCGAGTGTGTTAGTAAGGAAGCCAAATAAAATAGCCCATCATCTAGCTACTCAGGATGTTTGTCAATCCCAACTGTTGATGTTTTGGGATATTCCTCCTCAGCTAACTATCCTCCTTCTTTAGGATGATTTAGGTTGAGTTTTGTTTATATTTTTTGACGAATAAAAAAAAACTAAATAGTAATAGGTGATATGATATAATGAAATATAGAGGAAAATAAAACTAGTATTTGTACCACAACAAGTCCATAAGGCCCAAGCTCGCGTGTACAAGATAATGTCTCTTATTAGTCACTTTTTTTTTATATGAAAGCCTTTGAAACAATTTGATATATAAATAAAGAATATAATGTTTAATAAGACAAAGTGAGATTTGTGCCTTTTAAAATATCCTTAAAATTACATGTATTTATCAATATTCAAGAAATAAATTGAACTTTACCGAGTTTTTTATGGCTTAAAATTAATCTACAGCTAAAGCTTACCAATCAAATAAAGTGTTATTATCTTGTTAAAATTAAAATTTTAATTCAATACATATGAATTGTGAAAATAAAACTTTAATTTTAATTAAAAATAAAAAAAAAGTTAAAACATTATACCTAAGTTTTATATCCTAATTCATTATTTATTATGAATAAAATTCTGTTTTTGCCTTTAAAGAAAAAATTTATATCCTAAATTAGATTAGATTAGATGATAAAAGATCATGTTCTTTCGTGTGATGTGATGCAAAGAAAATACCAATTCCCAAGAAATTGAGGATGAAGCCTGCTTGGACAGCGGAATTCGAATTTTTGGAAGACCGTTGCGAAAAGTCTATTTTGTTTCTGGGGTCAGAGAGTGGCCTTCTTCGTTATTGAGATTGGCCCATGACACCGGCTACCATTTTTCTTTTTATTATTCATCTTATTATTGGAGAGACAACTTTTGTATTTCCAACAACCATGGTTCCTTTTTATATGTAATTGGCGTGATTAAAGGATATGAAGAATGATAATCCTTCATTTTTTTTGGGTTATTCCTCTCACATTGGTTACCAAAACTATTTGTCATTTTGTCATAGCTATTTGGATCCTATGCAATCTGTCTTCTTTTGACGGCACGGACCTGGTTGGTACTGAAATTATGTGTCTTTTTCGTGCTATTCACTTCCATGACACCACGAGCCAGAAAGGATTGAGAAACATTTATCAGAACCACCACCATGCAAAGTAAAAAATGTGGAGTTTGGTAAGCCACTATTGTAGTATTGTTTTAGACTTTAAGTAAAAAAAAAAAAAGAGAGAGAGAGACACACACAATTTATTCACGTGTGTCTCGAAAAAATATAAAGTTAATGAAAATTCTGTATTTGTTTTCAATGTAATCAACCATTTCATATAAGTCAATTGTTTTAAGACTTTATTTTAAGCGCAAAGAGTCTGGTGATTGCTGCACCAAGAAATGGTCCCAATGTCTTATATTAAACAATTTATAGAGCCTTCAAAATGCAAGTTGCGAATGCTTGAGTTCCCTTGCAATTGTAATTTACTAGTTATATATGGAACTGTTTTTGATTTGGATACCATAATTTGAAAAAAAAAAACATGTTTATTATTTTTCTATACTCAAAGTAACATAAACAAAACTGGTTGCAATTAAAAATAGAGGATCCAAAGAAAA